>CP124713.1:41817500-44217500 GCA_031232105.1 Capsicum rhomboideum | reverse complement strand
GGAGGCAATTCAGAATGAAAGACATGCAAACCAGAAAGGGAGGAGCCGGCTATAGAATCTGCAGAAGAGTTTGCTTCTCTGTAAATATTGTTCACGCCTATACCAGAGTAAACCCCACTAGAAATTTCATCAGGAAAAGGCTGCGTGGAAGAGAATACCACATTGTCGCTGCAAGTGCTTGAGAATGAGTTCACGTTGTTCTTGTTACAGTAAGTACTGCACTTGAATTAGCTCTTTTAGCAATAGAAGTTCTTGGTGGAATCTCCTTTGCTATTCTTGGGAAACTATCTGTAGAAGATGTTGATGCAATAACCGGTGCATGTGTTCTCGAAAGCACTCCCAGGGGAGAGTGGGTTTTTTCTGGACTTTAGGTCATCTTGTGACCTCTACTTTGATTTATGCGATTTATGCCGCATGTAAGGCGTAAAGATCCCAAGGAGTTCTTTCCTAAAGGAGTATTTAACGCTTCTCCAACCCTCCGAAGACACGATCAATAGGGCTCTAATCTAATGCAGTGAAGGAGGCTTACAACAATGATATCCTGACTTAGCTGCTTTATCCTTCCCTCAACCTCCCCAGAAAGAGTCCATTCATTATTGTATTGGGAACCTGAAATGGAATTGGTTCACGAACCAACCACAGAAAGTCTTTTCCACCGATTGAGATTTCTCGTATTTTAAGAGCTTTACTGAAGCTATTGGAAGTGACTCTACTCCAAAGTTGTCTTGGCTGGGTCCCTCAACCCAATAGTTCGCTAGGGTGGTGCTCAGATCAACACAAATAAAAGAAGAAAAAACCCGTATGCCCCCCTGATCATGCCTCAAAGAAGGCAATTCACGAGGAAAGGTCCCACTCAGACACACACAAAGACAAAGATGACAATCGGGGCACGGCACGTTGCTAAGGATAGGCTCCTGCTTTGACTATAGAATAGATGAGCGTGACACATGCCATAATCAGACTAAAAAAGAGAATGAATCGAGACGGACAGCAAAATTGTCACTTTATGGAATTGTTTTGCTTTCTATGGATTCCCCAGAGGGGGAGAGACCCCAGTCAGCGACACAGAAATGGTTGAATCAGAGTTCTTGAGATTAGATTGGTGCCATCTATGTCTTTCCCGTCTGGCTCTCACCGGTAGACCACCCCGCCCTATCACATGCCAATGAAAAAGAACCTAACCCGAGGATCAAGCTTACCAGAATGCTCCAATTGAAGTAGTTGATCCAAGACAGTAATGACCTTCAGTAGTGCTTCTTCCCCGCTCTGTACAGTAATAATAGAGGGCAAGCTAGCATTAGCAAGGAAAATTTACTTGAAGCAATAACTCTTAAGGCGGGGAGTGAATGCACTATTGGGGGATGGGGTACGAAGGCTAAAAGAAAAAGTAAGGTGCGAAGGGCACTCCTTAAACCACTTTATAGTTGAAGATGGAGGTGAGGGAAGACAGAAGGAATAGCATAATTAGTAACCTCTTGCAGCATTCTTCTTGTATTAGTATGAAATAAGACTGGAAATAGAGAATTCCTTTTGGTTAAGATAAAGATTAATGGATAGAAAGATTCATGGGTCGAAGCAAAAGGAGCTCAGCTCAGGGGCCTGTGTGCCTTGTTTCCAAGATCCGGTGGATAGCTTTCATATTCCCTAGGGCTTTCATTCAGATGGAGGGGCAGTCTTAATTCATCAACCAAAGATGAAAGTAAGAGAGGGAATTCTTAAGATTCTTTGATCCAACGAGTGGAATACTTGGAGCGAGTAGTAAGAAAGCCCAACACTAGGCCTAGGAATTCTTGTCCGAACCTTCCATCCATAAGCCAATCAATCAAAAAGACATGTCGTCCATCATTCGACACCTTCCACCGATAAAGCATGCTATCAAGGGAAAGAGTCACCCAAGAAGGCATTTCCAACCAAAACTTCACCTGTCGCAGAATCGTAACCTATCACTTGGGAATGTACATGCCTAGATCTTCGTCATTCTCTTCCACCGAAAGCAAGAATGGCATAATCAATCGCATCTGCAACCGAAACCCAAGCTGGCGAATAAGCAAGTGATTGGTCTTTTTTAGTCTTTATTAGCTTGATTGGCAACTGGGACACAAAGGAAGGAGCTTTTAGAATGACTTCAATTGGCACACACAACATTACCCCAACTATTCCATAGCCTCTTAGACTGCCTTGCCTGACCTTGAGCTCTTTGCTTCGTTCCTTACTTCTGCTCTAACGAGAACTCTAAGATGAGGGAGTTAGAAGTCGGATTTGAAGTTGGACTTTCCCTATATGACATTTCTTTAAAGTCCGCTTCGAAGCTTCCAGGTTTACTTGTTTTATATTATGGTTATAGAGAATAACTCGGCCCCTTGCTTCCATTAGTCAGGCAGGCGCAGGGATCTCATCTCGTTAGCTAGAATTATTCCTTTTGCATATATAGTCGATAAAAAAGAAATGATTTGACTTTCTCGTAGCTTTCTTCAAAACTCTTTCTTTTCTCTTTTCTTCTCACCTCATAGTTTAGAAATGAATGTCTTTTTTCTTCTTGCTTCGCCTTCGCACAGAAAAACGAAAGGATAAATCAATGCTCTAACATCGGGATATCTCACGTGTCCGATAACGAGAACTTAGCAATGGCCTTAGGTCATCTTTTTGTTCAAGCAAACTACGGGGCTTTTAGTTTCATCTAGTCTGTATGCAAAGAAAATGAGCATTCGATAAAAAAGGACTCCGTTACGTTAAGGGTATCGAGGTTGACTGGTTGTCTATCTAGTAGCGCACCCCTTGCTCAAAGGTTGGTAAGAGGTTCAGGATTTCGAATAGATGGTCCTTTAATTAGTTCTCTTTCTGACACTATTATTGTTTCAAATCTCATTAGGAAGTATGAAATCACTTACATTGACTAAATAGATGGAATAAGTGCGGATAGGATCATTCAAAGCAGACTAAAGACTGAGTCATTGACTAAATAGATGGAATAAGTGCAGAGCTTCATGGATGACTTCATGCAAGAATTCTCTATTTTCTCTTTCTGATCTTGAGAAAAAAAATGATGGTTGTAATAGTAATAAATGAGAAAGAAAATGATGTATGTAAGTAATAAATGGAATCAGGCTAATCTTGACTCTTTTCGATTGAGAAAGCGGCGGGCCCTATGTTGAGTAAAGGAGGGAGAAGGTGCCCCTTCTGCTAAGTTGGAGCTAGGGAAGTTAAAGCAGGATGTCTGGTGTGACGTCGTCATTATGGACGTATTACATATCCTACTCGAAAGACCTTGGTAATACGAGTAGGGTTCTACCTGCGTAGAAAGAACACCGCTTTACTTTTAACGGGAAACGCGGTTATTGCCATCAGAAGACTTTGGTTGGCTAAGGAGGAAGGGTGTTTGTTGGCATACCTTTTCTGGATGTGGGAAAGAATCCATAGAATGCTATGCCTTGATAGCAACAAAGCCAACTAGCAGAGCCGATTCGGGGATCGATGGGATGCCGTAGCTTTAAGAGATAGGGGCGGAGGCAATCGAAAGTTCTTTTTAGGAACGAGGCCCCCTCCCTCCTATGTTGTAAAAGGGAAGTGTAGATCTTTATCTTTCTGCAACACTCTTCTGAATTGATGTCGCCCCTGAATCCACAAGTACCGTCTTGATTACCCCCTAAGATAAGAGGAGGATATAGAAGCAGATTTAGTTGCAGGTAGGAGCGAGGCTACCCTGCAAAGCGGCTTCTCACTTATCCCCATTTGAAAATGAGGAGATCCGACGTCAAGTGCAGGAATTGCTATCTAAGGGGCGGGAGAGTCTCAGTCCGTGTTCAACGCCTACTTGACTAGCTCAAAAGGAAGCAGCTGGAGTGTGTAGATGGGCTTTGAATAAGATTTGGGTGATTTATTTCCAATAATGCCAACGATGGATGATATTATGGATTAATTACCTATCGGGAGCGTGTTACTTTTCAAAGCTTACCTTATATTATTAAAGAAAGGGGACCCTTGGGCCACTTAACCGTAAGGAAAGAGAAAATAGAGCGATTGGTAAGCTGACCCTACAAGGAATTCTTTAGTTTCAGTTTCGTGGGAAGAAGAAGAAGGGGGATTCGAATCGCCTATTTTTCCCCTTCTTGTTTGCAAGAAAAAAGAAAAAAAGTAACTGAACTAAACAGTAAACAGGAGGCATAGTAGCAGAAATAGAAAGATGCCCATCCCATTGTATTTTGATTTGGAAAGAAAAAAGAAGATAGGCTCTTTATTCTTTTATAGAATCTTTTCTTAAAGTGTTGTTAATCCGAAAATCGAAAAATTGCATATAGTATATAAGAAAGGTATCCGCTCTGGCTTTTTAGGAAGAAGACTGTTTGCAAGATCCAATCTTAGTGAGAGAGTTGGGATTGAGCTTTCACTAATACTAATAGAAGAATTTTGAGTAAAGGAAGGAAAGATCTATAAGGAAGACTGATTCACTCGCTTTCGAGAAATCAGATTTACAGCTTATTCTCCGTTCGGCGAATCTTCTTTCGGGGAATTCCACTCTTCTTTCATAGATTGGGAACATAATAAGCACCAGTAGCCTATTGAGTTAGATGAGATACATGACTTTCATTAGCTCCTAGCGCAGCATATCTGAATTCACTATAGGGTTAAGAGTGACTTGCGTAGACTGCTGAATAACCTTCACTTTAGCGAGTTGTAGGACAAACTACATTCAAGAGGAGAAAGGAAACTTTGAATAGAAGGATCAGTGCTCGTAGCAGTCCTGGAGTTAGGTTATGATGGTAGTGATGAGCTCTACTAGAAATAAAATCTCTTCTATTCATAGATGAAGTCCTATCTAAGGGCCTTCGTTGCCCTTGAATTCTGTTCCCTAGTTCAATCCGGAACTCCAGATGTGTAAGTAGCGGCCAAGTGGCTCTGTCCTTTTCAAATAGGTTATCCTTCTCTCTCCCCGCTTCTTAGTCTTATAGGATAGCTCACCATTCAAGTAAGTCACTTTACCCGGCGCTTACTGTCTTCTTTCTAGCCTAATTGGTAGCAGTCCCTTTTTAGTACCCCCTTTCCAACCAGTCAAGTGGATTTCACTCCTTGACAGTCAGTCTATTACCCAGCCCTGATCCCATGCTTTCTGTTGGTCAACAACCAACTAAAGTGCTCTATACTTCTTCACTATTCGTACAGGGAAGGTCAAAGAAATTCAGTCTCTCTTTTTGGGAGCAGAGCAGTCAAAGAATAAACCAAACCAAATGATTGTTCTAGAATGGTTATTCCTGACAATTGCTCCTTGTGATGCAGTGGAACCATGGCAATTAGGATCTCAAGACGCAGCAACACCTATAATGCAAGGAATAACAGACTTACATCACGATGTCTTTTTCTTCGTTATTCTAATTTTGGTTTTCGTATCATGGATCTTGGGTCGCGCTCAAAATCCTTCATTGATGTAAATAATCCTACCCTTTTAACTATTTTTTAAAAGATTTATCCTTAGAACCATCAATTTTTGAGTATGGGGGAGAATTTGACTTGACCTGGGTGGAATTTCTGGTGTAATTTAGTGATTTTGGGGTGAAACCCTTGGGTTTTGGTTAAAGGTAGATGAACTAAGGTTGCATGCTTAGAATTCATCTTTGTAACCCTAAATTGGTAGAATTATGGTAGGTTGAAGGTAGAAAAAACCCTAGAAAAAGGGAATGATCATGATTTTGTCCTTGGGGTTTGGGATTAGGTTATAATCCTAGATATTATTAGGTCATTTATTGAATGTGTTGCTAGAAAGGGCAAAGCTCAAGTTCGTTAGAGCAAGGGAAACTTGGATTGAGGTAGGTGATGGTTAAATGTAGTTGAAAATTCAATTTATTTTATGTGTGCATATTAATTGTCTCTTTGTGTACTTGATACAATACATGCTTAAAAGGTTAAATTATTGAATGATATCCTAAGTCTCTAATCACATCTAATGAGGTTGTATAAAAGACTTGTTTGTTGTACAAGAGTGGTTGTATTATTCTCATTTGTGATTGTACTTGTTAGAATTGAGCTATTATAATGAGATGTACCAGAAAATCTCATCGTCATAAAATTGGTGAAACTAAGGGAGTATAAGGGTGGGAACATTGTAATAAGTGTGGCATAACATTGGTTTGACTTAAGGGTGGCAGACACTAGATGTTTGGGATATTTGGTACATGGACTAAGATCGTCCCCTGTAGTTCATAGCTAGTGGGAAGCAATACGACCCTTAGCATGTGTGTAAATGATATTAGTGAGCTTGATGGTTGCTTTAGTGGACCAAGTTATGTTGTTGTTGATATATTTGGTTCCTTAAGTGGACCGGGCTATGTTGTTGTTGATATAACTTAGTTCTTTGAATGAACCACTTGACATTATTGTTGCTATTTGGATCCCTGAATGGTCTGGGTTGTTTGCATAAATAAATTGTATAATTTCAGTGAAGTCTATTAAAACAGTAATTGCAGCATGTTGGAACTTAATGTTGTTAGCCATGGTCTTGTTGACTTATTTTGGGTGTTGTTATATGTGGTCCTGACTTGGTGAATTTTCTTTATTGACTTATACATGTCTATATTTTTTTGTATTGTAATGAAAGGTTAAGTGAAGGTATACTTGAGGCAAAAGTAATTGATAAGTGTTCATGGGTGTACTTGTTTATAAAGTGTTAGTTAATTGTTCACATTTATTATTTTGGGTTGGCTGATGACCCTACAAGTACATAGTGTCTTTGTACTGATTCTACTTGTACTTTTCTTTTTATTGAGTGCAGAGCATCGTCTAGCTACTACATCAAGACCTCAACTTTGGTATGTGATTCACCTATAACACCCCGTACATTTTCAACCCTAATTTGATTGATTGGTGACCTAGGGTGTAGTTATAAACCTTAGCTTCGAGAGCACTAAGTATGTATGTTGTAGTGGTTTTGGATGGAACAATTGATATTGTACTAGCCAATGTGAATAGACTTGTGTATGGGGAGTTGGAAAATTTTTGGAACATTTTAGGAGCAATAAATGAAGCTTGAATGACTCCTAAATAAAGGTTCTTAAAGACAAGAGGCAAGCTAAAGATTAGAACTTGAAGTATCTAACCAAATCCGCAACGAAAAGTCGAAGAAAGGAGTTTTTTTAAAAAATTTGGGCCAGGCGTGCCAGGCCGCTCTTGGCTGAAATTTTCAGACCACAAGCAGCAAGGGGGCGCGCCAGGCAGCATGCTAGGCTGCCCCTGCACACTTTTCAAATGCTGAAAATTTTTCTAAGTCCTAGGGGCGCCCAGGGCCGTGCCGAGCTGCTTTTTGCCGAATTTGTTCTCCAACCACGAGCCTATAAATGTGATTCTTGGGATATTATAAAATTATTCCATCTTAGTAGGACTACGCTTGGACGATGTTGGCATCCAAATTACGTTTTTACCCTTTTATGTACAATTAAGCCATAAATGGCTAGAATTTCTTATTTGGAGATTGAGGCTACAAATATGAGTCTCGTGAGTTGAATATTGTCGTGAAACTTATGGAATTATTTAAACAAGAGATATATGATAGATTACACATTGAATTTTGTGGGCTAAGTTGACATGTGTTATTGGGCTCAATTTGAGGCCCAAAAAGAGGCCAAATGACATGGCCCAATGGGTCAAATGACCCATTCTTGCCATTGACCAAGTAAAAATGTTATTATTGGACCAAGTGTGGCTAAGTATGAATTGAGGTCTATATTGGTATGAATTGAGGTCTATATAAAGGCCCCAAAAATCAGATTTTAATCACTCAAACACACACGTATTTCTAGACTTTTCCAAGAAACCAAAAAGAGATATTTTCTCTCAACTTAAACCCTAATAACCCTAAAGCAACTACAATTGTTGGACAAGATCATCATATCTCAAGCTTGGGTAAGTATTTAATCTTACATTTTACTATATTATATGCATGAGATCATATGTAGATCATGATGGCTATGTCTAAAAGTGTTTAATAGTGCACTTTTGTTTTTTTGGTAAAAGATGTGCATCCTTGTGAATTAAACTTGAAAAAGGACTTGAGGTTTTGATGAAAGTGCATTGTATGGATGAAATATCAACATGTATGGTGTGGTTATGTCCTTAACTTGTTATTTTTCTATATGTGTAAATTATGGAATGTTGGTTATGAAATGTCTTGATGTGACTTGATGGATTAATTGTGATGTGGTGTTAATGAGAAAGTGTAAAGGAGGAACTTGGTATTGAAATGCTATGGGTTTATGATGTTGTGGTAAATGATTAGAATGTTGTGGTATTGTTGGTATGACAATGCCGTGAATGGTATTGGGAATTATGAAATGACGTTGTAAGGCAAACATGTAACTCATTGTTGTCTTCTGCTCTTGTAAGGAAGTTGGTTGTTAACGTAAGTTCCGTTATGTATTTGTGATGTAGAGTGAAACATAAGGAAGAAGCTGAATTGTTGTATTCACATATTGGATTGCGTATTCATATTGCAAAGACAGGGTATGTAAGGTTACTCTTTCTGTATCCTTCTGCAGCTCATAGTATTCACATTGGTGTTGTACTAGTTCATTTCGAAATGTCCAAAGGTATCTCATTTCAGGTTGTTATCTATTGTTAAGTCACATATTCCTCATTAATTAGTTGTTGTTGCTCATGTGTTACATAATTATGGACATGGTTCCAAAGTCCCAATAATATTATGTTCCAAGGCTTCCAATAAGGTTATGACTACAAATATGGCAATCTCTCACAAACAAAAGTATCAATCTCTCATAAGTGAATGTATTAATCTCTCATGAGTGAGCGTATCAATCTCCCACAAGTAAAAGTATCAATCTCTCACAAGTAAGAAATGAAGAAATGTGTGTATATATATATTATGCTATGCCCCACTGATAAGGTGGATGAGCGGTATTATATTATAACCCACCTATAAGGTGGATGATCGGTATTATATTATAACCCAACTATAAGGTGGATGAATGTTATATTATGACCCCCGATAGAGTGGATGACTAATAATAATGATGATGAGCGTAAAAGCAAAGAAATAAATCTCTCAAATAGAAGAATATCTTGAATAGAAGAATCTCTTGGAGGCAAGTCTCTTGAGTGAAGTTAATTCTCTTGAATGAAGGTATATATGATAGATAGTATATGAATAATAAGGATATGAATGAGTGATCTAAACTAACAATAACAGAAGCAATGTATATGTTTCCACATATAAAATGATGGTTTATCCACATGGGCTATTCTCTCATAGTTTATTTCATTGACATTCTTATGTATGATGTGGTTTCTTATAGCCTTACATACTCATTATATTCCCCGTACTGACCACCTTGGGGGACTTACCTTACTTGCTGCAGGCACAGGTTCTAGTAGACCTCCAAAGTAGGTTGCGGATCATTTGCCAGTCATTGGTGAGCTCCAGTTGGTTCGGGGCTTCCCAAGTCTCATGTGTATTTTGGTTTTGGTTTTAGCATGGTAAATGTTATATAAAGCGGGGACTTGTCCCGACTGTAGGTTGGTTATGTACATGTATCTGTTAGAGGCTTTGTAGACTTATGTAGGAGAATGATTGTAAGAGTTGCATGTCCATTTTGACTTGATGGCCCTAACGGCCAAGTTTCATAGATATATAGCCTATGTTCCCATGAATTCCGCATAGTTGCATGATATATAATGATATTTACATAGAGACATGCGTATGAGTGTACATGAGTAAATATTGGTTCTCTCGGGCCTCAACGACCTCGGGTGCCAGACCGTCCTGTTGGGATTCGGGGTGTGACAAAAGCTTAACTCAAGGGTGAGCAACATCTTTCGAGCAGCCATGAGTCATCTCACTTTTGGGTTCTTGTCCACTTGTTCTAGACATTGAAACTTTTCTATTTTGTTTTTTGGGTTGAACCCATAGTTGACAATATTAGATGTTTTGGTACAATGACTTTCAGTTCTTGGGGGTATTCTATACTTTTCATATATTTCCGCATTTGTTATTCCTATTATTATTAGAACATTTTGAGAGATTGGTTTATTAATGGAATTGCTAGTTTTGTTTGAAATATGTTATGGGAATGGATGGTTAATTGGGGTTAATAGTTCTCCCACCACAGGGATAGTGTGGGTGTCAGTCGCGATGGGTTTTAGATTGTGATAATGAACTAGTTTGATTTCTATTTTACTGAGTTCTAATACTGAAAACTAGTCATGCTAAATTTACTGATTTATGGAATCATGTGTTCATAACATCCAAGTTATATTAAAAATTGACTGAAATATGTTAAATCATGCATAATGGTTCATCAAATATAATAACTGAGCTAGGATTTCTAAAATCATGCATAAATACTAACAACAAGAATTATAGTAATATACTAACTTGTAAAGACTAAAAATCTCATAATTATAGAGAATTGGGTTTGAACCCTAAATCATGGAAATTATAACTGAAATTCTGGAAAAAAAAATTGGCATGAGGGGGAAAGAAATCCCCCATTGAAATGTCACATACCTGATTACTAAAGATTCTTGATCTAGAACGTGGAGAACTTGAACTTAGAGAAGAACCCTAGACTTGGAACTTGAGGGAAACTTGAGAACTTTTACTTCTAACTTGGAGAAATTTAATTGATGGAATGAGAAGTGATTGGGGGTTTTATTCTGATAAATCACTAGAAAATATGCAAAACAACAAAGTATTGGGGTTAAAAGAGTAGAAAAAGATCAAATGGGCCTTTAAAATTCATGCAAAAAATTGTTGCATGAGTTGTGGCTTGGGAGTACGATTCGTGCTCCAATTGGTAGTTTAAGACCTTTTTTCACACTTCTATAGACAGTCAGTACGAGTCTAGGTACAACTCGTACCTTCAACATACTACCTGTACAGTTGAGTCGTTGTCACTGCTTGAAAGTGCTCCACTAAAATGTCCATAACTTCTTAATCAGGAATTGGATTAACAAACGGTTGGTGCCTGACACAACCCCGTCACAACTGGAACCCAAACTACTCACTCGGTGGGAGAACTAACAACCCCGAAAGCATTGATCAACACTCAAGTAAAAGTAAGAGAACTATCCCATAAATAGTGTAATAACCATTCAATCTAACAACTTATGAATGTGCAGTAACAAAGTACCAAGCAAAAATCCCCTAGGACCCGAAAGTCGGCGTACCAAAACATACTAAGAATATCAAGTGGGGATGCAGCCCCGAAACTATAAGAAGTAACAAGTCTAAACAAAGGAAAATACAAAGGACAATGTCTAAATAAAAGAAAGATCTCATGGTAGTACGGATGTGCGGCTCACCCTGAAATTCGGAATCGACTGCTGAAATCACAAGTAAGGTCTCGATGAATCCGCTGGAATATGTGTTGCACTCACATAAGTAAATGAAGGTGTAGTATCAATACACAGATAAACCACAGTGTACTGGTAGAATTATTTGAATAGCCCAAGATGGAAATATGAACACTTTACCAAAATATAGTACAATTAGCTAACACATGCATTCACATCAAACATTCAACATATATGTACAAGTAGCATTCAAGAGGCAAGCCAACAAGTCAAAAAGTGTCATTAAGGCGATAATATGCAACTCAATTCAAAACAACCAAACAAAGACAAGCACAACAATACAAATTCCCTGGTTCACTCAAGAAACCATAATACCAATACATACCTTGAAAACCGTACACATATGCTAAGGGTTATATACCCACCATCTAGCTATGACCTGCAGGTACAAGTACCGTCCATGTACTAAAAACCCCAGACTTGAATGTTTGTAATACTTAATCCAACAACCTGTGAGAGTGTCTAAATTGCCGAAACATTCTGTAATTTACAATATAAAGAGGCCAAGTCATAAAACAAGTAGGCATTGCAATGACCAAGCACACCACAAGGATTAACCAATCACCCTACAAAGTAATTAATATACATACATAACACAAGTTGGATTAAATATATACCATCACCTACCTCAAACCAAGATTGCACATATCTAAGCCTGATCTTTGCCTTTCCATGCCTTTTTCGCTTGCTCGTGGTCTAAAATATGCATAGAAACACCGCATTGACAAAATGACCTAACATGGCGGGAGTTATAAGCCACCCCAACCCCCTAAGGTTAGTTCATAATCATTCCTTGACCGTTCTAGGGCTTTTTCCCTGTAATTCACTTAAAAATACCAATTTCATGGAATGATTAGTGAATTAACGGAATGTAAGGCCAATTTCATGGTTAATAAACAAAACCCATTAACCTAAAGCTCAATTACACCCATGCACCAGCAAACACACCAAAATACACCCTCAAAACCCTCCTCAAACTCCATAATTTAAGCCTTTTAAGGATTAAGAAGTAATTACAAGTTAAAGGGAGTGAATTCCTTACCTTAACAAAGTTAAACGGAGGTAAACCGGTGATTTTTGCCCTAAATCGCCTTTCTCTTGCCCCAAAATGAGTTTATAAAATAATAAACTATTTTGGGGTTTATCCCTTTAATCTATGATTTCTACCGCTATAGCGGTACCTGATTGCTATTGTGGTACCGCTTTAGCGGTAGGCCACCTCTATAGCGGCCTTGACAACTCTTTACCACTGCTATAGAGGTAATTATTGCACTATAGCAATCACCGCTATAGCGGTGTTTACGGGACAAAATGTTCATCTTCACCTAAAAATCTCCCTTTTTACAACATACCTTGATCCTGGGACATTCTGAACAATGCCTTTACTCTATGGTCAATTTCGGGAGTTCTACTAACCCAAATTTAGTTCCATAAAATCCTACGGGTTCCTTATCACCTTAGCAAACTAGTAATCAACACCGTTCCCACCAAACTGATCTAAATTATTCCCAAATTTTCCAAGACTACCCCTTACCCGAAATAAAATAAAACTAGCCTAGTCTGAAATTTATAACTTTAAAATATGCAGGAATTTAGACATGAAATTTGGAATGTAAGACTTTTACATAAAGGCCAAGAGGGTCGTTACAACAGATACCAATTTACCTATCGTTCATCCCCAAATGATCAAACTAGAAAATATGCCATAATGAGAAAGAAAAAGAGTATATGTATCCTCAACAGCCGAGGGAACTTATCCCACATGTCCTAATTGGTTTCCTAAGTGGCTTCCTCAACCAGATGATGCTTCCATTAAAACCTCACCGAACAAATTTCCTTCGCTCTCAACTTACAAACATCACAATCAAGTATAGTTATTTGTTCTTCCTCGTAAGTCAAGTCCTTATCCAAAAGCATTGAATCCCACTTAATAATATAGTCTCCATCTCCATGGTACCATTTCAACATGGAAACATGAAATGCTGGATAAACCCCCAACAAACCCGATGGTAGGGCTAACTTGTACACAACTATACCCACTTCCTCAAGAACCTCAAAGGGACTAATATATCAATGGTTGAGCTTGCCCTTTTTACCAAACCTCATGACTCCCTTCATAGAAGACACCTTGATCAACACTTGCTCCCTAGCCTTGAAGTACATGTCCCTCACTTTTCAATCTGCATACTCTTTCTGTCTACTTTGGGAAGCTAACATCTTAGTCTAAATGAATTTTACTTTTTCTTGAGCCTCTTTCACTAAGTCGATGCCGAAAGATTTGACATCTCCCGTCTTAAACCATCCAATAGGTAACCTATACTTTCTCTCATAAAGTGACTCAAATGGAGCCATATCAATGTTTGAGTAGTATCTATTGTTGTATGAAAATTCAAACAAAGGGAGGAACTAGTCCCAATGACCACTAAAATCAATCACGCAGGCTCTCAACATATCATCTAGCACCTGAATTGTCTGCTCTGACTAACCATCAGTCTGAGGATGGAAGGCAGTGCTAAAAGCAAGCTTGGTGTCCAACTCCTCATACAACCAGACACAAAATTTAGAAGTAAACTTTGCATCCATGTCTGAAATGATAGAAAGTGGCACCCCATGAAGTTTGATGATCTCTTTGACATATGTTTTTGCCAACTACTGATAGTTGTAATCTACCCGAACTGGCAAGAAGTGAGCTAATTTCATCAACCGGTCAACTATCACCCAAATAGAGTCATACTTTCCCACCCAATGTCTTAGGGAGCCCCACCACAAAATCCATGGCAATATGCTCCCACTTCCACATAGGTATAGGCATCTTCTGAAGTAAGCCCACTGGTCTTCGATGTTCATACTTTACTTGCTGACAGTTATGACACTTGATACACTATATCCCTCTTCATCCACCGTCTTTGCCTTATATTCAAATCCCTTTGAGTAAAGACATCACACTTGACACCATAAAGATTGTGTCTCCAAATTTTTAATGTAAATACCACCGCTGCTAACTCTAAATCATGGGTTGGGTATTTCCTTTCATGAGGCTTCAACTGCCTTGAAGCATACACAATAACATTCTTATCCTGCATCAACACAGTACCCAAACTTAAAAGTGATGCATCACAATACACAATGAATTTTTTCCTTCAACCGGCAATGAAAGAATAGGTGTTGTAGTCAAAAGTGTCTTGAGCTTTTGGAAGCTCTCTTCACACTGATCTTACCAAACAAACGACACTTCTTTCTGAGTCAACCTTGTCAAGTGAGTTTCAATGGATGCAAAGTTCTTGACAAACCTGCGATAATAACTGGAAAGACCCACAAAACTTCTTACCTCGGTCACTGAACTAGGCCGAATCCAACTAGTAACTGCTTCTATTTTCTGAGGGACCACCATCACTTCCTTCTCTGAAACCATATGCCCCAAGAAGGCAACAGAAGATAGCTAGAAGTCATATTTGGAGAACTTAGCAAATAATCGCTTTTCCCTCAGAATTCTTAAAACTATACGAAGATAGCCTGAATGTTCTTTCTTAGTTTTGGAGTACACAAGAATATCATCAATGAACACAATAATAAAAGAATTCAAAAGGGATTTAAATATGTCATTCAACATATTCATGAAAGTTGCAGGTTCATTACCAATCCAAAAGACATTACCTAAAACTTGTAATGGCCATACCGAGTTTTAAAAGTCGTCTTTGGAATATCCTTCTATCTAATCTTTAACTGATGATAACCTGACTGCAAATCAATTATTGAGAAAACTGTTGCACCCTATAGCTGATCAAATAAGTCATCTATTCGAGGAAAAGGATATTTATTTTGAATAGTGACCTTATTCAACTGCCTGTAATCGATGCATATCCTCATACTTCTATCCTTCTTCTTAACAAAAAGAATTGGAGCGCCCCAAGGTGAAGCACTTGGATGAATAAAATCCTTATCAAATAGTTCCTGCAACTGAGCCATGAGTTCCCTCAACTCTGCAGGAGCCATTCGATATGGTGGAATAGATAGGAGGGATTTCCCGGCTCTAAGTCAATACTGAAGTCGATATCCCTATCAAAAGGTATATCGAGTAAATCGAAAGGAAACACATCCTAGAACTCAAAAACGACCAAAACCGACTTAAAAAAGGAGACTCTTCACCCACATCTAGAAGATGAGCCAAAACACTAAACACCCCTTCCCAACTAGCCTCCTAGCCCATACATAAGATATAATCCTTACCAGTTTGGCCTTATACACTCCCTCCCACTCTAGTTCCCTCATCCTAGGTATAGTTAGAGTCACTGTTTTGGCTTTATAATTTAAAATTGCATGATACAAAAATTACCAGGCCATACCCAAGATTATATCAAAGTCCAATATATCTAAGATAATTAAGTCTACCCAAGTTTGAAAACCCACAAACAAAACAGGACAAGGCCGATAAACATGGGTAACTACCATAAACTTCCCAATTGGAGTAGACACATGCACAAGATAGTCAAGAATATCACAAACCAGACTCAGACCCATAGCAAACTGAACAGACACATAAGAATAAATGGACCCGAAATCAAATATGACAGAAGCCATCCGGTCACAGATAGAAATATTACTTGTGATCACTGCATCAGTCTTCCCCAAAAATGCATAACAATGGGATCGATTATCAATCTGATTTAACTCTCTACCTGGTTGTACTCCCGCACCGTCGTTACTATGACTGCCTAGCTGATTTCCCAGTCCACCCCATAGATAACCCCTGCCATTGCCCCCTTCTCTACCTACTGAAACCACTACCCGAACCAGCTGTTGTGCCTAGCCACTCACCTGTCTCACCAGACACTCCCTCTTAAAATGAACAATGGCACCACAATGATAACACCCACGCTATATACAAGGCTGACTGGCAGAAGAATAAGAAGCCTCTTGGCCTCTAACAACTTGAGTCTGGGAAGGGTCCTTAGCCAAAGCCATAGTAGAGGCTGGCATAGCTGACTGAATAGGGCAAGCTGGAAAGGGCTGTTGGCCCTTAGAATAGGATCCACTGAAATTCCCAATATTTTGAGACTTCTTGGCTAACATCTTAGCCTATCCCGCCTACGCCATACCTTCCAACTTCTTCACATAATCTAACACGTTATTAAACCCCTTTCCCGCAGAAGTCATTTGCACAGTCAACACCTAGAGGTCATAGTTCAACCCTTTGACAAAGAGACGAATCCTTTCTTCCTACATAGTCAGTAGATGAGTGGGATAACTAGACAAGTCATGAAACTTAGCCTCAGAAGCTGTAACTAACATATCCCCCTGCTCCAAAGCCAAGAACTCATCCTTCTTGCGATCACGAAGGGCACAAGGTATATACTTATCCAAAAATCGAGCATGGAACTGTTCCTAAGTCAAAGGAGGCAAAACAGGTGACCGACACTCAACATATGCTCTTTACCACTGTTTAACATCCTTCTCTAGTAGAAAGTTCATAAACTCAACCCCATGCTGCTTCACAATACCCATCTTGTGCAGCCTCTAATAGCAATTAATAATAAATATAAAAGTGTCCTCATATTCCATACCCTAAAACGTAGGAGGTTTCATCTTCAAGTCAGCAGGTCATGTTCAGTATAAGTCATCACAAAACCTAAAATCATATGAGCAAAAACATTTGTGCTCAGATTCTCATCCATCCTAGGAGCCATAGCAATAGTAGGGTGCACAACTAGAGCCTAATAAGCTAAAATAGTGGGGGTAGCTCCAGTCCCAGCCAAACCGGTCAGAAAAGCCAACACTTGCTGAATTACCTCAGCAGGCATAAGAGGTAGAGCTGCAACCCCAAATGGTGCCACCATCTCGGGCTCCATCTCCTGCTCCTTAGTTTCTTTCCTCTACTCAAAATGATCCAGGGGTAGGGAAGGGGATGTTGCCCTTTCATTAGCGTGACCCGCAGCTGCTTGAGCTCCACCCTTGGTGGGTGTGGCTCATCCCCATCCTCTCTTTTCTCTCCCTCTCACTCATCTGCTTTCCCTCACGGTTGGTCCTTCAACTAGAGCAGTCGGTGCTGGGGTTGTTGCTCGGGTTTTGTTTGACCTATCATTCACCATATGTTGACAAAAGAGTTAAAGATCAGATACCAATTTTGATCACCAGATACCAATTGGAATCGTCATAGCAAGAAAAAAGCAAGAAAGACAAATTTCCTAAAGTTCTATAGCCTCCCAAAGAAAAGTACAAATGTCTCTGTATCATTCCGCGAGACTCTACTGGACACATTTTGGTACAATGAGATCGACGAAACCTAGGCTCTGAAACCTAGGCTCTGATACGAAGTTTGTCAGACCCAAACCCATCGCAAGTGGCACCCACACGACTCACCTAGTGGAAGAACCAACAACCCCGGAAACATTGATCAATATTCAAGTAAAAGTAAGAGAACTATCCCATAAATAGTGTAATAACCATTCAATCTAACAACTTAAGAATGTGCAGAAACAAAATACCAAGCGAAAATTCCCTAGGACCCAAAAGTCGGTGTACCAAAACATACTAAGAATATCAAGTGAGGATGCAACCCCAAAACTATAAGAAGTAACAAGTCCAAATAAAGGACAATGTCTAAATAAGAGAAAGATCTAATGGTAACCCGGATGTGCTACTCACCTTGAAATCTGGAATTGACTACTGAAATCACAAGTAAGGTCTCGATGAATCCAATGGAATATATGTTGCACTCATAAAAGTAAATGCAGGTGTAGTATCAGTAAACAAATAAACCACAGTGTACTAGCAGGATCATTTGAATAAACCAAGATGGAAATATGAACACTTAACCAAAATATAGTACAATTAGCTAACACATGCTTACATATCAAACATTCCATATATATATATATACAAGTAGCATTCAAGAGGCAAACCAACAAGTCAAAAAGCATCATTAAGGAAATAATATGCAACTCAATTCAAGACAACCAAACAAGGACAAGCACAACAATACAAATTCACCGGTTTACTCAAGGAACAGTCATACTAATACATACCTTGAAACCTATACACACATGCTAAGGGTTATATACCTACCCTCTCACTATGACCTACAGGGGAAAACTATCGTCCATGTACAAAAAACCCCAGACTTGAAAGTCTGTAATCCTTAATCCAACAACCTATGAGAACGTCTCTAATGTTGAAACATTCCACAATTTACAGTATAAAGAGGCCAAGTCATAAAATAAGTAGACATTACAATGACCAAGCATACCACAAGGATTAACCAATCACCCTACAAAGTAGTTAATTTTCACATATAACACAAGTTGGATTAAATACACCCCATCACCTACCTCAAACAAAGCTTGCACAGCTCTAGGCCTGAGCCTTGCCTTTTCGTGCCTTTTCTGCTTGCTCGTGGTCTAAAATATGAATACAAATACTATATTAACAAAATGACCTAACATGGCAGGGTTATAAGCCACCCCCAACCCCCTAAGGTCAGTTCATAATCATTCCTTAACCGTTCTAGGGTTATTTCCCCCGTAATTCACCTAAAATTATCAATTTCATGGAATGACTAGTGAATTAACAAAATGCAAGGCCAATTTCATGGCTAATAAACAAAACCCATTAACCTAAAGTTCAATTTCACCCTGGCACCAGTAAACATACCAAGATTCGCCCTAAAACCCTCCCTAAACTCCATAATTTATGCCTTCAAAGAATTAAGAAGTAATTACAACTTAAAGGGGGTGAATTCCTTAACTTAACAAAGTTAAACGGAGATAAACCATGATTTTTTCCTTAAATCGCCTTCCTCTTACCCCAAAATGAGTTTCTAAAAATAATAAACTGTTTTTGTGTTTAATCCCTTTAATCTGTAGTTTCTACCACTATAGCGGTACCTAAACCCTAACTGATATAGCTGTAGGCCATTGCTATAGCAGCCTTGACTGCTTTTGACCACCGCTATAGCGGTAATTATTCTGCTATAGTGGTCACCACTATTGCGGTGTGTCAACCATTATAGCAGAGTCAACGGGACAAAATGTTTGTCTTCACCAAAAAATCCCCTTGTTTACAACACACCTATATCCTGGGACATTTCAAACAATGTCCTTTACACTAAGGTCAATTTTGGGAGTTCCACTAACCCAAATTCAGTTCCATAAAATCCTATGGGTTCCTTATCACCTTATCTAACTAGGAATCAACATCATTCCCGCCAAACCTATCTAAATTATTACCAGATTTTCCAAGACTACCCCTCACCCAAAAATGAAAAAAAAAAACTAGCCTAGTCTGAAATTTGTAACTTCCAAATCGAAAGAAATTTAGATATGAAATTTTGAATGTAAGACTTTTACATAACAACCAAGAGGGTCGTTACAGTGCCGTTTGGAAAAAAACCTAAAAAATATTTAATTTGGTAGGTATTGATCCATGTAACTCTTCATATCCTAAGAGTCATGATCGTTTGAAGTTGACCCTAGTAGAATCTTATAGTAGAACTTAGTTGGTAGAGGAGTTTTCAACTCAACTTTGTGTTAGCAACTTTTTATGACCTTAAATCTCATCCAATACTCTTATCATACTTATAATAATATTTTTTTGGTAGTTGACATATCGTGGGATTGGAAAAAGACTATTTTAAATAACTGTTGAAACTGGACTAAGGCATTCCATGACTCACTATATGAGTCGTGGTCCATGGTACGATTCGTACAATGGAGTCATGGCTCACTGGGAAGTTTCCACTTCTCTGGTCTTGATCAGTACGGGTCATAGTATGACCCATACAATGAAATTATGATTCGTAGTATGGAGCATGAATTTGAGTGACTTTGTTAAGCTTCTAGACTTACTTAGTACAAGTCAATATATTACTCGTACATCAACCTACAACTCTTACCATAAGTCCTTGGGACTTGAATTGGAAACACTCTGTGGAAGCATATCACGAGGCATGGTATGACTTGTGGTCCCATTATACGACCCGTACATAGGATCGTACTAGTTTGGGACTAGAAATTTTCAATTGGTTTTCAGGGCTAGGTCTGGGTTTAATCATGAAAATATTTTGGGGCGTTACATGAGCCTATAAGAGAAAATTGAAGTTTTATTTAAAAATCATATTACCCTAACTTAAGGTGTTCAAATCTGAAATTTTACCAAAAATGAAGTAAAAATAGACCTAGAAATTATCAATTTATCATTCTTTAACTTTACCCAAAAATTCTCAATTTTTTAATTTAGAAAACCAAGATTTGAATATGAAATCATGAAATTATCATTGGGAATATGTAAAAGTAGAGTAAGAATCATACCCAATGAAGAAATCATGAAAATCACCTTTTGAATCTCTCAAAAATGAGTTCCCAAGCTTCAAAAATTGACTTATGAAAGTTTAGATTGAAAATGAACAATTAAATCTGCTTAGGTAAAACACTCTTTGCAGTTGTGGAACCCACCCGAAGCGAAAATGGATCCGAATTGGACCCAACCTAAATTATCTTTCACGATCACTATTAGGACCAAGTGATCTCGGTGCACCAGGACCTACACCCTCATGCTTATGGTCCCCCTCCTTGCAATCATGATGCAGACTAAGCTCAGATTTCAAGATCGGGGCAGAGGGCCAAGCGATCGCAATGAGGAAGGATAGCTTTAAGATAGCAAACCCAACAATAAGTCTACAAACATTCCAATAGACCTCCAAAATTCACTCGTAATCCTCTGAACACCAACCAACTATTATACTATACTAAAAATAATATTTGTACCCAACGGAACCATCAAATTTTTTAACTTAGGTCATTATCAATGAATATTGACCAAAGTCAACTGTATGTCATAAACTTCTAACTTTCCAACCAACCACTCAAAATTCAACCAAACACTTTGGGACCCAAACTAAAGGTGTGACTAACCCAAAAATGATATTCAAGAACTAACAGAATTGACAAAATCTCTTACAACCTCAAATTCTTCAAATGTTGACCAAAGTTAATCATTCCAACTTCAAAATCTTTTAAAATAAAAAAAACTCACATAATGTTCAACCAACCACCTCGAGAACTGTGTCACCCATACCTACATACTATAAATACCATAATACAAATATGAAGAAGGGTACAACATTCAAAATATATCAAAAATCGATGTGATGGTTGTTAAATCTCTTTTATGGTATTATGGTTTATAGTTTCATATCTAATTCGTTATAATGTACTGAATTAGATATGATTGTATGAATTGTTGTGGAATTTAGATCATATTTTTGAAAATAATCAAGCAAATGTTGAAAGATGCTTCGCATCGAATCACAAAAATTCATAAAAATGGATAATTAAAAACCTAATATTTAGTTGTTTGATTTGGTTAATAAATGTGAAAAATCATACCGATCCAATCTATATGTAAAGAGTAGTTGAACATGGACTAAGCATAAATACTGTATGCAACTGCACATAAAAAATAGTAAGACACATGAACATATATATATATTGAAAAACTAAGCTAAGTAACACACTAGTAATATAAAGCAGCATATAACACATGAATTTCTACTATTTTTGTTGCTTTAAATAGTATTAAGTAAAAACATGATGAATTAAATACTCACTTATTACACAAGTATTTAATCATAAAATTCATCTTTTAGTCATTTCATAGAGCATATATGAGGCACAAATTTTACTAAAAAAAATTTTAGTAAGTGCCTTAACTTTCTAGATCTAAGCTAAGTTAATGTTCTATGATTGCTTCCACTTCATATCTCTTTCAAATGACTCCTATCTTGGTGTCACAAATATTCCTTTAATTGCTATAAAAAAATATTTTTTCATGTTTCAGACTGCGAGGTAAGTATCCTTTTACTTGTTTAATCCATGTATTTTAAATTTCAATCTTGTCGTTGTTTTCATATATGGGACAAACAAAGCATATTAAATCTTTACCTCCTTTTTTTCAATATTCATAAAGCACTCATTCACTAAAATAGGTACATGAAGATGTAGATAATGTAAGTAATTAAAGTAAATTTCGTAAAGTAAGAAAGGGAAATCATTAGACCTTATTATCACGTTGAATTAGCTTCTAATGATGTTGGGAAAAACTAATTCCACCCAGGAATAGTATCCACGTTAAATAGCATGAATAAAAGTGTAACTATATCAAATCTTTTAACAGAATAAAAATAAAATACCTATTTAGAATAAAATAATAACACACATTACAACTTAGTAGTGTCAAGGGACTACTACACCTTTAAACAAAAATAACACTTTTTTATTTCGCACCACTCACTATAACATTATTCCAACTGTATTTTCTCATAGACTATATTAAATAGTCAATGAATTACTCTTTATTGTTCTCTATGTTTATTTTTTGGTGTGTTTGAATTGAGCAAACAAAGAACCTAATTATAGGATTAATGACTGCTATAATAATTATAAATCACAAATGAACTTATCCTGACAACTTGTTAATTGTTATGGGAACTTTTTTATGAAAACATGTTGCCAATTACTTTTTGAATTCTTTTCAATCTCACAAATCCCCTCCTTAATTTTTATTTTTCTTCTCCATTCCAACTCTTGATCTCAGTCTCAAATAGCCATTTTTATTTTTCTTCTTCATTCAAACTCTTGATCTCAGTCTCAAATAGCCTTCAAACTTGAAAGGCTTTATAAAGATACCCACAACCTAATCGTGAGGTTTCACATACTTCAGTTTTACCTTCTTAACAATGCATTCTTTAATGAAGTAATACCTTATTTGTATATGCTTGTTTCGATCATGAGACATCGAATTCTTGACAAGTTCTTGCCCAAATTTGTTGTCAACACAAATTACCGTGACTTGAATTTCAGAAAAATTGAGCTCCTTCAATATTTTTTTTGGCCAAATTGCACGACATATACATGATGTTACCGCTACATATTCGACTTCACAAGTTAAGAGAGTAACAAAGAAATATTTCTTTGAACTCCAAGAAATGATTAGCATAATCACCCATGAAAAAACATAAAATTAATTGTGCTTTTCCTATCATATATTTCCAGCATAATCACTATAATAAAATTTCACAAGGTTAAAGTTAAAGTCATTAGATGATGAATTAAATAGCCAACAATATATTGTACCTTTTAGATAATAAAGAATTCTTCTAGTGACTTTCAAATGAGTGGAGGTAAGAGCATCCATAAAGCGACTTAATACTTCAACTACAAAGAATATATCTGGCCTCGTACAGTTCAAGTTCCTCAAACTTCCCACAGGACTTTTAAACATATTGGTGTCCACCATTTCTCTATCATCAACTTCGATAAAAAAAATTCACTCTCCATTAGTGTATTCATGATAATGCAATCAAGCATGTGGAACGTCTTCAAGATCCTTTTTGAATAACTTTCTTGAGAGATAAATTTTTGTCATCTATATGCTTCATTTCTGAATCCTTATAATATAACATGAGACCTATATCCATCATCTCGAACTAAAGAAAAGTAATTTTCTTGAAAGCTTCAAACAATTTGATTTATTACCCATTAAAATAAAATCATCAAAATACAAATAAATAAATAAAATATTTTCATTAGTATGAAATTTATTGTGAAGAGCATATTAACTCGAGCTTTGTGTTGTGTTATTCCTAGATCTTCTCCTTGAGGCTAGATTTGCTGGATGTTTTATTCGATTCCATCCATGGCTGCCACAGCAATGAAGAAGATGAATCGATCATTTTTCTCTAGATGTTTCTAGGTTCTTTCCTTTTCTTGGTCTAATTTGATTTTTCCTTTATTTGTTTATTTATTGTAGATTTAAGGCCTGTTTTGTTTTCTTTGTTTCTGTGTTTTCTATTTTGGGAATTGACTTGGATCACTTTTGAATCCAAGTCTTGTAAATACTCGATTTTGATTTTAATAAAAGGGCTATGGCCCGATTTTAATTAAAAAATAATAATGTGAAGAGAAAATTCATGGAGATAATGAGTAATTTATTATCTTGAAAATATATGTCTATGAAACTATTTCATCCTCGTGACGCTTGCTTTAATCTATATAAAAGTTTCTTTAACCTCAATACTTTATCTTCATGATTGTTGATTGCAAAGTCCAATGGTTGCTCAACAGAAACACAAGATATCCAATCAAGAATACCAACTTGACATATAATTCATGAATTTTTCACTTCATTTATGCTACTAAAGAGATCAGCAAATGAATCATCAACATGCAAACGACAGGTGCATAAACCTTCTCAAAGTCAATGTCATATCCATGCTTGTAGCCTTTATCTACAAGTCTTGCTTTGTGTCTCTCCACCTCTCCATGAGTATTCTTATCACGACCCAATATCTCAGGTCATGATAGAACCTACTATAATCCACCAGTAGGTAAGTCAACCCGTAGTTCGGAACAACTAGTAATGGACTACTGATAGAAATAAAGGAAACAACGGAAAACATATAATAGCAAGACTAATATAACCCCAAAATCTGGTGGAGCCAGTACAAGAGCTTCTAGTACAACAGGAGTACAAATGAAATATAGGGAAAAGTGTATATATACAAGTCATCTCTAATACAATATAGAGAACAGTCTACAATAAAAGGGAGAGTAGGGATACTCCAAAATGTCAGGAGCATCATCAAGCCTCTACCCAAAAGGGGTGACTATTCCTGGGATAAACAATATAAATCATCGAGAAGATAAAGTAAATAGAAACATACATCCATTCTCAGGTACCATTCCATAACCAACCTGCCACGAACTAACCATTATAACCAATAATAAAGTAACCGGCTAGCCCGGACAGACAAAATACCTAACCGAGCCCCCATAGGCCCGAAAGGTTCACGAAATTATTCAGCAAATAGCAACCATATAATATACCTATACAGCCCCCTATAAGACCGATAAATATGGGGCCCACACTTATAGTTCTATTTTTCACCATATCTACCCAATAGCCCAAAATAAGTTCGGAAGCCTTGGGACCAAGACCAAGGGTCGTTCGAGCCTAAAATCAACGTTCCAGAGCTGATGGCACTGTCATAATTTCCATATGAGATCATTTACTAGCAATTTTGGTTCGAGACCAATTCCTTAACAACAAAAACTCCAAAACAGAGAAATGAGCCTAAAAGCCAAACGAACTGTCTGATAACAAAATCGATAGTTCCAGCAACTCATAAATGACCTGTGGCCACTGTGGGCAGGATCGAAATGCTAGAAATGTATGCAAAATAAGGAAATGACCTGGAGGGTCATTACAAGTCTTCCTTGCTTTGTGTACCCATTTTACCCTAATTACTTGATGATCTTTGAGAAAAGTTGTTAACACCTAAGTATTGTTCTTATTTATTGACTTGGTATCCTCCTCTATGACATGTTTTCATCTTTTTTCAGTAATAGATTCATCATAATTCATCATTCACTATCATCAAAGATACAATACAAACAATCAAAATTATTAACTTTTTTTGTATCATCATAGAAATCTTGGATGCACCTGTCTTTCACTTAAACTCTCTATAGAAGAAGAAGATGAAATATTTAATAGGTAAGGAGGTAAGGTTGCATCATCTGTAGGTGTCATAGTCTAATGTTCACCATCCTCTCCAAAGTATGAAATAAAATTACATGTACTTACTTTTTGAGCCTCCCAATTTTATGATTCTTCTTTATCAAATTTAACATCTGGACGCACGATCATCTTGTTATTATTCGGGTTGTACAACTTGTAGTCCAATTTGAACTTGCATCATAGCCAACAAAAATACATACTTGGCACTTCAATTATCAAGTTTATCTCTCCTGTGATGTGGAACATGAACATGTATAAGCTATGCCCTCAAATATTCTCAAGTGCTTAATAATTGGCTTTTTTCAACTCCATGCTTTTAGAGGAGTTTTATTTCTCATATTTCTTATTGAAGATCTGTTACCCAAAGCATAAGAAATAGCCTAGCCTAAAATATTTTTGATAGATTATTAATTTTTAACATACATCGAGTCATACAAAAAATTATTCTATTCTTTCTCTCTGTAATTTTAATTTATTGAAGCGAGTAAAGTACCAAAATCCTACATGGGGGAGTTAGATCTTGGAGTAAGCTCCTTTTAATGGACAATCTAGTGAATAGTTTAGGCTCCTAACTTAGTCTATGTCTTATCTACTAACGTACTCAAAGATGAGGGGCACTAAAAATGGATGTGATCGGCTTAGAGGAAAGGACATGCAACTTGAGATTCTCAAAATACTTTTTTGCATATTGGCCTTTGTATAGGATAGGATTTTCACAGGATGACGAATTCCATAAAGCTCACTAAATTCATTAATTTTTTTAAAGTCTATTTAATCTTTTATCAAACCTTAAAGCTTTTATTTCATTTCCAATTTCTTTTTCTACAAGTGCTTTTAAATTTGTAAAAGCAACACTATCTTTTAATTTTTACTTCAATAAATACACCCAAGTCATTCTACTGAAATCATCAATAAAGAACAAAAATTATTTATTTTTATTAAAAAAGGTGGATTAATGAATCGCATACGTCAGTGTGTATAAGTTGAATTGGCTTGGTTGCTCTTGATGTGGCCTCTTTTGAAAAATGCTTTCTTGCATGTTTTTCAAGAAGACAAACTTCACACAACTGATTGCGATGGTAGGTTGAAGAAATCCTATGAACTATGTTTTTTCTTTCATTATTTGAGTGCTTCAAAATTCACGTGCCCAAATTGAATGTTCCAACACCATGATTTATCTTGCATATTAACCTTAGAAATCCCATAAACTATATTATTTTTTCCTTTATTTGAGGGCATCAAAATTTATGTGCCCAAATTGAATATACCAACACCATGATTTATCTTGCATATTATCCATCAAATACTCTTTGCATCAATGCTCATAAGATTCAAAGGGAACAACCTATTCTTTGTCATATTCTCTCTAGAAATTAAATTATCACTTAATCTCTAAGCATCATATTTTTCATATGAATATCATTTTTTTTACAAGAAGTAGGCCCAAACTCAAAATATTATTTTTAATTTTAGTGCGTAGCAAACATTGTTAATCAATTTATGGCCACCTTCTTTCCAAGATATTAGAATAGTACATATTCTTCAATTTGAATTTTTGAGGTATTTTTAAAAGATATATTACCTTTTATTATTTTCTTAATCTCCACAAACTTGTCTTTACTGCATCCACACATATGATTACTTGATTGATTATCAAGATACCACGAACTATAGTTATTTGTATCTCTTCTTTTATTGCTATTAAAAATGTTGACTCATCTTTTTCTTTTTTGTTGTCAACAAAGATAGCTTTCTCTGCAACATTGTTGTAATATTCTCAAGAGTAGTTTCTAAATTTATAACAGTTGTAGCAATCAATTTTAGATTTATCATTTCTTATTTCATTTGTACCCTAATTATAGTCATGTTCTCTTCCTCCTTGTTATCCACGATCACGGCCTCTGAATGTTAGGTGTCTTCTGTCTTTATTATTGAAATTGTTAACATAACTTTTCCTCTTTCACAACTGTCATGGCCACCACAGTCTCTCCCTTTTCTATGCCCTCTATGTCTCCACTTACATAATCTTTGAAGTATGCCTGAGTTGTAAGAAGTTGTTCCAGTGACTCTTCTTTTATTCTCTTGATATTTTCTTCATAGGCTTGTAAAAACCCGTTCAATTGCTTTATCGTCACAGAGTCTAAATTTTTAGACTCTTCAATAGCACACACCACACATAGTTATATTTAGGTGTTAAAGAGAAAATAATCTTTTCTTCCATATGCACTTCGTCTACTTTCTTCCGTACCTTTTTAATCGATTTACAATAGTCATCGCTCTTGAACAAAAATCTAAAATTAATTTGGATTCTTTTATTTTTAAAACTTAAAAATCAAACCTTACAAATTTAAATTTTACCTTCTTTACTTCATCAACTCCTTGGAGAGAATTTTGTAAAATCTTTCAAACTTCCTTTAAGGTGGTAGCATCAGTCACCTTCTCAATTATGTCATCATTCAAGCATTGGTTGATGAGAGTGCAAGCTTTTTGATCTTTCTTCCTTATCTTTAAGAATACATTTTTCATTTTGAAATAGAGTTTCCTTATTTGAAGATTTTGTATGCCCTTTGTCTATAATTTTCCAAACATCTTGAGAGCTAAGAATGACTTTAATTCGTAGACATCATTTTTTTAATTTTCTTTCATGAGACGGGAATACAAAAGACGCAGTGGACTATTATTTTTCATGGCTCTGATATCACGTGGTTGGGACATTTCATACATAGACTCCTACAAAGCAGATGAGATAGTTAAGCCCAAAGCTTTATAGCAGCTCACCACTTTATTTCTAGACTTTTTTCTTTTTCTCAATATGATTCTTCAAAGATCTTAAAACTGACTATCTTATGAAAGGGAGTGAGATGTGAGAGAAAATATTACAATCCAAATATCTCTTGTACCCCCTAATTGGCGCTGATGAATCATCATCTTGGCATCCATCACAAATAGTAATTCCTTCCGGGAACAATGTCCATATTAAATATGAATAAGATTAGAATAACAACGACACCAAATATTTAATCGGATAAAAATATAATACTGAAATAGAGTAATATAATAACACTTATTATAACTTGGTAGTGTCAAGATATTAGTACACCTTTAAAAGAAACAACACTTGTTTATTTCACACAACTCATTATACTATTAAGCCAACTCTATTTTCTCATAGACTATTAAAAATAGCCAATGGATTACTCTCTATTGCTTCTCTCTCTTTCTCTCTCTCTCTCTCTCTGTGTGTGTATGTGTGTGTGTTTTAATTGAGTGAACAAAGCTCCTTAAATAACTACCATAATACTTGTAAATTACAAATGAAAACTTGTTGTGAGAGCATGTTATGAAAACTTTTTATGACAACTTGGTATGGAAACTTACTGTGGGAATTTGTTGCCAACTATTTTCTTCTTTTTTAATTATTTCCAATCACCCAAATGAAGCTATGAATTCTCATTCTTTTCCTGTAGAATTCTTCACAAAGCATCACAAAACTCTTGTATTTATTTTTTAAAGTTTGGGCTTCGGCTTATTTACTTGAAAACTCACAAAATGAATTTTGTGATTTATTGAAATTATTGACAAATTGATGATTGAGATTCATTAGGGTGTCATTTTGAAGTTATAGTTAAAATAAGAAGCTATGTGATGAAGATTTGAGTTATTTGGTGATGTTTTAATGGGTTGAAGTTCGTATAAGAGATGAAACTCAATTTTTGTATAAATTTGTCTAATATATTGTATTTTTTTACATTGTAAAAGTTTGTATAAACACCTCTTATACAATATTACACTTTTTTATAGAAGGCTGATAGAGTACATTATTATTTACAATAAAGGGCTATTTGGTTAATAGGTTAGAGTTATGCAGGTATTAATTATTGAAGGAGATGCTACCTAATTCTGTTAAGAAAATGAAATTGTTAAAGTTAGTAGTAGCTACAGTAATTAACTACTTTTAAAAAGTTAGTTACTAGACAGTTAGTTAACTGAATAGAGTAGTTGTTACTTTAATCTCTTTTCATCCTCTATAAATACTTGTAGTCAGTAGTGTATTATGTTTAAGAAATTTCATCCTTATTGAATAGATGAATACATTCACTGCTTTTTCTTTTTCTTCACATTCTCTCCTCTGATTCTCTTTTTCTTTGTTTCTCTAAATGTTCATGTTTTTGATATTCTTCTATATTGTTCTCTTGAGTGATTACATGGTATTAGAGCAGTGGTCAACTACTGCTATTCTGCGATTTTGCTTTCTTTTCTCTAATTCTGGTATTCTTGAAACATTCTTGGGTAATTCAAGCCTATGAATGGAGATAATAATTCTTAGGTTGCAGCTGTAAGATCGTCTAATGAGTCAAATCCAAGTCAAGGAAATGGGATCGATTATAATTATTCTTATATCTTTCTCCTGCAGATGTTAGTGGCACACAAATCATTTCATTTAAGCTCACGAAAATTGAAAACTATTCAATCTAGTATAGATCGATGAGTGTTGCACTACTGGGTAGAAACAAGTTGGGGCTTGTTGATGACACTGGTAAGAAGGAAGTGTTCCCAGATCATATGGGAAAGTAGTGGGAAAGAGTCAATGCGATTGTTTTGCCTTGCTAATGAATTCAGTGGCTAAAGGACTACTTGGTAGTATTATGTACGCATCTAATCTACAGATGGTATGGGAAGATCTGTATGATAGGTTCAACAAGATTGATGGTTCAAAAACCTTTAATTTACACAAAGAAATTGTAACATTGACTTAGGCGGCATTTGTTTTTACTAAGATTCAGATGTCTGAATTTGAATGCACATATGAATGATTAAGATGTTGTCTCTAGATCTTAAAACTGAATGATTAAGACTATTTGTTTTTCAACATCTGAATCTCCAAAATTTATTTATTTGTATATATAATAAAAAATACAGTTCAAATAAAAAACTAATTTTATATTAGAAAAATATTTAATTTAATACAATAAATTTATTATTTGATTGAAAAAAGAAACATTTATGTTTGTTAGTGATAGTGGAGATGGTTTGTAATGGTGGTGAAGGTGGCAATGATTGATATTAGTGACTAGTAATATTGGTGATGATAATTATGATGGTTGGTATTGTAGTGACTATTATGATGGTGGTGATTGGTAGTGGTGGTGGTGGTTGTGATGTGAAGTTGGTTGATGTTAGTAGTTAGAGGTGTTGATTGTGATGGCTGAAAAATGAACGCATGATGGCTGACGATGTATTGGTGGTAGTTGGAGACGTTGTTAGCTGTAATAGTGGAGATGGTTGTTAGTAGAGATAGATTGTAGTGATGATAGTGGTTAAAGTGAGAGTAGAGGTGGCAACACCAGTGACAATGGTGGTGGTGGGAACTGAAGAATGTGTAGAGGTTGATGATGTGTTAGTGGTAGTTAGCGGTGGTGCTAGTTGTGATAGATGAGTTGGTCGGTAGTAGAGATTGGCCGGTAGTGGTTGATGATGGTAGTGGCATTGACAGTGAATATAATTAGAATAATGGAGGTGGTAGGTGTGGTATTGGCTAACAATAGTGCTTGGTAGCGATATTAGCTTTCAATGGTGGTTGTGATGGTAGAGGTGGTTGATGGTGGTTGGTGGTTGGTAATGGTTGACAATAGTGGTGGTGGCTGAGGTGGTTAGTGGTGGTGACTGGTGATTATGGATAGAGTGGTGGTGAATATTATCCAACACAAATATACCTCTTAATTACATTAAGACTTGGTTCCAGATCTGAATGATTATGACCTATTCAGACCTATTAAGAGATAAAATCTTAATAAGAAACAAATGCACTTAATGGTCTGAAGTCTAAACTATTTAGATTCAGACCTCCATTAAGTGAAAACAAATGAGGCCTTAAGGTACTTCTACTGTTTCTACTTACTTCTCAAGGTTAAAGAATTTGTGTGAAAAATTTGAAGCCCTACTACCAGCTCCTTGTTGTTACTGTGAAAAATCAAGGGATTATGTTAGCCATATATAAAAATTAAAATTGTTTCAATTCCACATGGGATTGAATGACTTATATTCTCAAGCCAGGAGTCATGTAGCGACCCTTTCCATCGTTACGTGTAAGTCTCTCATTTAAAAATTTGAGCTAAGATTCTCCCCGGATTTGAAGTTATAATTTTCAGGCTAGGCTAGTCTCGAATGAAATCTGATAAAGGTGCATTCTAGGGCAATCCATAAATGTATTAGGAAAATATTGTAGTGCTTATGTTGATTTATAGTTAGGTAAGACAATAAGGAACCCGTAGGATTTCACGGAATTGAATTCGGGTAAGTAGAACTCCCAAAATTGGTCTTAGCTTAAAAGATATTATTTGGGATGTCATAGATTTAAGGTGTGTTATGAAAAAGAGGATTTTTGGAGAAACTCGAACATTCTATCCCGTCTATGTCGCTATAGCACGTAGCGACATACTCAAAAAAGGATAAAGTCCGGCTATAGCAACCGATCAATGTGATCAAGGACCACTATAGCGACATGTGTTGCTATAGCAATATAAATTACAGTTTTATCCCAAAACCCCCCAAAAATGGTTTGCTTTTCTAAAGAGTATTTTTGGCCTTCATCAGTGGCGATTTGGGCAAAAATCCATTAATTTTTCATCATTCTTCTCTATTTAGGTAAGGAATTCATCCCCGTTAACTAGTAAATTGATAATCTAGCCTTAGAATTGCTAGTTTACGTAGTTTGGGAAGGGTTAAGGGCTAGTTTTAGTTGATTTTATGTGCAAGGAAATAATTTAAGTATAAAAGCATTGGGTTTTGGTTAATGATCATTAAATTACTCTTTCATGTTGTTAATTCACTAAATGATCTATGATATTGGTAGTTTTAGGTGAATTATGGTAGAAAAGTCATAGAACAGGGAGGGAATGATCATGAACTTGGCCTTAGGGGTCGGGAATAAGTTATAATCCCCAATGGGGTAGGCATTGATTATAAATTTTGTATTTATCTCTAGACCGAAACCAAGCCGAAATTACACGAAAAGGTAAGGTTCAGGCTTAGTTGAGTTGTACAATCTTGGATTGAGGTAGGTGATGGTTATATGTGCGTGTTAACTATTTCTTAGTATGGCTTGATAATGCATATTGTTAGGTATGATCATATATCACTGAACTTATATGTAAAGCTTGTGAATATTACAAGTGGTGGTTGTTGTCATTGTGTTATGTGATTCTTCTTATATATATACCATTGTTGATTGTGGAATGTTATAGATATTGGACATTCTCACGGGTTATTGATGGAACAAGGTTGGTAGGAACTTGTGACTGAGATTTAGTACATGGACAGAATTTGTCCCCTACATGTCATGAATAGTGGGCGATCGTAAGACCCTTGGCATGTATAAACAAGGTATAGGTGAGTTTGACAATTACATGAATGAACTGGGGGAATATATATTATTGTTGTATTTTGATGATTGACCTGACTTTACATGACTTGACTTAACTTGACTTGACTAGCATATCTATTGACATTTTTTGACTTGCTACTAAGGTTACTGAAAGTGCTCTAAGTGATACTTGTTGCATTAAGGTGTAGTAGAGGTGAGCATGTATTAACTTGATGTACTGTGTGATGGTTAAGTGTTCATATTCCTCATCTTGGGTTGGCCAAATGCCCTACCCATACACCATTATTTTATTATGCACTGATACTACACCTGCTCTTAGTTTTGTTGAGTGCAGCGCATATTCCAGCGGTTCCTACAAGACCTCACTTGTGACTCTAGCGTGTGATTTGGATTCAAGTGTGAGAAACATCTTTTTGGCTACCTTAGGTCCTTCCTTGATGATATAGTCCTTTGTTCTGGACTCATGCATTTTCTTCAGTTTTGGGGGTTGCATCCGCTTCTTGACAATATTTAGTAGTTTTGCTACATCGACATTCGAATCCTAGGGATGGTTTCTTATTAAGTATTATGTTCTGCACTTCCTTTAGTTTTGGATTTTGACTTGAATATCTTTGCACTATTAATGGGATAGTTCCCCTAGTTTTCTTAAGTATTGGTCAATGCTTTAGGGGTAATTGGTTCTTCCACCGGAGAATGGGGTGGGTGTCACTCACATCTATTGGGTTATGACAAAGTTGGTATCAGAGCCTAGGTTCACCGATCTCATTATAACAAAATGATTCCAGTAGTGTCTCACAGAATGGTACGGAGACGTCTATACTTTTCTTCGAAAGGTTATAGGACTTTAGGAAAAATGTCATTCTTACTTCTTTCGTGCTGTAACTTGATTCCAATTGGTATCTGGCGATCCAGATTGGTATCTAATTATCTTTACTCTTTTGTCTGTAGATGGTGCCTACTTGGTCGAACACAATTGGTGCAGTATCCTCCGCACCGGCAGCTCTAGCTACAGAGCCAATCATAAGGGTAAGAAGATGAGGAAGGGGTATGAGAGAAAGAGAAAATACGACACCCCCTCGGAGTAGAGCTTAGGTAGCTGCTGTCTAGGCTCGTGAAAGGTCAGTATCACCTCTACCACCCTAGGACCATGTGGAGGAAATGAAATCAATAGAGGAGCATAGACTAGAGTGGGAGGTAGTGGCACTAGCTGGAGGTGCGGTCTTACCCCTTATGTCTGCAGAGGTAATTCAGCAGATGTTAACTTTTCTAAGTGGACTGGCTGGAGCTAGGGCTACTGTACTGGTTTTTAAGGTTTTAGGTGCTTATCCTACTGTCGCTATGGCTCCTAGAATGGATGAGGCTTCAGGCATGGATACCTTACTTTATTTGATTTTGAGTTTTGTGATGACTGGTACTAAACATGAGCTACTGACTAAGTTTCTGAAGATGAAACCTCTAACATTCTAGGTTAATGAGTATGAGTATGCTTTTAAGTTCATTATTGACTGTTATGAGTAATCACATAAGATGGGCATCGTGCAGCAGCATGGGGTTGAGTTTGTGACCTTTCTGTTAGGGAATGATGCTAAACAATATCGGAGAGAGTTTGTTGAATATCGGTCACCAGCCTTACCTCCATTGACTTGGGAATAGTTTCGTGCCTTGTTCTTTGAGAAATATGTGCCTCGAGCACTCCGTGATTGTAAAAAAGATTAGATTTTGGTATTAGAGCAGGGTGATATGTCAGTTGTAACATATGAGGTTAAGTTCAAGGCCTTGTATCGCTATGCTACTCAGTTGTTGACTATTGTGGAATAGAGGCTTTGACTTTTCATCAAGGGTTTGATTTATGATCTTCAGGTTTTGTCTGTTCATATGACTTCTACTGGGAAAGGGTTCAATGATATTTTTGATTATATGAAAAAGTTGGAAGGGGTCACGTAAGCGGGTTATAATGAGATGTTAGCACAGAAGTACCGCAATATCGGGAATTTTAGCAGGTCTTATTCCAGGGTCCATAGTCAGCAGTCCTACCCGACCCGCCTTATTCAGTTAGCATTGCTAGCTTCTTCTGTGGGGCCAGCCAAGGCCACCTCTCAATAGCAGGTTATGAAGAGTCGGGGCTTCTTACTCTTCTACCAATTGTCCTTCTCTAGAGCGAGGATGCTATTATTGTGGTATTGTTGGTCATTTTAAGAGAGAGTGTCCTTTGAGATAGGAAAATAGCCAAACACAGCAGCAGACTCGGGCCATAGCTCCAGCAAGTAGAGGGGGAGGAGGTAGCGGCAGGGGTCATCCTCAAAATGGATAGGGAATCAGACAAGTAATCGGGGTGGTCAAGAAAATGGTCATACAGGGGGAGGAGCTCATCTAGGTAGGGAGTTAGCGAAGATTAATGACTGGGCTCATTTTTATGCCTTCCCAAGAAAGACTGATGATGAGGCTTCTGATGCGGTTATTACAAGTACCATTTTAGTTTATCACCGGATGGCTTCTATTTTATTTGATCCGTGGTCTACCTATTCTTATGCGTCTGTCAAGTTTTCTTTGGGTATGAAACTGGTTTGTGATGTACTCGATCGTCTCGTATATGTGTCTACCTCAGTTGGTGAGTCTATGGTAGTAACCCATTTTTATAGTTTTTGTTTTGTGTTGTTTGTGGGTTTTTAGACTTGGGTAGATTTGATTATTCTGGATATGTTGGACTTTGATGTAATTTTGGGTATGACCAGGTTATTTCCATATCATGTTATCTTAAACTATAATGCTAAGATAGTAACTCTAGCTTTGCCAGGGATAGATGAACTAGAGTGGCAGGGAGTGAATAATGCCAAACCGATAAATATTATATTATTTGTCTAGGCTAGGAAGTAAGTGGGAAGGGGTGTTCAGCATTTTTATCTCATCTCTAAGATGTGAGTGTGGGGTCCCTTTCTATAGAGTCAGTTCCGGTGGTTTCCAAATTTCAGGAAGTGTTTCCTTAAGACTTACTAGGTATGCCTCCAGATAGACATATTGATTTCTACATCTAGTTAGAGCCACACACCCACCCTATTTCTATTCCTACCTATCGGATGTCTCTAACAGAGTTGAGAGAACTCAAAATTCAATTGCAGGAACTACTCGACAAGGGGTTTATTCATCTAAGTGCTTCACCTTGAGGTACTCTGGTCATGTTTGTTAAGAAGAAAGATGGTAGCATGAGGTTGTGTATTGATAATTGACAGTTGAATAAAGTTACCATTAGAAATAAACATCCTTTGCCTCGCATAGATAATTTGTTTGATCAGTTGCAGGGTGCGATGGTATTATCTAAAATTGACTTGCGGTCAGGTTATCATCAGCTAAAATTAGACCAGTGTACATAACAAAGACAACTTTTAGAACTTGGTATGGCCATTATGAGTTTGTGGTGATGTCCTTTGGTCTAACTAATACGTTTGCAGCCTTTATCAGCTTGATGAATACTATCTTTAAGTCATTTTGGGATTCATTAGTTAAGTGTTTATTGATGACATTTTAGTTTACTCCAAGAATAAGGAGGAAGATGCAGGTCATCTTTGCATTGTGTTGGGAATTTTCAAGGGAAAATAGTTATATGCCAAGATTTTGATGTGTGAGTTCTGGTTGTCCTCAGTTTCCTTCTTGGGGCATGTTGTTTCAAAAAAGGGAGTGATGGTGGATTCCCAGAAGATTGAGGCAATTAAGAGTTGGGTTAGTCCTAGTTCAATGACGGAAGTAAGAAGTTTTGTGGGCCTTGCTAGCTATTACCATAGGTTTGTCAAGAACTTTGCATCCATAGCAACACTCTTGACAAGGTTAACTCAAAAAGAAGTACCTTTTATTTGGTCGGATGATTGTGAGGAGTGCATTCAAAGGCTTAAGACTTTGTTAACCACAGTTCCTATTTTTCTCTATCATTTGAAAATAAGTATTTTATAGTGTTTTGTGATGCTTCACTTTTGGGATTGGGTGTTGTGTTGATACAGGATAAGTATGTCATTGACTATGCTTCGAGGCAATTAAAGCATCATGAAAGGAACTGCCTAACCTATGATTTGGAGTTAGCAGCGGTGTTGTTTGCATTAAATATTTGGAGGCACTATCTTTATGGTGTCACATGTGATGTCTTCACAGATCACCGTAGCCTACATCATGTGTTTACTTAACGAGATCTAAATATAAGGCAGCGGAGATGGATGGAATTATTGTAGGATCATAATGTGACTATTCAATATCATCCGGGAAAGGCCAATGTGGTGGCAGACGTATTGAGCTGGAAGGCTGTAAGTATGAGTAGTTTGTCCTTTTTGAGGGTGTCTAAGCGATAATTTGCTAGAGAGTTTTAAACTCTAGCATCTCAGTGTACGCAGTTTTGTGTTTCATACAGAGATGGAGTATGGTCTAGGGTCGAGGTGAAGTCAATATTTCTAGACCAGAATAAAACCCAATAGTTTAAAGATAAAAAATTTAATGCACTCTGGAATAAAGTGGTGCGTGGAGAGGTAGTGGATGCCACTCATGATGCGGGTGGGGTGTTGTTGTTTAAGGGAAGGATATGTGTTCCTTGGGTTGGTGATTGGATTTGTGATGTACTTTCTGAAGCCCACGAATTGCATTATTTCGTTCATCCGGGTGCAACCAAAATGTACCGTGACTTGAGGCAACTTTATTGGTGTCCTGGGATGAAGAGAGACATAGTAGAGTATGTGTCCAAGTGTCTCAAATGCCATCAGGTGAAGTATGAACATCAAAGGCCTACAGGATTACTTCAGAGAATGCCCATACTTGTATGGAAATGGGAGAATATTGCTATGGATTTCGTGATGGGTCTTCTTAAGAATTTGGGGAAATATGATTCCATTTGGGTTATAGTGGATCGGTAGACAAAATTAGCTCACCTCTTGCTAGTTCTGGACTACAGCTCCGAGCAACTAGCTAAAATCTACATGAAGGAGATAGTGAGGCTTTATGGGGTGCCCCTTACTATCATTTCTTATAGAGATTCAAACTATACTTCAAAGTTTTGGGACAGGCTGTATAAGGAGTTGTGTACCATGCTCACCTTTAGCACAACTTTTTATTCTCAAACTGATGGGCAGTTGGATAGGATAATTCAGGCTCTAAAGGATATTTTTTGAGCCTGTGTGATTGATTTTGGTGGTCATTGGGACTGGTTCTTACCATTGTGTGAGTTTTCAGACAACAACAGTTATCACTCCAATATCGGTATGGCACCATTTGACGCACTCTACAGAAGGAGGTGTAGGTCACCTATTGGGTGGTTTAAGACTGGGGATGTTGAACCTTTGGGCACTGACTTGATAAGGGAGGCTCAAGAAAAGGTAAGGCATATTCAGACCATGTTATTGGCTGCTCAAATTTGACACAAAGAGTATGTAGATTGTAAGGTAAAACACATAGCTTTCATGGTTGGTCAACAAGTCTTTCTCAGAGTGTCTCCTATGAAGGGAGTCATGAATTTTGGTAAGAATGGAAAGTTCAACCCTTGGTTTATTGGTCCCATTTAGATTCTTGAGGATGTGGGTCTGGTTGTGTACAGACTAGTATTTTCACCGATGTTCTCGAGAGTTCATCTGATGTTTTATGTGTCCATACTCAAGAGGTACCATGGGGATGGATATTACATTTTTAAATAGGACACGGTGTTATTAGATAAGGATTTGGTTTATGAGGAAGAACCAGTGGCGATTCTAGATCGAGATGTTTGGAAGTTAAGGACGACGGAAATTTGATTGGTTAAGATTCAATGGAAACATCGTCTGGTTGAATAAGCCACTTGGGTAGCTGAGAAGGACATGCGGGATACGTAACCTCACTGGATTAAGGATACAGGTGCTCTTTTCTTTTCTTGTTTTAGCCTTTTTTTCACATTTGATCATTCGGGTATAAATGATGGGTAAAATTATATCTGTTGTAACAGCCCTTTCCATCATACGTGTAAGTCTCTCATTTAAAAATTCAAGCTAAGATTCTCCCTAGATTTGAAGTTATAATTTTCAGGCTAGGCTAGTCTCAGAAAAAATCTGAGCAAGGTGCATTCTAGGGTAATCTAGGAATAGATTGGGCAAATATGGTAGTGCTTATCTTAATTTTTAACAATATAAGATGATATGGAACCCATAGGATTTCACAAAATTGAATTTGGGTAAGTAGAACTCTCGAAAATGATCTTAGCATAATGGGTATTGTTTGGGATGTCTTGGATTTAAGGTGTGTTGTGAAAAAGAGGATTTTTGGAGAAACTCGAACATTCTGTTCAGTCTATGTTGCTATAGAGACGTGCATGTCTCTATAGTGACATGCTCATAAGTGGAGAAAGTCCTACTATAGTGATCGATTAACATGATCAAGGACCGCAATGTAACACCCCGTACCTTCCTAACCCTATGTGATGACGTTGAATAATGGTTATTTATGTGTCAAGGTGCCATGAGTATGTGTTTTGTAATGTTAGTGATGAGAAAATTGAAATTTGGCTTCGTACATGAGAGTAGCCCTTCATAAGAGGTGTTTTGTGATTTTTGTGGAACGTTGGTGGGGTTCAAAATGAGGCTAAGAGGACCTCTAAACAAAGTATATTAAGGCTAAGAAGTAAGTTAAAGAATAGGACTTGAAGTATCTAACCAAACCCGCGAAGAAAAGTCAAAAAATAAAATTTTTGAAAATTCTAAGGGAGGGGCGTGCCACGCCGCTCTGGGCTAAACTTTTTAGTCCAGAGGCAGCAAGCTGGCGTGCCCAAGGGCATGCCACGCTGGTTTTGCCACTTTTTCAAAGTTGGAAATTTTCTTAAGTCCCAAGGGTACTCGGGGACGTATTGAGCCGATTTTTGCCACGTTTCTTCTACAACCATGAGTATATACATGAAATGATTAAAGTATTATATTGGTATGATAAAATTACTCGAGAATGAATTTGACATCAAAATGACGATTTTACCCTTTAGGTCAAAATAGGCCATACGTGGCTAGAATCGCTTGCTTTTGGGATTGAGGCTACGAAGATAAATCTTATGAGTGGGAATGTTGTTATAACGCGTATATGATGGATTACACATTGATTTTAGTGGGCCAAGATAATATATGTGTTAATGGGCCAAAAGGTAGCCAAAATGCATGGCCCAATGGGTCAAAAAGACCCATTCTTCCATTGACTAAATACATACACAAATAATATTGGATAAGCATGGAATCAAGGTCTATAAAAATGGGGAAAAATCAGATTTTAATTCATTATGCATACACATCACTTTCTCTCATTTTCTAGAGTTTTCAAGATAACTCCTTTGGTGGCTCTTCAAACCCTAAGGTATATTTGGACAAGATCATCCTCTTCCAAGCTTGGGTAAGTGATTATTCTTGTACTTTAACATATTATAAGCATGAGAGATTATGTATATCATTTTGGTTATGGTTGGAAGTGTTGGACATGGCACTTTTGGTTTTTGTGAAAAAGATGTGTTATCCATGGGATTTTAACTTGAATTATGACTTGTGGTTTTGATGAAAGAGCATAGTATGGATGAAATAACAACATGTATGGTGTTATTATGGTCCTAAACTTTTTATTTTTCTATAAGTGTAAATTATGGTATTTTGGCCGATTTGTTGTTGTGAGGTGTATTGAAGTAATTTGATGGAATAATTGTGATGTGGTGGTGATGAAGAAGTGTAAAGTATGAACTCGGTGTGACATGCTATTGGTTATCATGTATTGTTCAATGTTGGGAATATTGTGGGATTATTGGTATGATGTTTTCATAAATGGTATGGTCAAGGGGGAAATGACATGTTAAAGCTAAACATGTGACTTATTGTTATTGTATGCCATTGTAAGGTAATTGGTGGTTAATGTTGGTTCCGCTATGTATTTGTGCTGTAGAGTGAAACATACGGAAGGAGCGGGAATATTGTATGCACGTCTAAGATTGTGTATTCGTATTGAGAATACAAGGTATGTAAGGTTACTCTTCTCTATTCTTCTGCAGCATATGGTGTCCACATTTTCATAGTACTCATTTGATTCCGAAATGCTCTAAGGTATTCCGAATCCGATAGTTGACTAGTGCTAATCATATGTTTCCTATTCATTGAGCAGTTGTGAACCACATGTATTATATTCATGAATAATGTTCCAAAATCCCAATAAGGTTATGTTCCAAAGTTCCAACAGTGGTTATATTAATGTATCTTGTTTATTGATTATAGTCCAATGGTTCCAATGGTGTTATGCTTCCAATAAGGCTATGTTTTCAATAATGTTTATTTACATGTCTTCTATTATTGGTTATGGTTCCCAAGCTTCCAAAAAATGTTATGCCAAAGGAATGTATTAATCTCTCACAAGTGAATGTACCAATCTATCACAAGCAAATGTATCAATCTCTCATAAGTGAAGTATCAAGCTCTCACAAGTAAAGGTATCAATCTCAAAAGTAAAGAATGAAGTAAGGTATAATCATCAGTGTATCCATGGGGTGGCACAACCACCTGCATGATGATATCCATGAGGTGAAAAGAACACCTGCATGACGTATCCATGGGGTAAAAAGAACACCTGCATGACGTATCCATGGGGTGAAACGAACACCTGCATGACGTATCCATGGGGTGCAATGAACACCTGTATGATGTCTGTCCCCAATATCACAGGATGTATCCATGGGGTGATATAAACACCTGCATGATGATATCCATGGGGTGAAAGAACACTTGCATGACGATACTATTTTTCCCACTGATCAGTTGGGCCCAGATACGACTAATGAGTGACGAAGTAAGTAAGGTAATATGTAAGAGAATCTATTTATTGTGATTTGTATCTTCCAATCATGTCATGTTCCAACGTCCAATATTATGATTATGTTCGTACCAATCTCTCATAATTATAAAATTACCAATCTCATAAGAGTATTAAGAGAGGTGATGTGCAAGTTAGTAGAACTATTCCTCATAAGTTAAAGTGCTAATCTCATAAAGTATAAATCCCCCCAGGTAAGAAAGTAAGAAAAGTGGGTATATATTATAGCTCCAAGTTCTGAGAATGTTATGTTCCAAGTTTGAAGAAACCAATCTCTCCCAGTATGTTAGCCCACCATAGAATGGATGTATGTTAGCCCACCGTACCAAAAGGGTGAATGCATGTTATTTTACAACCTAGAATCTCTTGAGTGGAGGAGAAGAACCTCTTAAGTGAAGGAAATCTCCCTTGAATGAAGATGTGTTTGAAAGATAGTGTATGAATAATAAGTCTATAAATGAGTGATCTCTAATAACTGTAACATAAGTGATCTATATGTTTCCACATTAAGAATGATGATGGTAAGAGTGAATGAGTAAGTAAGGCAGATAATGGGAGAAATGAACATGGTTCCCCACATACAGACAGAATGATAATCAAAGTAAAATTCATGATTTCAAACATACATGATGACTGTTTATCCACATTGATTATTCTCTTATCTTGAGTACATTGAAATTCATATCTTTTATACAATTGCTCTTAGCCTTACATAAACAGTACATTCCCGTACTGACCCCCCTCGGGGGACTTACCTTACATGTTGCAGGTGCAGGTATTAGTAGACCTCTACAGTAAGTTGACAGTTAGTTGCGGATCTTTAATGAGCCCCAGTTGCTTCGGGACTTGTCATAGTTGTACATTTATTTTGATGTTGTAAATATTGTGTAAAGCGGGGACTTGTCCCGACTGCTAGTTGGTCTTGTAAATGCATTTGTTAGAGGCTTTTGTAGACGTGTGTGGGTTATGAATGTAAGAGATAAATGTCCATTTTAACGTGATGGCCCTAACGACCAAATTTCCTAAATCTATATATAGCATATGTTTCCATGTTCATGTTTTACGTATAGTTTCATAAAGTTTACTAAGACTCATACGAGGATATGCATACGAAGATTCATGAGCAAAAATTGGTTCTCTCGAGCCATATCGGCTTCGGGTGCCAGTCCGATCCGAATGGGATTTTGGGTCATGACACGCAATAACTACATATGTCGCTATAGCAATGTCGCTATAGCAACGAATGTCGCTATAGAGACATAAATAGTTGTTTTATCCCAAAAATCCCCCAAAATGGTTTATTTTTCTAATAAGCATTTTTGGGCTTCAGCAGTGGCGATTGGAGCAAAAATCATGAGATTTTCATCATTCTTCACTATTAAGATAAGGAATTCAGCTCCGTTAACTAGTAAATTGATAAACTAGCCTTAAAATTGCAAGTTTACGAAGTTTGGAGAGGGTTAAGTACTGGTTTTAGTTGATTTTTTGTGAAAAAAGAGTAATTTAAGTATAAAATCATTGGGTTTTTGTTAATGATCATTAAATTACTCCTGCGTGTTGTTAATTCACTAAATTATCCATGAAATTGATAGTTTTAGGTGAATTATGGTAGAAAAGCCTTAGAACGGGGAGGGAATGATCATGAATATGACCCTAGGGGTTAGAAATGAGATATAATCCCCAATGGGGTAGGGAATTGAATTAATTATGTGTTTTATATTTATATCTAGACTGAAAGTAAGCGAAAATTGTACGGAAAGGCAAGGCTCAAACTTAGTTGAGTTGTGCAAGCTTGGATTGAGGTTGGTGATGGTTATGTAGTTTAATCCAACTTGTGTTATATCTGCATGTTAACTATTTCTTAATATTGCTTGTTGATGCATGTTATTAGGTGTGATTACATTTCACTGAACTTATATGTAAAGCTTGTGAACATTACAAGTGTTGGTTGTTGTCATTGTGTTAAGTAATTCTTCTTATATATACTATTGTTAATTGTGGAATGTTACAACTATTGGATATTCTCACGCAATATTAGTGGAATAAGGTTGGTAGGCACTTGTTTCTGAGATTTATTACATGGACAAAATTTGTCCCCTGTAGGGCATGACTAGTGGGCAATCGTAAGACCCTTGGCGTGTATGTAGAAGGTATTGGTGAGTATGCCGGTTCCATGAGTGAACCGGGGGAATATATATATATATTGTTGTTGTATTTTGAAAATTGACCTGTCATTACTTGACTTCACTTCACTTAACTTGTCTAGCATATCTGTTGACATCTTTTCACTTGCTGCTAAGGTTACTGAAAGTGCTCTAAGTATTAGTTGTTGCATTAAGGTGTAGTAGAGATGAGCATGTATTAACTTGTTGTACCGTGTCATGGTTAAGTGTTTATATTCCTCATCATGGGTTGGCCAAATGACCCTGCTAGTACACCATCATTTTCTTTTGTACTGATACTGCACCTGCTCTTACTTTTATTAAGTGCAGCACATATTCCAGCGGCTCCTGCAAGACCTTACTTGTGACTCTAGCGTATGATTCGTATTCAAGGGTGAGTAGCATATTTTGGGCTACCTTGGGTCCTTCCTTGATAATGTAGTCCTTTGTTCCAGACTCATGCATATTCTTCAGTTTTGGGGGTTGCATCCTCTTTTTGACAATCTTTAGTAGTTTTGCTACATCAACTTTCGAATCCTCGGGATGGTTATTTATTAAGTATTATGTCTCGCACTTCCTTTAGTTTTGGATTTTGACTTGAATATCTTTGCACTATTAATAGGATGATTCCTTTATTTTCCTTGAGTGTTGGTTAATACTTTCGAGGTAATTGGTTCTCCCATCGGAGAATGGGGTGGGTCCACTCACGTCCATTGGTTTATGACAAAGTTGGTATCGGAGGCTATGTTCTTCTATCTCATTGTCCCAAAATGGGTCCAGTAGAGTACCACGGAATGGTATGGAGACATCTGTACTTTTCTTCAAAAGGCTATAGGACTTTAGGAAAACTGTCATTCTTGCTTCTTTCGTGCTGTGAGATGATTCCAATTGGTATCTGGCTATCCAAATTAGTATCAAATTATTTTCACTCTTTTTTCCATAGATAGTGACTACTAGGTTGAACAGAACCCGAAAAGCAATCCCCACATCGTTAGCTCCAGCTGTAGAGCCCGTCATGAGGGGAAGAGGATGAGAAAGGGGTAGGAGAGGAAGGGGAAGAGTGACACCCGCTAGGGCTGGAGGTAAGGCAACTGCTGGAACTCTCCCACCCTATGATCATATAGAGGAAATGGAAGCTGTAAAGGAGCAGAGAATAGAGCAGGCAGTACTGGCACCAGCTGGAGGTGCGGTCTTACCCCCTATGTTTGTAGAGGTAATTTAGTAGGTGTTAGATTTCAGTGTGGACTGGCTGGAACTGGGGCTACTATACTAGTATTTTAGGTTTTAGGTGCTTATCCTACTATCTCTATGGCTCCTAGAATAGATGAGGCTTCAGGGACGGATGCCTTACCTTATCCTATTTTGGGTTCTGTGATGACTAGTACTGAACATGAGCTACTGACCAAGTTTTTGAAGATGAAACCCCTAACATTCTAAGGTACTAAGTCTAAGAATGCTTTTGAGCACATTATTGACCGTTCTGAGTATAAGTGTCTACCTTGTTGGTGAGTCTCTGCTAGTAACCCATGTTTATCGTTCTTATTCCGTGTTGTTTATGGGTTTCAGACTTGGGTAGAGTTGATTATTCTGGATATGTTGGACTTTGATGTAATTTTAGGTATGACATGGTTATCTCCATATCATGTGGTCTTAAACTGTAATGCTAAGAAAGTGACTATAGCCATGCTCGGAATGGATGACCTAATGTGGAAGGGAGTGTATAATACCTAACCTATAAATATTATATCATTTATCCAGGCTAGGAAGTTAGTGGGGATGGGGTGTTCAACGTTTTTATCTCATCACTGAGATATGAGTGTGGGGTCCCTTTCTATATAGTCAGTTCTGGTGGTTTCTGAATTTCAGGAAGTGTTTCTTTCAGACTTATCGGGTATGCCTCCAGATAGAGATATTGATTTCTACATTGAGTTAGAGCCAGACACTCACCCTATTTGTATTCCTACCTATTAGATGGCTCCAGCAAAGTTGAGGGAACTCAAAACTCAATTGCTGGAACTACTTGACAAGGGGTTTATTCAACCACATGCTTCACCTTGAGGTGCTCCGTTCCTGTTTGTCAAAAATAAAGATGGTAGCATGAGGATGTGTATTGATTATAGACAGTTGAATAAGGTTATCATCAGAAATAAATATCCTTTTCCTCGCATAGACAATTTGTTTGATCAGATGGAGGGTATGATGATTTTCTCTAAAATTGACTTGCATTCAGGTTATCATCAGCTTATATTACACCAGAGGACATACTAAAGACAACTTTTAAAACTCGGTATGGCCATTACGAGTTTGTGGTGATGTCCTTTAGGCTTACTAATGCGCCTGCAGCCTTTATAAGCTTGATGAACGGTATCTTTAAATCATTCTTGGATTCATTTGTTATAGTGTTTATTAGTGACATTTTATTTACTCCAAGAGTAAGGAGAAACATGTAGGTCATCTTCGCATTGTGTTGGGAATTTTGAATGGAAAATAGTTATATGCCAAGTTTCTGAAGTGTGACTTTTGGTTGTCCTCGATTGCCTTCTTGGGGCATGTTATTTCAGAAATGAGGGTTATGGTGGATCCCCAGAAGATTGAGGCAATTAAGAGTTGGGTTAGGCCAAGCTCAGTGATAGAAGTAAGAAGTTTTATGAGCCTTGCCATCTTCTACTGCAGGTTTGTCAAGAACTTTGCATCCATAGCAACACACTTGACAAGGTTAACTCAGAAAGAAGTACCTTTTGTTTTGTCAGATGATTGTGAGGAGAGCTTTCAAAGGCTCGAGACTTTGTTAACCACGGCTCTTATTCTTCCTCTGTCGGTTGAAGGTAACGATTTTATAGTGTTTTATGATGCTTTAATTTTGGGATTAGGTCTTGCTTTGGTGTAGGTTAAGTATGTCATTGACTATGCTTTGAGGCAATTGAAACCTCATGAAAGGAACTACCCAACACATGATTTGAAGTTGGCAGTGGTGGTGTTTGCACTGAAGATATGGAGGCACTATATTTGTGGTGTCAAGTGTGAGGTCTTCACAGATCACCGTAGCCTGTATCATGTGTTTACTCAATGAGATCTGAATCTAAGGCAGCAAAGATGGATGGAATTGTTGAAGGATTATGATGTGACTATTTATTATCATCCAGAAAAGGCTAATGTGGTGAAAGACACCGATGGAGATAAAGATGGTGATGCTGAAACAGGCGACTATCAAGAGAAAGACAAAGCAACTGAAGATATATATATCATTACAGAACTTGTCAAGCCTATTGACTATTCAGCATCTTTATTCAATGATAGGCAGGAGGATGTTTCAGTTACCTTTTATGCCAAGAGGTTTGTGAATTAAAACCATAGTTTGTCCTTTTTGAGGGTGTCCAAGCTGGCTAGAGAGTTTCAAACTCTAGCATCTAAATGTATGTAGTTTGGTGTTTCAGATAGAGGTAGAGTGTGGTCTAGTGTCGAGGTGAAGTCAATATTTGTAGACCGGATTAATACCTAATAGTTTAAAGATAAGAAGTTGAATGAACTCCAGAATAAAGTTGTGTATAGAGAGGTGGGAGATGCCACTCTTGATACGGGTGAGGTGTTGTGATTTAAGGGAAGGATATGTGTTCCTCAGGTTGGTAATTTGATTCGTGATGTACTTTTTAAAGACCATAGTTTCCATTATTCTATTCATATGGGTGCAATAAAAATGTACCATGACTTGAGGCAGTTTTATTGGTGGCCTGGGATAAAGAGAGACATAGTAGAGTATTTGTCTAAGTGTCTCAAATGCCAGCAGGTAAATTATGAACATCAAAGGCCTACAGGATTACTTCAGAGAATGACCATACCTGTATGGAAATGGGAGTATATTACTATGGATTTCATGATGGGTCTTTTTAAGACTTTGGGGAAATATGATTCCATTTGGGTTATAATGGATCGGTTGAAGAAATTAGCTCACTTCTTGCCAGTTCGGGAAACTATAGCTCCAAGCAACAAGCTTAAATCTACATCAAGGAGATAGTAAGGCTTCATGGGGTTCCCCTTACCATTATTTTTGATAGGGAAGCAAAATATACTTCTAAGTTTTAGGATAGGTTGCACGAGGAGTTGAATACCAAGCTCACCTTTAGTATAACATTTCATTCTCAAAATGATGGGCAGTCAGAGAGGATGATTTAGGTTCTACAGGACATGTTGAGAGCCTATGTGATTGATTTTAGTGGTCATTGGGACCAGTTCCTGTCGTTGTATGAGTTTTCATACAACAACAGTTATCACTCCAGTTATTGTATGGCAACATTTAAGGCACTCTACAGAAGAAGGTATAAGTCACCTATTGGGTGGTTTAAGACTAGATATGTTAGACCTTTGGGCACTAAGTTGGTAAGGGAGGCTCAAGAAAAGGTAAGGTTTATTCAAACCAAGTTGTTGGCTGTTCAAAGTAAATAGAAAGATTATGCGGATTGTAAGTAAAAGACATAGCTTTCAAGATTAGTGAACAGATGTTGTTCAAAGTGTCTCATATGAAGGGAGTCATGAGGTTCAGTAAGAAGGGAAAGATCTGCCCTTGGTATGTTGGTCCCATTGAGATTCTTGAGGATATGGGTCCTGTTGCATATAGACTAGCAGTTCCGCCAGGGTTGTTGGGAGTTCATCCGATGTTTCATATGTCCATGCTCAAGAGGTACCTTGAGGATAGAGATTACATTATTAAATATAACTTGGTGTCATTAGATAAGGATTTGGTTTATGAGAAGGAACAGGTGGCGATCCTAGATCGGGATGTTTGGAAGTTAAGGATGAAGGAAATTTATTTGATCAAGGTTCAATGGAAACATCGTCTAATTTAAAAGGCCACTTAGGAAGTCGAGAAGGACATGAGGGATAATTAACCTCACTTGTTTGAGGATACAGGTACTATTTTCTTTCCTTGTTTCATCTTATTTTCTTATTTGATCATTCGGGTATGAATGATGGGTAAATTTATATCTGTTTTAATGACCCTTTCCATCATTACGTGTAAGTCTCTTGTTTAAAAAATCAAGCTAAGATTTTCCCCAGATTTGGAATTATAATTTTCAGGCTAGGCTAGGCTAGTTTCTGACAAAATCTGAGTGAGGTAAGGTCTAGGGAAATATTGGAATGTATTGGGAAAATTTGGTAGTGCTTATCTTAATTTTTAGTTAGCTAAGACGATAAGGAGCCTATAGGATTTCACGAAATTGAATTCGGGTAAGTAGAACTACCAAAATTTATCTTAGTGTAAAGGGTATTGTTTGGGATGTCTTGGATTTAAGGTGTGTTGTGAAAAAGAGGATCTTTTGAGAAACTTGGACATTCTATCTTGTCTATGTTGCTATAGCGACGTGCAAGTCGCGATAGCAACGTGCATGTCATGATAGCAACATGCTCAAAAGAGAAGATAGTCCCACTAAAGTGATCGATCAATGCGTTCAAGGAACGCTATAGCGATATGTGTCACTATTGCAATGTAGATTGTTGTTTTATCCCAAAAAGTTTATTTTTCTGTAAAGCATTTTGGGGATTCAGCAGTGGCGATTTGGGCAAAAATCATCAATTTTTCAACATTTTTCTCTGTTAAGATAAGGAATTCATCCTCGTTAACTAGTAAATTGATAATCTAGCCATATAATTGCTAGTTCATGTAGTTTGGAGAGGGTTAAGGATTGGTTTTAGTTGATTTTCTATGTAAGGGAGTAATTTAAGTATAAAATCATTAGGTTTTGGTTAATGATCGCTAAATTTCTCTTGCATGTTGTTAATTCACCAAATTATCCATGAAATTGGTAGTTTTAGGTGAATTATGGTAGAAAAGCCCTAGAACAGGGAGGGAATGATCATGAACTTGTCCTTAGGGGTTGGGAGTGAGTTATAATCCCCAATGGGGTAGGTCCTTGCATTGATTATGTGCTTTGTATTTATCTCTAGACCAAAAGCAAGAGGAAATTGCATGGAAAGGCAAGGCTCAGGCTTAGTTTATTTGTGCAAGCTTGGATTGAGGTAGATGATGGCTACGTCTTTTAATCCAACTTGTGTTATAGGTGCATGTTAACTATTTCTTAATATTGCTTGTTGATGTATATTGTTAGGTGTGAACACATTTCACTAAACTTATATGTAAAGCTAGTGAATATTACAAGTGTTGGTTGTTGTCATTGTGTTACGTGATTCTTCTTATATATATACCATTGTTATTTATGGAATGTTACAAATATTGGACATTCTCACACTATATTGGTGGAATAAGGTTGGCAGGAACTTGTGTCTGAGATTTTGTACATGGATAGAATTTTTCCCTTGCAGGTCATGAATAATGGGCAATCGTAAGACCCTTGGCATGTATGTAAAAGGCATAGGTGTGTTTGACAGTTCCATGAGTAAATCGGGGGAATATATATATTTTTGTTGTATTTTCATGATTGACCTGACTTTACTTAAATTGACTTCACTTGACTTGACTAGCATATTTGTTAACATCTTTTGACTTGCTGCTAAAGTTACTGAAAGTGCTCTAAGTATTACTTGTTGCATTAAGGGGTAGTAAAGGTGAGCATGTATTAACTTGTTGTATTGTGTGATGGTTAAGTGTTCATATTCCTCATCTTGGGTTGGCCAAATGACCCTACCAGTACACCATCATTTTCTTGTGTACTGATACTACACCTTCTCTTACTTTTATTGAGTACAACATATATTCCAGCGGCTCCTGCAAGACCTCACTTGTGACTCTAGCATGTGATTTGGATTCAAGGGTGAGCAGCATTTTTTGGGATACATTGGGTCCTTCCTTGATGATATAGTCCTTTATTTTGGACTCATGCAATTTCTTTAGTTTGGGGGGTTGTATCCCCTTCTTGGCAATCTTTAATAGTTTTGGTACATCAATTTTCAAATCCTAGGATGATTATTTATTTAGTATTTTGTTCCGCTTTTCCTTTAGTTTTTGATTTTGACTTGAATATCTTTACACTATTAATGGGATAATTCCTCTATTTTCCTTAAGTGTTGGTTAATTCTTTCGGGGTAATTGGTTCTCCAATCGCAGAATGGGGTGGGTTCCACTCACGTCCATTGGGTCTTGACAAGTCAGGTGTTGCTAATAAGTCCTATTCTCTCTATCAATCAAGTTTATGGGATTATATCTAATGAAGGATAGAAGGCTATAGTGGCTAATTCAGTAATCTTGGGAGCTAATCCTTCTACTGGTGCTAATTCTGGTTTTGAGATGGCAATGAATTCAAGAAATGGTCCATCAAAGTTCAAAAAGAACCTCAACCTGTAGTGTGATTTCTGCAAGATGAAAGGGCATACCAAATAAGTGTTACAAGTTTGTGGGATATCCACAAGACTACAATAAGTTCAGAAAGGAAGGGTTTAGCAGTTTTCAAAATGAAGGCTCTAATGTCTATAGTGGGCACCCTAATTCTAGTACTCATAATGTGATTGCAGATGAGCAGTTTTAAAATCTGCAAGGACTTGATTTGAACGGTAATAGAATTGTTCATTACCCAATGATGAATAAGTGTTCTAGAGTGGGTTACAATGGCTATGGTGTGGCTTACAAGCTAGCAGATCAACATGTTGAGTCTGAGATGGGACCATATCCTTTCATTGGAGATTAGTATAATTACATTGTGCAACTTCTGAAGAATGATAGTGGTGTTGCTGGAAAATCTCATGAAGCTTCAACATCCACCTCTGCAGTTAATCTTGCAGGTAATAATCATCATGTTGTATTTCTGAAAAAGAGTATCCAAGAGTGGATTATAGATACAGGCTCTACCAATCATATGGTAGGGGATGTTAAAATGTTAGAAAATGAGTCTATTGTTAAACATGAGGTGTCAAAGAAGGTTCACTTACCTACAAGAGATGTCTCTAAAGTTACTCTTATTGGTTCAAGTAACATTTTTGATAGAATCACACTAACTAATGTGTATCATTTGCCACAGTTTCATTATAATCTCATGTTAGTGTATAAAGTGACAAAAGATTTAGGCTGCTCAGTGAACTTCTTTCCTGATTTTTACCTATTTTAGGATCTCTCCAATGGAAAGGTGAAGGAGATTAGTAGAGAGGTGAATGGTCTCTACATACTAAGAGGACATAAAAAAATGAATCAACTTGACAAGAACTGTGTGTTGGCAATACAAATGACAGACATGTTGAGATGTTTGAAGATGTAGAGCTTTGGCATAGGATGTTTGGGAGTGCATATTCCTGTGTGTTGAAACATATTATGAGTAATAGACGTGATTACATAGTAGAGACAGTGAATAAATATTTTGTTTGTCCTTTTGCAAAGCAAGTTAGAAATTCATTTCCTATAAGTAGTATTCAAACTCTTGGTTGTTTTGAGCTTGTTCACATGGATGTGTGGTGTCCTTATAAAATTGCTACTTTTGATGGTAACAAGTACTTTCTTACTGTGGTGGATGACTATTCTAGAATGACATGGATTTATTTATTGAAGTTGAAGTATAATGTTTGTATGGAAATATAACAATTTTTGTCTTATGTCGTGAATCAGTTTGACAAAAATGTCAAGGTCATTAGATTAGATAATCGGATTGAGTTTGTTAACTTAGTTTGTAGTCAATTGTTCAAGAGTCTTGTTATTGTACGTCAAACCAGTTGTGCCTACACTCTTCAGCAAAATGGAGTGGCTGAGAGAAAGCATAGGCATCTACTGGAGATAACAAGAGCTCTTAGGTTCCAAGCTCAGATTTCTATGAATTTTTGGGGCTTGTGTGTTCTAGATATTGTGCATTTAATAAATAGGTTGCCTAGTACAATATTACAAAACAGGTCTCCATATGAGGTATTCTACATTAAAAAGCCATTTGTATCACACTTGAGGGTACTGGGATGCTTGTGTTATGCCAAGGTTGTGTAGGAATTGGACAAGTTGAAACCAAGATCTAGAAAATTTGTTCATCTAGGGTACTCTATGACTCAAAAAGGATATGTATTGTATGATCTAGATACACAAAACTTGATTTTAAGTAGAGATGTTCTATTTAGAGAAGAGGTCTTTCCTTTTAAAACTACTTCTGAACCAAGTAGTATGACCATCTTTCCTGTTACCTCTACTAAGTTTAACTATGAGGCATTACCTTCACACTATCAAGGTAGGAATGCACCTACAATTACTGAAGAAATGCATGATCTTTATCAGGCTGAGGAACTGGTGGAGCCTGTGAATGCATCTACTACAACCTCTACTACATTAACTACTGCAACTAGAAGGTCTAGTAGAGATAGAAATCCTCCAGTTTGGCTCAAAGATTTTGTCTCAGTGAGTGTTAATAAGGTTGTTCCTTATCTTATTTATGATTACATTGACTACACTCATCTGTCTTCTCCATATCAAGAGTTCAATTCTGCATTTTCAGTTAACACTAAACCTAGCACTTATGTTGAGGCTATAAAAGATTCTAGATGGATAGATGCTATGAAATCAAAATTTGATGCACTTCAAGCCAATCATACATGGGATATAGTTACTCTTCTTGATAGTAAAAAAACCTATTGGTTGTAGGTGGATTTATAAGATCAGGTGTAAAGCCTCTGGTGAAGTTGAGAGGTTCAAAGCTAGGATAGTAGCTAAAGGTTATAGCAAAAAAGAAGGGATTGACTACCAAGAAACCTTTTCTCTTGTTGTGAAGATGAAGATAGTAAGGACAGTTCTTGGTATTACTACTAATAGACAATGGCACATCCATCAAATGGATGTGTTTAATGCTTTCCTACAAGGTGATCTTTGATGAGATATATATGAATTTGCCACAAGTATTTCAGATTCATACGGAGAATGTTGTGTGCAGACTCAAGAAATCCTTGTATGGTCTAAAACAACACCCAAGCAATGGAATGCCAAGCTTACTGAAGCTTTATTGAGCTTTAAGTTTCAGTAAAGTAAGTATGATCATTCATTGTTTATCAAAAAGAGTGTTGAAGGTATGAATATGGTTTTGGTATAGGTAGATGATATGCTAATAACAGGAGATAGTCTCAAACTGATTAAAGACACTAAGCTGGCCTTGCAAGAGACATTCAAAATGAAAGACTTGGGAGAATTAAGATATTTTCTTGGTATTGAATTTGCCAAATCTGAGAGAGGTATTCTAAATGCATCATGGAAAATATGCATTAGAATTAATCTCAAAAATCAGTCTTGGAGTTGATAAACCAGCTATGACTCCTATGGATACAAATGTGAAATTAACCATAAGAGACTGTGATGAGCATGTCAATACAGGAACCAAACACACAGACAAGTTAGCAAATCAAAGTTCTTATCATAAATTGATTAGCAAGCTTCTATATATTACAATGACCAAACGTGATATTGCTTTCTGTGTTCAAACTCTAAGTCAGTTCTTACAAACACCCAAACAGTCTAGTTTGGATGCTATACTTAGAGTGGTTAGATACTTAAAGAAACAACCAGGACAAGGGATCTTGCTATCTAGTCAAGGCAAAAATATGGTCTCAGCCTTATGTGATGCAGATTGGGGTGCATTTCCTAACTTTAGAAGGTCAATTACATGTTATATTGCGAAACTTGGAGAATCCCTTATCATGTGGAAATTAAAAAAGCAAACCAAAGTCTCAAGAAGTTCAGCAGAAGATGAATACAAAAGCATGGCTTCTGTTGTGGCAGAACTTGTGTGGATAATTGGATTATTAAAAAAGCTTGATGTGGAAGTTACATTGTCAATTGTTATGTTTAATGATAGCAAAGTTACTCTTCAGATAGCTGCTAATCCAATCCATCATAAGAGAACCAAGCACATTAAAATAGATTATCATTTCATAAAATAAAAGATCATGCAAGGCCTGATAGCAACCAAATACATAAACACTAGTGAGCAACCAGTAGACAATTTACAAAGGCTTATTCAGAGTTCAACATGAGTTTCTAAACTCCAAGCTTGGCATCCATAACATTTTTGCTGTGCCAAGCTTGAAGGGGAGTATTGAAGGAGTTATTACCTAATTTTTTTAAGAAAATGAAACTGTTAAAGTTAGTAGTAGCTACAGTAATCAACTACTTTTGAAAAGTTAGTTACTAGACAGTTAGTTAACTAAGTAGAGTAGCTATTAGTTTAATCTCTTTTCATCCTCTATAAATACTTGTAGTCAGTAGTGTATTATGTTTAAGAGAGCTCATTCTCATTGAATAGATGAATACATTCACACCTTCTTCGTCTTCTTCTTCTTTTTCTTCTTCATATTCTCTCCTCTGATTCTCTGCTTCTCTATTTCTCCAAACGTTCATGTTCTTGATATTCTGTTGTCTATGAGTGCTTCAACATTGTTCTCTTGAGTGAGTAATAATGTAGGATTTAGTTATGTTGTGATTGGTTATGCATGTATTATTTATGTAGGGATTAGTTATGTTGGAATCCCATATGATCAAAAGTAAGAATTTAAAAATTAATTTTATAAGCACACAAAAATTAATCCATGTATAAAAAGGTTTAAAAGTGAATAAAATCAGCAGTAGTTTTATTTTAACTTGGATAAAATCAGCAGTGGTTAAATTTAGTTTGAAATCTTTGATAAAATCAGCTAATTTAGTTTGCTAAATCAGCTAATTAGCTGATTTTCAAAGTAAAAATTAGCAAACTAAATTAGTTGATTTTAATTCACACAGCAGTAGCAAACTAAAATCAGCAGTCGTAAACTTTTACGGGATTTAAACTTTTGATTTCATGATAACTTTTGAGGGTTTGATTTTAGTTTGATTCAATTAGGGGGAATTTAAAATCTTTTAGATCTAGCAGCAAATCCTTTAATACAACCAAAACTAAAACCAAAAGTGAAAAAATCCAGTAAAAATATTTTAAAAGTGAATTGATAGGGGTAAATGTGTAATTTGTTATTTTAATCCATGTATAACTAATACCCACATAACTTATTTCACTTTCTACCCTGCATAAAATTATACATAGATTTCCTCATAAGTTATGTGAGTAATAATTATGTAGGATTACTAAAACACAACCAAACACCGTATAAAATTAAGAAAAAATTACATCATACCACTACTTAACTTACCATAACTACTTAAAATCCCAACCCTTTTATATAATTACATAAATCCTTGATTTACTTAAAAGCTCGGATACATCACAGAATAATTTGATGAATCCGTGTAAAATTAAGTGATGTACCCAGAAGAATGTGATGTATCCGTATAAAATTAAGTGATGTATCCGGAAGAATGTGATGTATTGGTATAAAATTAAGTGATGTATCCAGAAGAATGTGATGCATCCGTGTGGACTAAATCAGGGATTTTTAGTTATATTGAAAAGAGTTGGAATGGGGAGTAATTAGCTCCAAAGAGGTTGGAATTTATGTTGTTTTTAGTTAAATTAATATAAGAATAATATTTGGAAAAATTAACAATTCTTAAGACTTAACTACATAAATGATCGAATAAAAGATGTTTTTTTACATATTTAGTCGTTTCTATGAATTATAAAAAGATAACTATAATCCTAATTTAATGAAACAATAAGTTGTCATGTTGCCTTAAATTAAGGGATTCATTTTAATTCTTAAGCAGAATACCAAATCTCACTCTATACACGTATTCAAAATATCCTTAATTAGATAAAATATTTTATCACTCCCGGCCCCACAATCTTTTCTCTCTAAACTAAGTGTCACGACCCGAGTTCTCAAGTCATGATGGCACCTACCATAACCCACCTGTAGATATGCCAATCCATAGTCCGGAACGGCAAGTAACGTACTAATAAAAAAAGAGGAAGCAATACTAAATGAAAATGAGAAAAAAGTCCAGAAGAAAGTAATAATATCCCCAAAACCTGGTGAACTTAGTACAAGAGCATCTAATTCAACAAGAGTACAAGAAGAAATACAGTGTAAATATATACAAAGTCGTATCTAAAATACAAAAATAGAGATCAGTCTAACAGTAAGAGGGAGAGCAGGAACAACTCCGAACGTCAGGATCTCACCTCAAATCTCTGATCAATGGTTGCTCCGCATGCACACATCAACGGCGAGAACTCGTACTATGATCTGTAGGCTGCAAATGTGTAGTATGAGTACCAAATACATGGTACTCAGTAGGCATCGGCCGACTAAGGTCCAAAGATAATACAGGTATAAATAACATGTAAAGCAGGAATATAACTACAGGCAAAGAAAGATAAAAGTTTTAATGAAAAAGTAAAGGTAAACTATTAGGTACTACTAGTAATCAGGGATGAAGCACGATTCTGTAAGTAACTAGTCCATATACGATAGTATAATTAATAAAGAGACATATAATATACGATTGTAGCCGGAAGGAAGGAATGATATACAAAGAGTAGCCAAAAAAGAAAAAATATATATAACCGCGCTATATTGATAACCAAATATGAAGATACTACTCTGAGGGAGCTAATCTAATATCACCGGGGTCATAAGCAATAAGGGGTCTAACACTAGCATAATCAGGGTCTCTAACTGAAATGTGCGTAGTAATGAGATAGTCTAATGGTAATCAATTCTTATCGTAATAAGGATAAGGGAACTTGGAAGCGTACCAACCACCTCCGGTACTAATCCATAACCAACCTGCCATGAACTATACAATAATAACCATTAAATATGCAACTGGCTATCCCGGATAAACAATATCCTAACTGAGCCCCCGTAAGCCCAAAAGGTATAAGCAATCCCTCAGCAAACAACAACCATAACCTATACCTGTCCAGCTCCCCATAAGACCATAGATATAGATGCCAAACAATTATACTAGTGGTAGGCAATGCATATTAATGAATAAATGCAAGGATAATCCAGTCCCATCAACCAATCGAGTGCCAGAACTAACCAACTGTATATACCTCCTCCAGATCAGTAGCTCGCAAAGACTGGACCTCCAACAACTATCCTTCTTTGATACCGTGACTCATCGAATGAAGGGGCCCATTGGGGACTCGAGATATCTATATACACTACGTGGTCTCGAACAAAGACTTCCAGTAACCATCATAGCCAATCTACTCCGTCCAGTACCAAAGTGAAATAAGAGTGTAATGATTTCTTGAACTTAAACTGAGGCTAAATGAGTACAAATTGGTAAACCCGTTACCCGAGATTGAATCCGGGACTAAAATAATATAATAATGTAAAAAGGGTCGGAATCTCCCTCGACCGAAGTGAAATAAGTAGTGATAAAATGAGTGGATCAATAATGGACCGAAATCTGCCTCGATCAAATTTCCAAGTAGTATGTTTTGTTTAAAATATCATAATCCAATAATAAGGGTGGTACAACTTCCATTTTCAAAGAATCAGTTGTAAAAGTTAAGAAAAAATGGGAATAAATCCCATTATAGAAAACAGTAGTAAAACCCGGTTTCTAACCAGATTCGTATCACTAAATAAGTGTAAATGCACCTAAATGTATGCATGTCATCACCAGTATACAAACAATACCACCGTAAGTGTCTAAGCATCTATAAACTAGAACCACGTCCTTTTAAAGGATAGAATACTAATCTGGTGTCCAACTGATATCGTAACCATGGCCTTGGTCCCATAATATATATATAACTCAACACGATATCAATATCATAAATCGGTATACTAAGGTAAACGAGGCATAATGCTACTAGAAGAATCTAATTCGGGGAAAACCATCCAATTCACTAAGTAATATGGTGATTCTTATACTAAATGGTAATTCATGTCAATCTATGGTCAAACAAGTCCAAAATCAAGTGTAAAAAAATCCTACAACCATGATAGGTATTCTAGGCTAAGGTTTGGGTCACATTTCTATTCTAAGTCCCTAAATAAGTCAAGTCATGATATCACTAGGTATAAACCTATCCTATAATCCCTATCTAGCATGCAATCTATACAATACACAATCTCATAGAGAAAAGTAGACCGAAGCCTACCTCATAACCTAACCACAACCTTGACCATCTTCGAATCGCTCGTCTTTGCTCCACGATCCCGAAAGACGCCACGCTATCAAAAACATCATCTAGACGTTAATATGATTAAAACGAAACTCATATTGCAATGTAAATCTTTGGGCTAAAAATCGAGTCAAGAAGGGGGTCGTGGGGCCTGCAAATGGAATTCAAAAATTGAATCCATCACGAGGTACCTCGAAGAAAAAGGAATGTGCTCAAAAGTTGAGAACAATGGAGCTCGAATCGGGGCCCAAATCAGCCCAAAAAGTTAACGAATTCAAAAACTAATTTCTAGTAATTTACAAGAAAAAGAGTGGAATTTGATGAAGAAAAATAATGGGAAATAAAGAAATACTAGTTTAGAATCTCACCTAAAGTTTCAATCTTTAATACTCACTTTAATTCTCTCAAAAATGAGCTTGGAAACTTTGAAAATGGTGGAATGGGGTTTTGAATCTCAACTTTGGTTAGATATCATTAAAAACGAAATGGATATTATTGGAAAATGGGAGAAGTGAAGGTAAAATCACATATCCAATGATAACATGAGCATAACACATCGAGAATCACCTAAAACGGAGCATCCTAGCTCCCGAAATGTCAAAAACACTAAAACCTTGCAATCTGCCGATTTAAGTACTGTCCAGGTGAAATTTTTGTTCTACGCATTTGCGGGACCCCCACCATATTCTTGAAGAACAAAATTGTGCATTCACCAGTCAAAAATTATCCCTTCTATGCATTCGCAGGACCCCAACTGCATTCGTGAAGAAGAACCTCCTCACCAGGACACCAGCAATTTCAAAAACTTGTTTTTGATCCTCGAAACTCATCCGAACCCTACAAACATGAACCAATAGTGAAAATTGATCATAAAACACGTTCCCAATCCAACGGAATCATTGGATATACGAAAAGAGATAGTTTACAACAAATTAACCCCCCGAGACCCCTTTTGAGCTATTTTAACTAGTTTTCGCTTAAACACTCAAAACGAAATATAAAGGCTCGGAACCCAAACTAACTATGCTACAAACCTAAAATCGATATTTTGGAATCAATGGCGCCATCAAAATTTTCATCTGAGGTTTTTTCGACATAAAGTGGGCCCCACACCCAATAAGCCATTTTTACCAATTTCCAACCAATAGTCCAAAATGAGTTCGAAAGCCTTGGGACCCAGACTAAGGGTCCCCCTAGCCTAAAATACACATTCCGAAGATAACAGAACTATCAAAATTCTCATCCATTTACTAGAATTTTTGGTCTGAGACCAATTTCTCAACTTTAAAAGCTCCAAAATAGGGAAAGGAGCATAAAACCCAAACAAACTGTCCAAAAATTGAACCGACATTTCTGGAAAATCATAAATGACTTGTAGCCACTATGGGAAGGCTCGAAACATCAAAAAAATATGAAAATCAAAAAAATGACCTAGAGGGTCATTACAATATCCACTATTAAAAGGACTTTCATCCTCGAAAGTCAATGCATAGAAAGTACCCGAAAGCTCAAAAGGACAAGGTACTAGGCCCGCACGCCCCTTGCAAGACTCCCCAGATAACCTCTAAGGGTAAGCAATGCTTCCAAAAGATTTTGCTAAATGTATCTCTTTTTTCTTCACATCCTAACTTCACTTCCCAAACAACTCAACCTCAACAACCAACTGGCTTCCAACTGAACCGAGCTCGACTGAAGCATGCAAACCTAAACCACAGTGTACCGATATCACACCAATATAAGCACAACCGAGCAAAAGATCAACCAGGCTAAAGTCAACCCCAGGGCATGAATCATACAACCAACTCCATATTCCAAATCTAACATTCCCTTGCTTTTCCAAACCTAATGTCAACTCTGATCTGCACAGAATCTCTCCAACATCATCAAAGTCCTGCCCGTAAAATCATATCACACTATCCATGAAATACTGAAGCTGACTTATTGATAATCTACATGGACTAGCATAAGAACAAAGCCCACAAGGCTCTTTCTGAATTCTCAAATGGTGATGATTAATGTCTGTGATCTCTGCCAAGCTACTAACTAGTTCGGATGACTCTCGAAACCAATAGTTATGAGTCTGAAGCACAAGATATTGAAACTAAATGATCCACTCCATAATGCTCCACCGACTGTGTGTGAAACAAAGCTAAGCTCTACTCGAGCGCACTACTTCCGTTGAGTAGACAATCAAAAATTCTGATGAACACTGAGAACCAAGGTCTAAAGCAGTAGAACCAATACCATGTGCCAATAAACCATCCTCCGAGCACCTAGCTAATACAATTTCTCTTAACTAAAGAAGGTTGATCCGGTAGGTAATGATTAGGCCTAGTTAACCTATCAACGAATGCTCAGCTAAATCAAAACCTCGAAATGGGGGTGCAACCAAGTTATGAAATCCATAGCTGTAATCTCAATACCAAAGCTGAACTACTCGATCTCAACCATCCAAACTGATTTTGTTGACGAGTAAGCATTCACATTCCAAAATCTATCACAACTTCCAAGACATCATTCAAAAGGGTCAAAAACCACAACAGGAGACAACAAGTTTTCACTAAGGTCAAATACACAAATCAATCTCACTATCAGAAATCAAGCATACATCCAGTGGTTCCCACAAGGGCTAAAACTGAAATATTGTCGGAGACCATAATCACAACTGAGAAAAACCACAAGATAAAGATAAGAGAAATCAAATTCACATCCATTGAGGGTATAACATATCAGGGCATAACCAAAAACTCACCAAGGCTACAAAGAGTATCAATGGAAGCAAAATCTCTAGAACCTCAAAAAATAATGATCTTAGCCTAAACCTGGTCAAACCAATACTCAACTTATGACGACAACTACTCACTCTCAAAAGGTATTCGTTTTGGTCACTGCTAACTGATACACAAACACATCCCACGAAGTCATATTTGGCCAAATAAATACCAAAAATGAGAAATTTTGAATTCACCCATTTCACCCCAATCTTAACTCAACTGAACCATGAACCACATCACAGAAAGAACGGAGTATCCAACTCAACACTAACACCAAGATCAAGACTACTACCGAGAGACGAACCCAATAATTTAGAAGAGTAAACCTCAAACTTATCAACATTAGGAGCGGGCAATAGGAAATATCGCCAAAGCTAGAGTCACCATCAAACCATGGAAGGACAAACTTTTCTTCACTTTAACAGTTCGTTCAACAATTAACATGACTAATAGAAAAGGAAAACCAACCAATCAAGGTAGCCGTCTAAGCCAACAAACAAAAGTTGTAAGAAAAGAAAACTACTAGGCAACGCTAGTCTAGCCATCTATCAAGTAAAAATCAACAACAACCAAAATAATAGTGATAATGATAGTAACACAGTATAAAGTGTAGGTGACATAAAATGAAAAACAACCAATACCACTCCAAGTTCACAATAAGGCCAATATACCAAAGGAAAGGGACTTTTACCCAAATGCTACACCTCAAGAAAATTACACTACCAATCCACTACTAAAAGAAACTATCTAAGGAGATATTAACATAAGAATAAAATTTATATAAAGGATTACAACAACCAATATAGTAATATCAAGACATAAAGCCATCGATGGGTATGAAAACCCCAACTCAATTCAAATCAAAAGTAAAAGATAGTAAATCAAATCACACCTATATCGATGGAATTCAAAGTCATAGTCCTGAAGTACCGAAGGAGCATGAGTCTGAACGCATCTAAACTCAGACTGAGCATCTGAATGACTAACTAAAATACTAGGTTCATTATCTCTGTCTGAAGGTGCCACAACCCTATAAACATGATCTGGTTGTGTTAACTGACAATTAATCCCTCACCAGGGACACTCTCTGGACTAATAATTGGCTTTTTCACAATCAAAACATGCCTCTGAAACTCTCTGATGCACTATACCTACTGACCAAAAATGGTTGCCATGGCCTGAAGACCTAGACAGAGAACCCCATAATGCTTGACCAGAACTCTGTCCACTGTGACCACCATGACATATTTGAGAGTCACGTATACCCCAAGTTGCTAACTGTATGGACCTAATAGACTGCAAGTGATACTGACCTCTGCTGGGAGGAACCCTGCCTCAAGATGGAATACCAATAATATTGAAATACTGGCATGGCTTCTTACCGCTACCTTCATATGTCTCAAGATATTTCCTCTCTGTAGTTCTTGGATGGTCAATAACCTGAAAGATAGTAGACCCAACTGCTATCAAATGATCCAATGTCAAGCGGAGCGATAAAGCTAACCCTCTGATAAATCCCCACTCACCCCTCAAGTTATGTAGGAAATAACATGAGAGTGTGTTTGGCCAACTTGAGAAACCCGATGTCATAGTTTAAAACTGATAAAGATCCTTACTGAATACCAACAAACCCAACTCTCGCATAAGAACAACTCGATGTATCGAGGACCACCACTAATTGCAAAATATCCACTAAAAGACTCGAAATACTAACATATTATCCTAAAAATCTGAAGCAGTCTCAAACTCTATCGGAGCCTGGGCTGGCCCCGGGCCCTCTGGCTGATACTTAAGATCCTCAATATCAATCTCTAAATCCCTATCCCGATGCTGAGCTGTGACTCTGGTAATATGCACAAAAGTCCTATCCAGATCTATCGACAACCTCATGCTTCCATCTGTGAAAGAGTGGAGTCAAAAGAGGTACTTAAAGGTTCATAGAAGTGTAGACACATGACAAGCAATCAAGGAATAAAATTTCCTAAGAATGCCCCATAGCCTGCCGAAGATAGGATACAGACATCTTCGTACAGATTCGTAGGACTCTAATAGGTGCTTAGCTCTTATACCAACAACACCTATAAACCTATGCTCTGATACCAATTTGTCATGACTCGAGTTCTTAAGTCATGATGGCACCTAGTGATAACGCTTAAATTATACCTCGAGAGTATAAGCGATCATTGTCAATATAATTACCCAACTTAGAGTTGGGGTCGAATCCACGAGAAATGAATGTGATAGCTTTCACCTCTAAGTGTCAAAAGCAACTAGTACTAACACGTGATGCTATAAAAATAATGCATAAAAGTAAATAGGGTGATTTAGTTTATCAATTTGTAATTATCAAAGTAATCGTAGTTTGAAATGCATAATTCAAATATTAGAGAAATAGAGTTGAAATTGAGTGTGATGCGGGACTTGGGGTTATGTTATTGTAAGATTGAAAGGATGTACGGGTGATTGAATATTGGTCTAGATTTAGTTAAGAGTTATGGGTAGGCTAGATTATGAGTACTTAGTGTTGATTTTTCAATCAAACACCAAGATATCACAAGTGGGTTCTTTCGAACACCTCACAAGTGTGTCTATATAATCAATCTAATACCTCAATTAGCATCCTTATGTCTAAGAGACACTATTAAATGATAAATATCAAGTAATTTTTCACTCTTATTCCTCACCCTCTTCCTTTTTGTCAAGGATGATAAGAGTTCTAGAGTTAATTAGAGTTTGCAACCTCTAATTTTAGATCGAAAACATGGAATAGGAATAAAACCCACAATAATTATCTAACTAGGAAGACAAATAAACAACACCCATGCAATTATCACATCTTACTCAAGAATAACCCCAAGCAAAGAAATTAGCTACTCATAAAAAGAGAAAGAGGAAAATTACCCAAGTTCTCCTCCCATTGTTCCATTGAATCAAAGATTATCACAAGATTTAAGATCCAAATTCAATACAAAGCAAAAGAAAGTAACTAATTTCACTCTTAGGGTTTCACTCTATGTTATCAAGTTTCAAGAAGTGCACAAGATAGGGTTCTAGAGCTGACAAACCCCCTTTAAAGCCCCAAATTCACATTCTTAAAAATTACATAATTGTCACCGCACTGGTCACCTACTGGCGTAGGTGCCAGCGCAGGTGGATGGCCTGCACGCGCAGCTTCATCAACGCAGTAGCCACTGCCGATGCTCATTCTTGCCACCTGTATGTGCAGCTCATGACATGCATGGGCAGGTGGCTTCAAAGCTTTCAATATGTTAGATTGCAGGTCTTTTTCTCCACTTCTCGCGTCCCTATTAACTCGTATGGATAGCTCGACCTCATATTCATTCATTACCTATGCAAAAGAGCTATATAACATGAGAATTATATCGAATCAATGAAAAATAAAAGATAATTCAAGCTCAAACGTGTTAAGAAGTTGGTAAAATGTCAACTTATCAACCCTCTATACTTAAACTATTGCTTGTCCTCAAGTAATCAAGAATGTTCAAAATGAAAAGAAAAGGGTTCTCTTAACTATTAAACAACTACAAAGGACTATGCTAGACAACTGAGACTACAGAGTTTAATCGGCTCCTCCAACAAGTCATGACAAATAAGTATATTACGCTTTTCTTTTCAAGAGCCAATTTTCATCAAATAAGGGTGTAAGAAATCAACAAGAATTTCAAATCGAGATGTTTCTTGAGGTGTGACATAAGATTTTCAATGATTGCCTCAACTTCAATTCATGGTTTGTCTTGCTCATTCTCTCTAATTGAAAGTAAGATATCACTCTCCACTTCAAGGTATAAATGCCTCTCACTTGCAAAAGTTTACTCCACTCACACAAAATAATGTAATTCATAAGGAGAATAAAGATAGAAAGAACTTTTGATCACTCTCACAAAGAAATTCAAGTATAACAAGTAGAACCATGGGCTTGCCCTTTGCGTTATTCGACACTAATGGAGACCTACAAGGTTTGAAGTCATCAAGGACTTGCGGGCATTGATGAAGGTTAGGGTGAGGGAAATGATTTATGTATCAAGTGACTATAAGATCTCCCTAACACAATCGGTTTATTAGTACTTAGGGCCACTTCTTTCAAATTTTCCACATTACTTGCCCTAGTTTGTTTTACCTTTACTACTTTTGATCTCTAACCTCCTTTTGCTAAACATCCACAAGAACTTCCCTCTTTATTTGTTCTTTTAGTTCGTTCAAGAGTCTTTCTACTCCTTATCCATTCATGCCCCTCTTTTCTTCTTGAAAGACTTTTTACTTTTCTCGAATCACTTCGAAGGGCTAAGCTCTATGCTCTTATTTGAGCACATTTCTTGTCTTATGAAGCATTTAATGATACAACCAAGCATACACCTCTCTTAACAATATTGCACATCTTTTTTCCCTAAAACTAAGGTTTTGAGTCCATCTTAATCATTCTCACAATCATAAATCTCCAAACTTAGGCATTTGCCTATATTGACCCACATTAGAACCAGACAATGTGTTTAGGGAGGTTGGGTGACAAAAGAGGGTTTGGAAAAGACAAAAGTAGGGTGTCATAGTATGGTTATCTCTAAGAAAAAACAAAAAAACTGGGAAGAGGTTCAAATGGGTTAACTAGGGACAAATGTCAATGTGGGATTTAGGTCATGTGACTGTTAAAGAATGGCCTCGGGTCATCCTTCAAACCAAGCTTGGTCTTAGATTTTGCCTTGAATACATGTGGGGTAAGTTCTAGACTACCATGTATGCATAAGAATTGATCAAAAACCTTACACACAAGGCAAACTATTTCTTAAAATAGAAAGCTAGTCTTCCAACAAATTTGAGCAAATGAACTTGACAAACTACTCTGAGTCGGAGACTCTTCTTTTGTGAAGAAAGAGACAAAAACTAAATTAAAAGGTCACAACTCAAGTAAAAGCTTGAAATTGCTTTGCTCTTTCCTTTTCAAAAACCATTTTCAAAGACTATTTTGCTTTTCAAAAGTCACTTTGCTTGCCACGACAAATTTTGGAGGGTACTTTTCAAACTTTTTCAACCACCACTTGACTCTAACTTAAGACAATGGGTATTTCCTATAAGAATGTAGCCCGATCCATATATCATGGGGGACTACCACTCGGTTCGACAAAGAAAACTAAATACAAAAAAAAAATGCTCCTTGGGAAAGAACCGAGTTTCAACGAAAACCCTTAGAGTTTATTTGACACGTATAGAGACAAGGCAAATAGAATGATATGAATGTTTAAAATAGACATCACCCAAATTAGAATCGATATGAGAACAATGACATCTGGATCTCAACTAGTAACAAGCGCATAATATGGGCCCGACAAGGGTAATATCCGAATTAAAATCATAAAGAAGGCCCAACGAGGAAAATATTCTAATCAATAACACACAAAAGGCCCGGCAAGGGCAACATCCGAATCAACAACTCAAAGAAGGCCAGGCGAGGGCAATATCCTAATAACATCATGAAATAATATTATAGACTATCAAATAAAATGCCCCACCCCCTAACTAAAGAACATTGCATTGTCCCCAATGCAACAATGCATAATGAGAAAAGAGGAGGGTGAAGACTCCCTGAGGTGCACTAGTCTTGTGGATCCATATCGTGTGATGACTGTAATGCAGCTGAAATACTAAGAGCCTCCTTAGACTGGGCTCTTGTGACTGAAACTGAAGGAATATGAACCATCTAGGGAGGCTGAGAGCTAGAGCTAGCACCGCTCTAAAATCAATCCCTGTCTCTTCTCTCACAGTAGAATACCAGAACAATCGACAAATAGTAAGATTAGAATAGTAGCAACTTGTGGGATGGTAACCTGGGAATCATCAAGAGTAAAGGATGGTTGGATCAACTGGAAATCCGAATGGAAAAAATCAAGGTCAGTCCTCAAATTAGCAACTGCCTCTCTATCCCCTTTGGCCTCAACCGTGGATAATCTCCACTCATATTCTAACATTTGAGCACGTAGAGGCCCAAGACTCCTCTCAATAGCCACTTGAATGAAATGGGGGATATCAGCTACCAACCGAGATATGTAACTGTAGTTTGCTAAGGTCATGGCAGCAACCTTAGCAAATGTCATAGTAGAAGATCGTGGAGGTTGGGTAGACTGAGTAGTGCTCAAAAGAAGGTGGTGCATGAGGTATATCAATAACTGGAGTAGTATCACTATAGATAGGTGGAGAATTAGATGCATGTGAAGTCAGAAGGGAGGCCTTCAATAGTAGGTATCTCTCCCAAGGAGATCGAAGATCTCACCAATCATTTTTTTCATTCCCACCGGATTGTCATCATCTTGACTAGTCCGAATATAAATAACTCCGGTATATTTTATTTTCTCGTCAATCTTGGAGAATAGAGAAACATTGTGAACAGAGCATAATGCAGAGATAAGAGCAGGAAAAGGTAACAAAGTGCCCAGTTATTTGGATCTGAGCTTAATCACTTTAGCAATAATCTCTCCCAAATTAATACCCAATTTATCCATGATGCACCCAACAACGATAGCCCTTTCAATGTTGACGTCTTGATCATTAGTAGAGGGAAGCAACCGATTACCCACAAAGCCAAGCCAATGCTTGGCTTGAATAAAAAGGTCCGTTCTTTTGATTTGTCCCAATCCATTGGCCCAAAGAGGAAGGCCCTTTGCAATTATCTAGGAAAGCCAAGGAAAATGGACACACCCACCTAGCACCCGCTTCTTGCATTCAATCCCGGGTGCATACTCACAACCAAAGTAGAGCTTGTTTATCGCGGAGACGAGCAAGGCACTTCAACCCCTCTAACAAGTACATTAGGCAAACAAGGTTGGTCCACCAATGGTGGTTTGTACTTGCATTGGTTGTGCCGGATGACATAAGAGGCATAGAATTCTCTGATGAGATCAGGATAGTAATCATCGGGAGGAGACTCGGGATCCAGATCTGTGAAGACTTCCCACCCATATTGCAACCCTGAGTGTGAACCCATTCATCATATAATTCACGCATTTTCTCAATTCCAAATTGGATTTTCTCTACATCCTTAGCTAATCCCTTTGAAAGATCAAGTGTGCTTTGAACATCGGGGATACTAGGAGTTTCTTGTTGTATATGTTCCTTGTTCTTAGAAGTAGCAGCTATAGCCTTGCCTTTGTCTTTGGTGTGATCCTTATTTGCACCCCTCGGCATCTATTTCCATGGAGTCATCCCTAAAAAGAACACAAAAGAACCAAACCAAACAAAAACAAAAAGGTAAAATATGTTTTTGGATTTTTTTGTATATATTATAAATGAAAAAATAAAACTATGTTAAATGAGGTTAATGCAAGGCAAAATGTTATATGAAAACACATGGGAGTAAATAAGCATGACTAACCATCAAATACTACCTACTTATCCTTAAAGTGCACAATCAACCCATGACCCTCACATGAACAATCATGATGATTTACCCTTAAGAATGGCGTCATCGATCTATCATAGGGCAAATTATATATTTTACTTATATTTCCACTTCGATTTTTACACAAGACAACCAAAGCACACACTATACCCACTTGAACTATCACACTCCTTGAAATATTATGTAACTCACATTATAACTAAAGAATTAACCAAATGAATGCCCCAACTTTGAATTCATCAACTACTAGCAAAAATCATGTCAACAACCTCTCATGGGAATTTCAACAAATACTTGGTGCACATTACAAAATGGACTTGGTAAATAAGGGAGATGACACCTTAAAAACATTCCAAGCTACACTTCTATTTCACAAGAATTTTAAAATGATCATTCAATGATGGAATAGAACTCAAAATATACATAAGAAAACTCAACTAGTTCTCTTAGATCACCCAAGAAGCAAAATACAAAGAAAAGTTCATGTGGGAATTTTATCAAACATATGGGGTGCATAAGGTTGGGTATCCAAGAATTCCCCATTTTACATATAAAAAATAGCACCCATTCTAAATATTCCTCAAAAACATCAATGTTACTCCAAATGAAATTAAAATAAACCAAATCACCACAAGAAACTAGCATAGGATATGGTTCACCATTTTAACTCAAGAGATATTGAGTAAAAATTGTAAAAAGTGAGCTTAACAAACTAAGTCAAGAGGCAGGATAATGAAAAGAGAAGTGCAAGATAAAGGTTCCCGGATTTGTAGTTGATGATGTGTGAGGGTTCTCTTGAAAGAAATTTTAAGAATTTTCTAAGTGTGATAAAAGAGAAAATTTTAGAAAAGAGAGAAGGAGAATCGGTTTTGTGTGTTTGTGTGTGTGGTGTGGGTGTTTCAATTTTATAGGTATAAGTAAGGGTATTAATTTAAAAGGGTAATGGTCCAACCGGGTCGAGTCACCCCATCAAATTAAATGAAGTGCACCAAGCCTCACATGCGCCCCACCCTGCTCACGCATGTGGGGAGATGCGCACTCAGGTGAGCATAGGCAGGCTGGCAGATTACCTGGGCTTGCTTTACTTGTCACCTGCGTTGGACAGACTATACACGCATATTCCTAGCCTGTGTCCATGAGTGAACACAATGGCATGAGGCAGTTAACGAGTTGGCAAGGCAACCTGCGTTGGCCAGCCTGCGCACGCATGTGATTGGCCTGCGCCCGCAGGTGGCTATTCTCCCAAAAACCAGTGTGTCACCTTCACCTGGTAGCCACATGCGCCCTGACATGCATGGCCATGTGGGCATATGCACTAACATGTGCCCGATTTAGGCCAAAACAGTGTGTCATAGCTCCCATACTTAGAATTTTTCACCTGTATTCACCAAAATAACCTAAACTTAGCAATCAAAACAAATAGAAAATGATAATAATTAAGCTTGGGTTGCCTTCCAAGAACTGCCTTGGTTATCATCATGGCACAACGTTGTTCCACATCATCAAGCATCCTTAAAATGGAGCCACTCCACCTTAGCAGCTCCGGTTTCACCCACATAAAAATGTTTTAGCCTTTGACCATTCACCGTGAACCTTCTCTTCTCGTGGTTCTCCAGCTCGATATACCCACTAGGATAGACATTAACCACTATAAAAGGACCTGACCACTTGGATTTTAGCTTAATTGCAAAGAGTTTTAACCTCAAATTGAAGAGTAGTACTTCATCTCCCTATGAAACTCTCTTTTCAAGATCTTAGCATCATGCCATTTCTTCATTTTTTCCTTGTATAACGTCGAGCTCTCATATTCCATAAGTCGGAACTCCTCTAACTCATGAATTTGGTCTACTCTTGACTTGAAGGCATCCTCCCAATTCATATTCATTTTATGCAAGGCCCACAACGCTTTGTGCTCCAATTCAACGAAAAGGTGACAAGCCTTTCCAAACACCAACTGATAGGGCGACATGCCAATAGGAGTCTTGAATATGGTCCTATATGCCTAAAGAGCATCATCAAGTTGTCTTGCCCAATTTGTGTGTCCAATATTTGCAGTTTTATCCAAGATTGATTTTATCTCCTGATTGGAAACCTCCACCTGACCACTTGTTTGGGGATGATACGGGGTAGCCACTTTATGTTTCACCCCATACTTATCAAGCAACGCCCCAAACACCCAATTACAAAAGTGTGATCCACCATCGCTAAGAATTTCTCGAGGAGTCCCTAACCTTGTAAAGATATACTTCGTTAAGAAGAAGGTGATACTCTTACTTTTATTGGTCGGTAAAGAAATTACCTCCACCCATTTTGGTACGTAATTAACGGCCACCAATATGTACTTGTTCCCATATGAACTCACAAATGGACCCATGAAATCGATCCCCCAAACATCAAATAACTCTACCTTGAGGTTTGGCTTCAAGGGAATTTCATGCCTCTTTGAGATACCTCCTTGCATTTGGCATTGAGGACAGGTCTTTACCAAGTCATAAGTATCCCTTTGAAGGGTCGGCCAATAGTATCCACTTTGAAGAACCTTTGCAGCAATTCTAACACCACTATGATGTCCACCAAATGGGTATGAGTGGTAAGCTTTAAGAATGACCTGCATTTCTAACTCCATCACACACCTACGGATTACTGCATCTGCATACTCCCTAAATAGATAGGGTTCATCCCAATAACCTTTTTACATCATGGAGGAATCTCTTCTTTTGATAATGATTTGAATCATTGGGGAGCAACCCACATACAACATAGTTCGCATAGTCTGCATACCATGGTTCTATGCTTCCTGAAAGTACCATAATAAGTTTGTCGGGAAAGGTTTAATCAATTTTAGTTTCTCCCGACTTCTCACTATTGGATTCAAGGCGGGATAGATGGTCCGCTACTTGGTTTTCACTACCTTTTCAATCTTTCACTTCAAAGTCAAATTCTTGAAGGAGCAAAATCCATCTAATCAACCTTGGCTTGGCCTCTTTCTTCGCCATCAAATACCGCAAGGCGACAAGATTGGTGTGCACAACAACTTTGGTACCTAATAAATATGCTCTAAACTTTTCGAACCCATAGACCACGGCTAGTAATTCTTGCTCCGTAACGGTGTAGTTCTTTTGTGCATCATTCAATGATTTAATAGCATAGTAGATAGGATGAAAAAGTTTCTCCTTTCTTTGGCCAAGCACAATCCCTAAGGTAAGTCCACAAGCATCACACATGAGTTTGAATGGTTATGACCAATTTGGAGCCATAATAATGGGGGCGGAGACAAGTTTCTCCTTGAAGCAATTGAATGCCTTCAAATACTGACCATCAAACTCAAACTTAGCTTCCTTATCAAGAAGCTTGCACATAGGATGAGAAATCTTGGAAAAGTCTTTAATAAACCTCCTATAAAAACCTGTATGCCCAAGAAAGCTTCTCACACCTTTTATGGATATCGGGGGAGGCAATTTTGAAATAACCTCCACTTTTGCTTGATCAACTTGGATTCCTTGGCCTGATATTTGGTGCCCAAGGACAATCCCTTATCTCACCATAAAGTGGAACGTCTCCCAATTCAATACAAGATTATTTGCCACACACCTTTCAAGCACCTTCTCCAAATGTTCAAGGCAATCCTCAAATGTATCACTAATAACTGAAAAATTATCCATAAATACCTCCAGAGAATCCTCTACTATTTCCGAAAAGATAGAAAGCATACACCATTGAAAGGTAGCTGATGCATTGTATAGCCAGAAGGGCATGCGTTTAAAATCTAAAGTTCTATAAGGACAAGTGAAGGTCATTTTTTCTTGATCTTCGGGGGATATTAAAATTTGATTATAGCCCGAGTATCCATCAAGGAAGAAATACCAACCCCTTCCCGCTAGCTTATCAAGCATTTGGTCCATGAAGGGCATGGGGAAATGATCCTTCTCTGTCCATGAATTCAATTTTCTATAATCAATACACACTCTCCAACTCGTTACCAGACGGACGGGTATAAGATCATTATTTTTGTTTGGGACCACTGTAATACCACCTTTCTTAGGAACACATTGAACGGGACTTACCCACGTACTATTGATGTCACCCAAAGTATACCTCTGAAAAAGTACAATGCGGTTGCTGAATTAAATATAGAACCCAACTAGATTGGGGTAGATCCCACAGGGAATAGGTCAAAATATGAGTAGAATACCGAATGGAATAATTGGAACGTGAATAAAACTGGGGTGTTTTTCTAGTAAATAGTAACAATAATGATTGCTGGTTGTATTGAGTTTGTGAACAATAAGAGAAATTCACTAGGACTGTGATAACTAATGATTCCTTAACTTCACCAGTTACTTGTGTTTAACAAGATTGCCCTGCTGCGCTGCATGCAAAATCTAACAAGTTAGGTTTATCTAACTGTCTCTCGACCTTCATTAGACAAATTTCACTTTTCTCCTCTCGGACTCTGAGTGTCGCAATACTAACCCTTGTCCTGGATTTCAGATAACCTTTCCTGCTAAGGCTCTGGTTATTAAATGAAGGTTGATAGCTTCAAATCTCTAAATCTCTGTTGTTATCTCCTTTTCTCAATCTCTACCTCTCTCTCGAGCAAGTCTAGAATATAGGCGAGTTTCTAACATTTGCAACTGTTAGGAAAGCAATCATAACAAAGGAAACAACAATACATGTATACACAGCAGTACAAAGTTGCTTTGCACTTAACCGGTTTAGTTAATTCCTCATGGTTCACACAACCCTAGTTAATGGGTTTAGCTGCTCATAATTGTAAGAACACAAGAATAATTCAAAGATGAAAGCATAATTATGATCTCACAAGAATGAAGGAAAACCGAAATTTCCATTATCAATCAACCTCAAATTAGGGTCTATGGATCCAAAACCAAATATATGTCTGAAACAGTATGAAATAACTCTCAAAGTAGTAAATTGTCCAACTCCCGCACTTAGGACTACATAGGGGTATTTATAGATATAAAACTAGTCCTATCCAAAACCAAATAGGAGAACAGAGTCGGCAACTTCCACGGTATCGTGACTTGGTGTTGTGGAACCAAGTCACACCACGTAGGTTGATGTCGTGGGAATCAGGCTCAACTTGTGGTATTCAGAAGTTGGATCATGGCAGGCTTCCACGTCACGTGGGTGTCAGTCATGCCATGACCCCTGCCGTGGAAATCAGGCCCCGTTTCTTCACTCTGATGTTGAGTTACGATAGCCACTCACATGGCATGAGTGGATTCCACGCCACGCGACTTGTGGCTTGAGTAGCTCTCTTCTACAGCCTCCTGTTCTTTCTTCGTCTGACACTTTGTTCTCGGGCTTGATTCTTCCACTTTTGCTCATTTTGCCTTTAAAGCCTGTTTTCCTGCAAATTAGGACAGAAACCACATCATACCAACAAAACACACCCAAGTTATTGCATATTTTCCTTGTTTTAAGAATCAACAGTGCCATGTAAACATGACACATCAACACCCTCAACTTAGAATGTTTGCATGTCCTCAGGCGAACAAAATAAAAGTACACAAACACAATGCTTAACTAAGAGAAACCTAAGGGACCTATGGCAGTCTACTCGTTGCTTTTGACACAAAACCTTTTCAACCCCTCCTATTTTCAAAGTAAAACCAAAGTGTATATGTAAGCAGCATAGGATCATGACATAGAAGGGATCAAGTGATGGCACCAACTCACACACAAACAACTAAGCGTATATGCACTTGGCAGTTCCCAAACAACTAGCAGTTAATTATGCAACCCATGCACTCTCACAATCAAAGAAGTCCCATGCACTCTCAGTATACTAATGAATATCAACATAAGTACAAGTTCAAAACACTCACGCTCACAAAGAAGTTAAGACAGTGTGCATTAAATACCATAGGCTTGCCCTTATTTTCTACGCCTTCATTTTTGGAAAGTCGGACTAGGATCACTATAGGACTTTACTCGGCTTGTAATGTATGCTTAGGGACGGGTATGGTGCATATGGGTAAAGTGACTCAACCCTCCTTGACACTATACTATTTTTGGCTCCAACTTCCTACTTTTTTCATTTTTATCCTCCCTTATTCTCCATCTTTTTATTTTCAGATTTTGGTTGTGATTTCTCAAACTTTAAACACATATACCATTTTTTTCTTTTTTTTTCTCTTTTTTTTTTCCTTCACACCCAAATCTGTTTTCTCTTTTTCGCTTATTAACCCTTCTTCATACCCAACTCAATCTACGCACCCCTATAATAGCCACCCTCAACTTAGGCGATTTGCCTGAGTTGAGGTACACAATGTACAAGGAGGGACCAAGGCCAAGACAGGTTCATTGTGATTAAAATGGGAAGGTGACTAGGCTAATGAAAGAAATAGGACAATTATGGCTCAAAGTCGAGATCAAGGGATACTTCTTTATTTGGTTTGGTATTTAGGCTAAAAGTGGACTTTCTTCAAAAACGGCCTATGATCCTTTCCTAATCCCTATCCTTTAACTTAGGCAAGACCAATCGTGCAAGTTCTGGATCGCACACATACAGTTAACTAAGTAGAGACCTCTCACACATATAGCACAGGGTTGTATTACCAACTACTACCTATCCGTTCATGCAATGCTAGCTACTGTTATTTGCCTATAATTCTAGTGCCATAACAATATCCAACGTCTGTTACACACAAGCATGCTATTCACACAATTTAAAATTTCAGGAGGGGTATCCTTAACAGTCAAAACCCATAAGAAAAATTTCAAAACTGGACTGCACTAAAGTTCCCTCATTTTTCTCCTAATATAGCAAGAAACATAAAAACATCAACAATAACATCCTAAAGATGCCGGTTCTACTATGATAGCACACTCGGGGGAAAAGAAACATGGCAACAAAAACTCCCAAGTGGTGGTAAAACCCCACCCCCCACTAAACATGGTGTAATGCCCTCAATGCACTGATATTAACTAAATACAAGGGAGTGAAGACATACCTGTGGCGTTCTAAGCACCAAAAATGGGCCCGCCAGCAATGGGATCATCAGACTGTGTAGTAGTCGCATCCAGTGGGGGGATAGCCTGACTGGCAGATGCACCACGCACCCTTTGCTCTGCCTCAATCTGGCTCGCATGGTACTCTACCCGAGAGGCTTTAACAGCCCTCCTCAGATCACTCTCGTACTCAGCATCACTCGCACCCCCATCCGTCGGACTGCGGGGTCTCTTGCCTCTATCCATCGGAGGCTCCTCATCAACAAATAAATCAACCTCAAAAGCTGGTCGCACGGAGGTCGAGACAGGCATAGGTTGTATAATGGGAGTGCTACTCGATGCCAATGCCCGAACCTCTTCTCTCAACGCAGCTACCTCCTGGGTCAAGCCGGCCATAGCAGGGCTCAGTGCAGTACTCAAGCGGGAGGCCATACATGCCTCAAAACAATCAATCTGCCCATGTAAGCCCCGCATAAACTGGTCCATAGTTGCATTCATCCGAGCCTCCATCCTAGTCTCTGCAGCCTCTACTGTAGCTCGAGCCCAAGGCTTAAGATGGGATACCAACTTAGCCATCTGAGTCTCAGTGTAAGCCTGGCGCTCAAACATCTCCGTATACCTATCAATCAGCTGCTACAGAAAGTCTCATGATACTGAAACCATCCCAGCAGGAGTCGGTGGGGCACTAGTATTGGGTACTCCTTCATTAATAGGGCCAGCGCCCTCAGTCTGAACAGTTACCTTAACTGGTGAAGGAACAGGCAAAGGGGCACCACTCGGCTCATCCAGGGCTGCACCCGCCGACTCATACGGTTGTGACTCTCGTGGAAGCATGGGGTGTGAACCCCTCTGCTGCATCAGTGCAATGTCCGCAATGCGGGTCACCTAGATATAATGGTCGAGGGAAGGTAACCTGGCCACCCCTGCCCTATCACACAGTCCCTGGATCAAGCATGGAAAGGGGATACTCGTGTGATCTCTGAAAGCCCTCTCATGGATCTCCCGGACTATGTATCTCGCAAAAGGAATCTCATAACCAGCTAAGATGCTGGCAACTACTACAGCCCGCTCCAACGTGAGTGAGTTGTCAGCATTGGTTGGACCCAACCGATGCCGAACCACAGACCACCAGAATTTACCAGCGAAATAAAGCGTGGACTTTTTGATGTCCAACTTCCCAGTCACCCAACTAGCCACCACACCATCTTCGGCTATGTACCCTGTAATCCATTTAAGCAAATCCAATTTTTGCTCCGCATCTCTCATATTAACCCTATCTCTGATAGTGTCCATCCGATGATCATATTCAGCAGTCGACGCAGGAAGTGGACGGTCAGCCCCAAATAAAAAACGGTGAATGGTCTACTCTGAAATATCCACACGGGTACCACGAACCATGACATGGGTCAAAAATGGCTACAAAATGAATTTTTGCCCAACAGGAGTGCCTAAATCCACTGACACAGCGTACGAGGCATAAAACTCTCGTACTAACTCTGAGCTATATCGACCAGAAGGCTGTGCCATCCACCCCAGACCCTATCTCTCAAAAACAGGCCATATATCAGTCAAGGTACTCAACTCATCGACCCGATATCGTGGCTCCTCCATAATGCTCCTCCGACACACCCCTCTCTCAGTCAATTCAGTATCTCTATCATAGAAGGCACGCATGCCCTGCACACACCAACGCTGAATCTCGGTACTCTGCGCGGGAGTCGGAGCACTCTGGGCACCAGAACCTGAAACAGAAGCCGTAGCCTTCGCCACAGAATTACCCTGGCTCATAGCATCATCAGCAAAGCCTGATGCAGAACCATCCTCCCCCTCTTCATACTGGGGGCAGACTCAGAAGACTCAGCCGGAACAACTGGCTCAACAAGTGGTGGGGTCGGCTGACGTGCTGCCCGGGCAGCCGCTCAGGTTCGTGTTTGTAACCTCGTAGCCCGAGGAACTAAAGTAGTATCTTCATGGCTAATGTCGAATTCCTCCAAAGAACCACTTGGCCAGACTCAGTTGGTTCATCCCGTAGACGGGTCGGTAAATTCGAATATTTGGTCCAAATTCGGGATGAGGCATCAAGTTGGTCACTCTTGGGGTTGGATTTTGGAGGCATGGAAATGGGTTTGGATTGACTTTTAGGGTATTTGGGTCGGTTTTGGTGCCTTGTATTCGGATTTTACCACTTGGGGGTCGGATTTTTGGATTGATTTGGTAATGGGGGTCGGATTCTTGAGATTTTGGGAGTCTAGGGTTTGAATTTTTGGTTTTGGGGTGGTGAAGATCTGAATTTGGAGGAGAAGTGTAACACCCCGTACCTTTCCAACCCAATGTGACGACATTGAACAATGGTTACTTAGTTGTCGATATGTCATGAGTATGTAATTTGTAATGTTAGTGATGAGAAAAATGAAATTTAGCCTTGTACATGTGATTAAACTTGCGTAGGAGGTGTTTTGTGATTTTTGTGGAGCATTTGTGAGGTTGAAAATGAGACTTGGAGGACCTCTAAATAAAGGATATTAAACGTAATAAGTAAGTGAAAGAATAGGACTTGAAGTATCTAACAAAACCCGTGAAGAAAAGTCGAAAAACAAAATTTTCAAAAAATTTAAGTGTGGGGCGCGCTAGAGGGCGTGACAGCCCGCTCTGGGATAAAAATTTTATCCCAGAGGCAGCAAGCTGGCGCGCCCAAGGGCGTACCAGGCTGGTTTCGGCCATTTTTCAAAGTTGGAAATTTTCTTAAGTCCCAAGGGTGCCCGGGGACGTACCGAGCCAATTTTTGCCATATTTCTTCTACAACCAAGATAATATACATGAAATAAGTAAATTATTATATTGGTATGATGAAATTACTCGAGAACGAATTTGGCATCAAAATGATGATTTTACCCTTGTAGTCAAAATAAGCCAAACGTGGCTAGAATTGCTTGTTTTTGGAATGGAGGCTACGAGTATGAATTGAGTGAGTGGGAATATTGTTGTAAAGTTTATGAAATGATTTATACATGATAAATTATTGACTTTATTGGATTAAGTGAATTGGGCTTATAAAAGGGCCCAAAATGTGAAAGAAAACATGGACCAAGAATGGGTCAAATGAATCATTCTTCCATTGACTAAGCCACACTTAGCATTAAATGCCAAGAGTGGATAAGGATGACCCCCAAGGCTTATATAAAGGGGAAAAATAAGATTTTTATCACATAAAAATCTCATGCCAATCTAGAAATTTCCCAAAAGCCTTTTCTTTCAACTTCAAACCCTAAGAGCTCAAAGCTAACTTTTGGAGCAAGATCATCAATTTTCAAGCTTGGGTAAGTGAATATTGTTATGGATTAACATATTATATGCATGAGAGATTATGTAGATCATGTTGGTTATGCTTGGAAGTGTTGAATATAGCACTTTGTATTTTTGTAAAAGATGTGTTGTCCATGGAATTGTAACTTGAAATATGACTTGTGGGTTTGATGAAAGAGCATGGTATGGATGAAATAACAAAATTTATGGTGTTATTATGGTCCTAAACTTGTTATTTTTCTATAAGTGTAAATTATGGGATTTTGGCCGATTTGTTGTTGTGAGGTGTATTGAAGTAAATTGATGGAATAATGGTGATGTGGTGGTGATGGAGAAGTGTAAAGTATGAACTTGGTGTGACATGCTATTGGTTATCATGTAATTGTCAATGTATGGAATATTGTGGGATTATTGGTATAATAATTTCATGAATGGTATTGTCAAGGGGGAAATGACATGTTAAAGCCAAACATGTGACTTATTGTTATTGTATGACGTTGTAAGGTAATTGGTGGTTAATGTTGGTTACGCTATGTATTTGTGTTGTAGAGTGAAACATAAGGAAGGAGCAGGAATATTGTATGCACGTCTAAGATTGTGTATTCGTATTGCGAATACGAGGTATGTATTCTACAACATATTGTTCCTATTGACATTGGCTTTGTTTCAATTCCGAGAGGCTTGAAGTATAGCAATTCAGGTTGACGTATATTGTTATTCATACGTGTCCTCTTCTTAGATGACTTATGATTCATTTATCTCTTATTCATTGATTGAAGTTCTAAAGATGTCATAACGTGGTAATTTCTAAAAGAACTATCTCAAGAGAGTAATAACATAAGAGAATCTATTTATCCTTGAAAAGCATTTTCCAATCATGTCATGTTCCAAAGTCCAATAATGAGAGGATTATCTTTATACCAATCTTTCACAAATAAAAGTGCCAATATCATAAGAGTAATAACAGAAGTGATGTGCAAGTTAATATATATATTCCTTCATAAGTGAAGATGTCAATCTCATGAAGTAAAGGAGTGAAGTGAAATATGTATATATGTGTGCTTCAATTATGTCATGATCCTCAATGTCTCAATCACTCTTAAGAATGGAAGCAAGAATATAAGAGATGTATAAGAATATAAGAGATGTATAATTAATAAGTAATCATGGGTGGTATCCCAGGGGTTAAAATACCTAGCATGGGTCGATCCCAATAACACGGGTGGTATCCTAGGGGCGACAAAAAAGTCTAGCATGGGTCGATCCCGATACATCCCAGGGGCGATATAAAAAGCCTAGCATGGGTTATGACGGTATATCCCAGGGGAGATACGAAATCCTAGCATGGGTTACGATAATATCCCAGGGGTCACAGTACCTAGCATGGGTTAATGATATCCCAGGGGCGACACGAAAGCCTAGGATGGCTTCACATAACATCCCAGGGGTCAAAGTACCTAGCATGAGTTAATCTCATCCCAGGGGCGACAGAATAGCCTAGCATGGGTAGAACAAATAAGATGAAAGTATTTAAAGACAAGAGGATTAAAGAACGTAATATACATGGTTCCACACATACAGAAAGAGAGTTTATTTACGTTCATTAATTCTTTTATATTGATTCCATTATTGTTGTTATTATGTATGATGATTTCTTATGAGCCTTACATACTCAGTACATTCTTCGTACTGACCCCCTTGGGGGACTTACCTTACATGTTGCAGGTGCAGGCATTAGTAGACCTCCTCTGTAGACTGGGGATCATTTGCAGCGTTTTGGTGAGCTCCACTTGGTTCGGAGCTTTCTGGGTCATAGTTGTATATTTGTTTTGATATTGTAAACATAGTATAAAGCGGGGACTTGTCCCGACTTTAAGTTGATCTTGTTGATACATCTGGTAGAGGCTTTTGTAGACATATGTGGGTACGTGGATGTAAGAGACGAATGTCCATTTTGACTTAATGGCCCCAACGGCCAAGTTTCATAAAGATGTATTTATATAACATATGTTCCATGTCCATGACTTCCGCATAGTCGCATGAGGTATAATAATATTCATACGAGGTTACGCATATGAATTTTCATGAGCAAAGATTGGTTCTCTCGGGCCATATAGGCTTTGGGTGCTAGTCCGGCCCGAATGGGATTTTGGGTCGTGACAAGAAGGATGAGTTGGTTTTGATTTTAGGGTTTGGTTAGAAGAGATTTGAAAGTGTGGAAAGAAAGGACATGGTTTGGATATATATCGGGTAAAGAAGATAGGATCCGGATTTATTTTGGAAAAATAGGCCTTGGTCAAGTCGGATTTGGGTTTCTGAATTTTTTAAGTTTCACGATACGACCCATGCCACGTGGGTGTGACCTACGTGACGTGAGGTCTGTCGTGTCTGATATTCAAAGACTTACCTGAGTTTTTGATTTCAACGACACCACTCACTTGGCATGGATCCCATCCACGTGACGTGGATGCATTCCGTGGAATAGATTCAGAACTTGGAAATTTTTCTCTGATTTTAACGATACCAACCACGTGGCATATAATACCCTCACGTGACGTGGTTCATGTCGTGGGTGATATTTAATCCATTCAGGTAAATTCTTTTATTTTCAGCTAACCGTTCCTCAATAATTCGATCTCCGCATAACAAATCTTCTGTTGCCTCCCAATCAGCGCTTGATTTAATATCACGGCACGACATGGCTAACTTGGATACTCAGAATTCCCCAAATAGCCCATGGGTTGCCTCCCATGAAGCGCCTGATTTAACGTCGCGGCACGACATGGCTGACTTGACTACTCAGACTTCATCAAGTTCAAGTTCTTCAATCGTCCTTATCTCTTCCGAAACTCCTACATAATGCTTAACACGCTGTCCATTGACTTTGAATAGGACATTATCTGCTCCCTTTAGCTCAATAGCACCATGTGAGAATACCCAAACGACAGTGAATGGTCCAGACCATTTGGATTTCAGTTTTACAGCAAACAGCCGAAGCTTAGAATTATACAATAAAATTGAGTCGCCCCGGTGAAATTCACAGTTCTCAATCTGAAGATCATGGTACAATTTCATCTTCTCTTTATACAATGCTGAACTTTTATAAGCCCGGAGATGAAATTCATCTATCTCATTCATCTGCTCAAGTCGCAATTGGGCCGCTTCACTCCAGTCCAAATTCACCCTTTTCAACGCCCACAAAGCTTTATGTTCTAGTTCAATGGGCAAATGGCAAGACTTCCCAAACACCAACTGCTATGGTGATGCACCAATTGGTGTTTTGAAAGCCGTACGATATGCCCATAACGCATCATCCAGTCTTCGAGCCCAATCAGTCCTATTTGCATTAACTGTTTTTGCTAGAATGGACTTAATCTCGCAATTCGACACTTCCACCTGCCCGCTTGTCTGAGGATGGTAAGGTGTTGCCACCTTATGTTTGACACCATACTTTTCTAGCAAGGCTTTGAACAGTCGGTTGTAAAAGTGGGATCCTCCATCACTTATAATAACTCGGGGTGTCCCAAAATGTGAGAATATGTTCTTTTTCAAGAAGGCAGTGACACTTCTCCCTTCCTTATTAGGAAGCGTTATTGCCTCCACCCACTTAGACATGTAGTCAACGGCTACCATGATGTATTTCATTCCATACAAGTTCACAAACGAACCCATAAAGTCAACTCCCCACACATCGAACAATTCAAGCTCAAGTATAGTTGTCATGGGAAGTTCGTGTCTGCGTGAAATATTACCTTGTCTTTGACATCGGTCACAAGCACGGTCATAGTCATGAGCATCTTTGTAAATACTAGGCCAGTATTACCCATATTGCAAGATTTTATGGGCGGTCCGTGCACCTCCATGATGACCCCCAACTGGAGATGAGTGACACGCCTCCAAAATACTTATCATTTCGGGCTCTGGGACACATCTTCCAATTATGCCATCAGCACACACCCTAAAAAAATATGGCTCATCCCATAAGAATTTTCTTACCTCATGTATGAATTTCTTTCTCTGCTGATATGTCATATCTTCCGAGACTAGATCACTTGCCAAAAAGTTGGCAAAATCAGCAAACCAAGGGATTAAGTCTTGGGATGTTGCCAGTACTTGCTCATCCAGAAAAGTGTCATCAATCTCAAGATCATTCTTCAATTTAATCATGGCCTCCTCCTCAAGGCGTGAAAGATGGTCAGCCACTTGATTTTCGGTCCCCTTACGATCCTTGACTTCAAAGTCAAATTCTTGCAACATAAGTACCCACCGAATCAGTCTTGGCTTAGCATCCTTTTTCGACATAAGATACCGAAGGGTTGCATGATCTGTATGCACAACCACCTTCGTACCAATCAAGTAAGATCTGAATTTCTCAAAAGTGAATACTACTTCCAACAACTCCTACTCACTACTGCCAACAACTCCTGCTCAGTCACAGTGTAGTTCTTTTGAGCTGGATTAAGCACTTTGCTAGCGTAGTAGATCGGGTGTAATATCTTCTCACGTCTTTGGCCAAGGACTGCACCCAAAGCCACTCCACTAGCATCGCACATAACCTCAAAAGGCTTAGTCCAATCCGGTGACACAATAATAGGGGCTGACACCAACTTCTCCTTAAGACACTCAAACGCTTTAAGACATGTTTCATCAAACACAAACTTCACCTCTTTCTCTAAAAGTTTTCACAAGAGATGAGCAATCTTGTAGAAATCCTTGATGAATCTTCTATAAAAACCAGCATGACCTAAGAAACTTTGAATACCTTTCACAGAGATAGGTGGGGGTAGCTTTTCAATTACTTCGATTTTTGCCTTATCAACCTCAATGTCGTTCTTTGAAATCTGATGCCCCAATACGATACCTTCATTTACCATAAAGTGACATTTTTCCCAGTTCAGCACTAGGTTGCACTCCTCGCATCTTTGTAGTACATTGGAAAGGTGTGACAAACAACCTTCAAACGAGTCACCCACCACAGAAAAATCATCCATAAAAACCTCGATTGTGTCTTCCACCATGTCGGAGAAAATAGACATCATGCATCGTTGGAAGGTGGCCGGTGTGTTACACAAAACGAAAGGCATCCTCTTGAATGCGAACGTCCCATATGGACAAGTGAAAGTGGTCTTCTCTTGGTCTTCGGGGGCAATAAATATCTGATTATACCCTGAATAACCATCAAGAAAACAATACCATCCTCTACTCGCAAGATGGTCTAACATCTGGTCCATGAAGGGCATAGGAAAATGATCCTTTTCAGTCCACGAATTCAGCTTCCGATAGTCCATGAAAACTCTCCATCTCGTCACCGGCCTCATTGGAATCAACTCATTTTTGTCATTTGGAACCACCGTAATTCCTCCTTTTTTTGGCACACACTGAACTGGGTTACCCACTTGCTATCAGCAATGGGATAAACCACTCCTGCATCCAACCACTTGATGATTTCTTTCTTTACAACCTCTTGTATAGGTGGGTTCAGACGACGCTGGTGCTCAATGCTAGGTATACACTCAGGGACAAGCTGGATCTTATTAGTGCAAATGTCGGGTGGAATACCTATGATATCCGCAATGGACCAACCAATGGCCCTCTTAAATCTTCTCAAAACTGAAACCAAAGCCTCTACTTTCCAACCCACTAGCTTAGCAGAAATAATCACTGGCAAGGTATTGTTGGCTCCCAAGAAAGTGTAGCGAAGGTGGGCTGGAAGAGCCTTAAGCTCTAAAACTGGAGTCTCCTCTATGGATGGACAAGCTAGTGGAGTTACCCTATTCTTCAAATCAAGATCTAGTTTCTTGGGCGCATAAGTGTATGCTCCTTTACCAGCTAGTGCACCCACCATCTCATCATAGTCTTCTATACCATCGTCTTTAAAGTTCATGATCACGGCAGCCAGAGGTTCTACTCCCAACCTTTCTTCAATGGACATACCAACCTCAATATCATCAACCGCATGTATCACTGAAATCACTCATTTATCTCTTGGTTGCTTCATTGATCGATAGACATTGAAAGTAACCTGTTCATCATTCAATCTAAATTTCAGCTGCCCAGTTTCCATATCAACTAATGCATGACCCATGGCAAGGAATGGTCTTCCCAGTATGATGGGAACCTAAAAGTCAACTTCATAATCGAGAATCACAAAATCAGCCAGAAATATGAAAGAGGCAACCTTCACCAAGACATCGTACAGAAGGCCAACTGGCTTTTTCATAGTTCTATCGGCCATGAGAAGTCTCATGGAGGTTGGTTTTGGTGCTCCCAACCCCAATTGCTTGAACACGGCTAATGGCATTAGGTTGATGCTAGCACCCAAATCGCACAGTGCTTTAGCAAAATCGTAAGACCCAATAGTACACGGGATTGTGAAAGCCCTTGGATCCTCCTTCTTTTCAACAAAGGACCGGGAACCAACTGCACTACAATGATGAATGTTATCTGTTGGCTCAAAACTGACCGTTCTCTTCTTTTTCACCAAGTCTTTCATGAACTTGGCATAACCTGGCATCTTCTCTAATGCCTCTACAACAGGGATGTTAACTAACAGCTCTTTCAACATGGTGATGAACTTCTGATACTTTCCTTCCTCCGCCTTCTTCTTCAACCTTTGAGGATAGGGAGGAGGAGGTCGTGGGATAGTTTTGAGCACCTTTGGTACCTCTTTCTCCTTCCTCTTCTCAGATTTTGCATTGTCGCTATCAGTATGCTGATTTGGAACCATGTCACCCTTTGTATTATCCGACTCCAACTCAGCTTCAACATCTATAACCACTGGATCATTAGGCAAACTATTGTCGGCCGGCATAGGTGGATCTGTCGTGCACTTCCCGCTTCTAGTCGTGATGGCTAGGCAATGACTATCATTTTTAGGATTCTGGACGGTATTACTTGGAAGGGTGCCTGGCTGACGTTGATTCAGTGCCAATGAAATCTACCCAAACTGTTGCTCCAATTGTTTAATGGCAGTTGAATAGGACTCCACTTTCTGACTTATGCCCGAAATGTCAGTCCTAATTTGTTTCAAGCAATCTTCCTGACTTTCCGCACCTTTGACCAATTTATTGAGGAGTGCCTCCATCCTTGAAATTCCAGACTCCTCATCACGCCTTCCAGGTGGTACATATATGTCATTCTTTTCTCGATTATCATCTTTCCGCCTCCAATCACTATCACGGTCCTGTTCTCGATCTCTGTATCCCAATTTGTTGTAGTTGTCTCTATAATAGTTCTGACCTTGATTTCCTTGCCTTGGGTTCCAAGAGTCTTGATTAGACCCTTGAACCTTGGACTTTGGCTCGGAAACCCACCACTTTGCGATGTAAATACTTCGCCTCTTCATCAGCCTCACTATTATCATGTCTATCCAATTTACTTTGCGTACCAACATCATGCACCTTTTCTGCATCTCTAGCCACTATCTGTTTGGTCAGAAGACCAATCTCTGTCTTCAACTGAGCAACCTTTTGCGCCATAGATTCATCCAAAGCCCTTTGAGCTGCTGAAGATCCAAATACATATGTTCCTGCCGGCGTATCTGCCTCCCGAGTATGCCATCCTCGGTTGGTCTTAGTGACACGATCTAATATCTCAGAAGCTTGGTCCCATCTCAAACTCATGAATGCTCCACCAGTGATAGTATCTGCTACCACCTTTGTGTTGACATTCAAAGCTCTGTAGAAGATTTCAAGTAAGTTCCTACCACTCATCCTATGATTTGGCACCATCTGCAGCTTCTTTTTAAACCTCAGCCAAGTTTCGTAGAGTGCTTCCGAATGAAGCTATCTGAAATTATAGATCTCGTATTTCAACTGTAGTATCTTGGACGGTGGGAAAAAACTTTCCAAGAATTGATTTCTCAATTCCTGCCAAGTAGTGATGGAACCTCGTGGCAGCTCAGCCAGCCAGTACATGGCTTCTCCTGTAAAAGAGAATGGGAACAACCTCAACCATATCGCCTCTTGGTCAACTCCAGGCAAATAGTATGACGTGCAGACCCCCACAAAATTCATTACATGCATGTTTGGATCATCAGTAGGAAGACCCGCAAACACGCCCTTCAAGTTCAGCAGATGGATCATGGCACTAGTGATGTCAAACTTAGTGCCCGGAGGTAACTCAGGTGGAACAATGGCACCGTTCTCGATTGGCTCAAAATAGGCAACATATTCATCTTCAAGATCATCATAAACAGTTACATGTTGTCTCGGTTGTTCTCTTAATCGTCTTTGTTGCTCTTCGGCATCAGCCAGGCGCTGTGCTGCTTCTTGCATAGCTCGATTATCTCTTTTCGCTTGTCTAAGAGCAGTTTGTCTAATATCCTCTTCTCATGTCAATCGAGCAGTAGTTTGTTCCGCTGTTTCCTGAACAGACGGATGAATTGGATGGTTGTGAATGTCTCCCGCAGCTGCGGGATTTTGGACTCCTTCAGTATTCACCATTCTCCGATTAACTCTCAGAGTCCTTTTGATTTCAAGAGCAAGTGGAATCAGGGGATTTCCTTGACTCCTAGTATTTGGCATACACTGGTGTATGCCCTCAAAATAATGTAAAAACACAACCAATCAACTCCACCCAATAATGATCAACTTCGTAACTGTATTACCCAGCAACGGCGCCAAAATTTGATGTCGCCCAAAGTATACCTCCAAAAAAGTACAATGCGGTTGCTGAATCAAATATAGAACCCAACTAGGTTGGGGTCGATCCCACAGGGAATAGTTCGAAGTATGAGTAGAATACCGGATGGAATAATTGGAACGTGAAGAAAACTAGGGGGTTTTGCTAGTAAATAGTAATAATGACGATTGCTGGTTGTGTTGAGTTTGTGAACAATAAGAGAAATTCACTAGGACTATGATCCCAAATGATTCCTTAACTCCACCGGTTACTTGTGCTTAACAAGATTGACCCGCTGCACTGCATGTAAAATATAACAAGTTAGGTTCATCTAACTGTCTCTCGACCTTCATTAGACGAATTTCACCCTTGTCCTGGATTTCAGATAACCTTTCCCGCTAAGGCTCCGGTTATTAGATGAAGGTTGATAGGTTCAAATCTCTAAATCTCTGTTGTTATCTCCTTTTCTCAATCTCTACCTCTCTCTTGAGCAAGTCTAGAATATAGGTGAGTTTCTAACGTTTGCAACCGTTAGGAAAGCAATCATAACGAAGGAAACAACACTACATGCATACACAGCAGTACAAAGTTGCTTTGCACTTAACCGATTTCGTTAATTCCTCATGGTTCACACAACCCTAGTTGATGGGTTTAGATGCTCAAAATTGTAAGAACACAAGAATAATTCAAAGATGAAAGCATAATTATGATCTCACAAGAATGAAGGAAAATCGAAATTTCAATTATCAATAAACCTCAAATTAGGGTTTGTGAATGCAAAACATAATATATGTCTGAAACAGTATGAAATAACTCTCAAAGTAGTAAATTGTCCAACTCCCGCACTTAGGACTATATACGGGTATTTATAGATACAAAACTAGTCCTATCCAAAACCAAATAGGAGAACAGAGTCGGCAACTTCCACGGTATCGTGACTTGGTGTCGTGGAACCAAGTCACGCCATGTAGGTTGATGTCGTGGGAATCAGGCTCAACTTGTGGTCTTCAGAAGTTGGATCACGGCAGGCTTCCATGTCACGTGGGTATCAGTCACGCCACGTGACCCTTATCGTGGAAATCAGGCCCTGTTTCTTCACTCTGATGTTGAGTCACGATAGCCACTCACGTGGCGTGAGTGGCTTCCACTCCACGTGACTTGTGGCGTGAGTGGCTCTCTTCTGCAGCCTCCTGTTCTTTCTTCGTCGGACACTTCATTCTCGAGCTTGATTCTTTCTCTTTTGCTCATTTTGCCTTTAAAGCCTGTTTTCCTGCAAATTAGGACAAAAACCACATCATACCAACAAAACACATCCAAGTTATTGCATATTTTCCTTGTTTTAAGCATCAACAGTGCCATGTAACCATGACACATCAACTATCCGAAATAGGATAGACTACACCCACATCAAACCACTTGATGATTTCTTTCTTCACAACTTCTTGCATCGGAGAGTTTAATCTTCTTTGGTGTTCCACACTTGCTACAAACTCGAGCTCAAGCTTGATCTTGTGGATACATATACTGGGTGGAATTCCAATAATATCGGCTATGGTCCATCCAAGATCCCTAATATACCGTATCACCACCAATTTTAATACCTCAATTTGCCAAGATGACAAGTTTCCCGCAATAATAATAGGTAGAGTCTCACCTTCTTCCAAGAACACATAATAGAGGTGAGGTGGCAATGGTTTGAGCTCAATTTGTGGTGGATCTTCAATTGAAGTCTTTGCAGGAGGAGTTTCTTAATTTTTCAAGTGAAGTTCCAACTTGCAAGAATTTTTTGTGTAGGACCCAAGGCCTTTTTATGATGAAACTACTTCATCATATCCTTCAATCCTCTCGCTTTCAAGATTGCACAAGACTCCCACCAAAGGTTCACTAACAAAGTCAATTTCCATAGTATTAGCTACTTCATCATCAATCATATCGATTATGAAGACAAATCCATAGGTTGCTTCAAGGACTTGCAAACGCTAAGTGACACCTCTTCATTGTTTACTCAAAATTTCATTTCACCGTATTCAACATCAACTAGAGTCTGTCTGGTAGCTGAGAATGGCCTACCAAGAATAATAGGGACCTCATGGTCAATTTCACAATCCATGATCACAAAATTGGCCGGAAAGATAAAACGGTCCACTATCATAGGTACATCCTACAACACACCCACTGGTTTTTTTATAGAACGGTCGGCCATTAACAGCTTCATTGTTGTTAGCTTTGGAGCAACCAGGCCTAACTTTTGAAACACGGCTAATGGCATCAAATTAATACTTTCCCCAAGATCACTTAAAGCTTTCCCGAATTTATACACTCCAATAGTACATAGGATGGTGAATGCCCCTGGGTGTCCGTCTTCACAACCATTGTGCTAGACATGATGGCACTACAATTATATGTCACTTCAATTATTTCGAAGTCCATGATACATTTTTTTGTTACCAAGTCCTTCATAAATTTAGCATACCCAGGCATCTCTTGTAGGGTTTCCAACAATGGTATATTTATCGAAAGGTTGCTAAATTTAGAAAGGAACTTTTTTGAACTTTGAATCATTTTCCTTCTTCTTAAGCCTTTATGGGAATGGAGGAGGGATTTTGGCTTGTGTCCTTGAGACAACCGGGTTTTCATCCGATTTTGAATTACTACAATCAACCACTTGTGGTTCTATGTCGCTTTCACCCTTCTCTTTCACTTCTTTCGGCTTCTCAACACTTTGCTCTTTTGACATCGAAGTTTCATCTTTTGAATTTTCAAGCCGCTTTCTCTTTTTGCTTATTTGTCCTCCAATACCCTTATTACTAAGGTCATCATCAAGATTTACAACATCATTCACAAGAGTTATCCCACTTCTAGTGACTGTTGCCATGATGTGAGCATCATTTTTTGGGTTTACAACCGTATCACTAGAAAGGCCTCCTCTTTGTCTTTGATTCATCTGGGAGGAAAGTTAACCCATTTGAGTTTCAAGTTTCTTTATCGAGGCCGAGTGTGAGGTGACGGTTTGAATGAGATGCAACAAATCACCTTTCATTTCTCGTAACATTTTATCGCTTCCTTCAACACCCAAAAGGATACGAGCAAGCACATCTCTATTCTTATACTTCTCTGGATTAATAGAAGTTGCTTTTTTACCCTTAGCCCAATTAGTTGGAGGAACATACCTATCATAGTCCCGATCTTTATCTCGCCAATCATGGTCCCTATCCTTATCCCTCGATTCTTAATCTCTATTAAGATCCTTCCACTCACGATCTTTCCAATCACGATCTTTATCTGTCCAACCTTGATTCCTGCCTTTCCTTTGATAAAAGGGGAGGGAACCCCCCATTTGATTTGACATAAAATGGATTTCTTCATCAAGATTCTCCACTTCATCATCATCATAGGTCTTAGCACCCTTGGAAGCAACGACATTAACCGTCTTTGGTGTTGACCCCATTACATGTTTGGTGAGGAGTTATAGTTATGTCATAATTTTAGCCATACTATCATCTCTCTCCTCATCTTTCTTTCTTTGCTCTTGGCTCACAAAATATGCTGAGGGAGCCCCCACAATCACCTCGAAATCTCTGGTATGCCAACCTTGACTTTGTTTAGTGACTTGGTCCAATAATACTGATGCAACACCATAAGTTTGTTTCACCAAAGATCCCCCAGTTGCATTGTCCGCAACCATTTTATTCAATTGATCTAATGCTCGATAAAATATTTAGAGGAGCATCTTATCCGAAACCTCATGAGTTGGACATTATATCAATTTCTTGTTAAGCCTTTGCTAAGCCTCATGTAATGGTTCGCCATTCAATTGGTGGAAGTTAATAATCTTATCTCAATTTTAAAATTCGAGATGGTGGAAAGAACCTATCCAAGAATGCTTCCGTCAATTCCACCCATGTAGTTATTGAACCTACGGGCAATTGCTTCAACCACAATACGGCTTCGCCCATTAGTGAAAAGGGAAAGAGTTTCAATCGGATGGACTCTTATGATATGTGGGTGATATTAAACGGCATGCATACATCAATGAAATTCGTCAAATGAATATTTTCGTCTTTATGTGCTTGACCCCCATACAATCCCTTCATTTGAAGGAGATGGAGCATCACACTAGTAACATGAAACACTCCGCTGCCTTCCGCAGGAAGGAATCGGATATTACTAGCTCTCCCAGTGTCTCCCAAATGGTCTTCATCCTATGAATGTCCGTCGAATGAAGCGGTATGACTACCGTTTTGACTCATTAATTCGTGAAGACTTTGGTTATCACCTGAAGAGAACAAAAACAACAAATAAAGTAAACTTACACCACGGCAAACACAAGTAACTTAAAACACTAAAAAGAATGAATGCTACATTTCATTCCCCAGCAACGTCGCCATTTTTGATAACACTCAAATTATACCTCAAGAGTTTAAGCGATCGTTGTCAATATAATTACCCAACTTAGGGTCGGGGTTGGATCCAGGAGGAATGAATGCAACAGCTTTCACCTCTAAGTTTCAAAAGCAACTAGTACTAACACGTGATGCTATAAAAATATGCGTAAAAGTAAATGGGGTGATTTAGTTTATCAATTTGTAATTATCAAAGTAATCATAATTTGAAATGCCCAATTCAAAGATTAGAGAAATAGAGTTGAAATCGAGTGTAATACGGGACTTAGGGTTATGCTATTGTAAGAGTGAAAGGATGTACGGGTGATTCAATATTTGTCTAGATTTAGTTAAGAGTTATGGGTAGGCTAGATTATGAGTACTTAGTGTTGATTTTTCAATCAAACACCAAGATATCACAAGTGGGTTCTTTCGAACACCTCACAAGTGTGTTTATATAATCAATCTAATACCTCAGTTAGCATCCTTATGTCTAAGAGACACTATTAAATGATAAATATCAAGTTATTGTTCACTCCAATTCCTCACCCTCGTCCCCTTTGTCAAGGATGATAAGAGTTCTAGAGTTAATTAGAGTTTGCAACCTCTAATTTTAGATCGAAAACATGGAATAGAAATAAAACCCACAACAATTATCTAACTAGGAAGACAAATAAACAACACCCATGCAATTATCACATCTTACTCAAGCATAACCCCAAGCAAAGAAATTAGCTACTTATAAAAAGAGAAAGAGGAAAATTACCCAAGTTCTCCTTCCATTGTTCCATTGAATCAAAGATTATCACAAGATTTAAGATCCAAATTCAATAAAAAGCAAACGAAAGTAACTAATTTCACTCTGAGGGTTTCACTCTATGTTATCAAGTTTCAAGAAGTGCAAAAGATAGGGTTCTAGAGCTGAAAAAACCCCTTTAAAGCCCCAAATTCACGTTCCTAAAAATTATAAAATCGCCACCGCACTGGTCACCTAGTAGCGCAGGTGCAAGTGTAAGTAGATGTCCTGCATACGCAACTTCATCAACGCAGCAGCCACTGCCGATGCTCACTCTTGGCACCTGCGTGCGCAGCTCATGACATGTATGCGTAGGTGGCTTCAAAGCTTCCAATATGTTAGTTTGCAGCTCCTTTTCTCCACCTCTCACATCCCTATTGACTCGTATGGATAGCTCGACTTCATAATCACTCATTACCTGTGCAAAAGAGCTATATATTACGAGAATTATATTGAATCAATACAAAATAAAAGATAATTCAAGCTCAAACATGTTAAGAAGTTTGTAAAATGCCAAGTTATCACCTATCATAACGCACCAGTAGGTAAGCCAACCCATAGTCTGAAACAGCAATTAACGGACAAATAAGAAAAACGGAAGAAATACTAAATGAAAATGAGAAAGAAGTCCATAAGAAAGTAACAATATCCCCAAAACCTATGAAGTCAATACAAGAGCTTCTTATACAACAAGTTGCAAGGTGAAATACAAAGTAAATATATACAAAGCCATCTCTGAAATACAAAATAGAGATTAGTCTAACAGTAAGAGAGAGAGCAGGAACAACTTCGAACGATAGGAGCTCACCCTAAAACTCTGATCCATGGCTATTTCGTATGATGCACACATCAACGGCGAGAACTTGTACTATGATCTATAGGTTGCAAAAGTGTACTATGAGTACCAAACACGTGGTACTTAGTAGGCATCAGCCGAAAGCGTAATCAGGATCTCTAACTAAAATGTGCATAGGCATTAGATAGTCTAACGGTAATCAATTTTTACAATAGTAAGGATAAGGGAACTCAAAAGTGTACCTACAACCTTGGGTACCAATCTGTAACCAACCTGCCATAAACTATACAATAATAACTAGTAAATATGTAAACGGCTATCCCAGAAAAATAATAACCTAACTGAGCCCGTATAAGCACGGAAGGTATAACCAATCACTCAGCAAATAGCAACCATAACCTATACCTATCCATCCCTCCATAAGAATGATAGATATAGGTGCCAAACAATTGTACTGGAGGTAGAAAATGTATAATAATGAATGGATGCAAGGATAATGTCACGCCCCGAATCCCATTCTGGACGGACTGGCACCCTAAGCCGTTGAGGCTCGAGATAACCAATCTTTGCTTATGTACATTCATATGTATATCTGCTATTATACCTCATGCAACTATGCAGAAGTCATGGAAAAACTTGTACAATATATGAAACTTGGACGTTAGGGCCATCATGTCAATATGAACATTTATCTCTCACAATCATTGTCCAAAATAAGTCTACAAAGCCTCTACAAATACATAACCATAACCAACCTAGAGTCGGGACAACACCCCGCTCTATACACATATGCAATACTGAAGCAAATATCTATAATGACACAGAAAGCCCCGAATTCAACTGGAGCTCACCAACAATCCGCAAATGATCTGCAACTTACTGTGGAGGTCTACTAATCCCTGTGCCTACAACATGTAAGGTAAGTCCCCCAAGAGGGGTCAGTACGAAGAACGTACTGAGTATGTAAGGCCATATGAAACTATAAGAGATATCAACGCTTCGATAAACTCAATTACAAATGAATAACCAATGTGGATAAGCCATCATTCTGTATGTTGGGAACAATGTATATTTCTTTCATTACTTTCTTTGCTTCTTTACTTCCATGCTTATTCATCTTTGTCTGTGCTATACTGTATCCGGGCCCCAACTGATTAGTGGGTCTTTACATAACATAACGTTATGCTGGGATCGTCTCGAGCTAGGCTTATGCCTCTAAAGCTGCCACCCATAAATCAATATATCGTGATCGGCTCGAACTAGGTTATTACTTCTAGAGCTGCCACCCATACCAGCATATCAGGTTCGGCTCGAACTAGGTTATTATCTCTAGAGATGCCCCCTGCCAAGATTGGTCCGAGCTAGGCTTGTGCCTCTAGGACTGCCCCCTGATCCAACAATCTCGGGATCGGCTTGAGCTAGGCATTTCTCCCCCAAAGCTACCACCCATACTTGATCATTAACCACATATGTATTACTTTGTTCTTTACCTTTGAGATTGATACCTTTACTTGTGAGAGATTGGTACATTCACTTATGAGAGATAGATTATTTTGTTTATGATAGGTTGATACTTTTGATCATAGCATTATTATTGAACCCTTGAAACAATAACCAATAAATAAGAAACATGAGAGTAACATTATTGGAAACATAACACTATTAGAACTATTGAACAATAATCAATGAACAAGAGACATGAGTATAACCACTATTGGAACTTTGGAACACAACCTTATTGGTATTTTGGAACATTATTCATGAATATGAGATATGAGATTCACAATTGATCAATGAGTAGGAAAAATATGGTAATGACCATTGATAACCGGATATAGGATATCTTAGCACATTTCGGGATAGGAAAAGTGTAACGTCAATGAGAATTCTATATGATACAGAAAGATACATACAAGGTAACCTTACATACCTTGTATTCTCAATATGAATATACAATCTTAAGTGTGCATACAATAGCCTTGCTCCTTCCTTATGTTTCACTCTACAACACAAGTTCATAACAGAACCATCATTAACCATAAGTTATATTCCAAGTGTATAAGATGACCATGCGTTACATAATAATATTATTCCACCCTCTACAATACCATTCATGGCCTTATCATACCATCAACACTATAACATTCTATACATTGACCAAGATATCATACATCAATAGCATTTCACACCATACTTACCCTTTACATCTCCTCATTGTCATTCCGTCACAATTACTCCTTCATAACAACATATAAAAAAACAATCCATACTTAATAAAGTCCAACATGCCTCCATATGACACTTTAAAGTCATTAAAATGACATCACAAGTTGATAATTACATCCATGAAGGGTACAGGGGCTTCGGGGGATCAACGGGAGATGAAAACATACAAAACGAAAATATGGGCTGACCTGCGCAGCCACCTACGCCAGCAGGTCAGCCTCCTATGCCCACAGATGGCCTTTGGCAGCAGCCAAATCCATCTGCATTGGCATCTGCGCTCGCAGATGCCTTCGTCTGCGGGGGCGGATGCCCGTTTTGGCCAAAATGGGTCTCTTTTGGGTCTTTTAATGCAATGAATGGTCCATGATCATAACCAAACTTATTTTTTGACATATTTTTGATCATATTTAATTCTCACAACCAGCCATGGTCTCACAACACACATAACACGCCCAAAACTACACTTCACGGTCAAAACGTCACTAAATACATAACCGATTTCACAACAACAATTCCAAACATTTTACACAAGGGTAAAACAAGGTAAGACTACAATCACATCTCCCATGTAAATATTAAATCCATCAAGTTCACTTTCTTCAAAACCACAAGTATATATTCACGTTTACAAGACAAACAATCCTCCGATTTAGCAACCATGCAATATTGCACGCATAGTGAATTTTCAATACATCACCAACATCACCAACATCATATAAGCAACCTCTCATGCACATAATATATTAAATCATAAGCATAAACATTTACCAAAGCTTGATGAAGGGTGATCTTGTCCATAGAAGTGTAGATGCCTTAGGGTTTGGAAGAGGAGAGAAAATAGCTCTTTTTTTTGATTTCTTGTAAAAGCCTAAAGATACATGTGTGATATAATGAATTAAAATCTGATTAACTTGCCCTTTGATAGACCCTTTAACTCATCCTTAGCCACTTAAGTCAAGCATTGACTTGTCCAAGCAAGAATGGGTCACTTTGCCCCATTGGGCCATGGCTTTTATATGATTTTTGGGTCTCAATTAAGCCCAATGGCTCAAGCCCAATTTTTATTTTTTTTTTACATGCCTAATTCCTCAAAACTCCCATGTTTACCTACTTCCATAAATGTTTCAGATTTTAATTAGGTTCAAAAATATACGGAGTGTTACATTCTTCCCCCCTTAGGAACATTCGTCCTAGAATGTTAGTAACATTGTCTTATTGAAACAAAGTTAAGTCTAAGTGTATCCTTCATGTTATCATATACACACAACACTTGTACGATTTACTTATTACTACTCCAATCCCCGTACCTTGAAATTTTTCTCCATTGAAAACAATTATAAGTACTTTAGATTTCATTATTTCTTTGGTTTCCCTAGTGAGCTCTTCTACGTGCTAATTTCTCCAATAGTGCCTTTACGGAAGCTACTTCTTTATTTCTTATTGCTTTCGCTTATCGAGCTAGAATAGTAAGTCGTACTTCTTCACATGTGAGATCTTCTGTAACTTGTATATCTCCTACTGGGAGCAATACGAGATAATCTCCTATATACTTTTCAAAGCAGTGAATATGAAATACTGAATGGACTGTGAAGTTTCTTCTAATCTCGGCGTATGATTCATAGCGACTTTGGGCCATTTGTAGATGTTGTTATATCACCTTCACTTTCTCTATAGTTTGATGAATAAAATCTGTCCTAAGCAAAGAAAACTTCATCAGCTGTAACCCATCCAAGTGATGACCTATATTTTCTTTCATATAAAGCTTCGTAAGGTGCCTTTTGATACTTTTATTGTAAGCAATTTCAATAAACGATAAATGTTCATCCCAACTACCTTTAAAGTCCAATGTACAAACTTGTGGCATACCTTCAAATGTTCGTATGATATGTTCTGTTTGTCCATCCATCTAAGGATGACAAGCCGTACTTACATCCACCTGTGTACCCATACTTTACTGAATAGAATTCCGATACCGTGAATAAAGTGAGTTCTCCTGTTTGATAGAATAGTGAGTGGAATCCCATGTAATCGTATTATATCTGTAACATACAACTTTGCATAATGTTTAGCTGTATCGATGGTCATAACTGGTAGGAAATACGCTGACTCGGTAAGCATGTCAACTATTACCTACATGGAATCAACCTTCACAGTGTACGAGACAACCCTGTGATTAAATCCACGTTATTCATGTTCAACTTCCAAACTGGAAGGGTAATACATTGCATAATACACACAGATTTCTGATACCGTATTGTCAATCAGTGTCCGCTTGGACATTGAGCTAAAATTTCTACAATTTGCTTCTCATGTAACTTTACCAAGACATCTCTACTACACCATGGTACATTTTGGTTGCTTACGAATGAATAAGATACTGTGAACGATGTTCTTCTGTCATAACTCATTTGCTTGGCTCGTCTATACATGGTACCCACAATCTACATTGGCGGTAAAGTACTCCCCCCTTGTGTTTGCTCAAATACCTCCGTCGAACTTTGTTGTACATTTTTTTTTCAATTGAACTAAAAATAGGATTTACATTTTTCTTTTCCTTTATCTCAGATACAATTGAAAATTCCGTCACATTTGACACTATAATTCTTCCACTTGGAGTTTTATACTAGTAATGGTGCCATCTGTTACAAATCATTGTCATAACTATTAACTCAAATCATATGTGGGATAATTTCTCTTATGTGGACGCAATTGTCTCAAGGCATGCGCTATCACATTGTCGTGCCGCATGTATACACCTCCCGCACCAACTTTTAAAACATCACCATACACTGTATACTCTTATGTGCCCTTGGGAGGTACTAATACAGGTGTAGGAGTCAATTTACCTCTCATCTCTTGCAAAATTCTCTCACATACCAGATTCCGCTGAAACTTAGTTACTTATGTGTTAGCCTCATTAAGAGTAATGGCAGAAATCCTTTTTAACAATTCTTCTGTAATAACTGACCAACTCAAGGAAACTATGAACTTCTATAGGCGTCATAGGCCTTGTCCACTTCTTTTGTGTATATAAATCCTTATTTCTACATTCTATACAATGAGTCCTAAGGACGATACGGATTATGACCAAACTTGTATTCAAAGAACTTGCACATATCTTATGGTCACAAAGAATCCGTAACACCTGTCACAAGTGATTAACATGGTCCTTTTGTGATCTTGAGTAATCTCGTATAGCACCTAAAACATTATCACGAACGAGCTTAGCCATGGCTTAAACACCCTTATTATCAACCCCATCAACGTAGCTGGTGTATTTTTTAGTCCTATGGCACAACTATGAATTCATAACAACCATACTTCTAATTTGAGTCTCTTTATTTTTCCTAACCTTTACTTGATGATCTCCTGACCTTAAGTCAATCTTTAGGAAAATTTAGCACCCTATAACCGCTCAAATAAGTCATCAACTCTGGGGAGAAGACATGTATTCTTAATTGTCACCTTATTCGGTTGCCGATAGAAAACACACATTCTCAATGTGCCATTTTTTTTGGGTACTATGAACACTGATGCACCCCAAGGGGTTGTACTAGGTCTTATGAATCCCTTGTTCATCACGTCTTTTAAATTCTCATTTTATTCCCGTAAATTTATCGGGCCATGCTTTATGAAGAAATAAAAAAAATAGGTTGGGTACCTGACATCACGTTAATACCAGTTCATACCTCGAGGAATTCATTTACCACCAGAACTAATTGAAGAATTGGTGGTGTCACATCATTATCTTTTACTCTTACTAGTGACACGTGTATTTCTTAGAGTATCCTTTTCTTTGCCTTAAGATGGGGAATAAATTTCCCTCTTGGTGCCCCCATATTTCACTTGTCATTCAAAACATTCCTTTGGGGAAAATAACAATATAACTTCTTAATTCGGCAATCTACTATGGCACAGTCCCTTTATAACGTCAAAATTCCACTATTTCCAGCTCAATAAGATCAATCAGTGTCTTATGGCCATAAACAATTTCTATGCACTTATGATATACTCTTTTAACTACAATAGATTCACCGTCTGATGTATAGACTTCATATGACATAACTAGTCATTTTGGTGTTCTTTTGGATTTTCAGCAATTAATGAAATAATGTATGCTAGTGTTAAATATGGGTCAGTCAATACGTGTACGGTACCTGTATCTTCATCAGGAGAAGCCTCATTTTGTGGCCCGACATATCACACCAATAACAATATTTGACCCCAACCGACATTTCACCTAGATGATAACTTCCGCGGCAGTAACACGGTTGACGAGGAGACTTTGGTTGGTTCCTAGTTTCTACGTTCCTGTGCTTGACACCCTATTGCCCATGAATCCTAAATCTCGCTTCTTTGCCAAACCGATTGTCTTTAACCCTTGGAATCGAGGTAGAACATTTACTATAGATTAAGGAAATAATGGTTTAGGCGGTCTGTTAAATACCCAAAACCTAAATTCTCCTTGGGACGCCATGAACTTTCCCATAGGTCTAGCCCTCTTTGACGACCCTTCTTCATATATATTTGTGTCCTTTCCTGTTGCCTCTGATCCTTCATTATCTGTGCAAAAGCCTATATTCTGGCTATATCCATATCTCTTTTCAAGACCACAATAGTACAATCCATCTGTCCACATACCGATGCACTCTATCGTTCATAATAACTACCACATTTGGAGCATACCTAGCCAAAGAATTAAACCAAAGACTGTAATTTTTGACACTCATAGTCCTTTGGCAAAAATTTAACAATTGGTCCGTATGAACTTTTCGGACCTCATATGGGAGATACTGGTCAAGAAATGTCATTTTAAATTCCTCCCAACTAGCTAGAAATACCTCAATACACCAGTCACATGCATATCATCTAGAGCCCTTCTGATTTGGTCTATAAAGTCCTGTGGGTCTTCATTCAGATCTGACCCGGTGAACATGGGAATATTCAATTTCAGAACATCCTGTGTTCGACGACTAGCTGCCCTAGCCGCACCATCATCACTGTTCATTGGGACAGCTCGCCCATGACATTATACAACAACTATCTGAGTCAACATATGCACTACATTGCTTAAATCCTGTTCAGTAGCACTTATAGGTGGTTCTGCGAGTACTTCTCTACCTTTTGGCTAAGAGAAACCCGTATTGCAAATTTCATGTCAACTCCACCTTGGCTAGCTTGGTCCGGTGGTGATTTACTCATTTCTACTCTGGCAGGCAAATCAACCTGCTCACTTTTTCCCTTATCTTATCTGATAATCAATCATCTAACTATGCAAAACAAAACCAATGTCAATACATACGTATGTGTCTACCTACAGCTTTGGCTCTATTGCATGATCTAGAAGTGAAGAAAAGAAACAACTCCTAAATGTCTTGTAGCCTCCTGCTTATCAATATGGCGCGCAACACACCCATAAGCAAGCCTCTACTTAGACACGGCTTTGTAGACACCCTTAGGATGACCCGCTCTGATACCACTTTTGTCACGCCCCGAATCCCATTCGGGACAGACTGGCACCCGAATCCATTGAGGATCGAGAGAACCAATCTTTGCTTTTGTACATTCATAGGCATATCTCATATTATACCTCATGCAACTATGCAGAAGTCATGGAAAAACTTGTACAATTTATGAAACTTGGACGTTAGGGCCATCATGTCAATATGAACATTTATCTCTTACAATCATTGTCCCAAATAAGTCTACAAAGCCTCTACAAATACATAACCATAACCAACCTAGAGTCGGGACAACACCCCGCTCTATACACATATGCAATACCAAAGCAAATATCTATAATGACACGGAAAGCCCCGAATTCAACTGGAGCTCACCAACAATCCGCAAATGATCTGCAACTTACTGTGGAGGTCTACTAGTGCCTGTGCCTGCAGCATGTAAGATAAGTCCCCCAAGAGAGGTCAGTACGAAGAACGTACTGAGTATGTAAGGCCATATCAAACTGTAAGAGATATCAACGCTTCGATAAACTCAATTACAAATGAATAACCAATGTGGATAAGTCATCATTCTGTATGTTGGGAACCATGTATATTTCTTTCATTACTTCTTTGCTTCTTTACTTCCATGCTTATTCATCTTTGTCTGTGCTATACTATACCCGAGCCCCAACTGATCAGTGGGTCTTTACATAACATAATGTTATGTTGGGATCGGCTCGAGCTAGGCTTATGCCTCTAAAGCTGCCACCCATAAATCAATATATCGTGATCGGCTCGAACTAGGTTATTACCTCTAGAGATTCCACCCATACCAACATATCAGGTTCGGCTCGAGCTAGGTTATTACCTCTAGAGATGCCCCCTGCCAGGATTGGTCCGAGCTAGGCTTGTGCCTCTAGGACTGCCCCCTGATCCAACAATCTCGGGATCGGCTTGAGCTAGGTATTTCGCCCCCAAAGCTACCACCCATACTTGATCATTAACCACATATGTATTACTTTGTTCTTTACCTTTGAGATTGATACCTTTACTTGTGAGAGATTGGTACATTCACTTATGAGAGATAGATTCTTTTGGTTATGATAGGTTGATACTTTTGATCATAGCATTATTATTGAACCCTTGAAACAATAACCAATAAATAAGAAACATGAGATTAACATTATTGGAAACATAACACTATTGGAACTATTGAACAATAATCAATGAACAAGAGACATGAGTATAACCACTATTGGAACTTTGGAACACAACCTTATTGGTATTTTGGAACATTATTCATGAATATGAGATATGAGATTCACAATTGATCAATGAGTAGGAAAAATATGGTACTGACCATTGATAACCGGATATAGGATATCTTAGCACATTTCGGGATAGGAAAAGTGTAATGTCAATGTGAATTCTATATGCTGCAAAAAGATACAGACAAGGTAACCTTACATACCTTGTATTCTCAATATGAATATACAATCTTAAGTGTGCATACAATAGCCTTGCTCCTTTCTTATGTTTCACTCTACAACACAAGTTCATAACAGAACTATCATTAACCACAAGTTATATTCCAAGTGTATAAGATGACCATGCGTTGCCCTATAATATTATTCCACCCTCTACAATACCATTCATGGACTTATCATACCATCAACACCATAACATTCTATACATTGACCAAGATATCATATATCAATAGCATTTCACACCATACTTACCCTTTACGTCTCCTCATTGTCATTCCGTCACAATTACTCCTTCATAACAACATATAAAAAAACAATCCATACTTAATACAGTCCAACATGCCTCCATATGACACTTTAAAGTCATTAAAATGACATCACAAGTTGATAATTACATCCATGAAGGGTACGGGGGCTTCGGGGGATCAACGGGAGATGAAAACATACAAAACGAAAATCTGGGCTGACCTGCACATCCACCTGAACCCGCAGGTCAGCCTCCTGTGCCCACATATGGCCTTTGGTAGAAGCCAAATCCATCTGCGATGGCATCTGCGCCCGCAGATGCCTTCGTCTGCAGGGGCGGATGCCCGTTTTGGCCAAAATGGGTCTCTTTTGGGTCTTTTAATGCAATGAATGGTCCATGATCATAACCAAACTTATTTTGACATATTTTTGATCATCTTTATTTCTCACAACCAGCCATGGTCTCACAACACACATAACACGCCCAAAACTACACTTCACGGTCAAAACGTCACCAAATCCATAACCGATTTCGCAACAACAATTCCAAACATTATACACAAGGGTAAAACAAGGTAAGACTACAATCACATCTCCCATGTAAATATTAAATCCATCAAGTTCACTTTCTTCAAAACCACAAGTATATATTCACGTTTACAAGACAAACCATCCTCCGATTTAGCAACCATGCAATATTACACACATAGTGAATTCTCAATACATCACCAACATAACCAACATCATATAAGCAACCTCTCATGCACATAATATATTAAATCATAAGCATAAACACTTACCAAAGCTTGAAGAAGGGTGATCTTGTCCATAGAAGTATAGATGACTTAGGGTTTGGAAGAGGAGAGAAAATAGCTCCTTTTTTTTGATTTCTTGTAAAAGCCTAATGATACATGTGTGATATAATGAATTAAAATCTGATTTCCTTGCCCTTTTATAGACCTTTTAACTCATCCTTAACCACTTAAGTCAAGCATTGACTTGTCCAAGCAAGAATGGGTCACTTTGCCCCATTGGGCCATGGCTTTTATATGATTTTTGGGCCTCAATTGAGCCCAATGGCTCAAGCCCACATTTTTTTTTTTTTTTACATGCCTAATTCCTCATAACTCCCATGTTTACCTACTTCCATAAATGTTACGGATTTTAATTAGGTTCAAAAATATACGGGGTGTTACAGATAATCCAGTACCATCAACCATTCAAGTTCCAGAATGTACCAAGTGTATATACCTCCTCCAGCTCAGTAGCTCGCAAAGGAAGGACCTACAACAACTATCCTTGTCTGGTACCGTGACTCATCAGACGAAAGAGCCCATAGGGGACTCGGGATATCTATATACACTGCCTGGTCCCGAACAAGGACTTTTAATAACCATCATAACCAATCTACTCCATCCAGTACCAAATAGAAATAAGAGTGTCATAATTGCTCGGACTTGAACTGAGGCTAAATGAGTATAAATCTGTAAACCTGTTACTAGAGATTGAATCCGTGAATAAAATGGACTAATAATGTAAAAAGGATCAGAATCTCTCTCGATGGTAGTGAAATAAATAGTGATAAAATTAGTGGATCAATAATGGATCAAAATCAGCCTCGGTCGAATTTCCAAGTAGTATGTTTAGTTTAAAATATCATAATCTAATAATAAGGATGGTACGACTTTCATTTTTAAAGAATCAATTTTAAAAGTTAAGAAAAAGTGGGAATAAATACCTTTTTAGAAAAAGTAGTAAAACCAAGGTTCTAATCGAAATTGTACTACTAAATAAGTATAAATGCACCTAAATGTATGCATGTCATCACCAGTACTCAATCAATACCACCATAAGCGTCTATAAACTAGAACCATGTCGTTTTAAAAGATAGTATACTAACATGGTGTCCAACTGGTATTGTAACCACGGCCTCGAGCCCACAATGTATGTAAGTCAACACGATATTAGTACCATAAAATCGGGATACTAAGGTAAATAGGGTAAAAAGCTACTAAAAGGATCTAATTCAGGGAAAACTGTCCAATTCACTATGTAATGTGGTGAGTCTTATACTAAAAGGTAATTCATGTCAATCTATGGTCAAACAAGTTCAAAATCAAGTGTAACAAAACCCTACAACCACGACAGGTATTCTAGGCTAAGGTTTGGGTCACATTTCTATTATAAGTCCCCTAAATAAGTCAATTCATGATTTAACTAGGTATACACCTATTCTATAATCCCTACCTAGCATGAAATCTATATAATACACAGTCCTATAGAGAAAAGTAGACCGAAGCCTACCTCGTAATCGAATCGTAACCTTGACCATCTTTGAATCACTTGTCTTTGCTCCAGGATCCCAAAACAACGCCACGCTATCAAAAACAACATCTAGACGTTAATACGAGTAAAATAATACCTATATTGAAATATAAATCTTTGGACCAAATATTGGGTCAGGAAGGGGGTCGTGGGGGTCGTAAATGGTATTCTAAAATTGAATCCGTCACAAGATACCTCGAAGGACAAGGAATGTGTACTCGAAAGTTGAACACAAACAAAGCTCGAATCGAGGCCCAAATCAACCCACAAAGTTAAGGAATTCAAAAACTAATTTCTAGGAATTTACAAGGAAAAGTGAGGAATTTGATGAAGAAAAATAATGGGAAATAATGAAGTACTAGTTTAGAAGCACACCTAAAGTTCCAATCTTGAAAACTCACTTTAATTCTCTTAAAAATGAGCTTGGAAGCTTTGAAAATGGTGGACTGAGGTTTTGAATCTCAACTTTGGTTAGAAATTATGAAAAACTAAATGGATATTATTGGAAAATGGGAGAAGTGAAGGTAAAATCACATATACAATGATAATACGAGAACAACACATTGAGAATCGCCTACTACGGAGCTTCCTAGCTCCCAGAATGTCAAAAACACTAAAACCTCTGAAGGAAAAATCACATATACAATGATAATACGAGAACGCATTGAGAATCGCCTAAACAGAGCTTCCTAGCTCCCGCAATGTCAAAAACACTAAAACCTTGCGATCTGCCGATTTAAGCACTGCCCAGGTAAAATTTTTGCTCTTTGCACTGACCAGTCAAAAATTAGTCCTTCTTCGCATTGATGGGACCCCGACTGCATTCGCAAAGAAGAACCTTCGCACCAGAAAACCAGCAATTTCAAAAACTTATTTTTGACCCTCAGAACTCATCTGGAACCTTACAAACATGAACCAATAGTGCAAGTTTATCATAAATCACAAAAAATAAGATTGTTTACAACAAATTAACCCCCCCACCCCCACCCCCACCCCACCCCCCCAAATCCCTTTTAAGCTATTTTAACTAATTTTCGTCTAAACACTCAAAACAAAATATAAAGGTTCGGGACTTAAACTAACTATGCTACTAACCTAAAATTGACATTCCAGACTCAATGGATCCATCAAAATTTCCATCTGAGGTTATTTTGATAAAAAGTGAACCACACACCCAATGAGCCACTTTTATCAATTTCCAGCCAATAGCCCAAAATGAGTCCGGAAGCCTTGGTACGTGGATCAAGGGTACTCCTAGCCTAAAATCTATGTTCCTGAGCTAAGGACACTGTCAGAATTATCATCCAAGGTTTTTTACTAGAAGTTTTGGTCCGAGACTAATTTCTCAACTTCAAAAGCTCTAAAACAGGGAAATGAGCATAAAACCCAAACGAACTGTCGGAAAACCAAACCGACAGTCTTGAAAAGTCATAAATGACCTGTATCCTCTATGGGAAGGCTTAGAACATCAAAAATGCGCAAAAATCGAGAAAATGACCTAAAGGGTCATTACACTAAGGATCTGTTTGGAAAGCCACCTGGTAATTGGTAATGGTGTAATTACTAGGGTAGTAATTACCAGCCTAGTAATTACACCGACCTATTTTTTGGTCACAGTGTAAGTACAGTGTAATTACAAGTGTACTGTTTGGTTGCACAAGTGTAATTACATGGTTATATTCAATTTTTAAAATAAAAGTTAATTATCAAAAACTAAAATTTATATTAGACAAATAAGTGCCTTTATAAATGATATTAAATTATATATATATATTGTCTTTTGAAATATATTAATTAATAAACATATGTTGTTATAAAAAAATAATGGATTTTTATTTTTCAAACTAGTATATTTTAATTAAATTAATCATAAAAACATAACGTACATGATTTTTAAGAACATCATGAAATGCGTGTTTGACAAAAGGATTAATATTATAAATATAATGTCATAAAATTATTAAAACATTTGACAAAAATATAATCAATCAATTCTAACTAAAACATGAATGGCTTGCAATGTGAATATCATGTCAATACTAGTAAAACAAATAAATTGAAAGTGAAAATATAACATAAGTTCAAATTTCAAAAAAAAAAATATATAATACTCTTATGTCAAATTTCAACATAACATAAATATGATTCAAAAGAAAAGAAAAACCTAAGTCTATAACCTTATTCAAAAATGAATTCTACTTAATTTAAAAATTAGAATACTAACTAAATTATGCTAAATGAAAAAAATAAACATAAAATAAATTAAAAAATAGATAATACAAAAAATTGCATGGAATCACAAGAAGTAAAGGTTGAGAAATGAGAAGGACATGAAATATAAATAATATAAAATAAAAAATATTTTTAAAAAAAATATTAGACTAGTAAAAATAGAAAGAATTTAAAATAATAGAAATTTAAAATAAATTAAAACGAAAAAAATAAAAATAGAAATAAAAGAAAGAAACTAAAAAAATAATCAGTTTGTAATTACACTATGTAATTACCAGCAATTCACAGCTCCCCCTGTGAATTGGAGAGTGTAATTACCCCCTGCCAATTACACCCAATTACCTACTGACCAAGTAATTACCTGCCAACCAAACAAGTCAGACAGTGTAATTACACTCAATTACACAAAATCCAATTACCAGGGTGGCTTTCCAAACAGGCCCTAAGTATCTAGACTCCATGCTTTTGCTATTGACTGGAGAAAAGGATATTTTTGTGGAAAGTAGAAGAAGGCTAGGGGAGTTTTTAAAAGATTGCAATATTATGAGTATAATAATTATACCAGTAATATCATGAGTATAATAAGTATACGAATAATATTATGAGTATAATGATATAAATTATACTAGTAATATTGTGAGTATAACAATTACACTAGTAATATTGTGAGTATAACAATTATACTAGTAATATAATAAGTATAATAATTATATCAACAATACCATGAGTATAGTAATTATATCAGTAATATCATGAGTATAATAATTATACTAGTAATATAAGTATAATAATAATTATACTGGAATAATATACAATATATAATTCCTTCAAATAACTTACATAAAAGAAATATTTGAAATTTATGGAATAAATATTCATGGTATAAATTTATGAAATAAATAATAAAGGAAGAAATATTCATGGTGTGAATTTCTTTTATACAAAGGTATTTTGTAGAATGCTAAGTATTTCGTTGATTATAGTAGACAGGGGGATGTAATTTGTATGGAAGATAAGTAGTTTTGCCTAAAGAATAGGAACAAAAATGGCATTATATATATATATATATACACTAGACACAAAGCGCCCATGCAAGCACATGCCCAATATATGATATTTTTTTGTCTTAATTTATATGATATAGATAAATTTTGGAGAGTTAATTAAATTTTTTATATGATTTTAAAATATTGTAAGTTGTTAATTATTGTGATATATAATATTCTTTATATGAATTGTAGACAATATATGTTACTCTCACCGTTTCAATTTATGTGACACTGATGGAATTTATAGTGTCACTCAAAATTTTTATATATAGTTTTTACATATTTTAAGTTGTTAATTATTGTGATTTATAGTACTTGCTGCTAATTTTCATCAAATAATATATGTTACTCCCTCTGTCTCAATTTATGTGATTGAGATAGTATTTGGAGAATCAATCAAATTTCTTTTATATTATTAAATATTTTAAATTATTAATTATTGTGATTTATGATACTTTTTACGTCATTTTCAAATAATATGTGTTACTTCTTTTGACACAATTTATGTAGCACTGATAATATTTTGAGAGTCAATTAAATATTTATATATTTTTAAAAAATTTAAGCTGTTAACCATTGTAATTTAAAGTAATTTTTATATAATTTTTAGATATATAACATATTAAAAAATAAGATAAATAAATTAAAACGGAGCAAATAAGAAATTTATGGCGAAAGCTGGCAGGACGAAATGGAGGAGAAAGAGTTGTATCAAAAGTGACACATGTGGTTTGCTAAAGTGCACACGTGGTTGGCAACAGTGCAGTTACACGTATTTAATTACTAATGAGTTAAACCCATAACATAAGTAGTACAAATTTTAATGCTTTTTGTACAACTTTTTAAGCCGTGTTTATCCCTTTTAGTCGTTTATATATAGTAGAATTTGGTTGCCTAATTAGCTGCCAAAATTCAAGCACGTATTCATTGTATATAAAACTGCTATACCAGTAAATATTTTTTTGTGCCATTATTGATATTTGATTAATGTTGTCATGTATATGCAATTATTCTTATAAAAGTGGTTATTTAGTGTTTTTTCCCCATAACTTTTATATAATATTTGTAACTTACCAATTAAATATTGTATAAAATTAACACATGAATAACCTTTATCCTATTTGCAAACTAAACATTACATAAAATTAATCCATGAATAACCAAGTTATTCATGTATTAACTTTGATCTTATTTCATAACCAAACGACTCCTAAATGTATAATATTATATATAGGGTATGAACACTATTCCCCAAAAAAAAAGTAAACCAAAAATATTACTATGTGGGTATATTGAGTTGCATATTTTTATTTTTTTTTCAAAAAAAAAAGAGTTGCATATTTTTTTAAAAATTCCCAAAAAATTAATGGTATTGTTATGAAATATAAAGTAAGAAGAATAGAAAATAGAGAGAAGAGAGGAGATATCTTATTCAGTTGAGGGATGAGGGATGGATTCAGAATGATTTACAATGAATAAAACTCCTCTATTTATAGGAAAAAAATCCTCCTAATATCTCCAAGAGATAGACATTCCCTATCTTGATAAACATTTACAATATCTTGATAGATACTCACTATATCTTGATAGATAGATACTCAATATATCTTGATAGATACTCACTATATCTTGATAGACATTCACTATAATGTAAATACATTTATGACACTCCCCCTTGAATGTCTAATTGATAGATAGTGTGCCTCGTTAAAACCTTACTAGAAAAAACCCATTGAAAAAAAAATCTAGTGAAGGAAAAAGAGTACACATCTTTAATAATACGCATATCGGTTGCCTCATTAAAAACCTTACAAGGAAAACTCAGTGGGACAAAATCTTGAAAGGGAAAAAGAGTACAACGCGTATTGGCTCTCCCTGATAAGAACATCAATTCCAAATCTTGAATCTTCACATTCCAATCTTGTGCATCATCTTCTCGAATATTGTATTTGATAGAGACTTTGTGAATAAATTAATCATATGATCACTCGGTCAAATTTATTACATGTTGATATCACCATTTATTTGGAGCTCATGTATGTAGAAAAGTTTTGGCGAAATGTGCTTCATTCTATCTCCTTTCATGAATCCTTCCTTGAGTTGTGCTATGCATGTCGCATTCTCTTCATGTAAAATCGTGGGTACTTTGTCACATTTCAAACCACATTTTTCTTGAATGAGATGTGTCATTGACCTCAGCCACATACATTCTCGACTTGCTTTATGAATAGTTATCATCTTACCATAATATGAATGTCATGTATACATGGTATGACAGTAACCCTTCATGACAATAGGTAATATCTACGTCAGCATGCTTAAATAAACGTAGAATTCAGATCCTCATAATCTTTTACAATATTGCGCCATATTGTATCAAAGATATCGTCAACGAGACATCATTTATATCGGTTTGTGATGTGACATAACATTTTGAGATCTCATCACTTCAATTGTTTAGGTACCTAAACCTCTCATGAGGTTTCATGAAGTGTTATGTCGCAGGCTCTTCAAGAGCACATTGCCTCTTTATTATGATCATTTACTCCTTATCCTTTTCAAAGATTATTTCATTTGGAACCGATTAATCTATCATGCTTCATGCAATGGTAGACTTTGTCCTTCAGGGACATCCAATTGGAGCATTTACAACTAACTATGAGATTAATTTTGGGTCAGCAAATGCTCCTAGCATTTGAACTTGAATTATCTTTTGAATGAGGATCATAATATTGATAATTCACAACATTTTTCTTAGCTGCTTATTATCTCCCCCTTATGTTAGGAAAACTAACATACATCTCAATTTACTTTAGAGAATCCATCTTTGTGCATCATAGTATATCCATTAATCATATACCGCACATAAAAAATTTCTAGATGGAATATTTGGTTCCTGACCTTGAACAAATTGAGAGGGATGAATTAATCATAATTTATTGATCCAATGCATACAAGTGCTATTGTATGTAATATTTCATATTTCAGACCAATACATAAAGTTTTGTTCTCATAAGCAATGGTTTAGCTGTTTATCCGAGGCATTCATCGTCAAACCAGCATTTATCAAGATGAATTGTCTTGATTACATAATCTGAAAATTATGCTCTTAACCCAATTTAGATTGAGCAAGTAACTTTATGAATGTCAAACTACAGGTTGACAATAAACGCGCATGTGATCATTTTATATCGATGCATCTTAATAGATCACATGACAGGTGAACAGGCCCATATTCACCTTTTATACTTTTCAGATTTTAACGGATCCAATCCAATCATTAGTTGATTTAATCAACTTATCATGAGAACAAACAACATATATAATCTTGAAGAATCTTGTAGTTCTTCATTATATGTCCAGTACTCACTGCACTTCTTCGAAATGTCATAATCATTCATGCCAACTTATGAACTTGTTTGTACTAGTAAACTCCAAGTTTACCATGACATGTGCCTTTTGCATTAGTAAACTACTGGTTTACTATGACATGAATTTTATATCAATAAACTCCTAGTTTATTAGGGCATGTAATCTCATCATGCTAGATAACTTTTCACATTCATGTTTCTTACCATCGTAACTTGGAGATATTCAATCTTCCAATTATTCCACCTCTTCTGGAGGTGTGTTGTGATATCTTCACAATCAAGAACATGTTCAAATTTATAAGTTTTACTAAATACAATCACATTTACCCCCAGGGTATAGATTTGTATTTATAACAATCAAAATTCTCATTCCCCGGGAATAGAATATGATCGTGCCTTAAGTATATCAAATTATGGTAGTTTATTGCCTCTTTTAAGATATTGCTACTTCAGGAGCAAATCAAGGCATACATGTAATGTAGATGAGTTTTTCTCTAACATATCTTATAATCATAATAAGCGTGTGAAAATAATATCACCTTTGATGATTATTATCATATTGTCCCTCCACGTTTATATTTGTATGTTCAATCACTTGCCTTCTTTCAGACATATTATGTTGCTACCACATTCACTTTAGAGAATGGAGCATATTAATGGGACAAGTTTCATGACTTTTCACCAAAACTCATTATTTTATCTTAGCCATCATAATATCATCAAAAAGGTGCATTGAGATTCAAACTCAACGTCTCATCCATATAAAGTAGTTTTAGGCCATAAATCAATGGGACTTGAACCCAATATCTTATTATCATGGTGCATTGGGACTCTAACCCGATGTCTTACCCTTTTAATGGAATGAGAGTTAAATCCACATGATGAAACCAAATACATATACAAATACCACATATCTAATAACATAGATATATAACCACTTCTGATGGTTGTACAATTATTATGAACTTTACTGGAGTTCACACGATCCAGGAAATTAGTGCCATAATAACTAACAAAATTTACTTCTTTTTTGTGTACGACAACGGACAACATATGCATGATTTGCTAAGTATGAAGTAAGATTTGCATCATATTAAAAGATGACTTTTCAGTTGTTAAGAATCCTATCACATAATAAATTGATGTTATTAAATCCTAACGGAAGATCATGTAACATGATTCATGTTCAAGTACTTGGATAATTAGATATATACCGATCTCTATTTTATTTATGTAAAAGAAAATAAAGCAGCAAAAGATGGGATATAAAGAGTACCGTTAACCACGAACAGATCTTGGCTTTTTAGGATTGACCCAAGTACTTGATGAATGTGATTATTTTTTTATTTTTTTTTACTTCTTTTATTAATTAATAAGCCTTACCAGAGACAATGGTGTAAGTGCAAAAATAATTGGCGTTGCATCTATCAAATCAACTTTTTCGGACAGCGCACGCATATCTCTCGAGGTGCATCAGAACTGTAACCCAATGTCTTATCCTCTTAATGTGATGAATTTGAATTCACTGTTTTATCATAAATCAAACTCACATTTGAACCTTCATTTGCAAGACGGAAAGCAGCCACCAAAGAAAACTATTAGCATCTCACAAGGCTGTACCTGCATCACTACTTGAGCACGTGAGCACACATGTATTCAACCTAGATCAAAGAACATATATATAATAATAAATACTTATCTTATGAAAAGGATTTCATCCTTGATACGTGTAATTTTGTGGATGGAATTTCATAAAACTAATTATCTGTTCTTCTTTACAGCATCGACTGGGTCTTGGTCTTACAAGGAAGAAAATCAAATCTCACCTAATAAATTAGAGATTCATGCTGATAACGTATTATGAAATATAAAGTAAGAAAAATAGAAAATAAAGAGAAGAGAGGAGATATCTTATTCAGTTGAGGGATGAGGGATGGATTTGGAATGATTTACAATGAATAAAACCCTTTATTTATAAAAAAAAATTCCTCCTAATATCTCCAAGAGATAGACATTCCCTATCTTGATAAACATTTACAATATCTTGATAGATACTCACTATATCTTGATATATACTCAATATATCTTGATATAGACTAGAATTAGAATTCTTGCTCTTCCTAGTTAGATTAGGATTATATTTTCCTGCAAGGCCTATTTAAACGTTAGGTTTTTCCTGTAACGCCTGTTTAAAACGCCGCAAAAAGACGAACTCTCAAATCAGGAAAGATGGAGGGCGGAGAAGTATGGAAGAACACAGAGGACAAGACTACTCGTTTCTATGTCCGCCAAACAGTGCAAGGCTCGTTGGTACAATTGGCTCGAGCCTTCAATTAAAAAGGCTGATCAATGGGGACGAGATTCTTCATCTTGCAAAGTTCATGCCCCAACAATGGAGAATAATTGCTCCAATAGTTGGTCGTACATCATCTCAGTGCATTGAACGTTATGATAAGCTTCTCGATGGTATGGGCGTAGAGAATTATGACAAATTGCTTCCTGGAGAGATAGATTCAAATCCTGCTCGTCCTGATCCTGTTGATATGGGTGAAGACGAGAAACAAATGATTTCTGAAGCACGAGCTCGGTTAGCCAACACAAGAGGCAAGAAGGCTAAACGTAAAGCCAGAGAAAAGACGCGTCAAGAGGCTCGAAGGCTTGCTTCTTTACAGAAAAAAAGGGAACTCTGGGCTGCCGGAATAGATCATGTATATCATAAAAGTAGATCAAGATCAATTGATTACAATGTTGAAATTCCCTTTGAAAAGAAGCCTTCTCCAGGTTTCTACTATGTTACTGATGAAGAAGAAGACTTTAGTCCTCTTGTCCCTTATAAGTTTCCAACTACCATTGAAGAACTCAAGGGTGAAAGGAGAGTCGATAAGGAAGCTCGTCTACAAAAGCAGGATATACAAAAGCAGGACGCCATATGGCACGTGAACAAACTTAATGATCCAGTGATGAGGAAGAGGCCCGAAACCGAATCTTCCTCCACCACAGATTCCAGACTAAGAATTGGAGGCCATAGCAAAGATGAGTGCCAAAAAGGCTAATTTTATTTTCAGTTTCTGATTATATAGTCAGATGTGACAATATAACATAATTTATCTTAAACTTCAGAACTTAAATTCTGCCTTCAGATTTACTTTTCCTATTTAAGCTTTAATAATACAGATTTCTCTCTAAATTTGTTGTTCCCTTCATAAAAAAGTTGTATCACATGACAGAGTTAAAAATATCAGACAATTTCCCTTCCCTTCAATATTTTTGCTTTCTTTGCTGCACGTTTCTTGTTCTTTTCATATGCATCTCTTGCATGTGATCAGACGATTCAACTCATTGACTCTGACAGATATGACATCCCCAAGAGTCAAATTAGTTGGAGCATCTTTACGCACAAGGAAAAATGGACAGTTTGGGGACAATATTAAGGCCCGTAGCCAGGGACAATGAGCATCTTTAACAACAAGGAAAGTGGACAATTTTGGGGATAATGTTAAGGCCTGAAACAGGGGCAATGAGAACCATATTTGAGTGAAGACATAATACATAAAGTTCCCTTAACTTGGCTTCACCTGGCATCTATATCCTCCAACTTTGGGTTTACACAACTAGTCACTTAAACTATCATAAAGTTGGATAAGTACATTCATGCATCCTAGATGGCAAATCATGTGCGATGCACACGTCCTACATGGAAAATCGCATGAGATTTACCATGTGGGACGCGTGTGTCTACTTGTTCAACGTTATAATAGTTTAAGTGTCTAATTGTGCACACCCAAAATTGAGGGGTACAGATGTCAGCTAAGGCCAAGTTAAATGACACGTTTATGTATTATGCCTTAAATGAAATTGAAATTAGTTATGTCAAGGTAAAAAATTCTGTTCTTTTTTTCTTATATGAGTTCTAATTCTTCAATTTCTTTTGAATTTTCTTTTAAGGTTGTAGAGTGTCTCACTTGTTATTTAGGAGAGCTTGATTGGAGCATTGCTTGAGGTGAAAGAATTGTAACATGAATAATACAGATACAATATGTATTGGACAACAATAACGTATCCATGGTAATAATCCCAACACTTTGGGGTCATGGAAAGGTAGTGAGTATGTAGCCTTACCATAAATCAGGTCCTAGTTCAACTGGCTTGTTTTGTAAGCTGCCACAACAAACCACTTGTAACTTTTGCTTTGGTTGAATGAGAGGATGGCGCCATCTAATGGCGTAATTATACTTCTAAAAAAAAGCATGTAGCCTTACACCCTCCCCTACCCACAATTTATGTAGCCTTACTCCCCACCCCCCACCCCCCACCCCCCAACCCCCAACCCCGGCTCCCAACCATCTATGGCGCCATTTATGAAGGTAAAAATGTTGTTTCCGTGGTCTCAAGTAAAGTGGAATCAAAAAATAAGTAAGCAAAATAAAAAAGTAGCGAAAAGTCATGCTAAAAAACAATTAAGAAAAGAACAAGTAACAACAACAAAATATACCATAACAGGAGCAGTGGAAACAACAACTAATCTAAGATAGAAGAATAAGATATTAGAGAAGTAATAATAACAATACTGATAGGGGAACTAGACAATACTCGACTACCTACTAACTTTCTACCTTAATCTTTGACGTCCATATCTTCCTATCTAGGACGATGTCCTCCGTAAACTTCAAGTATGTCATGGCCCGTCTCGAATAAATAAGAGTAAAATTTTCTTTTCCACTACAGTATTTATTGAACTCTAGAATTAGTTAAACTAATCGCCCTTCTAACTAAGCCACATGGACTTCTAATGAATATACAACCAACTATATCAACTAATACAGACTAGGTTTAGAGATTAAATAATAGATGTAATATTTATATCAAACAATTATCAGGCCGCAAGTACTTTATATTGTCTGAATATGCCAGAAAAAAATTCAAAATAATATTTTAAGTATATGGTATATGTATTTTAGTAGAGGTTCTTTTGTTTGCGACCCTACTATCAAAGAAGTTAAAGAGGCCATTTTTACTATTGATCCAAATAGTGCATATGGACCTAATGGGTATAATGATTGTTTCTTTTGGAGTGCCTTGAGTATTATAGCCAGTGATGTCCACTAGGCTATCATATCCTTTTTTTTGAAGGGCTGAACTCACAAGATTCTACACTCACACATGTTAGTCATGATTCCAAAGTTGAATCTCCCTAACATTTCATTGATCTTAAATCAATCAGCCTCTGTAATATTTCCAGCAAAATTATCTCTAAAGATCCTTAATATTAGACTTAGCCTTATTCTTCCTATAAATTAATTTCTAAAAACTAGTCTGGCGTTAAAGGTAAATCCATATTTGAGAACCTCCTTCTTGCTCAGGAAATTATCAATGACGTCAAGAAATCTAATAGATGTGGTAATGTAGCTATTAATATAATTAATCTTGACATGACCAATGCTTATGACATAGTCTCCTACGCCTATCGATGTATGGCGTTGAGGAAAATAGAATTCAGTGAGATTTGGATTGATCTGATCTTTAGATATATATCCAACAACTAATCCTCCATTATTGTGAATAGAGGAAAACATGACTTCTTTAAATCTGATAAAAGGCTTAGACAAATTGATCCCATGTCTTCCACTCTTTTAGTGATTACCTCTGAACTTTTCTCCTAGATGTTGACTGATCTCCATAATAAGAGAGGGTATAAAGGTTTCAGTCAGTATAAATAATAATGGCCCACAAGCGAACCACCTCTCATTTGTTGATGTACAACTCTTTTTCATTGTGGTGGCTATAAAAGCCCTCTCGACATGGTTCTCTGAACTCTCCATACTTAAGAAAATACCTCCAGTTAGCGAGTTAGATGCTCGGATGGTCACTCAACTATTTTGGGTAATTGGCCATCATAATCATTCAACTTTGTTTTGTCTTTCAAAAGTCACTCAATTTTGGGTAATTGGTTATCATAGTCACTCAACTTTGCCTAATTAGCTTCCATAGTCATTTTAGGGGTAAATATAATTTTTGGTACTTATTTAATGATGTGCATATATAATTTTTTGCAAAAAATATTTTAAATATTAAAATCAATATTAAAATTTATTTAGGACCCAATCCATTGACAAATCAATTTAATCATTCTTGTATAATTCAGCTTATACTCTTAACTACTTAAAACTATAGTTCTTCAACCATTTATAGTTTACATGAGATTCTAATTTATTTTCGAAAACTTTTTTCCATTAGACTAAGTCAACATTCACCTTTGTGGGATCAAGTACAAGGGGCTGAATTTGTGCAAGTGCAAAGTGATGTGTAGGATCAAGTGCGAGGTGTTTTGTTTGTGAATGATGAAGGTGATGAATTTGTGCAAGGTTCAATGGGTGTTGAAGATGAAGGTGTTGAGGCAGGATTTTCAAAAAGAGGCAGACTTTACAAGAAAAGAGGCCAGAAGGATTATCTTTGCAAAGCGTCAATGAAAAAGTCTAAGAAGTGTTAAGATAATGTCATGATTTTGTTTTTAATTAAACTAGTTTATGTGAACTTGCATTGCACGTTGATCCCTAACCTTTAATTAAATTAGTATGGATGACAAAATCTGAAGCAATAGTAGTGGAGGGGATCTAATCCCTAAAACTTACGCACAAAACTATCAAAAAAAAAAAAAAAGAAGAAGAAGTAAAATAGTGGGAAATACATATTCTAATTTGCAAACAAAGTCGATCATACCTTCTTTTCCCCTTGCAGACTGCAGTTATCTTTGAAGAAAACTTCTCCAAGATCATATTGAGAACATCAAACCTAGACACCGTGAATTGACCAAAGAAAGAATACATTAATTCAATAAGCTATAATTTCCTCATTTATATCAAAAGTCAAACTTTTGGTATTGATATATGAAAATACACTCTAAACAATAAGATAAAGGAAAAACGAACTACATATATATGAGCATAACAATATAACACAACAACTTGCAACAAATTAACAATAAAACAAAGGATTATGGTAAAGCAGAAGATAACAATTGAAGTTACGATAGAAGAAAACTAAAATTGTAAAAATTGTATAGTCATGCTACACGTTGTTTTCTAGACAGAGGTACCTTACAAACTCATAAAATAAAAAATTAACCGAAAGCTTTGAGCAAAGTAGCAATTTGAAGAATTAATGTGAAACCTGATTGATCAACAATTGCTAGCCGTGCATTAATTCTTCAAACGCCCGCATTGTATCTAATAAGCAACCAATCGACAAAACTCAAGTTGTAGAATGCATGAAAAGAAATGATCATACCACATTGTCCGTGCATAATACAAGTCCATAATGTTAGATATTCGGAGCAAAATCAGATTGTGTACATTAATGTGTTGCAGTGGAAGTTGTTGATTTGCTACCGGAAGAATAATCGCCCCAAATCGTCCTTTGAATCACTAGGAAACAAAGTTTGTTTCACAAACTAAATGTCTAGTTTATTGAGTGTGTTAATATGAGAGAATTAGATTTTCTCTTTTCTTCTTGTTTTTAGATTTTTCGTCCCTCTCAATATGAGATATCAGAACAATTTTATAGAGGTTGTAATAAGCAGTTACATGGTAACTGCTCCCTCCTCTTTTCAAATTCATGATAGACTTAATATGATCCTCTTTTCAGATAAGCTATTGGGTCGGGTTGGTCCACATGGGCGACCCATGACCCCCAGAAAACTTACATCTCCCACTTCGCACATGGTGGATGAGACCCAAGCCAATATGATATTAACAAGACACCCAATTCATATGACAAATAATTCGTGCAACCTGTGAGTATCAAAAGCTTTACCTATAGGGTTTTACAAGCTTCACAAAGGAATTCAATCACATGTGGAAGGAATTCGTTACACATACGAGGATACTATTACTCACAATACCCTAGATATAATTCACTACTTCAGTAGTTACTTAGCTGATCCCACATCCCTTAAAGAGGTGAATCGAGTTCATGTTTAACTTAATATACACAATTACACTTGACACCTATATGGTTAGTGTAATAGCCGGCTTATGTAGACAAGTCAAATTATTCATTTTAATTGTCTTCCCTTTCTATTCAAATCTATCTGTTTCAAATCAACTGCTTTCCTAGACATGTACTGCATGGCCGAATTACTCATGACTATTAGGGACATGCTAAAGTAGCGACACCGATCGAAACTTCAAGAAACAGTCAAAAGTCAAAGGGTATTTCAATGAAAAGTTAATAAAACTTTTAGGGTCTCACACAATGAAGAAACGGGGATTCATTCTTCTATTAACCCAATGGTCACTAAGCACACGTGGTATGAAACATGTGCTATGATGTTCTCACCTTATATTGGTGTGTGAGTCTTATTCTTTCAGTCATTCAACATCGTACAGATCTTGGCCTAGACACCTCTAAATGACTAACCTGAGTTTCTTTCTTTAATAATCCTCAAATCCATCTTCTCACAGAAACTCACATCTGACTTTGCAAAACAAGTCATAATATGATGGTGGAACTCATCTCTTCAAATTCCTCAACGTAAGAGGCGATTGCTCATTTGAGAGAGATAATCTCGCGACTTGTTCGACACACTTTATAAATAAAACACATTATCACATGCATATGAGATATGAACATAAATTCAAGAGTCTTATATTGATAAAAATATTATAACAATTAAGTTATTTTACAATACAGAAATATAATCATATCCTACGCAAACCTAGAGCCATAACATGTTTCTCAAACAAGTCTCTAGATATCGCCTTCGTAAAGGGATCAACTATCATTTCTAGTGTAGGAATGTATTGTAAATTTATTTCTCCACTTGCTACTATGTCTCTCACAAAGTTATACTTGATGTCAATGTGTTTGGTTTTGCTGTGATATTTAGGATCCTTCGTATATGCGATAGCCGTTTGACTGTCACAATGTAAAATCATGGGATCCTTAGAATTCTTTGCAATATTCAAATGCTCAAAGAATCTCTCCAAACAACTTCTTGTACTGCAGATACACAAGCCATAAATTCAGATTCCATAGTTGAAAGGGTTGTACAAGTTTGTTTCTTACTTTTCCATGAAATAGCACCACCATTTAGTAAGAAAGCATAACCGGAGGTTGATTTTCTATCATACCGGTCACCAGCCCAAACAACATCTGTATAACCTTTTATGAATAAATTAGATCCACTATAGCATAGTGAATAATCTGTAGTTCCCTTCAAGTATAGGAAAATTCTCTTTACTTCTTTCCAATGATCTCTTCCAGGATTGGATTGATACCTGTTAACCATACCTACGGCATAACAAATGTCTGGGCGAGTACACATCATAGTGTACATCAAGCTCCCAATAGCCCTAGAATATGGTACTCGAGGCATGTCTTCCTTTTCTTTTTCAATCCTTGGATACATTTCAAGTCTTAAAATTTCACCTCTTGCTATAGGAGTATACATGAATTTGCAGATATTCATTCGAAAGCGTTTCAAAATTTTCTTTATGTATGTTTCTTGAGATAGACTCAAAATTTTCTTGGAACGATCTCTTTGGATTTTTACGCCCAATATATAGTCTGCTTCACCCATATCTTTCGTGTCAAATGACTTTGAAATCCAAGACTTAACAATTTTCACATACTCCAAACTATTTTTGGCTAATAAATATCATCCACGTATAGGGAAAGAATCACAAACATTCCATTAGACTTCTTCACATAGATGCAATGGTCTTCATCGATCATGGTGAAATCAAATGAAATTACTTTCTTATGAAATCTTAGGTACCACTACCTTGAAGACTGCTTTAGGCCATATATTAATATGTTCAATTTACAAACCTTCTTTTCTTGGCCTTTAACAACAAAACTTACAGGTTGTTCTATGTAGATTTCCTCGTTCACTTCTCCATTGAGAAAAGCGGTTTTCACATCCATTTGGTGTAATTCTAAATCCAAACGTGCAAAAATAGCCAAAAGTAAGCGAATTGAGGTGAACTTCACAACTGGTGAAAAAGTTTCCTCATAATCTATTCCAGCTTCTTGAGGAAAACCTTTTGCCACTAATCGTGCTTTGTGTCTTTCTATTGACCCATCTGATTTGCGTTTAACTTTGAGAATCCATTTGTTCCCAATAGCTCTAAGCTCAGAAGGAAGGTCAACTAGATCCCATACTTTATTGGTTTTCATGGACTCTAATTCTTCTTTCATTACTTTTATCTATTCATCTTTTCCAGGGCTCGACAATGCTCAGCCACAGAATTAGGTTCATCCAATTCTGTGGGAGATACCAATAAAACATAATCCTCAATCTCATAAGATCGTTTAGGTACACCTTTTCTGGTACTCTTGCGTAATTGAAGTTTAGATTTCTCTATAGAATTTTGGTAATCATAACTCCCACTTGGACCAAGAACCATTTCTTGATCTAATGGATTATCAAGCCTGTCCGACTATATTATTTGATCATCAGAATTCAACATTTCTTAAAGAGTCTCATTATCCTTTATTTCACCCTTTTTGGGAAAATCATTTCCAAAAATGTGACATCTCATGATTCAATTTAAGTAGTACTTTCATCCTGCAATTCACCAATGAACACATACCCTTTGGAGTATTCTAAGTATCTTATAAAGATACATTTCTTTCCTTTTGGACTCAGTTTATGGAACTCACCAAAATGATCTTTAATATATGCAGCACAACCCCAAGGTCGTAGATCATTAAGGTTTGATTTATTACCAGTCCATAGTTCATAAGGAGTAGAAGATACCGATTTAGAAGGTACTTTATTCAATATGTAGGCCGCAGTCAATAACGCATTCCCCCCAAAAGAAATTGGTAAATTTGCATTCACCATCATAGACCTTACCATATCCAATAATGTTGTATTCCTTCTTTCAGCTACACTATTTTGTTGAGGTGTATAAGGAGTAGTTAACTGTCTGATAATGCCCTTTTCAGTACACAATTCTTCAAACTATTTTGACAAATATTCACGACCTCTATCGGTTCTTAAAGTTTTTATACTTTTATCTAATTGATTCTCAATTTCATTCAAGTATCTTTTAAAGCAATCAAGTGCTTCAGATTTATGAGAAATCAAATAGACATAATCAAAGCGTGTGAAATCATCAATAAATGTAATGAAATATAAAGCACCAGACCTTGCCCTCATATTTATTGGACCAAAAATATCAGAATGAATTACTTGCAATGGGAACTCAGCTCTTTTAGCCTTCCCAAATGGTTTACGTGTAATCTTTCCGGCAAGACAATTTTCACAAGTTGGCATTTCAATTTTGGAAAAAGAACCTAGATGTCTATAACACCCCATACATTTCCAAACCCATGAGCCTACTTTAACATTTTTGGAATTATTTAAACATGATAGGGTTGGTGAATTATGCATTAATTTGTTTGGCTTAAATGAATCATGTGTTATTGGGCTCAAATGAGGCCCAAAATCATATAAAAGACATGGCCGAAAAATGGAAATGACCCATTCTTGTGTTTGACCAAGCAAGAATGCATTTAATGTGGCTAAGGATGACCATTAAGTACTATATAAATCAAGGAAAAAATAGATTTTTATTCATATCAACACACATGCTTTTTCTAGAATATTCAAGATATTTCTCTCTACACACACAAACCCTAAGTCATCACACTTTTGGACAAGAGCACTCTCTTTTAAGATTTGGTAAGTATTTATTCTCGTGGTTCAGTATATGATATGCTTAAGATGGTTTGTAAATCATGTTGGTTATGTTGGCAAAGTGTTGGACAGGTCACTATGTGTAAAACTGTCTATTTTTGCAATTGGAGAAGGGTTTTGCCTTGTAAACTTGGAAATGGACTTGTGGTATTGAAGGAAGTGAACTTGATGGATTCAATATTGATATGTGAGATGTGATTATAGCTTTAACTTGTTTTATCCTTGTAGATAATGTTTGGAATTGTTATTGCTAAAATTGTGCATGAACTTGGTGGTGTATTGAAAGAAAAATGTGGTTTTGGTGATGTTTATGTGTGTTGTGAAACCATGATAGTTTATTGGAATCCAAGTGACTTAAAATATGTAAAGAGAAGCTTATTCATGTCCATGGGCCATTTATTACACAAAAAGGACCCAAAAGAGACCCTTTTTGGCCGAAACAGGCACCCACCCCCGTAGACAGGGCACCTGTGGGCGCAGATGACAATGCAGGTGCCCCTGGACAGGGCCAAGGGTCACCTGCGGCTGCATTTAATCCACCTTCAGGCGCAGGTGGCTTCGCAGTTCAACCCAGAATCTCGTTTTGCATGTTTTTGTCTCTTTTTGATCCCCGAAGGCCCCTATACACTTTTTGGATGTAATTATCAACTTATGATACCTTTTGAATGACGTTAAGGGGTCGTTTGGAGGCATGTTGGATTATAACAATTATGGATTGTTGTTAATATGTTGTTATGAAAGGTATTGAGGTGACTTGACGGAATAATTGTAATGTAATGATAATGAGGAAGCGTAAAGGGTAAACTTGGTGTGAAATGCTATTGGTTTATGATGTCTTGGTCAATGTGTAGAATGTTATGGTGTTGTTGGTATAGTAATGCAGTGGATTGTATTGTAAAGGGTGAAATAACGCTATATGGCAGTCATGTAGCTCATTGTCATTTTGTGCACTTGTAAGGCAACTAGTTGTTAACGTGAGCTCCGTTATGAACTTGTGTTGTAGAGTAACACGTAAAGAAGGAGCTGAATTGTTGTATTCACACATAGGATTGTGTATTCATATTGATAAGATAAGGTATGTAAGGTTACTTTTTTCGTATCCTTCTGCAGCATATAGTGTACACCTTGTCATTGTACTTGTTCATTTCCGAAATGTTCTAAGGTATCTCATTTCAGGTTATCGTCTATTGTTAATCACATGTACCTTATTCATTGATATATTGTTGCTCATGTGTCACATAACTATGGACATGGCTCCAAATTTCCAATAATGTTACATTCAAAAGTTCCAATAATGACATGACCATCGAATGAACTGTTGCGAAAATTAAAAAAGTGAGGTAATAAAGTCTCTATTCTTGGGTGGTATCCCAGGGATTAAAAGACTTAGCATGGGTCGATCCCAATACCTCGGGTGGTATCCCAGGGGTGAAAATAACACCTAGTATGGGTCAATCCCGCCACTACGGGTGGTATCCCAGGGGCAAAAGAAAAGCCTAGCATGGGTCAATCCCGAATAATTAATGAGTACCCACTGATCAGCTTGGGGCCCGGGCATTATATGAATGGAAGGATGAGTAATGAATGAAGGAGTGAGTGATTAGTAAATGAACGTAAAAGTAAAGAAAGTAACCAATGTAATGTACATGGTTCCACCCATACAGAATGGTGACTTATCCATATTGATTATTCACTTGTATTTGATTCAATTGACATTTTTATGTATCATACAGTTTCTTATGGCCTTTCATACTCAGTACATTCTACGTACTGAAGTCCCGACTTTAAGATGGTTATATGTATGCATCTGTTAGAGGCTCTATAGACGTATGTGGGGATATGGGTGTAAGGGGATGTATGTCCATGTTGACTTGATGGCCCTAACGATCAAGTTTCTTATATGTAGATATCACATGTTTCCGTAACTTCCGCTATTAGCATCTAGTATGTATACGTGATGGTGATGTTTCTTGAATTACGTGCATATGAATGGACATGGATGAAGATTGGTTCTCTCGGGCCCTATCGACTTTGGGTGCCAGTCCGCCCCGTTGGAATTCGGGGCGTGACAAAAGTGGTATCATAATCGGTCGTCCTAAGGGTGTCTACAAAGCCATGTCTGAGTAGAGTCTTGCTTATGGATGTGTTGTGCACCACATTTATAAGTAGGAAGCTACAGGACATTTAGGAGTTATTTTTTTCTTCATTTCTAGATCTTGCATTAGAGCTAATATTGTAGTGGAATCATATATAACTATTGGACTTGGTTGGCTTTTGTATAGTAAAATGCCGATTACAAGACGAGGTAGAGGTAAAGGTACGCAGGCAGATATACTTGCCGGAGAAGGAACAAGTAGATCACCACCTGACCAAGCTAGTCAAGGTGGGGATGATTCTGAGTTTGCATCGCGGGCTTCTTCTACTTTTCCAGCTCCAGAATAGCCGAGAAGTAGAGAAGAACCTACAGAACCACCTGTTAATGCTACTGAGCAAGATCTCAGAAATGCAGTGCAAATATTGACTCAGATAGTTGCTGCACAAAGTCAAGGACGAGCCAGTCCAACAACAAGTGATGATGGTGCGGCTAGGGCAGCTAGTCGGCGGACATAGGACTTTATGAAATTGGACCCTCCCACATTCACTGGGTCAGATCTGAATGAAGATCCACAAGAATTTATAGATCAAATTCAAAGGGCTCTAGATTTTATCCACGTGACTGATGTAGAAACATTTAAACTTGCGGCCTATAGATTGAAAGGTGAAGCTATATTGTGGTATAAAGATTGGAAGAAATCTCGTGGTATTAGTGCAAATCCACCTAATTGGGAAGAATTTAAAGCGGCATTCCTTGATCACTATCTTCCTTATGAGATCCGAGAGGCTCATGCGGATCAGTTCTTATATCTCCGTCAAAGGAATCTGAGTGTCAGAGAATACAGTCTGCAGTTTAATTCTTTGGTTCGATATGCTCCAAATGTAGTATCCACAATGACAGACAGAGTACATCGATATGTGGACAGGTTGGATCCATATTTGGTAAGGGACTGCACTATTGCCGCTTTAAATAGAGATATGGATATAGATAGAATTTAGGCTTTCGCACAAAAGATGGAGGACCAAAGGCAAAGAAGAAGGATACACGAATATGAACGAGGGTCGTTGAAGAGAGCAAGACCTATGGGACAGTCTATGGCATCCCAAAGAGAATCTAGACCTCGGATGTTTCCTAGACCACATAGACCATCATTCTCTTATACCACAGGAGGCACTCAATCTCAATTCTGAGGGTTTAGAGGCAGCCATGTTGGGCAGAGTAGTGGGATTCGAGGTTTGCAGACCGCTGGATTTTCTCGTCAGCCGTGTCAGCACTGTAGACGGTTTCATTTAGGTGAATGCCGGCTTGGGACAAATGTTTGCTTTTGGTGTGGTATGACAGGGCATATGATGAGAGACTGCCCATGAAGAGGCTTGGGTAGTGTGGCGCGACCTGGGGATCAACTGTTGCATCATCATCATCGGGTCCTCTCCGAGGCAGAGGTGTATAGCCTGCGGGTCGTGGTAGAGGTGCCAGAGGAGCAGCCAGTTCCAGTGGAACCCAAAATCGCAACTATGCTCTAGTGGACCGGCAGAATTCAGAAGCTTCTCCTGATGTCGTCACAGGTACATTATCCATATTTTCATATAATGTATATGCATTGATAGACCCGGGTTCTACATTGTCATATGTTACTCCATTGATTGCTGCAAAATTTGAAAGAACACCAGAATTATTAATTAAGTCAATTGAAGTATCTACACCAGTTGGTGAATATATTGTTGTAAAAAGAGTATATCGTAATTGTGTGGTAACTGTGTGTGGTCATGATACACTGGTTGATCTTATTAAACTGGACATGGTGGACTTTAATATCATAATGGGTATGGATTGGTTGGCTTCTTGTTATGCCACGATGGATTGCCGGGCTAAGACAGTACATTTGTATTTTCCACAAACGAATGTTCTTGAATGGAAGGGTGATATAGGGGCACCGAGAGGGAAATTTATTTTCTATCTTAAAGCAAGGAAAACGATAGCCAAAGGGTACCTATGTCACTTAGTATGGGTGAAAGATACTGATGTGGAACCACTAACTCCTCAGTCGGTTCCAGTGGTCAATGAATTTCTTGATATATTTCCTGAGGATCTTCCCGGTTTGCCTCCAGAGCGGGAAGTAGAGTTTGAGATCGATGTGAATCCAGACACTCAGCCTATCTCTATTCCTCCGTATAGAATGGATCCGGAAGAATGGCGTGAATTGAAGGAGTAATTGAAAGACTTGCTGGACAAGGGCTTCATCAGACCGAGTATGTCCCCGTGGGGTGCGCCGGTATTATTTGTACGGAAGAAAGATGGCACATTGAGAATGTGTATTGACTATCGGCAATTTAATAAGGCAACGATCAAGAGCAAATATCCCCTCCCCAGAATTGATGATTTGTTTGATCAGTTACAGGGCGCCAAATGTTTTTCAAAGATTGACTTGAGATCGGGATATCATCAAGTCAGAGTTAGAGAAAAATATATACCCAAGACAAGTTTCCGAACACGGTATGACCATTATGAATTTTTAGTTATGTCGTTTGGACTAACAAATGCACCAGTTGTGTTCATGGATTTGATAAATAGGGTGTTTAAGCCATTTCTAGACGTGTTTGTGACAGTGTTTATAGATGACATCCTGGTTTATTCAAGATCACCGAAGGACCATGCTAATCACTTACGGCAAGTGTTACAAATCCTTCGTGAGTGTAAGTTGTATGCAAAGCTCTCTAAATGTGAATTTTGGTTAAAATCCATCGCATTCTTAGGTCACATTGTGTCAGATGAAGGGATACAGGTTGATACACAGAATATTGAAGGGTGAAAAATTGGCCAAGGCCTACGATGCCTACGAAAATTCGTAGCTTCCTTGGGTTGGCAGGTTATTATCGAAGGTTTGTTGAAGGGTTTTCTTCCATTGCTGCACCTTTAACAAAGCTTACACATAAGGCAACTAAATTTCAGTGGAATGATGTATGTGAGAAAAGTTTCCAAGAACTGAAAGATAAATTGACCTCTACACCGGTATTGGTACTTTCGGAAGGCACAAAGGGGTATGTTGTATATTGTGATGCTTTCGGAGTTGGTCTAGGGTGTGTATTGATGTAGCACGGTAATGTAATAGCATATGCCTCACAAAAATTGTGGCCACACGATAGAAGCTATCCCATACATGATCTTGAGTTAGCAGCGGTGGTATTTGCTTTTAAGATATGGCGTCATTATTTGTATAGAGTTCATGTTGATATCTATACTGATCATAAAAGTTTGCAATATATCTTTAAGCAGAAGGAACTCAATTTGAGGCAACGAAGGTGGCTAGAGCTCTTAAAAGACTATGATATTGATATTCTATATCATCCAGAAAAACAAATGTGGTAGCGGATGCATTGAGCCGCAAGGCAATAGGAGGCACTAGTGGCTAATTGACGGAAAAGCAAGACTTGGTCAAGGATCTACATCAATTAGCCAGCTTGGGGGTTTGTTTTCTTGAATCCTCAGATGAAGGGGTTATTGTACAAAATGCGGCAGAATCTTTATTAATAGCTGAAGTGAAAGAGAAGCAGTTTGTGGATCTTATGTTATTGTAAGTAAAAGAGAATGTACAACAGAGTTTGACAAAGACATTTGATCTTACACAAGAAGGAGTACTTCAATGCCAAGGTAGATTATGTGTACCAGATGTAGATGAGCTGAGAAGACAAATTATGACAGAGGTGCATCATTCACGATATTCTATTCATCCAGGAGCTACCAAAATATACCATGATTTGAAGGAAATGTATTGGTGGGGAAACATGAAGAAGAACATTGCAGAATTTGTAGCTCAATGCCTGAATTGTCAACAAGTAAAGGTAGAGCATCAGAAACCAGGAGGTTACATGCAATGTATCAATCTTCCAGTCTGGAAATGGGACATGATTAATATGGACTTCATCACAGGGTTGCCTCGTACACTGCAAAAATTTGATTCCATATGGGTCATAGTTGACAGGCTTACCAAATCAGCGCATTTCCTACCAGTCAAGACCACCTATACAGCCGAGGAGTATGCAAGGTTGTATGTTAAAGAGATAGTGCGGTTACATGGAATTTTGGTCTCCATTTTATCAGACAGGGGAGCTCAATTTACTGTGCATTTTTGGAGATATTTTCAGAAGAGCTTGGGTACACAAGTGAATTTGAGTACGACTTTCCATACTCAGACAGATGGACAAGTAGAACGTACTATCCAAACACTTGAAGCTATGCTACGAGCGTGCACGTTAGATTTTCAAGGCAGTTGGGATGATCATTTGCCTCTTGTTGAATATGCCTACAACAATAGCTATCATTCAAGTATCAAAATGGCACCCTATGAAGCTTTGTATGGAAGGAAATGTAGATCACCAATCGGATGGTTTGAAGCGGGTGAAACTGTTTTACTTGGGCCAGATCTTGTTCATCAGGCTATGGAGAAAGTTAAAGTGATTCAACAACAGCTACAAACGGCCCAAAGTCGACATAAGTCATATGCTGATGTTAGAAGAAGAGGGCTTAAATTTGCCATAGGTGATTGGGTATTCTTGAAGGTATCACCGATAAAAAGGGTAATGAGATTTAGAAAGAAAGGGAAGTTGAGTCCCCGGTATATAGGGACATATGAAATTGTCCGAAGATTTGGGCAAGTCGCGTATGAATTATCATTACCCCCGGAACTCTCCACAGTTCATCCAGTATTTCATGTTTCGATGCTTCGAAAGTGCATAGGAGATCTATCTCATTTTACTCCGATTGAAGATGTACAAGTACGGAGGATCTTACCTATGAGGAGATACTTATTGCTATTCTGGATAGACAAGTGAAGAGGTTGAGGAATAAAGACATAGCTTCCATAAAGGTACTTTGGAGAAATCAACAAATAGAAGAGATCATATGGGAAGCTGAAGAAATAATGAAGTCAAAATACCCTCATTTGTTTCAAGATACGGGACTGGAGAAATAACAAGTAAGTACTTATAAGCATTACATATATATATATATGATAACATGAAGAATGATCCTAGACCTGAATTTGTTTAATTTGAATAATGTCACTAACATTCGAGGACGAATGTTTCTAAGGTGGGAAGGATGTAACACCCCATTTATTTCCGAACCCATGAGCCTACTTTAACATTTATAGAATTATTTAAACATGAGAGGGTGATATGACGCTATATGGCAGTCATGTTGCTCATTGTCATTTTGTGCACTTGTAAGGTAACTAGTCGTTAACGTGAGCTCCGCTATGAACTTGTGTTGTAGAGTAACACGTAAAGAAGGAGATGGATTGTTGTATTCACACATAGGATTGTGTATTCATATTGAGAAGATAAGGTATGTAAGGTTGCTCTTTCTGTATCCTTCTGCAGCGTATAGTGTTCACCTTGTCATTATACTTGTTCATTTCCGAAATGTTCTAAGGTATCTCATTTTAGGTTATCATCTATTGTTAATCAGATGTACCTTATTCATTGATCTATTATTACTCATGTGTCACATAAATATGGACGTGGCTCCAAATTTCCAATAATGTTACATTCAAAAGTTCCAATAATGACATGACCATCGAATGAACTGTTGCGAAAATTAAAGAAGTGAGGTAATAAAGTCTCTATTCTTGGGTGGTATCCCAGGGGTTAAAATACCTAGTATGGGTCGATCCCAATACCTCAGGTGGTATCCCAGGGGTTAAAAGAACACCTAGCATGGGTCAATCCCACCACTACGGGTGGTATCCCAGGGGCAAAAGAAAAGCCTAGCATGGGTCGATCCTGAATAATTAATGGGTACCCACTGATTAGCTTGGGGCCCGAGCATTATATGAATGGAAGGATGAGTAATGAATGAAGGAGTGAGTGATGAATGAATGAGCATAAAAGTAAAGAAAGTAACCAACGTAATGTACATGGTTCCACCAATACAGAATGGTGACTTATCCATATTGATTATTCTCTTGTATTTATATCATACAGTTTCTTATGGCCTTACATACTCAGTACATTCTTTGTACTGACGTCCCTTGGGGAACTTACCTTACTTGATGCAGGCACAGGTGCTAGTAGACCTCCACAATAGGTTGCCGGTCATTTGCAGATCTTTGGTGAGCTCCAGTTGGTTTGGGGCTTTCCGAGTCACAGTTGTACATTTGTTTTGGTATTGTAAATGTAGTATAAAGCGGGGACTTGTCCCGACTTTAAGATGGTTATGTGTATGCATCTGTTAGAGGCTTTGTAGACGTATGTGGGAATATGGGTGTAAGGGGATGTATGTCCATTTTGACTTGATGGCCCTAACGGCCAAGTTTCTTATATGTATATATCACATGTTTCCATAACTTCCACTATTAGCATCTAGTATGTATACGTGATGGTGATGTTTCTTGAATTACGTGCATATGAATGGACATGGATGAAGATTGGTTCTCTCGGGCCCTATCGACTTTGGGTGCCAGTCCGCCCCGTTGGAATTCAGGGCGTGACAATGTCCTTCCTTTGCCAATCTATTCATTCGATCTTGCCCTATGTGACCCAATATAGCATGTCATGTAATTACATCAACATCATTATCACTAGAATAACATGCCATTACACAATGGTCAACATAATAGTCATAAGTTGAAGGATTAGAATCTAAAACGAGAAAGCGATCATAACGAAGTCCAAAATCATAAAAAACATTATCTAGAGTTATTCTAACGCCATTGAGACTAAAGAAAAAATCCAAACCAACTTATAAAGAACATACACAGATACTAAGTTTTGTCAAATCTCTGGAGCATATAGGACGTCATGCAACATCAATGACCGGCCACCACGCAAGTCTACTTTGCAAGTGCCAATCCCTTTGACTTCAAGTCTTGCATTATTTCCTACATATATCCACCTTGATCCAGGTGAAACTCAACGGAACTCCACAAACAATTCTCGATAAACATCAATTAGTCTCTTGCCCCAAGGATTACGGAGAGAGTACACTAAAATAGCTAAAGCTTCTCAATCCAAGATTTCAACATAGTTTTCCAGTTCTACACGCTTTAATTCAAAAAATTGAATAAAACTAGCAACTGAAATATTAGGGGACATCTTAAAAGACTTGAACTATTTTAGTTTCTTCTCTCTTTCTCTTCGAATAGTCCTCTCATTCCGTAACAGATTTTGTGTGCTCTTAGGACATTAATTCATATGATCTCACGACCTTGAAAACATGTCCGTCTACGGCGTGCTCTTCCACTTTGTCTCTTTTCTCGACATCCTAAACTCCCACTTGGAGTGATTCGAGTTTGTCCCTGTTCAGCCATGTCTGAAATAGGAACAAAGAAACAATCAGAATGGATATATCATTCAATGTAGCAACTTATGCCACAATTAATTGTAGAAGGCAAAATTTGTTAAAGAGATTAAGAGGTCAAAATTAATTATGAATATTGGAACATTTTTTATCAATAAATATTTCTCAATTTTTATTTTTTAATTTTTTTGAATAATACTATTCATTTCATTTTTTCCCAACGCAGCATAACTGGAACGTGAAATTATGGTTCAAGAATTACACAATTCTTTTCTAAAAATTCTTTAAGTACACAACACACTTATTCCTTTTTCAAATAAAATAATGAACAAATGCTTTAAGTGCACAACACAGTTATTTCTTTTACCAAAAAAATTTAAAGAATAAATTCTTTAAGTGCATAATACAATACACTATTTTCATAATTGAACATTATCTTATTAAAAAAATAGGGATACAACTATATAAAAAAAAATATGCGCCCCATCTTTATCTTTATTAAAAGCACACACACTTCCCCACAAAGGCACAATTACTAGGGCAGTACATATTCCTCTTCCCAATTCAATAACAACCAAGTATTTATGTTTCTCTGCATAAGTATACAAAATTTACCATTTCCTTTCTTTTTCATCTCCTCCGCAGACCTTAATCATTTCTTATATTCTCGTTCACAGAATTTCTATGGAAGGTCGAAAGAAGAAAAAAAAATATACACACAAATCTAAAAAAAAATTCTCACAAATCTTAAAATTTCTATTTCTCCCTTCAAACAAAAAAAAAACTTTGAAAGATTTGGAAAAAGTGCAGAGCTGTTTTATTCCATTCTAAAAAAATTTACACCATTGTATATATGGAAAGGTGGAAGAATATTAGCAAAAAAAATTCGTAGATTCAAGGTGAGTACTCAGTTCGATTTAATTACTGAGAATTTCTTCATCTATGAATTTTCTTCCGACGATATTGACTATAGTCAATCTCAAAAGATTTTCATTCTAGTTTAGTTAAAAAAAAATAACCAGCCACTTAATTCAAGCATTTACATGCAAACATGGAGCAAATTAACCTGGTTCTGATACCAATGTTAGATATTCAGAGCAAAATCAGATTGCGCACCTTAATGTGTTGCAGCAGAAGTTGTTGATTTGCTACCGGAAGAATAATCGCCCCAAAATCGTTCTTTGATTCACTAGGAAACAAAGTCTGTTTCACAAACTAAATGTCTAGTTTATTGAGTGTTTTAATATGAGAGAATAAGATTTTCTCTTTTCTTCTTGTTTTCAGATTTTTTGTCTCTCTCAATATGAGAGATCAGAACAATTTTATAGAGGTTGTAATAAGAAGTTACATGGTAACTGTACCCTCCTCTTATTCACGATAGACTTAATCTGATCCTCTTTTTTGATAAGGTATTGGGTCGGGTCGGGTCGGATCGGTCCACATGAGCGACCCATGACCCCCAGAAAACTTACACATAATGTCCATTCTATGAAAAGCTCTCCACCAAATTGATTAGTTGGACAATGCAACAGTTTCTCCATAGCTGGAATTATGGGAGTCAGCTACTTCAAGGTCAATATTTCTTTCTTGTTTCACATTGTAAAGAATCAGGATAAATTTGGATGAACAACATATGTAGTAGCCATAATGTAAAGTAGAAAACAAAACTCACAAGAATCAATCACAAAAATAAAAAAGCCTACCATTATCACGTACACATTCAAGAAGAGGAAGTTAGTAAGTGTGGTCTGGAGAGGATAAGTGTACGCAATCAATACCACTATCTCAGAGGTAAGATAGAGAGGTTGTTTCCAATAAACTCCGGCAGATAATTAAAATCACAAAAGTATTATTTTCTCCTAGTTGGCAATTGACATGTCATAATAAAGAACTCCTCCCCTCTCTTCCCGCCCCCCCCCCTCCCCTTGTTAAAACTTAAAATTAATCGTAATAATGTCAAATGGTTTGTACTTTGTAGTTTGTAGGAGTTCAACTGTTCAAGAATGGATAACACACTTAATTTGTGGTTTACTAAAAAAAAATGGATAATGTGTGTTATACACTTTTTTAAAAGTTATCCAAAGTTAACTTGATCCGTTAAATTTTTTATATATAGTGCACATATTTTGTGTGCTAAGCCTATTTATGTCACAAATTAAAATTGTGGCATATTTCAATCACTTTTTAAATTTGGTGGCATATTTAGGTTTCGGATTCTCAATAGAAGCTAGACGAATCATAAATGCAGACAAAACTTACCTAATTTCAAATTTCAAGCAAGGGAATTAGAGGAATCAACACACATCAATCAGAGAGCATAGTTAATAATAAATGCCCTGGTACATTAGCACGAAGATTTCAAAGGCTACAGTTTCTTACAACTACAACATCAATTTAGGTCAGTAATATAGTAACATATTTGTAACATATAAAATAAATGAATGTGATCATAAATAATAATACCTAATATTTTTTGTGATGATTGAGATTGATAGAAAAAAACGTGTCAAACATATTGGGTGTGTTCGGTACAGATTCTTGAAAATGTTTTGTTGAAAAACAAGTAAACCTTTTACTTATTTTCTCATGTTCGTTTGGTGGGTGGAAAATATTTTTCAAAAAATATTTTCTAGTATTCGTTTGGTGAGTGAAAAATATTTTTCGAAATCTTTTTTCTAGTTTTCGGCTAATGAGTGAAAAGTATTTTCCAAAAAATATTTTTTGTATTCAATTACTGAGTATAATTTCATTCAGCAAAAGAACTTGTGGACCAAGCTAAAGACCCCTTTGGACATGTTATATTAAATCATGATTTGAAATAAGATTGATCTCAAGTTGAAATTTTGTTTCGACAGATAATTTAGGCTTTTTTTAAAAACAAATTGTATTTTTTTGGATAATATAATATCTGTTTTGGTGAATTACTAAATTCCTTCCACTTAAATTTTATAAATCAGTTTTCATATTGAAACCCAAAAAAGCTTAAAAACAAAAGTGTTGGGGGCGAGCCAGAGGTATGTCGCTGTGTGTTAGAGTGGGGGGAGCGGGAGGGGATGGGGGTGGTTAGGGAAACTCGGGTCTCTAGCGCTTCTAGTTTTTTAATCCATGCTTTTGTTTTTCATCCAGAAAATAACTTATCATGTCTTATTTGGGGAAGTCATTTTCTCCCAATTTTAGGAAAACAAATTAACTTACAAAATATTTTTCTAAAATTTTAGTGCAACCGAACAACAGAAAATAAGAAGATATTTTCCATAAAATATTGTCTGTAACACCCCGTACCTTCCTAACCCTATGTTATGACATTGAATAATGGTTATTTAGGTGTCGAGGTGCCATGAGTATGTGTTTTGTAATGTTAGTGATGAGAAAATTGAAATTTGGCTTCGTTCATGAGATTAGCCCTTCATAAGAGGTGTTTTGTGATTTTCGTGGAACATTCGTGGGGTTCTAAACGAGGCTAAGAGGACCTCTAAACAAAGGATATTAAGGTTAAGAAGTAAGTTAAAGAATAAGACTTGAAGTATCTACTCAAACCCGCAAAGAAAAGTCGAAAAATGAAATTTTCGAAAAGTTTAACTGTGGGGCGCGCTAGAGAGCGTGCCAGGGTGGTTTTTCCACTTTTTCGAAAGTTGGAAATTGTCTAAGTCCCAAGGGTGCCCGGGGACGTACCGAGCCGATTTTTGCTACGTTTCTTCTACAATCATGAGCATATACATGAAATGAGTAAAGTATTATATTGGTATGATAAAATTACTCGAGAACGAATTTGGCATCAAAATGACGATTTTACCCTTGTAGCCAAAATAAGCCACACGTGGCTAGAATTGCTTGTTTTTGGAATTAAGGCTACGAGTATGAATTGCATGAGTGGGAATATTGTCGTAACGCGTATGAAATGAATTAAACATGAGGAATTATGGATTTTAGTGGATTAAGTGAATTGGGCTCAAAATAGGGCCCACAATGAGAAGAAAACATGGGTCAAGAATGGGTCAAATGACGCATTCTTCCATTGACTAATGCAACACATTGCATTAAATGCCAAGAGTGGATAAGGACGAAAATTAAGGGCCTCTATAAAGGGGCAAAAGGCTGATTTTATTCAAGAGAAATACACATGTTTTTTCTATCTTTTTCTAGAGAATTCTCAAGAAAGCTTCTTTGGCTCCCAAAAACCCTAAGGCACTTCTTGGAGCAAGATCATCATCTTTCAAGCTTAGGTAAGTAATTATTCTTATGGATTAACATATTATAAGCATGAGAGATTATGTATATCATGTTGGTTATGGTTGGAAGTATTGGACATGGCACTTTTGGTTTTGTGAAAAAGATGTGTTATTCATAGGATTGTAACTTAAATTATGACTTGTGACTTTGATGAAAGAGCATGGTATGGATAAAATATGAACATTTATGGTGTGATTTTGTTATTAAACTTGTTATTTTTCTATAAGTGTAAATTATGGGATTTTGGCCGATATGTGCTATGAGACGTATTAAAGTGAATTGATGGATTATTTGTGATATGGTGTGGATGAGAAAGTGTAAAGGAGAAGTTTGTGGTGAAATGTTATTGATTATCATGTGTTGGTCAATGTTGGGAATATTGTGGGATTATTGGTATGATGCTTTTATCAATGGTATTATCAAGGGGGAAATGACATTTTAAAGGCAAACATGTAACTTATTGACGTTATGTGCATTTGAAAGGTAGTTGGTGGTTAATGTAAATTTCGTTATGTATTTGTGTTGTAGAGTGAAACATAAGGAAGGAGCACGACTATTGTATGCGCATTTAAGATTGTGTATTGGTATTGAGAATACAAGGTATGTAAGGTTACTCTTCTATATTCTTCTTCAGCATATGGTGTCCACATTTTCATAGTACTCATTTGATTCCGAAATGCTCTAAGGTATTCTGAATCTTGTAGTCGATTAGTGTTACTCATATGTCTCTTATTCATTGAGCGGTTGTGAATCACATGTCTCATATTCATTGGCAATGTTCCGAAAGTCCAATAAGGTTGTGTTTCAAAGTTTCAATAGTGGTTAGACTCATGTATCTTGTTCAATAATCATTGTCCAATGGTTCCAATAGTGTTATGTTTCCACGAAGGCTATGTTTCCAATAATGTTTATTTGCATGTTTCTCACTCATTGATTATTGATCCAAAGCTTCAAATAAAGTTGTGACTATCATTGTATCGATCTCTTATAAGCAAAAGTATCAATCTCTCACAAGTAAAGGTATCAATCTCAAAAGTAAAGAAATGAAGTAAGAATAAAGTAATGCATATTGATTGTGTTCATTTATCCATGGGGTGCAAACACCCGCATGATGATGTTCATTTATCCATGGGGTGCAAGAACACCTGCATAATGATATGATCTTATCCATGAGGTGAAAAGAATACCTGCATGATGATGATATTTTATCCATGGGGTGAAAAGAACACCTGCATGATGAGGGCCCAGACAGTATATGAGTGATGTAAAAGTAAAGTAAAGTAAAGGCAAGAGAAAGAAAGAACGTAATGTACATGGTTCCCTACATATACAGAATGGTGACCTATTCACATTGATTATTCGCTTACATTTGTTTCCATCGCAGTATTTTTATCTCATGTAGTTTTATATGAGCCTTGCATACTCAATACTTTCGTCGTACTGACCCCTCTTGGGGAATTTACCTTACTTGCTGCAGGCGCAAGTACTAGTAGGCCGCCACAGTAAATTGCCAGTTGTTCGTTGTTCATTGGTGAGCTCCATCTAGTTCGGGGCTTCTCCAAGTCACTGTTGTACATGTGTTTTGATTTTGTATATGTTGTATAAAGCGGGAACTTGTCCCGTCTTTCAGTTGGTGTTGGTAGTTACATCTGCTAGAGGCTTTTGTAGACATACGTGGGTACATGAATGTAAGAGGTGTATAATACAAAATGGCCCTAACGGCCATAGTTGTATATAATGTACATGTTTTCCATGACTTCCGCCAATGGCATTTTATATTTCATCAGTTACATGAGATAGTATGTTATTCATAAAGAGACATGCATGTGAACGAACGTGAGCAAAGATTGGTTCTCTAGGTCCATATCGGCTTCGGGTGCCAATCACGCCTCGTTGGGATTTGGGGCGTGACATTTTCTTCCACACCGAACACACCCACAGAGATTAGTGTATATGTGTGTGCCCACACGCAACAGAGGTACTAGTTTCTAAGTAGGGAAAAGGGTCATATTATACTCTCATAAAAGGGTCATATTTACCCTTCATCATACTTTTGGGTTATATTTGCTCCTTGTTTGCAACAAATTTTATAGTGATAGAAAATAAATTGTAATCACGAATAAAATATGAAGAAACAAGAATTTTATTGATAAACAATATAGGTAAAAGTTTGTGTGTTCCCTTGATTCTTCTATCTAGATTTTTTTTGTAATTTGAGGGTTGTTAGTAGCGTATTCTCGAACATAGGAAGATTTGAACTTCCTTGTGACATATTTGACCACAAGGAACATCGAGCGGCGGCTTTGCTAAAGGCATTATTTTGGTGCCTTTATTTCTTTATGAATATTCCAAAGGTTATGAAATTTTGGAGATGCCTCTTCAAGGGAGTGTGGTACCCTTTAAATAGGCCTAATTTAAGGTATTGGTAGAGTATCCTCCAAGCTAGGATTTCGAGTAGAGTAGCCTCCAAGTTTGGGTTTAGGGTATAGAAGTCTCCAAGAAACTCTAATGGGATTAGGCTCATCTTATAGAGTTTCATAAATTTGTGATGTCTACAAATGTCCCCTACTTCAAGACTTATCGAAGTGTAGAGTTGATGAAACTCAAAAATGAGGATTCAAGTAATTTCCATCTTTACGGTTTTGTGGCTCCAGATTTGTAGATCTGATTTGTAAAAAAAGATATGAAGGGCAGATTTGGCCATACTAGGCATGGCAGAATTTGTAGACAATAAAATTTACATCGAAAAAATATTAATCGGGACAGGAAAATACCGCAGCAATTGTAGTATTTGATTTCAATATATAAGTGGTACAATCTCTATGAATCCTCTATTTCTTCTTTTCAAATATAAATTCAAGGACCTTCGATCTTGATCTTGAATTTGGTGAATTTTATCTTGACTTGTACTTGAATTCAATGATTTTTGAGCTTGATCATGAATCTGGTAGTCTTGATCTCAATTTGTACTAGAATGCAAGGGCTTTTGAGCTTGATCTTGAATCTGGTTGTCTTGATCTCGACTTGTACTTGAATCCAAGGGCTTTGGAGATTGATCTTGAATCTAGTGGTCTTGATCTTGACTTTTATTTTAGTTCAAGGGTTTACGAGTTTGCTCTTGAATCTTCGCCTTGTCTTGAGTTGTATTTGAACTTGAGTGCTTGAATTCTTAAACTTGTAGCTTGTAGAGAAATCTGTGGCGTTTGATCCACGAACTCTCTCTAGCTTCTTATTAGAATTCTGATCTTTTTTTCTAAATTATGGAGGTCCCTATTTATAATTCTAGGATGGAAGAGTTATGGTAAGTACAAACTATTTTTGGCCAATCAGAATAAAGTGAAATGGACATATTTAATTGGCTGGAACATGTCAACTTTTACACATGACACGGATTCATTGACCTTTGATTTGGTTGGGCATGCTGCATCATTTTGAAATGTGGCATGATCCTATTGGCTTCTTTACTTGACTTTGCATGTCATATCATTTGACACGTAGCTCTCAATTGGGCCTCTAGAATAAGATTACATCTTGGGCTTAACAAAGCGGACTCATCATTTGTGGCCCAAATCAATAGACTAGCCCAATAAAAATTGGACTTTAATCAAATATGTATTTATTGGTCTTAAATAATTAATTCAATCATTTCATTTGGACTAATATATTTTGAATTTAATATAATCCAAATTTCGTACGGATTTTAAATCTAATAAAGTTTTGTTGCATACAAATTGCCCCCTACTTCAAAACTTGTTGAGATATTTAATCTTTTGAAGATTAGGCTTGAAGTATTAACTTGATGCTTTAATTGCAATAATATTTATTAAAAAAAAAAAATCATGAATCAATATATGTGATACTAAATGAGAACATATTGAACTTGAATAAAATATCCCCTTATTTTATAGAATTTTTTCCCTTGGTTCACGTGAGACAATATTAATTATGGGAGTTAACTTAATAGCTTGCTTTCCAAGACATAACTGTTAGACTAAATCTGGTTGCCTTTTATTTTAATCCAAAATCTTGTTTCTGGAGAATATTTTCAATATCCCATTAGGAGTCCATGCCAAGTCCTCTTAGGAGAGAGACGTAAACATTGAAGGCGGTTGTGTAGCACTAATCTCATCGGTGCATATAATTACCACGGTCCTTGTCCTTATGATAATAATAACATGTGTCTGGCCTCCCTAAAGTCCAAACCGACTAAACATCAATCAAACCCAATTTTACTTCTACTTGGAGTCTTCCACCACCGTTCTAACATTATAAATAGGGTTCCGTTCCCTATTTTTTTCAACATTGCGTGAGATTCTTTTCTTCACAGAATTCGACAACTGGATTTTCAAGCATCAACGACGGGTAATTTCTTTTCTTTCTTTTGTGTATTTCTTTTTATATTGTTTTTCTTCTTCATTTTTTCTAGGCTCACAACAAACAAAGTTGATGAGGGGTTAGCTTAATGTGTGAGAGTTTAACATAGTTCATCAACCATGTTTGTTCAGTAATCTTAAGCTTATTAATCTGATCCAAATTGGTACACGCCAATTCAATTTCACCGGATTGAAAGAGACATCAATCACTATGATCTCTTTTCTTCCTTATGATAATAATAACATGTGTCTGGCCTCCCTAAAGTCCAAACCGACTAAACATCAATCAAACCCAATTTTACTTCTACTTGGAGTCTTCCACCACCGTTCTAACATTATAAATAGGGTTACGTTCCCTATTTTTTTCAACATTGCGTGAGATTCTTTTCTTCACAGAATTCGACAACTGGATTTTCAAGCATCAACGACGGGTAATTTCTTTTCTTTCTTTTGTGTATTTCCTTTTATATTGTTTTTCTTCTTCATTTTTTCTAGGCTCACAACAAACAAAGTTCATGAGGGGTTAGCTTAATGTGTGAGAGTTTAACATAGTTCATCAACCATGTTTGTTCAGTAATCTTAAGCTTATTAATCTGATCCAAATTGGTACATGCCAATTCAATTTCACCGGATTGAAAGAGATATCAATCACTATGATCTCTTTCTTAGAAAAGAAATTGCATAAATTCTGTCTTTTTTGATCCCATGCTTTTATTGGTAAGTAGGCAATTAAGGGGTTGAAGGCTAGATTAGTGGTCAAAGGATACACACAAGAGTATTGAGTTGAACCCCTTACCTTACAGTCAAGTGGCCCAAGGGGACCCTTTAGATATAGGAGAAAGATTTGCCAAGCTTAGTGAATTGTATCACCGCTCAATAAATTGCATTGTCAACCTCCTGATCGTCTTCTTATCATTTTCCATTGCATGTTTGGGATATGTTAGGTATTCAATATATTCCCTGATATCATTAAACCATGGTTTACCATTGGGTACCCTTGCAATGGCAAGAACATCACTATTGAACATACCGGGAGTCAACTCCAAAATTTCTATTAGGTTGCAATACACCGGGCTACTTCTTTGTTCTATCATGATTGGGCGGACTTTACCTCAAGAATGTTTATCAAGGAGGACAGTGTTTCTAATGCATCCGTGAACTTCTTTTTTCTCTGGGTAGTGGAGAAAAACTTATTTTCTTGAATTGCTCAATGAGAAAAGGGAAAGTAGTTGATAGGAACTTCAGACTTTTTGGGGCACTCAGAGTTGTTGATGGTTCAACCTTTACCATGTCACTAGGCACCAATCCGTAGGCTACTCTGTTAATGCTTGGTCGGTAAGTGCTTTAATATGCGTTGGATATTGTACAAAAGTGTGATTGAGACTAATCGGGAGCTTCTGTTTCCTTTGACACCTCGAGACTGATAAGTTTGGCTCCTTTTCATGACATACCTGCGCAAGAATTGGCTTAAGGTGCAAGATTTTAACTTCGCCTCCAACACCTTGAGATCGATAAGTTTAGATTCAAGTTTGGTTTTCATGCAACAATCAACTTAAGGTGTGAGAGTTTAACATCGCCTCTGACACCTTGAGACTGACAAATTTGGCTTCAAGTTTGGCTCATATGCAACAATCAGCTTAAGGTATGAGAATTTACCTCTGACACCTTGAGACTGACAAATGCCATTACAAAACAAATTCGTGAAAAGGTCAGCTCAAGGTGTAAAGGGATAAATTTTGTCCACTTTAAGGCATGTAAATTTAGAAATCCTTTTAAGAATAAATTCGTGAAAAATCCAGCTTAAGGTGCAAAGGGCAAATTTATCCACCTTAAGGAATGGAAATTTAGCGATTCTTTAAGGATACAACCATAAAAAGTCCATCTTAAGGTGAAAAGGGACAAATTTTGTCCACATGAAGGCATGAAAATTTAGAGACTCTTTTAAGGATAAATCTGTGAAAAGGCGAGCTTAAGGTGCAAGGGCACAAATTTTGTCCACCTGAAGGCATGGAATTTAGAAGGCCTCAACTTGAAGACTTGGAGGTTTTAACGACTTCAACTTGCAAACTTGGTGGATTTAGTGACTTTAGCTTGCAAACTTGGCAGATTTGGACACTTCAGCTTGTAGACTTGAGGACTTTAACTTGCAGGTTTAACAAATTTGACGACTTCAACTTATAAGCTTGGCTGATTTAGAGACTTCAGCTTGAAAATTTAGTATGTTTGGATACTTTAGCTTGCAGAATTAATGACTTCAACTTGCATATTTGATAAATTTGGCGACTTCAACTTGCAAATGTAATGACACAAAATGTCATTATGTCAAAAACCATCTAAAAAAACGTAGCGACGAAGGAAATTCCTTTTTCCGAACTTGATAGAAATTATTTCATGGGAAAAAGTAGGGCCTAACTTAATTGTGCCAAAAAATTAAAAGAAATGGGCCAGGACTGCTGTCTACCACTATAGCAGTACCTGGGCAGTAGCTAGCTCGGGTTTTAGGGTTTTATTTAAAACCCTCTTTTTACTTAAGCCTCCTTAGGTCGTTCCCTTCCGCCAAAAACACCCAGAGCAACCCTAACACCCAGAACAATAAGGTTTTGAAGTCCATGCTTCATGAGAGCAATATCGAGGCATAACTGATGAGTTTCCAATGCAAAAAGAGGTCATATGCATATGGGGCAACTCTCCACTCTCTGTAGCAATGTAATTCATCTACGAGGTAGGTTATGGTTAATTATAGTATACTTCGGTTAGATGCATGTAATAATGATAGTAATGTCGGGAGTTTTAATGTCTTAGGACTTCGAGCACAGAGTTTTGATGGACGAAATAATAATAATTGGTTTAGGTTTTAATGTATGATTTGAACTGTTATATTATTAAGTTGTTGAGTTCCTATATGTCTTGATAGTATAAATTAGTATGAATTAGAGTTTGTTGGAAGATTACAAGGGGTAAGATAGTAAGGATGACTAATGAAAGAAGAGAGAGTAAATTGGGGTGAAGCTAGGATACTTGTTAGATTCCAGGAATCTAGTGAAGTCATTTGGGAATGGGAGGAGGGCGTAATTATGGACCATATGTGTAATGGTAGAATTAGTGGGTGTGATTGATTTGAAAAAAGTCTAGGATTTAGGGTCAGATAAGCAGAAGGAAGCTAGGTAGGGGCTTAGTGTTTGGGATGAAGGTTGCTCATAAATAAGGGTGTAAGAGTCTTAGAGTGATGTTAGTATTTTGATATTAGGGTGTTAGGTAGAGATATGAGTGATGATCTAAGAGTATGAGCGGGAGTCGGTAAGAGAGAGTCGTCGGGTTTCATTCGAGCAGGGTTCTCTATGTGTCTACTTATATGTCATAGGAGTCTCAGTTATGTGAAAGTAGAAAAAAATGCTATATCAATCTTCAATGTTGTTTGACTGTTAATGATAGTAATGGACTGGCTTGACCCTATGCTTGCATGTGAATTTAGTGTTCTTGATATCTTTTGGCATTACGTATAAGTTTCGACTGCATATTGTATACTACATTGATGATACTGATGTTGATATATTGATGGTGGCAAGACGAGAATGTGATAATGATGATGATGCAGTCATGTTGTGATAATATTGTTATGTGGCTGATATTGTGATGATGTTATGATGGTAATGAGGTAAAAGTGAGATAATGATGAGATGATTCATACATGTTGCATGCATGCATTCATTACACTTTATGGAGTGCCTATATGTGTATGCCGTGGTGTTTTGGACTATGGAAAATCTGCTTAATGAAATTGACTTATTATTCATCTGTCTGTTTATGAAAAGGAAGAGTCGTGTTCATACTTACTTATTGTAGGTTGTAAAGAGATAGGGGTAATTAGGCTACCTGGTCTAGTACCTTTGGTGTGTTAAAATAGTGAAATCCGTAGAACAGTCGATAATTATATAGAGAGTAGAAATCACGGGAGTAGAGAAAGGAAATAAGATAAATTAAGACTTAGGATCTATAAAAATGGATGGATGTGTTAAAGGACAATGATACACAAAAATGTTAAATGACAAGTAGGTCACAGAGATGCTAAAGGAAACATGCCAACCATTATATGAAAAGAGATTTAGTAATTGGAACTTTATTTGATGTCATGATTTCCTTCCTAATTGTTATTATTGTTATTTGTTTCTAACCCTGGTCAACCGATGATACCTACTAGTACGTGTAGTTATACTGATACTACACTTACTATACTTTCTTTTGGGGGTATAGTCATATTGCAGGTCAGTTGGGGTTTATATAGAAGCGACGGTTATCACTCTCCAACAGCTCGTGTCCTTTCACTCTTACATAGAAGTTATGTCCTGAACTTTCATGTTCCTTATTTAATGCTCTTGTACCGATTTAGATTAGGTTTAGGGGAATCACTGCTTATAAGTAGCTAATCAATATGAGATAGTAGAGTGAAGAAATAGATATACAATATACAATAATAGTAGGAAGGAAGGAAATGGTATTCAATGAGTAACTAGAGAAGAATGGATATACAACCGTGCTATACAGATAACCAAACATGAAGGTACTACCCTGAGAGAGATAGTCCAATATCATAGATTGTAAACAATAAGGGAGCTAACTCTAGCATAATCAGGGTCTCTAACCGAAATGTGAGTAATCATAAAATAATCTAACAATAATAGTATCTTACCATAATAAAAGGAGTAAAGGAATTCGGAAGCGTACCTACAACCTTGGGTGCTAGTCCATAACCCGCTTTCCACGATCAATACAATAATAACAAAACAATAATGAAATCAGCTAGCCTGGACAACTAATAACTTAATCGGCCCCCATAAGCCCGAAAGGCACAAGCAAACACTCAACTAACAGCAACCATAACTTGTACCTATACAGCATCCCATAAGAGATATAGATACAAGTGTCAAATAATTATACTGGTGATAGGCAATGCACATGAACGAACGAATGCAACGTAAATCAATACTACCATACCGACTGAGTGCCAAACCATACAAAGTATATACACCTCTTTTGGCTCACCGGCTCGTAAGGCAGGACCTATGGATATCATCTCTCCCGATACGTGGTCCCCAGATAGAGAAATCCATAAAGGACTTGGGATATCAATATATACTACCTGGTCGCAAACCATGACTTCCAATAACTAATCATAATACATCTACTCCGTCTAGGACCAGAGAGAGATAAGAGTGAAAAAGAGTGGTCGGACTCGAACCGATGGTAATCGTAATACAGTACCATAAAATCTGATGCTCGAGATTAAATTCAGGACTAAAAATGGTAAATTAATGTAGAAAAGGGTCGGAATCCCCCTCAATAAAAGTGAATAAGTAGTAGTAAAGAGAGTGGATTACTAATGGATTGGAATCAGCCTCGGTCTAATTTCCAAAGTAGTATGTTTAGTTTAAAATATCATAATCTAATAATAAGGGTGGTACAATTTTCATTTTAAGAGAAACAATTTTAAAGGTGAAAAAGTGAGAATAAGTCCCTTTTTAGAAAATAGTAGTAAAACCAAGGATCTAACCAGAATCGTACCACTAAATAAACATAAATATATCTAAATGTATCCATGCTATCACCAGTATCCAAACAATACAAATTTAAGCGTCCAAGCATCTAAGAACTAAATCATATCCTTCCAAAGAATAAAATACTAACCTAGTGTCCAACTGGTATCGTAACCACAGCCTCGGGCCCAACAATATATAAATTAATAAGATATCAGCACCATAATTTGGGAAACTAAGGTAAACAAGGGCATAAATCTACTAGAAGAATCTACTCGGGGGATATCGCCCAATTCACTAAGTAATACGGTAAGTCTTACACTAAAGGAGCCTTCATGTCAATCTATGGTTAAAAAAGTCTATAATCAAGTGTAATAGGATCCTACAACCATAACAGGTATTCTAGGCTGGAGCTCGAGTTATATTTCTATTCTAAATCCCCTAAATAGGTCAAGTCATGATACAACTAGGTATAAACCTATCCTATAAATCCTACCTAGCATGCAATTTATACAATACACAATCTCATAGAGAAGAGTAGATTGTAGCCTACCTCGTAGCCAAACAGCAGTCTCAAACTGTCCACAAATAGCTCGTCTTCGCTCCATGATCTCTGAATGACGTCGTGCTATCAAAATCATAATCTATACATTAATACGAGTAAAACAAGACCTATATTGTAACATAAAACTCCAGGTCAAAACTTAGGTCAAGAATAGACTCATGGGGCCTGCAAATCGAATCCCAAAATTGAATCAATTAAGAGGTATCTTGAAGGACAAGGAATGCGTGCTCAAAATTTGAGTACCAACGGAGTTTAGATTGGGGCTCAAATCAGCCCCAAGAGCTAGAGAAAAAGAGAGAGAAAATCAAGAATTTAAAGGAGAATTAGGCCAAAAACATATGAAGAAACTAATGAGAAATGATTACTTCAACGTCCTCTACTCATCCCAACTCCAATTTATGATTTCCCGCAAGTTCTTGAGCTCTTAGGTCCAAAAATGGCAGAAAAATAGGGTTAGAAAATGAAGAAAATTTGGGAAGAGGGAGTTATATACTGCCAGCAATGGTCGCTAAAGCAGTCACCCCTAAAGCAACGAGGTGGGCGCTAAAGCGACCTTTCCTTAGCTTTCTTGCCACCGCTAAAGCAGTTATTTGGCCGCTAAAGCGGCTACCGATAAAGCGATCATGGGCTGCTAAAGCAGATATCGCTAAATCAATCATGGGCTGCTAATGAGGCTACCGCTAAAGCAGTCTTTTGGCCGCTAAAGCGGATGAACTAGCAACTTAGGCACCAACAATTCGCTAAGTCCCAACGGACTCCGATCTGGTGCTCGAGATTCATTCGAAACCTTGTGCATGTAAATAAACTATGCTACCCTACCAAAATTAGCATTTCAGACTCAACAAAACCATCAAAATTTCCATCCGAGGTCGTTTTGACAAAATATGGGCCCCACACCTATTGTTCTATTTTTACCAATTTCCAACCAATAGCCCAAAATGAGTTCTGACTCCTCGAGACCTGGACTAAGAGTCTCCCTAGCCTAAAATTCACGTTCCAGAGTTAACGGCGCAGTCAAATTTTCAGTTAAGGCTGTTTACTAGAAGTTTTGGTCCAAAACTAATTTCTTAACTTCAAAAGCTCTGAAACAGGGAAATGGGCATAAAACCAAAACGAACTGCCCAAAGACCGAACCGACGCTCTCGACAAGTCATAAATGATCTGTAGGCACTATGAAAAGGCATACAATGCCATAAATATGCAAAAATAGAGAAAATTACCTGGAGGGTCATTATAATATCCACTACTAAAAGGACATTCGTCCTCGAAAGTCAATGTATAGAAAGAGCCGAAAGCTCGAAAGGATGAGGTACTGGGCCCACATGCCCCGTGAAAGCCTCCCCAGATAACTTCTAAGGACAACCAATGCTTCCAAGGAATTTTGCTAAAGGTATCATTTTTTCATTCACATCCTTAGTTCACTTTCCAAGTAACCAAAAACTCATCCTCAACAACCTACTGGCCTCCAAATGATCCGAGCATGACTGAGGCATGCAAACCCAAACCATAGCATAATAACACCACACTAATACAAGCACAACCAAGTGAAAACTCAACTAGGCTAAAGACAATCGAAAGCATCAACCACACAGCCAACTCGATATTTCAAATCTAATATTCCCTTGTCTTTCCAAACCTGTTGTCTACTCCGAGATATTCAAAATCTCTCCAACATCATCAGAATCCTACCCACATAATCATACAACACTAACCTCGAAAGACTGAAGCTGACCCACTAAAAATCAACACGGACTAGCATATGAACAAGGCCCCATAAGGTTCTACCTGAATACTTAAATGGTGGTGACCAAAGTCTGTGATCTCTACCAAAGCTACCAACTGGTCTGGATGACCCTCAAAACCAATAGTCATGAGTCCAAAGTGTATTCTCTCAAAACTGAATGATCTGCTCCAAAATGGCCCATTGACTATGAGTGAAACCACGCTAAGCCCAACTTGAGTACATTTTTTTAGCTGAGGAGACAATCAAAATTCTGATGACATCTAAGAACCAAGGTCAAAAGCAGTCGAAACCAATACCAGGTGCCAACAAACCACCCTTTTTGAACATCTATTAAGTACAATCTATCTAAACTAAAGAAAACTAGACCAATAGGTAATAAATAGGCCTAGTCAGCGTGTCAATAAATGCTCAACTGAATCAAAAGCTCAAAATAGCTAAGTTAACAAATTCATAGCTATAATCTTAACACTGGAGTTGAACTACCTAGTCCCAACTATCTAAACCGATCTTGTTGACGAGTAAGCATCCACATACCAAAATTTACCACAACCTTCAAGCCATTATTCAAAGGAATCAAAAGTCATAACTGGAGCTAACCAGTCTTCACTGATGTCAAATACCCAAACCAATCTCACTTTCAGAAACTGAGCATGTAACCAACGTTTCCCGCAAGGGATGAAACTGAAATGTTAATGTTGAGGGGCATAACACATCAAGGCATAACTAAAAGCTCTCCGGGGCTGCAAAGAGTCCTAACGATAGCCAAATATCAAGCAAATTAGAAAATTATCATCTCTAGTACTCAGTCTTTAGAATCACACCCTTTGGTTGCCAACAACTTATACACACGAACACAGTTCCAAGTGAAAGCATCCCACAAAATTATACTAGGCCGAACAAATCTCGAAATGAGAATTTACTGAATCCACTCATTTAAGCCCCCCCCCGACTCAAATGGACCACGAACCATATCATAGAAAGAATGGAGTACCCAACTCAACAACAACACCAAGATCAAGACCACTACTGGGTGATAAACCTACCTGCCAAACTGAAAGAACAAACCTCAACCTACCAACCTCAGAAGTGGGCTATAGAAAAGATTGCCAACTCTAGAATCACAACTAAACCATAGAAGGCCAACCCTACCTTCACTCCCACAACCCACTCAACAGCCGACCTTACCTTACTATCAGAAAGAAAAACCAACCCACCAAGGTTCTAAGACAAACAGAAAAGAATAGCAAGAAAAGGACACTAACTAGAAAATGTTAGCTTAGTCGTTTATCAATTAAGGATCTATTAAAATTAAAACAATACCAATAGTAACAACAGTATAAAGTGCAGGTGGCACAAAAATGAGAAAAAAAACAACCAGTACCACTCTAAGATAATAACAAGGCCATCTTGCAAAAAGAAATGGGATTAACCCAAGCACTACACCCCAAGACAATCACAATATCGATCCATTCAATCCACTACCAAAAAAAAATATCTATGGGGGTAGTCATATATGCATAAATCTACACAAAGGCTTACACAGTTAATATAGTAATATCAAGGCACATGAACACCGATGGGTTTGAAAACCCCAACTCAATTCAAATAGAAACTAGAAGACAGTAAACCAAGAGCACACCTAAAATAATAGAATCCAAAGTCATAGCCCCGAACCTGCTCGAAGAAGTATGAATCTAAATGCGTCCAAACCTAGACTGAGCATCTAAATGACCAACTAAAATACTGAGGGCACCGCCTCTAACGAAAAGGGCTACAGCTCCAAGAGACTGATCTGTCTGCACTAACTTCTCAACAAACCCATACCATGGACACTTTCTGGACCAATAGTCAGTCTCTTTATAGTCTTAACAAACCCCTGAAGCTCTAATCTGGTAAGAAACATGAGATGACCCCAACTGGTTGACCAACTCATGCCTGAGGCACCCCCTAGACTAATGACCAACCTCTTTATAGTTAAAAACATGCCCCTGGAACTCTCTGATGCAGTGTACCTGCTGACCCAGAATGGCATCCACGGACTGAAGATATATATCGAATACCCCACAATGCCCAACCAGAACTTAATCCACTATGACCACTATGAAATATCTGAGAGTCACATATAATTCGAGGTGCTAATAGACTGTAAGTGATGCTAACCTCTACTGGGAGGATCCCTACCTCCAGAAGGAATACCACTGAAACTGTACTGCTGACATAGTCTCTTGCCGCCACCTCTATATATCTCAAGACATGCCCTCCCTGTAGTCCTCACATGATCAATAACCTGAAGGAAAGTTGACCTAGATGCTATCAAATGCTCTAATGCCAATTGATGCAGTAAAGTCAATCCTTTGATAAATCCATGCATCATCTCCTACTCTATGGGAAAAAACATAAGAATATGTATGGCCCACTCGAGAAACCCAATCTCATGCTCGAAAACTAATAAAGAGCCCTGCTGAACACCACCAAACCCAACTCTGGCTGAGAAATACTTGATGTACCGGGCATCACCATTGACTATGCAGTATCTACAAAAAGACTCAGAATCCCTAACACGATATCCAGAAAAGCTGAGGCAGTCACAACCTCTGTCGAAGACTGGGCTGGCCCCAGGCCCTCTGGCTGATACTGAAGATCCTTAATATTAATCTCTAACTCACTAGCCCAATGTTGAGCTGAAACTCTGGTAACATACTCAAAAATCCCATTTGCATCTATTGACAACCTCGTGCCATCCATCTAGGAAAGAGTGGAGTCAAAAGAAGCACTTAGAGGTTCATAGAAGTATGGACACATGATAAGGAGTCAAGAATTAGGATTTCTTAAGAATTTCCCATAGCCTCTCGAAGATAGGATACAGACATCTCTGTACAGATCCACAGGACTCTACTAGGCACTTAGCTCTTATACCAATGAAACTAGTGGACCTAGGCTCTGATATCAAACTGTCACGACTCAATTTCTCAGGTCATGATAGCACCTAATATAATCTACCGGTAGGAAGCCAACCTATAAGTCCAGAATATCAAGTAATAGACTATCAAGAGAAAAAAAGAAAGCAACAGAAAATGAGTCCAATAAAGAGACTAATACGGAGAAGTAACCCCAAAATCTGATGAAGTCAGTACAAGAGCTACTAACAAAAAAAGAGTACACATTATGCATAATATATTTATACAGAATTGTCTCAGAAATGCAAAATAAAGTTTGTACAGCAACTGAGGGAGAGCAAGAACAACTCCAGATGTCAGGAGCTCACCCTAAATCTCCCATCCATAGCAGCTTGACACTATACACACGTCATCGGTGAGAACTCGTACTATGATCTGCAAGGTTCAAAAGTGTAGTATAAGTACCAAACACGTGGTACTTAATAGGCATTGGCCAATTGAGCTCCAAAGATAATGCAGGGATAAACAACATGGAAGGCAGGAATATAAGCTACAGGAAAAACTATTCAAGATATGCAACATAATAATGTTAGTGGAGAGGTAAACATAAACTACCAAATACTATGAGTAACTAGAGAAAAATAGATATACAACTGCGCTATATCGATAACCAAACATAAAGGTACTACCCTGAGGGAGCTAGTACAACATCCCGAGGATTAAACAATAAATAAGCCAACTTTAGCAAAATCAGGGTCTCTAACTAAAATGTAAGTAAGCATAAGATAATCTAACAACAATAGTATCTTACCATAACAAGGAGTAAAGGTACTCGGAAGCGTACCTACAACCATGGGCACCAGCCCATAACCAGCCTTGAACAGATGCTAAATAAGTAGATATCCATAAAATCTGATGCCCGCGATCAAATTCGGGACTAAAATGGTAAAATAATGTAGAAAAGGGTCAAAATTCCCCTAGACCGAAATGAGTAAGTAGTGCTAAATAGAGTGGATTAATGATGGATCGGAATCAGCCTCAGTCTAATTTATAAAGTAGTATGTTTAGTTTAAAATATATTTAATCCAATAATATGGGTGGTACAATTTTCGTTTTAAGATAAACAATTTTAAATGTGGAAAAGTGAAAATAATTCCCTTTTTAGAAAACACTAGTAAAACCAAGGTTCTAACCAAAATCATACCATTAAATAAGCATAAATATATCTAAATGTATCCTTGCCATCACCAGTATTCAAACAATACAAATGTAATCATCCAAGCATCTAAGAACTAAACCATGTCCTTCCAAAGAATAGAATACTAACCTAGTTTCCAACTAGTATCATAACCACAGCCTCAAGCCCAATAATATATAAATTAACAAGATATCAGCACCATAATTTGGGAAACTAAGGTAAACAAAGGCATAAAGCTACTAAAAGGACCTACTCGGGGGGATATCACCCAATTAACTAAGTAATACGGTAAATCTTATACTAAAGGAGCCTTCATGTCAATCTATGGTTAAACAAGTCTATAATCAAGTGTAATAGGATCCTACAACCATAACGGGTATTCTAGGCTAGGGCTCGAGTTACATTACTATTCTAAATCCCCTAAATAGGTCAAGTCATAATACAACTAGGTATAAACTTATCCTATAACCCCTACCTAGCATGCAATTTATACAATATACAATCTCAAAGAGAAGAGTAGACTATAGCCTACCTCGTAGCCGAAGAGCAGTCTGGAACTACCCATAACAGCTCATCTTCACTCCATGAGCTTTGAATGGCATTGCGCTATCAAAATCATAATATATAAATTAATACGAGTAAAATAAGACTCATATTGTAATATAAAACTCCATGCTAAAAATCAGGTCAAGAATAGGCTCATGGAGATCACAAATGGAATCCCAAAATTGAATTAATCAAGAGGTCCGTCGAAGGACAAGAAATGCATGCTCAAAATTTTAGTACAAATGGAGTCTAGATTAGGGCTCAAATCATCCCTAAGATCTAGAGAAAAAGAGAGAAAATCAAGAAGAATTAGGCCAAAAACATACGAAGAAACTAATTGGAAATGATCTCTTCAACATCCTCTACTCATCCCCAACTCCAATTTATGATCTCCTACAAGTTCTTGAGCTCTTAGGTGTAGAAAAAGGGGTTAGAAAATGAAGAAAATCAGGAAGATGGAGTAATATACTACCAGCGAGGTGGACGCTAAAGCGACCTTGCCTTGGTTGGCCAGCCACTACTAAAGCGGTTATTTGGATGATGAAGTAGCTACCACTTAAGAGGTCATGGGCCGCTAAAGCAGCTGCACCAGCAATTTGCTAAGTCCCAAAGGACACTGATTGGATGCTCGAGATTCATTCGAAACCCCGTGCATGTAAATGAACTATGCTACCCTATCCAAATCGGTATTTTGGACTCAATGGAATCATCAAAATTCCCATCTGAGATCATTTTGACAAAATATAGACCCTATACCCACTATTCCATTTATACCAATTTTCAACCAATAGCCCAAAATGAGTCCAAAAGCCTCGGGACCCGAACCAAGGGTCCCTTTAGCCTAAAATTCACGTTCCAAAGCTAACGGAAATGTTGGAATTTTAATTTGAGGTCTTTTACTAGAATTTTTGGTCCAAGACTAAGTTCTTAACTTTAAAAGCTCCAAAATAGGAAAATAGGCGTCAAACGCAAATGAACTGTCCAAAGACCAAACCGACGATCCCAGCAAGTCATAAATGACTTGTAGCTACTATAGAAAGGCATGAAATGCTACAAGTACACATAAACAGAGAAAATGACCTAGAGGGTCATTATAAAGGGTTCTCCTTTCTAGGATAGAGTTGGGTAGGTGCCCGCACGATCCATGATTTAAGTCGATCGTGACAGCTAATTTAGTGGATTTAGAGACTTTAACTTGTAGACTTGGTGTTATAGAGGACTTTAAATTGTGTTGAAAAAACTTATCTCCAACAGATGTTTGCCCCCACCATGCCATCAATATTAGGTGTAAGTCTGAAGTTTGATGAAAGAGTACTTGTAGACCTAACTATCATGTGTCAGACCAAGTGAGAACATGTATGTTTTGTGTGACTAAACTTAGAATGTAACTCTAAGCACCTATGTACCTCAATAAAGAGGGTCAAGTCATAAAATAGTTCTAAAAGAGTAATTTTTTGTGTCTCAACTTTTGCGAGATTTTCAACCTAATAAACTTTGTTTTTGGATCGTGCATAGTTTATACTCTTACTGATTAAGAAAAATATGTAGTTTATTCTCGTGCCTTAAGGAGCTTTGCACTTGAAGGCTTAGCTCAAATGTAAAGGGCTTCATGACTTGAAATTTTAACTCGAATTTGATGAGCATTTGCAACATGAAAATTTGGCTCATAATTTGAGGAGCTTCATGTATTTAAGACTTAGCTAAAATTTAAGTAGCTTTATAACTTTAATATTTGGCTCAAATTTAAAGAGATTTGCAACTTGAAGATTAATTTGAATTTGACAAGTTTCATAACTCGAAAATTTAGCTCGAATTTAAGGAGCGTCATGATGTATAGTTTAGGATCGTGCATCCATAAGCATTTCAACTTGAATATTTTAGATTAGATATGGAGAGCTTTGTGACATGCATTTTAGACTCATGTGTCCAAGAGAATTTCAACTTAAAGATTTAGCTCAAATTTAAAGAGCTTTACTATTTGAAAATCTAGCTTGTAATATGGTGAGATTTGTTACATGAAGATTTAGCTAAACTTTGAAGATCTTTGTGATTTCAATATTTAGCTTGGATTTGAAGAGCTTCTAAATTTGAAGATTTAGCTCAAATTTGAAGAGCTTCCAACTTAGAGAATTAGCTCAAATTTGAAGAGCTTCATGACATACAGCTTAGGTTTGTGCGTCTAGAAGCTTTATAACTTTAAGATTTGGCTCAAATTTGAAGAGCTTTACAATTTGAAGATTAACTTGAATTTGACAAGTTTAACAATTTGAAGACTTAGCTCTAATTTGAGGAGCTTTACAACTTGAAATTTTGGTTTGTGATTGATGAGTTTTGTGACTTGCAAATTTAGCTCGAATTTGAAGAGCTTTGTGACATACAATTTAGGCTCGTTTGTCCAGGAATATAGCAACTTGTAATTTAAGATCATGCATTGAGGAGCTCTATAATGTGCAGTTTATGCTCATGCATTGAGGAGCATCTAGACATACATAGACTCTTTTAATTCATCTTTGGATGGAGACTTGCCCCCACTATAAAGTTCTACAATATCTTTATATTTGTGAGGCTCATAGATAGGCAGTCATTGATTTTCTCTTGTAACCATGCTTAATTCCATATCATGCTCACAGTTAAAAACTCTTCAAATGTATTGGGCTTTAATCCTTGCAAGATGTAGTGAAGACCCCAATTCATGCCTTGAATGCACATTTCAATGCTTAAAATTTCAATTAGGTAATCTTTGCAGTTGAAGCTAAAACTTCTCTAGCGATTGATAAAGTCAACAACTGGCTCATCTTCATGTTGGTGAGCCTTTGTAAGTTCAATCACACTAACAACAAGTCTTGTTCTATAGAAACGATTGAGGAACTCTTGCTCCAACTGCTCCCAATTATCTATAGATCCAGGTTCGAGATCTATGTACCAATTAAAGGTATTTTCTTTGAGAGATCCAACAAACCGCTTGACTTCCCTGCATCATTGCAAGTCTTGATAAAGTGTAGTATATGTTGTTTGGAATTTCCTTTGCCATCAAATTGTTAGAGCTTAGAAGGTTGATAGCCATCAAGCATCTTCAACTTATCAATTCATTGTGTATATGGCTTAGCATATGTGAGAGAAAATTTGGATGAGGACTCAGATTTATATTCAATAACCTCTATGATGAAGTCCTTCAATTGGTCAATCGGAATTAAACCTTTAGCTGGGACTTGGATCTCTTTGACCATTGTTGTTTGCTATATGAAAGGCTCTTCTTTCTCTTAAATTTAAGGAAGCTTCATAGGTGCTTGACTTGATCCTCCCAAAGTTACACTCTCCATCTTATATGTTAGCTTGAAAGGTTTAGCATCTTGTTCTTGCACACGATTTGTCAAGCCTTCAACTCCTTTGATCAAGCTTGATCAAGCATCCAACTTCATAGATTCAAGATTAAGACCACAAAATTCAAGATCAAGCTCAAAAACTCTTGAATTCAAGTACAAGTCAAGATCAAGTCCATCAAATTCACAAGTCAAGATCAAATTCATCAAATTCAAATCCCAAGTTAAGATCAAATTTACTATATTCAAGATCAATCTCGAAGGCCCTTGAATTTATATTTGAAAAGTTGAATCAGAGGATTCATAGATATTGTAACTCTCGCATATTGAAATAAAATACTATGATTGTTGCAATATTTGTTTGTCTTGATTACTATTTTTCCGACGCAAATTTTCTTGTCGGCAAATGTAAAATTATCTTTTAGTGTTACTTCCTCCACGAATTAGGACTTCACATACCAACGGAAAAGGGCTGTTGAGGCAGTGATGTTCAAATCATAAATTTTTTATGTTTTAAAGGATAATAACATTCACTGCACGTGATTAATCGTAATAGGGGAAGGAACAATTGTTCATGATTCGTTGGAAATATAATCATTACCATGAAAACGAACCTTTTCTTTAAAACATATGTGTGTGTGTGTGTGTGTGTGTATGTATTTTGTGTACTGGTAATTTAACATGATACATTGCCTGAATTAATTCAATCTGAATCTGATTTAGTAGTCCCTTAACACTTCAAGACTCGCTTACTCTGACAAGTATTGAAGCAGGGGACATTTGTACACAATAAAATTTTATTAAATTTAAATTCGTACGAAATTTGGATTATATTAAATTCAAAATATGTTAGTCCAAATAAATATTGTGGATTAATATAATTGGATTAATTATTTAAGTTTAATAAGTATGGATTTATTGAATTCCAATTTTCATTGGGCTAGTCTATTCATTTGGGCTACAAATGTTGAGCCCACTTTGCAAAGCCCAATATGTCATCTTATTCTAGAGGACCAATTTAGTGTTACATGTTGAATGTCGTGGCACACCAAGTCAAGCGAAAGATTCCTCCAACAAAAGGCCAACAAAATTGTGTCATGTGTACGAGTGACATATACCAACCAATCAAATATCACCTTGTCACTCAAATATAATTGGACGATACAAGCATGTCTTCATCACAATTCCTCCATCCTACAACTATAAATAGGGGTCTTCCATAATACAAAAATGGAACCAGAATTCTAACAAGAAGCAAGAGAGAGATCGTGGATCAAATGCTGAAGATTTTTCTACAAGTTATAAGTTCCGCATTCAAGCATCCAAGTTCATAGATTCAAGATCAAGACCACGAGATTTAAGGTCATACTCAAAAGCCTGTGAATTCAAGTACAAGTCAAGATCAGGTTCATCAAATTCACAAGTCATGATCAAGTTCATCAAATTTACAAGTCAAGATCAAGTTCATCAAATTCGCAACTCAAGATCAAGACAACAAGATTCAAGATCAAACTCAAAAACCCGAATACAAGTACAAGTCAAGATCAAGTCCATCAAATTCACAAGTCAAGATCAAAATTATCAAATTCAAATTTCCAAGTCAAGATGAAATTCACTATATTCAAGATCAAGCCTGAAGGCCCTTGAATTTACACTTGAAAAGGCAAATTAGAGGATTCAAAGAGATTGTAACACTAGAATATTGAAATAAAAAACTACGATTATTGCGATATTTTTCTGTCTTGATTATTATTTTCTTAACACAAAATATATTATTTGTAAATTTAAAATTATCATTTAGTGTTGCTTTCTCCATAAATTAGGACTTCACATACCAATGAAAAAGGTGGCAGAGGCGGTGATGTTCAAATTATAGCGTTTCTATGTTTTAAAAGGTAATAACATTCACTACACGTGATTAGTCGTTACAGGAGAAGGAACAGTTGTTCACATGATTCCCTAAAAATGTAAATATTACCACCAAAATAGACCTTTTCTTTATATATATATATATATATATATTGCCTGAATTAATGCACATGATACATTGCCTGAATCAATTCAATCTGAATCTGATTTAATAGTCCTTTAATACTTCAAGACTTAACTTCAATTTAAACAAGTTAGTACTCTGATAAGTCTTAAAGCAGGGGGCATTTGTACACAATAAAATTTTATTAAATTTAAATCCATACGAAATTTGAATTATATTAAATTCAAAATATGTTAGTCCAAATAAATATTATGGATTAATATAATTGGATTAATTATTTAAGTCCAATAAGTATGGATTTAATTGAAGTCTAATTTTCATTGGGCTAGTCTATTCATTTGGGCTACAAATGATGAGCCCACTTTACAAAGCCTAATATGTCATCTTATTCTAGAGGCCCAATTTGGTGCCACATGTCGAATGATGTGGCACTCCAAGTCAAGCAAAGGAGTCAATGGGATCATGTCACGTATCAAAATAATGCACCAAGTCTAGTGAAATAAAAGGCCAATAAAAATATATCATGTATAGAAGTGACATGTTTCGACCAATCAAATATCATCTTGTCACTCAAATTTGATTGGCCGAAATAAGTATGTCTTCATGTCAATTCCTCTATCCTACAACTACAAATAGGGGTCTTCCATAATTCAGAAAAGAGACCAGAATTCTAATAAAAAGTAAGAGAGAGCTCGTGGATTAAACAAGTTCAAGCATTCAAGAATCTAAGTTCATAGATTCAAGATCAAGACCATAAGATTGAAGATCAAGCTCAAAAGTCCTTGAATTCAAGTACAAGTCAAGATTAAGTTCATCAACTTTGTAACTCAAGATCAAGACCACAAGATTCAAGATCAAGCTCAAAAGTCCTTGAATTTAAGTACAAGTCAAGATCAAGTCTATTGAATTCATAAGTCAAGACCAAATTCAGTAAATTCAAATCCCCAAGTAAAGATCAAATTCACTATATACAAGATCAAGCTCGGTGGCCCTTGAATTTACATTTAAAAAAGGCAAATCAGAGGATTCATAGAGATTGTAGCACTCTCATATTGAAATAAAAACTACGATTGTTGTGATATTTTTCTATCTTGATAATTATTTTCTCAACGCAAATTTTATTGCCTATAAATTCTGTCACACCCAGTGGGACAATCTCTACCTCTCATCTCTTTCTCTTAAAGTCGAAGAACATCAAAATGACTCAAATAAAGATCAACTCCAAATACAATGCTACTGTGGATGCTCACTCGAAAAGCAAATTAAAACTGGCCATGAAAATTATTAGTCAATTCAAAATAAATTTGGCTCAACTTGATCTTCCATAAGAACATCATCACAAGTCTGAAAACCCATTCATGTAAGAAGGTGATGTCTTGAATGGTGAATGTGCTCTAATATCCACTTAAATTATTTCCCAGTCCAATCTTTATATAGATAGAGATTCACATCATTCTTCATCCTCTACGATGGTGGTACATGCAATGACGATTGACGCATACACTAGAAAAGAACAATTAGCAAGTTTGACTAAAGTAATTAAAGGCTTGACAAAGTGTATGAAAAAGCAAGAGACTAAATTTTTCAAGTTGATAAATATGATGGATAGCATGACTGAGAGTAAACCAAGACAAGTACCTATGGATCTTCCCGAAAGTCAAAAAAATGAGAGTGTTTCAAAAAGGAAATAATAATTGTCAAACAGATCCATCTCTTCACTGAAGGTTTGATTCCTATTGATCAATTGAAGGACTTAAGACTAGAGGCTATCAAAGATCTAAGTCCTCATCAAAATTTTCCCTTACATAAGCAAAGTCGTATAAAGGATTGATAACTCAAAGATGTATGATGGCATCAACCTCAAAAGCTCCAACAATTTGACGGCAAAGGGAATCCCAAATAACATATAGCACATTTTATTAAGACATGCAATAATGCTGGTACCTATGGTGATTATTTTGTCAAGCAATTCGTTTGGCCTCTCAAAGAAAATGTCTTTGATTAATATACAAAATTCGAACCCAATTCTATAGATAGTTGGGAGTAGTTAGATCAAGAGTTTCTCAATCATTTCTAGAGCACAAGTTGTGTCGTTCATATGATTGAACTTACAAAGTTTCATTAATATGAAGATGAGTCAGTTTTTGACTTTATCAATCGCTAGAGAAAGTTAAGCCTCAACTACAAAGATCGCCTTACTGAAACTTCTAACATTGCAATGTGCATTCAAGGCATGAATTAGGTTCTTCACTACATCTTTCAAGGATTGATCCCAATACATATGAAGAGTTGGCAACTCATGTGCATGATATGGAACTAAGCATGGTTGCAAGAGGAGATCAACGACTACCTGCCTATGAGGGATAGCAAAGATGAAGATATATAAGAACTTCGTATGGGGGCAAGTTTGCATCCAAAGATGAAATTAAAGAGTCTATGTATGTCTCAAACTCTTTAATGGATGATCCTAAACTAAAAGTTACAAAACTCCTCAATGCATAAGTCTAAACTGCAAGTTATAATGATCCTTAATGCACGAGCTTAAACTATATATTTCAAAGCTTCTTAAGTTCAGGCCAAATATTAAATCATAAAACTCCTTAAATTCAAGCTAAATTGCAAGTTAAATTGCTCCTAGACTCATGAGCCTAAACTGTATGTCACTAAGCTCTTCAAATTTGAGCTAAATCTCCAAGTTGTAAAGCTCTTCAAATCCAAGTTAAATCTTGAGATTATAAGGCTCTTCAAATTTGAGCTCAATCTTCATGTCACAAAGCTCGCCAAATTATGAGCTAAATTTTCTAATCTTGAAGCTCTTCAAATTTGAGCGAAATCTTCAAGTTGAAATATTCCTTGAAACACAAGCCTAAACTGTATGTCACAAAGCTCCTCAAATTTGAGCTAAGTTTTCAAGTTAAAATACTCCGGGACGTACGAGCCTAAACTGTATGTCACAATGCTTCTCAAATTCGATCTAAATCTTCAAGTTATGAAACTTGTCAAAATCAAGTTAATCTTCAAGTTGCAAAGCTCTTTAAATTTGAGCCAACTATTAAAGTTATAAAGCTTTTCAAATTTGAGGTAAATCTTCAGAACTACCTTATGACTTGACCTTCTTCATCGAGGTAGGTAGGCTCTTAGATTTTCATTCTAAGTTCAATCACATGAGTGCCAAAAAATGCATGTTCTCATTTAATCTGACACATGAAACTTAGGTCTACAAGTACTCTTTTATCAAACTTCAAACTTTCACCAAATATTGATGGCTCAATGGGAGGAAAACCTCTATGGAAAATGAGTTTCTTGAACAGGATTTGAAGTTAAAGTATTTGATGCTTTGATTTACCAAGCCTACAGGTTAGAGTAAAAAAACTACCAAGCTTATGAGGAGGAGTCTTTATATTCTCCATGTTTGCAAGTTGAAGTCTCAAATCTATCATGTCTTTAAATTAAAGTTTCAAATCCACCATATACGAAGTTGAAATATTCAAAATCGCTGAGTTTGCAAGTTGAACAATTCAAATCTGTCAAGTCTGGAAGTTTAAGTTTTCAAATTTGAAAAGTCTACATGTTGAGGTATCCAAATAGATCGAGTTAGCAAGTTGAAGCCTTCAAATTTAGCAAGAACTCGGCAAGATAAAATCTCAAATATATCAATTCTGTAAGTTGATATCATCAAATTTGCTAAGTCTGTAAGTTGAAGCCATCAAATCCATCAAATATGCAAGCTAAAGTCTCCAAATCTGTTAGGTTTGCAAGTTGAAGTCTCCAAATCCGCCTTGTTTGTAAGTTGAAGTTATCAAAACCTCCAAGTCTTCAAGTTGAGGCCTTCTAAATTTTCATGCCTTAAGGTGGAAAAAATTAGTCCCTTTGCACCTTAAGCTGGCCTTTTCACGGATTTTTCCTTAAAGGATCACTAGATTCCCATGCTTTAAGTGGATAAAATTTGTCCCTTTGCACCTTAAGTGGGCCTTTTCACGGATTTCCCCTTAGAAGGACTTCTAAATTTCCATCCCTTAAGGTGGAAAAAAATTGTCCCTTTGAATCTTAAGCTGGCCTTTTCACGGCCTTATCCTTAAAAGGATCACTAAATTTTCATGTCTTAAGGGGGTCAAAATTTGTCCCTTTGCGCCTTAATAAGCTAGCCTTTTCATGGATTTATCTTTAAAAGGATATCTAAATTTTCATGCCTTAAGATGGACAAAATATGTTCCTTTACACCTTAAGTTGATTGTTGTAAAGGAAGAAAATTTGAAGCCTAACTTGTCACTCTCAAAGTGTCGGAGGCGAAGTTAAACTCTCACACCTTAAGCTGATTGTTTCAAGGAAATCAAACTTGAAGCCAAACTTGTCAGTCCCAAAGTGTCGGAGGTAAAGTTAAACTCTCGCACCTTAAGCTGATTGTTGCACAGGTATATCATTGAACAGAGCCGAGCTTGAAGCCGAACATGTCGGTCTCAAGATGTCGGAGGCGATGTTAAACTCTCACACCTTAAGCCGATCCTTCAAGAATATTATTTGTTTCAAACCTACAAAAGGAAAAAGAGAAAGAAAAAGGAAGCGCATAAAAGAAAAGACAAAAGAAGTACCTCGCATTTTGATGCTTGCAAATTAGGTTCGAAGCTACTGTCAAGAATCTCGCAAAGCTGTGCTATAAAAAATATATGCTACGTGGGTAATTTATAGGTAACATTGAGGTGACCTATGTTTCGTTATCCGTAACAAATATGTAAAGGATTCTTATTAGAATTTGGTTTGTTGAGGCGGCAGTGTTCAAATAAAAATCTCAGAACTTGTTAAAATTGTCTTTTAGTGTTGCTTCCTCCATGAATTAGGACTTCATATACCGACGAAAAAGGGATGCTGAGGTGCTGATAATAACATTCATTGCACGTGATTAGTTGTTACAGGGGAAAGAAAAATTGTTCACATGATTCCTTGGAATTGTATCATTACCATAAAAATGGACCTTTTCTTAAAATATATGTGTGTGTGTGTTTGATCAAAGCGTAATATAGGATTTTGGTAGAGTAGCCTCCAAGCTAAGGATTAAAGTAGAGTAGCCTCCAAGTTTGAGTTTAGGGTAGAGTAGCCTCTAAGAAACCCTAACAAGATTAGGCTCGTCTTATAGATTTCCATAAATTTTTGATGTCTACTCCCCTACCATCCAACTTTGGGCACATATTTGCCCTTGGATGGTTAAGTTTCATGTCCCGTGAAATTGATATACATACATACATATATATATCGATTTCACTTAAAATTTCTTTTTAATTTAATTATTAAACCAACCCAATATCACACCCACCTATTTAACTCATAAAAAAAATTTGACCACCCATTTAACCCATAAAACTCAAATCCTATCCCCTCCTAATTCATCATCACTTTCCAAGAGAAAACTAAGAGATTTATATTATATATAAAAAAGAAAATCTCGAACTTAGAAGATGGCAAGGAAATGGATAGTGCCAAGTTGGGTGTTGAATTGTTCGGAGAGTGGAAAAATCAACATTGATAGAGGACTTCACTGTGACAATTGGGAGCAGGTTGCAACTTTAGCTTTTATCAAATAGTATCTAAATGATCAAAATATAAGACTAATTAATACAAATTGATCCTTAATATGCAAAAGGCCAATTAATTCTGAAACTATACCATCTTCAATTTTCATCAAAATCTACTAATTTTACTACCATTTTTTACAATTTTTGATATAAACCTCATGGTTCTCTCCTGGAAAGTGACGATGAATTAGATGAATTAGGAGGGGATAAGAGTTGAGTTTAATGGGTTAAATAGGTGGGTCAGGTTCTCTTTATGAGTTAAATGGATAGGTGTGATATTGAGTTGAGTTTAATAATTAAATTTAAAAAAAAATTAAGTAATATATATATATATATATATATATATATATATATATATATATATATATATATATATCCACGTTAGCACCATGTAGGATAAAAAAAGTAGATACATGAAACTTAACCATTCAAGGGCAAATATGTGCCCAAAGATGGATAGTAGGGACAAATATAACTAAAAAGTATGACGAAGGGTAAATATGACCCTTTTCTAAGAGTACAAGAACAAATATGACCTTTTTTCCTTCTAAGTATTTACAATTAACAACTAACAAAATAGACGTGGGTTAATGAAAAAATTGTTGTGTATTTTTGTATAGACACAAACACGAAAACTGTTGGGGATAAACTCTGCCACAAAAATAATATTTGTCGTAATAAAAGCAATAAATGTGGAACACAATAATAATACGGTTAATCAACAAGAATAAAAGAGTGATAATGACACCAAGATCTCTATGTGGAAACCCTTCAAGGAAAAAATCACGGGCTGAGAGGAGCAACTGATATCACTATAGTAAGAAATTTTACACTTGTAGGTCTGAGTAAAATACTCCAAAGACCACTATGCACTCAAAAGAAATAATCCTCTTTTAATTTTCCATCTTACTATAATATCACTCACACTCTCTATTTTTCCTCACTGACTAAACTCTCTGTGATGCCTCACTCTTCTTTCTTTTCTCTCTTTGTTTTGGTGAGTTTAAGAATGAAGAATGACCTCCTTTTATATGAGAAAATACTTGGCTCCAAGTTAAAAAAATAGAAAAGGAAAAATAAATTAATTATTTGTGATCCACAAATAATTACTTACTCACCAAGTTCTATTTTCAACCAAGTAAATTAATTATTTTTTATCCACAAATAATTAATTACTTTCTCACCAAGTTCTATTTTCAACTAAGTAAATTGGCACATTCCAATTACTATCAAATGGGATGGATCCAACAAATCTGCCCCTCTAGTCTCATTCACTTGAAGGAGGTAGCAACAGTTTTCTAGTTTGAGTGCATGCCGACAAGTTTCTTGCATAGCTCGAACTAGTCTATTGATACCACCTTGGTCAGCATATCTGAAGGATCCTCACTTGTAGGGATCTTCTTGACCAGCATAGATCCGTTCTCTATCTTTTCTCAGATCTAGTGATATCTTACATAGATATGCTTCATCCTTGCATGATACATGGTATTTTTTTCCCAAATCTATTGCACTTTGACTGTCACAATAAACTATATATTCCTTCTGCTGCAATTCAAGTTCTTGAAGAAATCATTTCAGTCATACCATTTCCTTGCCAGTTTCAGTAGCTGCAATATACTCTACTTTTGTTGTAGAGAGTACGACACACTTCTAAAACTTTGACAGCCATGATATAGTTCCCTCTGAAAATGTAAATAACTATCCAGTAGTGGATTTTCTGTTATCAAGGTCACCGATCATATCAGCATCTATATAGCCCTTCAAAATTGGATCAGATCCTCCAAAACACAAGCAATCTCATATGGTACCTCTCAAGTACTTTTGTATCCACTTGACTGCTTCCTAGCATTCTTTTCTAGGATTTTTAAGAAACCTGCTAACAACATCAACTCCATGAGCAATATCATGTCTGGTACATACCATTGTATACATCAAATTCCCGATCGCTGAAGAATAAGGAATGTTGGCCATATTCCCTTCCCCTCCTTTGTTGTAGGACATATCTTCTTACTCAGCTTCAGATGAATAAGAAGAGGTGTGATAACGGCTTTAGCACTCTTCATGTTGAAGTATTCAAGTACACATCCAATGTACTTCTCCTGAGATATCCACAACCTTCTGCTTGTTTGTTCTCGAATAATCTTCATCCCCAGAATTTATTATGTTGGGTCCAAGTCCTTCATGTCAAATGACTCGAACAAATCTCCCTTCGACTTGGCAATCAACCTCTTGTCTTGTCCTACAATTAGCATGCCATCCACATGCAACAACTGAATAATAAAGTTCTTGTCAAAAATGTTTTTGAAGTATACACATGGATCAGATTAGGTCTTTATGTAAGTTTGACTTTGCATGAATGAGTCAAACTTCTTGTACCACTGTCTTGGTGCCTGCTTTAATCCATAAAGACTTTTATTTAGTTTACACACCATATGTTTCTTTCCAACTACTTCAAATACTTCTGTCTGCTCCATATAGATCTCTTTTTCCAAATCTCCATGAAGAAATGCAGTTTTCACATCCAACTGCTCCACTTCAAGATCTAGGCTAGATGCTAAGCTCAAAATAGTTTGAATGGAATTCAATTTGACAACAGTTGAGAAAATTTCATTAAAATCAATACCTTTTTTCTATTCGAAGCCTTTTACCACCAATCGAGCTTTGTATCTAACCAGCTTGCCATTTCCATCTTTCTTGAGTTTAAAAATCCACTTGCACTTAAGCGATCTTTTACCTTTTGTAAGTTCAACTAACTTGTAAGTGCCATTTTTCTGTAGATATTTCATCTCTTCTTGCATGACACTCATCCACTTGCTCTTTTCTAGGTAGGACAGCACCTCCTTAAAACTTTCAGGATCCCCCTCATCATTGATGAGGACATACTCTGAGGAATGGTACTTTGATAACTCTACTTTTTACCTTTTCGATCTCCTCAGAGGTTGAGATTGTTCTTCTTCCTGAGTAGGGTAATCCACTTGCTCGATATGATCACCAAGTTGCTCTCCCTACTCGACAATCTCATCAGGTTGCTTTCCCTACTCGGCGACCTCATCGATTGTACTTTCTGAACTTTTGGGATAATTAGAAGTAGAAGGAATGGTAATCAGGTTAGGGACTACACCATTCTATTTCTTGACCTTCTCTGACAGATCATCAGTAATTTCGACTTCACTTTTTTGGAAGACTAAATCTCTGCTTCTAATGATCTTCTTCTTTATAAGATTCCACAGTCTGTACTTGAACTCTTTATCTCCATATCCGATAAATATACAGGAAACCAATTTATCATCCAGTTTTGTTCTCGACTCCTTCATTACATGTACAAAAGCTCTGTAATCGAACATTTTCAGGTGTGAGTAGGATACCTCTTTATTGGTCTAAAATCTCTATGGAATGTCAAACTTTAATGGAACTAATAGACTACAATGGATCAGGTAACAGGTCATCTGAACTGCTTTACCCTAGAATGACTTAGGCAGTTTAGCCATTCTGAGCATACTTCTCACCTTCTCAACAATGGTGTGATTCATTCACTCAGCTACACCATTATGTTGTGGGGTTTCAGGAACTGTCTTCTCATGTCTGATCCCATAACTTGAATAATACTCTTCAAATTCACTTAAAGTGTACTCACCTCCATTGTCAGTGTAGAGATGCTTTAGCTTTTGACCCATCGCCCTTTACACCAGAGCATGAAACTTCTAAAATACTTGAAACAATTTTCGTGAAGCATCATCAATAAAAGTAACAAAATATTTATTACCACCCATCTATTCTACCTTCATTGGACCACAAATATCCGAATATACCAAATCAAGTATATTCAACTTTCTTTCAGATGATGTCTGAAATGAGACTCTATGCTTCTTACCAAATAAGCAGTAGTCACAAGGTTTTACTTTCGTACCCTTGGCAAAAGAGATGAATGATTACTTGACGAGAATCTACAATCATTTCTCACTAATATGACCCATTCTTCTGTGCCACAAATCTGAAAAAATCTCTTCTTGAGCCGCGTTCAATTACCTCGGTATATTTTTGCATTTGCCCTATACAACGTGCCATGAGCAACTCTTTTTTCAATCACCAATGCTCCTTTGGTGAGTCTCTATTTTTTATTTGTAAAATAGTTCTCGTATCCATCTCGGTCTAAAGCAATTCTCGAGATCAAGTTCAATCATAAATCAGGTACATGGCACACGTCTTTTAGAATCAATGTGCATCCGATATTTATCTTAATACAAATATATCTAATTCCCGCAATCTTTGAGTAACCTGTATTACTGATTTTCACAATGTCGAAATCACTTGCTACATATTTGTAGAAAAGATCCCTTACCGGTGTAGCATGGGAAGATGTTGTTGTATCAACCACCCATTTCAACTTTGTACCTGCCAACTGCATGTACTCCTCTTCTTCGTTTATGAAGAGAATAATATTATCATCATTTTGCACCATGGCAGTTGTGTTGTCGTTAGTCTTCTAGCCACTGCTTTCACCTTGCCTTTTTTTTGATTTGGACAATCTCTTTTGAAGTGACCTGGTTGATGGCAATTGTAGCAAGCTTTGACTCTTGATATAGATCCGATCTTAGACTTTGTGCGACCTCCGGATCTACCATAGTTACTTGAACTCTATTGGTGACTCCTGCCTCTACTTTTTGTGACAAGAGTTTGCCCATGATTTTTAGGCTTTTTTCTCATCTTCTCATTGAGTAGAAGAGCTGATATGACATCTTTCAACTCAAAAGAGTTCTTACCATGCAAGATAGTTGTTGCCAAAGTATCATAAGATGATGGCAACGAGTTCAAGAGCACAGTTACTTTATCTTCTTCCTCGATCTTTACCCCAAGGTTAGCTAGCTGCGTGATTAATCCATTAAGCACATTTAAATGTGACAAAAAATTTATACCCTCACCCATATGTAGAGCGTCTAACTGTTTTTTTAGGTACAATTTATTTGTCAGCATTTTGGACGTGTAGAGATTTTCTAAACTTTTTCAAATACCACATGCGCTATCTTCATCGATGATGTTATTGACCACATCATCTGTTAAGTGCAACCTGATTGCACTAGCAGCCTTTTCATTCATTTATTCACAATCCTCCATTTTCATGAATTCGGGATTTTTGAATGTGCCACTTAGTGCCTTGTGTAATCCTTGTTGGATGAGCAGATCCCTCATCCTTCTCTGTCATGTTGAGAAATCGCTATTATCGTTGAATTTTGCTACCTCGTACTTTACTTCAGACATTTTTCTTTCACCGGGTATAGTACGACCAACTGCAAAAAATTATTTTCGTGAATGAGCAGAACCTATGCTTTGATACTAGTTGTTGGGGACAAAACCCGCCACAAAAATAATATTTGCGGTAATAAAAGCAATAAATGTGAAAACAACAGTAATATGATTAATCAACAAGAATAAAAGAGTGATAATGACACCAAGATTTTTACGTGGAAACCCTTCAAGGAAAAAACCACGGGCCGATAGGAGCAACTGATATCACTATATTAAGAAATTTTACACTTGTAGGTCTGCGTAAAATACTCCAAAGACCACTTCACACTCAAAAGAAATAACCCTCTTTTGATTTTCCCACCTCACTATAATATCGCTCACACTCTCTATTTTTGCTCACAGACTAAACCCTCTGTGATGTCTCACTCTTCTTTCTCTTCTCTCTTTGTTTTGGTGTGTTTAAGAATGAAGAATGATCTTTCTTTTATAGGAGAAAATACTTAGGCTCTAAGTTGAAAAATAAAAAAGGAAAAAAAAAAATTAATCATTTGTCATCCACAAATAATTAGTTGCTCACCAAGTTCTATTTTCAATTAAGTAAATTAATTATTTGTCATTCAGACAAATAATTAATTACTTGCTTATCAAATTCTATTTTCAATCAAGTAAATTATCACATGCCAATTACTATCAAATAGGATGGATCCAACAAAATATGAGAAGAAAGTGGAAGATGAAGGTTAAAATATTAACTGTCGAGCATTAGAGGCAGACAACTTAACGTGGCAGGACCTCTTCCCACTTGTTTCTCTAATTCCCCTCTGGACATGCAATCCGATTAGACATGCTATTGCCTTGTTATCACATGCAAAAAATTTCGGAGATCAAAAGTGTTTTCAGTCAAATTTTTGGGAGAAAATAAGTATTTTTATAGAGTAGCAAAAACTGCTTTTCAAAAGCTATAAGAAATAGCTTTTCTCCAAAAGCGAAAATTGCTCAAACACTAATTGCTACTCAAAAATATTTTTTAAATTTATTTGTCAAACATAAATTGTTTCTTATCAAAAATATTTTTTGAAAATCACTTTTGAAAAAAAAAACATATTTCAGAAGTGTGATCAAACAGGCTATAAGTAATTTCTATACTGATATACAGTGCAAACAAAACAATTGCACTATTAAATAAAGTTAACTTGTAATAGGTGATTACTTATAGGGAAAAATTATATATTTAAAAGTGGCTAATTATGCCCCCCCCCATAATCTATTATATTGGTTAAAAGTATATCATCAGTGTATAATTTCTTTACGGTACTGTAATTGTAAATAGTTATATATAAATATTTACGTGCATTGATTGAATTTTCTCATGAGGGTCACAACTTTATTTTGTTTATTTTAAAACACCTTTCCCAGCAGCCAAAGGATTTGTGTGCTCAAAGGTGAACAACCCCCTTTTTTCTCTTTCAATATTGGCCCCAAAGATTCTGCTTTTTCTTTGCAATAATTGCTGGCTAAGGTTCCCTCTTGAAAACTACCCAAACAAGCTATTAATCTTTTGCTTTCCTTTCATCCCTTTTTTTCTTCCTTTCTTATTATGGACATTAGCCAAACTAAACCGTTTTAACTAGCCCACCTGCTTAAGTGTCCATTGATGTGTGTTGAATTGTGTAAAATTATTTTATTTAAAAGCTTAAATGATTAGAGATAACACACTTTTTATCTAGTAGTTCTGTCATCCAAAATACTCCTGGTCATTTGCAATCCAAATTCCATTTTTTTTTTGTCAAACACATGGAAGTCCTTACTTATAATGGATGCATTGAGACTCTTAAACCTCATATCATTAGTCTGCCCTGAATCATGTTCTTTAACGTGTTATTATCTCATTTTAAAGCTTAAATTATTAGAGAAATAGTATTGTTAGTTATTTAATTATGTATTTTGATCAACAAATTAAGGTTCAACTAAAAAAGTTAATAGTCTATAGTTCTGGATATATATTCACCCTGAGTGTATCATGTATGATTAGCCTCCTCCTTTTCTTTAATTCAATATGTGTACAAGGTTAAATTCTATTGTTGTGAAAATTATAGAATTAATCTATTTTGTTGTAATTTGATTGAACAAAAAATATCACTACTTTAGATTTTGGAGACGTACAATCGATCGAACTGAATTAACATCGCTTTCTTATTTTCACACAAGAAAGAAAAAGAACTCTTTCAATGGTTCTCTTAATTGGACCAAACATGTTACATGCACACAGAGAGTACCTTTTGAATTGGCAAAGAAATTGCAGACAGACCTTGTGTGTTTCAACACATATTTTCATGTTCGTGTAACACACCAAATGTGGTTTGAAACAAAAACAATTCAAAAGTAGTTTACGTTCTTTTAAAAAATTAATGATTTCTTCTTCAGATAAATAGTTCCTTAAAATGTAATCAAGACCTAATTAGTCAAAAACACATAATAATTGAAAGAAAGAAAAATGGGAAATTGAACGGCCACTAATAAGTTAGCTAGGGTGAAATAAGAGACGACCATATCAAAACCAATTGGATAATTTGCTTATGACTAGTCTGATAATTCTAGTACAAAAATTTCAATTTCAATACATATATATTTGTCTAAAACAAATCTACAAATAAAATCTTGCTATCCGCAAAACATGGATGGAGTTGTCCAAGTTGCAATAAGAGTTTGTCAATTGTGAATGACCAAAGATAATATTAATCATATATTGCTGGTCAAGTCTTCAATTGGAGCAGACAATTGTAGGTCTGGTCTCCATCACAATAAACTGTTCAAATTTATTGTATTCTTTGTGCCGATCGAATATATACAAAAATATATTTCATTAAATTCTACAATGTTGATATGCTCCGTGAATGTATGACAGTGGGAAATTCACGACAAAATAATGACCTTTCTCATTTAACTTATTCTTTGTGCCGTATACAAAATTATATTCAATAAATTCTATGTTGATATGCTATACAACTATACAAGTGTGTGACAGCAGGAACTACAAAAGAAAATATGTATCCTCTTTTTGGTTTTTGGCAATCGTGTTCAATATGGAAGGATCCAAGCAAGCGCCAATGTTTATTTTCTGCTTTTCCACATCTTTATAAGTATTTATTTTGGAATATATATTAAAATATATAACTTAAAAATCATTTTGGGAATGAGAAAGATGTGCTTTCATACAAACATAATTTTCATTTTCCTTTTCTTAGTATAGAGCGATCGATACATGCAACAACTGGAGTGGGTCTTTTGTTTTTTTATTGAACACGTGATGGCTACTCTTTACCTACTTTCTTTCCCCCACATCATCTTAAATCAAAGTCTCTTCTACAATATAGAAATTTTATGGCACGTCTTCCCCCATTTACGATAAATAACAAATAAAAAATGTAAAAAGAAAAGCTATTCCATTATGTTTCGGCAAAAGACCCACTCCCAAGTTTCATTGCTTTTGGTTCGTTATCTCGATCATAATTTTCCTACCTCCAGAGGGAAAGTGACAACTCACATACTTTCAAGAAAATACCTTCACTTTTAACCAATCAAACTTACTTTAACTATATGAATATTTTCAAATAACCAACATGAGTATTTAATTATCCGATAATACAAATATCCCCAAGGAATAACTTGCAAAGTTGAAGTGACAATCTTAGGAATCAAAACTTGAGTTCAAATAGATGCGAGTGAATTCTTCTTAACTTTCTATTCTAAATATTAAAAAGGGTAAAGTTTCTGATACTTGAATTTGCAAAATATTATAAAGCATCCTTTGAACTAGTCTAGATGTGCACAATTTAATTTAGACAAGACCATCATTAATAAAAATCGAATAATGTATGAACTTTTTATTGTTTATATAATTGATAGTACTTGTGTTGGCAAATGATTACAGCTTTTTAACAATATCATTGTGCAATTATGCCATAGCTTGCTTTAAAGTTTAGCATTTGCCATAAATTTTGATAGTAAATTTTAAAATTTTATTTTTAAATATCTGTTTGATTATTAAATTTGATCGAATTTAGAAAATTTCATCTTTAAATATATATTTTCATAAATCTGATATGTTTTTAAGACTTTCACTTACATAACTTTAAAATACTTTCAAGTAGCGACCAAACACAATTTTATATTTCAAAAATTACAACTTCAAAAATTCAAATTTTTAAATTCAAATTACTCTAATTAAAGTTGTAAGGACACCATAAAAAGTAAATAAAGAAAGTATAGATAATCACCTTAGCTGTCAAATTATGAATTTGAGAGTAAGATGCTCAAATGATTGAGAGCTCAACTTCCAAGGTAATCAGAAAGTCCTACGCTCTGAGTAAGTGACCTTTTTCACTTTGCTCACTTTTTTCTCCACTAATTTATACTCCCTCCATCTCATTTTATCTGACCTATTTTTTTTTTGGTCCATTCTAAAAAGAATATCACATTTTTTTATTTAGTAATTTTTAAAAAGCAAAATTACTCTTTTATTCTTATAAAATCCCACTTAATTAAAAATAATAATAGTACATTTTTAATAAAGGGTAATTTAGTAAACATCATCAAGTCTTCCCTTATTTATTAAATTTTGTATCTTGTCAAAGTAGGTCACATAAAATAAAACGGAGAAAATACAACCTTCCTCAAATATTTGGAGAAAGGTTCCTGATCATGTGCATGGGCAATCTTATCTTGAATTTTATGTGTGGGTGTGCATTCCATCCTTCAGTTTAGCTTTATATTATTCAATTTTTGGTTTTGAAAAAAATATTATTCCATCTGAATTAAGAAAAAAAAAAAAAAAGATGATTTCTTTTATCTTTCTCTTACGCTAAGACTTTTTTTGATAATTCAATTATATCATTGTAACAATCCTCTTTGTCGTCATGGATAAGTCCGTCGTACAAAAAGTTGGGTTAAGACCTTCCCTAGATTGAGAATTAGAAATTTCAGGCTAGGCTAGTTTCGAACTAGATCGGAGCGAGGTATGGTCTAGGACAATCTAGGAATGGATTGGGTAAAACTTAAAAAAGTTTAGCTTGATTTAATGTTAGCTAACTCTATAAGAAACCCGTAGAATTTTTTGAAACTGAATTCGGATAAGTAGAACTCCTGTTATCTATCTCGACGTAAAAGGGTTAGTCCGAAATATCGTGATTTAAAGGTGTGTTGTGAAAAAGGCAAATGTAGGAGGAATCCGGACATTCTGCCTCGTCGATGTCGCTATAGCGACGTGCTTAAAAGCGGAATAATTCTCATTATCGCGACGATCAAACTCGGTCAATGTCGCAATAGCGATGTATGTCGCTATAGTGGAGTAAATCCCTGTTTTTATCAGAGATTTTCCCAAAACGTTTGATTATTTTGAAAACACGTTTTGGAGAAGGGCAGGGGCGATTTCAACCATTTTTCATCGTAAAGGTAAGTAATTTATCCCTATTAACTAGTATTTTGGTAAATTACCCTTAAAATCACTAGTTTACGTGCTTTGGGGAGGGCTTAAAGCTTGCGTTAGCTGATTTTCTGGTGCAAGGGGGTAAACTAGGTGTAAAATCCTTGGGTTTGAGTTAATAATCACTAATCTACTATTGCATGTATTTAATTCACTAAAGTAACCATGGAATTGATAGTTTTAAGGTGAATTAATGGTCGAAAAACCCTAGAGCGGTTAGGATGATCATGAATTTGGCCTAAGGGGTTGGGATTAGGTTGTAGTCCTTAACATTTTAGGGCATTGAGTGATTGTACGTTGTATTCATGTTTTTAGATCGAAATCAAGCGGAAATTACACGAAAGGGCAAAGCTCCAGCTTAGTGAGTGGTGCTAGTTTGGATTGAGGTAGGTGATGGTTAATGTAGTTTAACCCAATTTATGTTATGTGTGTATATTAACTGTTCCTTATTAGTGCATGTTCAATATATATGGTTAAGGAATGAAAAAGGAATAAAAAGGGTTGTCGGATGTTATATGTGTGTAGTCACCTTCAATGAACATATATATAAAGCTTGTGGTTGTTACAAGTATTGGTTGTTATCATTGTTTCTGTGATTGTTGTGGTATTATATTGTTATTTGTGGGACCGGTATTTGGACATCTTCATGAGATTTGGTGGAATAAGGTTGGCAGGCACTTGATGCTGGATTTGGTACATGGACAGAGCACGTCCCCTGCAGTTCATGATTAGTGGACAACCATAAGATCCTTAGTGTGTATGTACAAGGTTCAGGTGGGTGTGACAGTTTCATGAGTGAACTGGGGATTATGTAGTTTATTCTTTATTGTCTTGATTTTTGGGTGAATTAACTTAAGTATTGAATTGCTATATTTTGTATTAAAATGGTTAGGACTAATAGCTTAAATAAAAAGGGCATAGTGTTGATTTACTCGGTTATGTTGTTGAGTCTTGCATTGTTAACTTGGGTTATGTTATGGAGTCTTGAAATTTGACTTAGAGTCTTATTGGTAGACTTAACTTGACTTGACTAGTTACTCTTGTTAAATTTATTGTTGACTGTTGATGAGGCGTGAATATGGTTAAGTGTTGTGGATTGAATAGAGGTTGCTAGGTAGTGAGCATATGTTGACTTGTTTTACTTAGTTATAGTTATGTGTTCAAATATCCCATCTTAGATTGGCCAAATGACCCTGTCAGTACACTATTATTTTCTTGTGTGTTGATACTACACATGCTCTTGCTTTTGTTGAGTGTAGAGCATATTCCAGCGGCTACTACGAGACCTCAGTTGTGATTCCAGTGGTTGATTCAAATTCAAGGGTGAGCGGCATCTTTTGGGATACTATGGATTCCTCTGTTTATGCTTCAAGTCCTTTGTTTCTGGACTATGACACATTCGTATATTTTTGGGGTTACATCCTTTTGACATTCTTTAGTAGTTTTGGTACAAATGACTTTCGAGTCTTCGAAAGTTTTTATAAGTACAATATTTCCGCATTCTATTATGTTTATGTTTTATTCCAACATTAGATATGGTTTTTAGATTAATAGAATTGACTAGTTGCTTATTTACCTAAGAGTTAGTTAATGTTCTGGGTTATTTGGTTCTCCCACAGGAGAATTAGTGTATGCCACTCACAATGGGTTTGGGTCATGACAAAAGTTAGTATCAGAGTGCTATAGGTTCGTTCATCTCGTTGTACCAAAATGGGTCCAGTAAAGTCTTGCAGAACGGTACGAAGACGTCTGTACTTTTCTTCTAGAGGCTATAGGACTTTAGGAAACTATCCTTCTTTCTTCTTTTGTGTTGTAACTTGATTCTAATTGGTTTCTGGTGATCCAAATTGGTATCTAACCTTCTTCACTCTTTTGTTCACAGATGGTGAATACTAAATCGAATGGAGCAAAAAAAGCAGCCCCAGCACCAGCAGCTCCAACTGCGAAATCGGCTACTAACCAGACACGTCAGAGGTAAGTATCACCTTCCCTACCCTAAGATCATTTAGACCTTGAGGCAGTAGATAAGGATGTGATTGAGCAGGAGGCAGTGGCACCAGCTGGAGGTACAACTCTACCTCTGATTTCTGTCGAGGTTGTTCAGCAAGTGTTGGCTTTTTTAAGTGAGTTAGCTGGTACTGGAGCAACTCCTACTGTGGCGATTTTTTAGGTTTCGAGTGTTTATCCTACTGCTACCATGGCTTCTAGGATGGATGAGTCTTCAAGGACTAATGTTATACCTCATCCTGTTCTAGGTCCCATTATGATCGGGAGTGAACATGAGCTGATGACTAAGTTTCTAAAGATGAAACCTCCATCATTTCAGGGAACTGAATCTGAAGATGCTTTTGAGTTCATTATTGACTGTTATGAGAGGTTGCATAAGTTGGGGATTGTGCATCAGCATGGGGTTGAGTTCGTGACTATGCAACTACAGAGGGATGCCAAGAAGTGGTGCAGAGCCTATGTAGAGTGTCGATCACCAAAATTACCTCCATTGACTTGGACTCAGTTTTACGCCTTATTTTTTTAGAAGTATGTTTCCCGGACTCTTCGTGACCGCAAGAAGGATGAGTTTCTGGATCTTGAGCAGGGGAGAATGTCAGTTGCAGTCTATGAGGCTAAGGGGTAGTTTGATAGAGTGTATAAGAATAGTGCAGAGTATTGTGTATTAATAATGCTTGCATTAGTAATGCTGACATTAATTGTGCTGGCATTATTTCTTATACATTGTTTGGTTTTATGTATTAAAAATAACATGCAATAGATAATATCTATAAAATAATGTTTGTTAACAAAAATGCCCTCCTTTAATTTTGTACACTTTCTTTTCAACAAATTTCTTTTACCTTCTGTTGTTTTTTATTCATTTCTCCTCTTTATTTTTCACTTTGCATCATAGATTTTTTGTTCAAAAAAATAATTCAATTTATTTTTTTAATAATTACTTGCTACTTGAACTTTTCACACCTTACAAAAAAAATTTTTAAAAAAATCAATTGCTAGCTTCAATATAAATGTCTGTAGAACTCATCCAAACAACGGTTCCTATAACCCAGCACATGAATATATTTCAACATTAAATCATGGGCAAGCTCAATAAAAAGCTCAATAATTTAGTACCATCGAACAAAACAAGATCCATACTAATATAAATTCCTACTTGCCCAAATCAGAGTTTTACTTTGATACATAAGCTTCAAATGGAGTTTTCATAGACAAGTATAGAGAAGAGAGAGGAAAGTGCAAAGAAAGAGGAAAAGTACAATGGAAAAAAGACGGGGGAAATGTTCTAGTAAAGCTTTGAGGGGTAAATTTGTCATTTACTAAATTAATGCATGTATTGAAACTCTTTGTATTAGTAATACATAGAAAAGGGTGGTATTAGTAATGCATAGGTCAATACACAATAGAGTGTATAACTAATGCAAACATTAGCTATACATGGGTTAAAAATTTGTACCAAACAAGGTATTACTAATACATAAGAGTAATACATGCATTAACTTTTCCAATACACTCTACTAAACGACTCCTAAATTTCATGCCCTGTCTCACTATGCTACTCAACTGTTGGGCACTGAGGAGGAGAGGATCCGCTTATTTGTTAAGGTTTTGAACACTGATCTCCACGTATTTTCTGTTCACATGACTTCTGTAGGGAAGAGTTTTAATGAGGTGTCTGATTATGTGAAGAAGCTTGAGAGGGTTAAGTAGTTAGTCAGGCTAAGGCTTTAGACAAAAAGCCCTGAAATATGGGTAACTTTAGTGGTGCTTATTCCAGGGGTCATAGCCAACAGGCCTATCCAGCCTGACCCATTCAGTCAGTACTACCAGCTTCTACGGTGGTTCCTGCAAAGGTATCTTCACAACCGTCAGTTACAAGGGGCCAAGAGGCTTCCTACTTTTCTACCAGTCGGCCTTCTCTTGAGCGGGGTTGTTATTATTGTGGTGTTGCTGGTCACTTCAAAAGGGAGTGTTCGTTAAGACAATCAAGTGTCCAGGCATAACAGTAGACTCGGGCTATAGTCCCAGTAGGTAGAGGTAGATGTGGTAATGGAAGGGGTAATCAGCAGGGCGGTTAGTGTGGTCTAGGAAATGGTGGTGTAGGGATAGATGGTCCACAGCTAGCTAGGGAGTTAGCCCAGATTGATGATCGGGCTCACTGTTATGCCTTTCCAGGCAAGTCTGATGCTGAAGCTTCTAATGTAGTTATTATAGGTATTATTCTAGTTTGTGACCAGATGGCTTCTATTTTATTTGATGTTGGGTCTACCTTTTCATATGTATCTGTTAAGTTTACTTTGGGTCTGAACTTGGTTTGTGATGTACTTAATTCTTCTATGCATGTGTATACTCCAGTTGGAGAGTCTGTGGTGGTGACCCATGTTTATCGTTCTTGCTCTATGTCATATATGGGCTTTCAGACTTAGGTAGACTTGATCATTTTGGATATGTTGGATTTTAATATAATTCTAGGTATAACTTGGCTATCTCCATATCATGCTATCTTAAACTGTAATGCTAAGATAGTGAATCTTTCCATGCCTGGGATAAATAAACTAGAGTGAGAGGGTGTGTACAATGCTAAATCGGTGAAAATCATATCTTTAATTCGGGCAAGAAATCTATGGGGAAGGGGTGTTCTGCCTTTCTAGCTCATCTTCGAGATACAAGTGTGGTATTTCCTTCTATTGAGTCAGTCTCAACGGTTTTAGAATTTCAGGAGGTATTTTCTACGAATTTTCCTGGCATGCCTCCAGATAGGGATATTGATTTCTACATTGACCTGGATCCAGGCACTCGCCCGATTTTTATTCCTCCTTATCACATGGCTCTGGGAGTTGAGAGAACTTAAAACTCAGTCGCAGGAACTCCTGGATAAGGGATTTATTTGTACTAGTGTTTCACCTTGGGGTGCTCCGGTGTTGTTTGTTGAAAAGAAAGATGGTAGCATGAGGATGTGCGTTGAATATAGGCAGTTGAACAAAGTTACCATCATGAATAAGTATCATTTGCCTCAGATAGATGATCTTTTTTACCAGTTTCAGGGTACGACAGTATTCTCCAAGATTGACTTAAGGTCAAGTTATCATCAGTTAAAGATTCGGCCTGAGGACATACCCAAGATAGCCTTCAGAAATCGATATGGGCATTATGAGTTCCTAATGATGTCTTTTGGGGACCAATGCGTCTGCAGTCTTTATGAGCTTGATGAATGGAATATTCAAGTCATTTTTGGATTCTTTTGTTATAGTTTTTATTAATGATATTTTAGTTTACTCCAAGAGCAGGGAGGAGCATGGAGGTCATCTTCGCATTGTTTTGGGGATTTTGAGAGAGAAGCAGTTGCATGCCAAATTTTTGAAATGTGAGTTCTGGTTGTCTTTGGTTTCCTTCTTAGGGCATGTGGTCTCGAAAAAGGGGGTAATGGTGGATCCCTAGAAGATTGAGGTAGTTAAATATTGGGTTTGACCTAGCTCAGTGACTGAGGTTAGGAGCTTTGTGGGTCTGGCTAGTTATTATCGCAGGGTTGTCCAAAACTTCTCATCTATTATTACTCACTTGACGAGGTTGACCCAGAAGGAGGTTCCTTTTGAATGGTAGGATAAATGTGAGGAGAGCTTTCAAAAGCTCAAGACATTTTTGACTACGACCCCCTATTCTTTCCCTTCCAGTTGAAGATAAGGATTTTATCATATTTTGGATTTTATCACATTTTGTGATGATTCACGTTTGGGTTTAGGTGTTGTGTTAATGCAAGACATGAATGTCATTGTGTATGCTTCGAGGCAGTTGAAGCCTCATGATAAGAACTACCCAACGCATGATTTGGAGTTGGCAACGGTGGTGTTTGCACTTAAGATTTGGAGATACTATCTTTATGGTGTCAAGTGTGAGGTATTCACAGGCCACTGTAGTCTACAACACGTGTTTACCTAAAGGGATTTGAATCTAAGACAGAGGAGATGGATGGAGTTATTGAAGGGATGTGACCATCTAGTATCATCCGGGTAAGACCAATGTAGTGGCAGATGCATTAAGCTAGAAAGTGGTAAGTATGGGTTGTTTGGCCTTTGTGAGGGTGTCAAGGAGACCCTTGGCTAAGGAGTTCCAATATCTAGCTTCTGAAAATATACAGTTTGGTTTTTCGAAAAGGGGTGGAGTGTTGGCTAGCATAGAAATAAAGTCAACATTCCTTGAGCAAATCAAGGCCAAATAGTTTGAGGATGGGAAGTTGAACAGACTTCGGAACAAAGTGGTGCATGGTTACTCTTCAAGTGCCACCCTTGATGCAAGTGGGGTATTGTGGTTCAGAGGGCAGTTATGTGTTCCTCGGGTTGATTACTTGATTTAGAATATGCATGTTGAAGCTGATGGTTCGTGGTATTCTATTCATCCAGATGCAACCAAGATGTACCGTGATTTGAGGCAGCTTTATTGGTAGTTTGGGATGAAAAGGGACATAGTGAGTTATGATCTATGTGTCACAATTGTTAGAAGGTGATGTATGAATATCAAAGGCCTGCAGGTTTGCTCCAAAGGATGCCCATACCCGAATAGAAATGGGAGAACATCACTATGAATTTTGTGGTAGGTCTCCCTAAGACTTTGGGGAAGCATGACTCAATTTGGGTCATAGTGGACAGATTGACAAAATAGGCTCACTTTTTTCCAATTAGAGTGGACTACAGTTCTAAGAAGCTAGCTAAGATCTACATTAAGGATATAGTGAGGCTACGTGGGGTGTACAACTTATACTTCTAAATTTTGGGACAAGTTGCATGAGGAGTTGGGAACCAAGCTTACCTTTAGCACAACCTTTCATCCTCAGACTGATGGACAGTCGAAGAGGACAATTCAGGTGCTAGAGGTCATGTTGAGGGCTTGCGTGATCGAATTTGGTGGTCATTGGGACCAGTTCTTGCTGTTATGTAAATTCTCATACAACAACAGTTATCACTCCAGTATTGGTATGGTACCATTTGAGGCACTTTATGGAAGGAGGTATAGATCACCTATTGGGTGGTTTAAGAGTGGCGATGTAAAACTGTTGGGCACTGATTTGGTGAAGAAAGCTCAGAAAAAAGTAAGGTTTATTTAAACCAAATTATTGGTTGCTCAGAGTAGGCAGAAGGAATATACGAACCGTAAGGTGAGAGACATGTGGTTCAACATTGGTGAACAGGTTTTTCTAAAGGTGTCTCATATGAAGGGAGTCATGAGATTTGGTAAGAGGGGCAAGCTTATCCCTCAGTATATTGGACCCTTCGAGGTTTCTAGGATGTAGGACTGATAGCACACAGACTAGCATTGCCACCTAGCATGTCGGAAGTTCATCATGTGTTCCATGTATCTATGCTCAAGAGTTACCATATGGATAGCGATTATATCATTAAATGGGATTCGGTATTATTAGACAAGAATCTATCTTATAAGGAGGAACTAGTTACGATTTTAGATTGAGATGTCCGAAAGTTGAGGATGAAGAAAATTCATTCGGTGAAGGTTCAGTGGAAGCATCGTTCAATTGAAAAAGTCACTTGACAAACTGATAAGGAAATGCAGGACAAGTACCCTAACTTGTTTGAGGATACAAGTACTCTTTCTTTCCTTAACTTGGTCCATTTTTCTAATTTAATCATTCGGGGATGAATGATGGGTAAATTGGTATCTGTTGTAATGATCCTCTTCGTCATTATGGGTAAGTCCGTCGTACAAAATGTTAGGTTAAGACCTTCCCCGAATTGGGAGTTAGAAATTTCAGGCTAGGCTAGTTTCAATCGAAATTGGAGTGAGGTATGATCGAGGGAAATCCACGAATGGATGGGTAAAACTTATAAAAATTTAACTTGATTTAATGTTAGCTAACTCGATAAGGAACTCGTAGAGTTTTTTGGAACTGAATTTGGGAAAGTAAAACTCCGGTCATCGGTCTCGACGTAAATGGGTTAGTCCAAAATATCGTGGTTTAAAGGTGTGTTGTGAAAAGGCCGAATCTGGAAGGAATCCGTACATTCTACCTCTTCGATGTCGCTATAGCGACGTGCATGTCTCTATAGCGATGTGCTCAAAAGCGGAATAATTTATGCTATAGCGACAGTCAAACCCAGTCAATGTAGCTATAGTGACGTATGTCGCTAAATCGTTGTTTTATAAAAATTTTACCCAAAACGTTTCATTATTTTGAAAACACATTTTGGGGAAGGGCAAAAGCGATTTGGGGCAATTTTAACCATTTTTTATCGAAAAGGAAAGTAATGTATCCCCATTAACTAGTATTTTGGTTAATTAGCCTTAGAATCACTAGTTTATGTGCTTTGGGGAGGGTTTAAAACTTGCGTTAGCTGATTTTCTGGTGCAAGGGGGTAAACTAGGTGTAAAATCCTTAGGTTTGAGTTAATAATCGCTAATTTACTCTTGCATGCCTTTAGTTCACTAAAGTAACCATGGAATTGGTAGTTTTTAGGTGAATTAATGATAGAAAAAACCTAAAGCGGGTAGGATGATCATAAATTTGGCCTTATGGATTGGGATTGGGTTGTAATCCTCAACACTTTAGGTCATTGAGTGATTGTGTGTTGTATTCAAGTTTCTAGACCGAAATCAAGCAAAAATTTGCATGGAAGGGCAAGGCTCCAGTTTAGTGAGTGGTGCAAGCTTGGATTGAGGTAGGTGATGGTTAATGTAGTATAACCCAATTTGCGTTATGTGTGCACATTAATTGTTCCTTAGTATTGCATGTTCAATATATGTGGTTAAGGAATGAAAAAGGACTAAAAAGGGTTGTCGGATGCTATATATGTGTAGTCACCTTCAATGAACATATATGTAAAGCTTGTGGTTGTTACAAGTGTTGGTTGTTATCATTGTTTCTGTGATTGTTGTGGTATTATACTGTTATTTGTGGGATGTACTGGTATTTGGACATCTTCACGGAATTTAGTAGAATAAGGCTGGCAGGCACTTGACGTTGGGTTTGGTAGATGGACAGAGCTCGTTCCCTATAGGTCATGACTAGTGGGCAACCATAAGACCCTTAGTGTGTATATACAAGGTTCAGGTGGGTGTGACGGTTCCATGAGTGAACCGAAAATTGTGTAGTTTGTTCTTTATTATCTTGATTTTTGGGTGAATTAAGTATTGAATTGCTATATCGTGTATTGAAATGGTCCGGTCTAATGGCTTAAATTTGATTTACTCGGTTATGTTGTTGAGTCTTGCATTGTTGACTTGGTTATGTTATGGAGTCTTAAAATTTAACTTAGAGCCTTGTTGGTAGACTTAAATTGACTTGACTAGTTACTCTTGTTAAATTTATTGATGATTGTTGATGAGGCTTGAATATGGTTAAGTGTTGTGGATTATATAGAGGTTGTTAGGTGGTGAACATATGTTGACTTGTTTTACTCAGTTATAGTTATGTGTTCATATATCTCATCTTGGGTTGGTCAAATGACCCTACCAATACACTGTTGTTTTCTTGTGTGCTGATACTACACCTGCTCTTACTTTTTGTTTAGTGCATAGCATATTCCAGCGGCTACTGCGAGACCCCAGTTGTGATTCCAGCGGTTGATTCGAATTCAAGGGTGAGCGGCATCTTTGGGGCTACCATGGATTCCTCTGTTTATGCTTCAAGTCCTTTGTTTATGGACTATGACACATTCTTATGTTTTCGGGGTTGTACCCCTTTTGACATTCTTTAGTAGTTTTGGTACAAACGACTTTCGGGTCCTAGGGAGTTTTTATAAGTACAATGTTTCCGCATTCTATTGTGCTTATGTTTTATTCCAACATTGGATATGATTTTTGGATTAATAGAATTAACTAGTTGCTTATTTACCTAAGTGTTGGTTAATGTTCTGGGTTATTTGATTCTCCCATCATAGAGTTAGTGTGGGTGCCACTCACGACGGGTTTGAATTCTGGCAATCATATAAAATAATTAGTGTGGATCTAATAACAAAACTTAAAAATTATATTTTAATGAGGAAAAGAATAATCATAATAAAGAATGATCAGAAGTAATAATGTTAAATTTCTTTTTAAACAAAATTTTAGATTCAATTGAAATAATGGATATTACTAATACGATAGTATGTTATGGATATCTGGTGAGATAGTAAAACACTCCTTGTCTCTTATAAAATCATATCATAACCGAAGCAAAATGTAGGTATATTTTATTTAATGTTAATTTTTCCAGATTTTAAATCTTTTATCTAAACCAAAAGAGAACACTGGAAAACCAAATCACGTAACAAAAAAAATGGTTTGTTTGAACTTTTTCTTTAATTTAATTCGAATAATGCACTTAATTTCATGTGACGATATTTGATTTGATAAAGAAATTTTGACCCATGAATAAAATGTTTGTAAAATATCAAACAAGTCATACCAATAAGATAAAGAAATATTATTCATATAAATAAGAATTTATTTTTCTTAAATTAAATTTTAAAAAATATATATTTATCTCATAAGATGGGAGAGAATTAGAGTACCTAAGGGCTCGTTTGATCGGTGGGATAAAATAATTCTAGAACTAAATAATATTTTTTCTATTTTAAAATAAGTGATGTTTTTAATCTGCACGTATCCCTTAAGAATTTTTTTAAAAAAAAGGAAACTACTCTTTCCTAAAAAGTAAAATGTTTTTATTCTAACTTATCCTTTTATAAATACCTTGAAAAACAAGTAACTTCATAATAATTTTTTGATTATGTAAAACTCTCTTTATTTAAAAAGAAAAAATTAGAAGAATATCATTAATGCCTTCTTGAAACATCAGTTATTATGAAACTAAGGGATTAGTCATTATTCAAATAAGCATGAAATCCAAGGTTTTGTTAATTTAAACAAATTGAGATTATGTTGCTAAAACCAAAGAAAACAATATCATAGGATATACACCTTCAGTAATGGAGATTTGTCAGGTGTCGAGAATTTGAGGCATGTTTGTTTCAAATAATTCATTTAATAAATCAGGTTTGTCGGCCTTTTGACATTTATGTGTTTATTATTGTGTAACCTCTGATTTTGAGGATTTTGCTTATCAATTATCATCACATATTTTAGCTTTGTTTGTGCTTTTTTTAATACTTGATGATGATTAAAACAGTTAACAAGAAGCCAGCAAGCTGTTTCCCCCTAACTTCTATATATAATTAAAGTAGTAAAAACAAGTGATGTACGAATTTAGCGCAAGTATCAATGATTAGATTAGAAAGGCATGAGGCTTTTAGGGGTTATTTGATCACTGGAATAAGAATAGTAATCTTAGAATATTTTATGAGAAGTTTTTTAAATTTTTCTCTTGATTATAATATTTTTTTCTTGAGATTTGTGATAGACCTCTAATTAAAAGATAAAAGGATTTCATTCATTCAATCACACCCCTCTGTCTCTTGAGCAGAACTTCTTCTAATAGGAAAAAGCTTTTAATTACTTCTCTATTGAAGAATATAGTATAATTAGAATTATGAGTTTGAATTTTTTAAGTTAAAAGTTGATTTTGTATTTAAAGCCAATTAAATTCAGCTAACCTAAATGGGCTATGTAGTTGTCTTGGTCCAACCTTGATATTATCTATTAACCGGCAACAGTTACATCATGACATTGGAGACTATCCTAACTATAAGTTGACAAAGAGCAAAACAAAGTTTATCCAACAATAAATTAGAATCTTCCTTCCCCCCCACTTTGAAATTAGAGAACAAGGAGAGGCCAAGTGCTATAGATATACAGCTTAATAAAACCTTAATATCAAATCCAAGATGGGAGAAGAGTACTTTATAGAAACAGAGAAGATGCAAGAAAAATTAGAGGAGCCATCAAAAACCCACTTCGTTTTAATACATGGAATTAGTGGAGGTGGCTGGTGCTGGTACAAAATCAAGTCCCTTATGGAGATTTCAGGCTACAAAGTAACATGTCTTGACCTTAAAGGTGCTGGAATTCATCCTGCTGATCCCACCACTCTTCTTTCCTTTCATGATTACAATGACCCTCTCATCAATTTCATGTCATCTTTGCCTGAAAATGAACAGGTTCGATCCTTTGCTCATCCTTCTAAATTCATTTTGAAAATTCCCGTGAAAATAACCTCTCGCAGAAATATAAGATAAATTTGTATTGGTACTGAGAGTGTACTGTGTTGAAAATAGGTAATTTTGGTAGGACACAGCGCTGGAGGACTGAGTGTCACAGATGCAACTCACAGATTTCCAAAGAAAGTAAGGCTGGCAGTGTATATTGGAGCAACCATGTTAAGAACTGGATTTGTGACTGAACAAGATGTTAAAGATGTAAGTTGCGGTTTCTCCAGCGCCTTAATCCTTGATCATCTTAAATGAGACATGTCACATAACTTTAAATCAATGACCAAATCAAAGTTTTGATTTTAAATTCTAAAAAATATACAACAACATACCCAGTGTATTTCCACCAAGTGAGGTCTGGGGAAATTCTAAAAAAATATAGTTTATTAAATTTTGGCCTAAAATATTTTTATATATATTAAGTAAATTTCTTCACGCAAAAATAGGATTTTGTCGAACCGTAAACTAAACTCTCTCTATATATCATTAACTCTTGTACGCTGATAGTGTAAATGAATTTTTTACATGAAGCTAAGTCCATCACCGAAGAAATAACACATATATAACTAGGGGTCAGGGATATTGGACAGTGGGATAAGAGGATTTTGTGAGGTAGAAGACATGGATATGCTGTCTAAAAAGTTAAAATAAACAAAGAAGAGGGGATAGAAGAGGATAGAGGTGACAAAATAAAACTCAATTCGTCCAATTCGATCCAATCCGTTTAAGTTTGAATTGATTATTGATCCGCTCATTTATTAGCTCAACCTATGTCAACTCAATCTGTTTCAATCCATTAAAATTTGGGTTGATATGTAACCCAAATTGATTTTTGAGAAATTTTGTTAAAATATTTTAAAAAGATTTTTTTTTATTTGATATGTTATATTTAATCATAATAAAGGAAAAAATAATTTTATTCGATACTAAAAATTTATAAAAGAATAAATAAAATAATTAAAACTTTAGTAAGAATTGGACGGATTGAGTTATAATTCATTACCTAACCCGTTTGGACCCAATCCATTTTGACCCAAACAAATTTGGATCGAATTGAGTTTTGACTCATTTGTTATCTTAATCTATTTTAACCCGCTCAAATTTAACCCAATCCGTCCAATTACCACCCGTAGAAGAGGAGCAGAAAGGCATAGGAAGTTGAAGTCAAAAATATTTTGGCTGTTGTGTAAGTTATCTGCGTCATCCGTGCAGGCTATACTAATCAAAGAAGTACTAATTGTCTATTTTTATGGTATGTGTCACTTTCATATACTTATTATATATGTAGGCATTTGTAGCATTATCCGCCAGATTCCCTCTTCTTCTTGGCCTTGGCCATGGCCTTTCCTGCCTGCAAGAGCTAACGGTGATCTCCGAACTAGTTTTTGCACTTCTCTATTAACTTCACGAGGTATCTATCACCTCTCACGAATAATAAGTACTAGATAATCTTATTCACAAATACTAAGACAAATAAAAATAAAATTACCTAGTATTTTTATCTTTAATTGAAAGATGAGCCTGAAACCTTATAATTTTCAATCCACTTTTAAGTGGCTTAAGTAAGTGGCTGGGGTGTGGCTTCTTTCAATTTCGACCCCATACTTGCTTCCCAACTTTAGGTCCCTTTTACTACGGAAACTACTATTTTCATACTAATATTATACGCCTTTTCAGTTTGAATGATTCTATATTTTTTAAATTAATTACACTAGATATATGGCTAATTTTTCATATGCGTCTTTGTATTTTAAAATCATACTTACATCCTTTATACTATGAAAATTCTACACAAATATAACCTGAATAAAAAATTTTACTAGGGTGTTAAGTGTTTATTTTAAAAAAAAAAAAAAAAAAAGAAAACGAACAGGAGATCAGATATCTATAACTAAATACATTAAAAATAACTATTATAAAAAATTTGTTGTACAAAAATTATCTACTCCTATATTTACTTAAAAATTAAGAAAGGGAATAAATATTTGGTTGAAATTTTTTATTGACGCCTTTGATTGAAAGGAGAATATAAAAATAAACACAGATTACTTAATAGTACATTTCAAATATTAGTACTACTATTTTTATTTTAATTTGAACATGTAATCTATTTGTATCTTATGTAGTTATAATATTTTATTATATAGGAATTTCTCTTCTTCTTCTTCTTCTTTTTGGCTTTGTATTTATTTTTTGAGGACGTGTGTAACAATTAATATTTACACACTAGCTCCTAGGTCTTGTAAATCAATCTAGTAGTTCAAATTCTTTGTAATTCAAGTCTTAGGCTGTCTTGGCATAGCAAAATCCTAAGAAAATTGTGTAAGAAAGTGAGCAAGTTGTCAAATACCGTACGTGTGCTCTTAGTTGAAGACTAAGGTCGTGACATTATGCACCGAAAGATCGTTTATTTCTTAATGATACTGGTCTAGTTAAATGGTGTCGACACCAGGGGATAGATACAACATTATGCATCGAAAGTCTCCGTTTGTTTTAATCTTCAGTTGCCAAGTCATTCATATGCGCATTGATTAACACCTTACGACCTTGTTAAAACAGGGCATCCCGGATTTATCAGAGTTTGGAGAAGCTATTGATGTATATGATATGTGGTTCGGATTAGGACCCCAACAACCTCCAACCAGTGCTGTCATTAAGACAAGTTTACAACGCAAAATAATTTACCAAATGAGCCCACTCGAGGTATATAGTACACAACTTTGATTATTTCGTCTTTTAGGATTCAATAGTTTCTCAACTAATTTGAGATTGAGGCATAATTTTTTGTTACAGGATTCAACATTAGCAGCGTTGTTGTTGCGTCCTGGACCAATTCAAGCGTTAACAAGCGCTCGATTTAAAGAAGGGGAAGGTGCAGAGGAAGTGCCTCGAATATACATAAGAACAGAATACGATCGAGTGGTGAAGCCCGAGCAGCAAGATGCAATGATCAAGAAATGGCCTCCACAGAATGTGTACACTTTGGAAAGTGATCACAGCCCATTCTTCTCTGCTCCACTCTTGTTATTTGGCTTGCTTATTAAGGCTGCTGCTTCTCTTGGGTGCAGTACCGATTGAGATAGTCTCATCGCCAACATGTACATAGTATAGCGTGGTTTACTGTTCTTTGCCAGGGGCCGTAATGTCTAGTCCTAAGTATTGAATTGAACAACTGAAAGACAACAAATATTGCAGAATTAATATGGTTTAAGTGCCGATGTGTTTATTACTTGCATATGTACAATGCTAAATATGTGTAGTAGAGTCAAATTTCAAGAAAGTGTTAAGTTAATGTACTTACTCTCCCGTTTTCTTTTATTATATTAAAAATAAATTCACCTTTACTCGTTCATTTTAGCATAAGAAGAGAAATACAATCCTTTTTTACCTGTTTTACCATTAACATGACTAATTCCCCTAATCATTTTCGGAGACATTTTGAAATGCTAATAACTATTGGTATTTTTGTAAAATATGCACTTTATTTATTTATTTATTTATTAGAAAAACCAGTATTATTACCAGCGCGATCAATATTTAAGAAGAAAGATCACAATAAAAAGATAGATAAAAATAATTTAGATTTATAATTTTACCAAATAAATAGAAGCATAAAAATTTTCTTTTCATTATTCATCAACAGATAAACCAAGTTAGACTAATGAAATACATCGTCAATATCTCTTGTGACTTATATTTCCTAAAAGTTAGTTCAAAGAGAAAAAAAATGAGAGATAAAATCAATTTAAATATATTGAAGATGTTCACCTATGAATATTAAAAGGAGACAAATATATAAAAAAAAAATATTATCTTCCTAGACACTATTTGTAACTTTCTCATACCAAATATAGTAGGCATTTGGCCATGAATGTTATTCACAATATTTCGAAATATGTTTTCACAATATTTGAATTTTTGAAAAACACCTCAAGAGGTGTTTTCACTATTTTTTTATTCACTTTTTGCACTTTTTAATTTATCTTCTAAATTTTTTATTTTCATAAAATAACCCTATTTTCATAAAACTCTAATTTTTTAAAAATCTATTTTCACTTTTTATATTTTTTTTAAAAAATACATTTGAATTTTAAATATTAACTCCAAAATACTATGGTCAAACATAACTTCAACTCTATTTTAAACTTCAAAAATATCAAATAAAGTGAACATGTTTTTTTTATTTTCATGGGCAAATGGGTCCTACTAGTAAAGAAATCAATTTTGCAATTTTCATTTTTCATTAGCTTCAAAATAATCATATTTTTTAATTTTATTAGTATTTCTTACACTTTTTTTTTTCTTTATCATGTATGCTTATAGACCTCGTTATATAGTGATACTATTTTACCGTAAATTTATAATTTAACAATGATTGAATTTATTACTTAATAATTTACTTTTATTTAAAGTTCTTATATCTTACATGTTAGTTAATCTCTATCAAAATAAATTATTTTTAAATTTGAATAAAAAAATTACCAAACTTATCAAATTATTTTTTTCTTCTGACAATTATAATATTGTGTATAGTTAAATTCATATTTGACAAATAATTTCCTTAATCCAGATCAATATTATGCAAATGACTTCCTTGTCTCAAAACAACATTTGTGAATGTAGAGTTCAATCTTCTCATATGTCTCATTTTGAATTAGTGATAACATTCCATCAACTTAACTGGTCTCTTACTTTACCGAAATCTAATATAAGATTAAAAAAAGATCAAGAAAGTTAATCACCTTCATATCATAATTATGTAAGACCTCAAAATAATATATAATCAAGGAACTATATTATCCACAGTACAAATTTATATTTGTATAAAAAAATTACCAAACCAACAAATTATATTTCTCAAGAAAGAAATATACTACGAGTAATTTAAATCATTTTCGACAATTGATATTTCTTTATTTCAAACCTATGTTACATTGTTGAACCTCCTCATACGTCGATTCTTCTGCTGAACTCTCGCTTTGGATTAGTGATAACATTGCATCACCATGTTTGGTCTCTTACTCTACGGAAGCTTGATATTTAAGTCTGAAATCATCAGAAAAATTAGAGTTAATATATTAAAAATATCGACAATTCTTATTTAATTGCTACATATTCATAATGCAAAATATGATAATGACAAATAAAACTAATGATCAACAATGAGAGAGAGAGAGGTGGTGGTGGTGGTGGTGGTGGGGTAATAATATTTATATATTATTGAAAGGGTATATATAAGAGGTCAAATTTTTATTTTAAATTCAAATTCGAAAATCCTTATTAAAAATTCAATTTATAATTGAATAAGACACTGAGATCATGTTTTCCTTATTTTATATTACTATCATTACTATAATTCATTTAACACAAATTTTAAATTTTTTTAGTTAAAAGTTCATTAATAGAAAAATCCTTCTTTTCTTTTTTGAAAGCTATACAAATCTACTTACACAAATGAAAAATTGAGATTTTATCTTAATTTTCAAAATGATAAACATGATTAATGCATTTTATTTTGATTTATATTTTTACATCAAAATGGTAGTAATTTTACGTATAGTATTTCAAAAGTTTGGATCATAATTATTAAAAGAAATCTCACAATTTCAACAAATTTATATTCCATATATACTATATTCTTCATAAGTTTTTTTTTTAAAAAATTTTGAAATGACTTTTAATCACAATAATATTTTTCTATAAGTGTCACTTTAATTGCTAATTGATTATTTTCTTAATAAAATATTCTTTTACCACAATATATATGTCAATTAAAAAATTCTGCATATATTTACTATTAAATTAACTTATTAACTGATTTTTGCCTCAATTTAATATAATTAATTTTATTATTATAAAATTAGTATTACTATTACATATACCTGTCCTAATTTTATAGTTTGATTATATAATTAACTCTATAATTACAGAAGGAACTCAAATAAGGAAGTAATTATTTTTCCGTAATTATATATTTACTTCCCATAAATCTCTCCTATTTATAAATTTTGATTAATTATTTAACTGCCCCTATAATTATGATAAAGACTCAAATAAGGAAGCGATTATTTTTTTCGTAATTACACATTTACTTCCTATGAATCTCTCATATTTTTATAGTTTTATTATATTTAATTGATTATTAGCTGCCTCTATAATTTCGGAAGAACTCAAATAAGGTAGCAATTATTTTCCCTCTAATTACTGATTTACTTCTCAAAAATCTTTCCTAATTTTATAATTTGAATATAATTTTTTGTAGCACTTCCTGGATTTACTTGATTGTAGTGAAACATAAATATAGTTTTTTTAAATAATATTATTATTTATATTATTTAAATTAATTGTGTACAGATTTTGAATGACATCTTTTTCATAATATTTTTAATTTTGAATTGACTCTTTGGGCATAATAATCGTTTCCATATAAGTTGCTTGGTTACTATTTACTAATGGGTTATTCTATTAATTGCTTGATCTTTCTTGTAATACTTTTTTGATTTACTCAATTGTAATGAAATAATTTATATTTTTTTAATAATATTATTAGTTATTTTCATCCAATATGAGTCAATCTTAGTAGTTTTCATCCAATAGGAGTCAAACTTAGTAAAAATTTTTTACCACAATATGAAATATTAAATAATTAATAATCTTACAAAATTTATTTTTGTTGTAAGATGCTAGTTCTTAAGTTGTCACTTGGCATAACCTCATGCAAGACTATTCTCCTTTATTATATATATATAGAAATGCAAAAATCGATTATGAACAAGTAAAAGTGAATGGAGGGAGTACTATTTACTGCATTTTCACCTAACCGCAAATATTAGTTACCAAAATGTATAAAGTAATAGTGTGAAAGTGATATACCTATTTATATAGGGAAAAAGAATTAACACTATCAAATCATTTAAAAGACAATTTCTATAGTTAACATATTTTGTTATCTACAAACATTGTAAATGACCAATTTTATCCGGTAAACTACAAATGATAGTGTAGAACGACTGCATGTTCTTATTTAAATTTACCTTTTCTACATCAAACTGGCCCATTAGCTCGGTTAGAGCGTCGTGCTAATAACGCGAAGGTCTCCTTGGCCACTTTTTTTGGCAAACTCTACTTTGTTTACAATTGGGGGACCGCTCAGCACCGAGTTTAGGACTATCGCGATGCGGTTTTATTGATTCTTTACTTTTGCTTTTTAATTGCCTGCTTACATTTTTAAAAGTTCACTTGGGTGAAAAATAAAAAGTGTAATATATACGGTCAATATTGTTATTTTGTTAATTACCTACAGTAGAATAACTTTATCCCAATATCCGTCCTAGTTGACGTCAATGTTCCACATTTTGTCATTCCGTTATTAATGTAGAATTTGTTATGAAACAATTAGTTATTATGAATGTCGAAAAAAGGGAATTGCTGGATGGTAAGCATCCCTTGCTTCCGGTCCTAATATTGTGAGTTCGAGTGACCAAAAGAGTAAAAAGAATTGGAGCTCATAGAGAGGAGTAAAAAAAAAAAATAATTAATACATAAAGTGAATGTATACTACTTTAACAAATCCTCCACTGACATGCGATAAGAGCTTACCATGGAAGCACTCACAAAAATCCAACCTTCGCAGGTGCGTTACATGCCAATTTTTCTTACAGTTAAAGAAGCTAAAATGATTCCACTTCGTTGGGTAGCTAAATAAGAAATTTAGCAAGACAGAGTGCACAACCAACTGAATAGGAATTACTTCTTACAAGGTTAGGTCTGACCAACAATTCACTCAATTATCCATAGAAATTAGGAGTTGATCCCCAAAATTATTATTCCTGAAGATTACTTTCAAAGAAGTAACTAATGTAGATAAATGTGGATCATAATATATAATTATCATTATCTTCTATGTGCCTAAAGCGAAAGTATCATGGAATACCTTTCTTTTGCAAAATAAAAAATTAAGTGTTTAAGTTTTTTTCCACAAAAAACTATGCTTTCTCAAAACAATAATAAAATAATTTGAAGCCAAACAAATACTATCAGAAAGCAAAATTTCCAGCATAGTATTAGGAAGAAATTAAAAGATCCGATATATATAGCTTTTAACCAGAGGCATATATTGATTTACTAATCTGTCGTAGATCATTAAATCACAAGCGCATTAAAATCCGACTAATTCGTCGAAGGAGTTATTATCACGTCAATAGAATTTGAGACCACAAAGGAGAGATCTCCTGCCTCTATGCAAACTCGTTGAGTGTCATGATCACAATAAGAGATTCGTGTTAATAATGTATATACTACAAGAAAACTCCGGATTGCCAACGGATTTTGCCAACCACTCCAATCTGTTGGTAAATTACTAATGTATTATCAATGTTGGGTTCTAGTGATTAAATGTGAATGGAAAATAGAGGGAACAAATGGAGGAAAAAAGTGAATTGTGTTTTCACTTTAAGGAAAGAATGTTCTCCCACATTGGTGGGAGAAAGAAACTCTTTCATGCTTAAATATAGAAGCAATATTCCATGTGGATAGTGAGGCAAGAAAAAAGCAAGTCTCGCGCCGTCGTCATCGTTGCTCGGCTCAGCTTCGGATTCATTTGAAACTTGAGAGTTAATGATTATTTAATCTAAAAATTCGATACGAAAATATTCTCCATTTGCAGACGCACACGAGTATATGCAGATGCATGTCACAAAGCACCTCAAAGGGACGTGACCCTGCAGGTGTTCATCTGCGGATGATCTGGCAACGCAGGTCATTGGAAACTTTCTGTTTTTTGACAATAGTGACCTACGACCGTAGGTGACCCATCTGCGCGTGCAAATAGATCCACAGGTGGTCCGACGATCCAAATCAGTGCAATTTTTCAGAATCATTGCTTTCTTTTTGAAGCACCACCTTTTGGCTATAAATACCTGATTTTTTCCTCAAGTAAAGAGACAAAATTTTGAAGTAAAAAATATCTTCTTCTTCCTAAAAACTCAAGTGTGATTTACGAACAGTTGAGTGCGTTCGTTGTTCGACAGAGTTTGAGGTGCCGCCATTCTATCGAAGTGATTCATTTTATCCTGGGAGGATGTATTGCATAACCTTGGGTACTTAAGGAAAATAATTTCTTTAAGGACACACTGTGAATTCGGTGGACTTGAATCTTCTAATCTTCATCTCTTTCTATAAGTTTGGTTTTGCTATTTTCCAGAAAATAGTTTGAACTTCATTTTGTTGATGTTCATAAGTTGGATTGAACTTATTGTTGAAGTTCAAAGTTGTGAATACATAGTTCTAACTTCATTTGATTGTTCATGCTTTAGTTTGAACATGCGTTTGAAGTTCTTGTTGAAAAAATACAGATATTACTAAACCCAAAAAACAACAATCTTAAGGAAATTATTAAGTACTTAGTTAATCGGTATTGTCACACCCCGAATCCCAACGAGGCGTGATTGGCACCCGAAGCCGATATGGCCCGAGAGAACCAACCTTTGCTTATGAACATTCGCGTACATAATCTCATATGAATCTTATTACTCTTTGTGCAACTATGCAGAAGTCATAGACATGAAAACATAAGTCATAGCTATGTATGTAAAACTTGGCCGTTTGAGCCATTAAGTCAAAACAACACGTACTTTCACATTTATACACCCACATCCGTCTACAAAAGCCTCTAACAAGTGCATTGACCAAAATGAACTAAAAGTCGGGATAAGTCCCCGCTTTACACAACATGTACAAAGTCAAAACTCAAGTACAACAGTGACTCGAAGAAGCCCCGAACTAACTAGAGCTCACCAAAGATCTGCAACACTGACAATCTACTGTGGAGGCCTACTAGTGCCTGCACCTGCACATGTAAGGTAAGTTCCCCAAAAGGGGTCAGTACGAAGAATGTACTGTGTATGTAAGGCTCAAATGAAACTGTAAGATATGAAAATCTGTCAAGAACTCAAGTTCAAATGCATAACCAATATAGATAAGTCACAGTGAAGATGAGTCACTTTTCTGTTCTTTGGAAACCATGTATATTGCATTCTTTCTTTTTCTTGCCTTTACTTTACTTTCACATTGCTCATATGCTGTTAGTTATTCAACGTACATCCACTCTATGGTGGGTTAACATACATCCACTCTATGGTGGGCAATGACATACATCCACTCTTTGGTGGGTCAATGACGTACATCCACTCTTTGGTGGGTTAACATACATCCACTCTTTGGTGGGCAATAACATACATCCACTCTTTGGTGGGTCAACATACATCCACTCTATGGTGGGTCAACATACATCTACTCCATGGGTAGGATTAACATAACATAACATTGCTTCCTTTCTCTTTCTTTCATACTGTGAGTGGTACCTTGATGATAGAAACATTCTTGAAACTTGAAACACAAATATACATTAACTTGCACATTACATCTTGCATTACTTTTGAGAGATTGGTACTTTTACTTGTGGGAGATTGATACTTTGATAGTCATAATATCACTTTGAAACTTTGGATCATTAGCCAATGAGTGAGAGACATATGAGATTGGTACATTCACTTGTGAGAGATTGACATATTCATGTGACATAGCATGTTTGGAAACTTGGAACCATAATCAAAATAGAAAACATGTGAATAAACATTATTGGAAACATAACACCATTGGAACCATTGGACAATCATTCATAACAAGATACTTGAGCATAACCACTATTGGAACATTGGACCATATCCTTGTTTGAGCTTTCGGAACATTAACCATGATAATGAGACATGAGACTCACAAATGATCCATGAGTAGGAAAGATATGACAATGACTATTGATAAACGGATATAGGATACCTTAGCACATTTCGGGATAGGACTAGTGAAATAGCAATGTGGATACTATTTGCCGCAGAAAGATACGGACAGAGTAACCTTACATACCTTGTATGCTTAATACGAATACACAATATTAGACGTGCATACAATAGTCCCGCTCCGTCCTTGTGTTTTTCTCTACAACACAAGTTCATAACGAAACCAACATTAACCACCAATTACCTTACAATAGCATACAATAACAATAAGTCACATGTTTAGCTTTAACATGTCATTTTCCCCTTGACAATACCACCTACGAAATCATTATACCAATAATCCCATAATATTCCATACATTGACCAACACATGCTAACCAATAGCATGCCACACCAAGTTCATAGTTCACACTTCTCCATCATCACAACATTAAAAATATATCATCACTTTACTTCAATACACCTCACAACAACAAATCGGCCAAAATCCCATAATTTACCCTTATATGAAAATAACAAGTTTAGGACCATAATAACACCATACATGTTGTTATTTCATCCATACCATGCTTTTTCATCAAGACTACAAGTCATAATTCAAGATATAATCCCATGGATTTCACATCTTTTTACAAAAACCAAAAGTGCCATATTTAACATTTCCAATCATAACCAACATGATATACATGATCTCTCATGCTTATAATATGTTAATCCATAATAATAATCACTTACCTAGGCTTGAAAGATGATGATCTTGCTCCACAAAGTGCCTTAGGGTTTGGAGTTGAGAGAAAAAGTTTTGGGAAATTTCTAGAATTGACATGGGACTTTTATGTGATAAAAATCTGATTGTTGGCCCCTTATATAAGCCTCCAAATCAGGCTTAGTCATGCCTTATCATTAAATGCAAGAATGGATCATTTGACCCATTCTTGACCCAAGTTTTTTCCTCCCATTTTGGGCCCTATTTTGGGCCCAATGCACTTAACCCACAAAAATCCATAACTCCTCATGATTAATTCATTTCATACGCGTTACAACAATATTTCCACTCATAAAATTCATATTTATAACCTCAATCCCAAAAACAAGTGATTTTAGCCACATATGGCCTATTTTGCCTAAAAGGGTAAAATTGTCATTTTGACCCCAAATTCGTCCTCGAGTAATTTTAGCATACCAATATAATATTTCACTCATTTCATGTATATTCTCATGATTGTAGAAGAAACGTAACAAAAATCGGCTCAATACGTCCCCGGATACCCTTGGGACTTAAGAAAAATTCCAACTTTTGAAAAGTTGGCAAAACCAGCGTGGCACGCTGCCTGGCGCGCCCCCTTGCTGCCTCTGGGCTGAAAATTTCAGCCCATAGCGGCGTGGCACGCCCCTGGGAGCGCCTAGCCCAATTTTATTTATTTTATTTTTTATTATTATTATTTTTTAATACAATATCAATAGTCCATCAAAACCAATACAAAATATACACTTATTGCTCTCAAAACCAAGTTAGACATGGTTCAAATATGACATATATATCACCAAGAAAATAGGGTCAAAAAGGTACGGGGTGTTACAGGTATTGAGTCTGATTTTGTGGAGATTAAAATCTTTTGATTTATACTCCCTCGGTTAGAAGAATATAAAATCTTAACAGAGAAATTGGATTGGGAATTCGGTTCGAAGAATATAAAAACTTCACCGATTCGTTGAACTCTCTGTATTGGTTTCTGGAGTTTAAAACCTTTGGATTTTCACTCTGTATGAATTTGATTCTGATTTGAAGAACATAAAAACTTCGTCAGGTTTCAAAGTTCATTCGGTTGACGATTTGAGGACATAAAAACTTCATCGTTGACTAGAAACAAGTTGTTTAAAGATTAAGTCTTTATTGATTCTTAAATACTAAATTGATTGTTAAAGCTTGACATAAAAACGACAAATGAAACTGAATAAATAATTGATTCGATTGTGAATGGTGTGGTCCCAACGGCAACCAATATTGCGTTATTAAGCCGTTCAGATGTTGCTCTAGCAATGGTATCGGCAGAGAAACCATAAAAAATTTTTGGTATGAACTTCAAAGAATGACATCAAATGATGTTCTTTTGGCTGACTAAACTTGAAATACAAAAGTTCACAAGTAGAGATCCTCATGCTCCGGAAAAAGGAATGTTTGAAAACCAATTGTCTGGTTTGGAAGATCTTGTGATTCGTCTCAAGATAGAAGGGGATAATAAGTTGAATGAGAAATCATCAATGATGGTGAAAATCCTATTAAAGATGAGGCTCCAAATAATAAGAAGAGGAAGAAGTCTTCTAGACAAGAGAAAGAGCAGAATAAGAAAACATTCAAAGGCAAGTGCTACAATTGTAGTGATACTGGCCACAAAACTCTAAATTGTCAAGCTCTAAATAAGAATAAGAAAGAAATCAGATAAACATGGTGGAAGCAGCTGGAAAAATTGAAAATATGTGTGCAATGATCACTAAATGCAATCTAGTTGGAAATCCAAATGAATGGTGGTTTGATTCAGGAGTCACTAGACATACTTGTGCGGACAAAGAAGCTTTTGCTACTTATGATACCGCTGGTCCCAAAGAAGTTATCTTCATGGGAAATAATGCAACATCCAAGGTTGAAGGAAGTGGGAAGATATTCCTAAAAATGACTTTCGGCAAGATGTTGACTCTCAACAATGTTTTCCATGTTTCTACTAGTAGGAAGAACTTAGTGTCGACAACATTTCTCGTTAAAAATGGGTTTAAATATGTGTTGGTTTCGAAGAAAGTTGTAATAAGCAAAGATGAAATGTATGTAGGAAAAAGCTACCTCAATGAGGGCCTTTTCAAACTTCATGTAATGGTTGTTGAAATGAATAAAGTTGAGGCTTCCTCTTACTTGCTTGAGTCAAATGAGTTATGACATGAATGTTTGGGACAAGTCAATTACAAAATCTTGTGAAAATTGATTAGTTTGGAAGTTTTGCCTAACTTTGAGTACAATAAATTAAAGTGTCAAACATGAGTTGAATCGAAGTATGCTAGGCATCCGTATAAGTCTGTTGAAAGAAATTCCAATCCCTTGGACTTAATTCACACAAACATTTGTGATATGAAGTCAACACCATCTCTTGATGGGAAAAAGTATTTCATAACTTTTATTGACGATTGCACTAGATATTGTTATGTTTATATGCTGAATAGTAAGAATAAGGCAATAGAAACATTTAGACAATATAAAACTGAAGTTGAAAATCAGTTGAATAAAAAGATTTTAATGATAAGAAGTGATAGGGTGGAGAATATGAATCTACTTTTGCGGAGATATGTTTGGAAAATGGAATTGTCCATCAAACTACTACCCCGTGCTTACCTCAATCAAATGGAATTGTAGAAAGGAAAAACAGAACGTTGAAGGAAATGGTGAATGCCTTACTTATAAGTTCAGGTTTACCGCAAAACTTGTGGGGGGAAGTTATCCTTACAACAAACTAAATACTCAATCGAGTGTCCCATAGTAAGACACAATCTATTCCATATGAGAAATGGAAAGGAAGGAAACCCAACTTGGAATATTTCAAAGTGTGGGGGTGTTTAGCCAAAGTCTAAGTTCCTATACCCAAAAGGTGAAAATAGGACCAAAGACTGTGGATTGTGTTTTTATCGGATATGCTACAAACAATAAAGCATGTCAATTTTTGGTTCATAAATTCGAGCATTCGGATATCTATGATAATACTGTAATTGAATCAGACAATGTTAAGTTCTTTGAACACATTTATCCATATAAGACTAGACATGATTTGTCTAGTGAAGGGTCTAAACGAACTAGGAATGAACCAAGGGAGAATGTACTTAATGAAGAGAATCCAAGGAGTAGTAAATGTCAAAGGACATCAATTTCCTTCGGATCAAATTTTGTAACATTTTTTCTCAAAAATAAGCCTCAAACATTCAAAGAAGCGATGTCGTCTGTGGACTCATCCTTTTTGAAAGAGGCAGTGAATGGTCAGATTAATTCAATCTTGAGCAATCATACATGGGAGTTGTTTGATCTTCCTCCAGGAAATAAACCTTTAGGTTCTAAATGGATCTTCAAAAGGAAAATGAAAGTTGATGGTACTATTGACAAATACAAGGCAAGACTTGTTGTGAAAGGCTTTAGACAAAAAGAAGGTCTTGATTATTTTGACACATACTCGCCAGTAACAAGGATAACGTCCATTCGAATGTTGGTTGGATTAGCAATGGTATATGGTCTTGAAATCCACCAAATGGATGTGAAAAAGACTTTCTTAAATGGAGAATTGGAGGAAGAAATTTGCATGGAACAACCCGAGGGTTTTGTAGTTCCCGGTAAAGAAATAAAAGTGTGCAAACTTATAAAGTCACTTTATAGACTAAAGCAAGCACCCAAACAGTGGCATGCAAAGTTTGACCCAACCATGTTGGCAAACGGATTCAAGATAAATGAATGTGATAAATGTGTTTTCATTAAACACACTCCAAATCACAAAGTCATTATTTGTTTGTATGTGGATGACATATTGATCATCAATAGAGACATTTCTGACATAAATGCTACGAGACGAATGCTTGAGAGCAAGTTTGATATGAAAGACCTTAGAGTTACTGATGTGATCTTAGGGATAAGAATTCATAGAACTCCACAAGGATTGTCATTGTCACAGCCTCAGTACATTGAAAAGGTACTTAACAAGTTCAGGTATTTGGATTTCACTATTGTCAAGACATTATTCAATGTGAGCTTTGCATTTCAAAAGAATGAAGGTGAAAGTGTCTCACAATTGGAGTATGCAAGAGTGTTGGGATGTTTGATGCATATCATGAATTATACGTTACTAGACATAACATGTACTATTAGTAAATTGAGTCGGTATACGAGTAATCCCAATCAAAGTCATTGGATGGCAACGAAAAGAGTTTTGGGGTATCTAAAACATACTCAAAACTATGCTTTGCATTATAACAAATATCTTGCGGTGATTGAAGGCTATAGTGATGCAAATTGGATCACCGGATTAAATGAAGTAATATCCATGAGTGGATATGTATTTACTTTAGGTGGAGGAGCAGTCTTTTGAAAATCATACAAACAGACATATATTGCCCGCTTTATAATGAAATCTAAATTTATCGCGTTAGATAAAGTCGGTGAAGAAGCTAAATGACTCCGAAATTTTTTGGAAGATATTCCTTATTGGCCCAAACCTTTGGCACTAGTATGCAAACAATGTGATAGCTAAGCTGTAATAGGTAGGGCAGGGAGCATGATGTATAGCAGTAAATCTCATTATATAAGATGGAGACATAATACCTTTAGACAACTACTCTCTAGTGAAATTATCACGATTGACTATATGAAGTCAAAGGATAATATATCGAATCCACTTAGAAAAAGCGTATCCAGAGAGGGAGTTGAGAGATTATCGAAGTGAATGAGTTTACGACCTAGGATAAGTCATCACAACAGTAACTCTACCTAGCGGACTAGAGATCCCAAGAGTTAGGTTCAAGGATATAAAACAAAGTTGTGACTTACGGATCAACATTTTTAATTAACTCAACCCATTCTCATGATGAAGACAATATTCAGGAAACAAGCATAAGGCTTATGGTGTGAAGCTTTTTAATGGTTCCTAAGTTTGGCAGGTTTGACCAAATAGTTTGATCTAAAGGATTAAACATTTAGGAATCACCTATGTAAGGGTGAAGTGGAAGTCGCGTCAAGGAGAATGATAGTAAAGGCCTATTCTCTAAGATCTCATGAAACCGAGTTGTGTTCATAGATGAAACGAATAAAATCGTGAAAAACATAAATGGTAAAAAGCTGGTTGTGTGACTTATGATGTCTAGGTGTACATTATAGCTCGACAGTTCAAAGATATCGCATCTACCGATTGACCGAGTGCATTCGATGCAAGTTCACTGCGAAAAGTTCAAAAGAAAACCTACTTATCCAGATGCAATTAATCTTTGCTTGTAGATCACACACTTGTCCATATATTTTTTGATGAAATAGCCATTCCCCATTCATGTGGGGAAATTTTGGATTCTAGTGATGAAATGTGAATGAAAAATAGAGGAAACAAATAGAGAAAAAAAGTGAATTGTGTTTTCACTTTAAGGAAGGAATATTCTCTCACATTGGTAGAAGAAAAAAACTTTTTCATGCTTAAATATAGAAGCAATACTCCACGTGGATAGTGAGGCAAGAAGAAAGCAAGTCTTGCGTAGTCGCTCGGCTCGGCTTCTGTTTTAAATTTGGATTTGGCAAATGATCGATCAAGAGATTATATTTTTGGACAAAATTCATTGGAAATTAGAGAGTTAATGATTGTTTAATCCAAAAATTTGATACCAAAATATTCTCTATTTACGGAAGCACATGAACATTTGCGGATGAATATAACAACTCACCTTGAAGGGACATGACCCTTCGAGGCACTGTAAGACAAAATGAAGACCTACGCAAACAGGTGTCCATCTGCAGACGCATCTGTCAATGCAGGTCGTTGAAAACTTTTTATTTTTTGACAATAGTGACCTGCAGCCGCAGGTAGGTCCGCAGGTGGCCCGATAGTCCGAAACAGTTTTGATTTTTCAGAACCATTGCTTTCTTTCTGAAGCACCACCTTTTGGCTATAAATACCTGATTTTTTCCTCAGGTAAAAGGACAAAATTTGAAGTAAAAAACATATTCTTCTTCCTAAAAACTCAAGTGTGATTTACGAACCGTTGAGTGCGTTCGTTGTTCGATAGAGTTTGAGGTGTCGCCATTTTGTCGAAGTGATTCATTTTATCCTAGGAGGATATATTCCATAACCTCGGGTACTTGAGGGAAATAATTTCTTTAAGGACACACCGTGAATTCGGTGGACTTGAATCTTCTAATCTTCATCTCTTTCTATAAGTTTGGTTTTGCTATTTTCCAGAAAATAGTTTGAACTTTATTTTGTTGATGTTCATAAGTTGGATTAAACTTATTGTTGAAGTTCAAAGTTGTGAATACAGAGTTCTAACTTCATTTGATTGTTCATGCTTTAGTTTGAACATGTGTTTGAAGTTCTTGTTGAAAAATTATAGATTTTACTAAACCCAATAAACAACAACCAACGGATTAGTAATGAAAAGAAATTTAAGACTTTAGTATCGGATTACTAACGAATTACAAGCTTAATTTTACCAACCATTTAATTTCGGTAGTATATATTGTGGAAAAATTTAACCCAAAATATAGTGATGGAATGCTAACAAATTACCAACTGAAACTTTACCAACCAAAAGTATCCATTGGTAAATTACTAATGCCTTAAGAATACTTTGGGAATTATTGCGGAAAAAAGTGGCTCGTAATTTAATAACAAATTACTAATATATTACCAACAAGTTTTGCCAACCGAAATTAGTCGTTGGTAATTTACTAACAAATTGGTATCCGTTAGTAATTTACCAAAATAACTGGTCTCTGTTGGTAAAGTTACCAATGGATTTTGAATCTGTTGGTAAACTTGCCAATAGATTCTTATTTTGTCATTAAACTTTGCCAACGAGTTATGCTTTCATTAGTAACTTACCAACATAATTATTTTTGTTGGTAATTTACCAACAAAACTTTTATTAGTTGGAAATTTACAAACATAAAGATTTGATCTATTGGTGAATTTGCCAACAAATGTTGTCATCTTTGTAAAATTTGGCAACAGGTTTTGCTGTCCTTGGTAATTTCTCTATGGATTCTTATTCTTGTAGCTTGCATTTAGTCATGTGATATGAAGTCATGAATTCAAACTCCAAATTCTTTAAAAATAAAAGGGAAAAGGGTCAAATTTACCCTTTCACTTTGAACAATTGGCTAAATATACCCTTCGTCATACTTTGGGATCAAATTTACCCTCACTGTCATACTTTGGAGCCAAATTTACCCCTCTACTTTGGAAAATTGACTAAATATATCCTTCGTCATACTTTGGGGTTAAATTTACCCTTGATGTCATACTTTGAGACCAAGTTTACCCTCGTTGTTAATAATTTTTTCACCTGTACCCTTCCTTTTACAGAAAAGCCCATAAATGATCCATTTTTTTAAAAATAAAACACACTCTAATCTAACCCGCCCGATCCGACCTACAAAAAATACACAAACAAATATACCCCTTCCTCAGTTCTGTTGGTCGAATTTTTCCAACGAACAAATATACTTCTCTTTCAACGTACATAGATGGTAGGTTGTTTACAAATGAACAAAAAGTAAAATGGAATTGAATAACGCAGAAGCATAGAACTAAACAAAATGTCTATTACAAACTCTGCTCCTATTTCAGTTTTGTTCAAATTTTAAAATTTGGTATGCAATTTTATGTGCATCTAGATTCTATAATCAGTGGATAATGAGTAAATGACATGATGAAAAATTTATGTAGATTCAAATTGTATATAAATACATAAAATGAAGAGATGTCATGATTGACACATAAAGAGGCCTCTTAACTCAATCATCCAGAGAAATATCCAGTGGCTCTAATTTGTTGCATTTGACCATTAAGTGTCATTTTTCATGAGCTCTGCACTGATGCATATCCATGAACTGGGGGAGGGGTATATTTGGTTGTATTTGCACTGATGCAGATCCATTTTCATGAGCTATGCATTGATAAATATCCAGTGGATTAATATCGTTGAAAAACTTTGACCAATAGAACTGAAAGGGTATAGTTGTTTGCGTCTTTTTTGTGGTTCGAATCGGGTCGAGCGGGTTAGCTTAGGGTGTGTTTTATTTTTAAAAAATAGATCATTTATGGGCTTTTCTATTAAACGAATGGTACATGTGAAACGTGTCTTAACAACGAGGGTAAATTTGTCCCCAAAGTATGACTAAGGGTATATTTAGCCAATTTTCCAAAGTAGAGGGATAAATTTGGCCCCAAAGTATGAGAGCGAGGGTAAATTTGACCCCAAAGTATGACGAGGAGTATATTTAGCCAATTTTCCAAAGTAGAGGGATAAATTTGACCCTTTTCCCCAAAAAAAAAATAATAATTTGGAATTCCAAATCATAATTATATTTTTTTAAAACACTACAAAAAAACACCTATTTTGTGGAGTTTTTTTGTCAATTTGTGACAATTTTTGATCCCAACAAAAATAATTATGGCGGTTTTTAAAAATGCTACAATTAGCAATGTCACTAGCATTATTGCAGCGGTTTTCTCAAACCTCCATGAGAACCACCACAAAATGAAATTTGAATTTGTGGGGGTTCTTAAAGATAATTAGGAGCAGTTTATAACCACCTAAAATATGATTTTAATATTCAAAAAAAAAATGTTGGGCTTTAAAGACCCCCATAATATTTTTTTTATTGAAAAGTGTCTTTTTTTTATTTGAGAAGTATTATATTAGTTTTAAAAATCATTAAATAATGCTATTAAATAACAAAAATTAAATTTCATTAAAATATCTATTGTAACAAAAATCACAAGTTTGAATTCTTATCAAACTAAATGAATACAAATTTGTGTATATCACGATCCAAAATAGAGTACGTGATGACACCTGTCACACTCTCCGATACAGGTAAGCCTATCCCAACCCAAACTCAATAATTAAAGTAAATTAGAAGCAAAAGAAGAAGAATAGAATAATCCCCAAAATATATAAAGAAGAAGTAATAATTCAAAGATACATCCCAAGTCCGGTTGTCACTAGTACAAGCCTCTAATACAGAATGATATCAATGAGCCTAAAATATCTTAAATGCGAAAAGAAGTACAAGATACAAAAGGAGAGATTAGGTAACTCTGAAATCCGTCAGTCACTACCTCAATCTCTGCAACGCCAACACTGAAGGAACACAATCTACTATTTTCTACTCAAGCCAATACCTAGACGGGGTGCAGAAGAAAAAAAAGAAAAAAAAAGCAAGAGTGAGTACGAAACACGTGTGCTCAACAAGCATCATCGATAACCGACTCTGATCTAAAGTGATGGTGAGAACCACCACCCCAGCTTCCTATGGTTCCCCTCAATCTACCACCAATAAAGACAGCACTTCATCCTAATCGGGCATCCCAATACAACAGTCAAAAGAAATATCAAAATACAGAGTAGACACATAAATCTAGGTGAGTCAACACTAGCCATTTTATGATCAACAAGCAAAGGAATTCATTTATGAGGGAGACTCACTAGCACAGTATATCACTCTCAATCAATATGTTCAACTAATAGTCTGGAATATAATAGTGGGAGTGTATAATCATGTGTATATCATCCTACCAATAGATGTGACACTATAAGTCTCACTAACCCAGCCATAGACATACCCCATGTCTCATAAATATCTCAACTCCCAAATCAACCAAGAGGTAGTATAATATGATTAGTATAGTGGAATGAGTGCTCAAGCCCGGTATCACAAACAAGGTTCAATCACGATATTTCAATATGCAAGTAAGTAATCAATAATCAGACGTAACAAAAAGGAAATTACGTACTCTGCAGCAACCGCATAAGGAAAGTATAATGATGCAATGCAATGCAATGATGGTGGGATAATGATAATGTAAGTCATCGCATGACTTTTCGTATACAACTTCCGAGTTTTAGCGCTTCCAGGACAGGACCCATGGGGGGGTTCACAATCCGTATACTTTCTCATATCTCAAATTCACCTCTCCGGGTAAAGTTCACGGAGCTTGCGGGATGTAGAACAAAAATGATTTAGAGTGCTAACGATAGCAGAAAATATGCTTAACCACAAACTGATGGCTCAAATAGGGATTGTAAATGTATTGAAAAACTTTATTGACCACAATGAAGATGTCTGATTGAGTTAATGTCAAGTATTTTAGCTCCCTAAAAATTAGTCGATACAACCCGAAATCATAAAAGATCGAGCTATCACCTTTATCACTTGACCACTTAGTTTGAGCACTTCTAACTTATGTTGTAGCATTACTATTGTTATATGATATATTTGTTCCCAATAATTAATTCTTGTTGATCTTGCCCTTCAATTAGGACTTCTTAAACATATACATGATCATGTTATCCTTGCGTGTTCACACATATTTTAAGGTTAATTAATTTATTTTTCCAGGATCATTCATAGTTCGAGTTAACTATTAAAAATTATGGGACTTTAAAGAAAAACAAAAAATCTACTTTTTTTTTTGTCTTTTTAAAATTTGTCAATATTCACATACTTTAATTAGACTTTTTGATGTTTGAGTGATTTTACTTTATTAATCTCGAGGTTTGTACTCCGAATATTTCTCAAAATAATTATAGATTCTTAGGTATATGGATTTGTATGAATTTTTATATTCTTTTTATATATGTGATGTGTTCCTTTTTTTTTTTTTTTTTTTTTTTTTTTTTTTTTTTTGGGTATAAGCCAATCAAAAAAGAATGAAATACACACTTATTAACAAGAAACTATTTAGCTATTTTTTAACAAGAAAAATAATTTAAAGATTTTTTTTTTCAAAAATGTATTTATCCAGAGATAATATGAATAGGTAATCGGTAATCCCATCAAATTTTGAGCTAGAAAGTTTCTCAATTAAAATTTGGAGCGAATTTTTAAGCAGGAATAGTTATTTTTTTGGGTTAAAAGTGGGAATCCAATTTTAGATAATTAAATTTATCCTTTTCTTTTCTATGTTATTATCTTCCCCATTCCTCAAGTCAAGAAGTCAAGAACCGTTGTCCAAGTTCCAACTGTTGGGCTGTAGCCCATGTTCCAGCCAAAGGTCCATGGCCTAATCCTATTCTCTTTTGGTTTCCAATCAATTTGGAAAAAGATTCGGATTTTCTATTTCTATTTGGAGTTGGTTTGACTTTAGAAAAAAACACCACTCATCATTTATAAAAATAGGACAATTTGAGAGAGAATTACTTATGCTCATTATTTTTGTCTTTGAGAGACATTAGCACATAAGAGAGGTTTTTGAGTGAGCTTTCACTAAAGAGAGAAGAGAGAAAGAGAGTTTAGTTGTTGCAGTTTTTTTTACTCTCCGACCAGCCAACTTCAGATCGTGTTAGCCAGCTCGTTCACCGTTGGATTGGACTGGAATTTTGACTAAGTGTTTCTAACATCTTGTGTTTGATTTGAATGGTGGAGATCGAATTTGTAGGCCCGCAACATCTGGTTTTGAGTCCCGAACAGTAGCTCTATTTCGGCTGATTTATCTTGATTTACTTTTGTTGGTGGCGCTATTGTTTCTCCGTGTTTGGCACTTGTTGTGTAGTCATTTGAGAGAATATTTGTAACCCTCTTATTGATATAGTGGAGATGTTTGTATCTCTGTGATCCCGTGGTTGTTACCTTTGATTTGAAGGATTTTTCCACGTTAAACTTGGTGTTCTTTATTTTCTTATTTACCTCTTTCCGATATAACAAGTGGTATCAGAGTCAGGTTGTCTATCAAGGGTTTTTGTATGGAGGCGAATATGAGCAAGATGATATGTTTAAATGGAAGCAATTACAACATATGGAAGAGCAAGATGGAAGATCTTTTATTTGTGAAGAAGATGCATCTTCTCATTTTTGCTGCTCATAAACCCGAGAATGTAACTGATGAAAATTGGAATTTCGAGCACTAACAAGTATGTAGATATATAAGGCAATGAATTGAAGACAATGTTCGCAATCATATTGTGCATGAGACACATGCTAGAACATTATGGAAAAGTTGGAGACACTTTACGCTTCAAAAACAGGCAATAACAAGTTGTTCCTACAAAAACAATTGATGACTTTTAAATACAAGAAGGGAAGTCCTACTCTTGACCATATAAATAATTTTCAATGTTTCCTTGATCAGCTTTCTAGAATGAGTGTTAATTTCGACGGTGAGATAAAAGGACTTTGGCTTCTGAATACTCTACTAGATTCTTGAGAGACTCTTCGTGTTTCTTTAACAAATTCAGCTCCTGGTGGTAAGGTGACTATGAAATTTGCCAAGAGTTGTATTTTGAATGAAGAAGTAAGGAGAAAATCTCAGGGATCATCCTCACACTCAGATGTTCTATTAACAGAAGACCGAGGGAGAGACAAAATAAGAAACACAAGGAATAGAGGTAAAAATAGAAGCAAGTCAAGATCAGGGTATGAGAGTCATTCATGCTATCATTGTAGCAAGAAAGGACATATTAAAAGGAATTACAATAGGTTGAATCAAGAGGTTAGAGAAGGAAAGAAAGAAGAAAATAACGGAAATAATGTTGTAGATGTTGTCCAAGATGACCTTCTCTTTGCTTGTGATAAAAATGTCATTAATTTTGTATCCCAAGATACTAGTTGGATAGTAGATTCTGGAGATACATCTCATGTCACACCGAGGAAATACTTTTTTTCATCTTATACTCCTGTTAACTCTGGAGTGTTGAAGATGGGCAATGCTGGTGAGGTTAAGGTGTTTGGCTTTGGCACGGTTTATTTAAAGACTAATATTGGTACAACGTTAGTCCTTCAAAATGTCAAGCATGCTCCAGACATCCCTCTAAACTTGATATCTGTAGGGCAACTAGATGATGATGGCTACTATAATAACTTGGTCAATGGCCAATGGAAGCTCACCAAAGGCGCATTAGTTGTGGCTCGAGGAAGAAAGTATTCTAATTTATACGTGACGCAAGGATCTATCCTCAGTGACTAAGTAAATTTGGTGGAAAGTGACATTTTATCGGAGTTATGACACAAGAGGCTCAGTCAATATGAGCGAGAGAGGGATCACTTGTTTGGCTAAGAAGAATTTGCTTGCTGGTGTGAAACAAGCAAAGGTGAAAAGATATATTCATTGCTTAGCCGGGAAACAGAAAAGAGTTTCTTTTCACAGTTATTTTCCCTCAAGAAAACCTGAACTATTAGAGCTAGTACACTCTGATATGTGTGGTCCTTTTAAAGTGAAGTCACAAGGTGGTGCACTTTACTTTGCAACTTTTATTGATTATCATTCTCGCAAGCTCTGGGTATATCCTTTAAAATTCAAAGATCAAGTACTTGATGTGTTTAAGGAATTTCAAGCCTTATCCGAGAGACAAACTGGGAAGAAACTAAAATACATTCGCACTGACAATGACGGTGAATACATTGGTCCTTTTGATAACTATTGCAAATCACAAGGAATTCTTCATTAGAGAACTCTACCCAAGATGCCTCAATTGAATGGCTTGGCAGAAAGGATGAATAGAACTCTAGTTGAGAGAGTTAGATGTGTACTTTCAGAGGCTAGACTTCTAAATTCCTTTTGGGCCAAATCACTTAATACTGTTGCTTATGTTATCAATTTATCTCCTAGAGTTGCTTTGATGGTGATGTTCCAAATAGAGTTTGGTTTACTAAGGATATTTCCTATGATCACTTGAAAGTCTTTGGGTGTAAAGCTTGTGTGCATATTCCAAAATATGAGAGGTTCAAACTGGATGTCAAAACTAAGCAGTGCATCTTCATTGGTTATAGTCCAGATGAGTTTGGATATCGCTTTTATAATCCCATTGATAAGAAGCTTATTAAAAGTCGTGATGTGGTGTTCTCTGAAGACCAAACTATTGAATATATTGACAAGACTAAGAAAAAGGATTCTCAGAATAAAGAGAGCTTAAATTCTGTTGATCCAGTTCCTAGTGTTGATGCATCTATTGCACATGAAGAAACCCAAGATTATAATGTAGATGATGATCAAGAGGGTGTAGAACCTATTGACGGTTCGATTAATGATATTGTGGTTGATCAACAACCAACTCCTGCTCAGGTAACTACTTCAGATGTTCCTAAAACCTCTTGTAGAAGATCTTATAGGGAGAAGCACAAGTCAACTTGTTATTCTCCAAATGAATATATACTTTTGACTGACATGGGAGAACCTAGAGATTATGATGAAGCCATGCAAGATACTCACAGAGATGAGTGGGTAGAAGTTATGGAAGATGAGATGAAGTCACTCAATGAGAATGACACATATGAGTTAGTGGAATTACCGAAAGGTAAGAAAGCTCTAACAAACAAATGGATATTTAGAGTAAAGCAAGAGCAACATACCTCTGCGCCTAGGTATAAGGCGAGGTTAGTGGCTTTGGCCAGAGAAAGGGAGTTGACTTTGATGAAATTTTCTCTCCTGTCATGAAAATGTCTTTTATTTGTATGGTGCTAGGCTTAGCTGCAAGTCTAGATTCAGAGGTTGAGCAGATGGATGTCAAGACTGCTTTTCTTCATGGTGATTTAGATGAAGAGATTTACATGGAGCAGGCTGAAAGTTTTGTAGTCAAAGAAAAAGAAAATTATGTCTGCAAATTGAGAAAGAGCTTGTATGGCTTGAAACAAGCTTCAAGACAATGGTACTTGAAGTTTGAATCTGTCATTGAAAAATAGGGATACAAGAAAACTTCTTCAGATCACTGTGTATTCTTTTAGAAGTTTTCGAATGATGATTTCATTATTTTACTATTCTATGTGGATGATATGTTGATTGTTGGCAAAAATAAATCTAGAATTGTAGTCCTTAAGAAGGAGTTGAGCAAATCGTTTGTGATGAAGGACTTGGGGCCATCAAAGAAAATTTTAGGCATCCAAACATACAGAGATAGAGGTAAAAAGAGTTATCATTATATAAGATGCAGCACATTGAGAAGGTATTGAAGAGGTTCAATATTACAGAAGCAAAAGTGCTTAGTACTCCTCTTGCTAAACACTTCAAATTAAATACGACTCAGAGTCCATCTACTAACGAAGAGAAGAAAGAGATGTCTTGTATTCCCTACTCCTCTGCAGTTGGTAGTTTGATGTATGATATGGTTTGCACTAGACCAGATATTGCACATGCCGTTGGTACTGTTAGCAGATTTCTTTCTAATCCTGGAAAGGAACATTGGGATGCTATAAAATAGATACTAAGATATTTGAAAGGTAATGCAGATATGGAGTTGTGCTTTGGTAGTGACAAGCCTGGACTTGTTTGCTACACAGACTCTGATTTAGGATGTAATCTTGATAATTCAAAATTCACTTCCGATTATTTGATAACTTTTACAGGGGGAGTTATTTCTTGGCAATCAAGACTGCAAAGTGCATAGCTCTATCCACCACAAAAGAATATATTGCTATCACTGAAGGTGCCAAAGAATTTTTTTGGATGAAGGAATTTATGAAAGATTTTGATTTTGAGCAGGTAAGATTCGTCTTATTTTGTGATAATCAGAGTGCTATTTATCTCACCAAGCACTCCACCTTTAATTCTAAGTCCAAGCATATTAGTAGAAAGTATCATTGGATTAGAGTGACCGTAAAAAAGAAATTATTTGAGGTTGAGAAGATACACACTGATGACAATCCTTCAGATATGCTAATGAAAGTGGTGGTTGTAGAGAAGCATGAGTATTGTAGAACTTTGGCGGACATGAACCCTGTCCTGAGTTCCTCCGCTTGAAGATCCACTTGGCCTTTTGGCTGGAGGGGGAGTTTGTTGGGTTGTAGCTCATGTTCCAGCCAAAGGCCCATGTCCTAACCTATTCTCTTTTGGTTTTCAATCCTATTTGAAAAAAGATTCGGATTTTCTATTCCTATTTGGAGTTGGTTTGACTTTAGGAAAAAGAACCACTTATCATCTATAAATAGGACAATTTGGGAGAGAATTACTCATGCTCATTATTTTTGTCTTTGAGAGACATTAACACATAAGAGAGGTTTTTGAGAGAGCTTTCACCAAAGAGAGAAGAGAGAAAGAGAGTTTAGTTGCTGCAGTTTTTTACTCTCCGACCAGCCAACTTTAGATCGTGTTTACCAGCTCGTTCACCGTTAGATTGGGCTGTAATTTTGATTAAGTATTCCTAACATCTTGATGTTTGATTTGAACGGTGGAGATCGGATTTAGCGGTCTGCAGTATCTGGTTTTGAGTCCCGAACTGTAGCTCTATTTCGGCTGATTTCTCTTGATTTACTTTTGTTGGTGTAACTATTGTTTCTCCGTGTTTGACACTTGTTGTGTAGCTATTTGAGAGAATATTTGTAACCCTCTTATTGATATAGTAGAGTTATTTGGATCTCTGTGATCCCGTGGTTATTACCTTCGATTTGAAGAGGTTTTTCCATGTTAAACTTGGTGTTCTTTACTTTCTTTGTTTTTTTATTTATCTCTTTCCGTCATAACACCAACCCTTGTTCATAATTTCCTCTTGATCGACTCCAGCTTTGGCCTGAGCAGGGGTCGAGCTTTCTTCTCGCCATCGTCGTTCTCCTGTAATGTTTTAGCGGTTCTCAACGGTGCTGATTTTTTATTTTATTTTAGTAATCTGATCATTGTTTCTAAGACTGTTTCAACAATTGGTTTCAGGAAATGAGAAATTGCGGGACTTCTCCATAGAGTTTGCAGAATATGGTCTAGAAGGGGCAAAACCAACATCTATCAAAATACCCGTTTGGAGGTATGGCCACTCTCCAGTAAGTTCTCTCCTTTATTGCGCACAATTCACCTCATGTCAAACAAGTATTATGCTTTGATTTTCCGTTTTCAATTTTCAGCAACTTGACCCAAATAATTACTCAACATGCATACAATGTATTGCTTAAATATGATTGTTGGTGGAGTTTTGGAGCTTTCTTGGTTAATTAGTTTGTGTACATTTTTTTCCCGTTGTACATAATGCTTGGAGATTATATTAGTAGAGTTACGAATCAGATTAATTAAAAAAATGGGCCAATTATGCTAAGTCCATGACCTGTTTGATTATATAACCAAATTATAGGAGTTGTATATTCCTTTGTTGATCACCAATGTACTGAGACCAACTAACATTATTGGGGAGAGGTTTCTTAATTCATTCAGATTAATTAACACATTTGTTGGTGATTGATCTTAACTTGGTGAATGTTATTGCACTCCATGGATTCAGCAGATACAGCTGCGCACTTTCTTATATCTATGACTAGAGCAGTGACTTGCTGTGACAATCTTGGTTGCTGAGAAGCCTTGTGTACTGTTAATAAATAGAGTTTATGATTGACATTTATACATCCATATGTCATCCCAATAATTAGGTGTTTGGATTCATACTTATTCAATTCTTTCTTTCTATATGAATTAGCATTTGTGTAATTGTTGGCATTAATCATTAACATTGTTATAGTCATTCTCATTCGAGATTTCATGGTTGGTAACAGTGCTCCACTTTGTTTCTAAGTAAGAGTTTTGTTGTTCCACTATGGTATGTCTCATGCAAATATATTTCCTAATGTTACATGGATTACTTATAAGAGGATGTCATATCTATTGCATAAATCCTCAATCCTCTTCTTCAACAGAGGTGAATAGTTGAAGTTTGAAGATGAGGAAGTCTTGGTCTTTTTACTTTGGGTGGAAAATTACTTAGCTAATAATAATAAAGTGGTGTTATCTTGAAGTCGAGGGTCTATCGGAAAAAGCCGCTCTACCTCTAAGATAGAGGTTGGGTTTGCTTACACCCTACCCTCCTCAGACCCCCTTTGTGGTATTACATTGGGTATATTATTGTTGTTGTAATAATATAAAGTGGTAGTTTACAAAGCTAAATAAACTTGTGTCTAAGATAACTTACATCAAAGAGTGTACAGTTGTCTTTCTTTTTGCATAGCTTTCAATGCATAGTAGAAAAAAACGATAAGATATTTAAAATAGGAGGATCATAGTTCAACAAATATTGAGAAAGAGAAACAAATTAAAGTCTTAATTGATGTACCGGATCTAAAAGCAAACTCAGAAGTGAAGTATGCCAAGCATATTGAGCCTTTCAGTCACCACTCCCTTAGTTCTCAAAGTGGCCATTTTGTTGTGTGATTTAATCTACTGTGGGGAGGTAGCAATTTCATCCATGACCATACTAATGGGTGTAAATCTTGTAAGGGGTAAGTTTTGTATTGATTAAAGTTTACTCCTAAAAGTAGCTGCTGAAATGCCTAAATCTTGAAATAGTAATCAGAAAATCGCTTCTTAGTTGTCTAATTTGTAATAGGGGCCAAATGTGAGACTGCATAAGTAAACTTGTTAATGTTTGTTGTCTTGCTTTATGGATTCCTAAAGCTTGCATTTTATTATATATGTTATCTGATTTCTTTTTCTCGTATTCTTCCCTTTTTCATTTTCCATGAGGAAATGCTTGGAGTTATCCGATGTAATTCAAGCAAACAATTCTCATGTCGCTATTTCAGACATCCATTGTTCGTCTGTGGACGATGATGAGCTTTTTCTTTTTTATGGAGGCTTGAGATTAGCTATGGATGTAATTGAAGACAATGTATTCAGCTGCATTGTTGAGGCCATTTCTTGCATGTTGATTTGTATGTATTTTTGAAATATTTGATATGTTGTTGCTAATACATGTCTACATTTACAAAATGATAGAGTTTTGAGTTTATTTAAGTTTCCTTTTAGATTTTTAAAGTAATAAGTAACATATATATGTTAGTGTTGAAATTTGTAGAAGTTTACTTTATGGGCATATTAATTATGGAATCTAAAAAATGAATAACAAATTTTACCAATTATTCTTTTTCCGTTAGTAAAATAGCTAATGAATTTGTAACCTATTACTAACTCATTTAGGAACACGAATAATTGGATTTACCAACAGATTTTCAACACGTTAGTAAAATTTCTAATGAGTTACTAATAATACTTTTCCGTTACTGAAATTACCAACCAATTCCTAACAAAATTTAAAAAGTGAAGAACCAAATTTACTAACCATTTTCTACACGTTAGTAAAGTTACTAATGGGATACTAACTGATTTTTTGAAAGTAAATTTGCCAACGGAAATGTTAGAGCTAAGTTTCACAATTTACCAATAATTTATTTTGGTATTTACCAGCCGATTTTTAGTTGGTAACGTTTACCAACAAATTCAAATTGGTTGGTAAATTTACTAACAAGATTTTTAGCAACGATTCAATTTCAGTTGTCAATCGGTTGGTAACTCGATTTGCCAACCGATTTGATCAATTTACCAATGGATATTTTTGTTGGTAATTTTACCTTTTCCTGTAGTGATCAAATCAAGCTCAAAATAACAATATAAAGATGAAGATGAAAGGGACAACACAAGATAATAAATTTCTTTTTTCTTTTAAGTGTTTCTCAAGTAACCACAATATGACCTCTATTTATAATGCTCATAGAGACATAAAAAGGCAGAGGCGGATTTAGGATTTAAAATTTATGGGTTCTCCACATTAGTCAAAAATAAAACCAAGAGGTACAAAAGTTTAATAGGTCCCTCTGTTCCACTAAACCGATAACACACTTTGTTTATGGGTTCCCAACTTATAATTCTTAATTTCTTATAAATAAAACCAAGAGGTACAAAAGTTTAATAGGTCCCTCTGCTCCACTAAACCAATAACACACTTTGTTTATGGGTTCCCAACTTATAATTCTTAATTTCTTATAAATTTACTAGATTTCTCAATATAAATATAAGATCCACATGGAAGTTACTGGTTCCCAGGAACCCCCACCCAACCCCTGGATCCACCCCTGACAAAAGGTTTTCATAACATGACATTAACCATGATGATTATGAGGGAAGGTTATGAAGATGCGAGAGTTAATTATAATAATAAGGAATAGTGGAGAATCTATTTTTAGAGTAGTGGACATCCACACTAGCGAATTGTTTCATAACAGAATTATATTAGGTTGGTTTGAATTATTTCACCTGGTTTACTTAGTATATTTTATTAAACTAGTTTTAGTAATCCTGTCATGATACCTTCTGTTGCCTAAAAAAATAATAATAATCAAAGTTATAATTAACTAGTATTTAGGACAAATGTATTTTTTTTTTTTAATTAAGTATACCGTGAATATATATATATATATATATATATTGAGAATAATTTATTTTGAGAAACAAATATTGTTCCTCAATCTTACAAGCTAAATGACACTTGGTTTATTGGGGTCTTGGTGGTAGTATATCACTTGCTTTCATCAAGTTGAACATAGGCCATAGCAATATCTTGAAATCATGATTTGTTTTAATATCAACTAACCATAGACAAAATTCCTTTACTGCTAATGAGGTCATATATGTTGATCGTTGCACTAGGCATAAAGAGTAGCATTTCATATCCAAAAGCATCCAAGTTGCAAAATATGATTATGGCTGAACAAGAGAGTATATGTTCTTGTCAACCTAATGGCATATGGACAAAATTAAGCAAACATAAACAGAGAGATGGAAGAAACAAGAAATTCTATATATCTTGAGCTGATCAAGTTTTCTCAAGATTGACAGCTTGGAGAAAGAGTCTGTTGCAGGCTCTGATATCATATTAGGACACGAAGAATATTTGCTCAAGAACAAATCATGCTTTCTTATTCATTATTCGATATAACAGGAGAGAAATGTTGACCTATAGAAGTACATAGAAACGCACAACAATTAAGACTCCTAACTAGCTACAAGTAAGTCGGTTATTTGTGTCCGTAGGATTGGACTCGCAGGAGAAGAAGATCTCGTGGTAGGACATTGTCTAATACTGGAATATATTATTGCATTCTCCATAATCAATCTAAAGTCAGCTGAATACCTAAAGCTTTTGTTTCATTCTTGAGAATGTGCATTGGATCAGTTGTCATCTGAGGAAGGTCTTTTCTCTCATTATAGTTGTTTAATTTCCTCAATCATTTTAATCACTTCATCCATTGAAGGCCTCATGTCAGGCACCTTTGTTACACATGAAAGTGCAATCTGGAGCATCTGCACCATCTCATCTTGAATATTCTGGTACTTCATCAGCTCTACATCAAAAACTTCAGCTGTCCATTCCTCTTTAACAACAGCTCGTACCCATCTCGGCAAATTGACTATGTCCTCGTGCCCAGGCAATGGGAGAGGGGATTTGCCGGTGAGCAACTCAAGGACTAATACTCCAAAGCTATAAACATCTGATTTTTGTGTGCCTTTTCGTGTTTCAATCACTTCTGGAGCGCTATAACCAGCACACTTCTTGTCGACGGATTTGTAATTCATCACACGGCTTAAGCCAAAATCAGAAATGCAACCATCTAGGTCCCTTGTAAGAAGAATATTGGATGATTTGATGTTTCCATGGGTAAACTTCACTCCACCTTCAGAGTGGATATGTGCAATTCCTTTTGCTGCTCCAAGAAAGACCTTCAATCTGGTATCCCAATGTAGTGGAGTTCTTCCATTACCTATTTATAACCAATAAGGCAATATCATGTAAGAATAAAGCCCAAAACAGGAATCATTATTAATCTGAAGCAATTGATGAAATTGCAGTTTCAATCAGACTTGAGCAACATATACCATGCAAGGCTGCTGACAAGCTAACAGTAGGCATATATTCATAAAACAAGATCATGTTTCATCACATTTTATTTGTGATTGCAGTTTATTTTCCATCACTTTAAAATTTGTTGCAAACACATGCAACAATATAAAACAAAAATTACTACTAAGCTAACACCATGTAAGCATACAGCCCAAATTGGAATAACTATTAATGTTATAAATGTGCACCAGCATGATCTGTGCTAAGATGAAGTTATAATTTAAATCAAAGTTAAGCAATATGTACCATGCAAGGCTGACGACAAGTTACCAGCAGGCTTGTATTCATAAACAAGAATTTTATCATCTTTGGAGTAATGATATGCAAGCAGTGGCACTATATTTGGGTGTCTTCTAACCCTTCCCACAGTCTCCATATACTGTTCAAACTCCTTTTTAACAACCCTTACTTCCCTCAATCTTTTCACAACTACCATTGTTGCCTCATCCAAGGCAACTCTGTAAGCAGTTCCATAACTCCCTTTACCAAGAAAATCAGCAGAAGCACTTAACAGATCCTCCAGATCAAAGTTGTAACAGCACCCTTCAAAGAACGTTAACTCGTACTTTTCAGAATCTTGAACCCCACTTCCAAAGTCTTCTAACTTATCATTCTTCTCTTCAACCATGCTTGTGTTATTACTAACCTTCTTGTTCAAATACCAGAAGGAGATCAATAAAACAAGCAGAAAAATCACAGAAGTAGCACCTATTGCAATTTCAATGATAGTTTCACTACTACGTTTCTTAAAGTTGTCACCTTTATGTGATGGTGAACTTAAAGAACAGCTACTCAGAGGTGTTCCACATAAATTAGAGTTTCCTACAAAAGAAGAAAATGGAAACTTCTTGAGGGTATATGGAACTGAGCCATTTAGCATATTGTAACTCAAATTCAAAAGACTTAACCTTGAGGGATCAAGATTGGGAATTGCTCCAGACAATGAATTGAACTGTAGGTTCAACATGGATAGTCGAGTCAAATTCTTGATGGTGGGGGGAATTTCTCCAGTAAAAGAGTTAAACGAGAGGTCTACTTCACCAAGTCTTGGAGAAAAAGAAATAGGAATATCACCAGAGAAGTTATTATGTTGAAGGTAGATAGCGTGGAGAGAAGGGATTGAAAAAATATCAGAAGGAAGATTTCCATTTAGATTGTTTGCTCTAAGGCTAAGGACTTTGAGAGCATCTAGTTTTCCTACGCTATTGATTGGGATATGGCCAAAAAGTCCAACACCAGGCAAATGGATTGCATTGACTCTGGTTCCATCTTTGTTGCAAGTGATTCCAATCCAAGAATTGCATATTGGTAAAGAAGAGTTCCAGTTGAGTTTTCTAAGATGTGGAACAGATGCAACAAATTGAAGTAGAGCCTGTTTGTCAGAATCAATATTAGCAACAGTGCGAGGAAGAATTGCTAGCAAGGGTAGAAGAAAGACAATAGTTGCATGTAAATCATGTAGTTTCATTATGTTTTACTACTCAGGTTGTGCAAATAATGCAAGAGGTTGGAGCACAATCAGTTGGTTCCTCTTGTGAAAAACAGACCATAAGCCATTGTGTTAGGAAAATTAATCAGGCTGCACAAGATGTTTAGTGAAAGGATTTTAGAGCATCCTGCAAGAAAATTCTGTAAAACGAATGAGAACAGAAAACCTCAATTTCAACATGTAAGCACTGAAAATTTATTGATTGATTATTGAGGAAGCAAGAAGCAAGCCAGAACTAACCCTTGTGATAACTAATTTTTAAATATTTGGTACATAGGTATAGTTGGCTATACGAAAAATTATACTATATAAAGTTACTAAGTAAAGGGTGCAGACTGAGCTAGTCAATTTATCACTTAGCCGTGCTCGTTGGTTCTGAAAGACATGAGAGGAATTTCATCTTCATCATATTTTGACAGTGGACCTATGATAGGAAGCAAGAACATAATTGATAATGTTTGAGCTAATGAAGTGAGATTTTGTAAGTTGGAGAGGTGGCATGGTTCATTTTGTCTAAAGTCTTAGCCATTAATTGCTGGCCTGCTAAAAAACCAACGTACAATTTTCTTTTTGTTTTTAATAGCTCATCATAATAAAGGAAGAGCATAAAACTTGAAATATGCAACTAAAGGTGGAATGTTTGTTTACAAATGTATTACTCAAAAGTCAAAGCAACAAATTCAATTAGAAACAGAAATAGAGGTAAAGAGAGAGAGGGATGATAAATCCCTCATGAAGGAGATCTCTTTGATCTTGGAGATACTTGGTTCCACGTTCTTGATGAAGACTTGAAACATCTTTATTACAAATTTTGTATCTACCAGGTAGGGAAGAAGCATTGACTTCATATATATAACTATTAACAGAAAAAATATTCTACGGTTTATTAAAAAATATTCTACGGTTTATTATATGCCCAGTCCAATGAGAAAGCTATTAGATAATTAAAAGTTGAGGTTGTGTGGCTGAAGTAAATGTCCTAGCGCTAGCCAAAAGGTGAAACTTCATTATATAATCAAGTTTGAGATCTAAAAGGCACAAATCACTTTTTTAATGTGGAAAAGTATGTAGAATTAGCCACATCAGAAATTAAGGGTGTGCTCGTGGAGGAAAATATTTTTTCAATTTTTCCATAATCGGTTAGTCAAATTTTTGAAAAACATTTTCTTTAGAAAAACATTGATTAAAAATAAGGAAAATGACTTTCTTAGTGGAGTGTTAATAACTCAAATGGTCGCTTAATTATGAACTACTATCTCAAAAAGTCAGTTAACTTTGGTTTTTACTCCAAAAGTCATATGAGTATTTTACTTACAAAATCACTCAACCTATTTAATTATTTTTTTATTAAAATTTACTTACGTAAAATTTTTATTTAGAAATAAAATTCTAAAAAATAAAAAGTATCTATCTAATAATTCTTTTATCCTTTTACCCCTAAATTAATGCCTCTTTCTCATAATATTTCTTTTCTCCTTCACTTTCTTCCTCTTTTAGTTAAGGCATCTCAAAATCTATCTGCATTTTTGACCGAGCGATCAATGAGTCACTTTTCCAAAGAAAACTTCTATAGAAATATCTCATATTTTATTTATGGATCATATATGTGTTATTTTTTTATTTTTTTTTACCGATTCCTGTAAAAATGACCATATATATCTGAAATAACATTGGTAAAGGGCCATAAAATCGATCTCCTTGGAAAAGCAAAATGTTCAAGAGCATGATCAATTCAATCATGTATCTCTGTCACTATATTAAAAACTAGAAGAATAACAAACATGTCATATAATGTTACAGAAGAAAAAAGTAAAAAAAAGGCTTGATTAATTCAAGATTAAAATGGAGACATATTACATTTACATGGAGAGGAAAACATCATGGCGATTTGAGATGCCTAACTAAAAGAGGAAGAAAGTAAAAGGAGAAGAAATATTATGAGAAAGAGGCATTAATTTAGGAGAATAAGGATAAAAAAGTCACTAGATAGATACTTTTTATTTTTTAGAATTTTGTTTCTAAATAAAAAGTTCCATATAGCCAAATTTTAATTAAAAAAATACTTAAATAGGTTGAGTGACTTTGTAAGTAAAATACTCATAGTTGAGTGGCTTTTTGAGATAAAAATCCATAGTTGAGTGACAATTTGAGTTATTAACTCTCCTAATGGAAGTAGAAAATAAGTTTCACAAGTGGTATTCCACGTTAATTGTATCCTCCCCACCCTCCAACACACCTCATCTTCACCTCTACCCCCATAGCCCTCATCTTCGCCACCTCACCCTTATCCCCACTCCCACCACCACCACCACCACCACCAACATACCCAGAGTAGTCCTACAAAGTGGGGTCTAGGGAGGATAAAATATATGCAGATCATACATCTACCTCAAAGATGAGGTAGAGAGATTGTTTCCGATAGATCCTTGGCCCAAGACAAAAATAGTGTAAAAAAGAAGTAATGAAAGTACAGCAAATAATAGATAGTAACAATAACATAAAATAGTAAAAGAACAGTTCTATAATAAAATAATTCTTTTTTTTTAAAATAAATTTTTGGTGGCCCATTGGGCCGTTTTATTGATTAATAATCAAAAACAAAAAGCAGGCAAAGGCCCAGTCCTACCGATCAGGCCCAACACCTGATCTGGTCCAAAAAAAGAAATCTAAATGTTACAAGTATATATCGATCAAATGGGAGTATGCTTTATCCCTAAAAATACTCCCCCGTTGTCTGAAAATACTCCCTCTTTGATGTCGATGGAACTCCAAGCTCAAGAAGCTTCTTCTTTGGGTGATTGGTGTGTTGGTGCGATGGCCTCCATTGCTGAGGCTCTTTCTATCGCCTTCACTACTTGGTGAGCTTTCTTGCCTCTTCACTTTCCCCTTCTTATCTTCTACTTGATCTGAACAAGTTTCTTCAGGTGGTCGGGGTTTATCCCCAATGGACTGGACACTCAGCTCTTGGCTGAGCAGATCTGGTACATTTGGTATGTTCCACTCGTTGTCTCTCCTTCTTAGCTTTCCTCCTCCCTTAATCCTTACCTCCTCATCCTGCTTTCTTCTTGACTACAACAAGATTCGAGTAGCTTTCACTCTCTTATCCTCTCCATGTACTGGTCTGTTGCATCACTGAATGCCCCAGTTGTTCTAACTTTTTGGTGAAGATTTTTAGTGGCTAGTGCATGTAGTCCTAGCTTTTATTTTCACAGCAATGTCTCCTTCCGGGCATACATTATTAATGAACTCTTGGCCGTGATTTCTACTAGCTTTTTTTAAGACAATGTTGTAAATATTGTTGTCTGCTTGGTGATGTATGATGTAATGTGTTGCCTGCTTATGATGTTTCTTAATCATCTCTGTTTGTGTATGGATTAATCCTTCGAGTTCTCATTCTTAGTTTAGGTAACTATGTTTTGTCTATGTTAAGAGTACCACGGATTTTAGTAGGAAGATCTTGAAAAGAATGATACTGCCTTGTCGGTTGATTTTTAATAACTTCATTAGCTAAGTAATCTGCAACACTGTTATCTTATCTAAATATGTGAACTATATTTGCATTTGCTTGCTCCATCCTCTTTCTTACGTCTTCTATTTTTTCCACTAGCTCCCAAAGTACTCTCCATTGTCTCTGAATCATGTTTTTGAGACTTAGAGAGTCAGTTTCGATTGTGAACTCCATCTATTCCTTCTCTTGGCAGAATTTAATAGCTTCATGTATTGCTAATGCTTCTGCCTCATTGTCTGTAGCCATTCCTATTCCTTTAGCTCTAGCATATATAAGGTCTCCTCTCTCATCCCTTATGCAAAAGCCAAAAGAACTCATACCTAGATTTCCTCTGCAAGCCCAATCGGTGTTGTATTTGATTTTGCCCATGTCTGGTGGTTTCCAAGTGATACTACAGAAGTGTAACTTAGGCTTGTATCTCCTTAGGCTATCGACTACCTCAGGCCAGCACCAAGAGTCTAGCTTTATCCAAGGATATAGACTCTAGATCAACTTCTTTACCAACTCTTAAATCTGCAGTACCATTCCAGTAAATGTGGTATCTCCTCCATGTTTTCTGTTATTCCTCCTCTTCCAAAGTATCCACATGATTAATGCTGGCATAGCTCTTTAGATCACCTGTATCTTTGGTGGTGCCTCATGATTCCACCGAGTGATTATAAGTTGTTGCAAGTGTATTCCATCAATATTTATACCTACAAAAATAACAAACTGCCTCCATAACCTAGTGACTATAGGGGCTGTTAGAAATAAATGGGACATGGTTTCTTCAGTGTTATTCTCACAACACCAACATCTGGACACAATGGAGATTTTCATATTTTTTAGGTTGTCATCTGTGGCTATTCTTCTCATCCAAGCCCTCTATAAGAAAAAACTAATCTTTAGAGGGACACCCTTAGCCCAGATCATATCATATTCCTTTTTTTTCCTCTTGTTTCCTCCTTATCATGTCCCATGTTGATCTCTCTGTGAATCTCTCATGTGTGTTCCCCATCCACTATGGAGTATCATTTATTAGCTCAGTGGATGGTGGATTAATACTGTCTATTATGAAGTCAGTCATTTCTTCTGATATCTTTAATAGTAATTTTTGCCTATTCCCTCCAGTCTCATCACAAAAATACCTAACTTCCAACTCTTCATCAATCGCCCCTTCCCCACATAGTATAGAGCACCCTGCTTGGTCCAGTTATCATACCAAAAACTAGAGTTTTCTATTGCTATCTTCCACTGGATGTTGTGCTCCACTTCTTGCCTTACTCCAGTCATTTTCCTCCATACATGTGACGCTCCATACCCTTGAGAAATGATAGGGTACAATTTCTTGCAATATTTATTCCACATGAATGTACCCCACATAGATGAGGTCTGAGTTCTGAAATTCCACCAGAGCTTAGCAAACAAATCCTTTGATACATCATGTAAAGATCGGAATCTAACTCCACCTTCTATCTTGGGATAGCACATCTTCTCCCAAGCCACACAATGCTTATTCTTAGCACCAGTTGCATTGCCCCAGAAAAACTTTGGCAAAATTTTTATGCAACTGATCTATCACACAAGCTGGTGGATTCACAGCTGACAGTAGGTATACTGGTATGGATTGTAGGATATGAGAAATTAGAATGTACCTTCCCCCAAAAGAGAACAATCTATTCTGCAAATTGAGCATTCTTTTCATAACCATTTTAATCAATTCCTCAAAATGGCCTCTATTCTTCCTCCCATGAAAAATAGGACAACCCAAATAAATGAATGGGAAGCTACCTTGCCTCTTACCTGTAATTCTCTTTATCTGGTTACATACTCCTGTAGGGACTTTCTCATGAAGATATATTAAACTCTTATCAAGGTTAATCATTTGTACTGAGACAACTTCATAGTCCTTCAAAACCTTCATCATCTTCCTCATTGAGGAAGGATGACATGAACGAAATAGAATAGTATCATCTGCATAGGACAAATGATTGATTTCAGGGCTCCATTTTGGCATTCCATATCCCTTGAATTGAGGATCCTTGTAAAGGTTGTTAAGACTTCTGGCCAAGACCTCAGCAACTATGATGAACAATGTAGGTGATAAAGGATCACCCTGCTTTAACCCTCTAGATAATTGGAAAAACCAAAAAGTTGCCCATTCAGCAGCACTGTGTGCCAATTATTGCTAATCAGTCTCACCACCAGATCAATAATCCTTTCAGAAAAACCAAATCCTCTTAAAACTTTAGTTAGAAAAATCCAGGAGACTTTATCATATGCTTTGGCCATATCAAGCATAACTACCACATTATGAAGTTTATTCCTCCTGTTTATGTCCCTTATAATCTCCTGAGTTAATAACACATTCTCTGTAATGCTCCTCCCTTTCACAAAACCTAATTGGTTTGGTGAAATAATGTGAGGCAGAGCAATAACTAATCTCTTATGCACCACTCTTGAGATGATTTTATTCATGAAAGTACTTAGACTAATGGGTCTAAGATCACCAAAATTTGCCACCACTTCCTGCTTAAGAATGAGAACCAGATTGGTATGTGTAATGTATCTTGGAAGTTTTTGCCCACAGAAGAAAGCCTTCACCATGTTTGTGATGTCTTCTTTTATAATCTCCCAACTGCTCTGAAAGAACAGGCCTGAAAATCCATCTGGTCCACTAGCACTATCACTATTCAAAGAAAAAACCACCTGTTTAACCTCTTCCATTATAGGTAACTTTTCTAGCTCTCTATTTTGCTCCAATGAAATTAGTTGGGGGATGCATTGTACAAATGAGTAATCCCTTTCTTCTACATCTTCCTTAAACTAATCCATAAAGACTGCAACTGTTTCCTCTCCAATATTCTGAGTTAATGTGATTATGTCCCCTTGTCTTGTCTGTATTTCAGAAATATTCATTTTTCTTCTCCTTTCTTTCACATAAGCATGAAAGAAGTTTGTGTTCCTGCCACCATCCTTGAACAATCTCATTCCTGATTTTTATTTCCAGAACTCCTCCTCCATGTGCAAATATCTTTTTAGGTCTGCCTCCACCTTGCTAAGTGCTTCCTTATTTTCTACAGTTGGAGAAATCTCCAGTTGTACCTCCATGGCTTTCACAATGTCTTCCTAGGTGGCTATTTGCTGAAAAATATTTCCAAAAGTGTTTTTACTCCATTGGGCAAGAGCCATCTTCACTTTTTTCATATTTTCATGGACTATAGCAAAAGGGGAGCCTGAATTGTTGTCCACCTTCCAATTTTCTTCAATAACCTTCAGAAAATCTTTGTGTTTTGTCCAAAAATTTAGGAATTTGAATGACCTCACTATCTATTTCAGGGCAAAATTACAGTTAACCTGTATTGGAGCATGATCTGACCCTTGCCTACTCAAGTAGTGTACTTGACTATCTGGGAGTAGGATCATGAAGTCATTATTACCAAAAACTCTGTCAAGCCTCTCACAAATGAAATATTCCTCAATTCTTCCATTCTACCATGTGTATTTTCTACTAGTAAATCTCAATTCATTCAAGGCACATGAACTGATGCACTGAGCAAAGTCTGCAACTTCATTTTGAGTAACAGGCAGGCCCCTCAATTTCTCTATCTCATCAAGTAGTGTGTTGAAATCTCCCCCAACAAGTCATGGTTCAGCAGTGTTGACTGATATTTCCTCCAAGTCGTCCCATAGTTACAATCTCTCCAAAGCACTACATCTAGCATAAACTGATGTCACCTTGAAAAAATTGCTAGTTCCTCTTAATTTGAATTGAATGGTTAGATGCTGAATAGTATCTATAGTGTCTTGCTCCTCCCTTCCTCATCCCAAAATACCCAGATCTTAGCTGAATAATTTTCCTTTGAATTGGTCATCCCCAGCTTTCTTCTGTAATCTTTTATCAATATTGGATAGTGCAAAGGCTTAAAAAGAGCTATATAAGTGTAATTATTTCTTCTTTTTAAATCTATTAGTTGCTCAAAGGCTTTTTGAGTCCTAACAGATCTAATATTCCAAAATAATATTTTGTTAATCATTGATCAGAATTGTTATGGTTCCCCGACTTACTCCTTGTTAGGATATTTGAAGTATGAGAAGATGAATTTTGCCCCTTCTTTAATCTTCCTTTCAATTGACTTGTTTGTCTTGGAGATAAATCTCCTTTCTTGCTGATGTATTCTATGTTCTCCTCCAGGCTCTCATCTTTTTCCATATGCCTCTTCTATATAATCTCTTATTTTGTGAACTTCACTAATTTAGGAGCCTGTTTGACCCCCTGCTCTTCCAATTGTTCTGGCTTATTATGTTCTTCCACTTCTGTCTCTTTCAGCACTTCTTGTTCCTCTATTTCTGCACTCTTCTGCATTTCTTGATCTTTTGTGGTATCCTGGGCTACTGACTTAGTAGAAGTATGTTCCTTTTCATGTTCACCATTGCTTGAATGACTTGGTGTTTGAATGTCTCCTTTCTCCTTACCACCTGTTTCATTTTGCTTGTCATTCAAATCATGCATTTGCATATTCTTCTCTTTTGGACTTTTCCTTTGAGATTGGACCTGTGACTCCCTGTCACAACCCGAATCCCAATCGGGCTGGACTGGCACCCGGAGCCGTTGAGGCCCGAGAGAACCAATCTTTGCTCCTGTACACTCATATGCATGATACTCCATACACAGCACCACCACAAATGGATATAAAGTACCAATAGCGGAATTCATGAAACATATATAATAACTATGAAACTTGGCCGTTGGGGCCATCATGACAAAACATATGTCCCTTAACATACCCTTCATATGTCCCACAACATCTACAAAGCCTCTACGGATGCATAACCAAAACCAATCTTAGAGTCGGGACAAGCCCCGCTCTATACATACATACAATACCAAAACAACACCAAAACAAATATACATAGTGACTCGAAAAAACCCCGAACCAACTGGAGCTCACCATTGATCTGCGGATGACGTGTAACCTACAGTGGAGGTCTACTTGTGCCTGCAGCAAGTAAGGTAAATCCCCCCAAGAGGGGTCAGTACGAAGAATGTACTGAGTATGCAAGGCCATAGCAACAGTATATAGCATAAAGACTTCAGTGGAGTCAAACACAATTGAGTATTCAATGTAAATAAACCATTGCATTTGGAAATAGGTCTATTGCGTTCATTGCATTCATTGCGTTCATTGCGTTCTTTGCCTTTGCATTCATTTGTCATTAACCATTGCCATTGAATACCCGGGCCCCAACTGATCAGTGGGTTTATAACATATCATTGGGATCGTTCCAGCCAGGCTCATGCCCCTTAGAGTGCCACCCATAAATAATACATTAGTGGGATCGTTCCATCCAGGCTTATGCCCCTTAGAGTGCCACCCATAAAATATAATATTGGGAGCGTTCCAGCCAGACGTATGTCCCTTAGAGTGCACTCCCTAATTGGAAAAGTATGCATTACTTCATTCTTTAACTGTAAGAGATTGATACCTTTACTTATGAGAGATTAATACCCTTGTAATTATAACATTATTTGAAGTTTTGGATCAATAATCAATGAGTGAAAAACACGTGAATAAACATTATTGGAACTATTAGACAGTAATCAATGAACAAGATACATGAGTATCACCACTGTTGGAACTTTGGAACACAACCTTGTTGGGCTTTTGGAACATTATCAATGAATATGAGACATGTGATTCACAATTGATCAATAAGTAGGAAACATGTGATATTGACAATTGGTAACCGGATATAGGGTATCTTAGCACATTTCGGGATAGGAAAAGTACGATGTCAAAGTGAATACTATACGCTGCAGAAAGATATGGACAAAGTAACCTTACATACCTTGTATTCTCGATACAAATATATGCTCTTAGATGTGCATACAATGTCCCGCTCCTTCCTTATGTTTCACTCTACAACACAAATACATAACGGAATTCACATTAACCACCAACTACCTTACAAATGCATATAACGTTAATGAGTTGCATGTTTGCCTTTAAACATGCCATTTCCCCTTGACAAAACCATTGATGAAATTATTATTCCAAAAATCCCAAATATTCCCATCATTGACCAATACATGACAATCAATACATTTCACCACAATACTTCTCCTTTACACTTTTTTTATCCATACCACATCACAATGAACCCATCAAATTACCTTAATACACCTCATAGCACATATCGGCCAAAATCCCACAATTTACACTTATGGAAAAATAACAAGTTTAATAATAAAATCACACCATACATGTTGATATGTCATCCATACCATTCATTTTTTACCAAAACCTTAAGTCCCCTTTCAAGGATAAAAGACATAGATGGCACATCTTTCAAAAAAAAATAAAAGTGCACTACTCACACTTTTAGACATAACCATCATGATCCACATATTCTCCCATGCATATAATATATTAATCCATGAGAATAAACACTTACCAAAGCTTGAGATATGATGATCTTGCTCCAAGAGAAAGCTTAGGATTTGAAGAGCCAAAGAAATGTTCTTGAAAATTCTAAAAATGTTATGTGTGTTTATGGGAATAAAAATCTGATTTTTCTTGATATTTATAGGTCCCTCAAGTCACTCTTATCCAAGTCTTGGCATTAAATTCAATTGTTACTTGGTCAATGAAGGAAGAATGGGTCATTTGCCCTTGGGCCTTTGCATTTTGTCTTCATTTTGGGCCTCAAATTGGGCCCAATTACACATATCCATTTAACCCATCAAATTTAATGTTTAATCCATCATATATATCATGTTTAAATAATTCCATGATATCATGGCAATATTCACTTACGCGATTCACATTCGTAGCCTCAGTCGCACAAATAGAAATTCTAGCCGCTCGTAGCTTCCTTGCACATTTTTTGGTAATTACTTGTGTTTCATGGTTTGATCATGTATGAGTGTATTGAGGTATTTGAAGCCTTAACAATTCTAAAATAACTCCAAGGAACCAAAAGAAACCATGTAAGAATCGTCGTTGCAATACATCGCAAAACGAGCACGGAAGGGCTATATTGTTTGTGCCTTGCTGAATTTTTTTTCCTCTTTTGCCAATACTAGCATATCATCCAATGCCCCATCAAAACACTACAAAATACATACTTAGTGACCTTAACCATCAAGTAAACATGACTCCAAGGTACCAAATGAGGTTGGAAATGTATGGGGTGTTACACTCCCCCTTCCCATTGTTCTTTGAACTTAAGCTCCCAGGAGTGTATTGCCCCTCATTTAGATTTTACTGATGATTTATAGGTCTATCTTCCTTTTTGTTCTCCTCTCCCTCATTTTCCTTCTCCTTTTCTAGTTCTCCAACTTTGTTTCCTATCTGAACATTCTGTGTTGTATATTTCTGATGTCATGGGTTCTATACCATCTCCCTTGTTCTGCCTATTCTTCCACCTTTTGTTTCTTTGTTGTTCTTTAAGTCCATCATTTTGTGCCTCCTTATCTTTAGGTTCTTCTGTCCTTTCCTCTTGTTTTTCATTTTTATTTCCTCCTTTGTCTGCTTCCTGCTTTCCTTTGCCTTTTTCAATTTTTTTTCCTCCCTCTATCTCTTCTTCTTCCTCCTGTTCACCCTTTGGATATAACTCCGGGTGGATAACAACGCATTCCTTTTCATTATGCCCTTGGAGTTTGCTAGTTTTACAATATTTTGGGACATAATCATACTTGATGTTAATCCATTTATTTTTGATCTCACCTGTTTTCCTCTTCATGCCAACGTTAATCCTTTTTGGAAATTCTCCCAGCAAATCTACTTCCACCTTAACCCTAGCACCACTAGGTTTTGTCTTATTCTACATTTCCATATCTACTTGAAGTGGCTTCCCTACTGCAACAACTAATGAAAATACTGCCTCCTTACCAAAAAAGTTTGGAGGTAAAGAGGGAAAAGAGATCCAAGCAATTGTCGTTGTTGTCTTCTCCTCCAGATCAAATTGTGGATTCCACTTAAGGGTTCTCATTGGGTATGACCAGTAATTATGAGTAATGTAAAATTGAGGCTTTGACAATAGGTTCACATAGTCTTCTAACTTCATCGCACGAATCAAAATGTACCTATTGCTCAACAGTTCTATGTTTACTTCTCCTTTCAAATCACACTGTTTTGGTATTAGTCTTCTCAAATCTTGGATCTCTGGCCATCCATAAGAAAACTTTCCTATCATTGCGTATTGGAGATCCTCATTGATGATCATTTGCTCCACTTCCTCCTCTTCCCAAATAATCATTGGTTCCCCATGTAAGTATGCAATCTGTTTTAATAGAATTGGTTTATATTGTGGAGGTTGTGTGATGAGAAAATTTATGTAGGTGCTCGTGGAAGGTTGTCTAGTATTACTCGTTACGTTAATCTTTGGCCCAACCTAGAATGGAGGAGGCTGGCCAACGACCGGTATTATTATGGTACCTACGGCAGTGGTGGATAGTATAGGTTAGGGTTTTTTCTGTGGAGAGAGAGTAGTGGTATTTTGGACTAGAGGGAGTAGACAATAAAAATAAAATAAAATAAAATAATACTCCACTCGAATTACACGAAAATAATAGATAGAAACAGAAATTGAAGAACAAGAAACTAAAGGAATAGTCCTACGACTACTAGAAAGGGAAACAAGATAAGGCACTCTTACCTACTAATATGGACACACTCATACCTACTAAATTTCTACCTAATTTTTGTCCTCCACACTTTCCTACTTAAGGTCATGTCCTTGATAAGCTGTAACTGCGTCATGTCCTGTCTAATCTCCTCTCTCTAATACTTCTTTGGTCTACCTTTAGCTATCCTAAATCCATTCATAGCCAACTTCTCTCACTCCGCACTAGGGCATCCGTGCATCTCCTCATTAGATGTCCAAACAATCTCGACCTCGCTTTATATGAAGTCACTCCACCTTATTTCAGATATCCTTATTTTTAATCCTATCTCTCTTGATATACCACCACATCCATCGCAATATTCTCATCTGCGCCACTTTCATCTTATGAATGTGAGAGTTCTCTTGTAACACCCCAAAAGTTCCTAAGATCATGTCTCAGACTTAGCACAGAAAAATAGTCGAAAATCAGAAAAAATTCACAAAACGACGCAGGCAACGAATCGTTGTCAGCACCAACGACTTATTGGGTGAGACGTCCTGAAGGATTTTCCCAGAAGTTCTGAAGGATAAAAATCATCCCAGTGGCAACGACTCTAGACGACGATTCGTTGTTGTTGACACCTAATTTTGGCACTCCTTTTTCCTAAAATTAATTTTTTGATGCTTATGAATCTTGAATATTTTTTCTAATATGTTTTCCTTATTTTTAACATTACATAAAATTAGCACCAATGTTAATTTTGAAAATAATATTTCCTTATTTTTGCTATTAAACTACAAATATCGGATCTTATAAAATTACTCAAAGAATGAAACGAAATAATAATAATTATATATTTTTTAACTTATTATTTCACTATTTTTCCAAAAAAATGATATCAGTGTATTAACTTTAATTTCAAACGCTAAATAATATTTTTGCTATTTGTTTTCTCTAAACTATAGCTACGCGTATCAAATTATTTAATATAATATTTAGATATGCGTATATATCCTCCCCAGACCCCACTTTGTGGGAATACACTAGGTATGTTGTTGTATATGCGTATATATAATGCATATGTGTATACATACATGTATATATTTGTGTGTGTGTGTGGATATGCATATGTATACGTACTACACTTTTTGGGGAATTTAGTTAGACGAAACAAGCATCGTTAAATTGATTAAGTAAAATCGATTGGAGAAAGTTAGATTACAAATTAATTCATCTATATAATATTTGAGTCAATTTTCTACTTATTTTACCTAAAACTAACCAACTCAACCTAATTACCCCCTACCTGACCTGACCCAAAACCTCTTTAACTTAACTAAACCAACAACTAAATCCCCTTCTCCCTTCTCCCTCAACTACATCGTCAAAACTTAACCAAACTAGAACCCTCAACCAAAACATCATCTTTTCTTTTCTCCTCTGCCAATGCCAAACCCTATTGACACCACCAGATAATGGTGAAATCTGGTGGTTTTCAACCTGCCTCCTCCACTTTTGCACCTACATCCATCAATTTCATGCCTCCATCATCTTTACATCCTTTCCATCACCTTTATTTTTCCCAAATAAGACCTTAAAAGAGCCCCACCACCATTATTGCTCATGGGGAAGGAAAGAAATAGAGGTACCATCAGATTTGGGTTCGTTACCCCTTTAATCTAATTGATCCGAAAACCCCACCTCTAAGCCGTCTCGTCTCCCCTTCAAATCATCATGAAAAGTTAAACCCAACCCACCATTTACTTCCAATTCATCATTATTTCTATGAAAATTGGCTTCCCAAGAATTCAAAATTTGAATTCTTGAAACTTTCCTTGAAGAAGCCGTTTGAACCCTCAATTTCGGCTATAAAAAGGGAGCTTTGGTTCTCACTTGGACACTAAAAAAATATACAAAAAAGAGACACTCAGGCATTTAAAAATCACTTCAATTGCTTTCCATTCACTACTCTCTTATTCTCTAATTAGTTTCTTTTCTTCTTGAAATACTTCGAGTCGAAGCCAGAGTCAGAGTCAGAATAAGCTAGTTTGAAACTCGACATTCTATGGCCTCAATTGCTGCTCATTTCAAGGTAATATTCTATCCCATCTAATTATTTTATATATTTAGTTGTTGAGATTCATTGATTTTTTGAGTTCATTGGTTGATTCTGGATATGAATATCTGGTAATTTGATTTTGTTCACATTATGTGGTGTTTATGAAATCCTTTTAGTTTGTAATTTGGTCCAAATGAAATTAATAAATTTTGAGGATTCAAATAGAGCGGGTTGTTTTATTTTACTAGTTGTAAATGTGAACTCAAAGTGATAGTTCTTGTGTCAGTTGGTTTCATACATGGTGGTACGATTATTCGCAACTTTGAATCAACTTGGAACAAACTTCTTGAAGCTTTAAGTGCTTCCTGTACATGTTCAGTTGACTGTTTGAGGTCATTTTGATATCGGTTTAGATTCTTTTAACATGGTAATTGTGACTTAGCTATGTGCTGGTTTGTTTTGTGTATTGATAAGGTGCTGACAACTTTCTAATTTTGTATGAAAGAGGATTCCGAAAGGCTTAAAACTTTGTAATTACTTGGCTGTCTGTCATGGGATTTTGTATCTTTTTAGGCTTGGACACTCGAGCATGGAATCAATTATTATTTGTTTTAGGCTAGCCATCTATTTAAACAAGATTTTTTAACTTCTAACTTGGAAAAGGTCTTACAAGAGTGATTAACTGGACGTTTTAGAGTTCGCTATTTTTGTTTGATTTCATGACATGAATATGGAAGTAATGACTTGAGCCTTAAATATATTTAAATAGGCATGAGGCTCCATTGTTGGACTAGGCTTAGTTTGGTTTAATTAGGCTCTCACATATTTCAATGTTGTGCTAAGTTGAACAATTATTTTGGAGTAGCATTATTTTGATTCTCTAATTGATGCAAAAGTTTGTTACTGCTCACTTCATGAAAGACTGAGTAAATGTGCATTTTTCACTATTTTCAGTGTTTGTTTGGATTAATCACTTATGTATGATCCAGTAGAGATAGACTAAAACTTAAAGGGGCCATGAACGTCCTGTTTTCAGTCATTACCCAAAGATTTGAGGTCATTTAAAGGTATGTTTTCTTCTTGGTATAACTAAAGCTTCAAAATTAGAAATGCTTGACAAAAAGTCCTACACTAATTAAGAAATATCATGAGTCTGCTTTATTTGCAAGTGTGGAAAGTTCAGTGTGTTGAACTTGCTCGATTTCTCTTCTTTTTTGTGTTCAATACAGGAGAATTATTATAGCTATCTAAAAATGAGTATGTGTAAAACAAAACACACATTTAACATAGATATTTGGACTTTTTCATTAAGCTTAGGATTACCTTCAAGATTTCAACTTAGATAAAGTATTTGTTTTAGAATTAGTTTTTCCATGTTCAAGAACTCATAATTTGACCTCCTGGTATAGAAATGTGCTTAAGCCACTTACATTCTTTGCATTTTATATGTATAGCTCATTAACCTGTTTGTATAATCTTGTGAAATTTGTTTCCCAAAGGCTTTGGTTGAGAATATTGTCATGTTATTGAACTTAGAAGTACCTCTCTAATTCTTTACTTTTGTCTATTTTCATGTGCAATTGGAGAGTTGGCATTCCGCAACGGAACTTATTTTGACCCAAAATATTGAGACTGCAACTACTAGGATCGTCAGCATTCTGGGTCTAAATCGCCAGGAGCCAGTTCATTCGATAGGAACTTATAGTATCTACTTGTCATGACCCAACTAGCCAGATCGTGTGGGCACCTACTCAAATCCACCTAGATAGGAGAACCCTCACCACCCATTTAAAACATATATGCGGAAGTCAATAAGAAACGAAAAATGCTTCATTTATTACAATCAATTTATTAAACTTTAATTACAACTAAAAACATTTCCCCCAAGGAACTAGTCTAAATATGTACAAGAGCTACTAAGAGGAAGTACAACACCAAAGACACAGTTTCTACCGTAGGATCAATAACAGAAGTTGTTAGAGATCTTCACCATATAAAGCATGAAACACTTACTGATCCTGCAACCAGACTATACCCACAAAAGGTATAGCAAGAGTAGTATCAGTACAAATAATACGTACAGGTAAGCATCATCGGTCGACTCAAATTAACTCATATAAACATCACATAAATATTCAAAAAGAAGCATGCAACTTAAAAGTTACTAGCAAAGCAATTTCCATTATCATCTCTCCTTAACACCCTTATCCTTTACCAACTCTATCATTTTTAAGTAACTTTCCCTCACTGTATTCACTACATCATTAAGTCAAATCGTATCCAGTATTATTACCTGTGAGTTCTAGGATATTCGTCCCCCAAGATTCCCTATCCTTAACAAATAGGCAGTTAAGACCTTACTATTTACTTAGCCCTGTTCTACAAATCCGGTTATACCTTAACACTCTAGCACTTTTAGATTCATTTAAGTCTATGCGGTACACATAACAAATAGCAATGCCCTACCTTCTTGGCCTCAAGTGCAAGGAACGATAGACCCCTGACCCTATACATGTCATAAATTCAAACACGAACTCTTATTGGGTAGCCTTACCTCAGGTTCATACATTTAACTTTATTCCACCCCTTAGGGAGTTAGTCAACACAAGTCCACATGGGTAACAAGTCAGCCAAGCTATGACCACCAACAAGACTCCAAGCCAACAACCATGGACACCTTAACCCTACCCTTACTTTAAATAGGTATACCGTTTAGCCTTTCTCAACGAGACCAAATAATGCAGCAGGTGTAATCAATACAAACATTAAACCAAGTTAAGATTACACAAGTAAATAGATACCCCAGAGTTATGCCATAACTAGCTATTAGCCCGGATCACTCAAGGATCCATAAAATCAACAACAATGGCAATTAACATGCATCCCGTTTTACATACGAAACTACCATTAGCAGTTAAACACATAGACCTGATTCACTTCAAGGAACCAACATATATATCAAGTAAACAGATAAGCCCAGTCCACTCAAGAGACCAACATGTATATCGAGTAAACACATAAGTCTGGTCCACTCAAGGGAACAACATGAATATCAAGTAAATACATAAGCCCAATTCACTCAAAGGACCAACATGTATATCAAGTAAACAGATAAGCCCGATCCACTCAAGGGACAAAAAAGTATATTAAGTAAATAGATAAGCTCGGTCCACTCAAGGGACCAACATATAATCAAGAGAACACATAATCCCCGATTCACTTAAGGAACCATCACGCTCACCTGCACCTTGTACACACATGTTAAGGGTCTTATGGTTGCCCACTAGCCATGACTTGTAGGGGACGAGCTCTTGTCTATGTACCAAAATCCCAGACATTAAGTGCCTGCCAACCTTATATCAACTATCCCGTGGAGATGTACAAATACCAGTATATTCCACAATGATGATAGATATCACAATAATCACAACCACAATGATAACAGAACAACACTTGTAAAAACCAACAAGGTTTCATATAAATTCATTGCATGTGATCAACACCTAGGATATCAAAAATTCATTCATTTTCCTTGAACATGCATTGTACAAGCAATACTAAGAAATAGTTATCATGTACATATAACATTAATTGGGTTTCAACTACATTAAAACCCATCACCTACTATTCACACATATGACCTGTGGGTTATGACCTACCCCAACTGTTCATCCTAATCATTTGATACATTATCAATTTTGCATTCCTCTGGCTACCACCATAAATTCTTTTGAATCCACCAACACTAACCACTATTAACGAACAAGAATTTAATTAGGTTAACCCATAATTTCTAGGTACTACACTATTATTAATCATGCAAGGATGAACAAAAATAAAGTAAACACATAAATTCATGAACAATTTCAATATCACTTTATAACAACAATTTTCCACCCAATTACTCGGGTTTCTATCTATTTCATTCATCCAAACACCGTGCCCGAAGGCCTAAACATGTAATCTCTCATTAATCGACGTCATGCTCATGATTTCTAACCCAGGTGTGAACTACTTAGTTAAACCTAGCCTACCTGACCTCCAAGCAGCTGCTATGGAGGCATGAACACAAGCTTTTGACTTTGTGAAGGTTTATTTGATATGAAATCAACGAGAAAACCATGGGTTTTACCCCATTAACGTGAAATCCCTCCTCTCCATTGCTCTCAAGCCATGAGGTAGCCCTAAGAGGGGTTTTAGAGTGACCCTTGTCTTTCTTATAACTGAAGAGAAGAAGAGAGAAATATTAAAAATGGACCTGAGGTTCTGGTCCAGTCATCCTGCTATAGTGAGAAAATTCCCACTATAGCGGGATGACGTCAACCCGACCAAAAGTTTAAATTCCAAAATTTATAGTCGTATCACCCCATACTAATTCGAGATTATATTTCCAAAATTTTTCGTAATCCCATACCCATAACAAGGTATCTTTTAATAACTACGGACATGTCATTACAACAGATACCAATTTACCCATTGTTCGTCCCTAAATAATCGCAATAAGAAAAGAATGGTATGAGTCTAGATTAAACCTTAACGACCTTACCATGATGAAATATTTACAAATTTTATACGAACACCAAAATCCATTTTCCTTGGAGCACCAAAAATTCAAATCGAATTTCATTACTAATCCCCTCTGTCTAGAAATCATCCTTTCATTACGACTCGCATGAAGCTAATTAGAGCATGACATTTTTCGAGCACCCAAGGTAATTCTGGGAATCGTTAATATACCAAAACAAAAATATTTCAAAACATAATGGATGAAAATTTTTTGCACTTCGAGGGAAGGGATCCCGCTATAACTAGAGAGGGCCTCTATAGCGGGAGCCAATAGTTTAAAGGGGTGAGAAATAGATTTCTCACCCATTTATACCACTTTCACTTAAAAAAACTCCTCTCCCCTCCCCAATCACTTCTCTCCCATCATTGGAAATGATGGGAACCATTAAAACACTTCCTCTTTTTACTTTATTACATGCATTTCTGCCTTGAATTAGTAAAAAAGGATAGGTTTTGGGTTAGTTTTTAAAATTTCAAAGTTGGATTTAATTTTGCCAAATTTTTGAAGCATGGGTTCTTCCCTTAAGTTTAGAACGCTTCTATAGCATTCCGGGCGAAAGAATTACGGAGTTCATGGCCAAAATGGGTTCAAAACCGTAGGGAATGTGAAGGGTTGTTCTTGATTTGGTTTTGGTGATTGGGGAATGTTTTAGGAGTTATAATGCCCAAATTTTTTCAAAACCTAGTGTTAGGGCACTTTAGGAACACTGATCTGAAGTAGAAATGTCAAAATGAAACTTTCCGTTAAGAGGCACCATTATTGTACCTCTTGAGCTGATGGAGATGATGAAGGCTGCTGTAGCGGCCCTGTCCCACTATAAGGGGAAAAATTCTGCTATAGAGACATTGCCATATTGAGATACAACCCGTTATAGCGGGAGGCTGCAGGTAATAGCCTCCCAGTCAGGCCAAGGCATTGGCCTTTTGCTGAAATTCGATTCCTTAACGCTTTTATAAGTTCTAACCCATTTGGTTTCAATGATTTTGCAAATCAAACACCCCCAATGGATGAAAACCAAGAGACTGCTCCTCTTCCAGTCTACGAGAGATTCCCCGATGAAGCTTGTCGAGAGAGATTTCAGGAGTACATGAGGATGGGGTTCTTTCATTTAAGATCCTTCACTATGAGATCGGTGGATAACAAGGCACCTGAATTTTACAATCGGTTCCAGGAGTTTGGATGGGGTCCACTGGTGGTGGCTCCCCCATTTGGGGTCTTCGGCTAGGTCAAGAAGTTTTATGCCATACTTCCTATGGTGCTTTAGGATGACCCCAACCGTTCCATCCGCATTAGGGAAGTAGATATCCTTGTGGGAATTTGCCCTATAAATGAGGTGCTCGGGGTGCCGTACGTCTCCATTGCTGGATTTCTGGCTAAGGCTAGATAGATGGATATGAAGTGGCTGTGGGACACTTTGGTCGCGGAGGAGTTCAGGGACCAAGTATATTGGCCCACTACTGAGGACATTACTAGCTCCTTCTTCATGGTTGATGCTAGGAGATGGTTGAACCTGGTATCCTAGAGGATTCATCTATCGGGCAACCTTTCTGATGTGACCTATCCTCGAGCTCTGATGATGGCCTATGCTATACAGGGTATTACGCTGAATATGGAGGGACAAATAGTGATAGAGTGGAAGGACATCTACTGGGGTAGAAAGAAGGGCCCATACCTTTTTGATCTAGTCTCTACACTCTGTAGGTGCATTGGGTACCTGAGGAGGCTGCTGACACTGAGGTGGAGATGGAAATCTCCTTTCACCCCCTCCGGGTGAAGATGGTTACATCCAAGGGGAAGAAAAAGAGGAAGGTAGGTGAGGTCGAGAACAACCGACCTATAGAGGAGGAGGACGATGATGATGATGATGATTCCCCTCCCTCCCAGTCCCAGCTCTAGCCCCAGATTCCTAGTAGCCACCTTGAAGCGGACTTGGCTATTGTTAGGAGATATTTGGAGCACGTTTCTTCTATCTTTTCAGCCCTACCTCCCTCTGTCCAGGACTATGCAATGCTCCAGAAAAATCTTGATGAGGAGAACACGAGGAGTGGCTCTCGAGATCGTATGCTCACACGAATATTGAAGATCGTAAAGGTCATGTTCAAGTGTGCAGTCCCTGACCGAGAGCTTCCCCAATTAGAGCCAGAGGATATATGGGAGTTTTCCTTCCTAAGTAATGCAAAGAGAGAGGACCCCGCCCCTGCAGCCTGCAATGGTGACAGGGCATCCAACTAGGGCCCTAGGTGTATATCAGTCCCGCTCCCCCCATTTTTATACATTATGATTGGTTTGGGTTGCCCCCATTTGGGGCATGTACTAGATATTATTCCTTCATTTTTTTATTTTATCGCACATGGATGCTAGTCTTAATAATTCTTATATTGAACATATGCTTTACCTTTCTATATGCGATTTTTGTACTTTATGCAATAGCTTGTAGCTCAAACTGACGATTAAAGCAAGTCTAGAATGAAAAACAAAATAGGGAAAATAGGGCAAGGATTCTGCCCAGCCCATCCCGCTATAACAACATGCATGCCGCTATAGCAGAAAAATTCCCGCTATAGTAAGATCGTCGTAGTGGGTCAGTAGCACTATGGCGGCCCCAACAGCAGCTACCCAAAAATTTATTATTTTCTGCAGATTCCCTCATTCCCCTTCCCTGTTTCCAACATTTAAAACATGAAATCGCATTATGGCCTTTAATATAATCCCAAGACCAAACCCAGCAATACGTAAACAAGAACTTAGTATCACGTTATTTAAAACCAATTATAAATCACAACAACAAATCCCACTATTATGCAATAATAGACCTTTTTCCCATGGCCCTCCACCAAATTTTGACTGTCTTGAAATAAGAGTTTCCCATAGTCCTAGACCATCTTTCCCCTTATCGTTTCACTAATGACAAGATTATGAACAACTCTTAGAATATAAATTTCATTTAGATCACTTATCAAGAAATTCCCTTAGCTATCTACAAACAACCAGTTATGACTTTTTACCAACCATGAATTCCATAGCAATTCAGCAATCACATTTCACATACTTATAGACATTCAAACAATGTCAATACACATAAGTATCAATCTCAAGTTTCATCATTAAATGAGACATTTTTATTATCCTTTATTCACCTCATGGATAACCACTAGCCGATTGTCCATGCATTTACATAGCCTCTATGGCCAGATACCAATTTGAACCTTACCAGTTCCAACTTCCCTTACTTGTGTCATTTCAATCAGAGTCAAACAACATCCATTTACCTTACTGAGATACCAATTAAAATTGGGAGATACCTATTGGACTCAACTCATATAAGCAATCACACAGACCGCACGAAAGCAGAGAAAGAGGTGGAAAAATTTTCTAGAATGCCTCATAGTTCCCTGAAGATTAGATGTGGACGTCAACACACCAATCTGTAAGACTCTACTCGATATTTGCTCTTGTACTGTGATACAAGCTGAATCAGTTCCAATCATTCAAGATCTATGCTTCATGGACAACACTTAAGGATCCAAGACTTGATCACCTTAGGGAAACAAGTACATTTTTGGATGATAGCTTGGCGCACGAGAGGAGCTATATTCGATGATACAATCCAAGGGCTCATTGAGAAACATCGTGTTTGCATGATAGCTTGGAGCATAGGAGGTGCATTGCTAAAAGTGCCAAATGAGTCACTTTTTCATATTGGGTCACTTTTGGGTCCATTTTGTAATAAATAATTCATGGCTATAAATAGCTAGGATTTACCATTTCTTAGGATTAGATATTTTGGATAAAACTTACACTTGAGAGTGTTTTTAGCTTGTTGGGAGCTTTGTTGAACTTTGTTTAGAAATGTTGGTTGTGAGTGGATTAATTTCCCTCTCAATATTTGTAAGAGATAGGTGTTTGTGGTAATCGAAAGGAAGATCTTCGGATTTAATATATTCTTTGGTTGTCCTTTCTTTATCATCTTGTGTCTATTTATTTTTTAATTCTATCATTGTTATCTTAGTTTTCGTAGTTTGTTCGTCTTTTTCATATTTGTATTATACCAACTTGCCACGAACCAACTAGCCAGATCATGCAGGCACCTAGTCAAATCCACCTAGATAGGAGAACCCTCACCACCCATTCAAAAATATATGCGGTAGTCAATAAGAAGCAGAAAATACTTCGTTTATTACAATTAATTTATAAAACTTTAATTACAACTGAAAACATTTCCCCCAAGGAACTAGTCTAAATAGGTACAGGAAATACTAAGAGGAAGTACAACACCAAAGACAAAGCTTCTATCGTAGAATCAATAACAAAAGCTGCTGGAGATCTTTACCGTATCGAGCATGCAACACCTACTGATCCTATAATTAAACTATACCCCAAAAAGGGTATAGAAAGATTAGTATTAGTGCAAACAACACGTACTGATAAGCATCATCTGTTGATCCAAATTAACATCACATAAATATCTAGAAAAAAGCATGCAACTTAAAAGTTACTAGCCAAGCAATTTCAATTATCATCTCTCCTTGACACCCTTATTCTTTACTGGCTCTATCATGTTTAAGAAATTTTCCCTCACTGTATTCACTACATCATTACGGAACTTTCCCTCACTCAACACCCTATCATATATCACCCTCAATCTATTATCATCAAATTGATGAACTCGAATTCGCTCCATCAAAGAATATCTAGCCTCAACAAAGGATAACACATGCCTAGGTGCCAAAATATCAAGCCTAACCAACTGGTTAGCCGAAGACTAAACCTCTTAGGCCAAAGGTCTCTCTTGACTCGAAAGATGAGCTAAACCCTTTATACTCGCCACCTTCTGGCTTAAGGAATCCGCAACCTCATTGGCCTTGCCTGGATGATAAAGAATAGTGAGAGCGTAGTCCTTAAGAAACTCAAGACAATGTCTTCGTCTCATAGTAAGATCTCACTGAGTGAAGAAGTACTGAAGGCTAAGATGATTGGAAAAATTCTCACCATGGACTCCATAAAAATAATGTTTCCATAGCTTCAACATAAAAACAATTGCGGCCAATTCCATATCATGGGTAGGGTAGTTCTTCTCATGAAGCTTCAACTATCAAGAAGCATAAGCAATTACCTTACCCACCTGTATCAATATACCGCCCAAACCAACTCCAGAAGCATCACAAAACACGGTAAAGCCTATGCCTTCCATGGGCAAGGTCAAGATAGAGGCCAAAGTCAACAATTACTTGAGCTTTTGGAATCTCTCCTCACATGCATCCGACTACTAAAATACAACCTTCTTCTGAGTTAATTTATTCAAAGGAGACACAATAGAAAAGAAAATTTGCACAAAGCATCAATAATACCACTTCCTTGGCTGAATTGACCATAATGTCATCCTTGGTCACTACATGACCCAAGAAAGATATAGAATCTAGCCAAAACTCGCACTTGGAGAACTTTGTATATAACTTCTCATCTCGCAACCTCTAAAGTACCACTCTCAAGTATCTCACATGGTTAACCTCATTCTATGAATAAACTAAGATATCATCTATAAATACAATCAAGAAGGAATCAAGATATGGTTGAAATACTCAGTTCATCAATTCCATGAACATTGCTGGGGCATTGATCAGTCCAAATGACATGACCAAGGACTCATAATAACCATAACGAGTCTGAAAGGTTGTCTTCGGAACATCCGAAACTCTAATCCACAACTGGTGGTACTTGGACCTCAAGTCAATCTTGGAAAACACCGAAGAACCCTGAAGATGATCAAATAGATCATCAATGCGAGGAAGAGGATACTTCTTTTTGACCATCACCTTGTTCAATTTTTGATAGTCAATACATATAAACGTAGATCCATCCTTCTTCTTTACATACAAGACATGAGCACAAGGGGATACACTAGGTCTAATGAACCCCTAGCCCAACATATCCTGTAATTGGTCTTTTAATTTCTTTAACTCTGTTGGGGCCATCCTATAAGGAGAAATGGAAATGGGATTGGTGCCTGGCTCAACATCAATAGAAAAATCAATATCATGGTTTGGAGGCATACCAAGCAAAGCCATAGAAAACACATCCTTGAACTCGCTAATAACCCTAACAGAGTCCAAAGGGGATGGTGAAGCTATACTAGTATTGCAAACATAGGCTAAATACGATAGACATCCCTTTTCTACCATGTGACAAGCACATAGAAAAGAGATAAATCCCCTCAAACCCGAACTAGGCGTACCCTTCCATACTAACTTTGGCACACCCGAAGTAGCTAAAGTCATAATCTTGGCAAAACAATCCAAAATTGCATGATAGGGAGCTAAACAATCCATACCCAAGATAACATCAAAATCAACCATATCTAGGATAATTAAGTCTACCCAAGTCTCACACCCCACAAAGGTCACTAAACATGATCAGTACACCTGATCTACCACTAAAAAATCTCTTACTAGGGTAGAAACATGAATAGGCACAGTAAGAGACTCACATGCAGCATCAAAACTAGTAGCAAAGTATGTAGACACATAAGACAATGTAGACCCAGGGTCAAATGATATAGAGGCAAAATGATGGTAAACTGAGACGATACCTGTGATAACTGCATTAGAGACCTATGCCTTAGGTCTTCCATGTATAGCATAGCACTAATCACGCCTGCTCCCAGACTGAGCAACCCTATATCAACTATCACGAGCTCCCCGAGCTCCATAACAAGCACCTCTAGCACTACTCCTACTACTCTGTGAACCACCTCTAATTGTAAAAATAGGAGTAGGGCAAAGTTGAAGCTGAGAACCCTGGTGGGCAGGACCTAATGCACGCCGAGGATAGTCCCTCGTAATATGACCAAGCTCATCACAAACATAACACCTTTTGCTACCCGCCTCATGCTGAGAAGGCCTAGAAGAGCCAAAATGACCTCCCTTCCCTGAAGAACCAAATTTGGAGCCTCTTCTCACATGATCTGATCCCTGGCTACCTAAATCCATAGAAACCACAGACCTACTACCCAAACTCTGTATGGCATCCTGAACTGGTCTACCATGATAATCGTGACCACCCCTGCCAGAGAAATCCCTACCTTGAGATACATATCTATTGACCTTACCCTGTTGATGCATCTTCTTAGCGTCGTCACCACCTTGAGTACCATAATGAATTGACTCAAGCATCTTAGTATGATCAATTATATTCTAGAAAGAAGTCCCTAACACCACCATCTGAGTTATAGACAACTAGTAAAGGTTTTCCAATCCCTTGACAAGCTTCCTAACCCTTTCTGACTCAATGGAGATACTACTGCGGAATATATGGTTAGTGCATGAAAGTGTGCCGCATACTCAACAATAGTCATAGATCCCTACTCCAAGTGATCAACCTCATCTCTCATCTGATCCCTCAAATTGTAAGGCATGAACCTCTCCAAAAAAGCCTCAGAAAATTAGTTCCATGTAATAGCAGGCAAACCCAATGGTCTACAACTAGTAAGAGACCTCTACCACTATCTAGACAATTAATCAACTAATAAATTGTATAAGCAACACCATGGATCTCAAGGGATTTGAGGTTATACAACCTCTCCTAACAATTAAGCAAGAAATCATAGGTGTCCTCTCTAATGGCACTACTAAACTTAGGAGGATCCAAGAGAATAAGCCTCTCAAACCTCTTTTGATCATCAAAAGACATCATAGGACCCAAAGTAATAGGAGAAACAGTAAGTCTAGTAGACAATGAATCAATACGTAGGGGTACCACAAAAGATGGTTGTACCCTTGAAGTAAAAAAAACTAAATTAGGAGCCAGCCCTAGCGGCTGAACATCTCCTAGAGTCTGAGAAATACCCGACACACTCAAAGGAACACCATCTAAACATCCCAACAGACGAATCAATAAATCCTATAACACTGGTGTATCAACTGAACCTTATGGAACCTAAGCCGATCCTGCATCCCCTGTCTGATAATCATCCTCAGCATAGTCAATCTCAGGTTAGGGAGAGGTAGCCTGGCACGTCCTCTAACTAGTGCAGATCTTTGTGCTCATCTTCTCTATATGAGTCGGCCATGACCCCTGCCTTGCTACCTGACTGGGGTCCTAATAGTCGGTGCTAGCTCAATGTCCTCAACATCTCTAGATCTAGTCCTCACCATCACCACGGAAAAGAGTGGAATACAAGTTTAGAATACTGGGCATGAACAACCCGCACGATAAGGAATGAAATTAGAAATGTTTTTTCTAAAGATATCTTTTAGCCTCTCGAAGATAGATACAAACGTTAATATATTGATCCGCGAGACTCTATTAGACATCATTCACTTTCACTTATGAGATCGATGAACCTAGCTCTCTGATATCAATTTGTCTCGACCCAAAAGCTGAGGTCATGATGGTACCTACCTCGATCAAGCCTTGGTAGGTAAACTGATACCCCACAACAGATATAGAATCAAAAAAGAAAGAAAACTAGATAAATACAAGATTTTTTGGACTAAGTCAGGCCATAAAACTCATAACAACATAGATTCCAAAGACATACATCAAACCCCAAAACATAGTGTAATAAGTGTGAAGAGCATCTAGTATAATACAAAAAATCTAAAATACATAAATATGTATCTGAATGTAAATAAATATATAGAAAGATTGAGGAGGTCCAAAATCTACCCCAAATGTTGGAGCTCATCAGTAGCTCGAATAGAACTCTCTTCACACAAGGTCAGCCACCACGAAGAGCACCCATACTGGGATCTACACCGAAAGGGCACAAAAGTAGGAGTGAGTATGGTGCAATTGTGCTCAGTAGGTATCATAGGCTAACTGAGCAAAGTAGAAAACAAAAAAGTAAAAGATACTGAGAGCACATCACCTGCATATAGAAAAGTTCCCAAATGGTAGCTCACACCATCTCCACTAACAGTTCTATAAAATAATAAGGCAAAAAGGAAAGCTACACACAATATATATATATATATATATATATATATATGTACACAATAATAACACATAATGAAAATGCAAGATATGCAAATGCAATGATGGTGGGACTTTTATATACACCTTCCAAGCCTCATCGCTTCAGGACAGGACTCATAGGGGTTCGCAACCCATATACCTTTATAATCTCAATCAACCTTACTGGCATATCCCTCAGTATAGACATTTTATAAAGTGTCTTATTTTCTTACAAAATCAGTATTTCTCAATCAATCTTACTGGCACATCCCTTAGTATAAGCATTTTATAAAGTGTCTCATTTTCTGCTAAAATAAGTGTTTCTCAGTGGTATCAATCTCATGAATATGTATAGATAAAATGAGGATGTAATTCTCACAATCAATTAGTATGAAGATAGTAATCAATTCAATATAGTTATAAATGAGCTCAGAATCAACTAAAAATGACAATATATCATGATAAAAGCTATCACATGACACCATTGGTATAAATAGTCATGACGACATCAATAATAATAGAAATTAATGCTCAAGTAAGGCCTATATTTACAAGTCAAGCCCCTACTCGGGAGACAATACTGGATAAGGTAATTTAATGCACAAATAAGACCTACAATGTCATATAAAGCCCCCACTCAGGCATCACAATAATTATACTCTCTCATGTCAACAACAATATACAAATAAGCACCCATACGGGAACATGATAATAATAACATTCTCGAAATACAACTCCCACAACTAAATTCCTTATAATGACCCTCCAGGTCATTTTTTGTATTTCCACATTCTTTCAATATTTAGAGCTTTTCTATAGCTGCCCTAAGTCATTTATGACTCACTGGTGCTGGCATTTTGGTTACTGGATAGTTCATTTATTTTTTAGAGCCAATTCTCTGTTTTGAAGTCGACGCTTATCAAATTTGGATACCGGGCCTAAACTCCAGGTAAACGACCTTGTATGCCAATTATAACAATTCCATCAGATCCAAAACATTGATTTTAGTCTAGGGGTACCCTTGGTCTGGGTCCCGAGTCTTTCAAACTCATTTTGGGGTATTGGGTGAAAAGTGATGAAAATGGCCATTTGGGTGTGGGACCCATATTTCATTAAAACGACCCCGGATGGAAATTTTAATTTTACCATTATATTCAGAATGTCAAATTTGTTATAGTATCATAGTTATTTGGCATTCACGGGGTTCCAAATAAATCCCGAGGACCCGTTGGAAACTTGACAAAATATTGCCAGGTGTTGATGCTGTTTCAGTTGGTGCAACCGCTTAAGCGGGACAAAGTGGTCCTTTGGACGCTTAAGCGTAAGCTTCTTTAGTGGATTGGGAACTACTTTGGCGGCTGGAGCCTTGGAACCACCTGCCCGCTTAAGCGGAGGCATGTCCGCTTTAGCGGTGACCGCTTAAGCGGCACCTGCAGAGCATTTAACCCTCTTTCACCCATTTTTCTCTCATATTTTCTAAGTGTTAGAGCATAAAAGCTCTAGATAGATAGTGGGAGAGAAGGGGCGATTCTTGGGTGTCCAAGGGAGCTTGGAGAGTTCGTTAACATCATTTTTTCCTCGTCTAAATCTTTGTAAGTTTTTTCTAATTTCTTGGTAAATTCTCCGTTTAAGCCCAAAAACCCTAGCTAGATTTATGGGTTGATTTTTAATGTTATTGTTCTCTAAATTTATCCATTGTTGAGGGTAAATGATCCTTGAGGGACATTTTGACAATTTCAAACTTGTGATTTCGTAAGCGGGAGATTTTTGACTCAATTTTGGACCAGATGCATTTATATGCAATATGGGTATTGTTGTTCTCGTATTGATGATTAAATTATTATATTGATAGCGTGGCATTGTTCGGAGGCTTCTCATAAAGTAAAGGCTCCACTTTAACAAACTTTATCGAGGTTTCTTCGGTGTCTAGGTAGGTCAGGCTTACCCTACTTATAGATTGAGATTAATTATAGTATTATTATGATATTATGCTAGTTTGAGGTTGGGATATACGGTTGGTTTCTTAGTTATTAAAAGTTGGGTTATTTGGCCAATTTGAGGGCCGTTTCAGAGGTAGAATCGACCCATTTACTCTACCCTTAGGTAAATTGATGCTTTGGGTTGGGATATCACTCTTAGTTCCTTGTAGACTTAGGAGGCCTTCTTTTCAATATTATCATTAATCTTGAGCCTTAGACTACATAGTATATACCTAGTACAGGTCTAGGTTAATGATCTTGAGCTTATTTAAAGACTGGTTCAAGTCCGACACATTCTATGGACATATGGTATTTAAAGATCGGTTCGAGTCAGATATATTCTATTGATTTATGGTACTTAAAGACCAATTCAATTCTGACACACTCTGTTTACTTATGGTATTTAAAGACCGGTTTGATTCTGGCACATTCTATTTATTTATGATATTTTAAGACCGGTTCAAGTCTGACACATTTTATTGATTTATGGCCTTTAAAGATCGGTTTGAGTCTAGAATACTCTATCTATTTATGGTACTAAATTATCATTTTGAGTCCAGCACTTGTGGTGATTTAAGAGGAGGGAAATGCAGTTCAAGTCTGGTGTCTATGGGTTATTTCATGGTATTATGGTACCGGTTCGAGTCCGATGAGTTGTGGTTCGGAAGGGATTCATAAGTATGGTAATGGTACATTCCTTGATTGCATCCATCGGGCTTATAGGGGTCTGTTTGGATTAGTCTTCTCTTGTTTGTACCCTCTAGGCCCATGGGGGCCTAGTTGGGTTGTAATAACTACTTTAATTTGGGCATCGCATGTTTCTTTCTTTCTTTACCTATATCAGAGCATGTTCTCAGGTTTTCCCCTCTCCTTTGACTTATTTTACATCCTCGCATTTTATTATACTTTTATTATGATTTAGCTCAGTCGACCGATGATGCCTACTAATTACCCATTGTTTTGGTACTCATACTGTACTTCTACATCTTTTTTGGTGTAGATCTGAGCACTAGCCGCCACCATTTATATTCTATCCAGCTATCTACAGGTCTCGGAGATAGGGTGAGCTTTTCGAGCCGGAGCTGATCCCCTCTTCTTCCCCTATTTTTGGATAGTCTTTTATTTTGAGACTGCATGTGCATTGACACTATTAGTACTCTTATTCTTTTATAGTGGCTCTTGTACCGGCCTTACCAGGTCATGGGATTCCTTTTGTTTTTCTCCCTCTTTTATTTAGTCTTATATTTTTGTACTTATAGTTATGGGCAGGATTTGTGTTTTTTTTAATTCTTCCGCTATTGCACCCATTACTTGTCGTTCCAGGCTAAAGCTTGGCTTACTACTGGTAGTACATAGTAGGTGTCATCATGACTTAGAAATTAGTTCATGAAAAATTGGTATCAGAGCGCCTAGGTTCACTGGTATTATTGGTACAAGAGCAAGTGTCTAGAATAGTCCTGCGGATCAAAATGACGACGTCTGTATCTTATCTTCGGGTGGCTACAGGACATTCTTAGTATGACTTCACTTTCTTTATTCATTTTGTGCACCGAGTCTGTGTTGGTTTCTAAGGTTCTTATTGTTTCACTCTTTCGCAGATGGCTAGGACGCGAGCTACAATAACGGGTGATGGTGACCCTAAGCCCGCTGATAGAGCACTTGCTAGAGTTGGTGGATGACCCAGAGGTCGCGGCTAGGGTAGAGCTGCAGTCCTAGTTGGGGGGCTGGATAGAGAGCCTTTACCAGATCCTGTTATTGCTCCAGAGGCAGAGGTTGATCTACAGGTTAAGCCACCCCAGCCATTGGTAGGCTAGGGGGCAGCCAGTATCCATTGGGGTTTATTTCTTCGTCGTTGCTCAGAGATACCTTGGTCCAGTTGTTAGGGTTATTTGGTGGTGCACTGTCTGATGGTGCACAGTCTATCGATCAAAGTCGTACGAATATAGGGGCACTGCCCATAACTGTAGCACCCAGAGTTTAGGTTCCCCCAACACCGGTAGTTGCTCAGCCAGTCGTCACCCAACTTGTTATGGCTGTTGAGGAGCAGAAGATGTTGGGTAGATTTTTGAGATTGACTCCTCGAAGGTTTACAGGGGCTCCAGAAGAGGATGTATTTGAGTTCATAGCTGCTTGCGAGATTAGGCTCCATAATTTGCAGGGTGGCAGGGATGGTCCCCATAATTCTCGAGGAGGTTCTCAGGCAGGTAGGATGGGTGGTAGGTCAGATGCCCTGCCAGGCGATGGGCGAGGTCATTTATATGCTATACCTGGTAGACTAGAGTTAGAGTCTTTAGATGTTATTATAGGTACGATTTCAGTATGCCATCGATTGGCTATTGCTTTATTTGATCCGGGATCCACTTATTCATATATTTTTGCTTATTATGCACCACGGTAAGAGTTGTCTTGGTAGCCTTTATCTATGCTATTATGCGTATCTACTCTTGTGGGTGATTCTTTAGTAGTGGATCAGATTTATAGATCATTTATGATGACCGTTCGAGAATTTGATAATCGGGCCGATCTTATCGTATTAGATATGGTGGACTTTGATGTGATTATGGGCATGGATTGGTTATCCCCTTATCATATGGTCTTGGATTGCTTCTCCAAGACCGTTACCTTAGCCATGCCTGGCATACCCCTTATTGTGTAGTAGGGTTCTTTTGGTCATGCACTTACGGGGATTATTTTTTATATTTGGACAAGGAGATTGGTGTCGAGGGGTTGCAAGTCTTATCTCACTTATGTTCATGATTTTAGTACTGAGAGTCCCTCACTTGATTCTATTCCTATTGTCCGTGAGTTAGCTGATGTGTTCCCTACTGACCTACATGGCCTTCCTCCTGAGCGTGATATTGAGTTTTCTATTGATCTAGAGCCGGGTACCCAACCTATTTCTATGGCACCTTACCGCATGGATCCTGTAGAGCTTAAGGAGCTGAATTCTCAACTTCAGGATCTTTTGAGTATGGGTTTCATTCAGCCTAATGTATCTCCTTGGGGTGATCCTGTCTTGTTCGTAAAGAAAAAAGATGGCATATGTGTATTGACTATAGGCAGCTGAATAAGGTTACAGTAAAGAATAAGTATCCTATGCCTCACATTGATGATTTATTTTACCAGCTTCAGGGTGCGGCAGTGTTATCTAAGATTGACTTGAGATCGGGTTACCATCAGTTGAGGATTCAGGCTGAGGACATCTCTAAGACATCTTTCAGGACTCGATATGGCCATCATGATTTCCTGGTGATGTCATTTGGGTTGACCAATGCCCCAGCTGCGTTTATGGATTTGATGAATTGAGTTTTCACACCTTATTTGGACTCTTTCGTTATCATTTTCATTGATGACATTCTTGTATATTCTAGGAGTGGGGTAGGGGGGTAGGGAGGGGGGGAGCACGAGCTGTATTTGAGAATTATGCTCCAGACTTTGAGAGATTATAGGCTTTATGCCAAATTCTCAAAGTGTGAGTTTTGGCTCGATCTGTTACATTCCTAGGGCATGTGGTGTTTAAGGATAGGATTATGGTGGATCCAGCAAAGATTAAGGCTATTCGTGATTGTGCCAGATCTACATCTCTGAATTAGGTTCGTAGCTTTATTGGTTTGGAGGGTTACTACCGACGATTTATTGAGGGTTTTGCTTCTATCGCATCACCTATGACCAGACTAACTAGGAAGGAAGTTACGTTCAGTGGTCCGAGGATTGTGAGTTGAGTTTTCTGTAGGTCAAGAGCTTGCTTACTTCAGCTCCGATATTGACCCTTATTGTTGTGTACAGTTTATTGTGATGCTTTTGGTGTTGGTTTGGGTTATGTTCTGATGCAGCAGGGCCTAGTTATTGCTTATGCATCGAGGCAGCTTAAGATTTACAAGAGTAACTACCCCACTCATGATTTGGAGTTAGCGGTGGTGGTTTTTACGCTTAAGATGTGGAGGTACTACTTGTATGGTGTCCATTGTGAGATCTACACTGACCACCGTAGTCTTCAGCAACTTACGACTCAGAGAGAGCTTAATTCTAGGTAGCGTAGATAGATTGAGTTACTGAAGGACTATGATATCTCTATCTTATACCATCCGGGCAAGACGAAAGTAGTAGCGGACACCTTGAGCAGGAAGGCGGTAAGCATGGGTAGTTTGGCTTCTATTTCAGTTTAAGAGCGACCGTTGGCTTTGGACTTTTAATTCTTCGGCTTGATATTTCAAACTCCAGGAGGATCCTTGCAAGTTTCGAGGCTAGGTCTACCTTATTTGAGCAGATTTGGAGTTGCCAGTTTGAGGATAGTAGACTTTGTGGCATCTGTGATCAGGTGGCGAGGGGTGAGTCCAGTCTGGCTACCCTATATTCAGAGGGAATTTTGAGGTTTGATGGTCGTATCTGTTCTTTGAGGGTTGGAAACTTGATTCAGTTGATACTGCAAGAGGCTCATAGCTCCAGATAGTCTATTCACCTTGGGACAACAAAGATGTATAGAGATTTGAGGTAGTATTACTAGTGGAGTGGCATGAAGAGAGATGTTGCGGACTTTGTAGCTCGTTGCCTTCGTTGCCAGCAGGAAAAGGCCGAGCATCAGCAACCAGTGGATTACTTCAGAGGCTACCCATTCCTGATTGGAAGTGGTAGTGGATTACTATAGATTTTGTGACCAGTTTACCTCATTCTTCACGTGGTTTTGACAGTATTTAGGTCATCATGGATCGATTGACCAAGTTGGCTCATTTAATCCCAATTCAGATCTCCTTCAGTGCCAAGAGGTTAGCCCGTATCTACATCCGCGAGACAGTTCGCCTTCATGGAGTACCTGTGTCCATTATTTTTGATAGAGGCTCAGTGTTTACTTCTAGCTTCTGGAGGACCAATCAGGAGGATTTGGGTACTCAAGTCGATCTTAGCACCGCATTCCATCCTCAAATTGATGGTCAGTCAGAGCGGACCATTTAGTTCTTGAGGATATGCTCTGCGCGTGCGTGATAGACTTTGGAAGTCAGTGGGAGCAACACTTAGCTTTGGCAGAGTTCACTTATAATAATAGCAACCATTCGAGCATTGAGATGTGATGTCACCCAAAATATACCTTCAGAAAAGTATAATGCGGTCATGTATCAAATATAGAACCCAACTAGGTTGGGATCGATCCCATAGGGAATAGGGCTAAATTATGTAGAATGCTAGTCTGAGTAATTGGCAAATATGTGAAACTGGGGGGGGGGGTTGTGAATAAATGATAACAATAACAATTACTGATTTTCGAATTTGTAAACAATATGAGAAATACACTAGGACTGTGATCCCCAATGATTCCTTAACTTCACCGGTTATTTGTGTTTGGCAAAACTGTCCCGCTGTGTTGCATGCAAAATCTAACAAGATATGTTCATCTAAACGTCTCTTGACCTTGGTTAGACGAATTTCACTCTTCTCCTTTCGATCTCCGAGTGTCGCACTACTAACCCTTGTCCTGGATCTCAGATAACTATCCCAGTTACGACTCAAGTTATTAGATGAAGGTTGATAGCTTCAAATCTCTATTGTTATTCCCTTTTCCCAATCTTTACCTCTCTCTCGAGCTAGTCTAGAATACTGACGAGTATCTAACGTTTGCAACCTTTAGAAGATCAATTATAACGAAGGTAATAACAATACATGCATTCATAACGATTCAGAATTACTTTGCACTTAACCCGTTTTGTTAATTCCTCATGGTTCACACAATCCTAGTTAATGGGTTTAGCTGCTCATTATTAGAAGAATACAAGAAGAATTCGAAGATGAAAACATAATTGTAAACTCACGATAATAAAGAAAACTCTGAAATCTTAATATTAATAGAAATCCTAGAACTGGTAATCCAAGATTACAAAATCAATAATGCGTCAAAATACTGGAAATATGTCTCAAAATAATGTACTGAATAACTCCTAAACATAGGACAATACAGGGGTATTTATATATACAAGATGAATCCTATCCTAAACAAAACAGGAAAACAGAGTTGACAACTTTCCACGGTATCGTGACTTGGTGTCATGGAACCAAGTCACACCACTTAAGTCAGTTTTGTGGAAATCAGTCAACATTGGACATCTCTGAAGTTGACTCACGACACACACTCATATCACGTGGGTGGACTCACGGCACGTGAGTCCTGTCGTGAGTTACATATCTGGTGCAGGACCTGGTTCTTTCATCTTCAGATACTTCATTTTCAAGCATGATTCTTCCTTATTGATCATTTTGCCTCTAAAAACCTATTCTCCTGCAATATAGAATAGAAAACACATCATACCGATCAAACATACCTAAGTTATTGCATAATTTCCTTGTTTTAAGCATCGAAAGTGCCATAAAACCATGGCGCATCAACACCCTCAGCTTAGAACGTTTGCATGTCGTCAGGCGAACAAAGCAAGATGAAAACGATGATGATTAACTAATATAAACCTAAGGGACCTATGACAGGCAACTCATTGCTTTTAACCTAAAAACTTTTCTGACCCCTCCTACTTTTAAATCAAAACCACAGTGTGTATACATGCAACATATTATCATGACATAGAAGGGATCAAGTGATGGCATCAGATTATGAACAAACAACTTAGCATATATGCAAATGACATTATCCGAACAAATAACAGCTATCAATGCAACCCAATGCACTCTCACAACAAAGAAGTCCTATACACTCACAGTATACTAATGAATATCAAAGCAGGGACTGGGTCTAAACACTCTCTCTCACACAAAGAAGTTCAAACAATGTGCGTGAAATGCCATAGGCTTGCCCTTATTTTCTATTCCTTAGTTTCTCGAACCATAGGACTAGGATTACTATAGGACTTTCATTGGCTTGTAATGTAGGCTTGAGGACAGGTGTGGTACATATGGATATAGTGACTCAAACCTCTTTGACACTACACTATTTTTGGCTCCTCTTTTTAATCATGTTTATTTATTCTCCCTTATTCTCCTTCATTTATTTTTAGATTTTCGGGTGTGATTTTCTTTATTCTTTCAAAACACAACTCTTTTTTTTTCCTTTTGCAATTTCTATTTGTTTTACTTCATCATTTGTTTTCTTTTTCTTTTTATTTATACAGCCAAATCTGTTCTTTTTTTTCTTTTACTAACCCGTTCTTCATACCCAAGTCAAACTACGTACCCCTATGATAGCCGCCCTCAACTTAGGCGATTTGCCTGAGTTGAGGTACACAATGTCCAAGGAGGGACTAGGGCCAAGATAGGTTCATTGTAAGTCAAAATGGGAAGGTGAGTAGGCTAACGAAAGAAATAGGTTAATTAAGGCTCAAACTCGGGATCAAGGGATACTTAATTCATTTGGTCAGGCATTTAGGTTAAAAGTGGAATTATTCAAAAATGGCCTATGAACTTTTCCTAACCACTATCCTATAACCTAGGCACGACTAATCGAGCAAGTTCTGGATCGCACATATAAAGTGAACTAGGTAATGACCTCACACATACATAGCACAAGGTTACACTATCAACTACTACCTATTCAGTTTATGCAATGCTAGCTACAATTATTCTATCGATAATACTAACGCCATAACAAGATCCAACAGCTGTCACAAACTAACATACTAGACACACAATTTTAAACAAAATTTTTTAGTAGGGGTATTCTTTAGACAATCATAAACAACATCAAAACATGTTCAAAACTCTACTGCACTAAGGTTCCATTATTTTCCTCCTAATTAAACACGAATACACCTAAACATGCCAGCTCTACTATGATAGCACACTTGGGGGAAAAGAAACACTGCAATAAAAACCCTCAAGTGGTAGTATACCCTCACCCACAACTAAATAATGGTGCACTGTCCCCAGTGCCCAACTAATAATATTATAAGTGTAAGGCACCATATGTGGGCCCTCCCAATACAAGATCATCAGCTTGCTCTCTGGGCTCTCTGCTAGGTACGTCCGGTGAAGGGGGTGCCTGACTAGAGGATGCACCCCGTGCCCTCTCCTCCTGAGCAATCTGACTGGCATGGTACTCTACTCAAGAGGCCTTAATTGCTCTCCAGAAATCACCCTCGAACTCATCACAACTATCAATCTGATCCTCCGGACTACTTATCTTCTATCAATAGAAGGCTCATTGTCAGTAAACAAATCCACCTCAAAAGTCGACCTCATCGGGGCCGGAACTGGCATAGGTGGAATGACAGGAGTGCTGCTCAGTACCAAAGCTCTAACCTCCTATCTCAAAGCAGCCACCTCTTGTGTCAATCCTATCATATCAAGAATCTGTGCCGAACTCATCCGGTAGCCATCCGTGTCTCAAAGCTATCAATCCACCCTTGCAACTCTCTCATCAATCTATCCATAGCCGCAGTCATCCGGGCTTCCACTCTAGCCTCTGGAGCCTCAACCGTGGTCCTAACCCATGACTTAAGCTGGGATACCAACTTAGCCATCTGGGCCTCAGTGTGAGCCTGCCTGTCAAATATTTGCGTCTATCCATCGACCAACTGCTGCAGGAAGTCCCTCTAAACTGAAACTATACTAGAGGGGGGCGGTGGTGCTGTAGTGCTTGTAACCTCATCGTTAATCACCGAGCCTGTGCCCTCAGCAGGTGTACGCACTATCTTCGATAAACTCATCGGTACTGGCGTACTAACTAGCTCCTCTCTATCTCTAGGCCCTTCAAAAAGGACTGCTCCTGATGACACAGGAGGTTGGGACCTCCGCGGAAAAACTGGGTGAGATCCCCGCTGCTACATCAACCCAATATCAACAATGCTAGTCACCTTGATAAAATGATCTACTGCAAGCATCTTAACCACACCAGCACTATCACATAGACCTTGAATCAGATAAGGGAAAGGGATGCTAGTAAATCTCTAAAAGCGCGCTCATAGATCTCCCTAATAATGTAACGGGTGATGTGGATGTCATATCCGGCGATGATGCTCGCTACCAAAATAGTCCGGTCCAAAGTAAGTGAGTTATTAGCATTAGTGGGATGGTGCCTAACAACCGACCACCAAAACTGGCCCGCAAAGTGGAGCATAGACTTCTTGATGTCCAGCTTCCCAGTTACCCAACTAGCATCTATACCATCCTCTGCTATATACCCAGCAATCCACCGTAGAAACTCCAACCGTTGATCGGCGTCCCTCATTTTAGTCCTATTTCTGACAGTTTCCATACGGTGATCAAACTCAGCAGTCATGGCTGGAAATGGACATTCATCCCCATACAAGATCTATGGATGGTCTGCTCATAGATATCTACTCTGGTCTCTCGAAACAAAGTGTGAGTCAATGGTGGTTGGTCCCGAAGACGCTGTTCAATAGGTGTGATCAACTCAATAGACGCAATATAGGAATTATAAAACTCGCGGACCAACTCTGGGCTATAGTGACCAGGAAGCACCGTCAACCACCCAAATCCATAATGATCAAACACTGCCTTAATATCAGGTAGTGCCTTTAACTCCTCTAGCCGATACCAGGGCTCCTCAGTAATACTACGTCTACACAAGCCCCGCATAATAAGTTCGTCATCCCTATCATAAAAGTCCCTCATACCCTGAACACACCATCTTGTTTTTCCTTCTCTGAGAGAACGTCATGGAATTTTGCCCCCCAGTGCCAGAAATAGATGTTGTTGCCTCAACCGTAGAATCATCAGGTCCTTCAGCATTTTCCTCAGATCTAGATACATCAACCTCGTGTTCATCACCGGTTTCTAAAGCATCTTCCCCCTCTTCAGACTGGGGGGTGAAGTTAGAAGACTGATCAGGAGCAGCCGACTTGGCAGGTTGCGGGATAGGCTGAAGTGTGGTCCGCGCAGCAGCTTGTACCCTAGTTTGTATCCTCTTGGTATGAGGTACTAGTGTAGCATCATTGGTAGAAAGTTCGTATACTTCTTTGGATCCACTTTTATATGACACCGAAGGTTTATCACGTAACCTAGTTGTAAATTTGGGATTTTTTGTAACACCCCGTACATTTCCGAACCTATGAGACTATCTTAACATTTACATTAAACTTGAGGTGGTGGTTGTACTACACACTAATTTTGTTGGGCTGAATTAACATGTGCTAATGGGCTCAATTTAAGGCCCAATAATTAACCTATAAGACATGGCCCAAATGCAAAAATAATCCATTCCACCTTTGACCACGTAAACATATCATTTATGACTAAGTGTTTGTCTAAGGATGACTACAAGGGACTATATAAGGGGTTAAAAATCAGATTTTATTCAACAAGACACACATGCAATTTCTAGATTTTTCCACAAGATATTTCTCTCTTCTCTCAAACCTTAAGCAACCATTCCTTTGGACAAGATCACCCTTTTGCAAGCCTTGGTAAGTGTTTAATATTATGGTTTAATATATTATATGCATAAGAGGGTGTATAAATAATGTTTGTTAAGTTGACAAAGTGTTGAGCAGTCCACTATGTGTGAAACAGTCCACTTTTGCTTAATCGGTAAAGGGTTTTGCCTTATAAACTTGAAAGTGGGCTTGTGGTCTTGAAGGAAGTGAAATTGATGGATTCAATGTCAATATTCAAGATGCGGTTATGTACCTAACTTGGTTTCTCTATGTGTATAACTTGTTGGATTATTGTTATGAAATTGTGCATGGAACCGGTGGCGTATTGAAAGGAGAAAGTCGTTTTGGTGACGTTCTTGTGCATTTTGAAACCATGGTTGATCATTAGCATTAAAGTTTACCTAAAATATTAAAAGAGAAGCTTACTTATGGTCATGGACCATTTATTACAAAAAAGGATCCGCCTTCATGGATGGGGCACCTGTGGACGCAGATGCCAACGCAGGTGGCCCTGGACAAGGCCAATAGGGCACCTGCGGCCGTACCTCACCCACCTGCGGGTACAGGTGGCTTCTCAGGTCCCTCCAGAACTTTGTTTCGATTTTTTTTGCTTCTCTTTGAGCCCCCAAGGCCCCTATACCCTTCTTGGATGCAATCATCAACTTATGGTACCCTTTGAATGGCTCTAAGGGGTCGTTCGGAGGCATGTTGAAGTATATCAATGATGGATTATTTTGAATATGTTATTGTGAAAGGTATTTAAGTGACGTGATGGAGTAAATGTGATGTTGTGTTGAAGAGGGAGTGTAAAGTATAAACTTAATGTGAAATGCTATCGGTTTATGATGTCTTGGTTGATGTGTGGCATGTTTTGGTGTTGTTGGTATGGTGATGCAGTAAACGGTATAGTAAGAGGGTGAAATGACATTATATGGCAGTCACGTATCTCATTTTCATTTTATGCATTCATAATGTGGTTAGTTATTAACGTGAGCTCCGTTATGTACTTGTGTTGTAGAGTAAAATGTAAGGAAGGAGATGAACTCTTGTATGCACATATTGGATTGTTGTATTCATATTGGGAAGATAAGGTATGTAAGGTTATTATTTTTCGTATTCCTTTGGCAGCACCTATTATCCTCATTGTTACTGAACTTGTTTCCATTCTGAAATGTTCTAAAGTATCTAATTTCAGGTTTGTTATAAATTGTTATTCACGTGACTCTTATTCATTGACTAGTGTTCCAAAGCTCCAATAATGTTATAACCACCAATGTATCAATCTTACAAAAGTAAAGGAATGAAGTAGTGCATAGTTATTTACTGTTTGATTGTTGAGAATGGGTGGCAGCTCGAATAGGCAAAAGCCTAGCTAGAGACGATCCCAAGATTATTGGATCAGGGGGTAGCTCAATGGGGAAAAAGCCTAGCTCGAGCCAAACCTGACAGGGGGAGATCAAAGGGGCACATAAGCCTATCTCGAATCGAACCTTCTCTATTGATTTATGGGTGGAAAGCTCAAAGGGGCACATCAGCCTAGCTAGAGCCGATCCCAATGTTATGATATGTTATGATTATGACCCACTGATCATCTTGGGGCCTGGGCTTTATATTAATGAATGATGAATGAATGAATGAAAATAAAAGCAAAGAAAGTAATGAACGTAATGTAAATGGTTCCACACATACAAAGTGGTGGTTTATCCATATTGATCATTCATTTGTATTTGATTCCATTTGAAGTTCTTGTATTTCAAGCAGTTATTTATGGCCTTACATACTCAGTACATTCTTTCGTACTGACGTCCCTTTGGGGACTTACGTTACTTTCTCCAGGCATAGATGCTAGTAGACCTCCACAGTAGGATACGGGTCTTCTGTAAACTGTTGGTGAGCTCCAGGTTGATTCGGGGCTTTTCGAGTCACATGTGTACATCTATTTTGGTACTATGTAAATGTTGTATAAAGCGGGGACTTGTTCAGACTTTAGGTTGGTTACGTATCTGTTAGAGGCTTTGTAGACGTTGTGGGACAAATGAAGTAATGCAAGGAATGTATGCTTTTGACGTGGTGGCCCTAATGACCAAGTTTCATATCTATTGAATGTTTCTCCATGACTTCTGCCATTGGTATCTTGTATTTATATGTGATAGAATGTTGCTCACTCATAGACATGCATATGAATGTACATGGACGTAGGTTGGTTCTCTCGGGGCCTTAACGGCTTCGGGTGCCAGTCCGCCTCAATGGGATTTGGGGTGTGACAAAAGTGGTATCAGAGCAGGTCGTCCTAGGGTGTCTACAAAATCGTGTCTAAGTAGTGTCTTGCTTATGGATGTGTTGTGCACCACACTTATAATTAGGAGGATATGGGACATTTAGGAGTTGTTTCTTTTCTTCATTTCTTAAATCGTGCATTAGAGCCAAAGTTGTAGGTGGAATCATATCTTACCATTGAAATTGGTTTCCTTTGTTATAGTAAAATGCCGATTACAAGACAAGGTAGGGGCAAAGGTAAGAAGGTAGACATGCTTGCTGGAGAAGGAACTAGTAGATCACCACCTGACCAATCTAGTCAAGGTGGGGCTGAAACTGAGTTTGCATCGCAGGCTTCTTCTCCTATTCCATTTCCAGAAGAGCTGAGAAGGAGAGAAGTACCTACAGAACCTCCTGTTAATACTACTGAGCAGGATTTAAGGAATGCGGTGCAAATGTTGACTCAGATAGTTTCTGTAAAAAATCAAGGATGAGCTGGTCCAACGACAAGTGATGATGGTACGGCTAGGGCAGCTAGTCGGCGGACACAGTATTTTCTTAAATTAGATCCTCCTACGTTCACCGGGTCGAATCTTAATGAGGACCCACAGGATTTCATGGACCAGATTTAAAGGGCCTTAGATGTTATGCATATGTCTGATATAGAAACAGTGGAGCTTGCAGCATATATATTGAAAGGAGAGGCTATATTATGGTACTAAGATTGGAAACAATCTAGGGGTATCGGTGCACTTCCAGCTAATTGGGAAGAATTCAAAATGGCATTCCTAGATCATTATCTTCCATATGAGATCCGAGAGGCTCGTGCAGACCAGTTCTTAAATCTCCGTCAAGGGAATATGAGCGTCAGAGAGTACAATGTTCGATTTAACTCCTTGGCTCGGTATGCTCCTAATGTAGTAGCCACTATGGATGACAGAGTCCATCGGTATGTGGAAAAATTGGAGACATATTTGGTGAGGGAATGTACTATTGTTGCATTGAATAGGGATATGGATATAGCCAGAATACAAGCCTTTGCACAGAAAATGGAGGATCAGAGATGGAGGAGAAGGGTGCAAGAATTTAAAAGAGGGTCGTCAAAGAGGGCTAGATCTATAGGACAGTTCATGGCGTCCCAAGGAGAATTTAGGCCTTGGGTTTTTAATAGACCGCCTAGGACATCATTTTCTTATCCTACAGCAGGTACTCCATCCCAATTTCGGGGGTTTAGAGGCAGCCATTTTGGGCAGAGTAGTGGGATTCGAGGTTCACAGACAGCAGAATTTTCTTGTAAGCCGTGTCAGCACTGCAAAAAGTTTCATTTAGGTGAATGCCGATTTGGAATGAATATTTTATTTCGGTGCGGTATGTCGGGGCACCTGATGAGAGAGTGTCTACAAGGGGACACAGGTAGTATGGCACGACCTACGGGATCAACCATTGCATCATCATCATCGGTTCCTTTCTTAGGCAAGTGTGCAGCCTGCTAGTCGTGGTAGAGGTGCTAGAGGAGCATCCAGTTCTAGTGGAGTACAGAACAGTACCTATGCTTTAGCAAATCGGCAGAATTTGGAGGCTTCTCTTGATGTAGTTACAGGTACATTTTTCATCTTTTCACATAATGTATATGCTTTGATTGATCCGGGTTCTACCTTATCATATGTTACTCCATTGATTGCTGAAAAATTTGAAAGAACACCGGAATTACTAGTTAAGCCATTTGAAGTATCTATACCAGTTGGTGAATCTATTATAGCTAAAAGAGTATATCGTAATTGTATGGTTACTGTTTGTGATCATGATACGTTGGCTGATCTTATTGAGCTGGAAATGATAGATTTTGATGTTATAATGGGTATGAACTGGTTGGCTTCTGGTTATACCACGGTAGATTGCCGAGCTAAGAAGGTATATTTTCATTTCCCACAAAAGCCCGTCCTTGAATGGAGGGGTAATGTTGGAGCACCGAGAGGTAAATTTATTTCTTATCTTAAGTCAAGGAAAATGATATCCAAGGGGCATATATACCATATAGTAAGAGTGCATGATACCGATGTGAAGTCACCGACTCTTCAATCGGTTCCGGTGGTAAATGAATTTCTTGATGTATTTCCTGAAGATCTTCTAGGTTTGCCTCCAGAATGAAAAGTAGAGTTTGGTATTGATGTGATTCCAGGCACTCAGACTATCTCTATTCCTTTGTATATAATGGCCCCGACAGAGTTACGGGAATTGAAGGAGCAATTGAAAAACTTGCTAGACAAGGGATTCATAAGGCCTAGTATGTCCCCTTGGAGTGCACCAGTATTATTTGTACGGAAAAAAGATGGCACGTTGAGAATGTGCATTGATTATCGACAACTGAATAAGGTAACAGTTAAGAATAAATATCCTCTCCCCAGAATTGATGATTTGTTTGACCAATTACAGGGTGCCAAATGTTTCTCAAAGATTGACCTGAGATCGGGATATCATCAGGTAAGGGTTAGAGAAGAAGATATACCTAAGACAGCTTTCCAAACACGGTATGGTTATTATGAATTTCTGGTTATGTCATTTGGGCTAACAAATGCACCAGCAGTTTTTATGGATTTGATGAATAGGGTGTTCAAGCCATTCTTAGATGTGTTCGTGATGGTGTTTACAGATGATATTTTGGTTTATTCAAGATCATAAGAGGACCATGCTAATCACTTATGATAGGTGTTACAGATTCTTCGTGATCATAAGTTATATGCAAAGTTTTCTAAATGTGAATTTTGGTTAAAATCTGTGGCATTCTTGGGTCATATTGTGTTGGATGAGGGGATAAGGGTTGATAATCAAAAGATAGAAGCTGTGAAGAATTGGCCAAGACCTACGACGCCTACAGAGATTCATAGCTTTCTCGGATTGGCAGGTTATTATAGAAGATTTTTTGAAGGATTTTCTTCCATTTCAGTACCTTTGACAAAGCTAACACACAAGGAAACCAAGTTTCAATGGAATGCTGCATGTAAGAAGAGTTTCCAAAAGCTGAAAAATAAATTGACGTCTACACCTGTATTGGTACTTCTGGAAAGTACAGAAGGGTATATGGTATATTGTGATGCTTCCGGAGTTGGCCTAGGATGTGTATTGATGCAGTACGGTAATGTGATAGCCTATGCCTCACGACAATTGCGGACACACGAGAGGAATTATCCCACACATGATCTTGAGCTAGCAGCTGTGATATTTTGTTTAAAGATATGGCACCACTATTTGTATGGGGTTCATGTTGATATATATACTGATCACAAGAGTTTGCAATATATCTTTAAGTAGAAGGACTTAAATCTGAGGCAATGGAGGTGGCTTGAACTATTAAAAGATTATGATATTGATATCCTATATCATTCGAGAAAAGCAAATGTGGTAGCCGATGCATTAAGCCGCAAGACAATAGAAAGCACTAATGGCCAACACCCGGAGAACCAAGGTATCGTCAAGGATCTAAATCAACTAGCCAGCTTGAGATTTCGCCTTCTTGAATATCCAGACGAAGGGGTTGTTGTGCAAAATGTGGCAGAATCTTCATTAATAGCTGAAGTGAAGGAAAAATAGTATGCGGACCCTATTTTATTGTAGCTGAAAGAGAATGTACAACAAGGTTCGACAAAGGCATTTGATCTTACGCAAGAGAGAGTACTTCAGTGCCAAGGTAGATTGTGTGTACCGTATGTGGATGAGCTAAGGAAACGGATCATGACAGAGGCACATCATTCGCGGTATTCTATTCCTCCGGGAGCCACCAAAATGTATCATGATTTGAAAGAAATGTATTGGTGGGGTAACATGAAGAAGAACATTGCAGAATTTGTAGCCCAATGTCCAAATTGTCAACAAGTAAAAGTAGAGCATCAGAAACCTAGAGGTCATATGCAATGTATAAATCTTCCAGTATTGAAGTGGGACATGATTAATATGGATTTCATAACAGGTTTGCCTGGTACACTGTGAAAATTTGATTCATCTGGGTAATAGTTGACAGGCTTACCAAGTCAGCACACTTCCTACCGATCAAGACCACCTATGCAACTGAAGAGTATGCACGGTTGTATGTTAAAGACATAGTGTGATTACACGGGGTTCCAATCTCTATTATATCAGACAGAGGAGCTCAATTTACCGCACACTTTTGGAAATACTTTTAGAAGAGTTTAGGAACCCGAGTGAATTTAAGTACGGCTTTTCATCCTCAGACAGATGGACAAGCAGAACGTACTTCCCAAACACTTGAAGATATGCTACGAGCTTGCACATTGTACTTTAAAGGTAGTTGGGATGATCATATACCTCTTATTGAGTTTGCCTACAATAATAGCTATCATTCAAGTATCAAAATGGCACCTTATGAAGCTTTATACGGAAGAATGTGTAGATCACCAATTGGATGGTTTGAAGCAGGTGAAACTGCCTTAATTGGGCCAGATCTTGTTCATCAAGCTATGGAGAAAGTTAAAGTGATACAACAACGGTTACAAACCGCCCAAAGTCAACACAAGTCATATGGTGATTTTAGAAGAAGGGGGCTAGAATTTTTCATAGGTGATTGGGTCTTCTTGAAAGTGTCACCAATGAAAGGGGTAATGAGATTTGGAAAGAAAGAAAAGTTGAGTCCACGTTTTATAGGGCCATATAAGATTACCCAAAGATTTGGTCAAGTTGCGTATGAATTAGTACTACCCCAAGAACTCTCCACAGTTTATCCAGTGTTTCATGTTTTGATGCTTTAGAAGTGCATAGGAGATCCATCTCGTATTGCTCCCATTGAAGATGTACAAGTTACAGAAGATCTCACATATGAGGAAGTACTTATCGCTATTCTGGATTGACAAGTGAAGAGGTTAAGGAATAAAGACGTAGCTTCTGTAAAAGTGCTTTGGAGAAATCAACAAGTAGAAGAAATCACGTGGGAAGCCGAAGAAATGATGAAGTCTAAATACCCGCATTTATTTCAAACGGAAGAACAAGTTCAAGATACGGAATTGGAGCAATAACAAGTAAGTATCTATAAGCATTGTGTGTATATAGTAACATGAAGGATAAACTTAGACTTGAATATGTGTAAATTGGATAATGTTACTAACATTCGATGACGAATGTTCCTAAGGGGGGAAGGATGTAACACCCCGTACATTTCCGAACCTATGAGACTATCTTAACATTTATATTAAACTTGAGATGGTAGGTGTATTACACACTAATTTTGTTGGGATGAATTAACATGTGCTAATGGGCTCAATTGAAGGCCCAATAATTAAGCCATAAGACATGGCCCAAATGGGAAAATGATTTATTCCACCTTTGACCAAGTAAACATATCATTTATGACTAAGTGTTTCGATAAGGATGACTACAAGGGACTATATAAGGGGTTAAAATCATATTTTATTCAACAAGACACACATGCAATTTCTAGATTATTCCACAAGATATCTCTCTCTTCTCTCAAACCTTAAGCAACCATTCCTTTGGACAAGATCACCCTTTTGCAAGCCTTGGTAAGTGTTTAATCTTATGGTTTAATATATTATATGTATAATAGGGTGTATAAATCATGTTGGTTATGTTGACAAAGTGTTAAGCAGTCCACTATGTGTGAAACAGTCTACTTTTGCTTAGTCGGTAAAGTATTTTGCATTATAAACTTGAAAGTGGACTTGTGTTCTTGAAGGAAGTGAAATTGATGGATTAAATTTCAATATTCAAGATGTGGTTATGTCCCTAACTTGCTTTATCTATGTGTATAACTTGTGGGATTGTTGTTATGAAATTGTGCATGGAACCGGTGGCGTATTGAAAGGAGAAAGTAGATTTGGTGACGTTCTTGTGCATTTTGAAACTATGGTTGATCATTAGCATTAAAGTTTACCTAAAATATGAAAATATAAGCTTACTTATGTCCATGGACCATTTATTACAAAAAAGGATCCGCCTTCGCGGATGGGGCACCTGCGGCCGTACCTCACCCACCTGCGGGCGCAGGTGGCTTTGTAGGTCCCAGCAGAACTTTGTTTCTATTGTTTTTGCTTCTCTTTGACCCCCCAAGTACCCTATACCCTTTTTGGATGCAATCATCAACTTATGGTACCCTTTGAATGGCTCTAAAGGGTCGTTCGGAGGCATGTTGAAGTATATCAATTATGGATTGTTTTGAATATGTTATTGTGAAAGGTATTTAAGTGACGTGATGGAGTAAATGTGATTTTGTGTTGAATAGGGAGTGTAAAGTATAAACTTAGTGTGAAATGCTATCGGTTTATGATGTCTTGGTTGATGTGTGGCATGTTTTGGTGTTGTTGGTATGGTGATGCAGTAAATGGTATAGTAAGAGGGTGAAATGATGTTATATGGAAATCACGTAGCTCATTGTCATTTTATGCATTCATAATGTAGTTAGTTGTTAACGTGAGCTCCATTATGTACTTGTGTTGTAGAGTAAAACGTAAGGAAGGTGCTGCACGATTTAATGTCGTGGCACGACCTGGTTGTACTCGTCGTTCAATCTTCCGGCCATGATACAATTTCATCTTTTCTTTATAAAGTGCTTAACTTTCATAAGCCCGTAGACGAAATTCATCCATCTCATTCATCTGATCTAGCCTCAATTTAGCCGCTTCACTCTATTCTAGATTCAACCTCTTCAATGCCCATAATGCTTTATGTTCAAGTTCGATCGGCAAATGGCACAATTTACCAAAAACCAGTTGATATGGAGACGCACCAATAGGTGTCTTGAATGCAGTTCGATAAGCCCATAAAGCATTATCTAATCTTCTCGCCTAATCAGTTCTATTGGCATTCACCGTCTTTGCCAAAATAGACCTAATCTCACGATTTGACACTTCAACTTGCCCACTCGTCTGAGGATGGTAAGGTGTTGAAACCTTATGTTTGACACCATATTTTTCAAGTAAGGTCTTGAACAACCGATTGCAAAAGTGGGATCCTCCATCACTAGTGATTAGTCAGGGTGTACCAAATCATGGAAATATGTTCTTTTTCAAGAATGCCGTGACACTTCTTCCTTCATTATTGGGAAGCATAATCGCCTTCACCCATTTAGAAGTATAGTCAACAGCTACCAAAATGTATTTCATCCCATGTGAACTCACCAAGGGCCCCATAAAATCAATTCCCCATACATCAACCAATTCGAGCTCAAGGATAGTTGTAATAGGAAGTTCATGTCTGCGTGAGATATTCCTTTGTCTTTGACATTAGTCGCAGGCCCGAGCATAGTCATGAGCATCTTTATAGATGGTAGGCCAATAATAACCGCATTGTAAGATCTTGTACGTTGTCCGCGTACCACCATGATGACCCCCAACTGGAGATGAATGACATGCTTCCAAGATACTCATCATTTTAACCTCTAGGATACACTTTCAAATTATACCTTATGCACATACTCTAAATAGTTAAGGCTCATCTCCGAAGAATTTTCTCACCTTATGCATGAATCTCCTCCGTTGCTAGTACAACATATCTTCCGGGACTAGGTCACTCGCCAAAAAGTTGGCAAAATCTAAAAACCAAGGGATTAAGTCTTGTGATGCTGCCAGCACTTGCTCATCTGGAAAAGTATCATCAATATCAAAATCATCCCTTAATTTAAGCATGGCCTCCTCCTCAAGGCATGATAGATGGTTATTAACTTGATTCTCGGTTCCCTTTCAGTCCTTGACTTCAAAATCAAATTCTTGCAGTATAAACATCCATTGAATCAATCTTGGCTTAGCATCCTCCTTCGATATAATATACCGAAGTGTTGCATGGTCTGTATGCACAATTACCTTTGTGCCAATCAAGTACGAATAAAATTTCTCAAAAGTGAAGACCATTGCCAACAATTCTTGTTCAGTCACAATGTAGTTCTTTTGAGCTGGATTAAGTGCTTTGCTAGCGTAGTAAATTCGATGTAAAATCTTTTCATATCTTTGGCCAAGGACTACACCCAAAGCTACTCCACTAGAATCACACATAACCTCAAATAGCATCATCCAGTCTGGTGAGACAATAATGGGGGCTGAAGTCAATTTCCCTTTTAGACACTCGAAAGCTTTTAGGCATGCCTGATCAAACACGAACTTTACCTCTTTCTCCAAAATTTTGCATGACGGATGTGCAATCTTAGAGAAATCCTTGATGAATCTTCTATAAAAGTCAGCATGACCTAAAAAACTTTGAATCCCTTTCACAGAAATGGGTGGGGGTAATTTTTCAATCACCTCAATCTTGGCTTTTTCTACTTCAATACCCTTCTTCGAGATTCGATGACCCAACACAATACTTTCTTTGACCATAAAGTGACATTTCTCCCAATTTAGAACCAAATTGCACTCCTCGCATCTTTGCAATACCTTAGCAAGGTGGGCCAAGCAATCATTAAAAGAGTCTCCTACAACTGAAAAATCATCCATAAATCCCTCAATAGTGTCTTCCACCATGTCAGAAAAAATGGACATCATGCAACGTTGAAAAGTTGTTGGTGCATTACATAATCCGAAAGGCATCCTCTTGAATGCAAATGTCCCATATGGACAAGTGAAAGTGGTCTTCTCTTGGTCTTCGGGAGGGATGAAAATCTAATTATAACCCGAATAACTATCGAGGAAACAATACCATCCTCTACCAGCAAGGCGGTCTAACATCTAGTCCATGAAGGGCATGGGAAAATGGTCCTTCTCAGTCTAAGAATTTAGCTTTCGATAGTCCATTCAAACTCTTCATTCGGTGAGTGGCCTCATTGGGATTAACTCATTCTTGTCATTTGGAACCACAGTGATTCCTCCTTTGTTTGGCACACACTGAACTGGGGTTACCCACTTGCTATTTGCAATGGGGTAAACCACACCTGCATATAACCACTTGATGATTTCTTTATTCACAACTTCCTGCATAGGTGGGTTCAGACGACGTTGGTGCTCAATACTTGGTATACACTCAGGAACAAGCTGTATCTTATGAGTGCAAATGCCGGGTGGAATCCCTATAATATCAGTAATGGACCAACCAATGGCCCTATTAAATTTCTTCAATACTGAAACCAGAGCTTATACCTGCCATCGTGCTAACTCAACATAAATGATTATGGGCACGGTGTTATTGGTTCCCAAAAATGTGTAGCGAAGGTGAGAAGGAATAGCCTTAAGCTCTAAGACTGGAGGCTCCTCAACAGAAGGGCAAGCCGGTGAGGTCACCCTATTCTTCAAATCGAGATCAAGTTCTTCGGAGCATAAGTGTAGGATCCCCTACCAGCAATCTCTCCTACCATCTCATCATATTCTTCAATACCATCACTATTAAAATTCATAACCACAGCAACAAGAGATTCTACCCCCAACCTTTCTTCAATCAGAATGACTATGGCACTCTTATCAAACGTATCAATTACAGAAATCACCTGCATATCATTCGGTTGCTTCATGGAACGACAAATATTGAAAGTAACTTGTTCATCATTTAACCTGAATTTCATCTGCCCTATTTCCATGTCAACCAAAGCATGGCCAGTGGCAAGGAATGGTCTCCTCAGGATGATAGGAACATCGAAGTCAACTTCACAATCTAGAATTACAAAGTCAGCTGGAAAGATGAAAGATGCAACTTTCACCAAAACATCATATAGAATGTCTATCGATTTTTTCACAGTTCTATCTGCCATGAGAAGCCTCATAGAAGTCGGTTTTGGTGCTCCCAACCCCAACTGCTTGAAAATGGCTACCGGCATTAAGTTAATGCTAGCACCCAAATCACACAGTGCCTTTGCAAAGTTGTAAGACCTGATAGTAAAAGTTATTATGAGGGCTCCTGGATACTTCTTCTTATCAACTAGGGAACGCGAAGCGGCTGCACTACAATGATGCAAGTTATCTGCCGGCTCAAAAGTGACAGCTCTCTTCTTCGTCACTAAGTCTTTCATGAACTTCACGTAACCAGGCATCTGCTCCAAAGCCTCAACAAGAGGGATATTTATCGATAGCTATTTCAATATCGTAATAAACTTCTGGTACTTACCCTCCTCTACCTTCTTTTTTAACCTTTGAGGAAAGGGAGGAGGAGGTCGTGGGATAGTTTTCAAAACTTGTGGAACCTCCTTTTCCTGCCTCTTTTCAGATTCTACTTTCAAATTATTACTGTTATCTGCTGCTAACTTTTTTGGCTCCATCTCAACCTCTTCATCAACCACTACTGGCTTATCTCTCTTACCATTATCCGCATGCATAGATGGGTCAATCGTGCTTTTTTCGCTTCTTGTAGTAATGGCTAAATAATGACCGTTATTTTTAGGATTTTTGATGGTGTTACTTGGAAGAGTGCCTGATTGGCGTTGGTTTAATGCCACTGATATCTGCCCAAACTGTTCCTCCAACTGTTTTATGGCGTTGGTTTAAGCAATTTTCTTGGGTTTTTTATCCTTTAACCAATTTGGTAAGAAGGGTTTCCATTCGTGAATTTTCGTAGTCAGTATTATGGTTCCCTGGTGGAACATAAGCACTGCTCTTCTCCTTGTAATCATCTTTCATCTCCAATCTCCATCACGATCTTGATTTCTGTCTCTATATCCTGACCTATTGTAATTGTCTCCATAATAGTTTCGACCTTGATTTCCTTGCCTCGAGTTCCAAGAGTCTTGATTATATCCTTGGTCCTATGGTCGAAAACCCTCCACTTCTTGATCCAAGTACTTAGCTTCCTCATCAGATTCATAATCATCATGCTTAGGTGCTTTACCTTGTACACTTACGGCATACACCTTTTCAACATCTCTAGCTGCAATCTGTTTGGCTAGCAAACCAATTTATGTTCTCAGTTGTGCAACCTCTTGAGCTACAGATTAATCCAAAACCCGTTGTGCTGCTGATGCTCCAATAGTGTATGTTCCAGCTGGTGTCTCTTCCTCCTGAGTATGCCATCCTCGGTTAGTCTTAGTAATACGATCCAAGATCTCTGAAGCTTGTTCCCACCTCAAACTCATAAATGCTCCTCTAGTGATAGTAACTGCTACAGCCTTAGTATTTATATTCAAAGCCCTGTAGAAGATATAAAGTAGACTCCTACCACTCATCTTATGATTTGGCACTTTCTAAAGCTTCTTCTTGAACCTTAGCCATGTTTCATAAAGTGCTTCAGAATGTAGTTGTCTGAAGTTATAAATCTCATCCTTCAACTGTAGCATCTTGGAGGGTGGAAAAATCTCTCCATAAATTGATTTCTCAACTCTTGCCAAGTTGTAATGGAGCCCCGTGGTTACTCTGCCAACCACAAAGTAGCTTCTCCTGTTAACGAGAATGGAAACAATCTTAATCGAATAGCCTCTTGGTCCACTCCGTTCAAATTATACAAAGTACAAACCCCCACAAAGTTCATCACATGCATATTAGGATCATTCATAGGAAGACCCGTGAATACACATTTCAAGTTAAGCAGGTGGATCATGGCACTTGTAATGTCGAACTTTATGCCCTGAGGTAACTCTGGTGGAATAACGGCACCAGTATCAATCGGCTCAAAATAAGCCACATCTTCTTCCTCAGGATCATCATAAACTGGTATATGTGGTCTTTGAGATGTTTGGTGTGCCCTTAATCTTCTTTGTCTTTCTTCAGCATCAGCAAGACGCTGTGTTGTTTCTTACATAACTCAATTATCTCTATCTGCTTGTCTAAGAGCAGCTTGCCTAGCTTGCTCTTACCGTGTCAATCGAGTTGTAGTTTGGTCCACTGTTTCATGACCAACTGTCTGAATTGGTTGGTTATGAATGTCTCCCGCAGCTGCAGGATCCTGAACTCCGTCGGTATTCACCATTCTTCGATTAGCTCTCAGATTTCTTTCTATTTCAGGATCAAGTGGAATCAGGGGATTGCCTTGACTCCTAGTATTGCGCATACACCGGCATGTGCCCTTAAAAGTATAATGAAAGAAAACCAATCAACTCCTACAAGAAAAATACTCAACTCTGTAACTGTAGTTCCCCGGTAAAGACGCCAAAATTTGATGTCGCCCAAAATATACCTTCAGAAAAGTATAATGTAGTCGTTGTATCAAATATAGAACCCAACTAGGTTGGGGTCGATCCCACAGGGAATAGGACAAAATTATGTAGAATGTTAGTCTGAGCAATTGGCAAATACGTGAAACTGGGGGGTTTTGTGAATAAATGATAACAATAACAATTGCTGATTTTTGGATTTGTAAACAATATGAGAAATACACTAGGACTGTGATCCCCAATGATTCCTTAACTTCACAGGTTATTTGTGTTTGGTAAGATTATCCCGTTGCATTGCATGCAAAATCTATTAAGATATGTTCATCTAAACGTCTCTCGACCTTGGTTACACGAATTTCTCTCTTCTCCTCTTGGTCTTCGAGTGTCGTACTACTAACCCTTGTCCTGGATCTCAGATAACTATCCCTGTTATGGGTTAAGTTATTAGATGAAGGTTGATAGCTTCAAATCTCTGTTGTTATTCTCTTTTCCCAATCTTTACCTCTCTCTCGAGCTAGTCTAGAATACAGGCGAGTATCTAATGTTTGCAACCATTAGAAGATCAATTATAACGAAGGTAATAATAATACATGCATTCACAATGGTTCAGAATTGCTTTGCACTTAACCCATTTCGTTAATTCCTCATGGTTCACACAACCCTAGTTAATGGGTTTAGCTTCTTATTATTGCAAGAACACAAGAAGAATTTGAAGATGAAAACATAATTGTAAACTCACGATAATGAAGAAAACTCTGAAATCTCAATATTAATAAAAATCCTAGAACTGGTAATCCAAGAATACAAAATCAATAATGTGTCAAAATATTGGAAATATGTCTCAAAATAATGTACTGACTAACTACTGAACATAGGACAATACAGGAGTATTTATTGATACAAGATAAATCCTATCCTAAACAAAACAGGAAAACATAGTTGGCAACTTTCCACGGTATCGTGACTTGGTATCGTAGAACCAAGTCACTCCACGTAAGTCAGTTCCATGGAAATTAGGCAACATTGGACATCTCTGAAGTTGACTCATGACACCCACTCACATCACGTGGGTGGACTCATGGCATGTGAGTCCTGTCGTGAGTTACATCTCTGGTGCAGGACCTGGTTCTTTCATCTTCAGATACTCCATTTTCAAGCATGATTCTTCCTTATTGATTATTTTGCCTCCAAAAATCTATTCTCCTACAATATATAACAGAAACACATCATACCTACCAAGCATACCCAAGTTATTGCATAATTTCCTTGTTTTAAACATCGAAAGTATCATAAAACCATGGTGTATCAAGATGGAACCATTTGAGGCATTATATAGTACGCGTTGTCAATTTCTAATAGGTTGGTTTGAGACTTCAGAGATTAGCCCCTATGGTACTGACTTGCTTCGTGAGTCCTTGGATAGGGTATGGGTGATTCAGGATAGGTTGAGTGCAGCTTAGAGTAGGCAGAAGAGTTACGTTGATCGTAGACTTCGTGCCTTCAAATTTGAGGTTGGTGATTGAGTTTTCCTTTGAGTATAACCTATGAAGTGCGTGATGAGGTTCGAGATAAAGGGTAAGCTCAGCCCCAGGTATATTGGCCCATTAGAGATACTTCGGGCAGTTGGAGAGGTAGCTTATGAATTTACCTTGCCCCCAGATTTCTCAGTTGTTCATCCAGTTTTCCATGTCTCTATGTTGCAATGTTACATCCTGAATAAGTCTCATGTACTTCGGTAGTACTCGGTTCAATTGGACGAGAGATTGGTGTTTATAGAGAAACCAATCCTTATTTTAGCCAGGGATGTTAGGCGATTGCGCTCCAAGGAGATTCCAGTGGTTAAGGTCTATTGGAGGCACCATCTAGTTAAGGAGTCTACTTGGGAGATCGAGAACGAGATGCGGACCCATTATCCCTACCTGTTTGAGCCTTCAGGTACATCTTTACCCTTTATTTTCGCGGACGAAAGTCCTTTTAGTAGTGGATATTGTAATGATCCTCCAAGTCATTTTCTGCATTTCCACATTATTTCTACATTTAGAGTTTTCCCATAGCTTCCCCAAGTCATTTATGACTTGCTGGTGCTGGCAGTTAAGTTATCGGGCAATTCAATTGGTTTTTAGAGACAATTCCCTATTTTGAAGTCGATGCTTTTCAAATTTGGCTACCGGGCCTAAACTCCATTTAAACGACCTCGTATGCTAATTTTGACAATTCCATCAGCTATGGAACATTGATTTTAGGCTTGGGTGACCCTTGGTCCAGGTCCCGAGGCTTCCAGACTTGTTTTGGGATATTGGGTGGAAAGTGACGAAAACGGCCATTTGGGTATGGGACCCATATTTCATTGAAACGACCCCGGGTGGAAATTTTGATTTCTCTTTTGAGTCAAGAATTTCAAATCTGTTAGGGTAGCATAGTTCATTTACATTCACGGGTTCCGAACCAATCCCGATGACCCGTTGGAAACTTGGCAAAATATTGTCAAGTGTTGATGCTGCTTCAGCTGGTTCAACCACTTAAGCGGCCAAAGGAAGCCACTTTAGCGGCTTGGGCACCACTTTAGTGGATGAAGCATTGGACCCTCCTATCTGATTAAGCGGAGGCTTGTCCGCTTTAGCGGTGACCGCTTAAGTGGTCAAGTGGCCGCTTAAGTGGCACCTGAAGAGCATTTAACCCCCTTTCACCCGTTTTTCTCTCATATTTTCTAAGTGTTAGAGCATAAAATCTCTAGACAGATAGTGGGAGAGAAGGGGCGATTCTTGGGTGTTCAAAGGATCTTGGATAGTTCGTTAACATCATTTTTTTCCTCGTCTAAATCTTTGTAAGTTTCGTCTAATTTCTTGGTAAATTCTCCGTTTAAGCCCAAAAACCCTAGCTAGCTTTGTGGGTTGATTTTTAATGTTATTTTGCTCAAAATTTATCCATTGTTAAGGGTAAATGATCCTTGAGCCTTGAGGGACGTTTTGACGATTTCAAACTTATGATTCAGAAAGCAAGCCCCACGTGAGATTTTCAACTCGATTTTAGACCCGATGCATTTATATGCAATATAGGTATTGTTGTTCTCGTATTGATGAGTAGATTATTATTTTTATAGCGTGGCATCATGAGAAGGCTTCTCAGAAAGGAAAGGCTCCACTATAGCTGACTTTATCGAGCTTTCTTCAGCGTTCAGGTAGGCTAGGCTTACCCTACTTATAGATTTAGCTTAATTATGGTATTAGTATGATATTATGCTAGTTTGAGGTTCGGATTTATGGTTGGTTGCTTAGTTATTAAAAGTTAGGTTATTTGGCCGATTTGAGGGCCGTTTCGGAGGTAGAATCGATCCATTTACCCTACCCTTAGGTAAATTGATGCTTTAGGGTTGGGATATCAATCTTAGCTCCTTGTTGATTTAGGAGTCCTTCTTTCGCAATATTATCCTTAATCTTGAGCCTTAGACTACATAATATATACCTACTACGGGGCTAGGTTAATGATCTTGAGCTTATTTACAGACCGGTTCGAGTCCGGCACATTCTATTGACTTATGGTATTTAAAGACCGGTTCAAGTCCGGCACATTCTATTGATTTATGGTATTTAAAGAACGATTCAAGTCTAGCACATTCTATTGATTTATGGCCTTTAAAGACCGGTTTGAGTCCGGCATACTCTATCTATTTATGGCACTAAATTACCGATTTGAGTCCATCACTTGTGGTGAGTAATGAGGAGGGAAATCCGGTTCAAGTCCGGTGTCATGGGTTATTTCATGGTATTATGCTACCGGTTCAAGTCCAGTGAGTTGTGGTTCGGAAGGCATTCATAAGTATGGTAATGGTACATTCCTTGATTGCATCCATCAGGCTTATGGGGGTCCTCTTGGATTAGTCTTCTCTTGTTTGTACCCTCTAGGCTTATGGGGGCCTAGTTGGGTTGTAATAGCTACTTTAATTTTGGCATCGCGTGTTTCTTTATTTATTTACCTATCTGAGAGCATGTTCTCAGGTTTGCCCCTCTCCCTTAACTTATTTTACATCCTCGCATTTTATTACACTTTTATTATAATTTAGCTCAGTCGGCCGATGATGCCTACTGAGTACCCATTATTTTGGTACTCATACTATATGTATGCATCTTTTCTGGTGCAGATCCGAGTACTAGCCACTGTCATTAATATTCCAGCCAGCTATCTACAGGTTTCGGGGATAGGGTAAACTTTCAGAGCCGGAATTGATCCCCTCTCCTTCACCTATTTTTGGACAGTCTTTCATTTCGAGACTACATTTGTATTGATACTATTAGTACTCTTATTCTTTGCTAGTGGCTCTTGTACCGGCCTTACCAGGTTGTGGGATTCCTTTTGTTCTTCTCCCTCAATTATTTAGTCTTATATTTTCGTACTTATAGTTATGGGCAGAATTTGTGTTCTTTTTATTAATTTTTCCACCATTGCGCTGATTACTTATCGTTCCGGTCTAAGGCTTGGCTTACCTACTGATGGGACATAGTAGGTACCATTATGACTCAGAAATTGGATCGTGACATTCCCTAACCCATAGCATGCTTTACATGATCGTTAACTACCCAGCCTAGTCTGAAGGAAGTTAAGCCATAACCTATCTCAAAATGCCAAAATCATAGCCTAGACCCTTCAACGTGGAGACTTTCCTTCCCGAACGACCTTAGAATGAGCTAAAACTATCAAAAATATAATATGTGCATCAAAAGGAAGCTACTGATACTCATATTAGCTACATTTAAATCGGGTCCAAAACGAATTCGAAAAATAGGTTTGAAATTGAAAAGGGTAAAACTTGAATTTTATTTTGAAAACATGTTCTCCAGACCCATAGGAATCTACAACTGAAAACCCATGCGAAAATGGGTTGAAACCAATTCTCAAATCGATGAAAAACCATTTTAAGAGTTTACCAGAAAAATCCTCGAATTCTAGTTTGAAAATAAGATTAAAAGGTCCTTTTAAAGATATAATCACTAGTAATCAGTGAAATTAAGAGTTTAGATCTTACCCAAGCACGAATGATGAATAAAACCCTAGAAATCGCTCTTTTTTGAAGCTCCCAAGTCCAAAAATGGTGAAAATTGCTTAAATAAAATATTTATACTATTCTGTGAACAGTACCTCGCCAACGCGGCCTTCGCATTCGTGAGGCTCAACATCGACCAGCCATTATAGTTGGCCTTCGCGGTCAGCCTCTCGCATTCCGGGGGTCCGATCACATTCGCAATAAAGAGAAAACCTGACCCGATCCCATTTACCCTTCGCGATCGCGGCCACCACCTTACGATTGTGATGGAGGAGATTTTCCTTCTACGCATTCGCAGCTAGAGGCCCAGATTCGCAAAAAAGAAGTATTGTACTAGATATCAGCTGTTGCACCAGCTGAATCCTCAACTTCACAGTTTCCAAACGGATCCTCAAAATTCATTTGAAACCCTACAAAAGTAAACCATATATGCTACTAGGCTATTTTTGATATTTCGGACTCAAAGGCACTGTCGGATTTTTGAAAAGTGGTCGTTCACAATAAATTAAACCCCAGGATCCTTTTTTGGCTTATTTTACTAGTTTTCTAAAGAAGGATCAAAATGCAAAATAAAGGTTGGGACCCGAACTAACTATTCTCCTAATCCAAACTCAACATTCCATATCTAATGAAACTGTCCAAATTGCCATCCGACGGTCGAAATACAAGATGTTGACCTAAGTAAAACTCATGGCCTTTAAAACCTCTAAGAGACTCAAACTCTTCCAAACCACTACCGACTACATCGGGGACCATGACAACCATCCCTTCAACTCACAAATAGTATATCATAGCTATGGGGAAGGGCAAAATGATCAAAACACATATAAAGGGTAAATTAACAACTGAGGTTGTTACATTATGCTACCGTATACAAGGTATATTTTATTACTATCATTATTATTTCACTATTATTATTAGTACTTTTTCTACAATTATTATTACTAGTATTTTTACTAGTATTTTTATTATTTATACGTTATTTCAACTCTATTATATATATATATATATATATATATATATATTTCAAATCTGTTATATATATATATATATATATATATGCTATTACATCTTATTTTTCACTTAGCTCCAATCTATCAAAATTTCACAAATAAAAAATGAACTTTCACATCTTTTTCATATACTCCTATATATATATATATATATATATATATATATATATATATATATATATATATATGAAAAATAAAAGCCCAAGAATACTTAATAAAAGCAATCATAATTTCCTTATATGCGAAGAAAAGATAATTATCATAATTATATAAATCATTACAATAATCAAATACATAATACTCATATTGAAGAAAGACGACTAAAAAAGGTACGAGACCAACTAATTCAACATTTACAAGACTTTGATAACGCAACCAATAAGAACTATAGAAATAGATCGGTAAAAACACATCATCGAAGGTGTGGACACCGACTTAGAATAAAATCAAAATTACTTAATATAAATAGAGATATTAGAAGTGCGATACATTATAGGGCCATTTTAAAGAATATTTAGACGACTGCCCATTAGGATAAAATTATTAATGAAAACACATCCCTTTGCTAAACAAGTACAAGCTAATTATTGGATATATAATATTGAAGTATTAAGACTAACTTATAAGACAAAGAATTATAATAATTTACAAAAATCCCTTAAAAAACTAAAAACTTTAAATTTACTAAAACAAAGCCAAGTAGAAAGTAAAATTTATTGGGAATTACAAGGTATAGAAAGTGATATTGAAGAACTTAGACAGTGGTTAAAGTTGTGAAAATATACTTTCTTTTACTTTTTAATGATTTTATTTATGTACTTAACTTCATACACCTTTAAACATATTTTCTTATTAAATCATAAGACTTTATACTTTCTACTATTCATATTATTACAATAAAATATATTACTTTTTATTTTTTTATATTTTGAAAACATAAATATATTTTGCAATAACCATATTATGTTCTTGTATATTGTAGCATTATATCTTATATACTTTGAGTTTCATTTTCTCAAAATGATAACAGTTTCTTATCACTATTTTTAGCAAATAATAACTCTAATACTTTTCCCAATTTTTTTTCTAAAACTAAGTTAAAAGGACTATATTCGGATAGGCTTTGAGGGATGCTTAACACCTTCCCCTCGAGTAACCAAAATCCTTACCTAGAATTTCGCTGGTTTTGCAGACTAAAAATAGAGTTTTACATTATAAAATTGGTTTTTCCTAATTTTTCCTAAAGATTAGGTGGAGACTCTATATAATTTTCAAAACCAGAGACACAACCATTTTATGTTGTTATCTGTTTTGACTAGCTTGAAACAGGGCTTGACCATTGTCGGGAGTAATGAGTCATCGTGAGCTTCCGTCCTGAGAGATCCAGTGATAAGTTCTGAAATTTAAAAATTCAACTCAGGGGCCATGACTGTTGACAATGAGTCGTCGTCACCTAGGACGACTCATCCTGTCAATCATCCTAAAGAAGACCTGAAGGTTAACACTTGGGCTCAGAAGTAACGAGTCCACACAATGGCTCATTGCCAGTGACAACGAGCCATCGTGTCCCAGTCGTTCCCGGGCCCAGGAAAACTTACCTTGTCACAACGAGTTCAACAATGACTTATTGTGAGAAACAAGGAGTCATTGTGTCGGCCGTGATGACAGGGCCCAACAGATGAGTTACAATTTTTAAAGGGTATTTTCATCCTTTTCTTATTTCCTACACCTAAAATATGTAGTTATGGGACCTACCTACGGAAAATTAAAACACTCTTAAGGGATTCCTTCCCTTTACTTCTCCTAAACCATATCAAACAAAATAAAAAGGCGATTTAGTTCTCTCAAAGGCAGAAAGTAGGGTTCATCCATAAATTTAGAATCTCTCAAGCCTTAGCAAGAATTTACTCTCATGTATGTGGGATATCAACAAGGGTATCCTTCCATCCTTGTGTCCCAATAGAACTCAGTTAAACTTCAGCATTTCTTATGAATTACGATCTAAAGTTCTTATCCAACTTTATAGACTTCTCTTAATTTCAGTCCGCATATAATTCTTATGGTTTCTACTTTTAATATTACATGTTTTTCCAAGATTTATACTCCTCTTGATACAATATTACATGAGTTATGACTTAGCATGATTTCAAGATGATTTAATATGACTTGGATAGATTTATCATAATTTGACCTTAGGGTCTCAGTGATGGCTTTAACATGAATTGATTTTATGAAAAGAGTTTTCAAATAAATGAACCCTAGTATAGAAATCATGACATGATCAAGAGCTTAGACTCATAATTTTAAGTTTCATGATTGGTTTGACATCCAGATGTGTCATCAATGCTTAAGTAAACTTTCCCAAAAAAAAAAAATTAAGTTTCATGATTAGTATGGTACCTAGATATTCCATTAATGATCGTGAATGGTTTTTCTTATAAACACAAAGTTCACGAGTAGTATGACATTTAGGTATGGCATCCATGATTATGGACCTTAAATTCAGAAATATCCAAATACATAAATAAGACTAGTTTTTAGCGTGTTCAAGACTATGGTAAAAAAACATGATGTTTACATAAAACTAGTCTTATGACAACTTTTATGGTATTGAGTAGTATTATGATTTTGGGAGTAGTATTGAGGACCGAGCGGACATGGGCGTACACAGGTTCAGCGTACCTAGTTCCTAGAACTACATGCCACCATAGGTATTATATTTGCTCAAATGGACTCATGAGCGAATTTACGCCAGTCATGGTTCTTACCCTTAGCAAGGTATAGAATACCCTCCCAACTTGGGTGACAGGTTGGATTCCTTGATACTCATATGATCTATGTCGATTTAGAGTATCTCCCTCAATAAAATAGATTTATAAAACAAGTGCATATGGCTCACTAAAAAAAGATTGGTTTATTATTTATTTTGACATCAACATTTATCTTATGTTCATCAATTTTACTTATGATTTATAGTGAGTCATTTTCATTAATCAATATGTTTTAGTTTTATCGCCACAGTTTCAGACTCAGTATTTACATGACCCATAGTTCAGTTGTATTTTCTTAAACTTATGACTTTTTAGATTATCATTTCATATCAGTGTTTATATGTATCTTTATGCATCTCAGATAGGATCACGGTACTTCAGTTTAGTTTTACATCTTGTGTAACGACCCTTTCCATCGTTACGGTAAAGTCTAGCGTGCCAAAATTTGAATTAAGGTTTCCCCAAATAAAGAGTTAGAAATTTTAGGCTAGGCTAGTCATGAATAAAATCCAACTTGGTATGGTCATAATCCATAAAAGTATTAGTAGATAATTTTGTGACTTGAGGATATTTTATGATAGCTAAGATGGTAAGGAGTCCACAGAAACTTTCGAATGTGAATTTGGGTTAGTAGAACTCCCGATATCGCATTTGACGTAAAGGGGATAGTTTAGGATGTCAATATCCGAAAGTGTGTTATAAAATGGGCAAGTTTCAAAGGTTGAAGGACTTTCTGCCTCTGCCTAGGTCACTATAGCTAGAGGCAGGCTGTAACCACTAGCCCACTATAGCGAAAATATTTTCGCTATAGCGAGAATCAGAGTCAGTCAATCCCATCATAGCAGGAGAATCCGCTAGAGCGATGCCGCTATAGCGGGAATTGCCCCACTATAGTGTGATAAGCATTGATTTATGTAGAAATAGATCAAAAATGTTATTTTCATTCCATATTCATCTAAGGGCTGGGTGCAGCGATTTTAGGCAATTTTAACTTAATTTCCCAATTTTCTTCGTTGAAGTAATTAAATCCATTCTATTAACTAGTTTTTAAATAATTAATCTCTAGAATCACTAGTTTTGGGGTATGGGGTAGGATTGGACTTGGCCTAGGTGAATTTTCTGGTGCAATTAGATTAATTGGGTGGAAAATCCTTGGGTTTTGATCAAAGATTACTAAATTATGATTGCATGCTTAGAATTCATCGCGATAAACATGAATTTGATAGAATTAAGGTAGAATGATAGTAGAAAATCCCTAGAATAAGGGAATGATCATAAATTGACCTAGGAGTTATGAGATTAGGTTGTAATTCTTGAATGTGCTAGGTCATTGTCTAAATTATGATTACATTCTTATTTATAGACCACAACCAAGCTGAGATCACAAGAAAAGACAAGACTCAAGTTAGTTAGAGTGATGCAAAGCTTGTATTGAAGTAGGTGATGATTAAATGTAGTTGAAAACCAACTTGGTTTATGTGTGCATGTTAACTGTTTCTTCGTATACTTGTTACAATGCATATTTAAGGCGAGTAAATTGTTGAATAATATCCTATGTGTTAATCACATATAATGAGGTTATATTAAAGGTTTGTTGATTGTACAAGTATAATAGTTTTATTCTCATTGTGGTTGTGATTGTTGTGATATGTATTGCTATTGTGAGATGAGCCGGTAAAGGACATCTTCACAAGATTTGTTATTATTATGAGATGAGATGGTAAAGGACATTGTCACGGAATTGGTTGATATAAGGTTGCCAGACACTAGATGACTGGGATGTTTGGTACATGGACAAAAGCTTGTCCCCTGTAGGTCATGGCTAGTGGGCGACCATAAGACCCTTAGCATGTGTGTAGAAGGTATTGGTGAGTTTGTGATTAAGACCCTTGAGTGGACCGGGTTTGTGATTATTATTATTGTTGTTGTTAAATTGGATCCTTGAGTGTTCTTGGATAAGAATATAAATGAATGGTATATCTCCTATTGATGTCTACTTACTTATGTATTTGAGGCAAGGTGTAACTTATTGTTGTGGGTCTTGGATTTGTTGAGTTGGTCTTGTGTTGGTAGTCATGGTCTTGACTTGATATATTGTCAATATGTACTTACACTTGACTGAATTCTTTGGTGTTGTTTGAAAAAAGCTAAGTGGTATATATTTGAGGTAAAGTTATTTGGTAGGTGTTCATGATTGTACTTGTTACTAAGTTATGGTTATTTGTTCACATTTATTATCTTGGGTTGACCGATGACCCTACCAGTACATGGTGATTTTGTATTGATACTACCTGTGCTCTTCTTTTTGTTGAGTGCAAAACATTTTCTAGCGACTACACTGAGACCTTAGCTTTAGACCAAAACACATTTCGACTCAAGGGTGAGCTACATATTTTGGGCAGCCATGAGTCCTCTATTTTAGTTCTTGTCCATTTATTTCGGACATGGATGTTGACACCCAATTTTGTTCATCTTTTCGACATTTTTTTAGTTCGAGCATTTATTTTGTTCTTGAGACCAAAAATGCTATTTTACTTATTTTTATCAAAAGTTGTGATAATAGATACTATTCACATTATTTAAGTATTATTATTATATATGATTATTATTTTTAATATTTTTATCATTATTATATAATATTCCTCACTTGCAAAGTTATTATTTATTTAATCTTTTATATTTCTCTTTTAATTTATTTTAAAAGTACTTGATCAAATATTTTAAGAGTTATTATTCTTTTATTATGAATTATTTTTTTACTATAAAATATAGTGGTTGATTTAATAATTTAGTAGTATTTTCCTTTACTTAGTAATTTAGTAGTTATCCATTTTATATATTTTCCTGGAAGAATTTTATTTAGTCTCATATGAGTTCAATTTTAAATTCTAAACTCGGTCAAATCTTTTCATATCCAAAAAATCCTCTTACAAATATGAAAATCATTTCTTTACTTGAAAGAATATTGTTTTTCTCCAAAAATAATCTCATTCTATCATTCCTTTCCATATAAAATAACTCTTGCCAAAACTAAGAGATCTCCCTGCCTATTTCTACTCCATCTCTCCACCTCCCAAAACAAGATTATTCTCTTCTATTTTTAAACTCCACCCCAACGTTTTTTTACATTCAGAAGACCAACTCTAATCCTAGAACTAATAGAAGAAGGCTAGCAGCAAAAAGCTTAAGCAATCAGAGCACACCAAAGACTCCCTCAAGTTTCTAATTCTGGGAGCCAAGGCCATTTCAATAAAATTAGTGGTCTTAAGCCAAATTTTAATATGATGCCTTAAATATATGCACATAACAAAAATTGTAACACCCTGTACCTTTCCGACCCTACTTGATAATCTTGAACCATGTTTACCCTAGGTTCGAGAGCAATAAGTACGTATTTTGCATTGCTATTGATGGAACATTTGATATTGTGCTAGTAAATGTGATTAGACCTTTGTAGTAGGTGGTGTTTGTGACTTTGTGGAGCATTTGTGGGGTGAAAAGTGAGGTTTAAGGGACATACAAGCAAAGTATCTTAAAGATAAGAGGTAAGCAAAAGGTTAGGACTTGAAAGATCCAACCAAATCCGCAAAGAAAATTCAAAATCAAAAATTTGGCATAGGGCGCTGCAGTTGGCGTGCCAGGCTGCTTTGGCCTAAATTTTTGTTGGCACAGGCAGCAAGGGGGTGTACCCAAGGGCGTGCCAGGCCGCCCCTGCCCACCTTTCTTTTGCTGAAATTTTCTCTAAGTGTCTAGGGCGCCCGGGGGCTTGCCGGGGTGCTTTTTGCCCAATTTCTTCTACAATTTTAAGTCTATAAAAAGGACTCTTGGGTTATGGTATCATTATTCCATCATAATAAGACTAATCTTGAGCAAGTTTAGCATCCGAGTTGGGGTTAATTCTTCGTCGCAAGTATTTTATCAAATTATATTCAATTAAGCCATAGGTGGCTAGAATTTCTTATTTTTGAAATTGAGGCTACGAACATGAAATTCGTGTGTCAATATTATCAAGGCATTTATGGAATTATTTTAACATGAGATATATGGTGGATTACACATTGAAATTTGGTGGGCTAAGTTAATATGTGTAATTAGGCTCAATTTAAGGCCCAAAATGGAATAAAAGACATGGCCCAAAAGGGTAAATGACACATTCTTCCATTTGACCAAGAAAATATGGCATTTAATGCCCAAGGATTGGATAAGGATGACTTGAGTAATATAAAAGCCAAAAATCAGATTTATTCATTAAAACCCACATGCTATTTCTAGATTTTTCTAAGCTTTTCTCTCAACTCTCAAATCCTAAGGCAACCATTTCTTGGGAGAAGATCATCACTTTACAAGCTTGGGTAAGTGTTTATTCTTGTGATTTAGTATATTATATGCATGATAGATGGTGTAGATCATGATGATTATGTTGGCAAGTGTTGAATAGTGTATTTTGCTTTTTGGTAAAAGATGTGCCATCTTGGTGATTTAAACTTGAAAAAGGACTTGAGGTTTTGGTGAAAGTGCATAGTATGGATGAAATATCAACATGTATGGTGTGGTTATGTTCCTTAACTTGTTATTTTTTTATAAGTATGAATTGTGGGATTATTGTCGATATGTTGTTATAAAATGTATTGAGGTGATTTGATGGAATAATTGTGATGTGGTGTTGATGGAAAAGTGTAAAGTATGAACTTGGTGTGACATGCTATTGGTTTATGATGTATTGGTCAATGTATGGAATGTTGTGGTGTTGTTGGTATGATAATTTCATCGATGGTATTGTCAAGGGGGAAAGGACATTTTAAAGCAATCATGTAACTCATTGTCGTCGTATGCACTTGTAAGGTAGTTGGTTATTAACGTAAGCTCCGTTATGTACTTGTGTTGTAGAGTGAAACGTAAGGAAGGAGCTGGACTATTGTATTCACGTATAGAATTATATTTTCATATTGGGAAGATAAGGTATGTAAGGTTACTCTTTCTGTATCCTTCTGCAGCATATAGTGTACACCTTGTTATTGTACTTACTCATTTCCAAAATGTCCTAAGGCATCTCATTTCAGGTTATCATCTATTGTTAATAATATATACCTTATTCTTGATGTATTGTTATTCATGTGTCACATAATTATGAACATGGTTCCAAGTTCTAATAATGTTACATTCAAAAGTTTCAATAATGACATAATCATCGAATGAACTATTTCTAAGATTGAGGAAGTGAGGTAATGAAGTCTCTATTCTTGGGTGGTATCCCAGGGGTTAAAATACCTAGCATGGGTCGATCCCAATATCTCGGGTGGCATCCCAGGGGTGAAAACAAACACCTAGCATGGGTCAATCCCGCTACTACGGGTGGTATCCCAGGGGCAAAAGAAAAGTCTAGCATGGGTCGATCCAGAAAACTGTTGATTACCCACTGATCAGCTTGGGGCCCGGGCATTGTAAGAATGAGTGATGAACGAATGAATGAGTGTAAAAGTAAAGAAAGTAATCCACGTAATGTACATATTTCCATACATATAGAATGGTGACTTATCCATACTGGTTATTCACTTATATTGATTCCATTGAAGTATTTACGTATCATATTGTTTCTTATGGCCTTACATACTCAGTACATTCTTCGTAATGACGTCTCTTGTGGGACTTACCTTACTTGCTACAGGCACAGGTACTAGTAGACCTCCACAGTAAGCTGCGGGTCATCTACTGATCTTTGGTGAGCTCCAGTTGGTTCGGGGCTTTCTGAGTCACAGTTTTATATTGGTTTTGGTATTGTAAATATTTTGTAAAGTGGGGACTTGTCCTGAATTTAGGATGGTTATGTGTGTACTTATGTTAGAGACTTTTGTAGACATATGTGGGTATATGAATGTAAGAGACGTATGTCCATCTTGACTTGATGGCCCTAACGGCCAAGTTTCACGTACGTATGTATCACATGTTCCATGATTTCTGCTATTAGAATTTTATGTCCTTACATGGTGGTGATGTTTCTTATGGCATGTATTTGAATGGACATGAGTTAAGATTGGTTCTTTCGGGCCTTATCGGCTTCAGGTGCCAGTCCATCTCGTTGGAACTCGAGGCGTGACAAAAGTGGAATCAGAGCAGGTCGTTCTAAGGGTGTCTACAAAGCCGTGTCTGAGTAGAGTCTTGCTTATCGATGTATTGTACACCATATTTATAAGTAGGAGGATACGGGACATATAGGAGTTGTTTCTGTTCTTCAATTCTTAGATCGTGCATTAGAGCCAATATTGTAGTGGAATCATATCTAACCATTGGACTTGGTTTTCTTTTGTATAGTAAAATGCCAATTATAAGACGAGGTAGAGGTAAAGGCAAGCAAGTAGATATACTTGCCAGAGAAGGAACCAGTAGATCACCACCTGACCAAGCTAGTCAAGGTGGGGCTTACGCTGAGGTTGCATCGCGGGCTTTTTCTACTTTTCTAGCTCCAGAAGAGCCGAGAAGGAGAAAATAACCTGCAGAAGCACCTCTTAATGCTACTGGGCAAGTTCTCAGAAATGCAGTGCAAATGTTGACTCAGATAGTTGCTGCACAAAATCAAGGACGAGCTGGTCCAACAACAAGTGATGATGGTGCAGCTAGGGTAGCTAGTCGGCGGACACAAGATTTTCTTAAATTAGACCCTCCCACATTCACTAGGTCAGATCTGAATGAAGATCCGCAAGACTTTATAGATCAGATTCAAAGGGCTTTAGATGTTATGCATGTAACTAGGATAGAAACAGTTGAACTTGCCACATATAGATTGATAGGAGACGCGATATTGTGGTATGCAGATTGGAAGAAATCTCGTGGTTTCGGTACTTAATTGGGAAGAATTTAAAGCGGCTTTCCTTGATCACTACCTTTCTTATGAGATCCGAGAGGCTCGTGCGGATCAATTCTTGAATCTTCATCAAGGGAATCTGAGTGTCAGAGAATACAGTCTGCAATTTAATTCTTTAGCTCGATACGCTCCGAATGTAGTGGCCACAATGACAAATAGAGTACATCAATATGTAGACAGATTGGAGCCATATTTGGTAAGAGACTGCACTATTGCTTCTTTAAATCGAGATATGGATATAGATAGAATTCAGGCCTTCACACAAAAGATGGAGGACCAAAGGCAAAGAAGAAGAGTACATGAATCTGAACGAGGACAGTCCAAAAGAGCTAGACCTATGGGACAGTCTATGGTGTCCCAAGGAGAATCTAGACCTCGAATGTTTCCTAGACCAGCGAGACTGTCATTCTCTTATTCCACAACAGGCACTCAAGCTCAATTCCGAGGGTTTAGAGATAGTAATGTTGGGCAGAGTAGTGGGATTCGAGGTTCGCAGACCGCTGGATTTTCTCGTCAGCCATGTCAGCAATGTGGATGGTTTCACTTAGGTGAATGCTGGCTTGGGTCAAATATTTGCTTTTGGTGCGGTATGACAGGGCATATGATGAGAGACTGCCCACGAAGAGGCTTGGGTAATGTGGTGCGACCTGCGGGATCAACCGTTGCATCATCATCATCGATTCCTCCCCTAGGCAGAGGTGTATAGCCTGCGGGTCGTGGTAGAGGTGCCAGAGGAGTAGCCAGTACCAGAGGAACTCAGAATCATACTTATGCTCTTGTAGACCAGCAGAATTCGGAGGCTTTTCCAGATATCGTCACAGGTGCATTATCCATATTTTCATATAATGTATATGCATTGATTGATCCGAGTTCTAAATTGTCATATGTTACTCCCGTGATTGCTGTAAAATTTGAAAGAACACTGGAATTATTAACCAAGTCAATTGAAGTATCTACACCAGTTGGTGACTATATTATTGCAAAAAGAGTATATCGTAAGTGTGTGGTAACTATGTGTGGTTATGACACACTGTCCGATCTCATTGAACTAGACATGGTGGATTTTGATGTCATAATAGGCATGGATTGGTTGGCTTCTTGTTATGCCAATATAGATTGCCGAGATAAGAAAGTACATTTTCATTTTCCACAAGCGAATGTTCTTGCATGGAAGGGTGATGTAGGGGAACCAAGAGGCAAATTTATTTCCTAAGGCTAGGAAAATGATATCCAAGGGGTATATATGCCACTTAGTGAGAGTGCATGATATTGATGCGAAACCACCAACTCCTCAATCAGTTCTAGTGGTCAATGAGTATCTTGATGTATTTCCAGAAGATCTTACAGGTTTTCCCCCAGAGCGGGAAATAGAATTTGGTATTGATGTAATTCCAGGCACTCAGCCTATCTCGATTCCCCCATATAGAATGGCTCCAGCAGAATTGCGTGAATTGAAGGAGCAATTGAAAGATTTGCTGGACAAGGGCTTCATCAGGCCTAGTATGTCCTCGTGGGGTGCACCGGTATTATTTGTACGAAATAAAGATGGCACATTGAGAATGTGCATTGACTATCGGCAATTGAATAAGGTAACGATCAAAAATAAATATCCCCTCCCTGATAAGTTGACATTTTACCCGATTATTAATACATTTGAGCTTGGATTATCTTGAAATTTGCATTGATTTGATATAAATTCTCATGTTATATGGCTCTTGTATGCAGGTAATGGTTGAATTCGAGCCCGAGCTAATCATAAATGTCAATGGGATTTCAAATAAAGTGAAGAAAGGATGCTTGATTTAACCCCCGGGGAGACTAACAACCACCTGCGCACGCAGGTCAGGAGATGCGCACGCAGGTAGCTAACTGAGGAGCGGAGCAGCACAATGCAGTGCCATCTGCGCTAGCCTCCTGCGCAGGCAGGTCAGGAGATACGCACGCAGATGGCTGATTGACGAGTTGAGCAGAGCGAGGCAGTGTCATCTACGTTAGCTTCCTGCGCGCGCAGGTCATCTGTATGCGCTGGAACCTGCGCCAGCAGATGGCTAGTGCAGGGGCATTTCCGTCATTTGTTAGACGTGATTTTTTTACTATAAAATATAATTTTTCCAGCTCTGAAAGGATCTTTTGGGCATTCTTAGAGAGATATAGAAAGGAGGAGTGAACCCTATAGAGAAACAAGCTATATTCTTACATTCTTGCATTAATTTCGAATAAAATACTTGTAAGCAATTGGATCCTATGGAAGTTTGGGAAGAGAATTTGGGTAATTATTTTCTATCTTCTTCTATGAGTAGCTAAATTCTCTACTTGGGGTTATGCTCAAATAAGGTGTGATAAGTGTATGGGTTTTGTTTATTTGATTATTGTTTAGAGAATTGCCATAGGTTTTAACCTCGTTCCATGTTTTCATTCAAATTAGAGGTTGCAAACTCTAATTAACTATAGAACCCTTATCATCCTTGACAAAGGGGATAAGGGTGAGGAATGGGCTTGAACAATAACCTAATGTGTGTCATTTAATAGCATCTCTTAGACATAAGGATGTCAATTGAGGTCTTGGATTGGTTGTATAAGCTGCACTTTTGAGGTGTTCGAAAGAACCTAGTTGTGAAACCTTGGTGTTTGGTTGACAAATCAACACTAAGCACCTATAATCTAACCTACCCATAGCTCTTAGCTAGATATAGTCAAATATTCACCGCACCCATACACAATTTCACTCCTATGATGGCATAACCCCAAGTCCCGTAATATACTTGATTTCAACTCCTTTTCTTTAGTGTTGACCTTGTGTGTCCTAAACTGCAAAAGTCTAAATAGTTACAAGTTAACAGACAATAAACCCCCCCATTTACTTTTATGTATTATTTTCATAGCATCGCGTGTTAGCACTAGTTGCTTGTGACACTTAGAGGTGAAAGCTATCGCGTTCATTCCTCGTGGATTCGACCCCGACTCCAAGTTGGGTAATTATATTGCTAACGATCGCTTACATTCTATTCTAGGGTGTATTTGAGCGTTATCAAAAATGGCGTCGTTGCCGAGGAATAAAATGTAGAGTTCATTTCTTTTAGTTTTTTAAGTTACTTGTGTTTACCGTGGTGTAAGTTTACTTTATTTGTTGTTTTTGTTCTTCATAGGTGGTGACCAAAGTCTTCACGATTCAATGAGTCAACATGGTAGCCATACCGCTTTATTTGACGGAAATTTTGAAGATGAAGATCATTTGGGAGATGCTGGGAGAGCTAGTGCCATCCGCATTCCACCCGCGGAAGGCAATGGAGTGTTCCATGTTACTAGTATGATGCTTCACCTCCTTCAAATGAAGGGGTTATATGGGGGTCAAGCCCATGAAGACGCAAATCTTCACTTGACAAATTTCATTGAGGTGTGCATGCCATTTGATATCGCCCACATATCACAAGAGTCTATCCGATTGAGGCTCTTTCCCTTCTCATTAACGGGCGAGGCTGCATTGTGGTTGAGACAATTGCCCGCGGGTTCAATCACTACATGGTCGGAATTGACAGAAGCATTCTTGGATCGGTTCTTCCCACCATCTCGGATGTTACAATTGAGAGATGAGATTATCAACTTCCGTCAATTGAATGGTGAACCGTTACATGAAGCTTGGCAAAGGTTTAACACGAAATTAATGCAATGCCCGACTCATGAGGTTCCGGATAAGATGCTCCTCCAAATATTCTATCGAGCATTAGATCAATTGAACAAAACAGTTGCAGACAATGCAGCTGGGGGGTCTTTGGTGAAACAAACTTATGGTGTTGCATCTACAATATTGGACCAAGTTACCAAACAAAGTCGGGGTTGGCATACAAGAGATTTCGAGGTGGACGTGGGGGCTCCCTCCGCATCTTTTGTAAGCCACGAACAAAGAAAGAAAGATGAGGAGAGAGACGAGAGTATGGCCAAGATGATGACACAACTAGAACTCCTCACTAAGCATGTAATGGGTTCAACACCAAAGGCGGTTAACGCCGTAGCCTCCAAGAATGTTAAGAGCTACGATGATGAGACTCTTGATGAAGAAATCCGATTTATCTCAAATAAAGCAGGGGGTTCTCGCCCCACCTATCAAAGGAAGGGAGGGAATCAAGGTTGGATGGATAAAGACCGTGATTGGAAAGATCGTGATAGAGATCGTGATAGAGACCGAGATTGGAGGGATAAAGATAGGGACCGTGATTGGCGAGATGTGAATCGGGATTATGATAGGTACATTCCTCCACATGATAGGTCCAAGGGTAAAAAAGCAACCTCGGTTGATCCGGAGAAATATGAGAATGAAGATGTGCTTGCTCGTATCCTCTTGGGAGTTAAAGGAAGCGATAAGATGTTGAGGGAAATGAAAGGGGATTTGTCGCATCTCAACCAAACTGTCACCTCATATTCGGCTTCAATAAAGCAACTTGAAACCCAAATGGGTCAACTCTCTTCCCAAATGAATGCAAGACAAAGAGGAGGACTCCCTAGTGACACGGTGTTAAATCCTAAAAATGATGCTCACGTCATGGCCATTGTTACTAGAAGTGGGAGAACTCTTGGAAATAATGTTGAAATTCTTGATGACATCCCTTGTGATAAGGGTGTTGGGAGCCAAGTGAGCAAATCAAGAACTCGGCTTGATAATTCAAAAGAGGAAACTCAAATGTCACAAGAGCAAGCTGTTGATGGGTCGGAAAAGGTAGAAGCAAAGGAGGTAAGCCCACAAGTGGTTAAACATAGTACTGCAAAACCAAATGAAAACCTGGTTGTCTCTACGCCACAAGTCAAAATTCCTCCTCCATTCCCACAAAGGGTTAAGAAGAAAGAAGATGATTTGAAGTTCAAGAAGTTCCTTTCTAAATTTAGCAACCTTTCGGTAAATATACCATTGTTGGAAGCCCTACAAGAGATGCCCGGGTATGCTAAGTTTATGAAAGAATTGGTAACAAAGAAGAGAACCATGGACTTCGACACAATTGAAGTTACTCATAATTGTAGTTCTATAATGTCTAGTACGATGGTTGTGAAGAAGGACGATCCGGGGACATTCACTATCCTATGTACTATTAGGGTGTATCAATTTGGGAAAGCCTTATGCGATCTTGGAGCAAGTATTAATTTGATGCCATTAGCCGTGTTTCGGAAGTTGGGTTTGGGAGCCCCGACACCAACAACAATGCGTCTATTGATGGCCGACCACTCTATAAAAAGACCCATGGGTGTGTTGTGTGATGTGCTTGTGAAGGTGGATCATTTCATTTTTCCGGCTGATTTGGTGATCTTAGATTGTGAAATTGACCATGAAGTCCCCATTATTCTTAGTAGACCATTTTTGGCTACCGATCAAGCTTTAGTTGATGTTGAATGCAGTGAAATGAAATTCCGAGTAAACAACGAAGAGGTGTCATTCAATGTTTGCAAGTCCATGAAACAACCTATGGATTTACAAGTTGTCTCCGTAATCGATGTGGTGGATGATGTTGTGGCTAGCACTATGGAGGCTGAATTTGCTAGAGAGCCTTTGGTGGGAGTCTTGTGGAATCTTGAAAATGAAGGAAATGAAAGATATGAATAAGAAGTTACATCCTTGAAAGGTTTTGGGTCTTACCCGAGAAACCCTTGTAAGTTGGATCTTGACTTGAAAAATTGGGAAACTCCTCCCGCAAAGCCTTCAATTGAGGATCCACCACCAATAGAGCTCAAGCCATTGCCACCTCATCTTTGGTATGTGTTTTTGGGAGAAGGGGTGACTCTACCCATTATTATTGCAAGTGATTTATCATCAAGGCAAATTGAGGTGTTGAAATCGGCGGTGAGTCGGTATATTCGGGCACTTGGTTGGACTATAGCGGATATCATTGGGATTCCACCCGATATATACACTCATAAGATCAAGCTTGAGCCTGAGTTTGTATCCAGTGTAGAACATCAAAGAAGACTAAATCCTCCAATGCAAGAAGTTGTGAAGAAGGAAATCATCAAGTGGCTTGACGCGGGTGTAGTTTATCCTATCTCGAATAGCACTTGGGTGAGTCCAATACAATGTGTTCCAAAGAAAAGTGGTATCACGATTGTCCCAAACAAAAATAATGATCTTATACCTGTCCGTCCGGTCACCAGTTGGAGAGTGTGGATTGATTATAGAAAGTTAAATTCCTGGACTGAGAAGGATCACTTCCCCATGCCCTTCATGGATCAAATGCTTGATAGGTTGCCGGGTAGAGGGTGGTATTGCTTCCTCGATGGATATTCAGGCTATAATCAAATCTCCATAGCTCCCGAAGACTAAGAAAAAACTACTTTCACTTGTCCCTATGGAACTTTTGCCTTCAGGCGCATAACCTTTGGGCTATGCAATGCACCGGCCACTTTTCAACGGTGCATGCTTTCTATCTTTTCTGACATGGTAGAGAGTTCCATGGAGGTGTTCATGGATGACTTTTTAGTGGTTGGTGATACATTTGAAAATTGCCTTGAACACTTGGAGAAGGTGCTTGAACGATGTGTGGCGAATAATCATGTGTTGAATTGGGAGAAGTGCCACTTTATGGTTAAGGAAGGGATTGTTCTTGGACACAAAATATCAGGTCGAGGAATCTAATTCGATCAATCCAAGGTGGAAGTCATTGCTAAGCTACCACCTCCAATATTTGTTAAAGGGGTCCGGAGTTTCCTTGGCCATGTGGGCTTTTATAGGAGGTTCATTAAAGATTTCTCTAAAATTGCCCATCCGATGTGCAGAATCTTTGAGAAGGAGGTCACTTTTGAATTTAATGAAGAGTGCTTGAAGGCATTCAATTGCCTTAAAGAGAAGCTTGTCTCAGCCCCGATTATCGTGACCCCAAATTGGTCACAACCATTTGAACTCATGTGTGATGCTAGTGGTCTGGCATTGGGAGCTGTGCTTGGACAACGAAAAGAGAAACTTTTTCATCCCATCTATTATGCTAGCAAGTCATTAAATGATGCTCAAAAGAACTACACTGTTACAGAACAAGAATTGCTAGCCGTGGTGTATGGGTTTGAGAAATTTTGTGCTTATTTGTTAGGCACAAAAGTCATTGTACACACTGATCATGCTGCCCTCCGGTATTTGATGGCAAAGAAAGAAGCAAAACCCCGATTTATAAGATGGACTCTACTACTTCAGGAATTTGATTTTGAAGTGAAGGATCGAAAAGGGTGTGAAAACTAAGTAGCCGACCATCTGTCACGCCTTGAGATAAATGAGAACATTGGCGGAGATGTTGATCTTGATGATACATTCCCGGATGAACTTGTCATGAGTTTGAAAGAGAGTACTCTACCATGGTATGCCGATTTTTCAAACTATATAGTGAGTGGACTCCTTCCGGATGAGCTGAGTTACTATCAAAGGAAAAGATTCCTCCATGATGTGAAGCGGTACTTTTGGGATGAGACCTACCTTTTTAGGGAATGTACGGATGGAATCATACAGCGATGTGTCATGGACGAGGAGATTAAAGCCATTCTTGGGGCATGCCACTCTTCTCCTTTTGGTGGCCACCATGGTGGTGTGAGAACCGCATCGAAAGTCCTTCAATGTGGATATTATTGGCCTACCATTCACCGTGATGCTCACAAATTAGTAAAGTATTGCATTCAATGTCAAAAGCATGGTGGTATCTCGAGGAGGCATGAAATGCCTCTAAGGCCCAATCTTGAGGTAGAGCTATTCGATGTATGGGGCCTTGATTTTATGGGTCCATTTGTGAGCTCATATGGTAATAAGTATATCTTGGTAGCCGTTGACTACTTGTCCAAGTGGGTTGAGGCCATTGACTTACCAACCAATGAAGGTAAAAGTGTGACTCTCTTCCTGAAAAAATGCATTTTCACCAGGTTTGGAACTCCTCGAGCTATCATTAGTGACGGAGGGTCACATTTTTGTAATCGGCTATTTGAAGCTTTGCTTGAAAAATATGGGGTGCAGCATAAGGTGGCAACTCCATATCATCCTCAAACGAGTGGTCAAGTGGAGGTTTCCAATTGGGAGATCAAATCTATCTTGGAGAAGACCGTAAATGTAGGGCGTACAAATTGGGCAAGGCAACTGGATGATGCTCTATGGGCATATAGGACTACATTCAAAACTCCTATTGGCATGTCGCCCTATCAGCTAGTGTTTGGAAAGGCTTGTCATCTCCCGATTGAGTTAGAGCACAAAGCTTTGTGGGCCTTGCGGAAATTGAACATGGATTGGGTGGATGCCTCGAAATTAAGAGTAGATCAACTTCATGAGTTGGATGAGTTCCGACTTAAGGCATATGAGAGCTCAGCATTATACAAGGAGAAAATGAAGAAATGGCATGATGCCAAGATCTTAAAAAGAGAGTTCCATGCAGGTGATAAAGTGCTACTCTTCAATTCGAGGCTAAAACTCTTTGCGGGGAAGCTAAAATCCAAGTGGTCTGGCCCTTTTGTAGTAGCTAATGTCTTTCCTAGTGGTGCTATTGAACTCGAGGACCATGAGCAAAGGAGGTTCATGGTGAATGGTCAAAGATTAAAATATTTTTATGAGGGTGGACCGGGAGCGGCTAAGGTTGAGTTGCTCCGTTTTAAGGATGCTTGATGATGAGGAACAACGTCGAGCCACGACGATAACCAAGGCGCTTCTTGGGAGGCAACCCAAGGTTATTTATAGTCATTTCAAGTTTGTTTGATTGCTAATTCTTAGTTATTTTGGTGAATGCAGGTGAATAATGCTAAGTGTGGGAGCTTGGGATTTTGAGCTAAATTAATCACCTGCTAGTTGTTGCGACCCAGCTATACACGCAAGTGTACGTGATTGTGCAAGTAATAAAGTGACTCCTTTTAAAGAGCCGGATATCGAACCCAAGGGACTTTCGTCAATAGAAATCAACTCTGGATGTCAAACTATAATTAAAAACTAGTGTTGCGAAAACAACAAGAGATTGGTACTAAAAATTAAATGATTGCGGACTAAGAACTCCTATCTTCGCTACCGTAACTTTGGTTTTCACAAATATGCTTGAAAAATCAATAAAAAGTGAATTCCCAGGGATAAGGCACCCTGAACGTCATCTCTTGAGCATGATTGTTGTTGGTTCCCAAGGTTAATTTTATAACTATATTCGTCTCCAAATTATAATTTTCTACTAGAACTTAGAAACCTACCTACATTCGTGAGTGGTGATAAGCTTAACCAATTCTAGAGCATTCAATTTTTCTTCTTGTAATTGACCAAGTGTGGTGGATTAGGTACCTCTCGGTCCTAACCACATGTCAATCCCTTAGAATTACTTCCCCGGGGAAGACCACACTTCATATATTCAAGTTCTATCTCTCAGTTTCTCTCTCGAGCTCACTTCAAGACAAGGAATATATTCCAATGGTGATCAAACATCAAAATAATGAATTTTAGAAAATATGAATAACCACTTTATGATAAACTCCAGTAAAAACCAATACAATCAACCCAAGAGATTCATGTTCTTGGCCTTAACCCCAAGAATGAGGGATTTTAGCCACTCATAATGTTTATCAACATCCAAAAGTAATAAATACCCTAGAAAATAATTAAAAACTGAAAAGAGAAGGAATTGAACCTAATCGAGATGCCCAAAAATGCCCAAAATATTCTAAGGATGATGGAATGTGATACAATAACTCAAAAGCCCTATTTATAGACCCAAGTTGAGGAAAAAATCGACCAAAAAATGGCCCGGCACGCCATTGGGCGCGCCTAGAACTTAGCAGATTTTTTCCTCATCCAAAAGGATGCTCCCAGGTGGCGTGGCACACTGGGCACTGCCTAGGCAAGTGAAATTTTTGCCAAAAGCGGTAGCGCGCCAGGCCCTTTTTTTTTTGTATTTTTTTGCTTTCGTCGACTTCTCTTCGCGAATTTGGTTGGATTTTTCAAGATCAACTCTTTGGCTTGTCTCTTATCTTCAATATTCTTCACTCGTAGCTCCTCCAAGCCTCACTTTCCATGCCAAACATGCTCCAAAAAGTCGGAAATTCCACCTACAAGAGTCTAATCATATTGGTTAGCACACTATCCCATTTTCCATCAAAAACTTATATAATACACAAGTATTGTTCTCAAAACTAAGGTAATCATGGGTTAAAGTCGCTACTAAGGCATATAAATACGCCTTAGATCACCACCCCACACTTAAACCTTTGTTTGTCCTCGAACAATTAATCATACTCAACTTCGGGTGACTTTAAACAATAGACACAAAATGAGCATTCTTGCACAGCTTACACAACCACATTTATCAACTTATGCACCACATACTAGGATATCACTCAATTAAATAACAAGTTGAAACAACCTAACCTCACAAAACAACTTACTAGTTGCAAATTCATGCGTAACACATTATTAATAGATCACCAAACTTCACTAACCATGTGCCCTCACCACAAGAGAATCACCCCTCAATTCTACAAAGTAATTACTAACCGGGTGCATGAATGAAAGTCACTCACTCTCCAAAAAGAATTCACATGCAACACAAAGATGAACCATAAGCTTTCCCTTAGTGTAATACTTCACTAATGTTAAAATGTTAAAGCTCAAGATCAAATAGGATTTTGTAGGGGTTGTAATGTAAGCACAAGGACGGGTAGGAACTATTTGGTCAAGAATAGTGACTATCTTTCCTGAGCGCTTTACTACACTACAAATTACATTCAGGGCACCTTCAACCGACCTATTTTCCACTACTTTTCTCTTCCCAACTTTTCTTTGTTTTGCCCCATGACTTTAAACTAGCTTCAGCACATTAGATAAGGAACACTGTTATCACCCATTGATTCCAAAAACAATTTTTATATGTTATATATATATTTTTCTTTTCTTTTTTTTTTTTTTTTTTTTTTTAACATATTCCCCACCAACATGCACAAACTTTATCACACACATATAGGAGATATGCTTGAGGCTTTAACTTAACTCTTTCCTTCTTCCAAACTCTTGTACTCCTTCACCTCTTGATTTCCTAATTAAAGCGCTTAGGAGTTATTGGATCAAATTCTGGTTCACTGAAAGAAGAGGATTTAGCTACATGTAAAGCTACCAAGGAAAAGGCTAAAGGCTCAACGGGGCTAACTAGGATTATGTATAAAGGGTAGGTAAAGTAGGTCTAAAATATGGCTATCAAAGAAATGCCTATATAATCTCCTAAACTTCACATCTCTTATTTCGCTTTGCACACACCCCGGGCAAGTTCTAGACATCATTATGCACATGGAATATCAAAAAAACCTTACTCACACATGGCACATGTTTAGCTCAGCAGGTTCACCATAACTTCGAAATCATGCATCAATTCAACATTAAGCAACTTAGCGAGTCAACTAAGTGAGAATTAAGCGTCTCAACACTTGCTATTATATATCCGGGCATGTTTCACACGTGTATGCACAATTGTAGAGCAAGCAAGAACACCCGACACAACACTACATGACTAATTTGCTCTTAAGACGGTCGTCATCCATCCATCATCGAGCAAATCCCTTAGTCCTCTGACTAAGATGACTTAAAAGTAATAAACACCAAAAACAACACAAAACAACATCAAAAATCCAAAATTTAACTAAAAAATTTTTTTTCGTACGGTTCAAAGGGACTCTCCTTAGTAAAAGAACCGAAAACAAACGCTAAGGAACCCAAAATAAAAGCATACAGCAGCACACCTATACATACATACAAGGAAAGTCCATGACACCCTCACCCCACACTTAAAATATTAGCACTGTCCCCAATGCTACCATAATAAACAAAGCAAAAGTAGGATGTAAGGAACTCCCTGGTCAGTCAAGGTAGTCGTCGTCCTCTTGAGAGACATTAGCACATAAGAGAGGTTTTTGAGTGAGCTTTCACTAAAGAGAGAAGAGAGAAAGAGAGTTTAGTTGTTGCAGTTTTTTTTACTCTCCGACCAGCCAACTTCAGATCGTGTTAGCCAGCTCGTTCACCGTTGGATTGGACTGGAATTTTGACTAAGTGTTTCTAACATCTTGTGTTTGATTTGAATGGTGGAGATCGAATTTGTAGGTCCGCAACATCTGGTTTTGAGTCCCGAACAGTAGCTCTGTTTCGGCTGATTTATCTTGATTTACTTTTGTTGGTGGCGCTATTATTTCTCCGTGTTTGGCACTTGTTGTGTAGTCATTTGAGAGAATATTTGTAACCCTCTTATTGATATAGTGGAGATGTTTGTATCTCTGTGATCCCGTGGTTGTTACCTTTGATTTGAAGAATTTTTCCACGTTAAACTTGGTGTTCTTTATTTTCTTATTTACCTCTTTCCGATATAACAAGTGGTATCAGAGTCAGGTTGTCTATCAAGGGTTTTTGTATGGAGGCGAATATGAGCAAGATGATATGTTTAAATGGAAGCAATTACAACATATGGAAGAGCAAGATGGAAGATCTTTTATTTGTGAAGAAGATGCATCTTCTCATTTTTGCTGCTCATAAACCCGAGAATGTAACTGATGAAAATTGGAATTTCGAGCACTAACAAGTATGTAGATATATAAGGCAATGAATTGAAGACAATGTTCGCAATCATATTGTGCATGAGACACATGCTAGAACATTATGGAAAAGTTGGAGACACTTTACGCTTCAAAAACAGGCAATAACAAGTTGTTCCTACAAAAACAATTGATGACTTTTAAATACAAGAAGGGAAGTCCTACTCTTGACCATATAAATAATTTTCAATGTTTCCTTGATCAGCTTTCTAGAATGAGTGTTAATTTCGACGGTGAGATAAAAGGACTTTGGCTTCTGAATACTCTACTAGATTCTTGAGAGACTCTTCGTGTTTCTTTAACAAATTCAGCTCCTGGTGGTAAGGTGACTATGAAATTTGCCAAGAGTTGTATTTTGAATGAAGAAGTAAGGAGAAAATCTCAGGGATCATCCTCACACTCAGATGTTCTATTAACAGAAGACCGAGGGAGAGACAAAATAAGAAACACAAGGAATAGAGGTAAAAATAGAAGCAAGTCAAGATCAGGGTATGAGAGTCATTCATGCTATCATTGTAGCAAGAAAGGACATATTAAAAGGAATTACAATAGGTTGAAGCAAGAGGTTAGAGAAAGAAAGAAAGAAGAAAATAACGGAAATAATGTTGTAGATGTTGTCCAAGATGACCTTCTCTTTGCTTGTGATAAAAATGTCATTAATTTTGTATCCCAAGATACTAGTTGGATAGTAGATTCTGGAGATACATCTCATGTCACACCGAGGAAATACTTTTTTTCATCTTATACTCCTGTTAACTCTGGAGTGTTGAAGATGGGCAATGCTGGTGAGGTTAAGGTGTTTGGCTTTGGCACGGTTTATTTAAAGACTAATATTGGTACAACGTTAGTCCTTCAAAATGTCAAGCATGCTCCAGACATCCCTCTAAACTTGATATCTGTAGGGCAACTAGATGATGATAGCTACCATAATAACTTGTTCAATGGCCAATGGAAGCTCACCAAAGGCGCATTAGTTGTGGCTCGAGGAAGAAAGTATTCTAATTTATACGTGACGCAAGGATCTATCCTTAGTGACTAAGTAAATTTGGTGGAAAGTGACATTTTATCGGAGTTATGACACAAGAGGCTCAGTCAATATGAGCGAGAGAGGGATCACTTGTTTGGCTAAGAAGAATTTGCTTGCTGGTGTGAAACAAGCAAAGGTGAAAAGATATATTCATTGCTTAGCCGGGAAACAGAAAAGAGTTTCTTTTCACAGTTATTTTCCCTCAAGAAAACCTGAACTATTAGAGCTAGTACACTCTGATATGTGTGGTCCTTTTAAAGTGAAGTCACAAGGTGGTGCACTTTACTTTGCAACTTTTATTGATTATCATTCTCGCAAGCTCTGGGTATATCCTTTAAAATTCAAAGATCAAGTACTTGATGTGTTTAAGGAATTTCAAGCCTTATCCGAGAGACAAACTGGGAAGAAACTAAAATACATTCGCACTGACAATGACGGTGAATACATTGGTCCTTTTGATAACTATTGCAAATCACAAGGAATTCTTCATTAGAGAACTCTACCCAAGATGCCTCAATTGAATGGCTTGGCAGAAAGGATGAATAGAACTCTAGTTGAGAGAGTTAGATGTGTACTTTCAGAGGCTAGACTTCTAAATTCCTTTTGGGCCAAATCACTTAATACTGTTGCTTATGTTATCAATTTATCTCCTAGAGTTGCTTTGATGGTGATGTTCCAAATAGAGTTTGGTTTACTAAGGATATTTCCTATGATCACTTGAAAGTCTTTGGGTGTAAAGCTTGTGTGCATATTCCAAAATATGAGAGGTTCAAACTGGATGTCAAAACTAAGCAGTGCATCTTCATTGGTTATAGTCCAGATGAGTTTGGATATCGCTTTTATAATCCCATTGATAAGAAGCTTATTAAAAGTCGTGATGTGGTGTTCTCTGAAGACCAAACTATTGAATATATTGACAAGACTAAGAAAAAGGATTCTCAGAATAAAGAGAGCTTAAATTCTGTTGATCCAGTTCCTAGTGTTGATGCATCTATTGCACATGAAGAAACCCAAGATTATAATATAGATGATGATCAAGAGGGTGTAGAACCTATTGACGGTTCGATTAATGATATTGTGGTTGATCAACAACCAACTCCTGCTCAGGTAACTACTTCAGATGTTCTTAAAACCTCTTGTAGAAGATCTTATAGGGAGAAGCACAAGTCAACTTGTTATTCTCCAAATGAATATATACTTTTGACTGACATGGGAGAACCTAGAGATTATGATGAAGCCATGCAAGATACTCACAGAGATGAGTGGGTAGAAGTTATGGAAGATGAGATGAAGTCACTCAATGAGAATGACACATATGAGTTAGTGGAATTACCGAAAGGTAAGAAAGCTCTAACAAACAAATGGATATTTAGAGTAAAGCAAGAGCAACATACCTCTGCGCCTAGGTATAAGGCGAGGTTAGTGGCTTTGGCCAGAGAAAGGGAGTTGACTTTGATGAAATTTTCTCTCCTGTCATGAAAATGTCTTTTATTTGTATGGTGCTAGGCTTAGCTGCAAGTCTAGATTCAGAGGTTGAGCAGATGGATGTCAAGACTGCTTTTCTTCATGGTGATTTAGATGAAGAGATTTACATGGAGCAGGCTGAAAGTTTTGTAGTCAAAGAAAAAGAAAATTATGTCTGCAAATTGAGAAAGAGCTTGTATGGCTTGAAACAAGCTTCAAGACAATGGTACTTGAAGTTTGAATCTGTCATTGAAAAACAGGGATACAAGAAAACTTCTTCAGATCACTGTGTATTCTTTTAGAAGTTTTCGAATGATGATTTCATTATTTTACTATTCTATGTGGATGATATGTTGATTGTTGGCAAAAATAAATCTAGAATTGTAGTCCTTAAGAAGGAGTTGAGCAAATCGTTTGTGATGAAGGACTTGGGGCCATCAAAGAAAATTTTAGGCATCCAAACATACAGATATAGAGGTAAAAAGAGTTATCATTATATAAGATGCAGTACATTGAGAAGGTATTGAAGAGGTTCAATATTACAGAAGCAAAAGTGCTTAGTACTCCTCTTGCTAAACACTTCAAATTAAATACGACTCAGAGTCCATTTACTAACAAAGAGAAGAAAGAGATGTCTTGTATTCCCTACTCCTCTGCAGTTGGTAGTTTGATGTATGATATGGTTTGCACTAGACCAGATATTGCACATGCCGTTGGTACTGTTAGCAGATTTCTTTCTAATCCTGGAAAGGAACATTGGGATGCTATAAAATAGATACTAAGATATTTGAAAGGTAATGCAGATATGGAGTTGTGCTTTGGTAGTGACAAGCCTGGACTTGTTTGCTACACAGACTCTGATTTAGGATGTAATCTTGATAATTCAAAATTCACTTCCGATTATTTGATAACTTTTACAGGGGGAGTTATTTCTTGGCAATCAAGACTGCAAAGTGCATAGCTCTATCCACCACAAAAGAATATATTGCTATCACTGAAGGTGCCAAAGAATTTTTTTGGATGAAGGAATTTATGAAAGATTTTGATTTTGAGCAGGTAAGATTCGTCTTATTTTGTAATAATCAGAGTGCTATTTATCTCACCAAGCACTCCACCTTTAATTCTAAGTCCAAGCATATTAGTAGAAAGTATCATTGGATTAGAGTGACCGTAAAAAAGAAATTATTTGAGGTTGAGAAGATACACACTGATGACAATCCTTCAGATATGCTAATGAAAGTGGTGGTTGTAGAGAAGCATGAGTATTGTAGAACTTTGGCGGACATGAACCCTGTCCTGAGTTCCTCCGCTTGAAGATCCACTTGGCCTTTTGGCTGGAGGGGGAGTTTGTTGGGTTGTAGCTCATGTTCCAGCCAAAGGCCCATGTCCTAACCTATTCTCTTTTGGTTTTCAATCCTATTTGAAAAAAGATTCGGATTTTCTATTCCTATTTGGAGTTGGTTTGACTTTAGGAAAAAGAACCACTTATCATCTATAAATAGGACAATTTGGGAGAGAATTACTCATGCTCATTATTTTTGTCTTTGAGAGACATTAACACATAAGAGAGGTTTTTGAGAGAGCTTTCACCAAAGAGAGAAGAGAGAAAGAGAGTTTAGTTGCTGCAGTTTTTTACTCTCCGACCAGCCAACTTTAGATCGTGTTTACCAGCTCGTTCACCGTTAGATTGGGCTGTAATTTTGATTAAGTATTCCTAACATCTTGATGTTTGATTTGAACGGTCGAGATCGGATTTAGCGGTCTGCAGTATCTGGTTTTGAGTCCCGAACGGTAGCTCTATTTCGGCTGATTTCTCTTGATTTACTTTTGTTGGTGTAACTATTGTTTCTCCGTGTTTGACACTTGTTGTGTAGCTATTTGAGAGAATATTTGTAACCCTCTTATTGATATAGTAGAGTTATTTGGATCTCTGTGATCCCGTGGTTATTACCTTCGATTTGAAGAGGTTTTTCCATGTTAAACTTGGTGTTCTTTACTTTCTTTGTTTTTTTATTTATCTCTTTCCGTCATAACACCAACCCTTGTTCATAATTTCCTCTTGATCGACTCCAGCTTTGGCCTGAGCAGGGGTCGAGCTTTCTTCTCGCCATCGTCGTTCTCCTGTAATGTTTTAGCGGTTCTCAACGGTGCTGATTTTTTTTTTTATTTTAGTAATCTGATCATTGTTTCTAAGACTGTTTCAACAATTGGTTTCAGGAAATGAGAAATTGCGGGACTTCTCCATAGAGTTTGCAGAATATGGTCTAGAAGGGGCAAAACCAACATCTATCAAAATACCCGTTTGGAGGTATGGCCACTCTCCAGTAAGTTCTCTCCTTTATTGCGCACAATTCACCTCATGTCAAACAAGTATTATGCTTTGATTTTCCGTTTTCAATTTTCAGCAACTTGACCCAAATAATTACTCAACATGCATACAATGTATTGCTTAAATATGATTGTTGGTGGAGTTTTGGAGCTTTCTTGGTTAATTAGTTTGTGTACATTTTTTTCCCGTTGTACATAATGCTTGGAGATTATATTAGTAGAGTTACGAATCAGATTAATTAAAAAAATGGGCCAATTATGCTAAGTCCATGACCTGTTTGATTATATAACCAAATTATAGGAGTTGTATATTCCTTTGTTGATCACCAATGTACTGAGACCAACTAACATTATTGGGGAGAGGTTTCTTAATTCATTCAGATTAATTAACACATTTGTTGGTGATTGATCTTAACTTGGTGAATGTTATTGCACTCCATGGATTCAGCAGATACAGCTGCGCACTTTCTTATATCTATGACTAGAGCAGTGACTTGCTGTGACAATCTTGGTTGCTGAGAAGCCTTGTGTACTGTTAATAAATAGAGTTTATGATTGACATTTATACATCCATATGTCATCCCAATAATTAGGTGTTTGGATTCATACTTATTCAATTCTTTCTTTCTATATGAATTAGCATTTGTGTAATTGTTGGCATTAATCATTAACATTGTTATAGTCATTCTCATTCGAGATTTCATGGTTGGTAACAGTGCTCCACTTTGTTTCTAAGTAAGAGTTTTGTTGTTCCACTATGGTATGTCTCATGCAAATATATTTCCTAATGTTACATGGATTACTTATAAGAGGATGTCATATCTATTGCATAAATCCTCAATCCTCTTCTTCAACAGAGGTGAATAGTTGAAGTTTGAAGATGAGGAAGTCTTGGTCTTTTTACTTTGGGTGGAAAATTACTTAGCTAATAATAATAAAGTGGTGTTATCTTGAAGTCGAGGGTCTATCGGAAAAAGCCGCTCTACCTCTAAGATAGAGGTTGGGTTTGCTTACACCCTACCCTCCTCAGACCCCCTTTGTGGTATTACATTGGGTATATTATTGTTGTTGTAATAATATAAAGTGGTAGTTTACAAAGCTAAATAAACTTGTGTCTAAGATAACTTACATCAAAGAGTGTACAGTTGTCTTTCTTTTTGCATAGCTTTCAATGCATAGTAGAAAAAAACGATAAGATATTTAAAATAGGAGGATCATAGTTCAACAAATATTGAGAAAGAGAAACAAATTAAAGTCTTAATTGATGTACCGGATCTAAAAGCAAACTCAGAAGTGAAGTATGCCAAGCATATTGAGCCTTTCAGTCACCACTCCCTTAGTTCTCAAAGTGGCCATTTTGTTGTGTGATTTAATCTACTGTGGGGAGGTAGCAATTTCATCCATGACCATACTAATGGGTGTAAATCTTGTAAGGGGTAAGTTTTGTATTGATTAAAGTTTACTCCTAAAAGTAGCTGCTGAAATGCCTAAATCTTGAAATAGTAATCAGAAAATCGCTTCTTAGTTGTCTAATTTGTAATAGGGGCCAAATGTGAGACTGCATAAGTAAACTTGTTAATGTTTGTTGTCTTGCTTTATGGATTCCTAAAGCTTGCATTTTATTATATATGTTATCTGATTTCTTTTTCTCGTATTCTTCCCTTTTTCATTTTCCATGAGGAAATGCTTGGAGTTATCCGATGTAATTCAAGCAAACAATTCTCATGTCGCTATTTCAGACATCCATTGTTCGTCTGTGGACGATGATGAGCTTTTTCTTTTTTATGGAGGCTTGAGATTAGCTATGGATGTAATTGAAGACAATGTATTCAGCTGCATTGTTGAGGCCATTTCTTGCATGTTGATTTGTATGTATTTTTGAAATATTTGATATGTTGTTGCTAATACATGTCTACATTTATAAAACGAGAGAGTTTTGAGTTTATTTAAGTTTCCTTTTAGATTTTTAAAGTAATAAGTAACATATATATGTTAGTGTTGAAATTTGTAGAAGTTTACTTTATGGGCATATTAATTATGGAATCTAAAAAATGAATAACAAATTTTACCAATTATTCTTTTTCCGTTAGTAAAATAGCTAATGAATTTGTAATCTATTACTAACTCATTTAGGAACACGAATAATTGGATTTACCAACAGATTTTCAACACGTTAGTAAAATTTCTAATGAGTTACTAATAATACTTTTCCGTTACTGAAATTACCAACCAATTCCTAACAAAATTTAAAAAGTGAAGAACCAAATTTACTAACCATTTTCTACACGTTAGTAAAGTTACTAATGGGATACTAACTGATTTTTTGAAAGTAAATTTGCCAACGGAAATGTTAGAGCTAAGTTTCACAATTTACCAATAATTTATTTTGGTATTTACCAGCCGATTTTTAGTTGGTAACGTTTACCAACAAATTCAAATTGGTTGGTAAATTTACTAACAAGATTTTTAGCAACGATTCAATTTCAGTTGTCAATCGGTTGGTAACTCGATTTGCCAACCGATTTGATCAATTTACCAATGGATATTTTTGTTGGTAATTTTACCTTTTCCTGTAGTGATCAAATCAAGCTCAAAATAACAATATAAAGATGAAGATGAAAGGGACAACACAAGATAATAAATTTCTTTTTTCTTTTAAGTGTTTCTCAAGTAACCACAATATGACCTCTATTTATAATGCTCATAGAGACATAAAAAGGCAGAGGCGGATTTAGGATTTAAAATTTATGGGTTCTCCACATTAGTCAAAAATAAAACCAAGAGGTACAAAAGTTTAGTAGGTCCCTCTGTTCCACTAAACCGATAACACACTTTGTTTATGGGTTCCCAACTTATAATTCTTAATTTCTTATAAATAAAACCAAGAGGTACAAAAGTTTAATAGGTCCCTCTGCTCCACCAAACCAATAACACACTTTGTTTATGGGTTCCCAACTTATAATTCTTAATTTCTTATAAATTTACTAGATTTCTCAATATAAATATAAGATCCACATGGAAGTTACTGGTTCCCAGGAACCCCCACCCAACCCCTGGATCCACCCCTGACAAAAGGTTTTCATAACATGACATTAACCATGATGATTATGAGGGAAGGTTATGAAGATGCGAGAGTTAATTATAATAATAAGGAATAGTGGAGAATCTATTTTTAGAGTAGTGGACATCCACACTAGCGAATTGTTTCATAACAGAATTATATTAGGTTGGTTTGAATTATTTCACCTGGTTTACTTAGTATATTTTATTAAACTAGTTTTAGTAATCCTGTCATGATACCTTCTGTTGCCTAAAAAAATAATAATAATCAAAGTTATAATTAACTAGTATTTAGGACAAATGTATTTATTTTTTTTTAATTAAGTATACCGTGAATATATATATATATATATATATATATATATATATATATATATTGAGAATAATTTATTTTGAGAAACAAATATTGTTCCTCAATCTTACAAGCTAAATGACACTTGGTTTATTGGGGTCTTGGTAGTAGTATATCACTTGCTTTCATCAAGTTGAACATAGGCCATAGCAATATCTTGAAATCATGATTTGTTTTAATATCAACTAACCATAGACAAAATTCCTTTACTGCTAATGAGGTCATATATGTTGATCGTTGCACTAGGCATAAAGAGTAGCATTTCATATCCAAAAGCATCCAAGTTGCAAAATATGATTATGGCTGAACAAGAGAGTATATGTTCTTGTCAACCTAATGGCATATGGACAAAATTAAGCAAACATAAACAGAGAGATGGAAGAAACAAGAAATTCTATATATCTTGAGCTGATCAAGTTTTCTCAAGATTGACAGCTTGGAGAAAGAGTCTGTTGCAGGCTCTGATATCATATTAGGACACGAAGAATATTTGCTCAAGAACAAATCATGCTTTCTTATTCATTATTCGATATAACAGGAGAGAAATGTTGACCTATAGAAGTACATAGAAACGCACAACAATTAAGACTCCTAACTAGCTACAAGTAAGTCGGTTATTTGTGTCCGTAGGATTGGACTCGCAGGAGAAGAAGATCTCGTGGTAGGACATTGTCTAATACTGGAATATATTATTGCATTCTCCATAATCAATCTAAAGTCAGCTGAATACCTAAAGCTTTTGTTTCATTCTTGAGAATGTGCATTGGATCAGTTGTCATCTGAGGAAGGTCTTTTCTCTCATTATAGTTGTTTAATTTCCTCAATCATTTTAATCACTTCATCCATTGAAGGCCTCATGTCAGGCACCTTTGTTACACATGAAAGTGCAATCTGGAGCATCTGCACCATCTCATCTTGAATATTCTGGTACTTCATCAGCTCTACATCAAAAACTTCAGCTGTCCATTCCTCTTTAACAACAGCTCGTACCCATCTCGGCAAATTGACTATGTCCTCGTGCCCAGGCAATGGGAGAGGGGATTTGCCGGTGAGCAACTCAAGGACTAATACTCCAAAGCTATAAACATCTGATTTTTGTGTGCCTTTTCGTGTTTCAATCACTTCTGGAGCGCTATAACCAGCACACTTCTTGTCGACGGATTTGTAATTCATCACACGGCTTAAGCCAAAATCAGAAATGCAACCATCTAGGTCCCTTGTAAGAAGAATATTGGATGATTTGATGTTTCCATGGGTAAACTTCACTCCACCTTCAGAGTGGATATGTGCAATTCCTTTTGCTGCTCCAAGAAAGACCTTCAATCTGGTATCCCAATGTAGTGGAGTTCTTCCATTACCTATTTATAACCAATAAGGCAATATCATGTAAGAATAAAGCCCAAAACAGGAATCATTATTAATCTGAAGCAATTGATGAAATTGCAGTTTCAATCAGACTTGAGCAACATATACCATGCAAGGCTGCTGACAAGCTAACAGTAGGCATATATTCATAAAACAAGATCATGTTTCATCACATTTTATTTGTGATTGCAGTTTATTTTCCATCACTTTAAAATTTGTTGCAAACACATGCAACAATATAAAACAAAAATTACTACTAAGCTAACACCATGTAAGCATACAGCCCAAATTGGAATAACTATTAATGTTATAAATGTGCACCAGCATGATCTGTGCTAAGATGAAGTTATAATTTAAATCAAAGTTAAGCAATATGTACCATGCAAGGCTGACGACAAGTTACCAGCAGGCTTGTATTCATAAACAAGAATTTTATCATCTTTGGAGTAATGATATGCAAGCAGTGGCACTATATTTGGGTGTCTTCTAACCCTTCCCACAGTCTCCATATACTGTTCAAACTCCTTTTTAACAACCCTTACTTCCCTCAATCTTTTCACAACTACCATTGTTGCCTCATCCAAGGCAACTCTGTAAGCAGTTCCATAACTCCCTTTACCAAGAAAATCAGCAGAAGCACTTAACAGATCCTCCAGATCAAAGTTGTAACAGCACCCTTCAAAGAACGTTAACTCGTACTTTTCAGAATCTTGAACCCCACTTCCAAAGTCTTCTAACTTATCATTCTTCTCTTCAACCATGCTTGTGTTATTACTAACCTTCTTGTTCAAATACCAGAAGGAGATCAATAAAACAAGCAGAAAAATCACAGAAGTAGCACCTATTGCAATTTCAATGATAGTTTCACTACTACGTTTCTTAAAGTTGTCACCTTTATGTGATGGTGAACTTAAAGAACAGCTACTCAGAGGTGTTCCACATAAATTAGAGTTTCCTACAAAAGAAGAAAATGGAAACTTCTTGAGGGTATATGGAACTGAGCCATTTAGCATATTGTAACTCAAATTCAAAAGACTTAACCTTGAGGGATCAAGATTGGGAATTGCTCCAGACAATGAATTGAACTGTAGGTTCAACATGGATAGTCGAGTCAAATTCTTGATGGTGGGGGGAATTTCTCCAGTAAAAGAGTTAAACGAGAGGTCTACTTCACCAAGTCTTGGAGAAAAAGAAATAGGAATATCACCAGAGAAGTTATTATGTTGAAGGTAGATAGCGTGGAGAGAAGGGATTGAAAAAATATCAGAAGGAAGATTTCCATTTAGATTGTTTGCTCTAAGGCTAAGGACTTTGAGAGCATCTAGTTTTCCTACGCTATTGATTGGGATATGGCCAAAAAGTCCAACACCAGGCAAATGGATTGCATTGACTCTGGTTCCATCTTTGTTGCAAGTGATTCCAATCCAAGAATTGCATATTGGTAAAGAAGAGTTCCAGTTGAGTTTTCTAAGATGTGGAACAGATGCAACAAATTGAAGTAGAGCCTGTTTGTCAGAATCAATATTAGCAACAGTGCGAGGAAGAATTGCTAGCAAGGGTAGAAGAAAGACAATAGTTGCATGTAAATCATGTAGTTTCATTATGTTTTACTACTCAGGTTGTGCAAATAATGCAAGAGGTTGGAGCACAATCAGTTGGTTCCTCTTGTGAAAAACAGACCATAAGCCATTGTGTTAGGAAAATTAATCAGGCTGCACAAGATGTTTAGTGAAAGGATTTTAGAGCATCCTGCAAGAAAATTCTGTAAAACGAATGAGAACAGAAAACCTCAATTTCAACATGTAAGCACTGAAAATTTATTGATTGATTATTGAGGAAGCAAGAAGCAAGCCAGAACTAACCCTTGTGATAACTAATTTTTAAATATTTGGTACATAGGTATAGTTGGCTATACGAAAAATTATACTATATAAAGTTACTAAGTAAAGGGTGCAGACTGAGCTAGTCAATTTATCACTTAGCCGTGCTCGTTGGTTCTGAAAGACATGAGAGGAATTTCATCTTCATCATATTTTGACAGTGGACCTATGATAGGAAGCAAGAACATAATTGATAATGTTTGAGCTAATGAAGTGAGATTTTGTAAGTTGGAGAGGTGGCATGGTTCATTTTGTCTAAAGTCTTAGCCATTAATTGCTGGCCTGCTAAAAAACCAACGTACAATTTTCTTTTTGTTTTTAATAGCTCATCATAATAAAGGAAGAGCATAAAACTTGAAATATGCAACTAAAGGTGGAATGTTTGTTTACAAATGTATTACTCAAAAGTCAAAGCAACAAATTCAATTAGAAACAGAAATAGAGGTAAAGAGAGAGAGGGATGATAAATCCCTCATGAAGGAGATCTCTTTGATCTTGGAGATACTTGGTTCCACGTTCTTGATGAAGACTTGAAACATCTTTATTACAAATTTTGTATCTACCAGGTAGGGAAGAAGCATTGACTTCATATATATAACTATTAACAGAAAAAATATTCTACGGTTTATTAAAAAATATTCTACGGTTTATTATATGCCCAGTCCAATGAGAAAGCTATTAGATAATTAAAAGTTGAGGTTGTGTGGCTGAAGTAAATGTCCTAGCGCTAGCCAAAAGGTGAAACTTCATTATATAATCAAGTTTGAGATCTAAAAGGCACAAATCACTTTTTTAATGTGGAAAAGTATGTAGAATTAGCCACATCAGAAATTAAGGGTGTGCTCGTGGAGGAAAATATTTTTTCAATTTTTCCATAATCGGTTAGTCAAATTTTTGAAAAACATTTTCTTTAGAAAAACATTGATTAAAAATAAGGAAAATGACTTTCTTAGTGGAGAGTTAATAACTCAAATGGTCGCTTAATTATGAACTACTATCTCAAAAAGTCAGTTAACTTTGGTTTTTACTCCAAAAGTCATATGAGTATTTTACTTACAAAATCACTCAACCTATTTAATTATTTTTTTATTAAAATTTACTTACGTAAAATTTTTATTTAGAAATAAAATTCTAAAAAATAAAAAGTATCTATCTAATAATTCTTTTATCCTTTTACCCCTAAATTAATGCCTCTTTCTCATAATATTTCTTTTCTCCTTCACTTTCTTCCTCTTTTAGTTAAGGCATCTCAAAATCTATCTGCATTTTTGACCGAGCGATCAATGAGTCACTTTTCCAAAGAAAACTTCTATAGAAATATCTCATATTTTATTTATGGATCATATATGTGTTATTTTTTTATTTTTTTTTACCGATTCCTGTAAAAATGACCATATATATCTGAAATAACATTGGTAAAGGGCCATAAAATCGATCTCCTTGGAAAAGCAAAATGTTCCAGAGCATGATCAATTCAATCATGTATCTCTGTCACTATATTAAAAACTAGAAGAATAACAAACATGTCATATAATGTTACAGAAGAAAAAAGTAAAAAAAAGGCTTGATTAATTCAAGATTAAAATGGAGACATATTACATTTACATGGAGAGGAAAACATCATGGCGATTTGAGATGCCTAACTAAAAGAGGAAGAAAGTAAAAGGAGAAGAAATATTATGAGAAAGAGGCATTAATTTAGGAGAATAAGGATAAAAAAGTCACTAGATAGATACTTTTTATTTTTTAGAATTTTGTTTCTAAATAAAAAGTTCCATATAGCCAAATTTTAATTAAAAAAATACTTAAATAGGTTGAGTGACTTTGTAAGTAAAATACTCATAGTTGAGTGACTTTTTGAGATAAAAATCCATAGTTGAGTGACAATTTGAGTTATTAACTCTCCTAATGGAAGTAGAAAATAAGTTTCACAAGTGGTATTCCACGTTAATTGTATCCTCCCCACCCTCCAACACACCTCATCTTCACCTCTACCCCCATAGCCCTCATCTTCGCCACCTCACCCTTATCCCCACTCCCACCACCACCACCACCACCACCACCACCACCACCAACATACCCAGAGTAGTCCTACAAAGTGGGGTCTAGGGAGGATAAAATATATGCAGATCATACATCTACCTCAAAGATGAGGTAGAGAGATTGTTTCCGATAGATCCTTGGCCCAAGACAAAAATAGTGTAAAAAAGAAGTAATGAAAGTACAGCAAATAATAGATAGTAACAATAACATAAAATAGTAAAAGAACAGTTCTATAATAAAATAATTCTTTTTTTTTAAAATAAATTTTTGGTGGCCCATTGGGCCGTTTTATTGATTAATAATCAAAAACAAAAAGCAGGCAAAGGCCCAGTCCTACCGATCAGGCCCAACACCTGATCTGGTCCAAAAAAAGAAATCTAAATGTTACAAGTATATATCGATCAAATGGGAGTATGCTTTATCCCTAAAAATACTCCCCCGTTGTCTGAAAATACTCCCTCTTTGATGTCGATGGAACTCCAAGCTCAAGAATCTTCTTCTTTGGGTGATTGGTGTGTTGGTGCGATGGCCTCCATTGCTGAGGCTCTTTCTATCGCCTTCACTACTTGGTGAGCTTTCTTGCCTCTTCACTTTCCCCTTCTTATCTTCTACTTGATCTGAACAAGTTTCTTCAGGTGGTCGGGGTTTATCCCCAATGGACTGGACACTCAGCTCTTGGCTGAGCAGATCTGGTACATTTGGTATGTTCCACTCGTTGTCTCTCCTTCTTAGCTTTCCTCCTCCCTTAATCCTTACCTCCTCATCCTGCTTTCTTTTTGACTACAGCAAGATTCGAGTAGCTTTCACTCTCTTATCCTCTCCATGTACTGGTCTGTTGCAGCACTGAATGCCCCAGTTGTTCTAACTTTTTGGTGAAGATTTTTAGTGGCTAGTGCATGTAGTCCTAGCTTTTATTTTCACAGCAATGTCTCCTTCCGGGCATACATTATTAATGAACTCTTGGCCGTGATTTCTACTAGCTTTTTTTAAGACAATGTTGTAAATATTGTTGTCTGCTTGGTGATGTATGATGTAATGTGTTGCCTGCTTATGATGTTTCTTAATCATCTCTGTTTGTGTATGGATTAATCCTTCGAGTTCTCATTCTTAGTTTAGGTAACTATGTTTTGTCTATGTTAAGAGTACCACAGATTTTAGTAGGAAGATCTTGAAAAGAATGATACTGCCTTGTCGGTTGATTTTTAATAACTTCATTAGCTAAGTAATCTGCAACACTGTTATCTTATCTAAATATGTGAACTATATTTGCATTTGCTTGCTCCATCCTCTTTCTTACGTCTTCTATTTTTTCCACTAGCTCCCAAAGTACTCTCCATTGTCTCTGAATCATGTTTTTGAGACTTAGAGAGTCAGTTTCGATTGTGAACTCCATCTATTCCTTCTATTGGCAGAATTTAATAGCTTCATGTATTGCTAATGCTTCTGCCTCATTGTCTGTAGCCATTCCTATTCCTTTAGCTCTAGCATATATAAGGTCTCCTCTCTCATCCCTTATGCAAAAGCCAAAAGAACTCATACCTGGATTTCCTCTGCAAGCCCAATCGGTGTTGTATTTGATTTTGCCCATGTCTGGTGGTTTCCAAGTGATACTACAGAAGTGTAACTTAGGCTTGTATCTCCTTAGGCTATCGACTACCTCAGGCCAGCACCAAGAGTCTAGCTTTATCCAAGGATATAGACTCTAGATCAACTTCTTTACCAACTCTTAAATCTGCAGTACCATTCCAGTAAATGTGGTATCTCCTCCATGTTTTCTGTTATTCCTCCTCTTCCAAAGTATCCACATGATTAATGCTGGCATAGCTCTTTAGATCACCTGTATCTTTGGTGGTGCCTCATGATTCCACCGAGTGATTATAAGTTGTTGCAAGTGTATTCCATCAATATTTATACCTACAAAAATAACAAACTGCCTCCATAACCTAGTGACTATAGGGGCTGTTAGAAATAAATGGGACATGGTTTCTTCAGCGTTATTCTCACAACACCAACATCTGGACACAATGGAGATTTTCATATTTTTTAGGTTGTCATCTGTGGCTATTCTTCTCATCCAAGCCCTCTATAAGAAAAAACTAATCTTTAGAGGGACACCCTTAGCCCAGATCATATCATATTCCTTTTTTTTCCTCTTGTTTCCTCCTTATCATGTCCCATGTTGATCTCTCTGTGAATCTCTCATGTGTGTTCCCCATCCACTATGGAGTATCATTTATTAGCTCAGTGGATGGTGGATTAATACTGTCTATTATGAAGTCAGTCATTTCTTCTGATATCTTTAATAGTAATTTTTGCCTATTCCCTCCAGTCTCATCACAAAAATACCTAACTTCCAACTCTTCATCAATCGCCCCTTCCCCACATAGTATAGAGCACCCTGCTTGGTCCAGTTATCATACCAAAAACTAGAGTTTTCTATTGCTATCTTCCACTGGATGTTGTGCTCCACTTCTTGCCTTACTCCAGTCATTTTCCTCCATACATGTGACGCTCCATACCCTTGAGAAATGATAGGGTACAATTTCTTGCAATATTTATTCCACATGAATGTACCCCACATAGATGAGGTCTGAGTTCTGAAATTCCACCAGAGCTTAGCAAACAAATCCTTTGATACATCATGTAAAGATCGGAATCTAACTCCACCTTCTATCTTGGGATAGCACATCTTCTCCCAAGCCACACAATGCTTATTCTTAGCACCAGTTGCATTGCCCCAGAAAAACTTTGGCAAAATTTTTATGCAACTGATCTATCACACAAGCTGGTGGATTCACAGCTGACAGTAGGTATACTGGTATGGATTGTAGGATATGAGAAATTAGAATGTACCTTCCCCCAAAAGAGAACAATCTATTCTGCAAATTGAGCATTCTTTTCATAACCATTTTAATCAATTCCTCAAAATGGCCTCTATTCTTCCTCCCATGAAAAATAGGACAACCCAAATAAATGAATGGGAAACTACCTTGCCTCATACCTGTAATTCTCTTTATCTGGTTACATACTCCTGTAGGGACTTTCTCATGAAGATATATTAAACTCTTATCAAGGTTAATCATTTGTACTGAGACAACTTCATAGTCCTTCAAAACCTTCATCATCTTCCTCATTGAGGAAGGATGACATGAACGAAATAGAATAGTATCATCTGCATAGGACAAATGATTGATTTCAGGGCTCCATTTTGGCATTCCATATCCCTTGAATTGAGGATCCTTGTAAAGGTTGTTAAGACTTCTGGCCAAGACCTCAGCAACTATGATGAACAATGTAGGTGATAAAGGATCACCCTGCTTTAACCCTCTAGATAATTGGAAAAACCAAAAAGTTGCCCATTCAGCAGCACTGTGTGCCAATTATTGCTAATCAGTCTCACCACCAGATCAATAATCCTTTCAGAAAAACCAAATCCTCTTAAAACTTTAGTTAGAAAAATCCAGGAGACTTTATCATATGCTTTGGCCATATCAAGCATAACTACCACATTATGAAGTTTATTCCTCCTGTTTATGTCCCTTATAATCTCCTGAGTTAATAACACATTCTCTGTAATGCTCCTCCCTTTCACAAAACCTAATTGGTTTGGTGAAATAATGTGAGGCAGAGCAATAACTAATCTCTTATGCACCACTCTTGAGATGATTTTATTCATGAAAGTACTTAGACTAATGGGTCTAAGATCACCAAAATTTGCCACCACTTCCTGCTTAAGAATGAGAACCAGATTGGTATGTGTAATGTATCTTGGAAGTTTTTGCCCACAGAAGAAAGCCTTCACCATGTTTGTGATGTCTTCTTTTATAATCTCCCAACTGCTCTGAAAGAACAGGCCTGAAAATCCATCTGGTCCACTAGCACTATCACTATTCAAAGAAAAAACCACCTGTTTAACCTCTTCCATTATAGGTAACTTTTCTAGCTCTCTATTTTGCTCCAATGAAATTAGTTGGGGGATGCATTGTACAAATGAGTAATCCCTTTCTTCTACATCTTCCTTAAACTAATCCATAAAGACTGCAACTGTTTCCTCTCCAATATTCTGAGTTAATGTGATTATGTCCCCTTGTCTTGTCTGTATTTCAGAAATATTCATTTTTCTTCTCCTTTCTTTCACATAAGCATGAAAGAAGTTTGTGTTCCTGCCACCATCCTTGAACAATCTCATTCCTGATTTTTATTTCCAGAACTCCTCCTCCATGTGCAAATATCTTTTTAGGTCTGCCTCCACCTTGCTAAGTGCTTCCTTATTTTCTACAGTTGGAGAAATCTCCAGTTGTACCTCCATGGCTTTCACAATGTCTTCCTAGGTGGCTATTTGCTGAAAAATATTTCCAAAAGTGTTTTTACTCCATTGGGCAAGAGCCATCTTCACTTTTTTCATATTTTCATGGACTATAGCAAAAGGGGAGCCTGAATTGTTGTCCACCTTCCAATTTTCTTCAATAACCTTCAGAAAATCTTTGTGTTTTGTCCAAAAATTTAGGAATTTGAATGGCCTCACTATCTATTTCAGGGCAAAATTACAGTTAACCTGTATTGGAGCATGATCTGACCCTTGCCTACTCAAGTAGTGTACTTGACTATCTGGGAGTAGGATCATGAAGTCATTATTACCAAAAACTCTGTCAAGCCTCTCACAAATGAAATATTCCTCAATTCTTCCATTCTACTATGTGTATTTTCTACTAGTAAATCTCAATTCATTCAAGGCACATGAACTGATGCACTGAGCAAAGTCTGCAACTTCATTTTGAGTAACAGGCAGGCCCCTCAATTTCTCTAGCTCATCAAGTAGTGTGTTGAAATCTCCCCCAACAAGTCATGGTTCAGCAGTGTTGACTGATATTTCCTCCAAGTCGTCCCATAGTTACAATCTCTCCAAAGCACTACATCTAGCATAAACTGATGTCACCTTGAAAAAATTGCTAGTTCCTCTTAATTTGAATTGAATGGTTAGATGCTGAATAGTATCTATAGTGTCTTGCTCCTCCCTTCCTCATCCCAAAATACCCAGATCTTAGCTGAATAATTTTCCTTTGAATTGGTCATCCCCAGCTTTCTTCTGTAATCTTTTATCAATATTGGATAGTGCAAAGGCTTAAAAAGAGCTATATAAGTGTAATTATTTCTTCTTTTTAAATCTATTAGTTGCTCAAAGGCTTTTTGAGTCCTAACAGATCTAATATTCCAAAATAATATTTTGTTAATCATTGATCAGAATTGTTATGGTTCCCCGACTTACTCCTTGTTAGGATATTTGAAGTATGAGAAGATGAATTTTGCCCCTTCTTTAATCTTCCTTTCAATTGACTTGTTTGTCTTGGAGATAAATCTCCTTTCTTGCTGATGTATTCTATGTTCTCCTCCAGGCTCTCATCTTTTTCCATATGCCTCTTCTATATAATCTCTTATTTTGTGAACTTCACTAATTTAGGAGCCTGTTTGACCCCCTGCTCTTCCAATTGTTCTGGCTTATTATGTTCTTCCACTTCTGTCTCTTTCAGCACTTCTTGTTCCTCTATTTCTGCACTCTTCTGCATTTCTTGATCTTTTGTGGTATCCTGGGCTACTGACTTAGTAGAAGTATGTTCCTTTTCATGTTCACCATTGCTTGAATGACTTGGTGTTTGAATGTCTCCTTTCTCCTTACCACCTGTTTCATTTTGCTTGTCATTCAAATCATGCATTTGCATATTCTTCTCTTTTGGACTTTTCCTTTGAGATTGGACCTGTGACTCCCTGTCACAACCCGAATCCCAATCGGGCTGGACTGGCACCCGGAGCCGTTGAGGCCCGAGAGAACCAATCTTTGCTCCTGTACACTCATATGCATGATACTCCATACACAGCACCACCACAAATGGATATAAAGTACCAATAGCGGAATTCATGAAACATATATAATAACTATGAAACTTGGCCGTTGGGGCCATCATGACAAAACATATGTCCCTTAACATACCCTTCATATGTCCCACAACATCTACAAAGCCTCTACGGATGCATAACCAAAACCAATCTTAGAGTCGGGACAAGCCCCGCTCTATACATACATACAATACCAAAACAACACCAAAACAAATATACATAGTGACTCGAAAAAACCCCGAACCAACTGGAGCTCACCATTGATCTGCGGATGACGTGTAACCTACAGTGGAGGTCTACTTGTGCCTGCAGCAAGTAAGGTAAATCCCCCCAAGAGGGGTCAGTACGAAGAATGTACTGAGTATGCAAGGCCATAGCAACAGTATATAGCATAAAGACTTCAGTGGAGTCAAACACAATTGAGTATTCAATGTAAATAAACCATTGCATTTGGAAATAGGTCTATTGCGTTCATTGCATTCATTGCGTTCATTGCGTTCTTTGCCTTTGCATTCATTTGTCATTAACCATTGCCATTGAATACCCGGGCCCCAACTGATCAGTGGGTTTATAACATATCATTGGGATCGTTCCAGCCAGGCTCATGCCCCTTAGAGTGCCACCCATAAATAATACATTAGTGGGATCGTTCCATCCAGGCTTATGCCCCTTAGAGTGCCACCCACAAAATATAATATTGGGAGCGTTCCAGCCAGACGTATGTCCCTTAGAGTGCACTCCCTAATTGGAAAAGTATGCATTACTTCATTCTTTAACTGTAAGAGATTGATACCTTTACTTATGAGAGATTAATACCCTTGTAATTATAACATTATTTGAAGTTTTGGATCAATAATCAATGAGTGAAAAACACGTGAATAAACATTATTGGAACTATTAGACAGTAATCAATGAACAAGATACATGAGTATCACCACTGTTGGAACTTTGGAACACAACCTTGTTGGGCTTTTGGAACATTATCAATGAATATGAGACATGTGATTCACAATTGATCAATAAGTAGGAAACATGTGATATTGACAATTGGTAACCGGATATAGGGTATCTTAGCACATTTCGGGATAGGAAAAGTACGATGTCAAAGTGAATACTATACGCTGCAGAAAGATATGGACAAAGTAACCTTACATACCTTGTATTCTCGATACAAATATATGCTCTTAGATGTGCATACAATGTCCCGCTCCTTCCTTATGTTTCACTCTACAACACAAATACATAACGGAATTCACATTAACCACCAACTACCTTACAAATGCATATAACGTTAATGAGTTGCATGTTTGCCTTTAAACATGCCATTTCCCCTTGACAAAACCATTGATGAAATTATTATTCCAAAAATCCCAAATATTCCCATCATTGACCAATACATGACAATCAATACATTTCACCACAATACTTCTCCTTTACACTTTTTTTATCCATACCACATCACAATGAACCCATCAAATTACCTTAATACACCTCATAGCACATATCGGCCAAAATCCCACAATTTACACTTATGGAAAAATAACAAGTTTAATAATAAAATCACACCATACATGTTGATATGTCATCCATACCATTCATTTTTTACCAAAACCTTAAGTCCCCTTTCAAGGATAAAAGACATAGATGGCACATCTTTCAAAAAAAAATAAAAGTGCACTACTCACACTTTTAGACATAACCATCATGATCCACATATTCTCCCATGCATATAATATATTAATCCATGAGAATAAACACTTACCAAAGCTTGAGATATGATGATCTTGCTCCAAGAGAAAGCTTAGGATTTGAAGAGCCAAAGAAATGTTCTTGAAAATTCTAAAAATGTTATGTGTGTTTATGGGAATAAAAATCTGATTTTTCTTGATATTTATAGGTCCCTCAAGTCACTCTTATCCAAGTCTTGGCATTAAATTCAATTGTTACTTGGTCAATGAAGGAAGAATGGGTCATTTGCCCTTGGGCCTTTGCATTTTGTCTTCATTTTGGGCCTCAAATTGGGCCCAATTACACATATCCATTTAACCCATCAAATTTAATGTTTAATCCATCATATATATCATGTTTAAATAATTCCATGATATCATGGCAATATTCACTTACGCGATTCACATTCGTAGCCTCAGTCGCACAAATAGAAATTCTAGCCGCTCGTAGCTTCCTTGCACATTTTTTGGTAATTACTTGTGTTTCATGGTTTGATCATGTATGAGTGTATTGAGGTATTTGAAGCCTTAACAATTCTAAAATAACTCCAAGGAACCAAAAGAAACCATGTAAGAATCGTCGTTGCAATACATCGCAAAACGAGCACGGAAGGGCTATATTGTTTGTGCCTTGCTGAATTTTTTTTCCTCTTTTGCCAATACTAGCATATCATCCAATGCCCCATCAAAACACTACAAAATACATACTTAGTGACCTTAACCATCAAGTAAACATGACTCCAAGGTACCAAATGAGGTTGGAAATGTATGGGGTGTTACACTCCCCCTTCCCATTGTTCTTTGAACTTAAGCTCCCAGGAGTGTATTGCCCCTCATTTAGATTTTACTGATGATTTATAGGTCTATCTTCCTTTTTGTTCTCCTCTCCCTCATTTTCCTTCTCCTTTTCTAGTTCTCCAACTTTGTTTCCTATCTGAACATTCTGTGTTGTATATTTCTGATGTCATGGGTTCTATACCATCTCCCTTGTTCTGCCTATTCTTCCACCTTTTGTTTCTTTGTTGTTCTTTAAGTCCATCATTTTGTGCCTCCTTATCTTTAGGTTCTTCTGTCCTTTCCTCTTGTTTTTCATTTTTATTTCCTCCTTTGTCTGCTTCCTGCTTTCCTTTGCCTTTTTCAATTTTTTTTCCTCCCTCTATCTCTTCTTCTTCCTCCTGTTCACCCTTTGGATATAACTCCGGGTGGATAACAACGCATTCCTTTTCATTATGCCCTTGGAGTTTGCTAGTTTTACAATATTTTGGGACATAATCATACTTGATGTTAATCCATTTATTTTTGATCTCACCTGTTTTCCTCTTCATGCCAACGTTAATCCTTTTTGGAAATTCTCCCAGCAAATCTACTTCCACCTTAACCCTAGCACCACTAGGTTTTGTCTTATTCTACATTTCCATATCTACTTGAAGTGGCTTCCCTACTGCAACAACTAATGAAAATACTGCCTCCTTACCAAAAAAGTTTGGAGGTAAAGAGGGAAAAGAGATCCAAGCAATTGTCGTTGTTGTCTTCTCCTCCAGATCAAATTGTGGATTCCACTTAAGGGTTCTCATTGGGTATGACCAGTAATTATGAGTAATGTAAAATTGAGGCTTTGACAATAGGTTCACATAGTCTTCTAACTTCATCGCACGAATCAAAATGTACCTATTGCTCAACAGTTCTATGTTTACTTCTCCTTTCAAATCACACTGTTTTGGTATTAGTCTTCTCAAATCTTGGATCTCTGGCCATCCATAAGAAAACTTTCCTATCATTGCGTATTGGAGATCCTCATTGATGATCATTTGCTCCACTTCCTCCTCTTCCCAAATAATCATTGGTTCCCCATGTAAGTATGCAATCTGTTTTAATAGAATTGGTTTATATTGTGGAGGTTGTGTGATGAGAAAATTTATGTAGGTGCTCGTGGAAGGTTGTCTAGTATTACTCGTTACGTTAATCTTTGGCCCAACCTAGAATGGAGGAGGCTGGCCAACGATCGGTATTATTATGGTACCTACGGCAGTGGTGGATAGTATAGGTTAGGGTTTTTTCTGTGGAGAGAGAGTAGTGGTATTTTGGACTAGAGGGAGTAGACAATAAAAATAAAATAAAATAAAATAATACTCCACTCGAATTACACGAAAATAATAGATAGAAACAGAAATTGAAGAACAAGAAACTAAAGGAATAGTCCTACGACTACTAGAAAGGGAAACAAGATAAGGCACTCTTACCTACTAATATGGACACACTCATACCTACTAAATTTCTACCTAATTTTTGTCCTCCACACTTTCCTACTTAAGGTCATGTCCTTGATAAGCTGTAACTGCGTCATGTCCTGTCTAATCTCCTCTCTCTAATACTTCTTTGGTCTACCTTTAGCTATCCTAAATCCATTCATAGCCAACTTCTCTCACTCCGCACTAGGGCATCCGTGCATCTCCTCATTAGATGTCCAAACAATCTCGACCTCGCTTTATATGAAGTCACTCCACCTTATTTCAGATATCCTTATTTTTAATCCTATCTCTCTTGATATACCACCACATCCATCGCAATATTCTCATCTGCGCCACTTTCATCTTATGAATGTGAGAGTTCTCTTGTAACACCCCAAAAGTTCCTAAGATCATGTCTCAGACTTAGCACAGAAAAATAGTCGAAAATCAGAAAAAATTCACAAAACGACGCAGGCAACGAATCGTTGTCAGCACCAACGACTTATTGGGTGAGACGTCCTGAAGGATTTTCCCAGAAGTTCTGAAGGATAAAAATCATCCCAGTGGCAACGACTCTAGACGACGATTCGTTGTTGTTGACACCTAATTTTGGCACTCCTTTTTCCTAAAATTAATTTTTTGATGCTTATGAATCTTGAATATTTTTTCTAATATGTTTTCCTTATTTTTAACATTACATAAAATTAGCACCAATGTTAATTTTGAAAATAATATTTCCTTATTTTTGCTATTAAACTACAAATATCGGATCTTATAAAATTACTCAAAGAATGAAACGAAATAATAATAATTATATATTTTTTAACTTATTATTTCACTATTTTTCCAAAAAAATGATATCAGTGTATTAACTTTAATTTCAAACGCTAAATAATATTTTTGCTATTTGTTTTCTCTAAACTATAGCTACGCGTATCAAATTATTTAATATAATATTTAGATATGCGTATATATCCTCCCCAGACCCCACTTTGTGGGAATACACTAGGTATGTTGTTGTATATGCGTATATATAATGCATATGTGTATACATACATGTATATATTTGTGTGTGTGTGTGGATATGCATATGTATACGTACTACACTTTTTGGGGAATTTAGTTAGACGAAACAAGCATCGTTAAATTGATTAAGTAAAATCGATTGGAGAAAGTTAGATTACAAATTAATTCATCTATATAATATTTGAGTCAATTTTCTACTTATTTTACCTAAAACTAACCAACTCAACCTAATTACCCCCTACCTGACCTGACCCAAAACCTCTTTAACTTAACTAAACCAACAACTAAATCCCCTTCTCCCTTCTCCCTCAACTACATCGTCAAAACTTAACCAAACTAGAACCCTCAACCAAAACATCATCTTTTCTTTTCTCCTCTGCCAATGCCAAACCCTATTGACACCACCAGATAATGGTGAAATCTGGTGGTTTTCAACCTGCCTCCTCCACTTTTGCACCTACATCCATCAATTTCATGCCTCCATCATCTTTACATCCTTTCCATCACCTTTATTTTTCCCAAATAAGACCTTAAAAGAGCCCCACCACCATTATTGCTCATGGGGAAGGAAAGAAATAGAGGTACCATCAGATTTGGGTTCGTTACCCCTTTAATCTAATTGATCCGAAAACCCCACCTCTAAGCCGTCTCGTCTCCCCTTCAAATCATCATGAAAAGTTAAACCCAACCCACCATTTACTTCCAATTCATCATTATTTCTATGAAAATTGGCTTCCCAAGAATTCAAAATTTGAATTCTTGAAACTTTCCTTGAAGAAGCCGTTTGAACCCTCAATTTCGGCTATAAAAAGGGAGCTTTGGTTCTCACTTGGACACTAAAAAAATATACAAAAAAGAGACACTCAGGCATTTAAAAATCACTTCAATTGCTTTCCATTCACTACTCTCTTATTCTCTAATTAGTTTCTTTTCTTCTTGAAATACTTCGAGTCGAAGCCAGAGTCAGAGTCAGAATAAGCTAGTTTGAAACTCGACATTCTATGGCCTCAATTGCTGCTCATTTCAAGGTAATATTCTATCCCATCTAATTATTTTATATATTTAGTTGTTGAGATTCATTGATTTTTTGAGTTCATTGGTTGATTCTGGATATGAATATCTGGTAATTTGATTTTGTTCACATTATGTGGTGTTTATGAAATCCTTTTAGTTTGTAATTTGGTCCAAATGAAATTAATAAATTTTGAGGATTCAAATAGAGCGGGTTGTTTTATTTTACTAGTTGTAAATGTGAACTCAAAGTGATAGTTCTTGTGTCAGTTGGTTTCATACATGGTGGTACGATTATTCGCAACTTTGAATCAACTTGGAACAAACTTCTTGAAGCTTTAAGTGCTTCCTGTACATGTTCAGTTGACTGTTTGAGGTCATTTTGATATCGGTTTAGATTCTTTTAACATGGTAATTGTGACTTAGCTATGTGCTGGTTTGTTTTGTGTATTGATAAGGTGCTGACAACTTTCTAATTTTGTATGAAAGAGGATTCCGAAAGGCTTAAAACTTTGTAATTACTTGGCTGTCTGTCATGGGATTTTGTATCTTTTTAGGCTTGGACACTCGAGCATGGAATCAATTATTATTTGTTTTAGGCTAGCCATCTATTTAAACAAGATTTTTTAACTTCTAACTTGGAAAAGGTCTTACAAGAGTGATTAACTGGACGTTTTAGAGTTCGCTATTTTTGTTTGATTTCATGACATGAATATGGAAGTAATGACTTGAGCCTTAAATATATTTAAATAGGCATGAGGCTCCATTGTTGGACTAGGCTTAGTTTGGTTTAATTAGGCTCTCACATATTTCAATGTTGTGCTAAGTTGAACAATTATTTTGGAGTAGCATTATTTTGATTCTCTAATTGATGCAAAAGTTTGTTACTGCTCACTTCATGAAAGACTGAGTAAATGTGCATTTTTCACTATTTTCAGTGTTTGTTTGGATTAATCACTTATGTATGATCCAGTAGAGATAGACTAAAACTTAAAGGGGCCATGAACGTCCTGTTTTCAGTCATTACCCAAAGATTTGAGGTCATTTAAAGGTATGTTTTCTTCTTGGTATAACTAAAGCTTCAAAATTAGAAATGCTTGACAAAAAGTCCTACACTAATTAAGAAATATCATGAGTCTGCTTTATTTGCAAGTGTGGAAAGTTCAGTGTGTTGAACTTGCTCGATTTCTCTTCTTTTTTGTGTTCAATACAGGAGAATTATTATAGCTATCTAAAAATGAGTATGTGTAAAACAAAACACACATTTAACATAGATATTTGGACTTTTTCATTAAGCTTAGGATTACCTTCAAGATTTCAACTTAGATAAAGTATTTGTTTTAGAATTAGTTTTTCCATGTTCAAGAACTCATAATTTGACCTCCTGGTATAGAAATGTGCTTAAGTCACTTACATTCTTTGCATTTTATATGTATAGCTCATTAACCTGTTTGTATAATCTTGTGAAATTTGTTTCCCGAAGGCTTTGGTTGAGAATATTGTCATGTTATTGAACTTAGAAGTACCTCTCTAATTCTTTACTTTTGTCTATTTTCATGTGCAATTGGAGAGTTGGCATTCCGCAACGGAACTTATTTTGACCCAAAATATTGAGACTGCAACTACTAGGATCGTCAGCATTCTGGGTCTAAATCGCCAGGAGCCAGTTCATTCGATAGGAACTTATAGTATCTACTTGTCATGACCCAACTAGCCAGATCGTGTGGGCACCTACTCAAATCCACCTAGATAGGAGAACCCTCACCACCCATTTAAAACATATATGCGGAAGTCAATAAGAAACGAAAAATGCTTCATTTATTACAATCAATTTATTAAACTTTAATTACAACTAAAAACATTTCCCCCAAGGAACTAGTCTAAATATGTACAAGAGCTACTAAGAGGAAGTACAACACCAAAGACACAGTTTCTACCGTAGGATCAATAACAGAAGTTGTTAGAGATCTTCACCATATAAAGCATGAAACACTTACTGATCCTGCAACCAGACTATACCCACAAAAGGTATAGCAAGAGTAGTATCAGTACAAATAATACGTACAGGTAAGCATCATCGGTCGACTCAAATTAACTCATATAAACATCACATAAATATTCAAAAAGAAGCATGCAACTTAAAAGTTACTAGCAAAGCAATTTCCATTATCATCTCTCCTTAACACCCTTATCCTTTACCAACTCTATCATTTTTAAGTAACTTTCCCTCACTGTATTCACTACATCATTAAGTCAAATCGTATCCAGTATTATTACCTGTGAGTTCTAGGATATTCGTCCCCCAAGATTCCCTATCCTTAACAAATAGGCAGTTAAGACCTTACTATTTACTTAGCCCTGTTCTACAAATCCGGTTATACCTTAACACTCTAGCACTTTTAGATTCATTTAAGTCTATGCGGTACACATAACAAATAGCAATGCCCTACCTTCTTGGCCTCAAGTGCAAGGAACGATAGACCCCTGACCCTATACATGTCATAAATTCAAACACGAACTCTTATTGGGTAGCCTTACCTCAGGTTCATACATTTAACTTTATTCCACCCCTTAGGGAGTTAGTCAACACAAGTCCACATGGGTAACAAGTCAGCCAAGCTATGACCACCAACAAGACTCCAAGCCAACAACCATGGACACCTTAACCCTACCCTTACTTTAAATAGGTATACCGTTTAGCCTTTCTCAACGAGACCAAATAATGCAGCAGGTGTAATCAATACAAACATTAAACCAAGTTAAGATTACACAAGTAAATAGATACCCCAGAGTTATGCCATAACTAGCTATTAGCCCGGATCACTCAAGGATCCATAAAATCAACAACAATGGCAATTAACATGCATCCCGTTTTACATACGAAACTACCATTAGCAGTTAAACACATAGACCTGATTCACTTCAAGGAACCAACATATATATCAAGTAAACAGATAAGCCCAGTCCACTCAAGAGACCAACATGTATATCGAGTAAACACATAAGTCTGGTCCACTCAAGGGAACAACATGAATATCAAGTAAATACATAAGCCCAATTCACTCAAAGGACCAACATGTATATCAAGTAAACAGATAAGCCCGATCCACTCAAGGGACAAAAAAGTATATTAAGTAAATAGATAAGCTCGGTCCACTCAAGGGACCAACATATAATCAAGAGAACACATAATCCCCGATTCACTTAAGGAACCATCACGCTCACCTGCACCTTGTACACACATGTTAAGGGTCTTATGGTTGCCCACTAGCCATGACTTGTAGGGGACGAGCTCTTGTCTATGTACCAAAATCCCAGACATTAAGTGCCTGCCAACCTTATATCAACTATCCCGTGGAGATGTACAAATACCAGTATATTCCACAATGATGATAGATATCACAATAATCACAACCACAATGATAACAGAACAACACTTGTAAAAACCAACAAGGTTTCATATAAATTCATTGCATGTGATCAACACCTAGGATATCAAAAATTCATTCATTTTCCTTGAACATGCATTGTACAAGCAATACTAAGAAATAGTTATCATGTACATATAACATTAATTGGGTTTCAACTACATTAAAACCCATCACCTACTATTCACACATATGACCTGTGGGTTATGACCTACCCCAACTGTTCATCCTAATCATTTGATACATTATCAATTTTGCATTCCTCTGGCTACCACCATAAATTCTTTTGAATCCACCAACACTAACCACTATTAACGAACAAGAATTTAATTAGGTTAACCCATAATTTCTAGGTACTACACTATTATTAATCATGCAAGGATGAACAAAAATAAAGTAAACACATAAATTCATGAACAATTTCAATATCACTTTATAACAACAATTTTCCACCCAATTACTCGGGTTTCTATCTATTTCATTCATCCAAACACCGTGCCCGAAGGCCTAAACATGTAATCTCTCATTAATCGACGTCATGCTCATGATTTCTAACCCAGGTGTGAACTACTTAGTTAAACCTAGCCTACCTGACCTCCAAGCAGCTGCTATGGAGGCATGAACACAAGCTTTTGACTTTGTGAAGGTTTATTTGATATGAAATCAACGAGAAAACCATGGGTTTTACCCCATTAACGTGAAATCCCTCCTCTCCATTGCTCTCAAGCCATGAGGTAGCCCTAAGAGGGGTTTTAGAGTGACCCTTGTCTTTCTTATAACTGAAGAGAAGAAGAGAGAAATATTAAAAATGGACCTGAGGTTCTGGTCCAGTCATCCTGCTATAGTGAGAAAATTCCCACTATAGCGGGATGACGTCAACCCGACCAAAAGTTTAAATTCCAAAATTTATAGTCGTATCACCCCATACTAATTCGAGATTATATTTCCAAAATTTTTCGTAATCCCATACCCATAACAAGGTATCTTTTAATAACTACGGACATGTCATTACAACAGATACCAATTTACCCATTGTTCGTCCCTAAATAATCGCAATAAGAAAAGAATGGTATGAATCTAGATTAAACCTTAACGACCTTACCATGATGAAATATTTACAAATTTTATACGAACACCAAAATCCATTTTCCTTGGAGCACCAAAAATTCAAATCGAATTTCATTACTAATCCCCTCTGTCTAGAAATCATCCTTTCATTACGACTCGCATGAAGCTAATTAGAGCATGACATTTTTCGAGCACCCAAGGTAATTCTGGGAATCGTTAATATACCAAAACAAAAATATTTCAAAACATAATGGATGAAAATTTTTTGCACTTCGAGGGAAGGGATCCCGCTATAACTAGAGAGGGCCTCTATAGCGGGAGCCAATAGTTTAAAGGGGTGAGAAATAGATTTCTCACCCATTTATACCACTTTCACTTAAAAAAACTCCTCTCCCCTCCCCAATCACTTCTCTCCCATCATTGGAAATGATGGGAACCATTAAAACACTTCCTCTTTTTACTTTATTACATGCATTTCTGCCTTGAATTAGTAAAAAAGGATAGGTTTTGGGTTAGTTTTTAAAATTTCAAAGTTGGATTTAATTTTGCCAAATTTTTGAAGCATGGGTTCTTCCCTTAAGTTTAGAACGCTTCTATAGCATTCCGGGCGAAAGAATTACGGAGTTCATGGCCAAAATGGGTTCAAAACCGTAGGGAATGTGAAGGGTTGTTCTTGATTTGGTTTTGGTGATTGGGGAATGTTTTAGGAGTTATAATGCCCAAATTTTTTCAAAACCTAGTGTTAGGGCACTTTAGGAACACTGATCTGAAGTAGAAATGTCAAAATGAAACTTTCCGTTAAGAGGCACCATTATTGTACCTCTTGAGCTGATGGAGATGATGAAGGCTGCTGTAGCGGCCCTGTCCCACTATAAGGGGAAAAATTCTGCTATAGAGACATTGCCATATTGAGATACAACCCGTTATAGCGGGAGGCTGCAGGTAATAGCCTCCCAGTCAGGCCAAGGCATTGGCCTTTTGCTGAAATTCGATTCCTTAACGCTTTTATAAGTTCTAACCCATTTGGTTTCAATGATTTTGCAAATCAAACACCCCCAATGGATGAAAACCAAGAGACTGCTCCTCTTCCAGTCTACGAGAGATTCCCCGATGAAGCTTGTCGAGAGAGATTTCAGGAGTACATGAGGATGGGGTTCTTTCATTTAAGAGCCTTCACTATGAGATCGGTGGATAACAAGGCACCTGAATTTTACAATCGGTTCCAGGAGTTTGGATGGGGTCCACTGGTGGTGGCTCCCCCATTTGGGGTCTTCGGCTAGGTCAAGAAGTTTTATGCCATACTTCCTATGGTGCTTTAGGATGACCCCAACCGTTCCATCCGCATTAGGGAAGTAGATATCCTTGTGGGAATTTGCCCTATAAATGAGGTGCTCGGGGTGCCGTACGTCTCCATTGCTGGATTTCTGGCTAAGGCTAGATAGATGGATATAAAGTGGCTGTGGGACACTTTGGTCGCGGAGGAGTTCAGGGACCAAGTATATTGGCCCACTACTGAGGACATTACTAGCTCCTTCTTCATGGTTGATGCTAGGAGATGGTTGAACCTGGTATCCTAGAGGATTCATCTATCGGGAAACCTTTCTGATGTGACCTATCCTCGAGCTCTGATGATGGCCTATGCTATACAGGGTATTACGCTGAATATGGAGGGACAAATAGTGATAGAGTGGAAGGACATCTACTGGGGTAGAAAGAAGGGCCCATACCTTTTTGATCTAGTCTCTACACTCTGTAGGTGCATTGGGTACCTGAGGAGGCTGCTGACACTGAGGTGGAGATGGAAATCTCCTTTCACCCCCTCCGGGTGAAGATGGTTACATCCAAGGGGAAGAAAAAGAGGAAGGTAGGTGAGGTCGAGAACAACCGACCTATAGAGGAGGAGGACGATGATGATGATGATGATTCCCCTCCCTCCCAGTCCCAGCTCTAGCCCCAGATTCCTAGTAGCCACCTTGAAGCGGACTTGGCTATTGTTAGGAGATATTTGGAGCACGTTTCTTCTATCTTTTCAGCCCTACCTCCCTCTGTCCAGGACTATGCAATGCTCCAGAAAAATCTTGATGAGGAGAACACGAGGAGTGGCTCTCGAGATCGTATGCTCACACGAATATTGAAGATCGTAAAGGTCATGTTCAAGTGTGCAGTCCCTGACCGAGAGCTTCCCCAATTAGAGCCAGAGGATATATGGGAGTTTTCCTTCCTAAGTAATGCAAAGAGAGAGGACCCCGCCCCTGCAGCCTGCAATGGTGACAGGGCATCCAACTAGGGCCCTAGGTGTATATCAGTCCCGCTCCCCCCATTTTTATACATTATGATTGGTTTGGGTTGCCCCCATTTGGGGCATGTACTAGATATTATTCCTTCATTTTTTTATTTTATCGCACATGGATGCTAGTCTTAATAATTCTTATATTGAACATATGCTTTACCTTTCTATATGCGATTTTTGTACTTTATGCAATAGCTTGTAGCTCAAACTGACGATTAAAGCAAGTCTAGAATGAAAAACAAAATAGGGAAAATAGGGCAAGGATTCTGCCCAGCCCATCCCGCTATAACAACATGCATGCCGCTATAGCAGAAAAATTCCCGCTATAGTAAGATCGTCGTAGTGGGTCAGTAGCACTATGGCGGCCCCAACAGCAGCTACCCAAAAATTTATTATTTTCTGCAGATTCCCTCATTCCCCTTCCCTGTTTCCAACATTTAAAACATGAAATCGCATTATGGCCTTTAATATAATCCCAAGACCAAACCCAGCAATACGTAAACAAGAACTTAGTATCACGTTATTTAAAACCAATTATAAATCACAACAACAAATCCCACTATTATGCAATAATAGACCTTTTTCCCATGGCCCTCCACCAAATTTTGACTGTCTTGAAATAAGAGTTTCCCATAGTCCTAGACCATCTTTCCCCTTATCGTTTCACTAATGACAAGATTATGAACAACTCTTAGAATATAAATTTCATTTAGATCACTTATCAAGAAATTCCCTTAGCTATCTACAAACAACCAGTTATGACTTTTTACCAACCATGAATTCCATAGCAATTCAGCAATCACATTTCACATACTTATAGACATTCAAACAATGTCAATACACATAAGTATCAATCTCAAGTTTCATCATTAAATGAGACATTTTTATTATCCTTTATTCACCTCATGGATAACCACTAGCCGATTGTCCATGCATTTACATAGCCTCTATGGCCAGATACCAATTTGAACCTTACCAGTTCCAACTTCCCTTACTTGTGTCATTTCAATCAGAGTCAAACAACATCCATTTACCTTACTGAGATACCAATTAAAATTGGGAGATACCTATTGGACTCAACTCATATAAGCAATCACACAGACCGCACGAAAGCAGAGAAAGAGGTGGAAAAATTTTCTAGAATGCCTCATAGTTCCCTGAAGATTAGATGTGGACGTCAACACACCAATCTGTAAGACTCTACTCGATATTTGCTCTTGTACTGTGATACAAGCTGAATCAGTTCCAATCATTCAAGATCTATGCTTCATGGACAACACTTAAGGATCCAAGACTTGATCACCTTAGGGAAACAAGTACATTTTTGGATGATAGCTTGGCGCACGAGAGGAGCTATATTCGATGATACAATCCAAGGGCTCATTGAGAAACATCGTGTTTGCATGATAGCTTGGAGCATAGGAGGTGCATTGCTAAAAGTGCCAAATGAGTCACTTTTTCATATTGGGTCACTTTTGGGTCCATTTTGTAATAAATAATTCATGGCTATAAATAGCTAGGATTTACCATTTCTTAGGATTAGATATTTTGGATAAAACTTACACTTGAGAGTGTTTTTAGCTTGTTGGGAGCTTTGTTGAACTTTGTTTAGAAATGTTGGTTGTGAGTGGATTAATTTCCCTCTCAATATTTGTAAGAGATAGGTGTTTGTGGTAATCGAAAGGAAGATCTTCGGATTTAATATATTCTTTGGTTGTCCTTTCTTTATCATCTTGTGTCTATTTATTTTTTAATTCTATCATTGTTATCTTAGTTTTCGTAGTTTGTTCGTCTTTTTCATATTTGTATTATACCAACTTGCCACGAACCAACTAGCCAGATCATGCAGGCACCTAGTCAAATCCACCTAGATAGGAGAACCCTCACCACCCATTCAAAAATATATGCGGTAGTCAATAAGAAGCAGAAAATACTTCGTTTATTACAATTAATTTATAAAACTTTAATTACAACTGAAAACATTTCCCCCAAGGAACTAGTCTAAATAGGTACAGGAAATACTAAGAGGAAGTACAACACCAAAGACAAAGCTTCTATCGTAGAATCAATAACAAAAGCTGCTGGAGATCTTTACCGTATCGAGCATGCAACACCTACTGATCCTATAATTAAACTATACCCCAAAAAGGGTATAGAAAGATTAGTATTAGTGCAAACAACACGTACTGATAAGCATCATCTGTTGATCCAAATTAACATCACATAAATATCTAGAAAAAAGCATGCAACTTAAAAGTTACTAGCCAAGCAATTTCAATTATCATCTCTCCTTGACACCCTTATTCTTTACTGGCTCTATCATGTTTAAGAAATTTTCCCTCACTGTATTCACTACATCATTACGGAACTTTCCCTCACTCAACACCCTATCATATATCACCCTCAATCTATTATCATCAAATTGATGAACTCGAATTCGCTCCATCAAAGAATATCTAGCCTCAACAAAGGATAACACATGCCTAGGTGCCAAAATATCAAGCCTAACCAACTGGTTAGCCGAAGACTAAACCTCTTAGGCCAAAGGTCTCTCTTGACTCGAAAGATGAGCTAAACCCTTTATACTCGCCACCTTCTGGCTTAAGGAATCCGCAACCTCATTGGCCTTGCCTGGATGATAAAGAATAGTGAGAGCGTAGTCCTTAAGAAACTCAAGACAATGTCGTCGTCTCATAGTAAGATCTCACTGAGTGAAGAAGTACTGAAGGCTAAGATGATTGGAAAAATTCTCACCATGGACTCCATAAAAATAATGTTTCCATAGCTTCAACATAAAAACAATTGCGGCCAATTCCATATCATGGGTAGGGTAGTTCTTCTCATGAAGCTTCAACTATCAAGAAGCATAAGCAATTACCTTACCCACCTGTATCAATATACCGCCCAAACCAACTCCAGAAGCATCACAAAACACGGTAAAGCCTATGCCTTCCATGGGCAAGGTCAAGATAGAGGCCAAAGTCAACAATTACTTGAGCTTTTGGAATCTCTCCTCACATGCATCCGACTACTAAAATACAACCTTCTTCTGAGTTAATTTATTCAAAGGAGACACAATAGAAAAGAAAATTTGCACAAAGCATCAATAATACCACTTCCTTGGCTGAATTGACCATAATGTCATCCTTGGTCACTACATGACCCAAGAAAGATATAGAATCTAGCCAAAACTCGCACTTGGAGAACTTTGTATATAACTTCTCATCTCGCAACCTCTAAAGTACCACTCTCAAGTATCTCACATGGTTAACCTCATTCTATGAATAAACTAAGATATCATCTATAAATACAATCAAGAAGGAATCAAGATATGGTTGAAATACTCAGTTCATCAATTCCATGAACATTGCTGGGGCATTGATCAGTCCAAATGACATGACCAAGGACTCATAATAACCATAACGAGTCTGAAAGGTTGTCTTCGGAACATCCGAAACTCTAATCCACAACTGGTGGTACTTGGACCTCAAGTCAATCTTGGAAAACACCGAAGAACCCTGAAGATGATCAAATAGATCATCAATGCGAGGAAGAGGATACTTCTTTTTGACCATCACCTTGTTCAATTTTTGATAGTCAATACATATAAACGTAGATCCATCCTTCTTCTTTACATACAAGACATGAGCACAAGGGGATACACTAGGTCTAATGAACCCCTAGCCCAACATATCCTGTAATTGGTCTTTTAATTTCTTTAACTCTGTTGGGGCCATCCTATAAGGAGAAATGGAAATGGGATTGGTGCCTGGCTCAACATCAATAGAAAAATCAATATCATGGTTTGGAGGCATACCAAGCAAAGCCATAGAAAACACATCCTTGAACTCGCTAATAACCCTAACAGAGTCCAAAGGGGATGGTGAAGCTATACTAGTATTGCAAACATAGGCTAAATACGATAGACATCCCTTTTCTACCATGTGACAAGCACATAGAAAAGAGATAAATCCCCTCAAACCCGAACTAGGCGTACCCTTCCATACTAACTTTGGCACACCCGAAGTAGCTAAAGTCATAATCTTGGCAAAACAATCCAAAATTGCATGATAGGGAGCTAAACAATCCATACCCAAGATAACATCAAAATCAACCATATCTAGGATAATTAAGTCTACCCAAGTCTCACACCCCACAAAGGTCACTAAACATGATCAGTACACCTGATCTACCACTAAAAAATCTCTTACTAGGGTAGAAACATGAATAGGCACAGTAAGAGACTCACATGCAGCATCAAAACTAGTAGCAAAGTATGTAGACACATAAGACAATGTAGACCCAGGGTCAAATGATATAGAGGCAAAATGATGGTAAACTGAGACGATACCTGTGATAACTGCATTAGAGACCTATGCCTTAGGTCTTCCATGTATAGCATAGCACTAATCACGCCTGCTCCCAGACTGAGCAACCCTATATCAACTATCACGAGCTCCCTGAGCTCCATAACAAGCACCTCTAGCACTACTCCTACTACTCTGTGAACCACCTCTAATTGTAAAAATAGGAGTAGGGCAAAGTTGAAGCTGAGAACCCTGGTGGGCAGGACCTAATGCACGCCGAGGATAGTCCCTCGTAATATGACCAAGCTCATCACAAACATAACACCTTTTGCTACCCGCCTCATGCTGAGAAGGCCTAGAAGAGCCAAAATGACCTCCCTTCCCTGAAGAACCAAATTTGGAGCCTCTTCTCACATGATCTGATCCCTGGCTACCTAAATCCATAGAAACCACAGACCTACTACCCAAACTCTGTATGGCATCCTGAACTGGTCTACCATGATAATCGTGACCACCCCTGCCAGAGAAATCCCTACCTTGAGATACATATCTATTGACCTTACCCTGTTGATGCATCTTCTTAGCGTCGTCACCACCTTGAGTACCATAATGAATTGACTCAAGCATCTTAGTATGATCAATTATATTCTAGAAAGAAGTCCCTAACACCACCATATGAGTTATAGACAACTAGTAAAGGTTTTCCAATCCCTTGACAAGCTTCCTAACCCTTTCTGACTCAATGGAGATACTACTGCGGAATATATGGTTAGTGCATGAAAGTGTGCCGCATACTCAACAATAGTCATAGATCCCTACTCCAAGTGATCAACCTCATCTCTCATCTGATCCCTCAAATTGTAAGGCATGAACCTCTCCAAAAAAGCCTCAGAAAATTAGTTCCATGTAATAGCAGGCAAACCCAATGGTCTACAACTAGTAAGAGACCTCTACCACTATCTAGACAATTAATCAACTAATAAATTGTATAAGCAACACCATGGATCTCAAGGGATTTGAGGTTATACAACCTCTCCTAACAATTAAGCAAGAAATCATAGGTGTCCTCTCTAATGGCACTACTAAACTTAGGAGGATCCAAGAGAATAAGCCTCTCAAACCTCTTTTGATCATCAAAAGACATTATAGGACCCAAAGTAATAGGAGAAACAGTAAGTCTAGTAGACAATGAATCAATACGTAGGGGTACCACAAAAGATGGTTGTACCCTTGAAGTAAAAAAAACTAAATTAGGAGCCAGCCCTAGCGGCTGAACATCTCCTAGAGTCTGAGAAATACCCGACACACTCAAAGGAACACCATCTAAACATCCCAACAGACGAATCAATAAATCCTATAACACTGGTGTATCAACTGAACCTTATGGAACCTAAGCCGATCCTGCATCCCCTGTCTGATAATCATCCTCAGCATAGTCAATCTCAGGTTAGGGAGAGGTAGCCTGGCACGTCCTCTAACTAGTGCAGATCTTTGTGCTCATCTTCTCTATATGAGTCGGCCATGACCCCTGCCTTGCTACCTGACTGGGGTCCTAATAGTCGGTGCTAGCTCAATGTCCTCAACATCTCTAGATCTAGTCCTCACCATCACCACGGAAAAGAGTGGAATACAAGTTTAGAATACTGGGCATGAACAACCCGCACGATAAGGAATGAAATTAGAAATGTTTTTTCTAAAGATATCTTTTAGCCTCTCGAAGATAGATACAAACGTTAATATATTGATCCGCGAGACTCTATTAGACATCATTCACTTTCACTTATGAGATCGATGAACCTAGCTCTCTGATATCAATTTGTCTCGACCCAAAAGCTGAGGTCATGATGGTACCTACCTCGATCAAGCCTTGGTAGGTAAACTGATACCCCACAACAGATATAGAATCAAAAAAGAAAGAAAACTAGATAAATACAAGATTTTTTGGACTAAGTCAGGCCATAAAACTCATAACAACATAGATTCCAAAGACATACATCAAACCCCAAAACATAGTGTAATAAGTGTGAAGAGCATCTAGTATAATACAAAAAATCTAAAATACATAAATATGTATCTGAATGTAAATAAATATATAGAAAGATTGAGGAGGTCCAAAATCTACCCCAAATGTTGGAGCTCATCAGTAGCTCGAATAGAACTCTCTTCACACAAGGTCAGCCACCACGAAGAGCACCCATACTGGGATCTACACCGAAAGGGCACAAAAGTAGGAGTGAGTATGGTGCAATTGTGCTCAGTAGGTATCATAGGCTAACTGAGCAAAGTAGAAAACAAAAAAGTAAAAGATACTGAGAGCACATCACCTGCATATAGAAAAGTTCCCAAATGGTAGCTCACACCATCTCCACTAACAGTTCTATAAAATAATAAGGCAAAAAGGAAAGCTACACACAATATATATATATATATATATATATATATATGTACACAATAATAACACATAATGAAAATGCAAGATATGCAAATGCAATGATGGTGGGACTTTTATATACACCTTCCAAGCCTCATCGCTTCAGGACAGGACTCATAGGGGTTCGCAACCCATATACCTTTATAATCTCAATCAACCTTACTGGCATATCCCTCAGTATAGACATTTTATAAAGTGTCTTATTTTCTTACAAAATCAGTATTTCTCAATCAATCTTACTGGCACATCCCTTAGTATAAGCATTTTATAAAGTGTCTCATTTTCTGCTAAAATAAGTGTTTCTCAGTGGTATCAATCTCATGAATATGTATAGATAAAATGAGGATGTAATTCTCACAATCAATTAGTATGAAGATAGTAATCAATTCAATATAGTTATAAATGAGCTCAGAATCAACTAAAAATGACAATATATCATGATAAAAGCTATCACATGACACCATTGGTATAAATAGTCATGACGACATCAATAATAATAGAAATTAATGCTCAAGTAAGGCCTATATTTACAAGTCAAGCCCCTACTCGGGAGACAATACTGGATAAGGTAATTTAATGCACAAATAAGACCTACAATGTCATATAAAGCCCCCACTCAGGCATCACAATAATTATACTCTCTCATGTCAACAACAATATACAAATAAGCACCCATACGGGAACATGATAATAATAACATTCTCGAAATACAACTCCCACAACTAAATTCCTTATAATGACCCTCCAGGTCATTTTTTGTATTTCCACATTCTTTCAATATTTAGAGCTTTTCTATAGCTGCCCTAAGTCATTTATGACTCACTGGTGCTGGCATTTTGGTTACTGGATAGTTCATTTATTTTTTAGAGCCAATTCTCTGTTTTGAAGTCGACGCTTATCAAATTTGGATACCAGGCCTAAACTCCAGGTAAACGACCTTGTATGCCAATTATAACAATTCCATCAGATCCAAAACATTGATTTTAGTCTAGGGGTACCCTTGTTCTGGGTCCCGAGTCTTTCAAACTCATTTTGGGGTATTGGGTGAAAAGTGATGAAAATGGCCATTTGGGTGTGGGACCCATATTTCATTAAAACGACCCCGGATGGAAATTTTAATTTTACCATTATATTCAGAATGTCAAATTTGTTATAGTATCATAGTTATTTGGCATTCACGGGGTTCCAAATAAATCCCGAGGACCCGTTGGAAACTTGACAAAATATTGCCAGGTGTTGATGCTGTTTCAGTTGGTGCAACCGCTTAAGCGGGACAAAGTGGTCCTTTGGACGCTTAAGCGTAAGCTTCTTTAGTGGATTGGGAACTACTTTGGCGGCTGGAGCCTTGGAACCACCTGCCCGCTTAAGCGGAGGCATGTCCGCTTTAGCGGTGACCGCTTAAGCGGCACCTGCAGAGCATTTAACCCTCTTTCACCCATTTTTCTCTCATATTTTCTAAGTGTTAGAGCATAAAAGCTCTAGATAGATAGTGGGAGAGAAGGGGCGATTCTTGGGTGTCCAAGGGAGCTTGGAGAGTTCGTTAACATCATTTTTTCCTCGTCTAAATCTTTGTAAGTTTTTTCTAATTTCTTGGTAAATTCTCCGTTTAAGCCCAAAAACCCTAGATAGATTTATGGGTTGATTTTTAATGTTATTGTTCTCTAAATTTATCCATTGTTGAGGGTAAATGATCCTTGAGGGACATTTTGACAATTTCAAACTTGTGATTTCGTAAGCGGGAGATTTTTGACTCAATTTTGGACCAGATGCATTTATATGCAATATGGGTATTGTTGTTCTCGTATTGATGATTAAATTATTATATTGATAGCGTGGCATTGTTCGGAGGCTTCTCATAAAGTAAAGGCTCCACTTTAACAAACTTTATCGAGGTTTCTTCGGTGTCTAGGTAGGTCAGGCTTACCCTACTTATAGATTGAGATTAATTATAGTATTATTATGATATTATGCTAGTTTGAGGTTGGGATATACGGTTGGTTTCTTAGTTATTAAAAGTTGGGTTATTTGGCCAATTTGAGGGCCGTTTCAGAGGTAGAATCGACCCATTTACTCTACCCTTAGGTAAATTGATGCTTTGGGTTGGGATATCACTCTTAGTTCCTTGTAGACTTAGGAGGCCTTCTTTTCAATATTATCATTAATCTTGAGCCTTAGACTACATAGTATATACCTAGTACAGGTCTAGGTTAATGATCTTGAGCTTATTTAAAGACTGGTTCGAGTCCGACACATTCTATGGACATATGGTATTTAAAGATCGGTTCGAGTCAGATATATTCTATTGATTTATGGTACTTAAAGACCAATTCAATTCTGACACACTCTGTTTACTTATGGTATTTAAAGACCGGTTTGATTCTGGCACATTCTATTTATTTATGATATTTTAAGACCGGTTCAAGTCTGACACATTTTATTGATTTATGGCCTTTAAAGATCGGTTTGAGTCTAGAATACTCTATCTATTTATGGTACTAAATTATCATTTTGAGTCCAGCACTTGTGGTGATTTAAGAGGAGGGAAATGCAGTTCAAGTCTGGTGTCTATGGGTTATTTCATGGTATTATGGTACCGGTTCGAGTCCGATGAGTTGTGGTTCGGAAGGGATTCATAAGTATGGTAATGGTACATTCCTTGATTGCATCCATCGGGCTTATAGGGGTCTGTTTGGATTAGTCTTCTCTTGTTTGTACCCTCTAGGCCCATGGGGGCCTAGTTGGGTTGTAATAACTACTTTAATTTGGGCATCGTATGTTTCTTTCTTTCTTTACCTATATCAGAGCATGTTCTCAGGTTTTCCCCTCTCCTTTGACTTATTTTACATCCTCGCATTTTATTATACTTTTATTATGATTTAGCTCAGTCGACCGATGATGCCTACTAATTACCCATTGTTTTGGTACTCATACTGTACTTCTACATCTTTTTTGGTGTAGATCTGAGCACTAGCCGCCACCATTTATATTCTATCCAGCTATCTACAGGTCTCGGAGATAGGGTGAGCTTTTCGAGCCGGAGCTGATCCCCTCTTCTTCCCCTATTTTTGGATAGTCTTTTATTTTGAGACTGCATGTGCATTGACACTATTAGTACTCTTATTCTTTTATAGTGGCTCTTGTACCGGCCTTACCAGGTCATGGGATTCCTTTTGTTTTTCTCCCTCTTTTATTTAGTCTTATATTTTTGTACTTATAGTTATGGGCAGGATTTGTGTTTTTTTTAATTCTTCCGCTATTGCACCCATTACTTGTCGTTCCAGGCTAAAGCTTGGCTTACTACTGGTAGTACATAGTAGGTGTCATCATGACTTAGAAATTAGTTCATGAAAAATTGGTATCAGAGCGCCTAGGTTCACTGGTATTATTGGTACAAGAGCAAGTGTCTAGAATAGTCCTGCGGATCAAAATGACGACGTCTGTATCTTATCTTCGGGTGGCTACAGGACATTCTTAGTATGACTTCACTTTCTTTATTCATTTTGTGCACCGAGTCTGTGTTGGTTTCTAAGGTTCTTATTGTTTCACTCTTTCGCAGATGGCTAGGACGCGAGCTACAATAACGGGTGATGGTGACCCTAAGCCCGCTGATAGAGCACTTGCTAGAGTTGGTGGATGACCCAGAGGTCGCGGCTAGGGTAGAGCTGCAGTCCTAGTTGGGGGGCTGGATAGAGAGCCTTTACCAGATCCTGTTATTGCTCCAGAGGCAGAGGTTGATCTACAGGTTAAGCCACCCCAGCCATTGGTAGGCTAGGGGGCAGCCAGTATCCATTGGGGTTTATTTCTTCGTCGTTGCTCAGAGATACCTTGGTCCAGTTGTTAGGGTTATTTGGTGGTGCACCGTCTGATGGTGCACAGTCTATCGATCAAAGTCGTACGAATATAGGGGCACTGCCCATAACTGTAGCACCCAGAGTTTAGGTTCCCCCAACACCGGTAGTTGCTCAGCCAGTCGTCACCCAACTTGTTATGGCTGTTGAGGAGCAGAAGATGTTGGGTAGATTTTTGAGATTGACTCCTCGAAGGTTTACAGGGGCTCCAGAAGAGGATGTATTTGAGTTCATAGCTGCTTGCGAGATTAGGCTCCATAATTTGCAGGGTGGCAGGGATGGTCCCCATAATTCTCGAGGAGGTTCTCAGGCAGGTAGGATGGGTGGTAGGTCAGATGCCCTGCCAGGCGATGGGCGAGGTCATTTATATGCTATACCTGGTAGACTAGAGTTAGAGTCTTTAGATGTTATTATAGGTACGATTTCAGTATGCCATCGATTGGCTATTGCTTTATTTGATCCGGGATCCACTTATTCATATATTTTTGCTTATTATGCACCACGGTAAGAGTTGTCTTGGTAGCCTTTATCTATGCTATTATGCGTATCTACTCTTGTGGGTGATTCTTTAGTAGTGGATCAGATTTATAGATCATTTATGATGACCGTTCGAGAATTTGATAATCGGGCCGATCTTATCGTATTAGATATGGTGGACTTTGATGTGATTATGGGCATGGATTGGTTATCCCCTTATCATATGGTCTTGGATTGCTTCTCCAAGACCGTTACCTTAGCCATGCCTGGCATACCCCTTATTGTGTAGTAGGGTTCTTTTGGTCATGCACTTACGGGGATTATTTTTTATATTTGGACAAGGAGATTGGTGTCGAGGGGTTGCAAGTCTTATCTCACTTATGTTCATGATTTTAGTACTGAGAGTCCCTCACTTGATTCTATTCCTATTGTCCGTGAGTTAGCTGATGTGTTCCCTACTGACCTACATGGCCTTCCTCCTGAGCGTGATATTGAGTTTTCTATTGATCTAGAGCCGGGTACCCAACCTATTTCTATGGCACCTTACCGCATGGATCCTGTAGAGCTTAAGGAGCTGAATTCTCAACTTCAGGATCTTTTGAGTATGGGTTTCATTCAGCCTAATGTATCTCCTTGGGGTGATCCTGTCTTGTTCGTAAAGAAAAAAGATGGCATATGTGTATTGACTATAGGCAGCTGAATAAGGTTACAGTAAAGAATAAGTATCCTATGCCTCACATTGATGATTTATTTTACCAGCTTCAGGGTGCGGCAGTGTTATCTAAGATTGACTTGAGATCGGGTTACCATCAGTTGAGGATTCAGGCTGAGGACATCTCTAAGACATCTTTCAGGACTCGATATGGCCATCATGATTTCCTGGTGATGTCATTTGGGTTGACCAATGCCCCAGCTGCGTTTATGGATTTGATGAATTGAGTTTTCACACCTTATTTGGACTCTTTCGTTATCATTTTCATTGATGACATTCTTGTATATTCTAGGAGTGGGGTAGGGGGGTAGGGAGGGGGGGAGCACGAGCTGTATTTGAGAATTATGCTCCAGACTTTGAGAGATTATAGGCTTTATGCCAAATTCTCAAAGTGTGAGTTTTGGCTCGATCTGTTACATTCCTAGGGCATGTGGTGTTTAAGGATAGGATTATGGTGGATCCAGCAAAGATTAAGGCTATTCGTGATTGTGCCAGATCTACATCTCTGAATTAGGTTCGTAGCTTTATTGGTTTGGAGGGTTACTACCGATGATTTATTGAGGGTTTTGCTTCTATCGCATCACCTATGACCAGACTAACTAGGAAGGAAGTTACGTTCAGTGGTCCGAGGATTGTGAGTTGAGTTTTCTGTAGGTCAAGAGCTTGCTTACTTCAGCTCCGATATTGACCCTTATTGTTGTGTACAGTTTATTGTGATGCTTTTGGTGTTGGTTTGGGTTATGTTCTGATGCAGCAGGGCCTAGTTATTGCTTATGCATCGAGGCAGCTTAAGATTTACAAGAGTAACTACCCCACTCATGATTTGGAGTTAGCGGTGGTGGTTTTTACGCTTAAGATGTGGAGGTACTACTTGTATGGTGTCCATTGTGAGATCTACACTGACCACCGTAGTCTTCAGCAACTTACGACTCAGAGAGAGCTTAATTCTAGGTAGCGTAGATAGATTGAGTTACTGAAGGACTATGATATCTCTATCTTATACCATCCGGGCAAGACGAAAGTAGTAGCGGACACCTTGAGCAGGAAGGCGGTAAGCATGGGTAGTTTGGCTTCTATTTCAGTTTAAGAGCGACCGTTGGCTTTGGACTTTTAATTCTTCGGCTTGATATTTCAAACTCCAGGAGGATCCTTGCAAGTTTCGAGGCTAGGTCTACCTTATTTGAGCAGATTTGGAGTTGCCAGTTTGAGGATAGTAGACTTTGTGGCATCTGTGATCAGGTGGCGAGGGGTGAGTCCAGTCTGGCTACCCTATATTCAGAGGGAATTTTGAGGTTTGATGGTCGTATCTGTTCTTTGAGGGTTGGAAACTTGATTCAGTTGATACTGCAAGAGGCTCATAGCTCCAGATAGTCTATTCACCTTGGGACAACAAAGATGTATAGAGATTTGAGGTAGTATTACTAGTGGAGTGGCATGAAGAGAGATGTTGCGGACTTTGTAGCTCGTTGCCTTCGTTGCCAGCAGGAAAAGGCCGAGCATCAGCAACCAGTGGATTACTTCAGAGGCTACCCATTCCTGATTGGAAGTGGTAGTGGATTACTATAGATTTTGTGACCAGTTTACCTCATTCTTCACGTGGTTTTGACAGTATTTAGGTCATCATGGATCGATTGACCAAGTTGGCTCATTTAATCCCAATTCAGATCTCCTTCAGTGCCAAGAGGTTAGCCCGTATCTACATCCGCGAGACAGTTCGCCTTCATGGAGTACCTGTGTCCATTATTTTTGATAGAGGCTCAGTGTTTACTTCTAGCTTCTGGAGGACCAATCAGGAGGATTTGGGTACTCAAGTCGATCTTAGCACCGCATTCCATCCTCAAATTGATGGTCAGTCAGAGCGGACCATTTAGTTCTTGAGGATATGCTCTGCGCGTGCGTGATAGACTTTGGAAGTCAGTGGGAGCAACACTTAGCTTTGGCAGAGTTCACTTATAATAATAGCAACCATTCGAGCATTGAGATGTGATGTCACCCAAAATATACCTTCAGAAAAGTATAATGCGGTCATGTATCAAATATAGAACCCAACTAGGTTGGGATCGATCCCATAGGGAATAGGGCTAAATTATGTAGAATGCTAGTCTGAGTAATTGGCAAATATGTGAAACTGGGGGGGGGGGGTTGTGAATAAATGATAACAATAACAATTACTGATTTTCGAATTTGTAAACAATATGAGAAATACACTAGGACTGTGATCCCCAATGATTCCTTAACTTCACCGGTTATTTGTGTTTGGCAAAACTGTCCCGCTGTGTTGCATGCAAAATCTAACAAGATATGTTCATCTAAACGTCTCTTGACCTTGGTTAGACGAATTTCACTCTTCTCCTCTCGATCTCCGAGTGTCGCACTACTAACCCTTGTCCTGGATCTCAGATAACTATCCCAGTTACGACTCAAGTTATTAGATGAAGGTTGATAGCTTCAAATCTCTATTGTTATTCCCTTTTCCCAATCTTTACCTCTCTCTCGAGCTAGTCTAGAATACTGACGAGTATCTAACGTTTGCAACCTTTAGAAGATCAATTATAACGAAGGTAATAACAATACATGCATTCATAACGATTCAGAATTACTTTGCACTTAACCCGTTTTGTTAATTCCTCATGGTTCACACAATCCTAGTTAATGGGTTTAGCTGCTCATTATTAGAAGAATACAAGAAGAATTCGAAGATGAAAACATAATTGTAAACTCACGATAATAAAGAAAACTCTGAAATCTTAATATTAATAGAAATCCTAGAACTGGTAATCCAAGATTACAAAATCAATAATGCGTCAAAATACTGGAAATATGTCTCAAAATAATGTACTGAATAACTCCTAAACATAGGACAATACAGGGGTATTTATATATACAAGATGAATCCTATCCTAAACAAAACAGGAAAACAGAGTTGACAACTTTCCACGGTATCGTGACTTGGTGTCATGGAACCAAGTCACACCACTTAAGTCAGTTTTGTGGAAATCAGTCAACATTGGACATCTCTGAAGTTGACTCACGACACACACTCATATCACGTGGGTGGACTCACGGCACGTGAGTCCTGTCGTGAGTTACATATCTGGTGCAGGACCTGGTTCTTTCATCTTCAGATACTTCATTTTCAAGCATGATTCTTCCTTATTGATCATTTTGCCTCTAAAAACCTATTCTCCTGCAATATAGAATAGAAAACACATCATACCGATCAAACATACCTAAGTTATTGCATAATTTCCTTGTTTTAAGCATCGAAAGTGCCATAAAACCATGGCGCATCAACACCCTCAGCTTAGAACGTTTGCATGTCGTCAGGCGAACAAAGCAAGATGAAAACGATGATGATTAACTAATATAAACCTAAGGGACCTATGACAGGCAACTCATTGCTTTTAACCTAAAAACTTTTCTGACCCCTCCTACTTTTAAATCAAAACCACAGTGTGTATACATGCAACATATTATCATGACATAGAAGGGATCAAGTGATGGCATCAGATTATGAACAAACAACTTAGCATATATGCAAATGACATTATCCGAACAAATAACAGCTATCAATGCAACCCAATGCACTCTCACAACAAAGAAGTCCTATACACTCACAGTATACTAATGAATATCAAAGCAGGGACTGGGTCTAAACACTCTCTCTCACACAAAGAAGTTCAAACAATGTGCGTGAAATGCCATAGGCTTGCCCTTATTTTCTATTCCTTAGTTTCTCGAACCATAGGACTAGGATTACTATAGGACTTTCATTGGCTTGTAATGTAGGCTTGAGGACAGGTGTGGTACATATGGATATAGTGACTCAAACCTCTTTGACACTACACTATTTTTGGCTCCTCTTTTTAATCATGTTTATTTATTCTCCCTTATTCTCCTTCATTTATTTTTAGATTTTCGGGTGTGATTTTCTTTATTCTTTCAAAACACAACTCTTTTTTTTTCCTTTTGCAATTTCTATTTGTTTTACTTCATCATTTGTTTTCTTTTTCTTTTTATTTATACAGCCAAATCTGTTCTTTTTTTTCTTTTACTAACCCGTTCTTCATACCCAAGTCAAACTACGTACCCCTATGATAGCCGCCCTCAACTTAGGCGATTTGCCTGAGTTGAGGTACACAATGTCCAAGGAGGGACTAGGGCCAAGATAGGTTCATTGTAAGTCAAAATGGGAAGGTGAGTAGGCTAACGAAAGAAATAGGTTAATTAAGGCTCAAACTCGGGATCAAGGGATACTTAATTCATTTGGTCAGGCATTTAGGTTAAAAGTGGAATTATTCAAAAATGGCCTATGAACTTTTCCTAACCACTATCCTATAACCTAGGCACGACTAATCGAGCAAGTTCTGGATCGCACATATAAAGTGAACTAGGTAATGACCTCACACATACATAGCACAAGGTTACACTATCAACTACTACCTATTCAGTTTATGCAATGCTAGCTACAATTATTCTATCGATAATACTAACGCCATAACAAGATCCAACAGCTGTCACAAACTAACATACTAGACACACAATTTTAAACAAAATTTTTTAGTAGGGGTATTCTTTAGACAATCATAAACAACATCAAAACATGTTCAAAACTCTACTGCACTAAGGTTCCATTATTTTCCTCCTAATTAAACACGAATACACCTAAACATGCCAGCTCTACTATGATAGCACACTTGGGGGAAAAGAAACACTGCAATAAAAACCCTCAAGTGGTAGTATACCCTCACCCACAACTAAATAATGGTGCACTGTCCCCAGTGCCCAACTAATAATATTATAAGTGTAAGGCACCATATGTGGGCCCTCCCAATACAAGATCATCAGCTTGCTCTCTGGGCTCTCTGCTAGGTACGTCCGGTGAAGGGGGTGCCTGACTAGAGGATGCACCCCGTGCCCTCTCCTCCTGAGCAATCTGACTGGCATGGTACTCTACTCAAGAGGCCTTAATTGCTCTCCAGAAATCACCCTCGAACTCATCACAACTATCAATCTGATCCTCCGGACTACTTATCTTCTATCAATAGAAGGCTCATTGTCAGTAAACAAATCCACCTCAAAAGTCGACCTCATCGGGGCCGGAACTGGCATAGGTGGAATGACAGGAGTGCTGCTCAGTACCAAAGCTCTAACCTCCTATCTCAAAGCAGCCACCTCTTGTGTCAATCCTATCATATCAAGAATCTGTGCCGAACTCATCCGGTAGCCATCCGTGTCTCAAAGCTATCAATCCACCCTTGCAACTCTCTCATCAATCTATCCATAGCCGCAGTCATCCGGGCTTCCACTCTAGCCTCTGGAGCCTCAACCGTGGTCCTAACCCATGACTTAAGCTGGGATACCAACTTAGCCATCTGGGCCTCAGTGTGAGCCTGCCTGTCAAATATTTGCGTCTATCCATCGACCAACTGCTGCAGGAAGTCCCTCTAAACTGAAACTATACTAGAGGGGGGCGGTGGTGCTGTAGTGCTTGTAACCTCATCGTTAATCACCGAGCCTGTGCCCTCAGCAGGTGTACGCACTATCTTCGATAAACTCATCGGTACTGGCGTACTAACTAGCTCCTCTCTATCTCTAGGCCCTTCAAAAAGGACTGCTCCTGATGACACAGGAGGTTGGGACCTCCGCGGAAAAACTGGGTGAGATCCCCGCTGCTACATCAACCCAATATCAACAATGCTAGTCACCTTGATAAAATGATCTACTGCAAGCATCTTAACCACACCAGCACTATCACATAGACCTTGAATCAGATAAGGGAAAGGGATGCTAGTAAATCTCTAAAAGCGCGCTCATAGATCTCCCTAATAATGTAACGGGTGATGTGGATGTCATATCCGGCGATGATGCTCGCTACCAAAATAGTCCTGTCCAAAGTAAATGAGTTATTAGCATTAGTGGGATGGTGCCTAACAACCGACCACCAAAACTGGCCCGCAAAGTGGAGCATAGACTTCTTGATGTCCAGCTTCCCAGTTACCCAACTAGCATCTATACCATCCTCTGCTATATACCCAGCAATCCACCGTAGAAACTCCAACCGTTGATCGGCGTCCCTCATTTTAGTCCTATTTCTGACAGTTTCCATACGGTGATCAAACTCAGCAGTCATGGCTGGAAATGGACATTCATCCCCATACAAGATCTATGGATGGTCTGCTCATAGATATCTACTCTGGTCTCTCGAAACAAAGTGTGAGTCAATGGTGGTTGGTCCCGAAGACGCTGTTCAATAGGTGTGATCAACTCAATAGACGCAATATAGGAATTATAAAACTCGCGGACCAACTCTGGGCTATAGTGACCAGGAAGCACCGTCAACCACCCAAATCCATAATGATCAAACACTGCCTTAATATCAGGTAGTGCCTTTAACTCCTCTAGCCGATACCAGGGCTCCTCAGTAATACTACGTCTACACAAGCCCCGCATAATAAGTTCGTCATCCCTATCATAAAAGTCCCTCATACCCTGAACACACCATCTTGTTTTTCCTTCTCTGAGAGGACGTCATGGAATTTTGCCCCCCAGTGCCAGAAATAGATGTTGTTGCCTCAACCGTAGAATCATCAGGTCCTTCAGCATTTTCCTCAGATCTAGATACATCAACCTCGTGTTCATCACCGGTTTCTAAAGCATCTTCCCCCTCTTCAGACTGGGGGGTGAAGTTAGAAGACTGATCAGGAGCAGCCGACTTGGCAGGTTGCGGGATAGGCTGAAGTGTGGTCCGCGCAGCAGCTTGTACCCTAGTTTGTATCCTCTTGGTATGAGGTACTAGTGTAGCATCATTGGTAGAAAGTTCGTATACTTCTTTGGATCCACTTTTATATGACACCGAAGGTTTATCACGTAACCTAGTTGTAAATTTGGGATTTTTTGTAACACCCCGTACATTTCCGAACCTATGAGACTATCTTAACATTTACATTAAACTTGAGGTGGTGGTTGTACTACACACTAATTTTGTTGGGCTGAATTAACATGTGCTAATGGGCTCAATTTAAGGCCCAATAATTAACCTATAAGACATGGCCCAAATGCAAAAATAATCCATTCCACCTTTGACCACGTAAACATATCATTTATGACTAAGTGTTTGTCTAAGGATGACTACAAGGGACTATATAAGGGGTTAAAAATCAGATTTTATTCAACAAGACACACATGCAATTTCTAGATTTTTCCACAAGATATTTCTCTCTTCTCTCAAACCTTAAGCAACCATTCCTTTGGACAAGATCACCCTTTTGCAAGCCTTGGTAAGTGTTTAATATTATGGTTTAATATATTATATGCATAAGAGGGTGTATAAATAATGTTTGTTAAGTTGACAAAGTGTTGAGCAGTCCACTATGTGTGAAACAGTCCACTTTTGCTTAATCGGTAAAGGGTTTTGCCTTATAAACTTGAAAGTGGGCTTGTGGTCTTGAAGGAAGTGAAATTGATGGATTCAATGTCAATATTCAAGATGCGGTTATGTACCTAACTTGGTTTCTCTATGTGTATAACTTGTTGGATTATTGTTATGAAATTGTGCATGGAACCGGTGGCGTATTGAAAGGAGAAAGTCGTTTTGGTGACGTTCTTGTGCATTTTGAAACCATGGTTGATCATTAGCATTAAAGTTTACCTAAAATATTAAAAGAGAAGCTTACTTATGGTCATGGACCATTTATTACAAAAAAGGATCCGCCTTCATGGATGGGGCACCTGTGGACGCAGATGCCAACGCAGGTGGCCCTGGACAAGGCCAATAGGGCACCTGCGGCCGTACCTCACCCACCTGCGGGTACAGGTGGCTTCTCAGGTCCCTCCAGAACTTTGTTTCGATTTTTTTTGCTTCTCTTTGAGCCCCCAAGGCCCCTATACCCTTCTTGGATGCAATCATCAACTTATGGTACCCTTTGAATGGCTCTAAGGGGTCGTTCGGAGGCATGTTGAAGTATATCAATGATGGATTGTTTTGAATATGTTATTGTGAAAGGTATTTAAGTGACGTGATGGAGTAAATGTGATGTTGTGTTGAAGAGGGAGTGTAAAGTATAAACTTAATGTGAAATGCTATCGGTTTATGATGTCTTGGTTGATGTGTGGCATGTTTTGGTGTTGTTGGTATGGTGATGCAGTAAACGGTATAGTAAGAGGGTGAAATGACATTATATGGCAGTCACGTATCTCATTTTCATTTTATGCATTCATAATGTGGTTAGTTATTAACGTGAGCTCCGTTATGTACTTGTGTTGTAGAGTAAAATGTAAGGAAGGAGATGAACTCTTGTATGCACATATTGGATTGTTGTATTCATATTGGGAAGATAAGGTATGTAAGGTTATTATTTTTCGTATTCCTTTGGCAGCACCTATTATCCTCATTGTTACTGAACTTGTTTCCATTCTGAAATGTTCTAAAGTATCTAATTTCAGGTTTGTTATAAATTGTTATTCACGTGACTCTTATTCATTGACTAGTGTTCCAAAGCTCCAATAATGTTATAACCACCAATGTATCAATCTTACAAAAGTAAAGGAATGAAGTAGTGCATAGTTGTTTACTGTTTGATTGTTGAGAATGGGTGGCAGCTCGAATAGGCAAAAGCCTAGCTAGAGACGATCCCAAGATTATTGGATCAGGGGGTAGCTCAATGGGGAAAAAGCCTAGCTCGAGCCAAACCTGACAGGGGGAGATCAAAGGGGCACATAAGCCTATCTCGAATCGAACCTTCTCTATTGATTTATGGGTGGAAAGCTCAAAGGGGCACATCAGCCTAGCTAGAGCCGATCCCAATGTTATGATATGTTATGATTATGACCCACTGATCATCTTGGGGCCTGGGCTTTATATTAATGAATGATGAATGAATGAATGAAAATAAAAGCAAAGAAAGTAATGAACGTAATGTAAATGGTTCCACACATACAAAGTGGTGGTTTATCCATATTGATCATTCATTTGTATTTGATTCCATTTGAAGTTCTTGTATTTCAAGCAGTTATTTATGGCCTTACATACTCAGTACATTCTTTCGTACTGACGTCCCTTTGGGGACTTACGTTACTTTCTCCAGGCATAGATGCTAGTAGACCTCCACAGTAGGATACGGGTCTTCTGTAAACTGTTGGTGAGCTCCAGGTTGATTCGGGGCTTTTCGAGTCACATGTGTACATCTATTTTGGTACTATGTAAATGTTGTATAAAGCGGGGACTTGTTCAGACTTTAGGTTGGTTACGTATCTGTTAGAGGCTTTGTAGACGTTGTGGGACAAATGAAGTAATGCAAGGAATGTATGCTTTTGACGTGGTGGCCCTAATGACCAAGTTTCATATCTATTGAATGTTTCTCCATGACTTCTGCCATTGGTATCTTGTATTTATATGTGATAGAATGTTGCTCACTCATAGACATGCATATGAATGTACATGGACGTAGGTTGGTTCTCTCGGGGCCTTAACGGCTTCGGGTGCCAGTCCGCCTCAATGGGATTTGGGGTGTGACAAAAGTGGTATCAGAGCAGGTCGTCCTAGGGTGTCTACAAAATCGTGTCTAAGTAGTGTCTTGCTTATGGATGTGTTGTGCACCACACTTATAATTAGGAGGATATGGGACATTTAGGAGTTGTTTCTTTTCTTCATTTCTTAAATCGTGCATTAGAGCCAAAGTTGTAGGTGGAATCATATCTTACCATTGAAATTGGTTTCCTTTGTTATAGTAAAATGCCGATTACAAGACAAGGTAGGGGCAAAGGTAAGAAGGTAGACATGCTTGCTGGAGAAGGAACTAGTAGATCACCACCTGACCAATCTAGTCAAGGTGGGGCTGAAACTGAGTTTGCATCGCGGGCTTCTTCTCCTATTCCATTTCCAGAAGAGCTGAGAAGGAGAGAAGTACCTACAGAACCTCCTGTTAATACTACTGAGCAGGATTTAAGGAATGCGGTGCAAATGTTGACTCAGATAGTTTCTGTAAAAAATCAAGGATGAGCTGGTCCAACGACAAGTGATGATGGTACGGCTAGGGCAGCTAGTCGGCGGACACAGTATTTTCTTAAATTAGATCCTCCTACGTTCACCGGGTCGAATCTTAATGAGGACCCACAGGATTTCATGGACCAGATTTAAAGGGCCTTAGATGTTATGCATATGTCTGATATAGAAACAGTGGAGCTTGCAGCATATATATTGAAAGGAGAGGCTATATTATGGTACTAAGATTGGAAACAATCTAGGGGTATCGGTGCACTTCCAGCTAATTGGGAAGAATTCAAAATGGCATTCCTAGATCATTATCTTCCATATGAGATCCGAGAGGCTCGTGCAGACCAGTTCTTAAATCTCCGTCAAGGGAATATGAGCGTCAGAGAGTACAATGTTCGATTTAACTCCTTGGCTCGGTATGCTCCTAATGTAGTAGCCACTATGGATGACAGAGTCCATCGGTATGTGGAAAAATTGGAGACATATTTGGTGAGGGAATGTACTATTGTTGCATTGAATAGGGATATGGATATAGCCAGAATACAAGCCTTTGCACAGAAAATGGAGGATCAGAGATGGAGGAGAAGGGTGCAAGAATTTAAAAGAGGGTCGTCAAAGAGGGCTAGATCTATAGGACAGTTCATGGCGTCCCAAGGAGAATTTAGGCCTTGGGTTTTTAATAGACCGCCTAGGACATCATTTTCTTATCCTACAGCAGGTACTCCATCCCAATTTCGGGGGTTTAGAGGCAGCCATTTTGGGCAGAGTAGTGGGATTCGAGGTTCACAGACAGCAGAATTTTCTTGTAAGCCGTGTCAGCACTGCAAAAAGTTTCATTTAGGTGAATGCCGATTTGGAATGAATATTTTATTTCGGTGCGGTATGTCGGGGCACCTGATGAGAGAGTGTCTACAAGGGGACACAGGTAGTATGGCGCGACCTACGGGATCAACCATTGCATCATCATCATCGGTTCCTTTCTTAGGCAAGTGTGCAGCCTGCTAGTCGTGGTAGAGGTGCTAGAGGAGCATCCAGTTCTAGTGGAGTACAGAACAGTACCTATGCTTTAGCAAATCGGCAGAATTTGGAGGCTTCTCTTGATGTAGTTACAGGTACATTTTTCATCTTTTCACATAATGTATATGCTTTGATTGATCCGGGTTCTACCCTATCATATGTTACTCCATTGATTGCTGAAAAATTTGAAAGAACACCGGAATTACTAGTTAAGCCATTTGAAGTATCTATACCAGTTGGTGAATCTATTATAGCTAAAAGAGTATATCGTAATTGTATGGTTACTGTTTGTGATCATGATACGTTGGCTGATCTTATTGAGCTGGAAATGATAGATTTTGATGTTATAATGGGTATGAACTGGTTGGCTTCTGGTTATACCACGGTAGATTGCCGAGCTAAGAAGGTATATTTTCATTTCCCACAAAAGCCCGTCCTTGAATGGAGGGGTAATGTTGGAGCACCGAGAGGTAAATTTATTTCTTATCTTAAGTCAAGGAAAATGATATCCAAGGGGCATATATACCATATAGTAAGAGTGCATGATACCGATGTGAAGTCACCGACTCTTCAATCGGTTCCGGTGGTAAATGAATTTCTTGATGTATTTCCTGAAGATCTTCTAGGTTTGCCTCCAGAATGAAAAGTAGAGTTTGGTATTGATGTGATTCCAGGCACTCAGACTATCTCTATTCCTTTGTATATAATGGCCCCGACAGAGTTACGGGAATTGAAGGAGCAATTGAAAAACTTGCTAGACAAGGGATTCATAAGGCCTAGTATGTCCCCTTGGAGTGCACCAGTATTATTTGTACGGAAAAAAGATGGCACGTTGAGAATATGCATTGATTATCGACAACTGAATAAGGTAACAGTTAAGAATAAATATCCTCTCCCCAGAATTGATGATTTGTTTGACCAATTACAGGGTGCCAAATGTTTCTCAAAGATTGACCTGAGATCGGGATATCATCAGGTAAGGGTTAGAGAAGAAGATATACCTAAGACAGCTTTCCAAACACGGTATGGTTATTATGAATTTCTGGTTATGTCATTTGGGCTAACAAATGCACCAGCAGTTTTTATGGATTTGATGAATAGGGTGTTCAAGCCATTCTTAGATGTGTTCGTGATGGTGTTTACAGATGATATTTTGGTTTATTCAAGATCATAAGAGGACCATGCTAATCACTTATGATAGGTGTTACAGATTCTTCGTGATCATAAGTTATATGCAAAGTTCTCTAAATGTGAATTTTGGTTAAAATCTGTGGCATTCTTGGGTCATATTGTGTTGGATGAGGGGATAAGGGTTGATAATCAAAAGATAGAAGCTGTGAAGAATTGGCCAAGACCTACGACGCCTACAGAGATTCATAGCTTTCTCGGATTGGCAGGTTATTATAGAAGATTTTTTGAAGGATTTTCTTCCATTTCAGTACCTTTGACAAAGCTAACACACAAGGAAACCAAGTTTCAATGGAATGCTGCATGTAAGAAGAGTTTCCAAAAGCTGAAAAATAAATTGACGTCTACACCTGTATTGGTACTTCTGGAAAGTACAGAAGGGTATATGGTATATTGTGATGCTTCCGGAGTTGGCCTAGGATGTGTATTGATGCAGTACGGTAATGTGATAGCCTATGCCTCACGACAATTGCGGACACACGAGAGGAATTATCCCACACATGATCTTGAGCTAGCAGCTGTGATATTTTGTTTAAAGATATGGCACCACTATTTGTATGGGGTTCATGTTGATATATATACTGATCACAAGAGTTTGCAATATATCTTTAAGTAGAAGGACTTAAATCTGAGGCAATGGAGGTGGCTTGAACTATTAAAAGATTATGATATTGATATCCTATATCATTCGAGAAAAGCAAATGTGGTAGCCGATGCATTAAGCCGCAAGACAATAGAAAGCACTAATGGCCAACACCCGGAGAACCAAGGTATCGTCAAGGATCTAAATCAACTAGCCAGCTTGAGATTTCGCCTTCTTGAATATCCAGACGAAGGGGTTGTTGTGCAAAATGTGGCAGAATCTTCATTAATAGCTGAAGTGAAGGAAAAATAGTATGCGGACCCTATTTTATTGTAGCTGAAAGAGAATGTACAACAAGGTTCGACAAAGGCATTTGATCTTACGCAAGAGAGAGTACTTCAGTGCCAAGGTAGATTGTGTGTACCGTATGTGGATGAGCTAAGGAAACGGATCATGACAGAGGCACATCATTCGCGGTATTCTATTCCTCCGGGAGCCACCAAAATGTATCATGATTTGAAAGAAATGTATTGGTGGGGTAACATGAAGAAGAACATTGCAGAATTTGTAGCCCAATGTCCAAATTGTCAACAAGTAAAAGTAGAGCATCAGAAACCTAGAGGTCATATGCAATGTATAAATCTTCCAGTATTGAAGTGGGACATGATTAATATGGATTTCATAACAGGTTTGCCTGGTACACTGTGAAAATTTGATTCATCTGGGTAATAGTTGACAGGCTTACCAAGTCAGCACACTTCCTACCGATCAAGACCACCTATGCAACTGAAGAGTATGCACGGTTGTATGTTAAAGACATAGTGTGATTACACGGGGTTCCAATCTCTATTATATCAGACAGAGGAGCTCAATTTACCGCACACTTTTGGAAATACTTTTAGAAGAGTTTAGGAACCCGAGTGAATTTAAGTACGGCTTTTCATCCTCAGACAGATGGACAAGCAGAACGTACTTCCCAAACACTTGAAGATATGCTACGAGCTTGCACATTGGACTTTAAAGGTAGTTGGGATGATCATATACCTCTTATTGAGTTTGCCTACAATAATAGCTATCATTCAAGTATCAAAATGGCACCTTATGAAGCTTTATACGAAAGAATGTGTAGATCACCAATTGGATGGTTTGAAGCAGGTGAAACTGCCTTAATTGGGCCAGATCTTGTTCATCAAGCTATGGAGAAAGTTAAAGTGATACAACAACGGTTACAAACCGCCCAAAGTCAACACAAGTCATATGGTGATTTTAGAAGAAGGGGGCTAGAATTTTTCATAGGTGATTGGGTCTTCTTGAAAGTGTCACCAATGAAAGGGGTAATGAGATTTGGAAAGAAAGAAAAGTTGAGTCCACGTTTTATAGGGCCATATAAGATTACCCAAAGATTTGGTCAAGTTGCGTATGAATTAGTACTACCCCAAGAACTCTCCACAGTTTATCCAGTGTTTCATGTTTTGATGCTTTAGAAGTGCATAGGAGATCCATCTCGTATTGCTCCCATTGAAGATGTACAAGTTACAGAAGATCTCACATATGAGGAAGTACCTATCGCTATTCTGGATTGACAAGTGAAGAGGTTAAGGAATAAAGACGTAGCTTCTGTAAAAGTGCTTTGGAGAAATCAACAAGTAGAAGAAATCACGTGGGAAGCCGAAGAAATGATGAAGTCTAAATACCCGCATTTATTTCAAACGGAAGAACAAGTTCAAGATACGGAATTGGAGCAATAACAAGTAAGTATCTATAAGCATTGTGTGTATATAGTAACATGAAGGATAAACTTAGACTTGAATATGTGTAAATTGGATAATGTTACTAACATTCGATGACGAATGTTCCTAAGGGGGGAAGGATGTAACACCCCGTACATTTCCGAACCTATGAGACTATCTTAACATTTATATTAAACTTGAGATGGTAGGTGTATTACACACTAATTTTGTTGGGATGAATTAACATGTGCTAATGGGCTCAATTGAAGGCCCAATAATTAAGCCATAAGACATGGCCCAAATGGGAAAATGATTTATTCCACCTTTGACCAAGTAAACATATCATTTATGACTAAGTGTTTCGATAAGGATGACTACAAGGGACTATATAAGGGGTTAAAATCATATTTTATTCAACAAGACACACATGCAATTTCTAGATTATTCCACAAGATATCTCTCTCTTCTCTCAAACCTTAAGCAACCATTCCTTTGGACAAGATCACCCTTTTGCAAGCCTTGGTAAGTGTTTAATCTTATGGTTTAATATATTATATGTATAATAGGGTGTATAAATCATGTTGGTTATGTTGACAAAGTGTTAAGCAGTCCACTATGTGTGAAACAGTCTACTTTTGCTTAGTCGGTAAAGTATTTTGCATTATAAACTTGAAAGTGGACTTGTGTTCTTGAAGGAAGTGAAATTGATGGATTAAATTTCAATATTCAAGATGTGGTTATGTCCCTAACTTGCTTTATCTATGTGTATAACTTGTGGGATTGTTGTTATGAAATTGTGCATGGAACCGGTGGCGTATTGAAAGGAGAAAGTAGATTTGGTGACGTTCTTGTGCATTTTGAAACTATGGTTGATCATTAGCATTAAAGTTTACCTAAAATATGAAAATATAAGCTTACTTATGTCCATGGACCATTTATTACAAAAAAGGATCCGCCTTCGCGGATGGGGCACCTGCGGCCGTACCTCACCCACCTGCGGGCGCAGGTGGCTTTGTAGGTCCCAGCAGAACTTTGTTTCTATTGTTTTTGCTTCTCTTTGACCCCCCAAGTCCCCTATACCCTTTTTGGATGCAATCATCAACTTATGGTACCCTTTGAATGGCTCTAAAGGGTCGTTCGGAGGCATGTTGAAGTATATCAATTATGGATTGTTTTGAATATGTTATTGTGAAAGGTATTTAAGTGACGTGATGGAGTAAATGTGATTTTGTGTTGAATAGGGAGTGTAAAGTATAAACTTAGTGTGAAATGCTATCGGTTTATGATGTCTTGGTTGATGTGTGGCATGTTTTGGTGTTGTTGGTATGGTGATGCAGTAAATGGTATAGTAAGAGGGTGAAATGATGTTATATGGAAATCACGTAGCTCATTGTCATTTTATGCATTCATAATGTAGTTAGTTGTTAACGTGAGCTCCATTATGTACTTGTGTTGTAGAGTAAAACGTAAGGAAGGTGCTGCACGATTTAATGTCGTGGCACGACCTGGTTGTACTCGTCGTTCAATCTTCCGGCCATGATACAATTTCATCTTTTCTTTATAAAGTGCTTAACTTTCATAAGCCCGTAGACGAAATTCATCCATCTCATTCATCTGATCTAGCCTCAATTTAGCCGCTTCACTCTATTCTAGATTCAACCTCTTCAATGCCCATAATGCTTTATGTTCAAGTTCGATCGGCAAATGGCACAATTTACCAAAAACCAGTTGATATGGAGACGCACCAATAGGTGTCTTGAATGCAGTTCGATAAGCCCATAAAGCATTATCTAATCTTCTCGCCTAATCAGTTCTATTGGCATTCACCGTCTTTGCCAAAATAGACCTAATCTCACGATTTGACACTTCAACTTGCCCACTCGTCTGAGGATGGTAAGGTGTTGAAACCTTATGTTTGACACCATATTTTTCAAGTAAGGTCTTGAACAACCGATTGCAAAAGTGGGATCCTCCATCACTAGTGATTAGTCAGGGTGTACCAAATCATGGAAATATGTTCTTTTTCAAGAATGCCGTGACACTTCTTCCTTCATTATTGGGAAGCATAATCGCCTTCACCCATTTAGAAGTATAGTCAACAGCTACCAAAATGTATTTCATCCCATGTGAACTCACCAAGGGCCCCATAAAATCAATTCCCCATACATCAACCAATTCGAGCTCAAGGATAGTTGTAATAGGAAGTTCATGTCTGCGTGAGATATTCCTTTGTCTTTGACATTAGTCGCAGGCCCGAGCATAGTCATGAGCATCTTTATAGATGGTAGGCCAATAATAACCGCATTGTAAGATCTTGTACGTTGTCCGCGTACCACCATGATGACCCCCAACTGGAGATGAATGACATGCTTCCAAGATACTCATCATTTTAACCTCTAGGATACACTTTCAAATTATACCTTATGCACATACTCTAAATAGTTAAGGCTCATCTCCGAAGAATTTTCTCACCTTATGCATGAATCTCCTCCGTTGCTAGTACAACATATCTTCCGGGACTAGGTCACTCGCCAAAAAGTTGGCAAAATCTAAAAACCAAGGGATTAAGTCTTGTGATGCTGCCAGCACTTGCTCATCTGGAAAAGTATCATCAATATCAAAATCATCCCTTAATTTAAGCATGGCCTCCTCCTCAAGGCATGATAGATGGTTATTAACTTGATTCTCGGTTCCCTTTCAGTCCTTGACTTCAAAATCAAATTCTTGCAGTATAAACATCCATTGAATCAATCTTGGCTTAGCATCCTCCTTCGATATAATATACCGAAGTGTTGCATGGTCTGTATGCACAATTACCTTTGTGCCAATCAAGTACGAATAAAATTTCTCAAAAGTGAAGACCATTGCCAACAATTCTTGTTCAGTCACAATGTAGTTCTTTTGAGCTGGATTAAGTGCTTTGCTAGCGTAGTAAATTCGATGTAAAATCTTTTCATATCTTTGGCCAAGGACTACACCCAAAGCTACTCCACTAGAATCACACATAACCTCAAATAGCATCATCCAGTCTGGTGAGACAATAATGGGGGCTGAAGTCAATTTCCCTTTTAGACACTCGAAAGCTTTTAGGCATGCCTGATCAAACACAAACTTTACCTCTTTCTCCAAAATTTTGCATGACGGATGTGCAATCTTAGAGAAATCCTTGATGAATCTTCTATAAAAGTCAGCATGACCTAAAAAACTTTGAATCCCTTTCACAGAAATGGGTGGGGGTAATTTTTCAATCACCTCAATCTTGGCTTTTTCTACTTCAATACCCTTCTTCGAGATTCGATGACCCAACACAATACTTTCTTTGACCATAAAGTGACATTTCTCCCAATTTAGAACCAAATTGCACTCCTCGCATCTTTGCAATACCTTAGCAAGGTGGGCCAAGCAATCATTAAAAGAGTCTCCTACAACTGAAAAATCATCCATAAATCCCTCAATAGTGTCTTCCACCATGTCAGAAAAAATGGACATCATGCAACGTTGAAAAGTTGTTGGTGCATTACATAATCCGAAAGGCATCCTCTTGAATGCAAATGTCCCATATGGACAAGTGAAAGTGGTCTTCTCTTGGTCTTCGGGAGGGATGAAAATCTAATTATAACCCGAATAACTATCGAGGAAACAATACCATCCTCTACCAGCAAGGCGGTCTAACATCTAGTCCATGAAGGGCATGGGAAAATGGTCCTTCTCAGTCTAAGAATTTAGCTTTCGATAGTCCATTCAAACTCTTCATTCGGTGAGTGGCCTCATTGGGATTAACTCATTCTTGTCATTTGGAACCACAGTGATTCCTCCTTTGTTTGGCACACACTGAACTGGGGTTACCCACTTGCTATTTGCAATGGGGTAAACCACACCTGCATATAACCACTTGATGATTTCTTTATTCACAACTTCCTGCATAGGTGGGTTCAGACGACGTTGGTGCTCAATACTTGGTATACACTCAGGAACAAGCTGTATCTTATGAGTGCAAATGCCGGGTGGAATCCCTATAATATCAGTAATGGACCAACCAATGGCCCTATTAAATTTCTTCAATACTGAAACCAGAGCTTATACCTGCCATCGTGCTAACTCAACATAAATGATTATGGGCACGGTGTTATTGGTTCCCAAAAATGTGTAGCGAAGGTGAGAAGGAATAGCCTTAAGCTCTAAGACTGGAGGCTCCTCAACAGAAGGGCAAGCCGGTGAGGTCACCCTATTCTTCAAATCGAGATCAAGTTCTTCGGAGCATAAGTGTAGGATCCCCTACCAGCAATCTCTCCTACCATCTCATCATATTCTTCAATACCATCACTATTAAAATTCATAACCACAGCAACAAGAGATTCTACCCCCAACCTTTCTTCAATCAGAATGACTATGGCACTCTTATCAAACGTATCAATTACAGAAATCACCTGCATATCATTCGGTTGCTTCATGGAACGACAAATATTGAAAGTAACTTGTTCATCATTTAACCTGAATTTCATCTGCCCTATTTCCATGTCAACCAAAGCATGGCCAGTGGCAAGGAATGGTCTCCTCAGGATGATAGGAACATCGAAGTCAACTTCACAATCTAGAATTACAAAGTCAGCTGGAAAGATGAAAGATGCAACTTTCACCAAAACATCATATAGAATGTCTATCGATTTTTTCACAGTTCTATCTGCCATGAGAAGCCTCATAGAAGTCGGTTTTGGTGCTCCCAACCCCAACTGCTTGAAAATGGCTACCGGCATTAAGTTAATGCTAGCACCCAAATCACACAGTGCCTTTGCAAAGTTGTAAGACCTGATAGTAAAAGTTATTATGAGGGCTCCTGGATACTTCTTCTTATCAACTAGGGAACGCGAAGCGGCTGCACTACAATGATGCAAGTTATCTGCCGGCTCAAAAGTGACAGCTCTCTTCTTCGTCACTAAGTCTTTCATGAACTTCACGTAACCAGGCATCTGCTCCAAAGCCTCAACAAGAGGGATATTTATCGATAGCTATTTCAATATCGTAATAAACTTCTGGTACTTACCCTCCTCTACCTTCTTTTTTAACCTTTGAGGAAAGGGAGGAGGAGGTCGTGGGATAGTTTTCAAAACTTGTGGAACCTCCTTTTCCTGCCTCTTTTTAGATTCTACTTTCAAATTATTACTGTTATCTGCTGCTAACTTTTTTGGCTCCATCTCAACCTCTTCATCAACCACTACTGGCTTATCTCTCTTACCATTATCCGCATGCATAGATGGGTCAATCGTGCTTTTTTCGCTTCTTGTAGTAATGGCTAAACAATGACCGTTATTTTTAGGATTTTTGATGGTGTTACTTGGAAGAGTGCCTGATTGGCGTTGGTTTAATGCCACTGATATCTGCCCAAACTGTTCCTCCAACTGTTTTATGGCGTTGGTTTAAGCAATTTTCTTGGGTTTTTTATCCTTTAACCAATTTGGTAAGAAGGGTTTCCATTCGTGAATTTTCGTAGTCAGTATTATGGTTCCCTGGTGGAACATAAGCACTGCTCTTCTCCTTGTAATCATCTTTCATCTCCAATCTCCATCACGATCTTGATTTCTGTCTCTATATCCTGACCTATTGTAATTGTCTCCATAATAGTTTCGACCTTGATTTCCTTGCCTCGAGTTCCAAGAGTCTTGATTATATCCTTGGTCCTATGGTCGAAAACCCTCCACTTCTTGATCCAAGTACTTAGCTTCCTCATCAGATTCATAATCATCATGCTTAGGTGCTTTACCTTGTACACTTACGGCATACACCTTTTCAACATCTCTAGCTGCAATCTGTTTGGCTAGCAAACCAATTTATGTTCTCAGTTGTGCAACCTCTTGAGCTACAGATTAATCCAAAACCCGTTGTGCTGCTGATGCTCCAATAGTGTATGTTCCAGCTGGTGTCTCTTCCTCCTGAGTATGCCATCCTCGGTTAGTCTTAGTAATACGATCCAAGATCTCTGAAGCTTGTTCCCACCTCAAACTCATAAATGCTCCTCTAGTGATAGTAACTGCTACAGCCTTAGTATTTATATTCAAAGCCCTGTAGAAGATATAAAGTAGACTCCTACCACTCATCTTATGATTTGGCACTTTCTAAAGCTTCTTCTTGAACCTTAGCCATGTTTCATAAAGTGCTTCAGAATGTAGTTGTCTGAAGTTATAAATCTCATCCTTCAACTGTAGCATCTTGGAGGGTGGAAAAATCTCTCCATAAATTGATTTCTCAACTCTTGCCAAGTTGTAATGGAGCCCCGTGGTTACTCTGCCAACCACAAAGTAGCTTCTCCTGTTAACGAGAATGGAAACAATCTTAATCGAATAGCCTCTTGGTCCACTCCGTTCAAATTATACAAAGTACAAACCCCCACAAAGTTCATCACATGCATATTAGGATCATTCATAGGAAGACCCGTGAATACACATTTCAAGTTAAGCAGGTGGATCATGGCACTTGTAATGTCGAACTTTATGCCCTGAGGTAACTCTGGTGGAATAACGGCACCAGTATCAATCGGCTCAAAATAAGCCACATCTTCTTCCTCAGGATCATCATAAACTGGTATATGTGGTCTTTGAGATGTTTGGTGTGCCCTTAATCTTCTTTGTCTTTCTTCAGCATCAGCAAGACGCTGTGTTGTTTCTTACATAACTCAATTATCTCTATCTGCTTGTCTAAGAGCAGCTTGCCTAGCTTGCTCTTACCGTGTCAATCGAGTTGTAGTTTGGTCCACTGTTTCATGACCAACTGTCTGAATTGGTTGGTTATGAATGTCTCCCGCAGCTGCAGGATCCTGAACTCCGTCGGTATTCACCATTCTTCGATTAGCTCTCAGATTTCTTTCTATTTCAGGATCAAGTGGAATCAGGGGATTGCCTTGACTCCTAGTATTGCGCATACACCGGCATGTGCCCTTAAAAGTATAATGAAAGAAAACCAATCAACTCCTACAAGAAAAATACTCAACTCTGTAACTGTAGTTCCCCGGTAAAGACGCCAAAATTTGATGTCGCCCAAAATATACCTTCAGAAAAGTATAATGTAGTCGTTGTATCAAATATAGAACCCAACTAGGTTGGGGTCGATCCCACAGGGAATAGGACAAAATTATGTAGAATGTTAGTCTGAGCAATTGGCAAATACGTGAAACTGGGGGGTTTTGTGAATAAATGATAACAATAACAATTGCTGATTTTTGGATTTGTAAACAATATGAGAAATACACTAGGACTGTGATCCCCAATGATTCCTTAACTTCACAGGTTATTTGTGTTTGGTAAGATTATCCCGTTGCATTGCATGCAAAATCTATTAAGATATGTTCATCTAAACGTCTCTCGACCTTGGTTACACGAATTTCTCTCTTCTCCTCTTGGTCTTCGAGTGTCGTACTACTAACCCTTGTCCTGGATCTCAGATAACTATCCCTGTTATGGGTTAAGTTATTAGATGAAGGTTGATAGCTTCAAATCTCTGTTGTTATTCTCTTTTCCCAATCTTTACCTCTCTCTCGAGCTAGTCTAGAATACAGGCGAGTATCTAATGTTTGCAACCATTAGAAGATCAATTATAACGAAGGTAATAATAATACATGCATTCACAATGGTTCAGAATTGCTTTGCACTTAACCCATTTCGTTAATTCCTCATGGTTCACACAACCCTAGTTAATGGGTTTAGCTTCTTATTATTGCAAGAACACAAGAAGAATTTGAAGATGAAAACATAATTGTAAACTCACGATAATGAAGAAAACTCTGAAATCTCAATATTAATAAAAATCCTAGAACTGGTAATCCAAGAATACAAAATCAATAATGTGTCAAAATATTGGAAATATGTCTCAAAATAATGTACTGACTAACTACTGAACATAGGACAATACAGGAGTATTTATTGATACAAGATAAATCCTATCCTAAACAAAACAGGAAAACATAGTTGGCAACTTTCCACGGTATCGTGACTTGGTATCGTAGAACCAAGTCACTCCACGTAAGTCAGTTCCATGGAAATTAGGCAACATTGGACATCTCTGAAGTTGACTCATGACACCCACTCACATCACGTGGGTGGACTCATGGCATGTGAGTCCTGTCGTGAGTTACATCTCTGGTGCAGGACCTGGTTCTTTCATCTTCAGATACTCCATTTTCAAGCATGATTCTTCCTTATTGATTATTTTGCCTCCAAAAATCTATTCTCCTACAATATATAACAGAAACACATCATACCTACCAAGCATACCCAAGTTATTGCATAATTTCCTTGTTTTAAACATCGAAAGTATCATAAAACCATGGTGTATCAAGATGGAACCATTTGAGGCATTATATAGTACGCGTTGTCAATTTCTAATAGGTTGGTTTGAGACTTCAGAGATTAGCCCCTATGGTACTGACTTGCTTCGTGAGTCCTTGGATAGGGTATGGGTGATTCAGGATAGGTTGAGTGCAGCTTAGAGTAGGCAGAAGAGTTACGTTGATCGTAGACTTCGTGCCTTCAAATTTGAGGTTGGTGATTGAGTTTTCCTTTGAGTATAACCTATGAAGTGCGTGATGAGGTTCGAGATAAAGGGTAAGCTCAGCCCCAGGTATATTGGCCCATTAGAGATACTTCGAGCAGTTGGAGAGGTAGCTTATGAATTTACCTTGCCCCCAGATTTCTCAGTTGTTCATCCAGTTTTCCATGTCTCTATGTTGCAATGTTACATCCTGAATAAGTCTCATGTACTTCGGTAGTACTCGGTTCAATTGGACGAGAGATTGGTGTTTATAGAGAAACCAATCCTTATTTTAGCCAGGGATGTTAGGCGATTGCGCTCCAAGGAGATTCCAGTGGTTAAGGTCTATTGGAGGCACCATCTAGTTAAGGAGTCTACTTGGGAGATCGAGAACGAGATGCGGACCCATTATCCCTACCTGTTTGAGCCTTCAGGTACATCTTTACCCTTTATTTTCGCGGACGAAAGTCCTTTTAGTAGTGGATATTGTAATGATCCTCCAAGTCATTTTCTGCATTTCCACATTATTTCTACATTTAGAGTTTTCCCATAGCTTCCCCAAGTCATTTATGACTTGCTGGTGCTGGCAGTTAAGTTATCGGGCAATTCAATTGGTTTTTAGAGACAATTCCCTATTTTGAAGTCGATGCTTTTCAAATTTGGCTACCGGGCCTAAACTCCATTTAAACGACCTCGTATGCTAATTTTGACAATTCCATCAGCTATGGAACATTGATTTTAGGCTTGGGTGACCCTTGGTCCAGGTCCCGAGGCTTCCAGACTTGTTTTGGGATATTGGGTGGAAAGTGACGAAAACGGCCATTTGGGTATGGGACCCATATTTCATTGAAACGACCCCGGGTGGAAATTTTGATTTCTCTTTTGAGTCAAGAATTTCAAATCTGTTAGGGTAGCATAGTTCATTTACATTCACGGGTTCCGAACCAATCCCGATGACCCGTTGGAAACTTGGCAAAATATTGTCAAGTGTTGATGCTGCTTCAGCTGGTTCAACCACTTAAGCGGCCAAAGGAAGCCACTTTAGCGGCTTGGGCACCACTTTAGTGGATGAAGCCTTGGACCCTCCTATCTGATTAAGCGGAGGCTTGTCCGCTTTAGCGGTGACCGCTTAAGTGGTCAAGTGGCCGCTTAAGTGGCACCTGAAGAGCATTTAACCCCCTTTCACCCGTTTTTCTCTCATATTTTCTAAGTGTTAGAGCATAAAATCTCTAGAGAGATAGTGGGAGAGAAGGGGCGATTCTTGGGTGTTCAAAGGATCTTGGATAGTTCGTTAACATCATTTTTTTCCTCGTCTAAATCTTTGTAAGTTTCGTCTAATTTCTTGGTAAATTCTCCGTTTAAGCCCAAAAACCCTAGCTAGCTTTGTGGGTTGATTTTTAATGTTATTTTGCTCAAAATTTATCCATTGTTAAGGGTAAATGATCCTTGAGCCTTGAGGGACGTTTTGACGATTTCAAACTTATGATTCAGAAAGCAAGCCCCACGTGAGATTTTCAACTCGATTTTAGACCCGATGCATTTATATGCAATATAGGTATTGTTGTTCTCGTATTGATGAGTAGATTATTATTTTTATAGCGTGGCATCATGAGAAGGCTTCTCAGAAAGGAAAGGCTCCACTATAGCTGACTTTATCGAGCTTTCTTCAGCGTTCAGGTAGGCTAGGCTTACCCTACTTATAGATTTAGCTTAATTATGGTATTAGTATGATATTATGCTAGTTTGAGGTTCGGATTTATGGTTGGTTGCTTAGTTATTAAAAGTTAGGTTATTTGGCCGATTTGAGGGCCGTTTCGGAGGTAGAATCGATCCATTTACCCTACCCTTAGGTAAATTGATGCTTTAGGGTTGGGATATCAATCTTAGCTCCTTGTTGATTTAGGAGTCCTTCTTTCGCAATATTATCCTTAATCTTGAGCCTTAGACTACATAATATATACCTACTACGGGGCTAGGTTAATGATCTTGAGCTTATTTACAGACCGGTTCGAGTCCGGCACATTCTATTGACTTATGGTATTTAAAGACCGGTTCAAGTCCGGCACATTTTATTGATTTATGGTATTTAAAGAACGATTCAAGTCTAGCACATTCTATTGATTTATGGCCTTTAAAGACCGGTTTGAGTCCGGCATACTCTATCTATTTATGGCACTAAATTACCGATTTGAGTCCATCACTTGTGGTGAGTAATGAGGAGGGAAATCCGGTTCAAGTCCGGTGTCATGGGTTATTTCATGGTATTATGCTACCGGTTCAAGTCCAGTGAGTTGTGGTTCGGAAGGCATTCATAAGTATGGTAATGGTACATTCCTTGATTGCATCCATCAGGCTTATGGGGGTCCTCTTGGATTAGTCTTCTCTTGTTTGTACCCTCTAGGCTTATGGGGGCCTAGTTGGGTTGTAATAGCTACTTTAATTTTGGCATCGCGTGTTTCTTTATTTATTTACCTATCTGAGAGCATGTTCTCAGGTTTGCCCCTCTCCCTTAACTTATTTTACATCCTCGCATTTTATTACACTTTTATTATAATTTAGCTCAGTCGGCCGATGATGCCTACTGAGTACCCATTATTTTGGTACTCATACTATATGTATGCATCTTTTCTGGTGCAGATCCGAGTACTAGCCACTGTCATTAATATTCCAGCCAGCTATCTACAGGTTTCGGGGATAGGGTAAACTTTCAGAGCCGGAATTGATCCCCTCTCCTTCACCTATTTTTGGACAGTCTTTCATTTCGAGACTACATTTGTATTGATACTATTAGTACTCTTATTCTTTGCTAGTGGCTCTTGTACCGGCCTTACCAGGTTGTGGGATTCCTTTTGTTCTTCTCCCTCAATTATTTAGTCTTATATTTTCGTACTTATAGTTATGGGCAGAATTTGTGTTCTTTTTATTAATTTTTCCACCATTGCGCTGATTACTTATCGTTCCGGTCTAAGGCTTGGCTTACCTACTGATGGGACATAGTAGGTACCATTATGACTCAGAAATTGGATCGTGACATTCCCTAACCCATAGCATGCTTTACATGATCGTTAACTACCCAGCCTAGTCTGAAGGAAGTTAAGCCATAACCTATCTCAAAATGCCAAAATCATAGCCTAGACCCTTCAACGTGGAGACTTTCCTTCCCGAACGACCTTAGAATGAGCTAAAACTATCAAAAATATAATATGTGCATCAAAAGGAAGCTACTGATACTCATATTAGCTACATTTAAATCGGGTCCAAAACGAATTCGAAAAATAGGTTTGAAATTGAAAAGGGTAAAACTTGAATTTTATTTTGAAAACATGTTCTCCAGACCCATAGGAATCTACAACTGAAAACCCATGCGAAAATGGGTTGAAACCAATTCTCAAATCGATGAAAAACCATTTTAAGAGTTTACCAGAAAAATCCTCGAATTCTAGTTTGAAAATAAGATTAAAAGGTCCTTTTAAAGATATAATCACTAGTAATCAGTGAAATTAAGAGTTTAGATCTTACCCAAGCACGAATGATGAATAAAACCCTAGAAATCGCTCTTTTTTGAAGCTCCCAAGTCCAAAAATGGTGAAAATTGCTTAAATAAAATATTTATACTATTCTGTGAACAGTACCTCGCCAACGCGGCCTTCGCATTCGTGAGGCTCAACATCGACCAGCCATTATAGTTGGCCTTCGCGGTCAGCCTCTCGCATTCCGGGGGTCCGATCACATTCGCAATAAAGAGAAAACCTGACCCGATCCCATTTACCCTTCGCGATCGCGGCCACCACCTTACGATTGTGATGGAGGAGATTTTCCTTCTACGCATTCGCAGCTAGAGGCCCAGATTCGCAAAAAAGAAGTATTGTACTAGATATCAGCTGTTGCACCAGCTGAATCCTCAACTTCACAGTTTCCAAACGGATCCTCAAAATTCATTTGAAACCCTACAAAAGTAAACCATATATGGTACTAGGCTATTTTTGATATTTCGGACTCAAAGGCACTGTCGGATTTTTGAAAAGTGGTCGTTCACAATAAATTAAACCCCAGGATCCTTTTTTGGCTTATTTTACTAGTTTTCTAAAGAAGGATCAAAATGCAAAATAAAGGTTGGGACCCGAACTAACTATTCTCCTAATCCAAACTCAACATTCCATATCTAATGAAACTGTCCAAATTGCCATCCGACGATCGAAATACAAGATGTTGACCTAAGTAAAACTCATGGCCTTTAAAACCTCTAAGAGACTCAAACTCTTCCAAACCACTACCGACTACATCGGGGACCATGACAACCATCCCTTCAACTCACAAATAGTATATCATAGCTATGGGGAAGGGCAAAATGATCAAAACACATATAAAGGGTAAATTAACAACTGAGGTTGTTACATTATGCTACCGTATACAAGGTATATTTTATTACTATCATTATTATTTCACTATTATTATTAGTACTTTTTCTACAATTATTATTACTAGTATTTTTACTAGTATTTTTATTATTTATACGTTATTTCAACTCTATTATATATATATATATATATATATATATATATATATATATATATATATATATTTCAAATCTGTTATATATATATATATATATATATATGCTATTACATCTTATTTTTCACTTAGCTCCAATCTATCAAAATTTCACAAATAAAAAATGAACTTTCACATCTTTTTCATATACTCCTATATATATATATATATATATATATATATATATATATATATATATATATATATATATATATGAAAAATAAAAGCCCAAGAATACTTAATAAAAGCAATCATAATTTCCTTATATGCGAAGAAAAGATAATTATCATAATTATATAAATCATTACAATAATCAAATACATAATACTCATATTGAAGAAAGACGACTAAAAAAGGTACGAGACCAACTAATTCAACATTTACAAGACTTTGATAACGCAACCAATAAGAACTATAGAAATAGATCGGTAAAAACACATCATCGAAGGTGTGGACACCGACTTAGAATAAAATCAAAATTACTTAATATAAATAGAGATATTAGAAGTGCGATACATTATAGGGCAATTTTAAAGAATATTTAGACGACTGCCCATTAGGATAAAATTATTAATGAAAACACATCCCTTTGCTAAACAAGTACAAGCTAATTATTGGATATATAATATTGAAGTATTAAGACTAACTTATAAGACAAAGAATTATAATAATTTACAAAAATCCCTTAAAAAACTAAAAACTTTAAATTTACTAAAACAAAGCCAAGTAGAAAGTAAAATTTATTGGGAATTACAAGGTATAGAAAGTGATATTGAAGAACTTAGACAGTGGTTAAAGTTGTGAAAATATACTTTCTTTTACTTTTTAATGATTTTATTTATGTACTTAACTTCATACACCTTTAAACATATTTTCTTATTAAATCATAAGACTTTATACTTTCTACTATTCATATTATTACAATAAAATATATTACTTTTTATTTTTTTATATTTTGAAAACATAAATATATTTTGCAATAACCATATTATGTTCTTGTATATTGTAGCATTATATCTTATATACTTTGAGTTTCATTTTCTCAAAATGATAACAGTTTCTTATCACTATTTTTAGCAAATAATAACTCTAATACTTTTCCCAATTTTTTTTCTAAAACTAAGTTAAAAGGACTATATTCGGATAGGCTTTGAGGGATGCTTAACACCTTCCCCTCGAGTAACCAAAATCCTTACCTAGAATTTCGCTGGTTTTGCAGACTAAAAATAGAGTTTTACATTATAAAATTGGTTTTTCCTAATTTTTCCTAAAGATTAGGTGGAGACTCTATATAATTTTCAAAACCAGAGACACAACCATTTTATGTTGTTATCTGTTTTGACTAGCTTGAAACAGGGCTTGACCATTGTCGGGAGTAATGAGTCATCGTGAGCTTCCGTCCTGAGAGATCCAGTGATAAGTTCTGAAATTTAAAAATTCAACTCAGGGGCCATGACTGTTGACAATGAGTCGTCGTCACCTAGGACGACTCATCCTGTCAATCATCCTAAAGAAGACCTGAAGGTTAACACTTGGGCTCAGAAGTAACGAGTCCACACAATGGCTCATTGCCAGTGACAACGAGCCATCGTGTCCCAGTCGTTCCCGGGCCCAGGAAAACTTACCTTGTCACAACGAGTTCAACAATGACTTATTGTGAGAAACAAGGAGTCATTGTGTCGGCCGTGATGACAGGGCCCAACAGATGAGTTACAATTTTTAAAGGGTATTTTCATCCTTTTCTTATTTCCTACACCTAAAATATGTAGTTATGGGACCTACCTACGGAAAATTAAAACACTCTTAAGGGATTCCTTCCCTTTACTTCTCCTAAACCATATCAAACAAAATAAAAAGGCGATTTAGTTCTCTCAAAGGCAGAAAGTAGGGTTCATCCATAAATTTAGAATCTCTCAAGCCTTAGCAAGAATTTACTCTCATGTATGTGGGATATCAACAAGGGTATCCTTCCATCCTTGTGTCCCAATAGAACTCAGTTAAACTTCAGCATTTCTTATGAATTACGATCTAAAGTTCTTATCCAACTTTATAGACTTCTCTTAATTTCAGTCCGCATATAATTCTTATGGTTTCTACTTTTAATATTACATGTTTTTCCAAGATTTATACTCCTCTTGATACAATATTACATGAGTTATGACTTAGCATGATTTCAAGATGATTTAATATGACTTGGATAGATTTATCATAATTTGACCTTAGGGTCTCAGTGATGGCTTTAACATGAATTGATTTTATGAAAAGAGTTTTCAAATAAATGAACCCTAGTATAGAAATCATGACATGATCAAGAGCTTAGACTCATAATTTTAAGTTTCATGATTGGTTTGACATCCAGATGTGTCATCAATGCTTAAGTAAACTTTCCCAAAAAAAAAAAATTAAGTTTCATGATTAGTATGGTACCTAGATATTCCATTAATGATCGTGAATGGTTTTTCTTATAAACACAAAGTTCACGAGTAGTATGACATTTAGGTATGGCATCCATGATTATGGACCTTAAATTCAGAAATATCCAAATACATAAATAAGACTAGTTTTTAGCGTGTTCAAGACTATGGTAAAAAAACATGATGTTTACATAAAACTAGTCTTATGACAACTTTTATGGTATTGAGTAGTATTATGATTTTGGGAGTAGTATTGAGGACCGAGCGGACATGGGCGTACACAGGTTCAGCGTACCTAGTTCCTAGAACTACATGCCACCATAGGTATTATATTTGCTCAAATGGACTCATGAGCGAATTTACGCCAGTCATGGTTCTTACCCTTAGCAAGGTATAGAATACCCTCCCAACTTGGGTGACAGGTTGGATTCCTTGATACTCATATGATCTATGTCGATTTAGAGTATCTCCCTCAATAAAATAGATTTATAAAACAAGTGCATATGGCTCACTAAAAAAAGATTGGTTTATTATTTATTTTGACATCAACATTTATCTTATGTTCATCAATTTTACTTATGATTTATAGTGAGTCATTTTCATTAATCAATATGTTTTAGTTTTATCGCCACAGTTTCAGACTCAGTATTTACATGACCCATAGTTCAGTTGTATTTTCTTAAACTTATGACTTTTTAGATTATCATTTCATATCAGTGTTTATATGTATCTTTATGCATCTCAGATAGGATCACGGTACTTCAGTTTAGTTTTACATCTTGTGTAACGACCCTTTCCATCATTACGGTAAAGTCTAGCGTGCCAAAATTTGAATTAAGGTTTCCCCAAATAAAGAGTTAGAAATTTTAGGCTAGGCTAGTCATGAATAAAATCCAACTTGGTATGGTCATAATCCATAAAAGTATTAGTAGATAATTTTGTGACTTGAGGATATTTTATGATAGCTAAGATGGTAAGGAGTCCACAGAAACTTTCGAATGTGAATTTGGGTTAGTAGAACTCCCGATATCGCATTTGACGTAAAGGGGATAGTTTGGGATGTCAATATCCGAAAGTGTGTTATAAAATGGGCAAGTTTCAAAGGTTGAAGGACTTTCTGCCTCTGCCTAGGTCACTATAGCTAGAGGCAGGCTGTAACCACTAGCCCACTATAGCGAAAATATTTTCGCTATAGCGAGAATCAGAGTCAGTCAATCCCATCATAGCAGGAGAATCCGCTAGAGCGATGCCGCTATAGCGGGAATTGCCCCACTATAGTGTGATAAGCATTGATTTATGTAGAAATAGATCAAAAATGTTATTTTCATTCCATATTCATCTAAGGGCTGGGTGCAGCGATTTTAGGCAATTTTAACTTAATTTCCCAATTTTCTTCGTTGAAGTAATTAAATCCATTCTATTAACTAGTTTTTAAATAATTAATCTCTAGAATCACTAGTTTTGGGGTATGGGGTAGGATTGGACTTGGCCTAGGTGAATTTTCTGGTGTAATTAGATTAATTGGGTGGAAAATCCTTGGGTTTTGATCAAAGATTACTAAATTATGATTGCATGCTTAGAATTCATCGCGATAAACATGAATTTGATAGAATTAAGGTAGAATGATAGTAGAAAATCCCTAGAATAAGGGAATGATCATAAATTGACCTAGGAGTTATGAGATTAGGTTGTAATTCTTGAATGTGCTAGGTCATTGTCTAAATTATGATTACATTCTTATTTATAGACCACAACCAAGCTGAGATCACAAGAAAAGACAAGACTCAAGTTAGTTAGAGTGATGCAAAGCTTGTATTGAAGTAGGTGATGATTAAATGTAGTTGAAAACCAACTTGGTTTATGTGTGCATGTTAACTGTTTCTTCGTATACTTGTTACAATGCATATTTAAGGCGAGTAAATTGTTGAATAATATCCTATGTGTTAATCACATATAATGAGGTTATATTAAAGGTTTGTTGATTGTACAAGTATAATAGTTTTATTCTCATTGTGGTTGTGATTGTTGTGATATGTATTGCTATTGTGAGATGAGCCGGTAAAGGACATCTTCACAAGATTTGTTATTATTATGAGATGAGATGGTAAAGGACATTGTCACGGAATTGGTTGATATAAGGTTGCCAGACACTAGATGACTGGGATGTTTGGTACATGGACAAAAGCTTGTCCCCTGTAGGTCATGGCTAGTGGGCGACCATAAGACCCTTAGCATGTGTGTAGAAGGTATTGGTGAGTTTGTGATTAAGACCCTTGAGTGGACCGGGTTTGTGATTATTATTATTGTTGTTGTTAAATTGGATCCTTGAGTGTTCTTGGATAAGAATATAAATGAATGGTATATCTCCTATTGATGTCTACTTACTTATGTATTTGAGGCAAGGTGTAACTTATTGTTGTGGGTCTTGGATTTGTTGAGTTGGTCTTGTGTTGGTAGTCATGGTCTTGACTTGATATATTGTCAATATGTACTTACACTTGACTGAATTCTTTGGTGTTGTTTGAAAAAAGCTAAGTGGTATATATTTGAGGTAAAGTTATTTGGTAGGTGTTCATGATTGTACTTGTTACTAAGTTATGGTTATTTGTTCACATTTATTATCTTGGGTTGACCGATGACCCTACCAGTACATGGTGATTTTGTATTGATACTACCTGTGCTCTTCTTTTTGTTGAGTGCAAAACATTTTCTAGCGACTACACTGAGACCTTAGCTTTAGACCAAAACACATTTCGACTCAAGGGTGAGCTACATATTTTGGGCAGCCATGAGTCCTCTATTTTAGTTCTTGTCCATTTATTTCGGACATGGATGTTGACACCCAATTTTGTTCATCTTTTCGACATTTTTTTAGTTCGAGCATTTATTTTGTTCTTGAGACCAAAAATGCTATTTTACTTATTTTTATCAAAAGTTGTGATAATAGATACTATTCACATTATTTAAGTATTATTATTATATATGATTATTATTTTTAATATTTTTATCATTATTATATAATATTCCTCACTTGCAAAGTTATTATTTATTTAATCTTTTATATTTCTCTTTTAATTTATTTTAAAAGTACTTGATCAAATATTTTAAGAGTTATTATTCTTTTATTATGAATTATTTTTTTACTATAAAATATAGTGGTTGATTTAATAATTTAGTAGTATTTTCCTTTACTTAGTAATTTAGTAGTTATCCATTTTATATATTTTCCTGGAAGAATTTTATTTAGTCTCATATGAGTTCAATTTTAAATTCTAAACTCGGTCAAATCTTTTCATATCCAAAAAATCCTCTTACAAATATGAAAATCATTTCTTTACTTGAAAGAATATTGTTTTTCTCCAAAAATAATCTCATTCTATCATTCCTTTCCATATAAAATAACTCTTGCCAAAACTAAGAGATCTCCCTGCCTATTTCTACTCCATCTCTCCACCTCCCCAAACAAGATTATTCTCTTCTATTTTTAAACTCCACCCCAACGTTTTTTTACATTCAGAAGACCAACTCTAATCCTAGAACTAATAGAAGAAGGCTAGCAGCAAAAAGCTTAAGCAATCAGAGCACACCAAAGACTCCCTCAAGTTTCTAATTCTGGGAGCCAAGGCCATTTCAATAAAATTAGTGGTCTTAAGCCAAATTTTAATATGATGCCTTAAATATATGCACATAACAAAAATTGTAACACCCTGTACCTTTCCGACCCTACTTGATAATCTTGAACCATGTTTACCCTAGGTTCGAGAGCAATAAGTACGTATTTTGCATTGCTATTGATGGAACATTTGATATTGTGCTAGTAAATGTGATTAGACCTTTGTAGTAGGTGGTGTTTGTGACTTTGTGGAGCATTTGTGGGGTGAAAAGTGAGGTTTAAGGGACATACAAGCAAAGTATCTTAAAGATAAGAGGTAAGCAAAAGGTTAGGACTTGAAAGATCCAACCAAATCCGCAAAGAAAATTCAAAATCAAAAATTTGGCATAGGGCGCTGCAGTTGGCGTGCCAGGCTGCTTTGGCCTAAATTTTTGTTGGCACAGGCAGCAAGGGGGTGTACCCAAGGGCGTGCCAGGCCGCCCCTGCCCACCTTTCTTTTGCTGAAATTTTCTCTAAGTGTCTAGGGCGCCCGGGGGCTTGCCGGGGTGCTTTTTGCCCAATTTCTTCTACAATTTTAAGTCTATAAAAAGGACTCTTGGGTTATGGTATCATTATTCCATCATAATAAGACTAATCTTGAGCAAGTTTAGCATCCGAGTTGGGGTTAATTCTTCGTCGCAAGTATTTTATCAAATTATATTCAATTAAGCCATAGGTGGCTAGAATTTCTTATTTTTGAAATTGAGGCTACGAACATGAAATTCGTGTGTCAATATTATCAAGGCATTTATGGAATTATTTTAACATGAGATATATGGTGGATTACACATTGAAATTTGGTGGGCTAAGTTAATATGTGTAATTAGGCTCAATTTAAGGCCCAAAATGGAATAAAAGACATGGCCCAAAAGGGTAAATGACACATTCTTCCATTTGACCAAGAAAATATGGCATTTAATGCCCAAGGATTGGATAAGGATGACTTGAGTAATATAAAAGCCAAAAATCAGATTTATTCATTAAAACCCACATGCTATTTCTAGATTTTTCTAAGCTTTTCTCTCAACTCTCAAATCCTAAGGCAACCATTTCTTGGGAGAAGATCATCACTTTACAAGCTTGGGTAAGTGTTTATTCTTGTGATTTAGTATATTATATGCATGATAGATGGTGTAGATCATGATGATTATGTTGGCAAGTGTTGAATAGTGTATTTTGCTTTTTGGTAAAAGATGTGCCATCTTGGTGATTTAAACTTGAAAAAGGACTTGAGGTTTTGGTGAAAGTGCATAGTATGGATGAAATATCAACATGTATGGTGTGGTTATGTTCCTTAACTTGTTATTTTTTTATAAGTATGAATTGTGGGATTATTGTCGATATGTTGTTATAAAATGTATTGAGGTGATTTGATGGAATAATTGTGATGTGGTGTTGATGGAAAAGTGTAAAGTATGAACTTGGTGTGACATGCTATTGGTTTATGATGTATTGGTCAATGTATGGAATGTTGTGGTGTTGTTGGTATGATAATTTCATCGATGGTATTGTCAAGGGGGAAAGGACATTTTAAAGCAATCATGTAACTCATTGTCGTCGTATGCACTTGTAAGGTAGTTGGTTATTAACGTAAGCTCCGTTATGTACTTGTGTTGTAGAGTGAAACGTAAGGAAGGAGCTGGACTATTGTATTCACGTATAGAATTGTATTTTCATATTGGGAAGATAAGGTATGTAAGGTTACTCTTTCTGTATCCTTCTGCAGCATATAGTGTACACCTTGTTATTGTACTTACTCATTTCCAAAATGTCCTAAGGCATCTCATTTCAGGTTATCATCTATTGTTAATAATATATACCTTATTCTTGATGTATTGTTATTCATGTGTCACATAATTATGAACATGGTTCCAAGTTCTAATAATGTTACATTCAAAAGTTTCAATAATGACATAATCATCGAATGAACTATTTCTAAGATTGAGGAAGTGAGGTAATGAAGTCTCTATTCTTGGGTGGTATCCCAGGGGTTAAAATACCTAGCATGGGTCGATCCCAATATCTCGGGTGGCATCCCAGGGGTGAAAACAAACACCTAGCATGGGTCAATCCCGCTACTACGGGTGGTATCCCAGGGGCAAAAGAAAAGCCTAGCATGGGTCGATCCAGAAAACTGTTGATTACCCACTGATCAGCTTGGGGCCCGGGCATTGTAAGAATGAGTGATGAACGAATGAATGAGTGTAAAAGTAAAGAAAGTAATCCACGTAATGTACATATTTCCATACATATAGAATGGTGACTTATCCATACTGGTTATTCACTTATATTGATTCCATTGAAGTATTTACGTATCATATTGTTTCTTATGGCCTTACATACTCAGTACATTCTTCGTAATGACGTCTCTTGTGGGACTTACCTTACTTGCTACAGGCACAGGTACTAGTAGACCTCCACAGTAAGCTGCGGGTCATCTACTGATCTTTGGTGAGCTCCAGTTGGTTCGGGGCTTTCTGAGTCACAATTTTATATTGGTTTTGGTATTGTAAATATTTTGTAAAGTGGGGACTTGTCCTGAATTTAGGATGGTTATGTGTGTACTTATGTTAGAGACTTTTGTAGACATATGTGGGTATATGAATGTAAGAGACGTATGTCCATCTTGACTTGATGGCCCTAACGGCCAAGTTTCACGTACGTATGTATCACATGTTCCATGATTTCTGCTATTAGAATTTTATGTCCTTACATGGTGGTGATGTTTCTTATGGCATGTATTTGAATGGACATGAGTTAAGATTGGTTCTTTCGGGCCTTATCGGCTTCAGGTGCCAGTCCATCTCGTTGGAACTCGAGGCGTGACAAAAGTGGAATCAGAGCAGGTCGTTCTAAGGGTGTCTACAAAGCCGTGTCTGAGTAGAGTCTTGCTTATCGATGTATTGTACACCATATTTATAAGTAGGAGGATACGGGACATATAGGAGTTGTTTCTGTTCTTCAATTCTTAGATCGTGCATTAGAGCCAATATTGTAGTGGAATCATATCTAACCATTGGACTTGGTTTTCTTTTGTATAGTAAAATGCCAATTACAAGACGAGGTAGAGGTAAAGGCAAGCAAGTAGATATACTTGCCAGAGAAGGAACCAGTAGATCACCACCTGACCAAGCTAGTCAAGGTGGGGCTGACGCTGAGGTTGCATCGCGGGCTTTTTCTACTTTTCTAGCTCCAGAAGAGCCGAGAAGGAGAAAATAACCTGCAGAAGCACCTCTTAATGCTACTGGGCAAGTTCTCAGAAATGCAGTGCAAATGTTGACTCAGATAGTTGCTGCACAAAATCAAGGACGAGCTGGTCCAACAACAAGTGATGATGGTGCAGCTAGGGTAGCTAGTCGGCGGACACAAGATTTTCTTAAATTAGACCCTCCCACATTCACTAGGTCAGATCTGAATGAAGATCCGCAAGACTTTATAGATCAGATTCAAAGGGCTTTAGATGTTATGCATGTAACTAGGATAGAAACAGTTGAACTTGCCACATATAGATTGATAGGAGACGCGATATTGTGGTATGCAGATTGGAAGAAATCTCGTGGTTTCGGTACTTAATTGGGAAGAATTTAAAGCGGCTTTCCTTGATCACTACCTTTCTTATGAGATCCGAGAGGCTCGTGCGGATCAATTCTTGAATCTTCATCAAGGGAATCTGAGTGTCAGAGAATACAGTCTGCAATTTAATTCTTTAGCTCGATACGCTCCGAATGTAGTGGCCACAATGACAAATAGAGTACATCAATATGTAGACAGATTGGAGCCATATTTGGTAAGAGACTGCACTATTGCTTCTTTAAATCGAGATATGGATATAGATAGAATTCAGGCCTTCACACAAAAGATGGAGGACCAAAGGCAAAGAAGAAGAGTACATGAATCTGAACGAGGACAGTCCAAAAGAGCTAGACCTATGGGACAGTCTATGGTGTCCCAAGGAGAATCTAGACCTCGAATGTTTCCTAGACCAGCGAGACTGTCATTCTCTTATTCCACAACAGGCACTCAAGCTCAATTCCGAGGGTTTAGAGATAGTAATGTTGGGCAGAGTAGTGGGATTCGAGGTTCGCAGACCGCTGGATTTTCTCGTCAGCCATGTCAGCAATGTGGATGGTTTCACTTAGGTGAATGCTGGCTTGGGTCAAATATTTGCTTTTGGTGCGGTATGACAGGGCATATGATGAGAGACTGCCCACGAAGAGGCTTGGGTAATGTGGTGCGACCTGCGGGATCAACCGTTGCATCATCATCATCGATTCCTCCCCTAGGCAGAGGTGTATAGCCTGCGGGTCGTGGTAGAGGTGCCAGAGGAGTAGCCAGTACCAGAGGAACTCAGAATCATACTTATGCTCTTGTAGACCAGCAGAATTCGGAGGCTTTTCCAGATATCGTCACAGGTGCATTATCCATATTTTCATATAATGTATATGCATTGATTGATCCGAGTTCTAAATTGTCATATGTTACTCCCGTGATTGCTGTAAAATTTGAAAGAACACTGGAATTATTAACCAAGTCAATTGAAGTATCTACACCAGTTGGTGACTATATTATTGCAAAAAGAGTATATCGTAAGTGTGTGGTAACTATGTGTGGTTATGACACACTGTCCGATCTCATTGAACTAGACATGGTGGATTTTGATGTCATAATAGGCATGGATTGGTTGGCTTCTTGTTATGCCAATATAGATTGCCGAGATAAGAAAGTACATTTTCATTTTCCACAAGCGAATGTTCTTGCATGGAAGGGTGATGTAGGGGAACCAAGAGGCAAATTTATTTCCTAAGGCTAGGAAAATGATATCCAAGGGGTATATATGCCACTTAGTGAGAGTGCATGATATTGATGCGAAACCACCAACTCCTCAATCAGTTCTAGTGGTCAATGAGTATCTTGATGTATTTCCAGAAGATCTTACAGGTTTTCCCCCAGAGCGGGAAATAGAATTTGGTATTGATGTAATTCCAGGCACTCAGCCTATCTCGATTCCCCCATATAGAATGGCTCCAGCAGAATTGCGTGAATTGAAGGAGCAATTGAAAGATTTGCTGGACAAGGGCTTCATCAGGCCTAGTATGTCCTCGTGGGGTGCACCGGTATTATTTGTACGAAATAAAGATGGCACATTGAGAATGTGCATTGACTATCGGCAATTGAATAAGGTAACGATCAAAAATAAATATCCCCTCCCTGATAAGTTGACATTTTACCCGATTATTAATACATTTGAGCTTGGATTATCTTGAAATTTGCATTGATTTGATATAAATTCTCATGTTATATGGCTCTTGTATGCAGGTAATGGTTGAATTCGAGCCCGAGCTAATCATAAATGTCAATGGGATTTCAAATAAAGTGAAGAAAGGATGCTTGATTTAACCCCCGGGGAGACTAACAACCACCTGCGCACGCAGGTCAGGAGATGCGCACGCAGGTAGTTAACTGAGGAGCGGAGCAGCACAATGCAGTGCCATCTGCGCTAGCCTCCTGCGCAGGCAGGTCAGGAGATACGCACGCAGATAGCTGATTGACGAGTTGAGCAGAGCGAGGCAGTGTCATCTACGTTAGCTTCCTGCGCGCGCAGGTCATCTGTATGCGCTGGAACCTGCGCCAGCAGATGGCTAGTGCAGGGGCATTTCCGTCATTTGTTGGACGTGATTTTTTTACTATAAAATATAATTTTTCCAGCTCTGAAAGGATCTTTTGGGCATTCTTAGAGAGATATAGAAAGGAGGAGTGAACCCTATAGAGAAACAAGCTATATTCTTACATTCTTGCATTAATTTCGAATAAAATACTTGTAAGCAATTGGATCCTATGGAAGTTTGGGAAGAGAATTTGGGTAATTATTTTCTATCTTCTTCTATGAGTAGCTAAATTCTCTACTTGGGGTTATGCTCAAATAAGGTGTGATAAGTGTATGGGTTTTGTTTATTTGATTATTGTTTAGAGAATTGCCATAGGTTTTAACCTCGTTCCATGTTTTCATTCAAATTAGAGGTTGCAAACTCTAATTAACTATAGAACCCTTATCATCCTTGACAAAGGGGATAAGGGTGAGGAATGGGCTTGAACAATAACCTAATGTGTGTCATTTAATAGCATCTCTTAGACATAAGGATGTCAATTGAGGTCTTGGATTGGTTGTATAAGCTGCACTTTTGAGGTGTTCGAAAGAACCTAGTTGTGAAACCTTGGTGTTTGGTTGACAAATCAACACTAAGCACCTATAATCTAACCTACCCATAGCTCTTAGCTAGATATAGTCAAATATTCACCGCACCCATACACAATTTCACTCCTATGATGGCATAACCCCAAGTCCCGTAATATACTTGATTTCAACTCCTTTTCTTTAGTGTTGACCTTGTGTGTCCTAAACTGCAAAAGTCTAAATAGTTACAAGTTAACAGACAATAAACCCCCCCATTTACTTTTATGTATTATTTTCATAGCATCGCGTGTTAGCACTAGTTGCTTGTGACACTTAGAGGTGAAAGCTATCGCGTTCATTCCTCGTGGATTCGACCCCGACTCCAAGTTGGGTAATTATATTGCTAACGATCGCTTACATTCTATTCTAGGGTGTATTTGAGCGTTATCAAAAATGGCGTCGTTGCCGAGGAATAAAATGTAGAGTTCATTTCTTTTAGTTTTTTAAGTTACTTGTGTTTACCGTGGTGTAAGTTTACTTTATTTGTTGTTTTTGTTCTTCATAGGTGGTGACCAAAGTCTTCACGATTCAATGAGTCAACATGGTAGCCATACCGCTTTATTTGACGGAAATTTTGAAGATGAAGATCATTTGGGAGATGCTGGGAGAGCTAGTGCCATCCGCATTCCACCCGCGGAAGGCAATGGAGTGTTCCATGTTACTAGTATGATGCTTCACCTCCTTCAAATGAAGGGGTTATATGGGGGTCAAGCCCATGAAGACGCAAATCTTCACTTGACAAATTTCATTGAGGTGTGCATGCCATTTGATATCGCCCACATATCACAAGAGTCTATCCGATTGAGGCTCTTTCCCTTCTCATTAACGGGCGAGGCTGCATTGTGGTTGAGACAATTTCCCGCGGGTTCAATCACTACATGGTCGGAATTGACAGAAGCATTCTTGGATCGGTTCTTCCCACCATCTCGGATGTTACAATTGAGAGATGAGATTATCAACTTCCGTCAATTGAATGGTGAACCGTTACATGAAGCTTGGCAAAGGTTTAACACGAAATTAATGCAATGCCCGACTCATGAGGTTCCGGATAAGATGCTCCTCCAAATATTCTATCGAGCATTAGATCAATTGAACAAAACAGTTGCAGACAATGCAGCTGGGGGGTCTTTGGTGAAACAAACTTATGGTGTTGCATCTACAATATTGGACCAAGTTACCAAACAAAGTCGGGGTTGGCATACAAGAGATTTCGAGGTGGACGTGGGGGCTCCCTCCGCATCTTTTGTAAGCCACGAACAAAGAAAGAAAGATGAGGAGAGAGACGAGAGTATGGCCAAGATGATGACACAACTAGAACTCCTCACTAAGCATGTAATGGGTTCAACACCAAAGGCGGTTAACGCCGTAGCCTCCAAGAATGTTAAGAGCTACGATGATGAGACTCTTGATGAAGAAATCCGATTTATCTCAAATAAATCAGGGGGTTCTCGCCCCACCTATCAAAGGAAGGGAGGGAATCAAGGTTGGATGGATAAAGACCGTGATTGGAAAGATCGTGATAGAGATCGTGATAGAGACCGAGATTGGAGGGATAAAGATAGGGACCGTGATTGGCGAGATGTGAATCGGGATTATGATAGGTACATTCCTCCACATGATAGGTCCAAGGGTAAAAAAGCAACCTCGGTTGATCCGGAGAAATATGAGAATGAAGATGTGCTTGCTCGTATCCTCTTGGGAGTTAAAGGAAGCGATAAGATGTTGAGGGAAATGAAAGGGGATTTGTCGCATCTCAACCAAACTGTCACCTCATATTCGGCTTCAATAAAGCAACTTGAAACCCAAATGGGTCAACTCTCTTCCCAAATGAATGCAAGACAAAGAGGAGGACTCCCTAGTGACACGGTGTTAAATCCTAAAAATGATGCTCACGTCATGGCCATTGTTACTAGAAGTGGGAGAACTCTTGGAAATAATGTTGAAATTCTTGATGACATCCCTTGTGATAAGGGTGTTGGGAGCCAAGTGAGCAAATCAAGAACTCGGCTTGATAATTCAAAAGAGGAAACTCAAATGTCACAAGAGCAAGCTGTTGATGGGTCGGAAAAGGTAGAAGCAAAGGAGGTAAGCCCACAAGTGGTTAAACATAGTACTGCAAAACCAAATGAAAACCTGGTTGTCTCTACGCCACAAGTCAAAATTCCTCCTCCATTCCCACAAAGGGTTAAGAAGAAAGAAGATGATTTGAAGTTCAAGAAGTTCCTTTCTAAATTTAGCAACCTTTCGGTAAATATACCATTGTTGGAAGCCCTACAAGAGATGCCCGGGTATGCTAAGTTTATGAAAGAATTGGTAACAAAGAAGAGAACCATGGACTTCGACACAATTGAAGTTACTCATAATTGTAGTTCTATAATGTCTAGTACGATGGTTGTGAAGAAGGACGATCCGGGGACATTCACTATCCTATGTACTATTAGGGTGTATCAATTTGGGAAAGCCTTATGCGATCTTGGAGCAAGTATTAATTTGATGCCATTAGCCGTGTTTCGGAAGTTGGGTTTGGGAGCCCCGACACCAACAACAATGCGTCTATTGATGGCCGACCACTCTATAAAAAGACCCATGGGTGTGTTGTGTGATGTGCTTGTGAAGGTGGATCATTTCATTTTTCCGGCTGATTTGGTGATCTTAGATTGTGAAATTGACCATGAAGTCCCCATTATTCTTAGTAGACCATTTTTGGCTACCGATCAAGCTTTAGGTGATGTTGAATGCAGTGAAATGAAATTCCGAGTAAACAACGAAGAGGTGTCATTCAATGTTTGCAAGTCCATGAAACAACCTATGGATTTACAAGTTGTCTCCGTAATCGATGTGGTGGATGATGTTGTGGCTAGCACTATGGAGGCTGAATTTGCTAGAGAGCCTTTGGTGGGAGTCTTGTGGAATCTTGAAAATGAAGGAAATGAAAGATATGAATAAGAAGTTACATCCTTGAAAGGTTTTGGGTCTTACCCGAGAAACCCTTGTAAGTTGGATCTTGACTTGAAAAATTGGGAAACTCCTCCCGCAAAGCCTTCAATTGAGGATCCACCACCAATAGAGCTCAAGCCATTGCCACCTCATCTTTGGTATGTGTTTTTGGGAGAAGGGGTGACTCTACCCATTATTATTGCAAGTGATTTATCATCAAGGCAAATTGAGGTGTTGAAATCGGCGGTGAGTCGGTATATTCGGGCACTTGGTTGGACTATAGCGGATATCATTGGGATTCCACCCGATATATGCACTCATAAGATCAAGCTTGAGCCTGAGTTTGTATCCAGTGTAGAACATCAAAGAAGACTAAATCCTCCAATGCAAGAAGTTGTGAAGAAGGAAATCATCAAGTGGCTTGACGCGGGTGTAGTTTATCCTATCTCGAATAGCACTTGGGTGAGTCCAATACAATGTGTTCCAAAGAAAAGTGGTATCACGATTGTCCCAAACAAAAATAATGATCTTATACCTGTCCGTCCGGTCACCAGTTGGAGAGTGTGGATTGATTATAGAAAGTTAAATTCCTGGACTGAGAAGGATCACTTCCCCATGCCCTTCATGGATCAAATGCTTGATAGGTTGCCGGGTAGAGGGTGGTATTGCTTCCTCGATGGATATTCAGGCTATAATCAAATCTCCATAGCTCCCGAAGACTAAGAAAAAACTACTTTCACTTGTCCCTATGGAACTTTTGCCTTCAGGCGCATAACCTTTGGGCTATGCAATGCACCGGCCACTTTTCAACGGTGCATGCTTTCTATCTTTTCTGACATGGTAGAGAGTTCCATGGAGGTGTTCATGGATGACTTTTTAGTGGTTGGTGATACATTTGAAAATTGCCTTGAACACTTGGAGAAGGTGCTTGAACGATGTGTGGCGAATAATCATGTGTTGAATTGGGAGAAGTGCCACTTTATGGTTAAGGAAGGGATTGTTCTTGGACACAAAATATCAGGTCGAGGAATCTAATTCGATCAATCCAAGGTGGAAGTCATTGCTAAGCTACCACCTCCAATATTTGTTAAAGGGGTCCGGAGTTTCCTTGGCCATGTGGGCTTTTATAGGAGGTTCATTAAAGATTTCTCTAAAATTGCCCATCCGATGTGCAGAATCTTTGAGAAGGAGGTCACTTTTGAATTTAATGAAGAGTGCTTGAAGGCATTCAATTGCCTTAAAGAGAAGCTTGTCTCAGCCCCGATTATCGTGACCCCAAATTGGTCACAACCATTTGAACTCATGTGTGATGCTAGTGGTCTGGCATTGGGAGCTGTGCTTGGACAACGAAAAGAGAAACTTTTTCATCCCATCTATTATGCTAGCAAGTCATTAAATGATGCTCAAAAGAACTACACTGTTACAGAACAAGAATTGCTAGCCGTGGTGTATGGGTTTGAGAAATTTTGTGCTTATTTGTTAGGCACAAAAGTCATTGTACACACTGATCATGCTGCCCTCCGGTATTTGATGGCAAAGAAAGAAGCAAAACCCCGATTTATAAGATGGACTCTACTACTTCAGGAATTTGATTTTGAAGTGAAGGATCGAAAAGGGTGTGAAAACTAAGTAGCCGACCATCTGTCACGCCTTGAGATAAATGAGAACATTGGCGGAGATGTTGATCTTGATGATACATTCCCGGATGAACTTGTCATGAGTTTGAAAGAGAGTACTCTACCATGGTATGCCGATTTTTCAAACTATATAGTGAGTGGACTCCTTCCGGATGAGCTGAGTTACTATCAAAGGAAAAGATTCCTCCATGATGTGAAGCGGTACTTTTGGGATGAGACCTACCTTTTTAGGGAATGTACGGATGGAATCATACAGCGATGTGTCATGGACGAGGAGATTAAAGCCATTCTTGGGGCATGCCACTCTTCTCCTTTTGGTGGCCACCATGGTGGTGTGAGAACCGCATCGAAAGTCCTTCAATGTGGATATTATTGGCCTACCATTCACCGTGATGCTCACAAATTAGTAAAGTATTGCATTCAATGTCAAAAGCATGGTGGTATCTCGAGGAGGCATGAAATGCCTCTAAGGCCCAATCTTGAGGTAGAGCTATTCGATGTATGGGGCCTTGATTTTATGGGTCCATTTGTGAGCTCATATGGTAATAAGTATATCTTGGTAGCCGTTGACTACTTGTCCAAGTGGGTTGAGGCCATTGACTTACCAACCAATGAAGGTAAAAGTGTGACTCTCTTCCTGAAAAAATGCATTTTCACCAGGTTTGGAACTCCTCGAGCTATCATTAGTGACGGAGGGTCACATTTTTGTAATCGGCTATTTGAAGCTTTGCTTGAAAAATATGGGGTGCAGCATAAGGTGGCAACTCCATATCATCCTCAAACGAGTGGTCAAGTGGAGGTTTCCAATTGGGAGATCAAATCTATCTTGGAGAAGACCGTAAATGTAGGGCGTACAAATTGGGCAAGGCAACTGGATGATGCTCTATGGGCATATAGGACTACATTCAAAACTCCTATTGGCATGTCGCCCTATCAGCTAGTGTTTGGAAAGGCTTGTCATCTCCCGATTGAGTTAGAGCACAAAGCTTTGTGGGCCTTGCGGAAATTGAACATGGATTGGGTGGATGCCTCGAAATTAAGAGTAGATCAACTTCATGAGTTGGATGAGTTCCGACTTAAGGCATATGAGAGCTCAGCATTATACAAGGAGAAAATGAAGAAATGGCATGATGCCAAGATCTTAAAAAGAGAGTTCCATGCAGGTGATAAAGTGCTACTCTTCAATTCGAGGCTAAAACTCTTTGCGGGGAAGCTAAAATCCAAGTGGTCTGGCCCTTTTGTAGTAGCTAATGTCTTTCCTAGTGGTGCTATTGAACTCGAGGACCATGAGCAAAGGAGGTTCATGGTGAATGGTCAAAGATTAAAATATTTTTATGAGGGTGGACCGGGAGCGGCTAAGGTTGAGTTGCTCCGTTTTAAGGATGCTTGATGATGAGGAACAACGTCGAGCCACGACGATAACCAAGGCGCTTCTTGGGAGGCAACCCAAGGTTATTTATAGTCATTTCAAGTTTGTTTGATTGCTAATTCTTAGTTATTTTGGTGAATGCAGGTGAATAATGCTAAGTGTGGGAGCTTGGGATTTTGAGCTAAATTAATCACCTGCTAGTTGTTGCGACCCAGCTATACACGCAAGTGTACGTGATTGTGCAAGTAATAAAGTGACTCCTTTTAAAGAGCCGGATATCGAACCCAAGGGACTTTCGTCAATAGAAATCAACTCTGGATGTCAAACTATAATTAAAAACTAGTGTTGCGAAAACAACAAGAGATTGGTACTAAAAATTAAATGATTGCGGACTAAGAACTCCTATCTTCGCTACCGTAACTTTGGTTTTCACAAATATGCTTGAAAAATCAATAAAAAGTGAATTCCCAGGGATAAGGCACCCTGAACGTCATCTCTTGAGCATGATTGTTGTTGGTTCCCAAGGTTAATTTTATAACTATATTCGTCTCCAAATTATAATTTTCTACTAGAACTTAGAAACCTACCTACATTCGTGAGTGGTGATAAGCTTAACCAATTCTAGAGCATTCAATTTTTCTTCTTGTAATTGACCAAGTGTGGTGGATTAGGTACCTCTCGGTCCTAACCACATGTCAATCCCTTAGAATTACTTCCCCGGGGAAGACCACACTTCATATATTCAAGTTCTATCTCTCAGTTTCTCTCTCGAGCTCACTTCAAGACAAGGAATATATTCCAATGGTGATCAAACATCAAAATAATGAATTTTAGAAAATATGAATAACCACTTTATGATAAACTCCAGTAAAAACCAATACAATCAACCCAAGAGATTCATGTTCTTGGCCTTAACCCCAAGAATGAGGGATTTTAGCCACTCATAATGTTTATCAACATCCAAAAGTAATAAATACCCTAGAAAATAATTAAAAACTGAAAAGAGAAGGAATTGAACCTAATCGAGATGCCCAAAAATGCCCAAAATATTCTAAGGATGATGGAATGTGATACAATAACTCAAAAGCCCTATTTATAGACCCAAGTTGAGGAAAAAATCGACCAAAAAATGGCCCGGCACGCCATTGGGCGCGCCTAGAACTTAGCAGATTTTTTCCTCATCCAAAAGGATGCTCCCAGGTGGCGTGGCACACTGGGCACTGCCTAGGCAAGTGAAATTTTTGCCAAAAGCGGTAGCGCGCCAGGCCCTTTTTTTTTTTGTATTTTTTTGCTTTCGTCGACTTCTCTTCGCGAATTTGGTTGGATTTTTCAAGATCAACTCTTTGGCTTGTCTCTTATCTTCAATATTCTTCACTCGTAGCTCCTCCAAGCCTCACTTTCCATGCCAAACATGCTCCAAAAAGTCGGAAATTCCACCTACAAGAGTCTAATCATATTGGTTAGCACACTATCCCATTTTCCATCAAAAACTTATATAATACACAAGTATTGTTCTCAAAACTAAGGTAATCATGGGTTAAAGTCGCTACTAAGGCATATAAATACGCCTTAGATCACCACCCCACACTTAAACCTTTGTTTGTCCTCGAACAATTAATCATACTCAACTTCGGGTGACTTTAAACAATAGACACAAAATGAGCATTCTTGCACAGCTTACACAACCACATTTATCAACTTATGCACCACATACTAGGATATCACTCAATTAAATAACAAGTTGAAACAACCTAACCTCACAAAACAACTTACTAGTTGCAAATTCATGCGTAACACATTATTAATAGATCACCAAACTTCACTAACCATGTGCCCTCACCACAAGAGAATCACCCCTCAATTCTACAAAGTAATTACTAACCGGGTGCATGAATGAAAGTCACTCACTCTCCAAAAAGAATTCACATGCAACACAAAGATGAACCATAAGCTTTCCCTTAGTGTAATACTTCACTAATGTTAAAATGTTAAAGCTCAAGATCAAATAGGATTTTGTAGGGGTTGTAATGTAAGCACAAGGACGGGTAGGAACTATTTGGTCAAGAATAGTGACTATCTTTCCTGAGCGCTTTACTACACTACAAATTACATTCAGGGCACCTTCAACCGACCTATTTTCCACTACTTTTCTCTTCCCAACTTTTCTTTGTTTTGCCCCATGACTTTAAACTAGCTTCAGCACATTAGATAAGGAACACTGTTATCACCCATTGATTCCAAAAACAATTTTTATATGTTATATATATATTTTTCTTTTCTTTTTTTTTTTTTTTTTTTTTTTTTTTAACATATTCCCCACCAACATGCACAAACTTTATCACACACATATAGGAGATATGCTTGAGGCTTTAACTTAACTCTTTCCTTCTTCCAAACTCTTGTACTCCTTCACCTCTTGATTTCCTAATTAAAGCGCTTAGGAGTTATTGGATCAAATTCTGGTTCACTGAAAGAAGAGGATTTAGCTACATGTAAAGCTACCAAGGAAAAGGCTAAAGGCTCAACGGGGCTAACTAGGATTATGTATAAAGGGTAGGTAAAGTAGGTCTAAAATATGGCTATCAAAGAAATGCCTATATAATCTCCTAAACTTCACATCTCTTATTTCGCTTTGCACACACCCCGGGCAAGTTCTAGACATCATTATGCACATGGAATATCAAAAAAACCTTACTCACACATGGCACATGTTTAGCTCAGCAGGTTCACCATAACTTCGAAATCATGCATCAATTCAACATTAAGCAACTTAGCGAGTCAACTAAGTGAGAATTAAGCGTCTCAACACTTGCTATTATATATCCGGGCATGTTTCACACGTGTATGCACAATTGTAGAGCAAGCAAGAACACCCGACACAACACTACATGACTAATTTGCTCTTAAGACGGTCGTCATCCATCCATCATCGAGCAAATCCCTTAGTCCTCTGACTAAGATGACTTAAAAGTAATAAACACCAAAAACAACACAAAACAACATCAAAAATCCAAAATTTAACTAAAAAAATTTTTTTCGTACGGTTCAAAGGGACTCTCCTTAGTAAAAGAACCGAAAACAAACGCTAAGGAACCCAAAATAAAAGCATACAGCAGCACACCTATACATACATACAAGGAAAGTCCATGACACCCTCACCCCACACTTAAAATATTAGCACTGTCCCCAATGCTACCATAATAAACAAAGCAAAAGTAGGATGTAAGGAACTCCCTGGTCAGTCAAGGTAGTCGTCGTCCTCTTGAGAGACATTAGCACATAAGAGAGGTTTTTGAGTGAGCTTTCACTAAAGAGAGAAGAGAGAAAGAGAGTTTAGTTGTTGCAGTTTTTTTTACTCTCCGACCAGCCAACTTCAGATCGTGTTAGCCAGCTCGTTCACCGTTGGATTGGACTGGAATTTTGACTAAGTGTTTCTAACATCTTGTGTTTGATTTGAATGGTGGAGATCGAATTTGTAGGTCCGCAACATCTGGTTTTGAGTCCCGAACAGTAGCTCTGTTTCGGCTGATTTATCTTGATTTACTTTTGTTGGTGGCGCTATTGTTTCTCCGTGTTTGGCACTTGTTGTGTAGTCATTTGAGAGAATATTTGTAACCCTCTTATTGATATAGTGGAGATGTTTGTATCTCTGTGATCCCGTGGTTGTTACCTTTGATTTGAAGAATTTTTCCACGTTAAACTTGGTGTTCTTTATTTTCTTATTTACCTCTTTCCGATATAACAAGTGGTATCAGAGTCAGGTTGTCTATCAAGGGTTTTTGTATGGAGGCGAATATGAGCAAGATGATATGTTTAAATGGAAGCAATTACAACATATGGAAGAGCAAGATGGAAGATCTTTTATTTGTGAAGAAGATGCATCTTCTCATTTTTGCTGCTCATAAACCCGAGAATGTAACTGATGAAAATTGGAATTTCGAGCACTAACAAGTATGTAGATATATAAGGCAATGAATTGAAGACAATGTTCGCAATCATATTGTGCATGAGACACATGCTAGAACATTATGGAAAAGTTGGAGACACTTTACGCTTCAAAAACAGGCAATAACAAGTTGTTCCTACAAAAACAATTGATGACTTTTAAATACAAGAAGGGAAGTCCTACTCTTGACCATATAAATAATTTTCAATGTTTCCTTGATCAGCTTTCTAGAATGAGTGTTAATTTCGACGGTGAGATAAAAGGACTTTGGCTTCTGAATACTCTACTAGATTCTTGAGAGACTCTTCGTGTTTCTTTAACAAATTCAGCTCCTGGTGGTAAGGTGACTATGAAATTTGCCAAGAGTTGTATTTTGAATGAAGAAGTAAGGAGAAAATCTCAGGGATCATCCTCACACTCAGATGTTCTATTAACAGAAGACCGAGGGAGAGACAAAATAAGAAACACAAGGAATAGAGGTAAAAATAGAAGCAAGTCAAGATCAGGGTATGAGAGTCATTCATGCTATCATTGTAGCAAGAAAGGACATATTAAAAGGAATTACAATAGGTTGAAGCAAGAGGTTAGAGAAAGAAAGAAAGAAGAAAATAACGGAAATAATGTTGTAGATGTTGTCCAAGATGACCTTCTCTTTGCTTGTGATAAAAATGTCATTAATTTTGTATCCCAAGATACTAGTTGGATAGTAGATTCTGGAGATACATCTCATGTCACACCGAGGAAATACTTTTTTTCATCTTATACTCCTGTTAACTCTGGAGTGTTGAAGATGGGCAATGCTGGTGAGGTTAAGGTGTTTGGCTTTGGCACGGTTTATTTAAAGACTAATATTGGTACAACGTTAGTCCTTCAAAATGTCAAGCATGCTCCAGACATCCCTCTAAACTTGATATCTGTAGGGCAACTAGATGATGATAGCTACCATAATAACTTGTTCAATGGCCAATGGAAGCTCACCAAAGGCGCATTAGTTGTGGCTCGAGGAAGAAAGTATTCTAATTTATACGTGACGCAAGGATCTATCCTTAGTGACTAAGTAAATTTGGTGGAAAGTGACATTTTATCGGAGTTATGACACAAGAGGCTCAGTCAATATGAGCGAGAGAGGGATCACTTGTTTGGCTAAGAAGAATTTGCTTGCTGGTGTGAAACAAGCAAAGGTGAAAAGATATATTCATTGCTTAGCCGGGAAACAGAAAAGAGTTTCTTTTCACAGTTATTTTCCCTCAAGAAAACCTGAACTATTAGAGCTAGTACACTCTGATATGTGTGGTCCTTTTAAAGTGAAGTCACAAGGTGGTGCACTTTACTTTGCAACTTTTATTGATTATCATTCTCGCAAGCTCTGGGTATATCCTTTAAAATTCAAAGATCAAGTACTTGATGTGTTTAAGGAATTTCAAGCCTTATCCGAGAGACAAACTGGGAAGAAACTAAAATACATTCGCACTGACAATGACGGTGAATACATTGGTCCTTTTGATAACTATTGCAAATCACAAGGAATTCTTCATTAGAGAACTCTACCCAAGATGCCTCAATTGAATGGCTTGGCAGAAAGGATGAATAGAACTCTAGTTGAGAGAGTTAGATGTGTACTTTCAGAGGCTAGACTTCTAAATTCCTTTTGGGCCAAATCACTTAATACTGTTGCTTATGTTATCAATTTATCTCCTAGAGTTGCTTTGATGGTGATGTTCCAAATAGAGTTTGGTTTACTAAGGATATTTCCTATGATCACTTGAAAGTCTTTGGGTGTAAAGCTTGTGTGCATATTCCAAAATATGAGAGGTTCAAACTGGATGTCAAAACTAAGCAGTGCATCTTCATTGGTTATAGTCCAGATGAGTTTGGATATCGCTTTTATAATCCCATTGATAAGAAGCTTATTAAAAGTCGTGATGTGGTGTTCTCTGAAGACCAAACTATTGAATATATTGACAAGACTAAGAAAAAGGATTCTCAGAATAAAGAGAGCTTAAATTCTGTTGATCCAGTTCCTAGTGTTGATGCATCTATTGCACATGAAGAAACCCAAGATTATAATATAGATGATGATCAAGAGGGTGTAGAACCTATTGACGGTTCGATTAATGATATTGTGGTTGATCAACAACCAACTCCTGCTCAGGTAACTACTTCAGATGTTCTTAAAACCTCTTGTAGAAGATCTTATAGGGAGAAGCACAAGTCAACTTGTTATTCTCCAAATGAATATATACTTTTGACTGACATGGGAGAACCTAGAGATTATGATGAAGCCATGCAAGATACTCACAGAGATGAGTGGGTAGAAGTTATGGAAGATGAGATGAAGTCACTCAATGAGAATGACACATATGAGTTAGTGGAATTACCGAAAGGTAAGAAAGCTCTAACAAACAAATGGATATTTAGAGTAAAGCAAGAGCAACATACCTCTGCGCCTAGGTATAAGGCGAGGTTAGTGGCTTTGGCCAGAGAAAGGGAGTTGACTTTGATGAAATTTTCTCTCCTGTCATGAAAATGTCTTTTATTTGTATGGTGCTAGGCTTAGCTGCAAGTCTAGATTCAGAGGTTGAGCAGATGGATGTCAAGACTGCTTTTCTTCATGGTGATTTAGATGAAGAGATTTACATGGAGCAGGCTGAAAGTTTTGTAGTCAAAGAAAAAGAAAATTATGTCTGCAAATTGAGAAAGAGCTTGTATGGCTTGAAACAAGCTTCAAGACAATGGTACTTGAAGTTTGAATCTGTCATTGAAAAACAGGGATACAAGAAAACTTCTTCAGATCACTGTGTATTCTTTTAGAAGTTTTCGAATGATGATTTCATTATTTTACTATTCTATGTGGATGATATGTTGATTGTTGGCAAAAATAAATCTAGAATTGTAGTCCTTAAGAAGGAGTTGAGCAAATCGTTTGTGATGAAGGACTTGGGGCCATCAAAGAAAATTTTAGGCATCCAAACATACAGATATAGAGGTAAAAAGAGTTATCATTATATAAGATGCAGTACATTGAGAAGGTATTGAAGAGGTTCAATATTACAGAAGCAAAAGTGCTTAGTACTCCTCTTGCTAAACACTTCAAATTAAATACGACTCAGAGTCCATTTACTAACAAAGAGAAGAAAGAGATGTCTTGTATTCCCTACTCCTCTGCAGTTGGTAGTTTGATGTATGATATGGTTTGCACTAGACCAGATATTGCACATGCCGTTGGTACTGTTAGCAGATTTCTTTCTAATCCTGGAAAGGAACATTGGGATGCTATAAAATAGATACTAAGATATTTGAAAGGTAATGCAGATATGGAGTTGTGCTTTGGTAGTGACAAGCCTGGACTTGTTTGCTACACAGACTCTGATTTAGGATGTAATCTTGATAATTCAAAATTCACTTCCGATTATTTGATAACTTTTACAGGGGGAGTTATTTCTTGGCAATCAAGACTGCAAAGTGCATAGCTCTATCCACCACAAAAGAATATATTGCTATCACTGAAGGTGCCAAAGAATTTTTTTGGATGAAGGAATTTATGAAAGATTTTGATTTTGAGCAGGTAAGATTCGTCTTATTTTGTAATAATCAGAGTGCTATTTATCTCACCAAGCACTCCACCTTTAATTCTAAGTCCAAGCATATTAGTAGAAAGTATCATTGGATTAGAGTGACCGTAAAAAAGAAATTATTTGAGGTTGAGAAGATACACACTGATGACAATCCTTCAGATATGCTAATGAAAGTGGTGGTTGTAGAGAAGCATGAGTATTGTAGAACTTTGGCGGACATGAACCCTGTCCTGAGTTCCTCCGCTTGAAGATCCACTTGGCCTTTTGGCTGGAGGGGGAGTTTGTTGGGTTGTAGCTCATGTTCCAGCCAAAGGCCCATGTCCTAACCTATTCTCTTTTGGTTTTCAATCCTATTTGAAAAAAGATTCGGATTTTCTATTCCTATTTGGAGTTGGTTTGACTTTAGGAAAAAGAACCACTTATCATCTATAAATAGGACAATTTGGGAGAGAATTACTCATGCTCATTATTTTTGTCTTTGAGAGACATTAACACATAAGAGAGGTTTTTGAGAGAGCTTTCACCAAAGAGAGAAGAGAGAAAGAGAGTTTAGTTGCTGCAGTTTTTTACTCTCCGACCAGCCAACTTTAGATCGTGTTTACCAGCTCGTTCACCGTTAGATTGGGCTGTAATTTTGATTAAGTATTCCTAACATCTTGATGTTTGATTTGAACGGTCGAGATCGGATTTAGCGGTCTGCAGTATCTGGTTTTGAGTCCCGAACGGTAGCTCTATTTCGGCTGATTTCTCTTGATTTACTTTTGTTGGTGTAACTATTGTTTCTCCGTGTTTGACACTTGTTGTGTAGCTATTTGAGAGAATATTTGTAACCCTCTTATTGATATAGTAGAGTTATTTGGATCTCTGTGATCCCGTGGTTATTACCTTCGATTTGAAGAGGTTTTTCCATGTTAAACTTGGTGTTCTTTACTTTCTTTGTTTTTTTATTTATCTCTTTCCGTCATAACACCAACCCTTGTTCATAATTTCCTCTTGATCGACTCCAGCTTTGGCCTGAGCAGGGGTCGAGCTTTCTTCTCGCCATCGTCGTTCTCCTGTAATGTTTTAGCGGTTCTCAACGGTGCTGATTTTTTTTTTTATTTTAGTAATCTGATCATTGTTTCTAAGACTGTTTCAACAATTGGTTTCAGGAAATGAGAAATTGCGGGACTTCTCCATAGAGTTTGCAGAATATGGTCTAGAAGGGGCAAAACCAACATCTATCAAAATACCCGTTTGGAGGTATGGCCACTCTCCAGTAAGTTCTCTCCTTTATTGCGCACAATTCACCTCATGTCAAACAAGTATTATGCTTTGATTTTCCGTTTTCAATTTTCAGCAACTTGACCCAAATAATTACTCAACATGCATACAATGTATTGCTTAAATATGATTGTTGGTGGAGTTTTGGAGCTTTCTTGGTTAATTAGTTTGTGTACATTTTTTTCCCGTTGTACATAATGCTTGGAGATTATATTAGTAGAGTTACGAATCAGATTAATTAAAAAAATGGGCCAATTATGCTAAGTCCATGACCTGTTTGATTATATAACCAAATTATAGGAGTTGTATATTCCTTTGTTGATCACCAATGTACTGAGACCAACTAACATTATTGGGGAGAGGTTTCTTAATTCATTCAGATTAATTAACACATTTGTTGGTGATTGATCTTAACTTGGTGAATGTTATTGCACTCCATGGATTCAGCAGATACAGCTGCGCACTTTCTTATATCTATGACTAGAGCAGTGACTTGCTGTGACAATCTTGGTTGCTGAGAAGCCTTGTGTACTGTTAATAAATAGAGTTTATGATTGACATTTATACATCCATATGTCATCCCAATAATTAGGTGTTTGGATTCATACTTATTCAATTCTTTCTTTCTATATGAATTAGCATTTGTGTAATTGTTGGCATTAATCATTAACATTGTTATAGTCATTCTCATTCGAGATTTCATGGTTGGTAACAGTGCTCCACTTTGTTTCTAAGTAAGAGTTTTGTTGTTCCACTATGGTATGTCTCATGCAAATATATTTCCTAATGTTACATGGATTACTTATAAGAGGATGTCATATCTATTGCATAAATCCTCAATCCTCTTCTTCAACAGAGGTGAATAGTTGAAGTTTGAAGATGAGGAAGTCTTGGTCTTTTTACTTTGGGTGGAAAATTACTTAGCTAATAATAATAAAGTGGTGTTATCTTGAAGTCGAGGGTCTATCGGAAAAAGCCGCTCTACCTCTAAGATAGAGGTTGGGTTTGCTTACACCCTACCCTCCTCAGACCCCCTTTGTGGTATTACATTGGGTATATTATTGTTGTTGTAATAATATAAAGTGGTAGTTTACAAAGCTAAATAAACTTGTGTCTAAGATAACTTACATCAAAGAGTGTACAGTTGTCTTTCTTTTTGCATAGCTTTCAATGCATAGTAGAAAAAAACGATAAGATATTTAAAATAGGAGGATCATAGTTCAACAAATATTGAGAAAGAGAAACAAATTAAAGTCTTAATTGATGTACCGGATCTAAAAGCAAACTCAGAAGTGAAGTATGCCAAGCATATTGAGCCTTTCAGTCACCACTCCCTTAGTTCTCAAAGTGGCCATTTTGTTGTGTGATTTAATCTACTGTGGGGAGGTAGCAATTTCATCCATGACCATACTAATGGGTGTAAATCTTGTAAGGGGTAAGTTTTGTATTGATTAAAGTTTACTCCTAAAAGTAGCTGCTGAAATGCCTAAATCTTGAAATAGTAATCAGAAAATCGCTTCTTAGTTGTCTAATTTGTAATAGGGGCCAAATGTGAGACTGCATAAGTAAACTTGTTAATGTTTGTTGTCTTGCTTTATGGATTCCTAAAGCTTGCATTTTATTATATATGTTATCTGATTTCTTTTTCTCGTATTCTTCCCTTTTTCATTTTCCATGAGGAAATGCTTGGAGTTATCCGATGTAATTCAAGCAAACAATTCTCATGTCGCTATTTCAGACATCCATTGTTCGTCTGTGGACGATGATGAGCTTTTTCTTTTTTATGGAGGCTTGAGATTAGCTATGGATGTAATTGAAGACAATGTATTCAGCTGCATTGTTGAGGCCATTTCTTGCATGTTGATTTGTATGTATTTTTGAAATATTTGATATGTTGTTGCTAATACATGTCTACATTTATAAAACGAGAGAGTTTTGAGTTTATTTAAGTTTCCTTTTAGATTTTTAAAGTAATAAGTAACATATATATGTTAGTGTTGAAATTTGTAGAAGTTTACTTTATGGGCATATTAATTATGGAATCTAAAAAATGAATAACAAATTTTACCAATTATTCTTTTTCCGTTAGTAAAATAGCTAATGAATTTGTAATCTATTACTAACTCATTTAGGAACACGAATAATTGGATTTACCAACAGATTTTCAACACGTTAGTAAAATTTCTAATGAGTTACTAATAATACTTTTCCGTTACTGAAATTACCAACCAATTCCTAACAAAATTTAAAAAGTGAAGAACCAAATTTACTAACCATTTTCTACACGTTAGTAAAGTTACTAATGGGATACTAACTGATTTTTTGAAAGTAAATTTGCCAACGGAAATGTTAGAGCTAAGTTTCACAATTTACCAATAATTTATTTTGGTATTTACCAGCCGATTTTTAGTTGGTAACGTTTACCAACAAATTCAAATTGGTTGGTAAATTTACTAACAAGATTTTTAGCAACGATTCAATTTCAGTTGTCAATCGGTTGGTAACTCGATTTGCCAACCGATTTGATCAATTTACCAATGGATATTTTTGTTGGTAATTTTACCTTTTCCTGTAGTGATCAAATCAAGCTCAAAATAACAATATAAAGATGAAGATGAAAGGGACAACACAAGATAATAAATTTCTTTTTTCTTTTAAGTGTTTCTCAAGTAACCACAATATGACCTCTATTTATAATGCTCATAGAGACATAAAAAGGTAGAGGCGGATTTAGGATTTAAAATTTATGGGTTCTCCACATTAGTCAAAAATAAAACCAAGAGGTACAAAAGTTTAGTAGGTCCCTCTGTTCCACTAAACCGATAACACACTTTGTTTATGGGTTCCCAACTTATAATTCTTAATTTCTTATAAATAAAACCAAGAGGTACAAAAGTTTAATAGGTCCCTCTGCTCCACCAAACCAATAACACACTTTGTTTATGGGTTCCCAACTTATAATTCTTAATTTCTTATAAATTTACTAGATTTCTCAATATAAATATAAGATCCACATGGAAGTTACTGGTTCCCAGGAACCCCCACCCAACCCCTGGATCCACCCCTGACAAAAGGTTTTCATAACATGACATTAACCATGATGATTATGAGGGAAGGTTATGAAGATGCGAGAGTTAATTATAATAATAAGGAATAGTGGAGAATCTATTTTTAGAGTAGTGGACATCCACACTAGCGAATTGTTTCATAACAGAATTATATTAGGTTGGTTTGAATTATTTCACCTGGTTTACTTAGTATATTTTATTAAACTAGTTTTAGTAATCCTGTCATGATACCTTCTGTTGCCTAAAAAAATAATAATAATCAAAGTTATAATTAACTAGTATTTAGGACAAATGTATTTTTTTTTTTTTAATTAAGTATACCGTGAATATATATATATATATATATATATATATATATATATATATATATTGAGAATAATTTATTTTGAGAAACAAATATTGTTCCTCAATCTTACAAGCTAAATGACACTTGGTTTATTGGGGTCTTGGTAGTAGTATATCACTTGCTTTCATCAAGTTGAACATAGGCCATAGCAATATCTTGAAATCATGATTTGTTTTAATATCAACTAACCATAGACAAAATTCCTTTACTGCTAATGAGGTCATATATGTTGATCGTTGCACTAGGCATAAAGAGTAGCATTTCATATCCAAAAGCATCCAAGTTGCAAAATATGATTATGGCTGAACAAGAGAGTATATGTTCTTGTCAACCTAATGGCATATGGACAAAATTAAGCAAACATAAACAGAGAGATGGAAGAAACAAGAAATTCTATATATCTTGAGCTGATCAAGTTTTCTCAAGATTGACAGCTTGGAGAAAGAGTCTGTTGCAGGCTCTGATATCATATTAGGACACGAAGAATATTTGCTCAAGAACAAATCATGCTTTCTTATTCATTATTCGATATAACAGGAGAGAAATGTTGACCTATAGAAGTACATAGAAACGCACAACAATTAAGACTCCTAACTAGCTACAAGTAAGTCGGTTATTTGTGTCCGTAGGATTGGACTCGCAGGAGAAGAAGATCTCGTGGTAGGACATTGTCTAATACTGGAATATATTATTGCATTCTCCATAATCAATCTAAAGTCAGCTGAATACCTAAAGCTTTTGTTTCATTCTTGAGAATGTGCATTGGATCAGTTGTCATCTGAGGAAGGTCTTTTCTCTCATTATAGTTGTTTAATTTCCTCAATCATTTTAATCACTTCATCCATTGAAGGCCTCATGTCAGGCACCTTTGTTACACATGAAAGTGCAATCTGGAGCATCTGCACCATCTCATCTTGAATATTCTGGTACTTCATCAGCTCTACATCAAAAACTTCAGCTGTCCATTCCTCTTTAACAACAGCTCGTACCCATCTCGGCAAATTGACTATGTCCTCGTGCCCAGGCAATGGGAGAGGGGATTTGCCGGTGAGCAACTCAAGGACTAATACTCCAAAGCTATAAACATCTGATTTTTGTGTGCCTTTTCGTGTTTCAATCACTTCTGGAGCGCTATAACCAGCACACTTCTTGTCGACGGATTTGTAATTCATCACACGGCTTAAGCCAAAATCAGAAATGCAACCATCTAGGTCCCTTGTAAGAAGAATATTGGATGATTTGATGTTTCCATGGGTAAACTTCACTCCACCTTCAGAGTGGATATGTGCAATTCCTTTTGCTGCTCCAAGAAAGACCTTCAATCTGGTATCCCAATGTAGTGGAGTTCTTCCATTACCTATTTATAACCAATAAGGCAATATCATGTAAGAATAAAGCCCAAAACAGGAATCATTATTAATCTGAAGCAATTGATGAAATTGCAGTTTCAATCAGACTTGAGCAACATATACCATGCAAGGCTGCTGACAAGCTAACAGTAGGCATATATTCATAAAACAAGATCATGTTTCATCACATTTTATTTGTGATTGCAGTTTATTTTCCATCACTTTAAAATTTGTTGCAAACACATGCAACAATATAAAACAAAAATTACTACTAAGCTAACACCATGTAAGCATACAGCCCAAATTGGAATAACTATTAATGTTATAAATGTGCACCAGCATGATCTGTGCTAAGATGAAGTTATAATTTAAATCAAAGTTAAGCAATATGTACCATGCAAGGCTGACGACAAGTTACCAGCAGGCTTGTATTCATAAACAAGAATTTTATCATCTTTGGAGTAATGATATGCAAGCAGTGGCACTATATTTGGGTGTCTTCTAACCCTTCCCACAGTCTCCATATACTGTTCAAACTCCTTTTTAACAACCCTTACTTCCCTCAATCTTTTCACAACTACCATTGTTGCCTCATCCAAGGCAACTCTGTAAGCAGTTCCATAACTCCCTTTACCAAGAAAATCAGCAGAAGCACTTAACAGATCCTCCAGATCAAAGTTGTAACAGCACCCTTCAAAGAACGTTAACTCGTACTTTTCAGAATCTTGAACCCCACTTCCAAAGTCTTCTAACTTATCATTCTTCTCTTCAACCATGCTTGTGTTATTACTAACCTTCTTGTTCAAATACCAGAAGGAGATCAATAAAACAAGCAGAAAAATCACAGAAGTAGCACCTATTGCAATTTCAATGATAGTTTCACTACTACGTTTCTTAAAGTTGTCACCTTTATGTGATGGTGAACTTAAAGAACAGCTACTCAGAGGTGTTCCACATAAATTAGAGTTTCCTACAAAAGAAGAAAATGGAAACTTCTTGAGGGTATATGGAACTGAGCCATTTAGCATATTGTAACTCAAATTCAAAAGACTTAACCTTGAGGGATCAAGATTGGGAATTGCTCCAGACAATGAATTGAACTGTAGGTTCAACATGGATAGTCGAGTCAAATTCTTGATGGTGGGGGGAATTTCTCCAGTAAAAGAGTTAAACGAGAGGTCTACTTCACCAAGTCTTGGAGAAAAAGAAATAGGAATATCACCAGAGAAGTTATTATGTTGAAGGTAGATAGCGTGGAGAGAAGGGATTGAAAAAATATCAGAAGGAAGATTTCCATTTAGATTGTTTGCTCTAAGGCTAAGAACTTTGAGAGCATCTAGTTTTCCTACGCTATTGATTGGGATATGGCCAAAAAGTCCAACACCAGGCAAATGGATTGCATTGACTCTGGTTCCATCTTTGTTGCAAGTGATTCCAATCCAAGAATTGCATATTGGTAAAGAAGAGTTCCAGTTGAGTTTTCTAAGATGTGGAACAGATGCAACAAATTGAAGTAGAGCCTGTTTGTCAGAATCAATATTAGCAACAGTGCGAGGAAGAATTGCTAGCAAGGGTAGAAGAAAGACAATAGTTGCATGTAAATCATGTAGTTTCATTATGTTTTACTACTCAGGTTGTGCAAATAATGCAAGAGGTTGGAGCACAATCAGTTGGTTCCTCTTGTGAAAAACAGACCATAAGCCATTGTGTTAGGAAAATTAATCAGGCTGCACAAGATGTTTAGTGAAAGGATTTTAGAGCATCCTGCAAGAAAATTCTGTAAAACGAATGAGAACAGAAAACCTCAATTTCAACATGTAAGCACTGAAAATTTATTGATTGATTATTGAGGAAGCAAGAAGCAAGCCAGAACTAACCCTTGTGATAACTAATTTTTAAATATTTGGTACATAGGTATAGTTGGCTATACGAAAAATTATACTATATAAAGTTACTAAGTAAAGGGTGCAGACTGAGCTAGTCAATTTATCACTTAGCCGTGCTCGTTGGTTCTGAAAGACATGAGAGGAATTTCATCTTCATCATATTTTGACAGTGGACCTATGATAGGAAGCAAGAACATAATTGATAATGTTTGAGCTAATGAAGTGAGATTTTGTAAGTTGGAGAGGTGGCATGGTTCATTTTGTCTAAAGTCTTAGCCATTAATTGCTGGCCTGCTAAAAAACCAACGTACAATTTTCTTTTTGTTTTTAATAGCTCATCATAATAAAGGAAGAGCATAAAACTTGAAATATGCAACTAAATGTGGAATGTTTGTTTACAAATGTATTACTCAAAAGTCAAAGCAACAAATTCAATTAGAAACAGAAATAGAGGTAAAGAGAGAGAGGGATGATAAATCCCTCATGAAGGAGATCTCTTTGATCTTGGAGATACTTGGTTCCACGTTCTTGATGAAGACTTGAAACATCTTTATTACAAATTTTGTATCTACCAGGTAGGGAAGAAGCATTGACTTCATATATATAACTATTAACAGAAAAAATATTCTACGGTTTATTAAAAAATATTCTACGGTTTATTATATGCCCAGTCCAATGAGAAAGCTATTAGATAATTAAAAGTTGAGGTTGTGTGGCTGAAGTAAATGTCCTAGCGCTAGCCAAAAGGTGAAACTTCATTATATAATCAAGTTTGAGATCTAAAAGGCACAAATCACTTTTTTAATGTGGAAAAGTATGTAGAATTAGCCACATCAGAAATTAAGGGTGTGCTCGTGGAGGAAAATATTTTTTCAATTTTTCCATAATCGGTTAGTCAAATTTTTGAAAAACATTTTCTTTAGAAAAACATTGATTAAAAATAAGGAAAATGACTTTCTTAGTGGAGAGTTAATAACTCAAATGGTCGCTTAATTATGAACTACTATCTCAAAAAGTCAGTTAACTTTGGTTTTTACTCCAAAAGTCATATGAGTATTTTACTTACAAAATCACTCAACCTATTTAATTATTTTTTTATTAAAATTTACTTACGTAAAATTTTTATTTAGAAATAAAATTCTAAAAAATAAAAAGTATCTATCTAATAATTCTTTTATCCTTTTACCCCTAAATTAATGCCTCTTTCTCATAATATTTCTTTTCTCCTTCACTTTCTTCCTCTTTTAGTTAAGGCATCTCAAAATCTATCTGCATTTTTGACCGAGCGATCAATGAGTCACTTTTCCAAAGAAAACTTCTATAGAAATATCTCATATTTTATTTATGGATCATATATGTGTTATTTTTTTATTTTTTTTTACCGATTCCTGTAAAAATGACCATATATATCTGAAATAACATTGGTAAAGGGCCATAAAATCGATCTCCTTGGAAAAGCAAAATGTTCCAGAGCATGATCAATTCAATCATGTATCTCTGTCACTATATTAAAAACTAGAAGAATAACAAACATGTCATATAATGTTACAGAAGAAAAAAGTAAAAAAAAGGCTTGATTAATTCAAGATTAAAATGGAGACATATTACATTTACATGGAGAGGAAAACATCATGGCGATTTGAGATGCCTAACTAAAAGAGGAAGAAAGTAAAAGGAGAAGAAATATTATGAGAAAGAGGCATTAATTTAGGAGAATAAGGATAAAAAAGTCACTAGATAGATACTTTTTATTTTTTAGAATTTTGTTTCTAAATAAAAAGTTCCATATAGCCAAATTTTAATTAAAAAAATACTTAAATAGGTTGAGTGACTTTGTAAGTAAAATACTCATAGTTGAGTGACTTTTTGAGATAAAAATCCATAGTTGAGTGACAATTTGAGTTATTAACTCTCCTAATGGAAGTAGAAAATAAGTTTCACAAGTGGTATTCCACGTTAATTGTATCCTCCCCACCCTCCAACACACCTCATCTTCACCTCTACCCCCATAGCCCTCATCTTCGCCACCTCACCCTTATCCCCACTCCCACCACCACCACCACCACCACCACCACCACCACCAACATACCCAGAGTAGTCCTACAAAGTGGGGTCTAGGGAGGATAAAATATATGCAGATCATACATCTACCTCAAAGATGAGGTAGAGAGATTGTTTCCGATAGATCCTTGGCCCAAGACAAAAATAGTGTAAAAAAGAAGTAATGAAAGTACAGCAAATAATAGATAGTAACAATAACATAAAATAGTAAAAGAACAGTTCTATAATAAAATAATTCTTTTTTTTTAAAATAAATTTTTGGTGGCCCATTGGGCCGTTTTATTGATTAATAATCAAAAACAAAAAGCAGGCAAAGGCCCAGTCCTACCGATCAGGCCCAACACCTGATCTGGTCCAAAAAAAGAAATCTAAATGTTACAAGTATATATCGATCAAATGGGAGTATGCTTTATCCCTAAAAATACTCCCCCGTTGTCTGAAAATACTCCCTCTTTGATGTCGATGGAACTCCAAGCTCAAGAATCTTCTTCTTTGGGTGATTGGTGTGTTGGTGCGATGGCCTCCATTGCTGAGGCTCTTTCTATCGCCTTCACTACTTGGTGAGCTTTCTTGCCTCTTCACTTTCCCCTTCTTATCTTCTACTTGATCTGAACAAGTTTCTTCAGGTGGTCGGGGTTTATCCCCAATGGACTGGACACTCAGCTCTTGGCTGAGCAGATCTGGTACATTTGGTATGTTCCACTCGTTGTCTCTCCTTCTTAGCTTTCCTCCTCCCTTAATCCTTACCTCCTCATCCTGCTTTCTTTTTGACTACAGCAAGATTCGAGTAGCTTTCACTCTCTTATCCTCTCCATGTACTGGTCTGTTGCAGCACTGAATGCCCCAGTTGTTCTAACTTTTTGGTGAAGATTTTTAGTGGCTAGTGCATGTAGTCCTAGCTTTTATTTTCACAGCAATGTCTCCTTCCGGGCATACATTATTAATGAACTCTTGGCCGTGATTTCTACTAGCTTTTTTTAAGACAATGTTGTAAATATTGTTGTCTGCTTGGTGATGTATGATGTAATGTGTTGCCTGCTTATGATGTTTCTTAATCATCTCTGTTTGTGTATGGATTAATCCTTCGAGTTCTCATTCTTAGTTTAGGTAACTATGTTTTGTCTATGTTAAGAGTACCACAGATTTTAGTAGGAAGATCTTGAAAAGAATGATACTGCCTTGTCGGTTGATTTTTAATAACTTCATTAGCTAAGTAATCTGCAACACTGTTATCTTATCTAAATATGTGAACTATATTTGCATTTGCTTGCTCCATCCTCTTTCTTACGTCTTCTATTTTTTCCACTAGCTCCCAAAGTACTCTCCATTGTCTCTGAATCATGTTTTTGAGACTTAGAGAGTCAGTTTCGATTGTGAACTCCATCTATTCCTTCTATTGGCAGAATTTAATAGCTTCATGTATTGCTAATGCTTCTGCCTCATTGTCTGTAGCCATTCCTATTCCTTTAGCTCTAGCATATATAAGGTCTCCTCTCTCATCCCTTATGCAAAAGCCAAAAGAACTCATACCTGGATTTCCTCTGCAAGCCCAATCGGTGTTGTATTTGATTTTGCCCATGTCTGGTGGTTTCCAAGTGATACTACAGAAGTGTAACTTAGGCTTGTATCTCCTTAGGCTATCGACTACCTCAGGCCAGCACCAAGAGTCTAGCTTTATCCAAGGATATAGACTCTAGATCAACTTCTTTACCAACTCTTAAATCTGCAGTACCATTCCAGTAAATGTGGTATCTCCTCCATGTTTTCTGTTATTCCTCCTCTTCCAAAGTATCCACATGATTAATGCTGGCATAGCTCTTTAGATCACCTGTATCTTTGGTGGTGCCTCATGATTCCACCGAGTGATTATAAGTTGTTGCAAGTGTATTCCATCAATATTTATACCTACAAAAATAACAAACTGCCTCCATAACCTAGTGACTATAGGGGCTGTTAGAAATAAATGGGACATGGTTTCTTCAGCGTTATTCTCACAACACCAACATCTGGACACAATGGAGATTTTCATATTTTTTAGGTTGTCATCTGTGGCTATTCTTCTCATCCAAGCCCTCTATAAGAAAAAACTAATCTTTAGAGGGACACCCTTAGCCCAGATCATATCATATTCCTTTTTTTTCCTCTTGTTTCCTCCTTATCATGTCCCATGTTGATCTCTCTGTGAATCTCTCATGTGTGTTCCCCATCCACTATGGAGTATCATTTATTAGCTCAGTGGATGGTGGATTAATACTGTCTATTATGAAGTCAGTCATTTCTTCTGATATCTTTAATAGTAATTTTTGCCTATTCCCTCCAGTCTCATCACAAAAATACCTAACTTCCAACTCTTCATCAATCGCCCCTTCCCCACATAGTATAGAGCACCCTGCTTGGTCCAGTTATCATACCAAAAACTAGAGTTTTCTATTGCTATCTTCCACTGGATGTTGTGCTCCACTTCTTGCCTTACTCCAGTCATTTTCCTCCATACATGTGACGCTCCATACCCTTGAGAAATGATAGGGTACAATTTCTTGCAATATTTATTCCACATGAATGTACCCCACATAGATGAGGTCTGAGTTCTGAAATTCCACCAGAGCTTAGCAAACAAATCCTTTGATACATCATGTAAAGATCGGAATCTAACTCCACCTTCTATCTTGGGATAGCACATCTTCTCCCAAGCCACACAATGCTTATTCTTAGCACCAGTTGCATTGCCCCAGAAAAACTTTGGCAAAATTTTTATGCAACTGATCTATCACACAAGCTGGTGGATTCACAGCTGACAGTAGGTATACTGGTATGGATTGTAGGATATGAGAAATTAGAATGTACCTTCCCCCAAAAGAGAACAATCTATTCTGCAAATTGAGCATTCTTTTCATAACCATTTTAATCAATTCCTCAAAATGGCCTCTATTCTTCCTCCCATGAAAAATAGGACAACCCAAATAAATGAATGGGAAACTACCTTGCCTCATACCTGTAATTCTCTTTATCTGGTTACATACTCCTGTAGGGACTTTCTCATGAAGATATATTAAACTCTTATCAAGGTTAATCATTTGTACTGAGACAACTTCATAGTCCTTCAAAACCTTCATCATCTTCCTCATTGAGGAAGGATGACATGAACGAAATAGAATAGTATCATCTGCATAGGACAAATGATTGATTTCAGGGCTCCATTTTGGCATTCCATATCCCTTGAATTGAGGATCCTTGTAAAGGTTGTTAAGACTTCTGGCCAAGACCTCAGCAACTATGATGAACAATGTAGGTGATAAAGGATCACCCTGCTTTAACCCTCTAGATAATTGGAAAAACCAAAAAGTTGCCCATTCAGCAGCACTGTGTGCCAATTATTGCTAATCAGTCTCACCACCAGATCAATAATCCTTTCAGAAAAACCAAATCCTCTTAAAACTTTAGTTAGAAAAATCCAGGAGACTTTATCATATGCTTTGGCCATATCAAGCATAACTACCACATTATGAAGTTTATTCCTCCTGTTTATGTCCCTTATAATCTCCTGAGTTAATAACACATTCTCTGTAATGCTCCTCCCTTTCACAAAACCTAATTGGTTTGGTGAAATAATGTGAGGCAGAGCAATAACTAATCTCTTATGCACCACTCTTGAGATGATTTTATTCATGAAAGTACTTAGACTAATGGGTCTAAGATCACCAAAATTTGCCACCACTTCCTGCTTAAGAATGAGAACCAGATTGGTATGTGTAATGTATCTTGGAAGTTTTTGCCCACAGAAGAAAGCCTTCACCATGTTTGTGATGTCTTCTTTTATAATCTCCCAACTGCTCTGAAAGAACAGGCCTGAAAATCCATCTGGTCCACTAGCACTATCACTATTCAAAGAAAAAACCACCTGTTTAACCTCTTCCATTATAGGTAACTTTTCTAGCTCTCTATTTTGCTCCAATGAAATTAGTTGGGGGATGCATTGTACAAATGAGTAATCCCTTTCTTCTACATCTTCCTTAAACTAATCCATAAAGACTGCAACTGTTTCCTCTCCAATATTCTGAGTTAATGTGATTATGTCCCCTTGTCTTGTCTGTATTTCAGAAATATTCATTTTTCTTCTCCTTTCTTTCACATAAGCATGAAAGAAGTTTGTGTTCCTGCCACCATCCTTGAACAATCTCATTCCTGATTTTTATTTCCAGAACTCCTCCTCCATGTGCAAATATCTTTTTAGGTCTGCCTCCACCTTGCTAAGTGCTTCCTTATTTTCTACAGTTGGAGAAATCTCCAGTTGTACCTCCATGGCTTTCACAATGTCTTCCTAGGTGGCTATTTGCTGAAAAATATTTCCAAAAGTGTTTTTACTCCATTGGGCAAGAGCCATCTTCACTTTTTTCATATTTTCATGGACTATAGCAAAAGGGGAGCCTGAATTGTTGTCCACCTTCCAATTTTCTTCAATAACCTTCAGAAAATCTTTGTGTTTTGTCCAAAAATTTAGGAATTTGAATGGCCTCACTATCTATTTCAGGGCAAAATTACAGTTAACCTGTATTGGAGCATGATCTGACCCTTGCCTACTCAAGTAGTGTACTTGACTATCTGGGAGTAGGATCATGAAGTCATTATTACCAAAAACTCTGTCAAGCCTCTCACAAATGAAATATTCCTCAATTCTTCCATTCTACCATGTGTATTTTCTACTAGTAAATCTCAATTCATTCAAGGCACATGAACTGATGCACTGAGCAAAGTCTGCAACTTCATTTTGAGTAACAGGCAGGCCCCTCAATTTCTCTAGCTCATCAAGTAGTGTGTTGAAATCTCCCCCAACAAGTCATGGTTCAGCAGTGTTGACTGATATTTCCTCCAAGTCGTCCCATAGTTACAATCTCTCCAAAGCACTACATCTAGCATAAACTGATGTCACCTTGAAAAAATTGCTAGTTCCTCTTAATTTGAATTGAATGGTTAGATGCTGAATAGTATCTATAGTGTCTTGCTCCTCCCTTCCTCATCCCAAAATACCCAGATCTTAGCTGAATAATTTTCCTTTGAATTGGTCATCCCCAGCTTTCTTCTGTAATCTTTTATCAATATTGGATAGTGCAAAGGCTTAAAAAGAGCTATATAAGTGTAATTATTTCTTCTTTTTAAATCTATTAGTTGCTCAAAGGCTTTTTGAGTCCTAACAGATCTAATATTCCAAAATAATATTTTGTTAATCATTGATCAGAATTGTTATGGTTCCCCGACTTACTCCTTGTTAGGATATTTGAAGTATGAGAAGATGAATTTTGCCCCTTCTTTAATCTTCCTTTCAATTGACTTGTTTGTCTTGGAGATAAATCTCCTTTCTTGCTGATGTATTCTATGTTCTCCTCCAGGCTCTCATCTTTTTCCATATGCCTCTTCTATATAATCTCTTATTTTGTGAACTTCACTAATTTAGGAGCCTGTTTGACCCCCTGCTCTTCCAATTGTTCTGGCTTATTATGTTCTTCCACTTCTGTCTCTTTCAGCACTTCTTGTTCCTCTATTTCTGCACTCTTCTGCATTTCTTGATCTTTTGTGGTATCCTGGGCTACTGACTTAGTAGAAGTATGTTCCTTTTCATGTTCACCATTGCTTGAATGACTTGGTGTTTGAATGTCTCCTTTCTCCTTACCACCTGTTTCATTTTGCTTGTCATTCAAATCATGCATTTGCATATTCTTCTCTTTTGGACTTTTCCTTTGAGATTGGACCTGTGACTCCTTGTCACAACCCGAATCCCAATCGGGCTGGACTGGCACCCGGAGCCGTTGAGGCCCGAGAGAACCAATCTTTGCTCCTGTACACTCATATGCATGATACTCCATACACAGCACCACCACAAATGGATATAAAGTACCAATAGCGGAATTCATGAAACATATATAATAACTATGAAACTTGGCCGTTGGGGCCATCATGACAAAACATATGTCCCTTAACATACCCTTCATATGTCCCACAACATCTACAAAGCCTCTACGGATGCATAACCAAAACCAATCTTAGAGTCGGGACAAGCCCCGCTCTATACATACATACAATACCAAAACAACACCAAAACAAATATACATAGTGACTCGAAAAAACCCCGAACCAACTGGAGCTCACCATTGATCTGCGGATGACGTGTAACCTACAGTGGAGGTCTACTTGTGCCTGCAGCAAGTAAGGTAAATCCCCCCAAGAGGGGTCAGTACGAAGAATGTACTGAGTATGCAAGGCCATAGCAACAGTATATAGCATAAAGACTTCAGTGGAGTCAAACACAATTGAGTATTCAATGTAAATAAACCATTGCATTTGGAAATAGGTCTATTGCGTTCATTGCATTCATTGCGTTCATTGCGTTCTTTGCCTTTGCATTCATTTGTCATTAACCATTGCCATTGAATACCCGGGCCCCAACTGATCAGTGGGTTTATAACATATCATTGGGATCGTTCCAGCCAGGCTCATGCCCCTTAGAGTGCCACCCATAAATAATACATTAGTGGGATCGTTCCATCCAGGCTTATGCCCCTTAGAGTGCCACCCACAAAATATAATATTGGGAGCGTTCCAGCCAGACGTATGTCCCTTAGAGTGCACTCCCTAATTGGAAAAGTATGCATTACTTCATTCTTTAACTGTAAGAGATTGATACCTTTACTTATGAGAGATTAATACCCTTGTAATTATAACATTATTTGAAGTTTTGGATCAATAATCAATGAGTGAAAAACACGTGAATAAACATTATTGGAACTATTAGACAGTAATCAATGAACAAGATACATGAGTATCACCACTGTTGGAACTTTGGAACACAACCTTGTTGGGCTTTTGGAACATTATCAATGAATATGAGACATGTGATTCACAATTGATCAATAAGTAGGAAACATGTGATATTGACAATTGGTAACCGGATATAGGGTATCTTAGCACATTTCGGGATAGGAAAAGTACGATGTCAAAGTGAATACTATACGCTGCAGAAAGATATGGACAAAGTAACCTTACATACCTTGTATTCTCGGAAAAAATATATGCTCTTAGATGTGCATACAATGTCCCGCTCCTTCCTTATGTTTCACTCTACAACACAAATACATAACGGAATTCACATTAACCACCAACTACCTTACAAATGCATATAACGTTAATGAGTTGCATGTTTGCCTTTAAACATGCCATTTCCCCTTGACAAAACTATTGATGAAATTATTATTCCAAAAATCCCAAATATTCCCATCATTGACCAATACATGACAATCAATACATTTCACCACAATACTTCTCCTTTACACTTTTTTTATCCATACCACATCACAATGAACCCATGAAATTACCTTAATACACCTCATAGCACATATCGGCCAAAATCCCACAATTTACACTTATGGAAAAATAACAAGTTTAATAATAAAATCACACCATACATGTTGATATGTCATCCATACCATTCATTTTTTACCAAAACCTTAAGTCCCCTTTCAAGGATAAAAGACATAGATGGCACATCTTTCAAAAAAAAATAAAAGTGCACTACTCACACTTTTAGACATAACCATCATGATCCACATATTCTCCCATGCATATAATATATTAATCCATGAGAATAAACACTTACCAAAGCTTGAGATATGATGATCTTGCTCCAAGAGAAAGCTTAGGGTTTGAAGAGCCAAAGAAATGTTCTTGAAAATTCTAAAAATGTTATGTGTGTTTATGGGAATAAAAATCTGATTTTTCTTGCTATTTATAGGTCCCTCAAGTCACTCTTATCCAAGTCTTGGCATTAAATTCAATTGTTACTTGGTCAATGAAGGAAGAATGGGTCATTTGCCCTTGGGCCTTTGCATTTTGTCTTCATTTTGGGCCTCAAATTGGGCCCAATTACACATATCCATTTAACCCATCAAATTTAATGTTTAATCCATCATATATATCATGTTTAAATAATTCCATGATATCATGGCAATATTCACTTACGCGATTCACATTCGTAGCCTCAGTCGCACAAATAGAAATTCTAGCCGCTCGTAGCTTCCTTGCACATTTTTTGGTAATTACTTGTGTTTCATGGTTTGATCATGTATGAGTGTATTGAGGTATTTGAAGCCTTAACAATTCTAAAATAACTCCAAGGAACCATGTAAGAATCGTCGTTGCAATACATCGCAAAACGAGCACGGAAGGGCTATATTGTTTGTGCCTTGCTGAATTTTTTTTCCTCTTTTGCCAATACTAGCATATCATCCAATGCCCCATCAAAACACTACAAAATACATACTTAGTGACCTTAACCATCAAGTAAACATGACTCCAAGGTACCAAATGAGGTTGGAAATGTATGGAGTGTTACACTCCCCCTTCCCATTGTTCTTTGAACTTAAGCTCCCAGGAGTGTATTGCCCCTCATTTAGATTTTACTGATGATTTATAGGTCTATCTTCCTTTTTGTTCTCCTCTCCCTCATTTTCCTGCTCCTTTTCTAGTTCTCCAACTTTGTTTCCTATCTGAACATTCTGTGTTGTATATTTCTGATGTCATGGGTTCTATACCATCTCCCTTGTTCTGCCTATTCTTCCACCTTTTTTTCTTTGTTGTTCTTTAAGTCCATCATTTTGTGCCTCCTTATCTTTAGGTTCTTCTGTCCTTTCCTCTTGTTTTTCATTTTTATTTCCTCCTTTGTCTGCTTCCTGCTTTCCTTTGCCTTTTTCAATTTTTTTTCCTCCCTCTATCTCTTCTTCTTCCTCCTGTTCACCCTTTGGATATAACTCCGGGTGGATAACAACGCATTCCTTTTCATTATGCCCTTGGAGTTTGCTAGTTTTACAATATTTTGGGACATAATCATACTTGATGTTAATCCATTTATTTTTGATCTCACCTGTTTTCCTCTTCATGCCAACGTTAATCCTTTTTGGAAATTCTCCCAGCAAATCTACTTCCACCTTAACCCTAGCACCACTAGGTTTTGTCTTATTCTGCATTGCCATATCTACTTGAAGTGGCTTCCCTACTGCAACAACTAATGAAAATACTGCCTCCTTACCAAAAAAGTTTGGAGGTAAAGAGGGAAAAGAGATCCAAGCAATTGTCGTTGTTGTCTTCTCCTCCAGATCAAATTGTGGATTCCACTTAAGGGTTCTCATTGGGTATGACCAGTAATTATGAGTAATGTAAAATTGAGGCTTTGACAATAGGTTCACATAGTCTTCTAACTTCGTCGCACGAATCAAAATGTACCTATTGCTCAACAGTTCTATGTTTACTTCTCCTTTCAAATCACACTGTTTTGGTATTAGTCTTCTCAAATCTTGGATCTCTGTCCATCCATAAGAAAACTTTCCTATCATTACGTATTGGAGATCCTCATTGATGATCATTTTCTCCACTTCCTCCTCTTCCCAAATAATCATTGGTTCCCCATGTAAGTATGCAATCTATTTTAATAGAATTGGTTTATATTGTGGAGGTTGTGTGATGAGAAAATTTATGTAGGTGCTCGTGGAAGGTTGTCTAGTATTACTCGTTACGTTAATCTTTGGCCCAACCTAGAATGGAGGAGGCTGGCCAACGACCGGTATTATTATGGTACCTACGGCAGTGGTGGATAGTATAGGTTAGGGTTTTTTCTGTGGAGAGAGAGTAGTGGTATTTTGGACTAGAGGGAGTAGACAATAAAAATAAAATAAAATAAAATAATACTCCACTCGAATTACACGAAAATAATAGATAGAAATAGAAATTGAAGAACAAGAAACTAAAGGAATAGTCCTACGACTACTAGAAAGGGAAACAAGATAAGGCACTCTTACCTACTAATATGGACACACTCATACCTACTAACTTTCTACCTAATTTTTGTCCTCCACACTTTCCTACTTAAGGTCATGTCCTTGATAAGCTGTAACTGCGTCATGTCCTGTCTAATCTCCTCTCTCTAATACTTCTTTGGTCTACCTTTAGCTATCCTAAATCCATTCATAGCCAACTTCTCTCACTCCGCACTAGGGCATCCGTGCATCTCCTCATTAGATGTCCAAACAATCTCGACCTCGCTTTATATGAAGTCACTCCACCTTATTTCAGATATCCTTATTTTTAATCCTATCTCTCTTGATATACCACCACATCCATCGCAATATTCTCATCTGCGCCACTTTCATCTTATGAATGTGAGAGTTCTCTTGTAACACCCCAAAAGTTCCTAAGATCATGTCTCAGACTTAGCACAGAAAAATAGTCGAAAATCAGAAAAAATTCACAAAACGACGCAGGCAACGAATCGTTGTCAGCACCAACGACTTATTGGGTGAGACGTCCTGAAGGATTTTCCCAGAAGTTCTGAAGGATAAAAATCATCCCAGTGGCAACGACTCTAGACGACGATTCGTTGTTGTTGACACCTAATTTTGGCACTCCTTTTTCCTAAAATTAATTTTTTGATGCTTATGAATCTTGAATATTTTTTCTAATATGTTTTCCTTATTTTTAACATTACATAAAATTAGCACCAATGGTAATTTTGAAAATAATATTTCCTTATTTTTGCTATTAAACTACAAATATCGGATCTTATAAAATTACTCAAAGAATGAAACGAAATAATAATAATTATATATTTTTTAACTTATTATTTCACTATTTTTCCAAAAAAATGATATCAGTGTATTAACTTTAATTTCAAATGCTAAATAATATTTTTGCTATTTGTTTTCTCTAAACTATAGCTACGCGTATCAAATTATTTAATATAATATTTAGATATGCGTATATATCCTCCCCAGACCCCACTTTGTGGGAATACACTAGGTATGTTGTTGTATATGCGTATATATAATGCATATGTGTATACATACATGTATATATTTGTGTGTGTGTGTGTGGATATGCATATGTATACGTACTACACTTTTTGGGGAATTTAGTTGGACGAAACAAGCATCGTTAAATTGATTAAGTAAAATCGATTGGAGAAAGTTAGATTACAAATTAATTCATCTATATAATATTTGAGTCAATTTTCTACTTATTTTACCTAAAACTAACCAGCTCAACCTAATTACCCCCTACCTGACCTGACCCAAAACCTCTTTAACTTAACTAAACCAACAACTAAATCCCCTAATCCCTTCTCCCTCAACTACATCGTCAAAACTTAACCAAACTAGAACCCTCAACCAAAACATCATCTTTTCTTTTCTCCTCTGCCAATGCCAAACCCTATTGACACCACCAGATAATGGTGAAATCTGGTGGTTTTCAACCTCCCTCCTCCACTTTTGCACCTACATCCATCAATTTCATGCCTCCATCATCTTTACATCCTTTCCATCACCTTTATTTTTCCCAAATAAGACCTTAAAAGAGCCCCACCACCATTATTGCTCATGGGGAAGGAAAGAAATAGAGGTACCATCAGATTTGGGTTCGTTACCCCTTTAATCTAATTGATCCGAAAACCCCACCTCTAAGCCGTCTCGTCTCCCCTTCAAATCATCATGAAAAGTTAAACCCAACCCACCATTTACTTCCAATTCATCATTATTTCTATGAAAATTGGCTTCCCAAGAATTCAAAATTTGAATTCTTGAAACTTTCCTTGAAGAAGCCGTTTGAACCCTCAATTTCGGCTATAAAAAGGGAGCTTTGGTTCTCACTTGGACACTAAAAAAATAGACAAAAAAGAGACACTCAGGCATTTAAAAATCACTTCAATTGCTTTCCATTCACTACTCTCTTATTCTCTAATTAGTTTCTTTTCTTCTTGAAATACTTCGAGTCGAAGCCAGAGTCAGAGTCAGAATAAGCTAGTTTGAAACTCGACATTCTATGGCCTCAATTGCTGCTCATTTAAAGGTAATATTCTATCCCGTCTTATTATTTTATATATTTAGTTGTTGAGATTCGTTGATTTTTTGAGTTCATTGGTTGATTCTGGATATGAATATCTGGTCATTTGATTTTGTTCACATTATGTGGTGTTTATGAAATCCTTTTAGTTTGTAATTTGGTCCAAATGAAATTAATAAATTTTGAGGATTCAAATAGAGCGGGTTGTTTTATTTTACTAGTTGTAAATGTGAACTCAAAGTGATAGTTCTTGTGTCAGTTGGTTTCATACATGGTGGTACGATTATTCGCAACTTTGAATCAACTTGGAACAAACTTCTTGAAGCTTTAAGTGCTTCCTGTACATGTTCAGTTGACTGTTTGAGGTCATTTTGATATCGGTTTAGATTCTTTTAACATGGTAATTGTGACTTAGCTATGTGCTGGTTTGTTTTGTGTATTGATAAGGTGCTGACAACTTTCTAATTTTGTATGAAAGAGGATTCCGAAAGGCTTAAAACTTTATAATTACTTGGCTGTCTGTCATGGGATTTTATATCTTTTTAGGCTTGGACACTCGAGCATGGAATCAATTATTATTTGTTTTGGGCTAGCCATCTATTTAAACAAGATTTTTTAACTTCTAACTTGGAAAAGGTCTTACAAGAGTGATTAACTGGATGTTTTAGAGTTCGCTATTTTTGTTTGATTTCATGACATGAATATGGAAGTAATGACTTGAGCCTTAAATATATTTAAATAGGCATGAGGCTCCATTGTTGGACTAGGCTTAGTTTGGTTTAATTAGGCTCTCACATATTTCAATGTTGTGCTAAGTTGAACAATTATTTTGGAGTAGCATTATTTTGATTCTCTAATTGATGCAAAAGTTTGTTACTGCTCACTTCATGAAAGACTGAGTAAATGTGCATTTTTCACTATTTTCAGTGTTTGTTTGGATTAATCACTTATGTATGATCCAGTAGAGATAGACTAAAACTTAAAGGGGCCATGAACGTCCTGTTTTCAGTCATTACCCAAAGATTTGAGGTCATTTAAAGGTATGTTTTCTTCTTGGTATAACTAAAGCTTCAAAATTAGAAATGCTTGACAAAAAGTCCTACACTAATTAAGAAATATCATGAGTCTGCTTTATTTGTAAGTGTGGAAAGTTCAGTGTGTTGAACTTGCTCGATTTCTCTTCTTTTTTGTGTTCAATACAGGAGAATTATTATAGCTATCTAAAAATGAGTATGTGTAAAACAAAACACACATTTAACATAGATATTTGGACTTTTTCATTAAGCTTAGGATTACCTTCAAGATTTCAACTTAGATAAAGTATTTGTTTTAGAATTAGTTTTTCCATGTTCAAGAACTCATAATTTGACCTCCTGGTATAGAAATGTGCTTAAGCCACTTACATTCTTTGCATTTTATATGTATAGCTCATTAACCTGTTTGTATAATCTTGTGAAATTTGTTTCCCAAAGGCTTTGGTTGAGAATATTGTCATGTTATTGAACTTAGAAGTACCTCTCTAATTCTTTACTTTTGTCTATTTTCATGTGCAATTGGAGAGTTGGCATTCCGCAACGGAACTTATTTTGACCCAAAATATTGAGACTGCAACTACTTGGATCGTCAGCATTCTGGGTCTAAATCGCCAGGAGCCAGTTCATTCGATAAGAACTTATAGTATCTACTTGTCATGACCCAACTAGCCAGATCGTGTGGGCACCTACTCAAATCCACCTAGATAGGAGAACCCTCACCACCCATTTAAAACATATATGCGGAAGTCAATAAGAAACGGAAAATGCTTCATTTATTACAATCAATTTATTAAACTTTAATTACAACTAAAAACATTTCCCCCAAGGAACTAGTCTAAATATGTACAAGAGCTACTAAGAGGAAGTACAACACCAAAGACACAGTTTCTACCGTAGGATCAATAACAGAAGTTGTTAGAGATCTTCACCATATAAAGCATGAAACACTTACTGATCCTGCAACCAGACTATACCCACAAAAGGTATAGCAAGAGTAGTATCAGTACAAATAATACGTACAGGTAAGCATCATCGGTCGACTCAAATTAACTCATATAAACATCACATAAATATTCAAAAAGAAGCATGCAACTTAAAAGTTACTAGCAAAGCAATTTCCATTATCATCTCTCCTTAACACCCTTATCCTTTACCAACTCTATCATTTTTAAGTAACTTTCCCTCACTGTATTCACTACATCATTAAGTCAAATCGTAACCAGTATTATTACCTGTGAGTTCTAGGATATTCGGCCCCCAAGATTCCCTATCCTTAACAAATAGGCAGTTAAGACCTTACTATTTACTTAGCCCTGTTCTACAAATCCGGTTATACCTTAACACTCTAGCACTTTTAGATTCATTTAAGTCTATGCGGTACACATAACAAATAGCAATGCCCTACCTTCTCGGCCTCAAGTGCAAGGAACGATAGACCCCTGACCCTATACATGTCATAAATTCAAACACGAACTCTTATTGGGTAGCCTTACCTCAGGTTCATACATTTAACTTTATTCCACCCCTTAGGGAGTTAGTCAACACAAGTCTACATGGGTAACAAGTCAGCCAAGCTATGACCACCAACAAGACTCCAAGCCAACAACCATGGACACCTTAACCCTACCCTTACTTTAAATAGGTATACCGTTTAGCCTTTCTCAACGAGACCAAATAATGCAGCAGGTGTAATCAATACAAACATTAAACCAAGTTAAGATTACACAAGTAAATAGTTACCCCAGAGTTATGCCATAACTAGCTATTAGCCCGGATCACTCAAGGATCCATAAAATCAACAACAATGGCAATTAACATGCATCCCGTTTTACATACGAAACTACCATTAGCAGTTAAACACATAGACCTAATTCACTTCAAGGAACCAACATATATATCAAGTAAACAGATAAGCCCAGTCCACTCAAGGGACCAACATGTATATCGAGTAAACACATAAGTCTGGTCCACTCAAGGGACCAACATGCATATCAAGTAAATACATAAGCCCAATTCACTCAAAGGACCAACATGTATATCAAGTAAACAGATAAGCCCGATCCACTCAAGGGACAAAAAAGTATATTAAGTAAATAGATAAGCTCGGTCCACTCAAGGGACCAACATATAATCAAGAGAACACATAATCCCCGATTCACTTAAGGAACCATCACGCTCACCTGCACCTTGTACACACATGTTAAGGGTCTTATGGTTGCCCACTAGCCATGACTTGTAGGGGACGAGCTCTTGTCTATGTACCAAAATCCCAGACATTAAGTGCCTGCCAACCTTATATCAACTATCCCGTGGAGATGTACAAATACCAGTATATTCCACAATGATGATAGATATCACAATAATCACAACCACAATGATAACAGAACAACACTTGTAAAAACCAACAAGGTTTCATATAAATTCATTGCATGTGATCAACACCTAGGATATCAAAAATTCATTCATTTTCCTTGAACATGCATTGTACAAGCAATACTAAGAAATAGTTATCATGTACATATAACATTAATTGGGTTTCAACTACATTAAAACCCATCACCTACTATTCACACATATGACCTGTGGGTTATGACCTACCCCAACTGTTCATCCTAATCATTTGATACATTATCAATTTTGCATTCCTCTGGCTACCACCATAAATTCTTTTGAATCCACCAACACTAACCACTATTAACGAACAAGAATTTAATTAGGTTAACCCATAATTTCTAGGTACTACACTATTATTAATCATGCAAGGATGAACAAAAATAAAGTAAACACATAAATTCATGAACAATTTCAATATCACTTTATAACAACAATTTTCCACCCAATTACTCGGGTTTCTATCTATTTCATTCATCCAAACACCGTGCCCGAAGGCCTAAACATGTAATCTCTCATTAATCGACGTCATGCTCATGATTTCTAACCCAGGTGTGAACTACTTAGTTAAACCTAGCCTACCTGACCTCCAAGCAGCTGCTATGGAGGCATGAACACAAGCTTTTGACTTTGTGAAGGTTAATTTGATATGAAATCAACGAGAAAACCATGGGTTTTACCCCATTAACGTGAAATCCCTCCTCTCCATTGCTCTCAAGCCATGAGGTAGCCCTAAGAGGGGTTTTAGAGTGACCCTTGTCTTTCTTATAACTGAAGAGAAGAAGAGAGAAATATTAAAAATGGACCTGAGGTTCTGGTCCAGTCATCCTGCTATAGTGAGAAAATTCCCACTATAGCGGGATGACGTCAACCCGACCAAAAGTTTAAATTCCAAAATTTATAGTCGTATCACCCCATACTAATTCGAGATTATATTTCCAAAATTTTTCGTAATCCCATACCCATAACAAGGTATCTTTTAATAACTACGGACATGTCATTACAACAGATACCAATTTACCCATTGTTCGTCCCTAAATAATCGCAATAAGAAAAGAATGGTATGAGTCTAGATTAAACCTTAACGACCTTACCATGATGAAATATTTACAAATTTTATACGAACACCAAAATCCATTTTCCTTGGAGCACCAAAAATTCAAATCGAATTTCATTACTAATCCCCTCTGTCTAGAAATCATCCTTTCATTACGAGTCGCATGAAGCTAATTAGAGCATGACATTTTTCGAGCACCCAAGGTAATTCTGGGAATCGTCAATATACCAAAACAAAAATATTTCAAAACATAATGGATGAAAATTTTTTGCACTTCGAGGGAAGGGATCCCGCTATAACTAGAGAGTGCCTCTATAGCGGGAGCCAATAGTTTAAAGGGGTGAGAAATAGATTTCTCACCCATTTATACCACTTTAACTTAAAAAAACTCCTCTCCCCTCCCCAATCACTTCTCTCCCATCATTGGAAATGATGGGAACCATTAAAACACTTCCCCTTTTTACTTTATTACATGCATTTCTGCCTTGAATTAGTAAAAAAGGATAGGTTTTGGGTTAGTTTTTAAAATTTCAAAGTTGGATTTAATTTTACCAAATTTTTGAAGCATGGGTTCTTCCCTTAAGTTTAAAACGCTTCTATAGCATTCCGGGCGAAAGAATTACGGAGTTCATGGCCAAAATGGGTTCAAAACCGTAGGGAATGTGAAGGGTTGTTCTTGATTTGGTTTTGGTGATTGGGGAATGTTTTAGGAGTTATAATGCCCAAATTTTTCAAAACCTAGTGTTAGGGCACTTTAGGAACACTGATCTGAAGTAGAAATGTCAAAATGAAACTTTCCGTTAAGAGGCACCATTATTGTACCTCTTGAGCTGATGGAGATGATGAAGGCTGCTGTAGCGGCCCTGTCCCACTATAAGGGGAAAAATTCTGCTATAGAGACATTGCCATATTGAGATACAACCCGTTATAGCGGGAGGCTGCAGGTAATAGCCTCCCAGTCAGGCCAAGGCATTGGCCTTTTGCTGAAATTCGATTCCTTAACGCTTTTATAAGTTCTAACCCATTTGGTTTCAATGATTTTGCAAATCAAACACCCCCAATGGATGAAAACCAAGAGACTGCTCCTCTTCCAGTCTACGAGAGATTCCCCGATGAAGCTTGTCGAGAGAGATTTCAGGAGTACATGAGGATGGGGTTCTTTCATTTAAGAGCCTTCACTATGAGATCGGTGGATAACAAGGCACCTGAATTTTACAATCGGTTCCAGGAGTTTGGATGGGGTCCACTGGTGGTGGCTCCCCCATTTGGGGTCTTCGGCTAGGTCAAGAAGTTTTATGCCATACTTCCTATGGTGCTTTAGGATGACCCCAACCGTTCCATCCGCATTAGGGAAGTAGATATCCTTGTGGGAATTTGCCCTATAAATGAGGTGCTCGGGGTGCCGTACGTCTCCATTGCTGGATTTCTGGCTAAGGCTAGAAAGATGGATATGAAGTGGCTGTGGGACACTTTGGTCGCGGAGGAGTTCAGGGACCAAGTATATTGGCCCACTACTGAGGACATTACTAGCTTCTTCTTCATGGTTGATGCTAGGAGATGGTTGAACCTGGTATCCTAGAGGATTCATCTATCGGGCAACCTTTCTGATGTGACCTATCCTCGAGCTCTGATGATGGCCTATGCTATACAGGGTATTACGCTGAATATGGAGGGACAAATAGTGATAGAGTGGAAGGACATCTACTGGGGTAGAAAGAAGGGCCCATACCTTTTTGATCTAGTCTCTACACTCTGTAGGTGCATTGGGTACCTGAGGAGGCTGCTGACACTGAGGTGGAGATGGAAATCTCCTTTCACCCCCTCCGGGTGAAGATGGTTACATCCAAGGGGAAGAAAAAGAGGAAGGTAGGTGAGGTCGAGAACAACCGACCTATAGAGGAGGAGGACGATGATGATGATGATGATTCCCCTCCCTCCCAGTCCCAGCTCTAGCCCCAGATTCCTAGTAGCCACCTTGAAGCGGACTTGGCTATTGTTAGGAGATATTTGGAGCACGTTTTTTCTATCTTTTCAGCCCTACCTCCCTCTGTACAGGACTATGCAATGCTCCAGAAAAATCTTGATGAGGAGAACACGAGGAGTGGCTCTCGAGATCGTATGCTCACACGAATATTGAAGATCGTAAAGGTCATGTTCAAGTGTGCAGTCCCTGACCAAGAGCTTCCCCAATTAGAGCCAGAGGATATATGGGAGTTTTCCTTCCTAAGTAATGCAAAGAGAGAGGACCCCGCCCCTGCAGCCTGCAATGGTGACAGGGCATCCAACTAGGGCCCTAGGTGTATATCAGTCCCGCTCCCCCCATTTTTATACATTATGATTGGTTTGGGTTGCCCCCATTTGGGGCATGTACTAGATATTATTCCTTCATTTTTTTATTTTATCGCACATGGATGCTAGTCTTAATAATTCTTATATTGAACATATGTTTTACCTTTCTATATGCGATTTTTGTACTTTATGCAATAGCTTGTAGCTCAAACTGACGATTAAAGCAAGTCTAGAATGAAAAACAAAATAGGGAAAATAGGGCAAGGATTCTGCCCAGCCCATCCCGCTATAACAACATGCATGCCGCTATAGCAGAAAAATTCCCGCTATAGTAAGATCGTCGTAGTGGGTCAGTAGCACTATGGCGGCCCCAACAGCAGCTACCCAAAAATTTATTATTTTCTGCAGATTCCCTCATTCCCCTTCCCTGTTTCCAACATTTAAAACATGAAATCGCATTATGGCCTTTAATATAATCCCAAGACCAAACCCAGCAATACGTAAACAAGAACTTAGCATCACGTTATTTAAAACCAATTATAAATCACAACAACAAATCCCACTATTATGCAATAATAGACCTTTTTCCCATGGCCCTCCACCAAATTTTGACTGTCTTGAAATAAGAGTTTCCCATAGTCCTAGACCATCTTTCCCCTTATCGTTTCACTAATGACAAGATTATGAACAACTCTTAGAATATAAATTTCATTTAGATCACTTATCAAGAAATTCCCTTAGCTATCTACAAACAACCAGTTATGACTTTTTACCAACCATGAATTCCATAGCAATTCAGCAATCACATTTCACATACTTATAGACATTCAAACAATGTCAATACACATAAGTATCAATCTCAAGTTTCATCATTAAATGAGACATTTTTATTATCCTTTATTCACCTCATGGATAACCACTAGCCGATTGTCCATGCATTTACATAGCCTCTATGGCCAGATACCAATTTGAACCTTACCAGTTCCAACTTCCCTTACTTGTGTCATTTCAATCAGAGTCAAACAACATCCATTTACCTTACTGAGATACCAATTAAAATTGGGAGATACCTATTGGACTCAACTCATATAAGCAATCACACAGACCGCACGAAAGCAGAGAAAGAGGTGGAAAAATTTTCTAGAATGCCTCATAGTTCCCTGAAGATTAGATGTGGACGTCAACACACCAATCTGTAAGACTCTACTCGATATTTGCTCTTGTACTGTGATACAAGCTGAATCAGTTCCAATCATTCAAGATCTATGCTTCATGGACAACACTTAAGGATCCAAGACTTGATCACCTTAGGGAAACAAGTACATTTTTGGATGATAGCTTGGCGCACGAGAGGAGCTATATTCGAGGATACAATCCAAGGGCTCATTGAGAAACATCGTGTTTGGATGATAGCTTGGAGAATAGGAGGTGCATTGCTAAAAGTGCCAAATGAGTCACTTTTTCATATTGGGTCACTTTTGGGTCCATTTTGTAATAAATAATTCATGGCTATAAATAGCTAGGATTTACCATTTCTTAGGATTAGATATTTTGGATAAAACTTACACTTGAGAGTGTTTTTAGCTTGTTGGGAGCTTTGTTGAACTTTGTTTAGAAATGTTGGTTGTGAGTGGATTAATTTCCCTCTTAATATTTGTAAGAGATAGGTGTTTGTGGTAATCGAAAGGAAGATCTTCGGATTTAATATATTCTTTGGTTGTCCTTTCTTTATCATCTTGTGTCTATTTATTTTTTAATTCTATCATTGTTATCTTAGTTTTCGTAGTTTGTTCGTCTTTTTCATATTTGTATTATACCAACTTGCCACGAACCAACTAGCCAGATCATGCAGGCACCTAGTCAAATCCACCTAGATAGGAGAACCCTCACCACCCATTCAAAAATATATGCGGTAGTCAATAAGAAGCAGAAAATACTTCGTTTATTACAATTAATTTATAAAACTTTAATTACAACTGAAAACATTTCCCCCAAGGAACTAGTCTAAATAGGTACAGGAAATACTAAGAGGAAGTACAACACCAAAGACAAAGCTTCTACCGTAGAATCAATAACAAAAGCTGCTGGAGATCTTTACCGTATCGAGCATGCAACACCTACTGATCCTATAATTAAACTATACCCCAAAAAGGGTATAGAAAGATTAGTATTAGTGCAAACAACACGTACTGATAAGCATCATCTGTTGATCCAAATTAACATCACATAAATATCTAGAAAAAAGCATGCAACTTAAAAGTTACTAGCCAAGCAATTTCAATTATCATCTCTCCTTGACACCCTTATTCTTTACTGGCTCTATCATGTTTAAGAAATTTTCCCTCACTGTATTCACTACATCATTACGGAACTTTCCCTCACTCAACACCCTATCATATATCACCCTCAATCTATTATCATCAAATTGATGAACTCGAATTCGCTCCATCAAAGAATATCTAGCCTCAACAAAGGATAACACATGCCTAGGTGCCAAAATATCAAGCCTAACCAACTGGTTAGCCGAAGACTAAACCTCTTAGGCCAAAGGTCTCTCTTGACTCGAAAGATGAGCTAAACCCTTTATACTCGCCACCTTCTAGCTAAGGCATCCGCAACCTCATTGGCCTTGCCTGGATGATAAAGAATAGTGAGAGCGTAGTCCTTAAGAAACTCAAGACAATGTCGTCGTCTCATATTAAGATCTCACTGAGTGAAGAAGTACTGAAGGCTAAGATGATTGGAAAAATTCTCACCATGGACTCCATAAAAATAATGTTTCCATAGCTTCAACATAAAAACAATTGCGGCCAATTCCATATCATGGGTAGGGTAGTTCTTCTCATGAAGCTTCAACTATCGAGAAGCATAAGCAATTACCTTACCCACCTGTATCAATATACCGCCCAAACCAACTCCAAAAGCATCACAAAACACGGTAAAGACTATGCCTTCCATGGGCAAGGTCAAGATAGAGGCCAAAGTCAACAATTACTTGAGCTTTTGGAATCTCTCCTCACATGCATCCGACTACTAAAATACAACCTTCTTCTGAGTCAATTTATTCAAAGGAGACACAATAGAAAAGAAAATTTGCACAAAGCATCAATAATACCACTTCATTGGCTGAATTGACCATAATGTCATCCTTGGTCACTACATGACCCAAGAAAGATATAGAATCTAGCCAAAACTCGCACTTGGAGAACTTTGTATATAACTTCTCATCTCGCAACCTCTAAAGTACCACTCTCAAGTATCTCACATGGTCAACCTCATTCTATGAATAAACTAAGATATCATCTATAAATACAATCAAGAAGGAATCAAGATATGGTTGAAATACTCAGTTCATCAATTCCATGAACATTGCTGGGGCATTGGTCAGTCCAAATGACATGACCAAGGACTCATAATAACCATAACGAGTCTGAAAGGTTGTCTTCGGAACATCCGAAGCTCTAATCCATAACTGGTGGTACTTGGACCTCAAGTCAATCTTGGAAAACACCGAAGAACCCTGAAGATGATCAAATAGATCATCAATGCGAGGAAGAGGATACTTCTTTTTGACCATCACCTTGTTCAATTTTTGATAGTCAATACATATAAACGTAGATCCATCCTTCTTCTTTACATACAATACATGAGCACAAGGGGATACACTAGGTCTAATGAACCCCTAGCCCAACATATCCTGTAATTGGTCTTTTAATTTCTTTAACTCTGTTGGGGCCATCCTATAAGGAGAAATGGAAATGGGATTGGTGCCTGGCTCAACATCAATAGAAAAATCAATATCATGGTTTGGAGGCATACCAAGCAAAGCCATAGAAAACACATCCTTGAACTCGCTAATAACCCTAACAGAGTCCAAAGGGGATGGTGAAGCTATACTAGTATTGCAAACATAGGCTAAATACGATAGACATCCCTTTTGTACCATGTGACAAGCACATAGAAAAGAGATAAATCCCCTCAAACCCGAACTAGGCGTACCCTTCCATACTAACTTTGGCACACCCGAAGTAGCTAAAGTCATAATCTTGGCAAAACAATCCAAAATTGCATGATAGGGAGCTAAACAATCCATACCTAAGATAACATCAAAATCAACCATATCTAGGATAATTAAGTCTACCCAAGTCTCACACCCCACAAAGGTCACTAAACATGATCAGTACACCTGATCTACCACTAAAAAATCTCTTACTAGGGTAGAAACATGAATAGGCACAGAAAGAGACTCACATGCAGCATCAAAACTAGTAGCAAAGTATGTAGACACATAAGACAATGTAGACCCAGGGTCAAATGATATAGAGGCAAAATGATGGTAAACAGAGACGATACCTGTGATAACTGCATTAGAGACCTATGCCTTAGGTCTTCCATGTATAGCATAGCACTAATCACGCCTGCTCCCAGACTGAGCAACCCTATATCAACTATCACGAGCTCCCCGAGCTCCATATCAAGCACCTCTAGCACTACTCCTACTACTCTGTGAACCACCTCTAATTGTAAAAATAGGAGTAGGGCAAAGTTGAAGCTGAGAACCCTGGTGGGCAGGACCTAATGCACGCCGAGGATAGTCCCTCGTAATATGACCAAGCTCATCACAAACATAACACCTTTTGCTACCCGCCTCATGCTGAGAAGGCCTAGAAGAGCCAAAATGACCTCCCTTTCCTGAAGAACCAAATTTGGAGCCTCTTCTCACATGATCTGATCCCTGGCTACCCAAATCCATAGAAACCACAGACCTACTACCCAAACTCTGTATGGCATCCTGAACTGGTCTACCATGATAACCGTGACCACCCCTGCCAGAGAAATCCCTACCTTGAGATACATATCTATTGACCTTACCCTGTTGATGCATCTTCTTAGCGTCGTCACCACCTTGAGTACCATAATGAATTGACTCAAGCATCTTAGTATGATCAATTATATTCTAGAAAGAAGTCCCTAACACCACCATCTGAGTTATAGACAACTAGTAAAGGTTTTCCAATCCCTTGACAAGCTTCCTAACCCTCTCTGACTCAATGGAGATACTACTGCGGAATATATGGTTAGTGCATGAAAGTGTGCCGCATACTCAACAATAGTCATAGATCCCTACTCCAAGTGATCAACCTCATCTCTCATCTGATCCCTCAAATTGTAAGGCATGAACCTCTCCAAAAAAGCCTCAGAAAATTAGGTCCATGTAATAGCAGGCAAACCCAATGGTCTACAACTAGTAAGAGACCTCCACCACTATCTAGACAATCAATCAACTAATAAATTGTATAAGCAACACAATGGATCTCAAGGGATTTGAGGTTATACAACCTCTCCTAACAATTAAGCAAGAAATCATAGGTGTCCTCTCTAATGGCACTACTAAACTTAGGAGGATCCAAGAGAATAAGCCTCTCAAACCTCTTTTGATCATCAAAAGACATCATAGGACCCAAAGTAATAGGAGAAACAGTAAGTCTAGTAGACAATGAATCAATACGTAGGGGTACCACAAAAGATGGTTGTACCCTTGAAGTAAAAAAAACTAAATTAGGAGCCAGCCCTAGCGGCTGAACATCTCCTAGAGTCTGAGAAATACCCGACACACTCAAAGGAACACCATCTAAACATCCCAACAGACGAATCAATAAATCCTATAACACTGGTGTATCAACTGAACCTTATGGAACCTAAGCCGATCCTGCATCCCCTGTCTGATAATCATCCTCAGCATAGTCAATCTCAGGTTAGGGAGAGGTAGCCTGGCACGTCCTCTAACTAGTGCAGATCTTTGTGCTCATCTTCTCTCTATGAGTCGGCCATGACCCCTGCCTTGCTACCTGACTGGGGTCCTAATAGTCGGTGCTAGCTCAATGTCCTCAACATCTCTAGATCTAGTCCTCACCATCACCACGGAAAAGAGTGGAATACAAGTTTAGAATACTGGGCATGAACAACCCGCACGATAAGGAATGAAATTAGAAATGTTTTTTCTAAAGATATCTTTTAGCCTCTCGAAGATAGATACAGACGTTAATATATTGATCCGCGAGACTCTATTAGACATCATTCACTTTCACTTATGAGATCGATGAACCTAGCTCTCTGATATCAATTTGTCTCGACCCAAAAGCTAAGGTCATGATGGTACCTACCTCGATCAAGCCTTGGTAGGTAAACTGATACCCCACAACAGATATAGAATCAAAAAAGAAAGAAAACTAGATAAATACAAGATTTTTTGGACTAAGTCAGGCCATAAAACTCATAACAACATAGATTCCAAAGACATACATCAAACCCCAAAACATAGTGTAATAAGTGTGAAGAGCATCTAGTAGAATACAAAAAATCTAAAATACATAAATATGTATCTGAATGTAAATAAATATATAGAAAGATTGAGGAGGTCCAAAATCTACCCCAAATGTTGGAGCTCATCAGTAGCTCGAATAGAACTCTCTTCGCACAAGGTCAGCCACCACGAAGAGCACCCATACTGGGATCTACACCGAAAGGGCACAAAAGTAGGAGTGAGTATGGTGCAATTGTGCTCAGTAGGTATCATAGGCTAACTGAGCAAAGTAGAAAACAAAAAAGTAAAAGATACTGAGAGCACATCACCTGCATATAGAAAAGTTCCCAAATGGTAGCTCACACCATCTCCACTAACAGTTCTATAATATAATAAGGCAAAAAGGAAAGCTACACACAATATATATATATATATATATATATATATATATATATATATATATATATATATGTACACAATAATAACACATAATGAAAATGCAAGATATGCAAATGCAATGATGGTGGGACTTTTATATACACCTTCCAAGCCTCATCGCTTCAGGACAGGACTCATAGGGGTTCGCAACCCATATACCTTTATAATCTCAATCAACCTTACTGGCATATCCCTCAGTATAGACATTTTATAAAGTGTCTTATTTTCTTACAAAATCAGTATTTCTCAATCAATCTTACTGGCACATCCCTTAGTATAAGCATTTTATAAAGTGTCTCATTTTCTGCTAAAATAAGTGTTTCTCAGTGGTATCAATCTCATGAATATGTATAGATAAAATGAGGATGTAATTCTCACAATCAATTAGTATGAAGATAGTAATCAATTCAATATAGTTATAAATGAGCTCAGAATCAACTAAAAATGACAATATATCATGATAAAAGCTATCACATGACACCATTGGTATAAATAGTCATGAAGACATCAATAATAATAGAAATTAATGCTCAAGTAAGGCCTATATTTACAAGTCAAGCCCCTACTCGGGAGACAATACTGGATAAGGTAATTTAATGCACAAATAAGACCTACAATGTCATATAAAGCCCCCACTCAGGCATCACAATAATTATACTCTCTCATGTCAACAACAATATACAAACAAGCACCCATACGGGAACATGATAATAATAACATTCTCGAAATACAACTCCCACAACTAAATTCCTTATAATGACCCTCCAGGTCATTTTTTGTATTTCCACATTCTTTCAATATTTAGAGCTTTTCTATAGCTGCCCTAAGTCATTTATGACTCACTGGTGCTGGCATTTTGGTTACTGGATAGTTCATTTATTTTTTAGAGCCAATTCTCTGTTTTGAAGTCGACGCTTATCAAATTTGGATACCGGGCCTAAACTCCAGGTAAACGACCTTGTATGCCAATTATAACAATTCCATCAGATCCAAAACATTGATTTTAGTCTAGGGGTACCCTTGGTCTGGGTCCCGAGTCTTTCAAACTCATTTTGGGGTATTGGGTGAAAAGTGATGAAAATGGCCATTTGGGTGTGGGACCCATATTTCATTAAAACGACCCCGGATGGAAATTTTAATTTTACCATTATATTCAGAATGTCAAATTTGTTATAGTATCATAGTTATTTGGCATTCACGGGGTTCCAAATAAATCCCGAGGACCCGTTGGAAACTTGACAAAATATTGCCAGGTGTTGATGCTGTTTCAGTTGGTGCAACCGCTTAAGCGGGACAAAGTGGTCCTTTGGACGCTTAAGCGTAAACTTCTTTAGTGGATTGGGAACTACTTTGGCGGCTGGAGCCTTGGAACCACCTGCCCGCTTAAGCGGAGGCATGTCCGCTTTAGCGGTGACCGCTTAAGCGGCACCTGCAGAGCATTTAACCCTCTTTCACCCATTTTTCTCTCATATTTTCTAAGTGTTAGAGCATAAAAGCTCTAGATAGATAGTGGGAGAGAAGGGGCGATTCTTGGGTGTCCAAGGGAGCTTGGAGAGTTCGTTAACATCATTTTTTCCTCGTCTAAATCTTTGTAAGTTTTTTCTAATTTCTTGGTAAATTCTCCGTTTAAGCCCAAAAACCCTAGCTAGATTTATGGGTTGATTTTTAATGTTATTGTTCTCTAAATTTATCCATTGTTGAGGGTAAATGATCCTTGAGGGACATTTTGACAATTTCAAACTTGTGATTTCGTAAGCGGGAGATTTTTGACTCAATTTTGGACCAGATGCATTTATATGCAATATGGGTATTGTTGTTCTCGTATTGATGATTAAATTATTATATTGATAGCGTGGCATTGTGCGGAGGCTTCTCATAAAGTAAAGGCTCCACTTTAACAAACTTTATCGAGGTTTCTTCGGTGTCTAGGTAGGTCAGGCTTACCCTACTTATAGATTGAGATTAATTATAGTATTATTATGATATTATGCTAGTTTGAGGTTGGGATATACGGTTGGTTTCTTAGTTATTAAAAGTTGGGTTATTTGGCCAATTTGAGGGCCGTTTCAGAGGTAGAATCGACCCATTTACTCTACCCTTAGGTAAATTGATGCTTTGGGTTGGGATATCACTCTTAGTTCCTTGTAGACTTAGGAGGCCTTCTTTTCAATATTATCATTAATCTTGAGCCTTAGACTACATAGTATATACCTAGTACAGGTCTAGGTTAATGATCTTGAGCTTATTTAAAGACTGGTTCGAGTCCGACACATTCTATGGACATATGGTATTTAAAGATCGGTTCGAGTCAGATATATTCTATTGATTTATGGTACTTAAAGACCAGTTCAATTCTGACACACTCTATTTACTTATGGTATTTAAAGACCGGTTTGATTCTGGCACATTCTATTTATTTATGATATTTTAAGACCGGTTCAAGTCTGGCACATTTTATTGATTTATGGCCTTTAAAGACCGGTTTGAGTCTAGCATACTCTATCTATTTATGGTACTAAATTACCAGTTTGAGTCCAGCACTTGTGGTGATTTAAGAGGAGGGAAATGCAGTTCAAGTCTGGTGTCTATGGGTTATTTCATGGTATTATGGTACCGGTTCGAGTCCGATGAGTTGTGGTTCGGAAGGGATTCATAAGTATGGTAATGGTACATTCCTTGATTGCATCCATCGGGCTTATAGGGGTCTGTTTGGATTAGTCTTCTCTTGTTTGTACCCTCTAGGCCCATGGGGGCCTAGTTGGGTTGTAATAACTACTTTAATTTGGGCATCGCATGTTTCTTTCTTTCTTTACCTATATCAGAGCATGTTCTCAGGTTTTCCCCTCTCCTTTGACTTATTTTACATCCTCGCATTTTATTATACTTTTATTATGATTTAGCTCAGTCGACCGATGATGCCTACTAATTACCCATTATTTTGGTACTCATACTGTACTTCTACATCTTTTTTGGTGTAGATCTGAGCACTAGCCGCCACCATTTATATTCTATCCAGCTATCTACAGGTCTCGGAGATAGGGTGAGCTTTTCGAGCCGGAGCTGATCCCCTCTTCTTCCCCTATTTTTGGATAGTCTTTTATTTTGAGACTGCATGTGCATTGACACTATTAGTACTCTTATTCTTTTATAGTGGCTCTTGTACCGGCCTTACCAGGTCATGGGATTCCTTTTGTTTTTCTCCCTCTTTTATTTAGTCTTATATTTTTGTACTTATAGTTATGGGCAGGATTTGTGTTTTTTTTAATTCTTCCGCTATTGCACCCATTACTTGTCGTTCCAGGCTAAAGCTTGGCTTACTACTGGTAGTACATAGTAGGTGTCATCATGACTTAGAAATTAGTTCATGAAAAATTGGTATCAGAGCGCCTAGGTTCACTTGTATTATTGGTACAAGAGCAAGTGTCTAGAATAGTCCTGCGGATCAAAATGACAACGTCTGTATCTTATCTTCGGGTGGCTACAGGACATTCTTAGTATGACTTCACTTTCTTTATTCATTTTGTGCACCGAGTCTGTGTTGGTTTCTAAGGTTCTTATTGTTTCACTCTTTCGCAGATGGCTAGGACGCGAGCTACAATAACGGGTGATGGTGACCCTAAGCCCGCTGATAGAGCACTTGCTAGAGTTGGTGGATGACCCAGAGGTCGCGGCTAGGGTAGAGCTGCAGTCCTAGTTGGGGGGCTGGATAGAGAGCCTTTACCAGATCCTGTTATTGCTCCAGAGGCAGAGGTTGATCTACAGGTTAAGCCACCCCAGCCATTGGTAGGCTAAGGGGCAGCCCAGTATCCATTGGGGTTTATTTCTTCGTCGTTGCTCAGAGATACCTTGGTCCAGTTGTTGGGGTTATTTGGTGGTGCACCGTCTGATGGTGCACAGTCTATCGATCAAAGTCGTACGAATATAGGGGCACTGCCTATAGCTGTAGCACCCAGAGTTTAGGTTCCCCCAACACCGGTAGTTGCTCAGCCAGTCGTCACCCAACTTGTTATGGCTGTTGAGGAGCAGAAGATGTTGGGTAGATTTTTTAGATTGACTCCTCGAAGGTTTACAGGGGCTCCAGAAGAGGATGTATTTGAGTTCATAGCTGCTTGCGAGATTAGGCTCCATAATTTGCAGGGTGGCAGGGATGGTCCCCATAATTCTCGAGGAGGTTCTCAGGCAGGTAGGATGGGTGGTAGGTCAGATGCCCTGCCAGGCGATGGGCAAGGTCATTTATATGCTATACCTGGTAGACTAGAGGTAGAGTCTTTAGATGTTATTATAGGTACGATTTCAGTATGCCATCGATTGGCTATTGCTTTATTTGATCCGGGATCCACTTATTCATATATTTCTGCTTATTATGCACCACGGTAAGAGTTGTCTTGGTAGCCTTTATCTATGCTATTATGCGTATCTACTCTTGTGGGTGATTCTTTAGTAGTGGATCAGATTTATAGATCATTTATGATGACCGTTCGAGAATTTGATAATCGGGCCGATCTTATCGTATTAGATATGGTGGACTTTGATGTGATTCTGGGCATGGATTGGTTATCCCCTTATCATATGGTCTTGGATTGCTTCGCCAAGACCGTTACCTTAGCCATGCCTGGCATACCCCTTATTGTGTAGCAGGGTTCTTTTGGTCATGCACTTACGGGGATTATTTTTTATATTTGGACAAGGAGATTGGTGTCGAGGGGTTGCAAGTCTTATCTCACTTATGTTCATGATTTTAGTACTGAGAGTCCCTCACTTGATTCTATTCCTATTGTCCGTGAGTTAGCTGATGTGTTCCCTACTGACCTACATGGCCTTCCTCCTGAGCGTGATATTGAGTTTGCTATTGATCTAGAGCCGGGTACCCAACCTATTTCTATGGAACCTTACCGCATGGATCCTATAGAGCTTAAGGAGCTGAATTCTCAACTTCAGGATCTTTTGAGTATGGGTTTCATTCAGCCTAATGTATCTCCTTGGGGTGATCCTGTCTTGTTCGTAAAGAAAAAAGATGGCATATGTGTATTGACTATAGGCAGCTGAATAAGGTTACAGTAAAGAATAAGTATCCTATGCCTCACATTGATGATTTATTTTACCAGCTTCAGGGTGCGACAGTGTTATCTAAGATTGACTTGAGATCGGGTTACCATCAGTTGAGGATTCAGGCTGAGGACATCTCTAAGACATCTTTCAGGACTCGATATGGCCATCATGATTTCCTGGTGATGTCATTTGGGTTGACCAATGCCCCAGCTGCGTTTATGGATTTGATGAATTGAGTTTTCACACCTTATTTGGACTCTTTCGTTATCATTTTCATTGATGACATTCTTGTATATTCTAGGAGTGGGGTAGGGGGGTAGGGAGGGGGGGAGCACGAGCTGTATTTGAGAATTATGCTCCAGACTTTGAGAGATTATAGGCTTTATGCCAAATTCTCAAAGTGTGAGTTTTGGCTCGATCTGTTACATTCCTAGGGCATGTGGTGTTTAAGGATAGGATTATGGTGGATCCAGCAAAGATTAAGGCTATTCGTGATTGGGCCAGATCTACATCTCTGACTTAGGTTCGTAGCTTTATTGGTTTGGAGGGTTACTACCGACGATTTATTGAGGGTTTTGCTTCTATCGCATCACCTATGACCAGACTAACTAGGAAGAAAGTTACGTTCAGTGGTCCGAGGATTGTGAGTTGAGCTTTCTGTAGGTCAAGAGCTTGCTTACTTCAGCTCCGATATTGACCCTTATTGTTGTGTACAGTTTATTGTGATGCTTTTGGTGTTGGTTTGGGTTATGTTCTGATGCAGCAGGGCCTAGTTATTGCTTATGCATCGAGGCAGCTTAAGATTTACAAGAGTAACTACCCCACTCATGATTTGGAGTTAGCGGTGGTGGTTTTTACGCTTAAGATGTGGAGGTACTACTTGTATGGTGTCCATTGTGAGATCTACACTGACCACCGTAGTCTTCAGCAACTTACGACTCAGAGAGAGCTTAATTCTAGGTAGCGTAGATAGATTGAGTTACTGAAGGACTATGATATCTCTATCTTATACCATCCGGGCAAGACGAAAGTAGTAGCGGACACCTTGAGCAAGAAGGCGGTAAGCATGGGTAGTTTGGCTTCTATTTCAGTTTAAGAGCGACCGTTGGCTTTGGACTTTTAATTCTTCGGCTTGATATTTCAAACTCCAGGAGGATCCTTGCAAGTGTCGAGGCTAGGTCTACCTTATTTGAGCAGATTTGGAGTTGCCAGTTTGAGGATAGTAGACTTTGTGGCATCTGTGATCAGGTGGCGAGGGGTGAGTCCAGTCTGGCTACCCTAGATTCAGAGGGAATTTTGAGGTTTGATGGTCGTATCTGTTCTTTGAGGGTTGGAAACTTGATTCAGTTGATACTGCAAGAGGCTCATAGCTCCAGATAGTCTATTCACCTTGGGACAACAAAGATGTATAGAGATTTGAGGTAGTATTACTAGTGGAGTGGCATGAAGAGAGATGTTACGGACTTTGTAGCTCGTTGCCTTCGTTTCCAGCAGGAAAAGGCCGAGCATCAGCAACCAGTGGATTACTTCAGAGGCTACCCATTCCTGATTGGAAGTGGTAGTGGATTACTATAGATTTTGTGACCAGTTTACCTCATTCTTCACGTGGTTTTGACAGTATTTAGGTCATCATGGATCGATTGACCAAGTTGGCTCATTTAATCCCAATTCAGATCTCCTTCAGTGCCAAGAGGTTAGCCCGTATCTACATCCGCGAGACAGTTCGCCTTCATGGAGTACCTGTGTCCATTATTTCTGATAGAGGCTCAGTGTTTACTTCTAGCTTCTGGAGGACCAATCAGGAGGATTTGGGTACTCAAGTCGATCTTAGCACCGCATTCCATCCTCAAATTGATGGTCAGTCAGAGCGGACCATTTAGTTCTTGAGGATATGCTCTGCGCGTGCGTGATAGACTTTGGAAGTCAGTGGGAGCAACACTTAGCTTTGGCAGAGTTCACTTATAATAATAGCAACCATTCGAGCATTGAGATGTGATGTCACCCAAAATATACCTTCAGAAAAGTATAATGCGGTCATGTATCAAATATAGAACCCAACTAGGTTGGGATCGATCCCATAGGGAATAGGGCTAAATTATGTAGAATGCTAGTCTGAGTAATTGGCAAATATGTGAAACTGGGGGGGGGGGGGTTGTGAATAAATGATAACAATAACAATTACTGATTTTCGAATTTGTAAACAATATGAGAAATACACTAGTACTGTGATCCCCAATGATTCCTTAACTTCACCGGTTATTTGTGTTTGGCAAAACTGTCCCGCTGTGTTGCATGCAAAATCTAACAAGATATGTTCATCTAAACGTCTCTTGACCTTGGTTAGACGAATTTCACTCTTCTCCTCTCGATCTCCGAGTGTCGCACTACTAACCCTTGTCCTGGATCTCAGATAACTATCCCAGTTACGACTCAAGTTATTAGATGAAGGTTGATAGCTTCAAATCTCTATTGTTATTCCCTTTTCCCAATCTTTACCTCTCTCTCGAGCTAGTCTAGAATACTGACGAGTATCTAACGTTTGCAACCTTTAGAAGATCAATTATAACGAAGGTAATAACAATACATGCATTCATAACGATTCAGAATTACTTTGCACTTAACCCATTTTGTTAATTCCTCATGGTTCACACAATCCTAGTTAATGGGTTTAGCTGCTCATTATTAGAAGAATACAAGAAGAATTCGAAGATGAAAACATAATTGTAAACTCACGATAATAAAGAAAACTCTGAAATCTTAATATTAATAGAAATCCTAGAACTGGTAATCCAAGATTACAAAATCAATAATGCGTCAAAATACTGGAAATATGTCTCAAAATAATGTACTGAATAACTCCTAAACATAGAACAATGCAGGGGTATTTATATATACAAGATGAATCCTATCCTAAACAAAACAGGAAAACAGAGTTGACAACTTTCCACGGTATCGTGACTTGGTGTCGTGGAACCAAGTCACACCACTTAAGTCAGTTTTGTGGAAATCAGTCAACATTGGACATCTCTGAAGTTGACTCACGACACACACTCATATCACGTGGGTGGACTCACGGCACGTGAGTCCTGTCGTGAGTTACATATCTGGTGCAGGACCTGGTTCTTTCATCTTCAGATACTTCATTTTCAAGCATGATTCTTCCTTATTGATCATTTTGCCTCTAAAAACCTATTCTCCTGCAATATAGAATAGAAAACACAGCATACCGATCAAACATACCTAAGTTATTGCAAAATTTCCTTGTTTTAAGCATGGAAAGTGCCATAAAACCATGGCGCATCAACACCCTCAGCTTAGAACGTTTGCATGTCCTCAGGCGAACAAAGCAAGATGAAAACGATGATGATTAACTAAGATAAACCTAAGGGACCTATGACAGGCAACTCATTGCTTTTAACCTAAAAACTTTTCTGACCCCTCCTACTTTTAAATCAAAACCACAGTGTGTATACATGCAACATATTATCATGACATAGAAGGGATCAAGTGATGGCATCAGATTATGAACAACAACTTAGCATATATGCAAATGACATTATCCGAACAAATAACAGCTACCAATGTAACCCAATGCACTCTCACAACAAAGAAGTCCTATACACTCACAGTATACTAATGAATATCAAAGCAGGGACTGGGTCTAAACACTCTCTCTCACACAAAGAAGTTCAAACAATGTGCGTGAAATGCCATAGGCTTGCCCTTATTTTCTATTCCTTAGTTTCTCGAACCATAGGACTAGGATTACTATAGGACTTTCATTGGCTTGTAATGTAGGCTTGAGGACAGGTGTGGTACATATGGATATAGTGACTCAAACCTCTTTGACACTACACTATTTTTGGCTCCTCTTTTTAATCATGTTTATTTATTCTCCCTTATTCTCCTTCATTTATTTTTAGATTTTCGGGTGTGATTTTCTTTATTCTTTCAAAACACAACTCTTTTTTTTTCCTTTTGCAATTTCTATTTGTTTTACTTCATCATTTGTTTTCTTTTTCTTTTTATTTATACAGCCAAATCTGTTCTTTTTTTTCTTTTACTAACCCGTTCTTCATACCTAAGTCAAACTACGTACCCCTATGATAGCCGCCCTCAACTTAGGCGATTTGCCTGAGTTGAGGTACACAATGTCCAAGGAGGGACTAGGGCCAAGATAGGTTCATTGTAAGTCAAAATAGGAAGGTGAGTAGGCTAACGAAAGAAATAGGTTAATTAAGGCTCAAACTCGGGATCAAGGGATACTTAATTCATTTGGTCAGGCATTTAGGTTAAAAGTGGAATTATTCAAAAATGGCCTATGAAGTTTTCCTAACCACTATCCTATAACCTAGGCACGACTAATCGAGCAAGTTCTGGATCGCACATATAAAGTGAACTAGGTAATGACCTCACACATACATAGCACAAGGTTACACTATCAACTACTACCTATTCAGTTTATGCAATGCTAGCTACAATTATTCTATCGATAATACTAACGCCATAACAAGATCCAACAGCTGTCACAAACTAACATACTAGACACACAATTTTAAACAAAATTTTTTAGTAGGGGTATTCTTTAGACAATCATAAACAACATCAAAACATGTTCAAAACTCTACTGCACTAAGGTTCCATTATTTTCCTCCTAATTAAACATGAATACACCTAAACATGCCAGCTCTACTATGATAGCACACTTGGGGGAAAAGAAACACTGCAATAAAAACCCTCAAGTGGTAGTATACCCTCACCCACAACTAAATAATGGTGCACTGTCCCCAGTGCCCAACTAATAATATTATAAGTATAAGGCACCATATGTGGGCCCGCCCAATACAAGATCATCACCTTGCTCTCTGGGCTCTCTGCTAGGTACGTCCGGTGAAGGGGGTGCCTGACTAGAGGATGCACCCCGTGCCCTCTCCTCCTGAGCAATCTGACTGGCATGGTACTCTACTCAAGAGGCCTTAATCGCTCTCCAGAAATCACCCTCGAACTCATCACAACTATCAATCTGATCCTCCAGACTACTTATCTTCTATCAATAGAAGGCTCATTGTCAGTAAACAAATCCACCTCAAAAGTCGACCTCATCGGGGCCGGAACTGGCATAGGTGGAATGACAGGAGTGCTGCTCAGTACCAAAGCTCTAACCTCCTATCTCAAAGCAGCCACCTGTTGTGTCAATCCTATCATATCAAGAATCTGTGCCGAACTCATCCGGTAGCCATCCGTGTCTCAAAGCTATCAATCCACCCTTGCAACTCTCTCATCAATCTATCCATAGCCGCAGTCATTCGGGCTTCCACTCTAGCCTCTGGAGCCTCAACCGTGGTCCTAACCCATGACTTAAGCTGGGATACCAACTTAGCCATCTGGGCCTCAGTGTGAGCCTGCCTGTCAAATATTTGCGTCTATCCATCGACCAACTGCTGCAGGAAGTCCCTCTAAACTGAAACTATACTAGAGGGGGGCGGTGGTGCTATAGTGTTTGTAACCTCATCGTCAATCACCGAGCCTGTGCCCTCAGCAGGTGTACGCACTATCTTCGATAAACTCATCGGTACTGGCGTACTAACTAGCTCCTCTCTATCTCTAGGCCCTTCAAAAAAGACTGCTCCTGATGACACAGGAGGTTGGGACCTCCGCGGAAAAACTGGGTGAGATCCCCGCTGCTACATCAACCCAATATCAACAATGCTAGTCACCTTGATAAAATGATCTACTGCAAGCATCTTAACCACACCAGCACTATCACATAGACCTTGAATCAGATAAGGGAAAGGGATGCTAGTAAATCTCTAAAAGCGCGCTCGTAGATCTCCCTAATAATGTAACGGGTGATGTGGATGTCATATCCGACGATGATGCTCGCTACCAAAATAGTCCGGTCCAAAGTAAGTGAGTTATTAGCATTAGTGGGATGGTGCCTAACAACCGACCACCAAAACTGGCCCGCAAAGTGGAGCATAGACTTCTTGATGTCCAGCTTCCCAGTTACCCAACTAGCATCTATACCATCCTCTGCTATATACCCAGCAATCCACCGTAGAAACTCCAACCGTTGATCGGCGTCCCTCATTTTAGTCCTATTTCTGACAGTTTCCATACGGTGATCAAACTCAGCAGTCATGGCTGGAAATGGATTCATCCCCATACAAGATCTATGGGTGGTCTGCTCATAGATATCTACTCTGGTCTCTCGAAACAAAGTGTGAGTCAATGGTGGTTGGTCCCGAAGACGCTGTTCAATAGGTGTGATAAACTCAATAGACGCAATATAGGAATTATAAAACTCGCAGACCAACTCTGGGCTATAGTGACCAGGAAGCACCGTCAACCACCCAAATCCATAATGATCAAACACTGCCTTAATATCAGGTAGTGCCTTTAACTCCTCTAGCCGATACCAGGGCTCCTCAGTAATACTACGTCTACACAAGCCCCGCATAATAAGTTCGTCATCCCTATCATAAAAGTCCCTCATACCCTGAACACACCATCTTGTTTTTCCTTCTCTGAGAGGACGTCATGGAATTTTGCCCCCCAGTGCCAGAAATAGATGTTGTTGCCTCAACCGTAGAATCATCAGGTCCTTCAGCATTTTCCTCAGATCTAGATACATCAACCTCGTGTTCATCACCGGTTTCCAAAGCATCTTCCCCCTCTTCAGACTGGGGGGTGAAGTTAGAAGACTGATCAGGAGCAGCCGACTTGGCAGGTTGCGGGATAGGCTGAAGTGTGGTCCGCGCAGCAGCTTGTACCCTAGTTTGTATCCTCGTGGTATGAGGTACTAGTGTAGCATCATTGGTAGAATGTTCGTATACTTCTTTGGATCCACTTTTATATGACACCGAAGGTTTATCACGTAACCTAGTTGTAAATTTGGGATTTTTTGTAACACCCCATACATTTCCGAACCTATGAGACTATCTTAACATTTACATTAAACTTGAGGTGGTGGTTGTACTACACACTAATTTTGTTGGGCTGAATTAACATGTGCTAATGGGCTCAATTTAAGGCCCAATAATTAACCTATAAGACATGGCCCAAATGTGAAAATAATCCATTCCACCTTTGACCACGTAAACATATCATTTATGACTAAGTGTTTGTCTAAGGATGACTACAAGGGACTATATAAGGGGTTAAAAATTAGATTTTATTCAACAAGACACACATGCAATTTCTAGATTTTTCCACAAGATATTTCTCTCTTCTCTCAAACCTTAAGCAACCATTCCTTTGGACAAGATCACCCTTTTGCAAGCCTTGGTAAGTGTTTAATATTATGGTTTAATATATTATATGCATAAGAGGGTGTATAAATAATGTTTGTTAAGTTGACAAAGTGTTGAGCAGTCCACTATGTGTGAAACAGTCCACTTTTGCTTAATCGGTAAAGGGTTTTGCCTTATAAACTTGAAAGTGGGCTTGTGGTCTTGAAGGAAGTGAAATTGATGGATTCAATGTCAATATTCAAGATGCGGTTATGTACCTAACTTGCTTTCTCTATGTGTATAACTTGTTGGATTATTGTTATGAAATTGTGCATGGAACCGGTGGCGTATTGAAAGGAGAAAGTCGTTTTGGTGACGTTCTTGTGCATTTTGAAACCATGGTTGATCATTAGCATTAAAGTTTACCTAAAATATTAAAAGAGAAGCTTACTTATGGTCATGGACCATTTATTACAAAAAAGGATCCGCCTTCATGGATGGGGCACCTGTGGACGCAGATGCCAACGCAGGTGGACCTGTACAAGGCCAATAGGGCACCTGCGGCCGTACCTCACCCACCTGCGGGTACAGGTGGCTTCTCAGGTCCCTCCAGAACTTTGTTTCGATTTTTTTTGCTTCTCTTTGAGCCCCCAAGGCCCCTATACCCTTCTTGGATGCAATCATCAACTTATGGTACCCTTTGAATGGCTCTAAGGGGCCGTTCGGAGGCATGTTGAAGTATATCAATGATGGATTGTTTTGAATATGTTATTGTGAAAGGTATTTAAGTGACGTGATGGAGTAAATGTGATGTTGTGTTGAAGAGGGAGTGTAAAGTATAAACTTAATGTGAAATGCTATCGGTTTATGATGTCTTGGTTGATGTGTGGCATGTTTTGGTGTTGTTGGTATGGTGATGCAGTAAACGGTATAGTAAGAGGGTGAAATGACGTTATATGGCAGTCACGTATCTCATTTTCATTTTATGCATTCATAATGTGGTTAGTTATTAACGTGAGCTCCGTTATGTACTTGTGTTGTAGAGTAAAATGTAAGGAAGGAGATGAACTCTTGTATGCACATATTGGATTGTTGTATTCATATTGGGAAGATAAGGTATGTAAGGTTATTATTTTTCGTATTCCTTTGGCAGCACCTATTATCCTCATTGTTACTGAACTTGTTTCCATTCTGAAATGTTCTAAAGTATCTAATTTCAGGTTTGTTATAAATTGTTATTCACGTGACTCTTATTCATTGACTAGTGTTCCAAAGCTCCAATAATGTTATAACCACCAATGTATCAATCTTACAAAAGTAAAGGAATGAAGTAGTGCATAGTTGTTTACTGTTTGATTGTTGAGAATGGGTGGCAGCTCGAATAGGCAAAAGCCTAGCTAGAGACGATCCCAAGATTATTGGATCAGGGGGTAGCTCAATGGGGAAAAAGCCTAGCTCGAGCCAAACCTGACAGGGGGAGATCAAAGGGGCACATAAGCCTATCTCGAATCGAACCTTCTCTATTGATTTATGGGTGGAAAGCTCAAAGGGGCACATCAGCCTAGCTAGAGCCGATCCCAATGTTATGATATGTTATGATTATGACCCACTGATCATCTTGGGGCCTGGGCTTTATATTAATGAATGATGAATGAATGAATGAAAATAAAAGCAAAGAAAGTAATGAACGTAATGTAAATGGTTCCACACATACAAAGTGGTGGTTTATCCATATTGATCATTCATTTGTATTTGATTCCATTTGAAGTTCTTGTATTTCAAACAGTTATTTATGGCCTTACATACTCAGTACATTCTTTCGTACTGACGTCCCTTTGGGGATTTATGTTACTTTCTCCAGGTATAGATGCTAGTAGACCTCCACAGTAGGATACGGGTCTTCTGTAAACTGTTGGTGAGCTCCAGGTTGATTCGGGGCTTTTCGAGTCACATGTGTACATCTATTTTGGTACTATGTAAATGTTGTATAAAGCGGGGACTTGTTCAGACTTTAGGTTGGTTACGTATCTGTTAGAGGCTTTGTAGACGTTGTGGGACAAATGAAGTAATGCAAGGAATGTATGCTTTTGACGTGGTGGCCCTAATGACCAAGTTTCATATCTATTGAATGTTTCTCCATGACTTCTGCCATTGGTATCTTGTATTTATATGTGATAAAATGTTGCTCACTCATAGACATGCATATGAATGTACATGGACGTAGGTTGGTTCTCTCGGGGCCTTAACGGCTTCGGGTGCCAGTCCGCCTCAATGGGATTTGGGGTGTGACAAAAGTGGTATCAGAGCAGGTCGTCCTAGGGTGTCTACAAAATCCTGTCTAAGTAGTGTCTTGCTTATGGATGTGTTGTGCACCACACTTATAATTAGGAGGATATGGGACATTTAGGAGTTGTTTCTTTTCTTCATTTCTTAAATCGTGCATTAGAGCCAAAGTTGTAGGTGGAATCATATCTTACCATTGAAATTGGTTTCCTTTGTTATAGTAAAATGCCGATTACAAGACAAGGTAGGGGCAAAGGTAAGAAGGTAGACATGCTTGCTGGAGAAGGAACTAGTAGATCACCACCTGACCAAGCTAGTCAAGGTGGGGCTGAAACTGAGTTTGCATCGCGGGCTTCTTCTCCTATTCCATTTCCAGAAGAGCTGAGAAGGAGAGAAGTACCTACAGAACCTCCTATTAATGCTACTGAGCAGGATTTAAGGAATGCGGTGCAAATGTTGACTCAGATAGTTTCTGCAAAAAATCAAGGATGAGATGGTCCAACGATAAGTGATGATGGTACGGCTAGGGCAGCTAGTCGGCGGACACAGTATTTCCTTAAATTAGATCCTCCTACGTTCACCGGGTCGGATCTTAATGAGGACCCACAGGATTTCATGGACCAGATTTAAAGGGCCTTAGATGTTATGCATGTGTCTGATATAGAAACAGTGGAGCTTGCAGCATATATATTGAAAGGAGAGGCTATATTATGGTACTAAGATTGGAAACAATCTAGGGGTATCGGTGCACTTCCAGCTAATTGGGAAGAATTCAAAATGGCATTCCTAGATCATTATCTTCCATATGAGATCCGAGAGGCTCGTGCAGACCAGTTCTTAAATCTCCGTCAAGGGAATATGAGCGTCAGAGAGTACAATGTTCGATTTAACTCCTTGGCTCGGTATGCTCCTAATGTAGTAGCCACTATGGATGACAGAGTCCATCGGTATGTGGACAAATTGGAGACATATTTGGTGAGGGAATGTACTATTGTTGCATTGAATAGGGATATGGATATAGCCAGAATACAAGCCTTTGCACAGAAAATGGAGGATCAGAGATGGAGGAGAAGGGTGCAAGAATTTAAAAGAGGGTCGTCAAAGAGGGCTAGACCTATAGGACAGTTCATGGCGTCCCAAGGAGAATTTAGGCCTTGGGTTTTTAATAGACCGCCTAGGCCATCATTTTCTTATCCTACAGCAGGTACTCCATCCCAATTTCGGGGGTTTAGAGGCAGCCATTTTGGGCAGAGTAGTGGGATTCGAGGTTCACAGACAGCAGAATTTTCTTGTAAGCCTTGTCAGCACTGCAAAAAGTTTCATTTAGGTAAATGCCGATTTGGAATGAATATTTTATTTTGGTGCGGTATGTCGGGGCACCTGATGAGAGAGTGTCTACAAGGGGACACAGGTAGTATGGCGCGACCTACGGGATCAACCATTGCATCATCATCATCGGTTCCTTCCTTAGGCAAGGTGTGCAGCCTGCTAGTCGTGGTAGAGGTGCTAGAGGAGCATCCAGTTCTAGTGGAGTAGAGAACAGTACCTATGCTTTAGCAAATCGGCAGAATTTGGAGGCTTCTCTTAATGTAGTTACAGGTACATTTTTCATCTTTTCACATAATGTATATGCTTTGATTGATCCGGGTTCTACCCTATCATATGTTACTCCATTGATTGCTGAAAAATTTGAAAGAACACCGGAATTACTAGTTAAGCCATTTGAAGTATCTACACCAGTTGGTGAATCTATTATAGCTAAAAGAGTATATCGTAATTGTATGGTTACTGTTTGTGATCATGATACGTTGGCTGATCTTATTGAGCTGGAAATGATAGATTTTGATGTTATAATGGGTATGAACTGGTTGGCTTCTGGTTATACCACGGTAGATTGCCGAGCTAAGAAGGTATATTTTCATTTCCCACAAAAGCCCGTCCTTGAATGGAGGGGTAATGTTGGAGTACCGAGAGGTAAATTTATTTCTTATCTTAAGTCAAGGAAAATGATATCCAAGGGGCATATATACCATATAGTAAGAGTGCATGATACCGATGTGAAGTCACCGACTCTTCAATCGGTTCCGGTGGTAAATGAATTTCTTGATGTATTTCCTGAAGATCTTCCAGGTTTGCCTCCAGAATGAAAAGTAGAGTTTGGTATTGATGTGATTCCAGGCACTCAGACTATCTCTATTCCTTTGTATATAATGGCCCCGACAGAGTTACGGGAATTGAAGGAGCAATTGAAAAACTTGCTAGACAAGGGATTCATAAGGCCTAGTATGTCCCCTTGGAGTGCACCAGTATTATTTGTACGGAAAAAAGATGGCACGTTGAGAATGTGCATTGATTATCGACAACTGAATAAGGTAACAGTTAAGAATAAATATCCTCTCCCCAGAATTGATGATTTGTTTGACCAATTACAGGGTGCCAAATGTTTCTCAAAGATTGACCTGAGATCGGGATATCATCAGGTAAGGGTTAGAGAAGAAGATATACCTAAGACAGCTTTCCAAACACGGTATGGTTATTATGAATTTCTGGTTATGTCATTTGGGCTAACAAATGCACCAGCAGTTTTTATGGATTTGATGAATAGGGTGTTCAAGCCATTCTTAGATGTGTTCGTGATGGTGTTTACAGATGATATTTTGGTTTATTCAAGATCATAAGAGGACCATGCTAATCACTTATGATAGGTGTTACAGATTCTTCGTGATCGTAAGTTATATGCAAAGTTCTCTAAATGTGAATTTTGGTTAAAATCTGTGGCATTCTTGGGTCATATTGTGTTGGATGAGGGGATAAGGGTTGATAATCAAAAGATAGAAGCTGTGAAGAATTGGCCAAGACCTACGACGCCTACAGAGATTCATAGCTTTCTCGGATTGGCAGGTTATTATAGAAGATTTTTTGAAGGATTTTCTTCCATTTCAGCACCTTTGACAAAGCTAACACACAAGGAAACCAAGTTTCAATGGAATGCTGCATGTAAGAAGAGTTTCCAAAAGCTGAAAAATAAATTGACGTCTACACCTGTATTGGTACTTCTGGAAAGTACAGAAGGGTATATGGTATATTGTGATGCTTCCGGAGTTGGCCTAGGATGTGTATTGATGCAGCACGGTAATGTGATAGCCTATGCCTCACGACAATTGCGGACACACGAGAGGAATTATCCCACATATGATCTTGAGCTAGCAGCTGTGATATTTTGTTTAAAGATATGGCACCACTATTTGTATGGGTTCATGTTGATATATATACTGATCACAAGAGTTTGCAATATATCTTTAAGTATAAGGACTTAAATCTGAGGCAATGGAGGTGGCTTGAACTATTAAAAGATTATGATATTGATATCCTATATCATTCGAGAAAAGCAAATGTGGTAGCCGATGCATTAAGCCGCAAGGCAATAGAAAGCACTAATGGCCAACACCCGGAGAACCAAGGTATCGTCAAGGATCTAAATCAACTAGCCAGCTTGAGATTTCGCCTTCTTGAATATCCAGACGAAGGGGTTGTTGTGCAAAATGTGGCAGAATCTTCATTAATAGCTGAAGTGAAGGAAAAATAGTATGCAGACCCTATTTTATTGCAGCTGAAAGAGAATGTACAACAAGGTTCGACAAAGGCATTTGATCTTACGCAAGAGAGAGTACTTCAGTGCCAAGGTAGATTGTGTGTACCGTATGTGGATGAGCTAAGGAAACGGATCATGATAGAGGCACATCATTCGCGGTATTCTATTCCTCCGGGAACCACCAAAATGTATCATGATTTGAAAGAAATGTATTGGTGGGGTAACATGAAGAAGAACATTGCAGAATTTGTAGCCCAATGTCCAAATTGTCAACAAGTAAAAGTAGAGCATCAGAAACCTAGAGGTCATATGCAATGTATAAATCTTCCAGTATTGAAGTGGGACATGATTAATATGGATTTCATAACAGGTTTGCCTGGTACACTGTGAAAATTTGATTCATCTGGGTAATAGTTGACAGGCTTACCAAGTCAGCACACTTCCTACCGATCAAGACCACCTATGCAACTGAAGAGTATGCACGGTTGTATGTTAAAGACATAGTGTGATTACACGGGGTTCCAATCTCTATTATATCAGACAGAGGAGCTCAATTTACCGCACACTTTTGGAAATCCTTTTAGAAGAGTTTAGGAACCCGAGTGAATTTAAGTACGGCTTTTCATCCTCAGACAGATGGACAAGCAGAACGTACTTCCCAAACACTTGAAGATATGCTACGAGCTTGCACATTGGACTTTAAAGGTAGTTGGGATGATCATCTACCTCTTATTGAGTTTGCCTACAATAATAGCTATCATTCAAGTATCAAAATGGCACCTTATGAAGCTTTATACGGAAGAATGTGTAGATCACCAATTGGATGGTTTGAAGCAGGTGAAACTGCCTTAATTGGGCTAGATCTTGTTCATCAAGCTATGGAGAAAGTTAAAGTGATACAACAACGGTTACAAACCGCCCAAAGTCAACACAAGTCATATGGTGATTTTAGAAGAAGGGGGCTAGAATTTTTCATAGGTGATTGGGTCTTCTTGAAAGTGTCACCAATGAAAGGGGTAATGAGATTTGGAAAGAAAGAAAAGTTGAGTCCACGTTTTATAGGGCCATATAAGATTACCCAAAGATTTGGTCAAGTTGCGTATGAATTAGTACTACCCCAAGAACTCTCCACAGTTTATCCAGTGTTTCATGTTTCGATGCTTTAGAAGTGCATAGGAGATCCATCTCGTATTGCTCCCATTGAAGATGTACAAGTTACAGAAGATCTCACGTATGAGGAAGTACCTATCGCTATTATGGATTGACAAGTGAAGAGGTTAAGGAATAAAGACGTAGCTTATGTAAAAGTGCTTTGGAGAAATCAACAAGTAGAAGAAATCACGTGGGAAGCCGAAGAAATTATGAAGTCTAAATACCCGCATTTATTTCAAACGGAAGAACAAGTTCAAGATACGGAATTGGAGCAATAACAAGTAAGTATCTATAAGCATTGTGTGTATATAGTAACATGAAGGATAAACTTAGACTTGAATATGTGTAAATTGGATAATGTTACTAATGTTACTAACATTCGAGGACGAATGTTCCTAAGGGGGGAAGGATGTAACACCCCGTACATTTCCGAACCTATGAGACTATCTTAACATTTATATTAAACTTGAGATGGTAGGTGTATTACACACTAATTTTGTTGGGATGAATTAACATGTGCTAATGGGCTCAATTGAAGGCCCAATAATTAAGCCATAAGACATGGCCCAAATGGGAAAATGATTTATTCCACCTTTGACCAAGTAAACATATCATTTATGACTAAGTGTTTCGATAAGGATGACTACAAGGGACTATATAAGGGGTTAAAATCATATTTTATTCAACAAGACACACATGCAATTTCTAGATTATTCCACAAGATATCTCTCTCTTCTCTCAAACCTTAAGCAACCATTCCTTTGGACAAGATCACCCTTTTTCAAGCCTTGGTAAGTGTTTAATCTTAAGGTTTAATATATTATATGTATAATAGGGTGTATAAATCATGTTGGTTATGTTGACAAAGTGTTAAGCAGTCCACTATGTGTGAAACAGTCTACTTTTGCTTAGTCGATAAAGTATTTTGCATTATAAACTTGAAAGTGGACTTGTGTTCTTGAAGGAAGTGAAATTGATGGATTAAATTTCAATATTCAAGATGTGGTTATGTCCCTAACTTGCTTTATCTATGTGTATAACTTGTGGGATTGTTGTTATGAAATTGTGCATGGAACCGGTGGCGTATTGAAAGGAGAAAGTAGATTTGGTGACGTTCTTGTGCATTTTGAAACTATGGTTGATCATTAGCATTAAAGTTTACCTAAAATATGAAAATATAAGCTTACTTATGTCCATGGACCATTTATTACAAAAAAGGATCCGCCTTCGCGGATGGGGCACCTGCGGCCGTACCTCACCCACCTGCGGGCGCAGGTGGCTTTGTAGGTCCCAGCAGAACTTTGTTTCGATTGTTTTTGCTTCTCTTTGACCCCCCAAGTCCCCTATACCCTTTTTGGATGCAATCATCAACTTATGGTACCCTTTGAATGGCTCTAAAGGGTCGTTCGGAGGCATGTTGAAGTATATCAATTATGGATTGTTTTGAATATGTTATTGTGAAAGGTATTTAAGTGATGTGATGGAGTAAATGTGATGTTGTGTTGAATAGGGAGTGTAAAGTATAAACTTAGTGTGAAATGCTATCGGTTTATGATGTCTTGGTTGATGTGTGGCATGTTTTGGTGTTGTTGGTATGGTGATGCAGTAAATGGTATAGTAAGAGGGTGAAATGATGTTATATGGAAATCACGTAGCTCATTGTCATTTTATGCATTCATAATGTAGTTAGTTGTTAACGTGAGCTCCATTATGTACTTGTGTTGTAGAGTAAAACGTAAGGAAGGTGCTGCCCGATTTAATGTCGTGGCACGACCTGGTTGTACTCGTCGTTCAATCTTCCGGCCATGATACAATTTCATCTTTTCTTTATAAAGTGCTTAACTTTCATAAGCCCGTAGACGAAATTCATCCATCTCATTCATCTGATCTAGCCTCAATTTAGCCGCTTCACTCTATTCTAGATTCAACCTCTTCAATGCCCATAATGCTTTATGTTCAAGTTCGATCGGCAAATGGCACAATTGACCAAAAACCAGTTGATATGGAGACGCACCAATAGGTGTCTTGAATGCAGTTCGATAAGCCCATAAAGCATTATCTAATCTTCTCGCCTAATCAGTTCTATTGGCATTCACCGTCTTTGCCAAAATAGACCTAATCTCACGATTTGACACTTCAACTTGCCCACTCGTCTGAGGATGGTAAGGTGTTGAAACCTTATGTTTGACACCATATTTTTCAAGTAAGGTCTTGAACAACCGATTGCAAAAGTGGGATCCTCCATCACTAGTGATTAGTCAGGGTGTACCAAATCATGGAAATATGTTCTTTTTCAAGAATGCCGTGACACTTCTTCCTTCATTATTGGGAAGCATAATCGCCTTCACCCATTTAGAAGTATAGTCAACAGCTACCAAAATGTATTTCATCCCATGTGAACTCACCAAGGGCCCCATAAAATCAATTCCCCATACATCAACCAATTCGAGCTCAAGGATAGTTGTAATAGGAAGTTCATGTCTGCGTGAGATATTCCTTTGTCTTTGACATTAGTCGCAGGCCCGAGCATAGTCATGAGCATCTTTATAGATGGTAGGCCAATAATAACCGCATTGTAAGATCTTGTACGTTGTCCGCGTACCACCATGATGACCCCCAACTGGAGATGAATGACATGCTTCCAAGATACTCATCATTTCAACCTCTAGGATACACTTTCAAATTATACCTTATGCACATACTCTAAATAGGTAAGGCTCATCTTCGAAGAATTTTCTCACCTTATGCATGAATCTCCTCCGTTGCTAGTACAACATATCTTCCAGGACTAGGTCACTCGCCAAAAAGTTGGCAAAATCTAAAAACCAAGGGATTAAGTCTTGTGATGCTGCCAGCACTTGCTCATCTGGAAAAGTATCATCAATATCAAAATCATCCCTTAATTTAAGCATGGCCTCCTCCTCAAGGCATGATAGATGGTTATTAACTTGATTCTCGGTTCCCTTTCAGTCCTTGACTTCAAAATCAAATTCTTGCAGTATAAACATCCATTGAATCAATCTTGGCTTAGCATCCTCCTTCGATATAATATACCGAAGTGTTGCATGGTCTGTATGCACAATTACCTTTGTGCCAATCAAGTACGAATAAAATTTCTTAAAAGTGAAGACCATTGCCAACAATTCTTGTTCAGTCACACAATGTAGTTCTTTTGAGCTGGATTAAGTGCTTTGCTAGCGTAGTAAATTCGATGTAAAATCTTTTCATATCTTTGGCCAAGGACTACACCCAAAGCTACTCCACTAGAATCACACATAACCTCAAATAGCATCATCCAGTCTGGTGAGACAATAATGGGGGCTGAAGTCAATTTCCCTTTTAGACACTCGAAAGCTTTTAGGCATGCCTGATCAAACACGAACTTTACCTCTTTCTCCAAAATTTTGCATGACGGATGTGCAATCTTAGAGAAATCCTTGATGAATCTTCTATAAAAGTCAGCATGACCTAAAAAACTTTGAATCCCTTTCACAGAAATGGGTGGGGGTAATTTTTCAATCACCTTAATCTTGGCTTTTTCTACTTCAATACCCTTCTTCGAGATTCGATGACCCAACACAATACTTTCTTTGACCATAAAGTGACATTTCTCCCAATTTAGAACCAAATTGCACTCCTCGCATCTTTGCAATACCTTAGCAAGGTGGGCCAAGCAATCATTAAAAGAGTCTCCTACAACTGAAAAATCATCCATAAATCCCTCAATAGTGTCTTACACCATGTCAGAAAAAATGGACATCATGCAACGTTGAAAAGTTGTTGGTGCATTACATAATCCGAAAGGCATCCTCTTGAATGCAAATGTCCCATATGGACAAGTGAAAGTGGTCTTCTCTTGGTCTTCGGGAGGGATGAAAATCTAATTATAACCCGAATAACTATCGAGGAAACAATACCATCCTCTACCAGCAAGGCGGTCTAACATCTAGTCCATGAAGGGCATGGGAAAATGGTCCTTCTCGGTCTAAGAATTTAGCTTTTGATAGTCCATTCAAACTCTTCATTCGGTGAGTGGCCTCATTGGGATTAACTCATTCTTGTCATTTGGAACCACAGTGATTCCTCCTTTGTTTGGCACATACTGAACTGGGGTTACCCACTTGCTATTTGCAATGGGGTAAACCACACCTGCATATAACCACTTGATGATTTCTTTATTCACAACTTCCTGCATAGGTGGGTTCAGACGACGTTGGTGCTCAATACTTGGTATACACTCAGGAACAAGCTGGATCTTATGAGTGCAAATGCCGGGTGGAATCCCTATAATATCAGTAATGGACCAACCAATGGCCCTATTAAATTTCTTCAATACTGAAACCAGAGCTTATACCTGCCATCGTGCTAACTCAACATAAATGATTATGGGCACGGTGTTATTGGTTCCCAAAAATGTGTAGCGAAGGTGAGAAGGAATAGCCTTAAGCTCTAAGACTGGAGGCTCCTCAACAGAAGGGCAAGCCGGTGAGGTCACCCTATTCTTCAAATCGAGATCAAGTTCTTCGGAGCATAAGTGTAGGATCCCCTACCAGCAATCTCTCCTACCATCTCATCATATTCTTCAATACCATCACTATTAAAATTCATAACCACAGCAACAAGAGATTCTACCCCCAACCTTTCTTCAATCAGAATGACTATGGCACTCTTATCAAGCGTATCAATTACAGAAATCACCTGCATATCATTCGGTTGCTTCATGGAACGACAAATATTGAAAGTAACTTGTTCATCATTTAACCTGAATTTCATCTGCCCTATTTCCATGTCAACCAAAGCATGGCCAGTGGCAAGGAATGGTCTCCTCAGGATGATAGGAACATCGAAGTCAACTTCACAATCTAGAATTACAAAGTCAGCTGGAAAGATGAAAGATGCAACTTTCACCAAAACATCATACAGAATGTCTATCGATTTTTTCACAGTTCTATCTGCCATGAGAAGCCTCATAGAAGTCGGTTTTGGTGCTCCCAACCCCAACTGCTTGAAAATGGCTACCGGCATTAAGTTAATGCTAGCACCCAAATCACACAGTGCCTTTGCAAAGTTGTAAGACCTGATAGTAAAAGTTATTATGAGGGCTCCTGGATCCTTCTTCTTATCAACTAGGGAACGCGAAGCGGCTGCACTACAATGATGCAAGTTATCTGCAGGCTCAAAAGTGACAGCTCTCTTCTTCGTCACTAAGTCTTTCATGAACTTCACGTAACCAGGCATCTGCTCCAAAGCCTCAACAAGAGGGATATTTATCGATAGCTATTTCAATATCGTAATAAACTTCTGGTACTTACCCTTCTCTACCTTCTTTTTTAACCTTTGAGGAAAGGGAGGAGGAGGTCGTGGGATAGTTTTCAAAACTTATGGAACCTCCTTTTCCTGCCTCTTTTCAGATTCTACTTTCAAATTATTACTGTTATCTTCTGCTAACTTTTCTGGCTCCATCTCAACCTCTTCATCAACCACTACTGGATTATCTCTCTTACCATTATCCGCATGCATAGATGGGTCAATCGTGCTTTTTTCGCTTTTTGTAGTAATGGCTAAACAATGACCGTTATTTTTAGGATTTTTGATGGTGTTACTTGGAAGAGTGCCTGATTGGCGTTGGTTTAATGCCACTGATATCTGCCCAAACTGTTCCTCCAACTGTTTTATGGCGTTGGTTTAAGCAATTTTCTTGGGTTTTTTATCCTTTAACCAATTTGGTAAGAAGGGTTTCCATTCGTTAATTTTCGTAGTCAGTATTATGGTTCCCTGGTGGAACATAAGCACTGCTCTTCTCCTTGTAATCATCTTTCATCTCCAATCTCCATCACGATCTCGATTTCTGTCTCTATATCCTGACCTATTGTAATTGTCTCCATAATAGTTTCGACCTTGATTTCCTTGCCTCGAGTTCCAAGAGTCTTGATTATATCCTTGGCCCTATGGTCAAAAACCCTCCACTTCTTGATCCAAGTACTTAGCTTCCTCATCAGATTCATAATCATCATGCTTAGGTGCTTTACCTTGTACACTTACGGCATACACCTTTTCAACATCTCTAGCTGCAATCTGTTTGGCTAGCAAACCAATTTATGTTCTCAGTTGTGCAACCTCTTGAGCTACAGATTAATCCAAAACCCGTTGTGCTGCTGATGCTCCAATAGTGTATGTTCCAGCTGGTGTCTCTTCCTCCTGAGTATGCCATCCTCGGTTAGTCTTAGTAATACGATCCAAGATCTCTGAAGCTTGTACCCACCTCAAACTCATAAATGCTCCTCTAGTGATAGTAACTGCTACAGCCTTAGTATTTATATTCAAAGCCCTGTAGAAGATATAAAGTAGACTCCTACCACTCATCTTATGATTTGGCACTTTCTAAAGCTTCTTCTTGAACCTTAGCCATGTTTCATAAAGTGCTTCAGAATGTAGTTGTCTGAAGTTATAAATCTCATCCTTCAACTGTAGCATCTTGGAGGGTGGAAAAATCTCTCCATAAATTGATTTCTCAACTCTTGCCAAGTTGTAATGGAGCCCCGTGGTTACTCTGCCAACCACAAAGTAGCTTCTCCTGTTAACGAGAATGGAAACAATCTTAATCGAATAGCCTCTTGGTCCACTCCGTTCAAATTATACAAAGTACAAACCCCCACAAAGTTCATCACATGCATATTAGGATCATTCATAGGAAGACCCGTGAATACACATTTCAAGTTAAGCAGGTGGATCATGGCACTTGTAATGTCGAACTTTATGCCCTGAGGTAACTCTGGTGGAATAACGGCACCAGTATCAATCGGCTCAAAATAAGCCACATCTTCTTCCTCAGGATCATCATAAACTGGTATATGTGGTCTTTGAGATGTTTGGTGTGCCCTTAATCTTCTTTGTCTTTCTTCAGCATCAGCAAGACGCTGTGTTGTTTCTTACATAACTCAATTATCTCTATCTACTTGTCTAAGAGCAGCTTGCCTAGCTTGCTCTTACCGTGTCAATCGAGTTGTAGTTTGGTCCACTGTTTCATGACCAACTGTCTGAATTGGTTGGTTATGAATGTCTCCCGCAGCTGCAGGATCCTGAACTCCGTCGGTATTCACCATTCTTCGATTAGCTCTCAGATTTCTTTCTATTTCAGGATCAAGTGGAATCAGGGGATTGCCTTGACTCCTAGTATTGCGCATACACCGGCATGTGCCCTTAAAAGTATAATGAAAGAAAACCAATCAACTCCTACAAGAAAAATACTCAACTCTGTAACTGTAGTTCCCCGGCAAAGACGCCAAAATTTGATGTCGCCCAAAATATACCTTCAGAAAAGTATAATGTGGTCGTTGTATCAAATATAGAACCCAACTAGGTTGGGGTCGATCGCACAGGAAATAGGACAAAATTATGTAGAATGTTAGTCTGAGCAATTGGCAAATACGTGAAACTGGGGGGTTTTGTGAATAAATGATAACAATAACAATTGCTGATTTTTGGATTTGTAAACAATATGAGAAATACACTAGGACTGTGATCCCCAATGATTCCTTAACTTCACAGGTTATTTGTGTTTGGTAAGATTATCCCGTTGCATTGCATGCAAAATCTATTAAGATATGTTCATCTAAACGTCTCTCGACCTTGGTTAGACGAATTTCTCTCTTCTCCTCTTGGTCTTCAAGTGTCGTACTACTAACCCTTGTCCTGGATCTCAGATAACTATCCCTGTTATGGGTTAAGTTATTAGATGAAGGTTGATAGCTTCAAATCTCTGTTGTTATTCTCTTTTCCCAATCTTTACCTCTCTCTCGAGCTAGTCTAGAATACAGGCGAGTATCTAATGTTTGCAACCGTTAGAAGATCAATTATAACGAAGGTAATAATAATACATGCATTCACAATGGTTCAGAATTGCTTTGCACTTAACCCATTTCGTTAATTCCTCATGGTTCACACAACCCTAGTTAATGGGTTTAGCTTCTTATTATTGCAAGAACACAAGAAGAATTTGAAGATGAAAACATAATTGTAAACTCACGATAATGAAGAAAACTCTAAAATCTCAATATTAATAAAAATCCTAGAACGGGTAATCCACGAATACAAAATCAATAATGTGTCAAAATATTGGAAATATGTCTCAAAATAATGTACTGACTAACTACTGAACATAGGACAATACAGGAGTATTTATTGATACAAGATAAATCCTATCCTAAACAAAACAGGAAAACATAGTTGGCAACTTTCCACGGTATCGTGACTTGGTATCGTAGAACCAAGTCACTCCACGTAAGTCAGTTCCATGGAAATTAGGCAACATTGGACATCTCTGAAGTTGACTCATGACACCCACTCACATCACGTGGGTGGACTCATGGCATGTGAGTCCTATCGTGAGTTACATCTCTGGTGCAGGACCTGGTTCTTTCATCTTCAGATACTCCATTTTCAAGCATGATTCTTCCTTATTGATTATTTTGCCTCCAAAAATCTATTCTCCTACAATATATAACAGAAACACATCATACCTACCAAGCATACCCAAGTTATTGCATAATTTCCTTGTTTTAAACATCGAAAGTATCATAAAACCATGGTGTATCAAGATGGAACCATTTGAGGCATTATATAGTACGCGTTGTCAATTTCTAATAGGTTGGTTTGAGACTTCAGAGATTAGCCCCTATGGTACTGACTTGCTTCGTGAGTCCTTGGATAGGGTATGGGTGATTCAGGATAGGTTGAGGGCAGCTTAGAGTAGGCAGAAGAGTTACGTTGATCGTAGACTTCGTACCTTCAAATTTGAGGTTGGTGATTGAGTTTTCCTTTGAGTATAACCTATGAAGTGCGTGATGAGGTTCGAGATAAAAGGTAAGCTCAGCCCCAGGTATATTGGCCCATTAGAGATACTTCGGGCAGTTGGAGAGGTAGCTTATGAATTTGCCTTGCCCCCAGATTTCTCAGTTGTTCATCCAATTTTCCATGTCTCTATGTTGCAATGTTACATCCTGAATAAGTCTCATGTACTTCGGTAGTACTCGGTTCAATTGGACGAGAGATTGGTGTTTATAGAGAAACCAATCCTTATTTTAGCCAGGGATGTTAGGCGATTGCGCTCCAAGGAGATTCCAGTGGTTAAGGTCTATTGGAGGCACCATCTAGTTAAGGAGTCTACTTGGGAGATCGAGAACGAGATGCGGACCCATTATCCCTACCTGTTTGAGCCTTCAGGTACATCTTTACCCTTTATTTTTGCGGACGAAAGTCCTTTTAGTAGTGGATATTGTAATGATCCTCCAAGTCATTTTCTGCATTTCCACATTATTTCTATATTTAGAGTTTTCCCATAGCTTCCCCAAGTCATTTATGACTTGCTGGTGCTGGCAGTTAAGTTACCGGGCAGTTCAATTGGTTTTTAGAGACAATTCCCTATTTTGAAGTCGATGCTTTTCAAATTTGGCTACCGGGCCTAAACTCCATTTAAACGACCTCGTATGCTAATTTTGACAATTCCATCAGCTATGGAACATTGATTTTAGGCTTGGGTGACCCTTGGTCCAGGTCCCGAGGCTTCCAGACTTGTTTTGGGATATTGGGTGGAAAGTGACGAAAACGGCCATTTGGGTATGGGAACCATATTTCATTGAAACGACCCCGGGTGGAAATTTTGATTTCTCTTTTGAGTCAAGAATTTCAAATCTGTTAGGGTACATAGTTCATTTACATTCACGGGTTCCGAACCAATCCCGATGACCCGTTGGAAACTTGGCAAAATATTGTCAAGTGTTGATGCTGCTTCAGCTGGTTCAACCACTTAAGCGGCCAAAGGAAGCCACTTTAGCGGCTTGGGCACCACTTTAGTGGATGAAGCCTTGGACCCTCCTATCTGATTAAGCGGAGGCTTGTCCGCTTTAGCGGTGACCGCTTAAGTGGTCAAGTGGCCGCTTAAGTGGCACCTGCAGAGCATTTAACCCCCTTTCACCCGTTTTTCTCTCATATTTTCTAAGTGTTAGAGCATAAAATCTCTAGAGAGATAGTGGGAGAGAAGGGGCGATTCTTGGGTGTTCAAAGGATCTTGGATAGTTCGTTAACATCATTTTTTTCCTCGTCTAAATCTTTGTAAGTTTCGTCTAATTTCTTGGTAAATTCTCCGTTTAAGCCCAAAAACCCTAGCTAGCTTTGTGGGTTGATTTTTAATGTTATTTTGCTCAAAATTTATCCATTGTTAAGGGTAAATGATCCTTGAGCCTTGAGGGACGTTTTGACGATTTCAAACTTATGATTCAGAAAGCAAGCCCCACGTGAGATTTTCAACTCGATTTTAGACCCGACGCATTTATATGCAATATAGGTATTGTTGTTCTCGTATTGATGAGTAGATTATTATTTTTATAGCGTGGCATCATGAGAAGGCTTCTCAGAAAGGAAAGGCTCCACTATAGCTGACTTTATCGAGCTTTCTTCAGCGTTCAGGTAGGCTAGGCTTACCCTACTTATAGATTTAGCTTAATTATGGTATTAGTATGATATTATGCTAGTTTGAGGTTTGGATTTATGGTTGGTTGCTTAGTTATTAAAAGTTGGGTTATTTGGCCGATTTGAGGGCCGTTTCAGAGGTAGAATCGATCCATTTACCCTACCCTTAGGTAAATTGATGCTTTAGGGTTGGGATATCAATCTTAGCTCCTTGTTGATTTAGGAGTCCTTCTTTCGCAATATTATCCTTAATCTTGAGCCTTAGACTACATAATATATACCTACTACGGGGCTAGGTTAATGATCTTGAGCTTATTTACAGACCGGTTCGAGTCCGGCACATTCTATTGACTTATGGTATTTAAAGACCGGTTCAAGTCCGGCACATTCTATTGATTTATGGTATTTAAAGAACGATTCAAGTCTAGCACATTCTATTGATTTATGGCCTTTAAAGACCGGTTTGAGTCCGGCATACTCTATCTATTTATGGCACTAAATTACCGATTTGAGTCCATCACTTGTGGTGAGTAATGAGGAGGGAAATCCGGTTCAAGTCCGGTGTCATGGGTTATTTCATGGTATTATGCTACCGGTTCAAGTCCAGTGAGTTGTGGTTCGGAAGGCATTCATAAGTATGGTAATGGTACATTCCTTGATTGCATCCATCAGGCTTATGGGGGTCCTCTTGGATTAGTCTTCTCTTGTTTGTACCCTCTAGGCTTATGGGGGCCTAGTTGGGTTGTAATAGCTACTTTAATTTTGGCATCGCGTGTTTCTTTATTTATTTACCTATCTGAGAGCATGTTCTCAGGTTTGCCCCTCTCCCTTAACTTATTTTACATCCTCGCATTTTATTACACTTTTATTATAATTTAGCTCAGTCGGCCGATGATGCCTACTGAGTACCCATTATTTTGGTACTCATACTATATGTATGCATCTTTTCTGGTGCAGATCCGAGTACTAGCCACTGTCATTAATATTCCAGCCAGCTATCTACAGGTTTCGGGGATAGGGTAAACTTTCAGAGCCGGAATTGATCCCCTCTCCTTCACCTATTTTTGGACAGTTTTTCATTTCGAGACTACATTTGTATTGATACTATTAGTACTCTTATTCTTTGCTAGTGGCTCTTGTACCGGCCTTACCAGGTTGTGGGATTCCTTTTGTTCTTCTCCCTCAATTATTTAGTCTTATATTTTCGTACTTATAGTTATGGGCAGAATTTGTGTTCTTTTTATTAATTTTTCCACCATTGCGCTGATTACTTATCGTTCCGGTCTAAGGCTTGGCTTACCTACTGATGGGACATAGTAGGTACCATTATGACTCAGAAATTGGATCGTGACATTCCCTAACCCATAGCATGCTTTACATGATCGTTAACTACCCAGCCTAGTCTGAAGGAAGTTAAGCCATAACCTATCTCAAAATGCCAAAATCATAGCCTAGACCCTTCAACGTGGAGACTTTCCTTCACGAACGACCTTAGAATGAGCTAAAACTATCAAAAATATAATATGTGCATCAAAAGGAAGCTACTGATACTCATATTAGCTACATTTAAATCGGGTCCAAAACGAATTCGAAAAATAGGTTTGAAATTGAAAAGGGTAAAACTTGAATTTTATTTTGAAAACATGTTCTCCAGACCCATAGGAATCTACAACTGAAAACCCATGCGAAAATGGGTTGAAACCAATTCTCAAATCGATGAAAAACCATTTTAAGAGTTTACCAGAAAAATCCTCGAATTCTAGTTTGAAAATAAGATTAAAAGGTCCTTTTAAAGATATAATCACTAGTAATCAGTGAAATTAAGAGTTTAGAGCTTACCCAAGCACGAATGATGAATAAAACCCTAGAAATCGCTCTTTTTTGAAGCTCCCAAGTCCAAAAATGGTGAAAATTGCTTAAATAAAATATTTATACTATTCTGTGAACAGTACCTCGCCAACGCGGCCTTCGCATTCGTGAGGCTCAACATCGACCAGCCATTATAGTTGGCCTTCGCGGTCAGCCTCTCGCATTCCGGGGGTCCGATCACATTTGCAATAAAGAGAAAACCTGACCCGATCCCATTTACCCTTCGCGATCGCGGCCACCACCTTACGATTGTGATGGAGGAGATTTTCCTTCTACGCATTCGCAGCTAGAGGCCCAGATTCGCAAAAAAGAAGTATTGTACTAGATATCAGTTGTTGCACCAGCTGAATCCTCAACTTCACAGTTTCCAAACGGATCCTCAAAATTCATTTGAAACCCTACAAAAGTAAACCATATATGCTACTAGGCTATTTTTGATATTTCGGACTCAAAGGCACTGTCGGATTTTTGAAAAGTGGTCGTTCACAATAAATTAAACCCCAGGATCCTTTTTTGGCTTATTTTACTAGTTTTCTAAAGAAGGATCAAAATGCAAAATAAAGGTTGGGACCCGAACTAACTATTCTCCTAATCCAAACTCAACATTCCATATCTAATGAAACTGTCCAAATTGCCATCCGACGGTCGAAATACAAGATGTTGACCTAAGTAAAACTCATGGCCTTTAAAACCTCTAAGAGACTCAAACTCTTCCAAACCACTGCCGACTACATCGGGGACCATGACAACCATCCCTTCAACTCACAAATAGTATATCATAGCTATGGGGAAGGGCAAAATGATCAAAACACATATAAAGGGTAAATTAACAACTGAGGTTGTTACATTATGCTACCGTATACAAGGTATATTTTATTACTATCATTATTATTTCACTATTATTATTAGTACTTTTTCTACAATTATTATTACTAGTATTTTTACTAGTATTTTTATTATTTATACGTTATTTCAACTCTATTATATATATATATATATATATATATATATATATATATTTCAAATCTGTTATATATATATATATATATATATATGCTATTACATCTTATTTTTCACTTAGCTCCAATCTATCAAAATTTCACAAATAAAAAATGAACTTTCACATCTTTTTCATATACTCCTATATATATATATATATACTTATATATATATATGAAAAATAAAAGCCCAAGAATACTTAATAAAAGCAATCATAATTTCCTTATATGCGAAGAAAAGATAATTATCATAATTATATAAATCATTACAATAATCAAATACATAATACTCATATTGAAGAAAGACGACTAAAAAAGGTACGAGACCAACTAATTCAACATTTACAAGACTTTGATAACGCAACCAATAAGAACTATAGAAATAGATCGGTAAAAACACATCATCGAAGGTGTGGACACCGACTTAGAATAAAATCAAAATTACTTAATATAAATAGAGATATTAGAAGTGCGATACATTATAGGGCAATTTTAAAGAATATTTAGACGACTGCCCATTAGGATAAAATTATTAATGAAAACACATCCCTTTGCTAAACAAGTACAAGCTAATTATTGGATATATAATATTGAAGTATTAAGACTAACTTATAAGACAAAGAATTATAATAATTTACAAAAATCCCTTAAAAAACTAAAAACTTTAAATTTACTAAAACAAAGCCAAGTAGAAAGTAAAATTTATTGGGAATTACAAGGTATAGAAAGTGATATTGAAGAACTTAGACAGTGGTTAAAGTTGTGAAAATATACTTTCTTTTACTTTTTAATGATTTTATTTATGTACTTAACTTCATACACCTTTAAACATATTTTCTTATTAAATCATAAGACTTTATACTTTCTACTATTCATATTATTACAATAAAATATATTACTTTTTATTTTTTTATATTTTGAAAACATAAATATATTTTGCAATAACCATATTATGTTCTTGTATATTGTAGCATTATATCTTATATACTTTGAGTTTCATTTTCTCAAAATGATAACAGTTTCTTATCACTATTTTTAGCAAATAATAACTCTAATACTTTTCCCAATTTTTTTTCTAAAACTAAGTTAAAAGGACTATATTCGGATAGGCTTTGAGGGATGCTTAACACCTTCCCCTCGAGTAACCAAAATCCTTACCTAGAATTTCGCTGGTTTTGCAGACTAAAAATAGAGTTTTACATTATAAAATTGGTTTTTCCTAATTTTTCCTAAAGATTAGGTGGAGACTCTAAATAATTTTCAAAACCAGAGACACAACCATTTTATGTTGTTATCTGTTTTGACTAGCTTGAAACAGGGCTTGACCATTGTCGGGAGTAATGAGTCATCGTGAGCTTCCGTCCTGAGAGATCCAGTGATAAGTTCTGAAATTTAAAAATTCAACTCAGGGGCCATGACTGTTGACAATGAGTCGTCGTCACCTAGGACGACTCATCCTGTCAATCATCCTAAAGAAGACCTGAAGGTTAACACTTGGGCTCAGAAGTAACGAGTCCACACAATGGCTCATTGCCAGTGACAACGAGCCATCGTGTCCCAGTCGTTCCCGGGCCCAGGAAAACTTACCTTGTCACAACGAGTTCAACAATGACTTATTGTGAGAAACAAGGAGTCATTGTGTCGGCCGTGATGACAGGGCACAACAGATGAGTTACAATTTTTAAAGGGTATTTTCATCCTTTTCTTATTTCCTACACCTAAAATATGTAGTTATGGGACCTACCTACGGAAAATTAAAACACTCTTAAGGGATTCCTTCCCTTTACTTCTCCTAAACCATATCAAACAAAATAAAAAGGCGATTTAGTTCTCTCAAAGGCAGAAAGTAGGGTTCATCCATAAATTTAGAATCTCTCAAGCCTTAGCAAGAATTTACTCTCATGTATGTGGGATATCAACAAGGGTATCCTTCCATCCTTGTGTCCCAATAGAACTCAGTTAAACTTCAGCATTTCTTATGAATTACGATCTAAAGTTCTTATCCAACTTTATAGACTTCTCTTAATTTCAGTCCGCATATAATTCTTATGGTTTCTACTTTTAATATTACATGTTTTTCCAAGATTTATACTCCTCTTGATACAATATTACATGAGTTATGACTTAGCATGATTTCAAGATGATTTAATATGACTTGGATAGATTTATCATAATTTGACCTTAGGGTCTCAGTGATGGCTTTAACATGAATTGATTTTATGAAAAGAGTTTTCAAATAAATGAACCCTAGTATAGAAATCATGACATGATCAAGAGCTTAGACTCATAATTTTAAGTTTCATGATTGGTTTGACATCCAGATGTGTCATCAATGCTTAAGTAAACTTTCCCAAAAAAAAAAAATTAAGATTCATGATTAGTATGGTACCTAGATATTCCATTAATGATCGTGAATGGTTTTTCTTATAAACACAAAGTTCACGAGTAGTATGACATTTAGGTATGGCATCCATGATTATGGACCTTAAATTCAGAAATATCCAAATACATAAATAAGACTAGTTTTTAGCGTGTTCAAGACTATGGTAAAAAAACATGATGTTTACATAAAACTAGTCTTATGACAACTTTTATGGTATTGAGTAGTATTATGATTTTGGGAGTAGTATTGAGGACCGAGCGGACATGGGCGTACACAGGTTCAGCGTACCTATTTCCTAGAACTACATGCCACCATAGGTATTATATTTGCTCAAATGGACTCATGAGCGAATTTACGCCAGTCATGGTTCTTACCCTTAGCAAGGTATAGAATACCCTCCCAACTTGGGTGACAGGTTGGATTCCTTGATACTCATATGATCTATGTCGATTTAGAGTATCTCCCTCAATAAAATAGATTTATAAAACAAGTGCATATGGCTCACTAAAAAAAGATTGGTTTATTATTTATTTTGACATCAACATTTATCTTATGTTCATCAATTTTACTTATGATTTATAGTGAGTCATTTTCATTAATCAATATGTTTTAGTTTTATCTCCACAGTTTCAGACTCAGTATTTACATGACCCATAGTTCAGTTGTATTTTCTTAAACTTATGACTTTTTAGATTATCATTTCATATCAGTGTTTATATGTATCTTTATGCATCTCAGATAGGATCACGGTACTTCAGTTTAGTTTTACATCTTGTGTAACGACCCTTTCCATCGTTACGGTAAAGTCTAGCGTGCCAAAATTTGAATTAAGGTTTCCCCAAATAAAGAGTTAGAAATTTTAGGCTAGGCTAGTCATGAATAAAATCCAACTTGGTATGGTCATAATCCATAAAAGTATTAGTAGATAATTTTGTGACTTGAGGATATTTTATGATAGCTAAGATGGTAAGGAGTCCACAGAAACTTTCGAATGTGAATTTGGGTTAGTAGAACTCCCGATATCGCATTTGACGTAAAGGGGATAGTTTGGGATGTCAATATCCGAAAGTGTGTTATAAAATGGGCAAGTTTCAAAGGTTGAAGGACTTTCTGCCTCTGCATAGGTCACTATAGCTAGAGGCAGGCTGTAACCACTAGCCCACTATAGCGAAAATATTTTCGCTATAGCGAGAATCAGAGTCAGTCAATCCCATCATAGCAGGAGAATCCGCTAGAGCGATGCCGCTATAGCGGGAATTGCCCCACTATAGTGTGATAAGCATTGATTTATGTAGAAATAGATCAAAAATGTTATTTTCATTCCATATTCATCTAAGGGCTGGGTGCAGCGATTTTAGGCAATTTTAACTTAATTTCCCAATTTTCTTCGTTGAAGTAATTAAATCCATTCTATTAACTAGTTTTTAAATAATTAATCTCTAGAATCACTAGTTTTGGGGTATGGGGTAGGATTGGACTTGGCCTAGGTGAATTTTCTAGTGCAATTAGATTAATTGGGTGGAAAATCCTTGGGTTTTGATCAAAGATTACTAAATTATGATTGCATGCTTAGAATTCATCGCGATAAACATGAATTTGATAGAATTAAGGTAGAATGATAGTAGAAAATCCCTAGAATAAGGGAATGATCATAAATTGACCTAGGAGTTATGAGATTAGGTTGTAATTCTTGAATGTGCTAGGTCATTGTCTAAATTATGATTACATTCTTATTTATAGACCACAACCAAGCTGAGATCACAAGAAAAGACAAGACTCAAGTTAGTTAGAGTGATGCAAAGCTTGTATTGAAGTAGGTGATGATTAAATGTAGTTGAAAACCAACTTGGTTTATGTGTGCATGTTAATTGTTTCTTCGTATACTTGTTACAATGCATATTTAAGGCGAGTAAATTGTTGAATAATATCCTAAGTGTTAATCACATATAATGAGGTTATATTAAAGGTTTGTTGATTGTACAAGTATAATAGTTTTATTCTCATTGTGGTTGTGATTGTTGTGATATGTATTGCTATTGTGAGATGAGCCGGTAAAGGACATCTTCACAAGATTTGTTATTATTATGAGATGAGATGGTAAAGAACATTGTCACGGAATTGGTTGATATAAGGTTGCCAGACACTAGATGACTGGGATGTTTGGTACATGGACAAAAGCTTGTCCCCTGTAGGTCATGGCTAGTGGGCGACCATAAGACCCTTAGCATGTGTGTAGAAGGTATTGGTGAGTTTGTGATTAAGACCCTTGAGTGGACCGGGTTTGTGATTATTATTATTGTTGTTGTTAAATTGGATCCTTGAGTGTTCTTGGATAAGAATACAAATGAATGGTATATCTCCTATTGATGTCTACTTACTTATGTATTTGAGGCAAGGTGTAACTTATTGTTGTGGGTCTTGGATTTGTTGAGTTGGTCTTGTGTTGGTAGTCATGGTCTTGACTTGATATATTGTCAATATGTACTTACACTTGACTGAATTCTTTGGTGTTGTTTGAAAAAAGCTAAGTGGTATATATTTGAGGTAAAGTTATTTGGTAGGTGTTCATGATTGTACTTGTTACTAAGTTATGGTTATTTGTTCACATTTATTATCTTGGGTTGACCGATGACCCTACCAGTACATGGTGATTTTGTATTGATACTACCTGTGCTCTTCTTTTTGTTGAGTGCAAAACATTTTCTAGCGACTACACTGAGACCTTAGCTTTAGACCGAAACACATTTCGACTCAAGGGTGAGCTACATATTTTGGGAAGCCATGAGTCCTCTATTTTAGTTCTTGTCCATTTATTTCGGACATGGATGTTGACACCCAATTTCGTTCATCTTTTCGACATTTTTTTAGTTCGAGCATTTATTTTGTTCTTGAGACCAAAAATGCTATTTTACTTATTTTTATCAAAAGTTGTGATAATAGATACTATTCACATTATTTAAGTATTATTATTATATATGATTATTATTTTTAATATTTTTATCATTATTATATAATATTCCTCACTTGCAAAGTTATTATTTATTTAATCTTTTATATTTCTCTTTTAATTTATTTTAAAAGTACTTGATCAAATATTTTAAGAGTTATTATTCTTTTATTATGAATTATTTTTTTACTATAAAATATAGTGGTTGATTTAATAATTTAGTAGTATTTTCCTTTACTTAGTAATTTAGTAGTTATCCATTTTATATATTTTCCTGGAAGAATTTTATTTAGTCTCATATGAGTTCAATTTTAAATTTTAAACTCGGTCAAATCTTTTCATATCCAAAAAATCCTCTTACAAATATGAAAATCATTTCTTTACTTGAAAGAATATTGTTTTTCTCCAAAAATAATCTCATTCTATCATTCCTTTCCATATAAAATAACTCTTGCCAAAACTAAGAGATCTCCCTGCCTATTTCTACTCCATCTCTCCACCTCCCAAAACAAGATTATTCTCTTCTATTTTTAAACTCCACCCCAACGTTTTTTTACATTCAGAAGACCAACTCTAATCCTAGAACTAATAGAAGAAGGCTAGTAGCAAAAAGCTTAAGCAATCAGAGCACACCAAAGACTCCCTCAAGTTTCTAATTCTGGGAGCCAAGGCCATTTCAATAAAATTAGTGGTCTTAAGCCAAATTTTAATATGATGCCTTAAATATATGCACATAACAAAAATTGTAACACCCCGTACCTTTCCGAACCTACTTGATAATCTTGAACCATGTTTACCCTAGGTTCGAGAGCAATAAGTACGTATTTTGCATTGCTATTGATGGAACATTTGATATTGTGCTAGTAAATGTGATTAGACCTTTGTAGTAGGTGGTGTTTGTGACTTTGTGGAGCATTTGTGGGGTGAAAAGTGAGGTTTAAGGGACATACAAGCAAAGGATCTTAAAGATAAGAGGTAAGCAAAAGGTTAGGACTTGAAAGATCCAACCAAATCCGCAAAGAAAATTCAAAATCAAAAATTTGGCATAGGGCGCTGCAGGTGGCGTGCCAGGCTGCTTTGGCCTAAATTTTTGTTGGCACAGGCAGCAAGGGGGTGTGCCCAAGGGCGTGCCAGGCCGCCCCTGCCCACCTTTCTTTTGCTGAAATTTTCTCTAAGTGTCTAGGGCGCCCGGGGGCGTGCCGGGGTGCTTTTTGCCCAATTTCTTCTACAATTTTAAGTCTATAAAAAGGACTCTTGGGTTATGGTATCATTATTCCATCATAATAAGACTACTCTTGAGCAAGTTTAGCATCCGAGTTGGGGTTAATTCTTCGTCGCAAGTATTTTATCAAATTATGTTCAATTAAGCCATGGGTGGCTAGAATTTCTTATTTTTGAAATTGAGGCTACGAACATGAAATTCGTGTGTCAATATTATCAAGGCATTTATGGAATTATTTTAACATGAGATATATGGTGGATTACACATTGAAATTTGGTGGGCTAAGTTAATATGTGTAATTAGGCTCAATTTAAGGCCCAAAATGGAATAAAAGACATGGCCCAAAAGGGTAAATGACACATTCTTCCATTTGACCAAGAAAATATGGCATTTAATGCCCAAGGATTAGATAAGGATGACTTGAGTAATATAAAGGCCAAAAATCAGATTTATTCATTAAAACCCACATGCTATTTCTAGATTTTTCTAAGCTTTTCTCTCAACTCTCAAATCCTAAGGCAACCATTTCTTGGGAGAAGATCATCACTTTACAAGCTTGGGTAAGTGTTTATTCTTGTGATTTAGTATATTATATGCATGATAGATGGTGTAGATCATGATGATTATGTTGGCAAGTGTTGAATAGTGTATTTTGCTTTTTGGTAAAAGATGTGCCATCTTGGTGATTTAAACTTGAAAAAGGACTTGAGGTTTTGGTGAAAGTGCATAGTATGGATGAAATATCAACATGTATGGTGTGGTTATGTTCCTTAACTTGTTATTTTTTTATAAGTATGAATTGTGGGATTATTGTCGATATGTTGTTATAAAATGTATTGAGGTGATTTGATGGAATAATTGTGATGTGGTGTTGATGGAAAAGTGTAAAGTATGAACTTGGTGTGACATGCTATTGGTTTATGATGTATTGGTCAATGTATGGAATGTTGTGGTGTTGTTGGTATGATAATTTCATCGATGGTATTGTCAAGGGGGAAAGGACATTTTAAAGCAATCATGTAACTCATTGTCGTCGTATGCACTTGTAAGGTAGTTGGTTATTAACGTAAGCTCCGTTATGTACTTGTGTTGTAGAGTGAAACGTAAGGAAGGAGCTGGACTATTGTATTCACGTATAGAATTGTATTTTCATATTGGGAAGATAAGGTATGTAAGGTTACTCTTTCTGTATCCTTCTGCAGCATATAGTGTACACCTTGTTATTGTACTTACTCATTTCCAAAATGTCCTAAGGCATCTCATTTCAGGTTATCATCTATTGTTAATAATATATACCTTATTCTTGATGTATTGTTATTCATGTGTCACATAATTATGAACATGGTTCCAAGTTCTAATAATGTTACATTCAAAAGTTTCAATAATGACATAATCATCGAATGAACTATTTCTAAGATTGAGGAAGTGAGGTAATGAAGTCTCTATTCTTGGGTGGTATCCCAGGGGTTAAAATACCTAGCATGGGTCGATCCCAATATCTCGGGGGCATCCCAGGGGTGAAAACAAACACCTAGCATGGGTCAATCCCGCTACTACGGGTGGTATCCCAGGGGCAAAAGAAAAGCCTAGCATGGGTCGATCCAGAAAACTGTTGATTACCCACTGATCAGCTTGGGTCCCGGGCATTGTAAGAATGAGTAGTGAATGAAGAAGTGAGTGATGAACGAATGAATGAGTGTAAAAGTAAAGAAAGTAATCCACGTAATGTACATATTTCCATACATATAGAATGGTGACTTATCCATACTGGTTATTCACTTATATTGATTCCATTGAAGTATTTACGTATCATATAGTTTCTTATGGCCTTACATACTCAGTACATTCTTCGTAATGACGTCCCTTGTGGGACTTACCTTACTTGCTACAGGCACAGGTACTAGTAGACCTCCACAGTAAGCTGCGGGTCATCTACTGATCTTTGGTGAGCTCCAGTTGGTTCGGGGCTTTCTGAGTCACAGTTTTATATTGGTTTTGGTATTGTAAATATTTTGTAAAGTGGGGACTTGTCCCGAATTTAGGATGGTTATGTGTGTACTTCTGTTAGAGACTTTTGTAGACATATGTGGGTATATGAATGTAAGAGACGTATGTCCATCTTGACTTGATGGCCCTAACGGCCAAGTTTCACGTACGTATGTATCACATGTTCCATGATTTCTGCTATTAGAATTTTATGTCCTTACATGGTGGTGATGTTTCTTATGGCATGCATTTGAATGGACATGAGTTAAGATTGGTTCTTTCGGGCCTTATCGGCTTCAGGTGCCAGTCCGTCTCGTTGGAACTCGAGGCGTGACAAAAGTGGAATCAGAGCAGGTCGTTCTAAGGGTGTCTACAAAGTCGTGTCTGAGTAGAGTCTTACTTATCGATGTATTGTACACCATATTTATAATTAGGAGGATACGGGACATATAGGAGTTGTTTCTGTTCTTCAATTCTTAGATCGTGCATTAGAGCCAATATTGTAGTGGAATCATATCTAACCATTGGACTTGGTTTTCTTTTGTATAGTAAAATGCCAATTACAAGACGAGGTAGAGGTAAAGGCAAGCAAGTAGATATACTTGCCAGAGAAGGAACCAGTAGATCACCACCTGACCAAGCTAGTCAAGGTGGGGCTGACGCTGAGGTTGCATCGCGGGCTTTTTCTACTTTTCTAGCTCCAGAAGAGCCGAGAAGGAGAAAATAACCTGCAGAAGCACCTCTTAATGCTACTGGGCAAGTTCTCAGAAATGCAGTGCAAATGTTGACTCAGATAGTTGCTGCACAAAATCAAGGACGAGCTGGTCCAACAACAAGTGATGATGGTGCAGCTAGGGTAGCTAGTCGGCGGACACAAGATTTTCTTAAATTAGACCCTCCCACATTCACTAGGTCAGATCTGAATGAAGATCCGCAAGACTTTATAGATCAGATTCAAAGGGCTTTAATGTTATGCATGTAACTAGGATAGAAATAGTTGAACTTGCCACATATAGATTGATAGGAGACGCGATATTGTGGTATGCAGATTGGAAGAAATCTCGTGGTTTCGGTACTTAATTGGGAAGAATTTAAAGCGGCTTTCCTTGATCACTACGTTTCTTATGAGATCCGAGAGGCTCGTGCGGATCAATTCTTGAATCTTCATCACGGGAATCTGAGTGTCAGAGAATACAGTCTGCAATTTAATTCTTTAGCTCGATACGCTCCAAATGTAGTGGCCACAATGACAAATAGAGTACATCAATATGTGGACAGATTGGAGCCATATTTGGTAAGAGACTGCACTATTGCTTCTTTAAATCGAGATATGGATATAGATAGAATTCAGGCCTTCACACAAAAGATGGAGGACCAAAGGCAAAGAAGAAGAGTACATGAATCTGAACGAGGACAGTCCAAAAGAGCTAGACCTATGGGATAGTCTATGGTGTCCCAAGGAGAATCTAGACCTCGGATGTTTCCTAGACCAGCGAGACTGTCATTCTCTTATTCCACAGCAGGCACTCAAGCTCAATTTCGAGGGTTTAGAGATAGTAATGTTGGGCAGAGTAGTGGGATTCGAGGTTCGCAGACCGCTGGATTTTCTCGTCAGCCATGTCAGCAATGTGGATGGTTTCACTTAGGTGAATGCTGGCTTGGGTCAAATGTTTGCTTTTGGTGCGGTATGACAGGGCATATGATGAGAGACTGCCCACGAAGAGGCTTGGGTAATGTGGTGCGACCTGCGGGATCAACCGTTGCATCATCATCATCGGTTCCTCCCCTAGGCAGAGGTGTATAGCCTGCGGGTCGTGGTAGAGGTGCCAGAGGAGTAGCCAGTACCAGAGGAACTCAGAATCGTACTTATGCTCTTGTAGACCAGCAGAATTCGGAGGCTTTTCCAGATATCGTCACAGGTGCATTATCCATATTTTCATATAATGTATATGCATTGATTGATCCGAGTTCTAAATTGTCATATGTTACTCCCGTGATTGCTTTAAAATTTGAAAGAACACTGGAATTATTAACCAAGTCAATTGAAGTATCTACACCAGTTGGTGACTATATTGTTGCAAAAAGAGTATATCGTAAGTGTGTGGTAACTATGTGTGGTTATGACACACTGGCCGATCTCATTGAACTAGACATGGTGGATTTTGATGTCATAATAGGCATGGATTGGTTGGCTTCTTGTTATGCCAATATAGATTGCCGAGATAAGAAAGTACATTTTCATTTTCCACAAGCGAATGTTCTTGCATGGAAGGGTGATGTAGGGGAACCAAGAGGCAAATTTATTTCCTAAGGCTAGGAAAATGATATCCAAGGGGTATATATACCACTTAGTGAGAGTGCATGATATTGATGCGAAACCACCAACTCCTCAATCAGTTCTAGTGGTCAATGAGTATCTTGATGTATTTCCAGAAGATCTTACAGGTTTTCCCCCAGAGCGGGAAATAGAATTTGGTATTGATGTAATTCCAGGCACTCAGCCTATCTCGATTCCCCCATATAGAATGGCTCCAGCAGAATTGCGTGAATTGAAGGAGCAATTGAAAGATTTGCTGGACAAGGGCTTCATCAGGCCTAGTATGTCCTCGTGGGGTGCACCGGTATTATTTGTACGAAATAAAGATGGCACATTGAGAATGTGCATTGACTATCGGCAATTGAATAAGGTAACGATCAAAAATAAATATCCCCTCCCTGATAAGTTGACATTTTACCCGATTATTAATACATTTGAGCTTGGATTATCTTGAAATTCGCATTGATTTGATATAAATTCTCATGTTATATGGCTCTTGTATGCAGGTAATGGTTGAATTCGAGCCCGAGCTAATCATAAAAGTCAATGGGATTTCAAATAAAGTGAAGAAAGGATGCTTGATTTAACCCCCGGGGAGACTAACAACCACCTGCGCACGCAGGTCAGGAGATGCGCACGCAGGTAGCTAACTGAGGAGCGGAGCAGCACAATGCAGTGCCATCTGCGCTAGCCTCCTGCGCAGGCAGGTCAGGAGATACGCACGCAGATGGCTGATTGACGAGTTGAGCAGAGCGAGGCAGTGTCATCTACGCTAGCTTCCTGCGCGCGCAGGTCATCTGTATGCGCTGGAACCTGCGCCAGCAGATGGCTAGTGCAGGGGCATTTCCGTCATTTGTTGGACGCAATTTTTTTACTATAAAATATAATTTTTCCAGCTCTGAAAGGATCTTTTGGGCATTCTTAGAGAGATATAGAAAGGAGGAGTGAACCCTATAGAGAAACAAGCTATATTCTTACATTCTTGCATTAATTTCGAATAAAATACTTGTAAGCAATTGGATCCTATGGAAGTTTGGGAAGAGAATTTGGGTAATTATCTTCTATCTTCTTCTATGAGTAGCTAAATTCTCTACTTGGGGTTATGCTCAAATAAGGTGTGATAAGTGTATGGGTTTTGTTTATTTGATTATTGTTTAGAGAATTGCCATAGGTTTTAACCTCGTTCCATGTTTTCATTCAAATTAGAGGTTGCAAACTCTAATTAACCATAGAACCCTTATCATCCTTGACAAAGGGGATAAGGGTGAGGAATGGGCTTGAACAATAACCTAATGTGTGTCATTTAATAGCATCTCTTAGACATAAGGATGTCAATTGAGGTCTTGGATTGGTTGTATAAGATGCACTTTTGAGGTGTTCGAAAGAACCTAGTTGTGAAACCTTGGTGTTTGGTTGACAAATCAACACTAAGCACCTATAATCTAACCTACCCATAGCTCTTAGCTAGATATAGTCAAATATTCACCGCACCCATACACAATTTCACTCCTATGATGGCATAACCCCAAGTCCCGTAATATACTTGATTTCAACTCCTTTTCTTTAGTGTTGACCTTGTGTGTCCTAAACTGCAAAAGTCTAAATAGTTACAAGTTAACAGACAATAAACCCCCCCATTTACTTTTATGTATTATTTTCATAGCATCGCGTGTTAGCACTAGTTGCTTGTGACACTTAGAGGTGAAAGCTATCGCGTTCATTCCTCGTGGATTCGACCCCGACTCCAAGTTGGGTAATTATATTGCTAACGATCGCTTACATTCTATTCTAGGGTGTATTTGAGCGTTATCAAAAATGGCGTCGTTGCCGAGGAATAAAATGTAGAGTTCATTTCTTTTAGTTTTTTAAGTTACTTGTGTTTACCGTGGTGTAAGTTTACTTTATTTGTTTTTTTTGTTCTTCATAGGTGGTGACCAAAGTCTTCACGATTCAATGAGTCAACATGGTAGCCATACCGCTTTATTTGACGAAAATTTTGAAGATGAAGATCATTTGGGAGATGCTGGGAGAGCTACTGCCATCCGCATTCCACCCGCGGAAGGCAATGGAGTGTTCCATGTTACTAGTGTGATGCTTCACCTCCTTCAAATGAAGGGGTTATATGGGGGTCAAGCCCATGAAGACGCAAATCTTCACTTGACAAATTTCATTGAGGTGTGCATGCCATTTGATATCGCCCACATATCACAAGAGTCTATCCGATTGAGGCTCTTTCCCTTCTCATTAACGGGCGAGGCTGCATTGTGGTTGAGACAATTGCCCGCGGGTTCAATCACTACATGGTCGGAATTGACAGAAGCATTCTTGGATCAGTTCTTCCCACCATCCCGGATGTTACAATTGAGAGATGAGATTATCAACTTCCGTCAATTGAATGGTGAACCGTTACATGAAGCTTGGCAAAGGTTTAACACGAAATTGATGCAATGCCCGACTCATGAGGTTCCGGATAAGATGCTCCTCCAAATATTCTATCGAGCATTAGATCAATTGAACAAAACAGTTGCAGACAATGCAGCTGGGGGGTCTTTGGTGAAACAAACTTATGGTGTTGCATCTACAATATTGGACCAAGTTACCAAACAAAGTCGGGGTTGGTATACAAGAGATTTCGAGGTGGACGTGGGGGCTCCCTCCGCATCTTTTGTAAGCCATGAACAAAGAAAGAAAGATGAGGAGAGAGACGAGAGTATGGCCAAGATGATGACACAACTAGAACTCCTCACTAAGCATGTAATGGGTTCAACACCAAAGGCGGTTAACGCCGTAGCCTCCAAGAATGTTAAGAGCTACGATGATGAGACTCTTGATGAAGAAATCCGATTTATCTCAAATAAAGCGGGGGGTTCTCGCCCCACCTATCAAAGGAAGGGCGGGAATCAAGGTTGGATGGATAAAGACCGTGATTGGAAAGATCGTGATAGAGATTGTGATAGAGACCGAGATTGGAGGGATAAAGATAGGGACCGTGATTGGCGAGATGTGAATCGGGATTATGATAGGTACATTCCTCCACATGATAGGTCCAAGGGTAAAGAAGCAACCTCGGTTGATCCGGAGAAATATGAGAATGAAGATGTGCTTGCTCGTATCCTCTTGGGAGTTAAAGGAAGCGATAAGATGTTGAGGGAAATGAAAGGGGATTTGTCGCATCTCAACCAAACTGTCACCTCATATTCGGCTTCAATAAAGCAACTTGAAACCCAAATGGGTCAACTCTCTTCCCAAATGAATGCAAGACAAAGAGGAGGACTCCCTAGTGACACGGTGTTAAATCCTAAAAATGATGCTCACGTCATGGCCATTGTTACTAGAAGTGGGAGAACTCTTGGAAATAATGTTGAAATTCTTGATGACATCCCTTGTGATAAGGGCGTTGGGAGCCAAGTGAGCAAATCAAGAACTCGGCTTGATAATTCAAAAGAGGAAACTCAAATGTCACAAGAGCAAGCTGTTGATGGGTTGGAAAAGGTAGAAGCAAAGGAGGTAAGCCCATAAGTGGTTAAACATAGTACTGCAAAACCGAATGAAAACCTGGTTGTCTCTACGCCACAAGTCAAAATTCCTCCTCCATTCCCACAAAGGGTTAAGAAGAAAGAAGATGATTTGAAGTTCAAGAAGTTCCTTTCTAAATTTAGCAACCTTTCGGTAAATATACCATTGTTGGAAGCCCTACAAGAGATGCCCGGGTATGCTAAGTTTATGAAAGAATTGGTAACAAAGAAGAGAACCATGGACTTCGACACAATTGAAGTTACTCATAATTGTAGTTCTATAATGTCTAGTACGATGGTTGTGAAGAAGGACGATCCGGGGACATTCACTATCCTATGTACTATTAGGGTGTATCAATTTGGGAAAGCCTTATGCGATCTTAGAGCAAGTATTAATTTGATGCCATTAGCCGTGTTTCAGAAGTTGGGTTTGGGAGCCCCGACACCAACAACAATGCGTCTATTGATGGCCGACCACTCTATAAAAAGACCCATGGGTGTGTTGTGTGATGTGCTTGTGAAGGTGGATCATTTCATTTTTCCGGCTGATTTGGTGATCTTAGATTGTGAAATTGACCATGAAGTCCCCATTATTCTTAGTAGACCATTTTTGGCTACCGATCGAGCTTTAGTTGATGTTGAATGCAGTGAAATGAAATTCTGAGTAAACAACGAAGAGGTGTCATTCAATGTTTGCAAGTCCATGAAACAACCTATGGATTTACAAGTTGTCTCCGTAATCGATGTGGTGGATGATGTTGTGGCTAGCACTATGGAGGCTGAATTTGCTAGAGAGCCTTTGGTGGGAGTCTTGTGGAATCTTGAAAATGAAGGAAATGAAAGATATGAATAAGAAGTTACATCCTTGAAAGGTTTTGGGTCTTACCCGAGAAACCCTTGTAAGTTGGATCTTGACTTGAAAAATTGGGAAACTCCTCCCGCAAAGCCTTCAATTGAGGATCCACCACCAATAGAGCTCAAGCCATTGCCACCTCATCTTCGGTATGTGTTTTTGGGAGAAGGGGTGACTCTACCCATTATTATTGCAAGTGATTTATCATCAAGGCAAATTGAGGTGTTGAAATCGACGGTGAGTCGGTATATTCGGGCACTTGGTTGGACTATAGCGGATATCATTGGGATTCCACCCGATATATGCACTCATAAGATCAAGCTTGAGCCCGAGTTTGTATCCAGTGTAGAACATCAAAGAAGACTAAATCCTCCAATGCAAGAAGTTGTGAAGAAGGAAATTATCAAGTGGCTTGACGCGGGTGTAGTTTATCCTATCTCGGATAGCACTTGGGTGAGTCCAATACAATGTGTTCCAAAGAAAAGTGGTATCACGATTGTCCCAAACAAAAATAATGATCTTATACCTGTCCGTCCGGTCACCAGTTGGAGAGTGTGGATTGATTATAGAAAGTTAAATTCCTGGACTGAGAAGGATCACTTCCCCATGCCCTTCATGGATCAAATGCTTGATAGGTTGCCGGGTAGAGGGTGGTATTGCTTCCTCGATGGATATTCAGGCTATAATCAAATCTCCATAGCTCCCGAAGACTAAGAAAAAACTACTTTCACTTGTCCCTATGGAACTTTTGCCTTCAGGCGCATAACCTTTGGGCTATGCAATGCACCGGCCACTTTTCAACGGTGCATGCTTTCTATCTTTTCTGACATGGTAGAGAGTTCCATGGAGGTGTTCATGGATGACTTTTCAGTGGTTGGTGATACATTTGAAAATTGCCTTGAACACTTGGAGAAGGTGCTTGAACGATATGTGGCGAATAATCTTGTGTTGAATTGGGAGAAGTGCCACTTTATGGTTAAGGAAGGGATTGTTCTTGGACACAAAATATCAGGTCGAGGAATCTAAGTCGATCAATCCAAGGTGGAAGTCATTGCTAAGCTACCACCTCCAATATTTGTTAAAGGGGTCCGGAGTTTCCTTGGCCATGTGGGCTTTTATAGGAGGTTCATTAAAGATTTCTCTAAAATTGCCCATCCGATGTGCAGACTCTTTGAGAAGGAGGTCACTTTTGAATTTAATGAAGAGTGCTTGAAGGCATTCAATTGCCTTAAAGAGAAGCTTGTCTCAGCCCCGATTATCGTGACCCCAAATTGGTCACAACCATTTGAACTCATGTGTGATGCTAGTGGTCTGGCATTGGGAGCTGTGCTTGGACAACGAAAAGAGAAACTTTTTCATCCCATCTATTATGCTAGCAAGTCATTAAATGATGCTCAAAAGAACTACACTATTACAGAACAAGAATTGCTAGCCGTGGTGTATGGGTTTGAGAAATTTTGTGCTTATTTGTTAGGCACAAAAGTCATTGTACACACTGATCATGCTGCCCTCCGGTATTTGATGGCAAAGAAAGAAGCAAAACCCCGATTTATAAGATGGACTCTACTACTTCAGGAATTTGATTTTGAAGTGAAGGATCGAAAAGGGTGTGAAAACCAAGTAGCCGACCATCTGTCACGCCTTGAGATAAATGAGAACATTGGCGGAGATTTTGATCTTGATGATACATTCCCGGATGAACTTGTCATGAGTTTGAAAGAGAGTACTCTACCATGGTATGCCGATTTTTCAAACTATATAGTGAGTGGACTCCTTCCGAATGAGCTGAGTTACTATCAAAGGAAAAGATTCCTCCATGATGTGAAGCGGTACTTTTGGGATGAGCCCTACCTTTTTAGGGAATGTACGGATGGAATCATACAGCGATGTGTCATGGACGAGGAGATTAAAGCCATTCTTGGGGCATGCCACTCTTCTCCTTGTGGTGGCCACCATGGTGGTGTGAGAACCGCATCGAAAGTCCTTCAATGTGGATATTATTGGCCTACCATTCACCGTGATGCTCACGAATTAGTAAAGTATTGCATTCAATGTCAAAAGCATGGTGGTATCTCGAGGAGGCATGAAATGCCTCTAAGGCCCAATCTTGAGGTAGAGCTATTCGATGTATGGGGCCTTGATTTTATGGGTCCATTTGTGAGCTCATATGGTAATAAGTATATCTTGGTAGCCGTTGACTACTTGTCCAAGTGGGTTGAGGCCATTGCCTTACCAACCAATGAAGGTAAAAGTGTGACTCTCTTCCTGAAAAAATGCATTTCACCAGGTTTGGAACTCCTCGAGCTATCATTAGTGACGGAGGGTCACATTTTTGTAATCGGCTATTTGAAGCTTTGCTTGAAAAATATGGGGTGCAGCATAAGGTGGCAACTCCATATCATCCTCAAACGAGTGGTCAAGTGGAGGTTTCCAATTGGGAGATCAAATCTATCTTGGAGAAGACCGTAAATGTAGGGCGTACAAATTGGGCAAGGCAACTGGATGATGCTCTGTGGGCATATAGGACTACATTCAAAACTCCTATTGGCATGTCGCCCTATCAGCTAGTGTTTGGAAAGGCTTGTCATCTCCCGATTGTGTTAGAGCACAAAGCTTTGTGGGCCTTGCGGAAATTGAACATGGATTGGGTGGATGCCTCGAAATTAAGAGTAGATCAACTTCATGAGTTGGATGAGTTCCGACTTAAGGCATATGAGAGCTCAGCATTATACAAGGAGAAAATGAAGAAATGACATGATGCCAAGATCTTAAAAAGAGAGTTCCATGCAGGTGATAAAGTGCTACTCTTCAATTCGAGGCTAAAACTCTTTGCGGGGAAGCTAAAATCCAAGTGGTCTGGCCCTTTTGTAGTAGCTAATGTCTTTCCTAGTGGTGCTATTGAACTCGAGGACCATGAGCAAAGGAGGTTCATGGTGAATGGTCAAAGATTAAAATATTTTTATGAGGGTGGACCGGGAGCGGCTAAGGTTGAGTTGCTCCGTTTTAAGGATGCTTGATGATGAGGAACAACGTCGAGCCACGACGATAACCAAGGCGCTTCTTGGGAGGCAACCCAAGGTTATTTATAGTCATTTCAAGTTTGTTTGATTGCTAATTCTTAGTTATTTTGGTGAATGCAGGTGAATAATGCTAAGTGTGGGAGCTTGGGATTTTGAGCTAAATTAATCACCTGCTAGTTGTTGCGACCCAGCTATACACGCAAGTGTACGTGATCGTGCAAGTAATAAAGTGACTCCTTTTAAAAAGCCGGATATCGAACCCAAGGGACTTTCGTCAATAGAAATCAACTCTGGATGTCAAACTATAATTAAAAACTAGTGTTGCGAAAACAACAAGAGATTTGGTACTAAAAATTAAATGATTGCGGACTAAGAACTCCTATCTTCGCTACCGTAACTTTGGTTTTCACAAATATGCTTGAAAAATCAATAAAAAGTGAATTCCCAGGGCTAAGGCACCCTGAACGTCATCTCTTGAGCATGATTGTTGTTGGTTTAAGCACTTTGAGTTGTTTATCGTGGTTGTTGACCCCAAGGTTAATTTTATAACTATATTCGTCTCCAAATTATAATTTTCTACTAGAACTTAGAAACCTACCTACATCCGTGAGTGGTGATAAGCTTAACCAATTCTAGAGCATTCAATTTTTCTTCTTGTAATTGACCAAGTGTGGTGGATTAGGTACCTCTCGGTCCTAACCACATGTCAATCCCTTAGAATTACTTCCCCGGGGAAGACCACACTTCATATATTCAAGTTCTATCTCTCAGTTTCTCTCTCGAGCTCACTTCAAGACAAGGAATATATTCCAATGGTGATCAAACATCAAAATAATGAATTTTAGAATATATGAATAACCACTTTATGATAAACTCCAGCAAAAACCAATACAATCAACCCAAGAGATTCATGTTCTTGGCCTTAACCCCAAGAATTAGGGATTTTAGCCACTCATAATGTTTATCAACATCCAAAAGTAATAAATACCCTAGAAAATAATTAAAAACTGAAAAGAGAAGGAATTGAACCTAATCGAGATGCCCAAAAACGCCCAAAATATTCTAAGGATGATGGAATGTGATACAATAACTCAAAAGCCCTATTTATAGACCCAAGTTGAGGAAAAAATCGACCAAAAAATGGCCCGGCACGCCATTGGGCGCGCCTAGAACTTAGCAGATTTTTTCCTCATCCAAAAGGATGCTCCCAGGCGGCGTGGCACACTGGGCACTGCCTAGGCAAGTGAAATTTTTGCCAAAAGCGGCCTGGCACGCTGCCTAGCGCGCCAGGCCCTTTTTTTTTGTATTTTTTTGCTTTCGTCGACTTCTCTTCGCGAATTTGGTTGGATTTTTCAAGATCAACTCTTTGGCTTGTCTCTTATATTCAATATTCTTCACTCGTAGCTCCTCCAAGCCTCACTTTCCATGCCAAACATGCTCCAAAAAGTCGAAAATTCCACCTACAAGAGTCTAATCATATTGGTTAGCACACTATCCCATTTTCCATCAAAAACTTATATAATACACAAGTATTGTTCTCAAAACTAAGGTAATCATGGGTTAAAGTCGCTACTAAGGCATATAAATATGCCTTAGATCACCACCCCACACTTAAACCTTTGTTTGTCCTCGAACAATTAATCATACTCAACTTCGGGTGACTTTAAACAATAGACACAAAATGAGCATTCTTGCACAGCTTACACAACCACATTTATCAACTTATGCACCACATACTAGGATATCACTCAATTAAATAACAAGTTGAAACAACCTAACCTCACAAAACAACTTACTAGTTGCAAATTCATGCGTAACACATTATTAATAGATCACCAAACTTCACTAACCATGTGCCCTCACCACAAGAGAATCACCCCTCAATTCTACAAAGTAATTACTAACCGGGTGCATGAATGAAAGTCACTCACTCTCCAAAAAGAATTCACATGCAACACAAAGATGAACCATAGGCTTTCCCTTTGTGTAATACTTCACTAATGTTAAAATGTTAAAGCTCAAGATCAAATAGGATTTTGTAGGGGTTGTAATGTAAGCACAAGGACGGGTAGGAACTATTTGGTCAAGAATAGTGACTATCTTTCCTGAGCGCTTTACTACACTACAAATTACATTCAGGGCACCTTCAACCGACCTATTTTCCACTACTTTTCTCTTCCCAACTTTTCTTTGTTTTGCCCCATGACTTTAAACTAGCTTCAGCACATTAGATAAGGAACACTGTTATCACCCATTGATTCCAAAAACAATTTTTATATGCTATATATATATTTTTCTTTTCTTTTCTTTTCTTTTTTTTTTTTAACATATTCCCCACCAACATGCACAAACTTTATCACACACATATAGGAGATATGCTTGAGGCTTTAACTTAACTCTTTCCTTCTTCCAAACTCTTGTACTCCTTCACCTCTTGATTTCCTAATTAAAGCGCTTAGGAGTTATTGGATCAAATTCTGGTTCACTGAAAGAAGAGGATTTAGCTACATGTAAAGCTACCAAGGAAAAGGCTAAAGGCTCAACGGGGCTAACTAGGATTATGTACAAAGGGTAGGTAAAGTAGGTCTAAAATATGGCTATCAAAGAAATGCCTATATAATCTCCTAAACTTCACATCTCTTATTTCGCTTTGCACACACCCCGGGCAAGTTCTAGACATCATTATGCACATGGAATATCAAAAAAACCTTACTCACACATGGCACATGTTTAGCTCAGCAGGTTCACCATAACTTCGAAATCATGCATCAATTCAACATTAAGCAACTTAGCGAGTCAACTAAGTGAGAATTAAGCGTCTCAACACTTGCTATTATATATCCGGGCATGTTTCACACGTGTATGCACAATTGTAGAGCAAGCAAGAACACCCGACACAACACTACATGACTAATTTTCTCTTAAGACGGTCGTCATCCATCCATCATCGAGCAAATCCCTTAGTCCTCTGACTAAGACGACTTAAAAGTAATAAACACCAAAAACAACACAAAACAACATCAAAAATCCAAAATTTAACTAAAAAAAAAATTTTCGTACGGTTCAAAGGGACTCTCCTTAGTAAAAGAACCGAAAACAAATGCTAAGGAACCCAAAATAAAAGCATACAGCAGCACACCTATACATACATACAAGGAAAGTCCATGACACCCTCACCCCACACTTAAAAGATTAGCACTGTCCCCAATGCTACCATAATAAACAAAGCAAGAGTAGGATGTAAGGAACTCCCTGGTCAGTCAAGGTAGTCGTCGTCCTCTTGCCCACGGACCTCTAACGGTGGATCATCTGCCTCAGCCTCCTCATCCTCAGAATCGCTCTGGAGGGCATCTTCATCTGTGGGGACATCATCATCCACAGGCTCCACAAAATCAGGACCAAGCCTCAATAAGGCCATGGCATGCTCATTGAGAGGATAATCCCTCTCTACTAGTCTGGGTGACATCCACAGGCGTCGTCGTCAAAGGAGGATGATAGTCAAAATTTTCTTCGAGCACTTCGAATGCTCGCATTAATTTGGTCAATAGTCCACCGAAAGCATATCGAATACCTCCATGGAGGTGAGCTCGACGCATTGCCGACAACAACACAGAACCTACATCAATCGCTGTATCAGTCATGAGAGCATATACCAGACAGACACGATCCCTCGTAACTTCCGTCATGTGGCTCCCCGGAATTAAACAACAACACACAATCTTTAGCCAAATCCTCGCCTCTTTGTTGAGATGGGCAAAGGATAGACTCTTGTGATACCCTCGTTGGTGATGGCGAAGCCACCTCACAGTTGAACGTGGGCCGCACAAAGTGTGTCGAATTTCAGCATATGGAGGCCTAGCATTTAGCCTGAGTATGTCTTGGGGACTAGCCCGAGTGGGAACTCCCAATAATCCAGTCAAGTATCACATCCGAACCACGTACCACTACTGAGCATATAGGTGCGTCCGGGTTCCAATTTGCGTACAATTCCCTCACCAGATGTAGGTTGCAATCTGTAGGTCTGTTGAAAACAAATCCCATCCCAACTTGCTCAAGCCGAGCCAAAATTCTTGGGTATGCCCGAGCCAGGCTTGCCCTATCAATACACTCATCGGAGAAATATTTAGCATCTGGATGGCTTTTGTACCAATTTTTCCCCGCACTGGAGATCGTGTTTATCCCATACTTCCATTTTTGCCCTTTTGGGACTGGGGGAGTTGCGGGCACCTTATTACCCGACCAACGTCTCTTGTGAGAGCTAGAGGCTGCGACATTAGAATCAGACATAGTACCTGTAGTAGAGATCCACCAACAAGTCAATAACCCATGTAAAAATGGCTAACCAACTTAATGCGCGGTGACTTTGAGGGCCACCCTACACCTAGCCGCTTAGCACCACGTCAAAATAAATATGGGCGGAGGGTACTCAGACTTCCCCTCAGCATTTAATTCCCAAAACCAATTCCCCCCATAGATAAATGCACATTCCCACACAAGGTTAGCAATCTTATAAATAACATTAGAATGACATGCTGGTTTAAGTCAAGAAGTCCAACAATAGTCATTCATTCCAGACATATTCATCGTATTCAATGAATGCCACTACCAATTTGCTCACTTTTCACCAATAAAGATAAACCCACTTCCACTTTTACACTAATAACAAGATTAGGAATCACAAGTTCACATACCTTCCAAGTTCATTGTCATGCCACCCCATAAACCCCAACCATATGATAAGAAATAAGTCAACAAACCAAGAACATATTGGGACATTACACACGAAATCCAAGGAAACCCCAAAATTGCATCATCCCCATAGAAAACTAGAGAGAGAAAGTTAAGGAAACATACCTTGAGAGGTTTGAATGGAGACTTGGACACAATCCCAAGAGTAGAAAGAAAGAATTCGTAGAAGGAAACCTAAGCGAAAATTTTTGAGATTTGTTGGGAGAAACTCGTGTGTGTGGGTATGGAGTTGGGAATGATGGTGAAGAAGAAGGGAAATTAGGGATTTAAAAGAAAAGGGAAGGGGGTGGGGTGTGTATTTAAAGTACATGATTAAAAAAAAAAAAATTAGGGGTAGAGGCATGGCACGCTGCCTAGCGCGCTACCCCACTGTCTCATTGCCACAGATTTTAGGCACAGGTGGCGTGGCACGCTGGCCAGCGCGCCTGTGCACTGCTTGTGCGTACCAAAATTTTGGGGAAGACAGCGTGGCACGCTGGCCAGCGCTCCTCCCCACTGCCTCAAAAATTATTTTTTTCGTTGTTTTCATCCTGGCACGCTGGATAGCGTACCCCACACTTATTCTCATACCTGAGCAATTTTTCACATTTTTCACATAATCTTGGGGCTTTTACAAGTCCCAAGACTCGACGCTTTGCTCCAAAACATGTCCTGCCTGCCCGGCACCTTCAAATAATCATTCCTCCGCCAAATTTACCTTCTTCTTGTGGATTCTCATGCCAACACAGTCTGTGTCTCTGCATAACACAAGATCCTAGCACTACGTTAGAAAACAAAACTGTAAAAGAGATGGGTTGCCTCCCATCAAGCGCCTTAGTTTTGGTCGGGGCACGACTCTTCTTTTTGTATTTTTACTTTATAAATCCTAACTATTACAACACATGCATGGGCTGCCTCCCATGTAGCGCCTGGTTTAATGTCGCGGCTCGACCAAATATAAGAGCTCAAGCATCATCAAGGCTGAGCACATCCTCCGTCTGCTTCTCTTCCTCACCGAAATAATGCTTCAATCTCTGGCAATTTACCATGAACCTTGTACCATCTGCTTTATTCAAAATTTCCACCGCACCATGAAGTGTCGTGCGTCTTACCTCAAAAGGCCCACTCCACTTAGATCTTAGCTTGCCCGAAAACAACCTAAGTCTTGAGTTAAACAAGAGTACCAACTGACCTGGCTCAAAAGTACGGGGGAGAATATGCTTGTCATGCCATCGCTTCGTTTTCTCCTTGTAGATCTTAGCATTTTCATATGCATGGGCACAAAATTCCTCCAACTCATGGAGTTGTAACAACCTCCTGTTACCAGCCAGCCCCGGATCTAGGTTCAACTTCTTAACCGCCCAATATGCTCGGTGCTCAAGCTCAACTGGGAGATGAAAAGCTTTCCCAAAGACCAAATGATAGGGAGAAGTCCCTATAGGAGTCTTATATGCCGTACGATAATCCCGAAGAGCATCATCCAGCTTGATTAACCAGTCCTTCATCTGAGTATTCACCGTCTTTTGCAAGATTTGCTTTATCTCACGATTAGACACTTTCACTTGGCCACTTGTTTGGGGGTGATACGCTGTGGAGACCTTGTGTTTCACTCCATACTTCGCCAATACACTCTTCACCCAATAATTAATGAAGTGTGATCCTCCACACTAATAATAGCTTTTGGAGTTTCGAACCTAGTGAAGATGTGTTTTTGAAGAAACTTTACCACGACTTTGGAGTCATTCGTAGGAAGAGTTGAAGCCTCTACCCATTTAGATACATAATCCACTGCTACGAGTATGTATAGATTGCCATTCGACTTTGGGAAAGGCCCCATAAAATCAATCCCCCATACATCAAAAATTTCAACTTCTAGGATGTTGTTAAGAGGCATCTCATGTCGCTTGGCAATCGTCCTCATACGTTGACATTGATCACAGTTCTTCACAAAGGCATGAGCATCTTTAAATATAGACGGACAGATGAAACCTGATTGCAGTATTTTTCGGGTTGTGCGTTCACCACCATGATGTCCACCATAAGGTGATGCGTGGCATCTCTCTAACACTTGCTTAACTTCCGCATCCGGAATACATCTTCGTACTATTTCATTAGGCCCTTGCTTGAATAGATAAGGCTCATCCCATATATAAAAATGTGCCTCATATGCCAGTTTCTTTTTCTGTTGATGACTCAAATCAGGAGGAAATAACCAACCTACCAATAGGTTCACAATGTCTGCATACTATGGAAACTCATCGACCTCTAATACCAACAACTGCTCGTCTGTAAATTCCTCACAAATATGCCCATCATCCACTATATGTGTCGAGCTCTCAAGTCTAAAAAGATGGTCAGCAATTTGATTTTCTGTTCCCTTCCTATCTTTAACCTCTAAGTCAAACTCCTGTAGCAATATGATCCATCTAATCAAGCGCGGCTTAGCATCTTTTTTATTGAACAAATATCGTATTGCTGCATGATCCGTGTATACAATGACGCTCGTACCGACCAAATACGATCTGAATTTATCGAATGCATATACCAAAGCTAACATCTCTTTTTCAGTCACCGTGTAATTCATTTGGGTCGCATCAAGGGTCTTGCTTGCATAATAAATAGAGTGAAATACCTTATTCTTCCGTTGACCTAGAACCGCACCCACTGCCACATCACTTGCGTCACACATGAGCTCAAATGGCAAAGCCTAGTCAGGAGCAATAAGAATAGGTGCCTCTACCAACTTCTTTTTCAAAACCTCGAATGCCTTCACACATGATTCAGAAAATACAAACTTCACATCTTTATCCAAGAGTCCACACATGGGACGTGCAATTTTGGAAAAAACTTGAATAAACCTTCTGTAAAATCCAGCATGACCTAAAAAACTTTGCACCCCTTTAACCGATACAGGTGGAGGGAGTTTTTCAATAGCTTCGATCTTTGACCTATCAACTTCCAGCCCCTGCTTTGACACTTTATGACCAAGAACTATACCTTCTGTCACAAGGAAATGGCACTTCTCCCAATTGAGAACAAGATTAGTTTCTTCACACCGAGCAAGGACTTTATCAAGGTTTTGCAAACATACCTCGAAAGAGTTACCAAAGACTGAAAAATCATCCATAAAAATCTCTACGAACTCCTCCACCATGTCGTAGAAAATAGCCATCATGCAACGCTGAAAGGTAACCGGTGCATTACACAATCCAAATGGAATACGCTTGAAAGCGTATGTGCCGTAAGGACATGTGAAGGTGGTCTTCTCTTGATCTTGAGGATCTATAGCAATTTGATTGTATCCGAAATACCCATCAAGAAAGCAATAATACTCCTGCCCGACTAAACGATCCAGCATCTGATCAATAAAAGGGATTGGATAATGGTCTTTCCTCGTAGCATCATCAAGTTTTCGGTAATCCATGCAAATACGCCATCCAGTTACAGTTCTTGTAGGAATTAGTTCATTATTGTCATTTGTGATCACCGTCATACCACCCTTTTTTGGAACACATTGTACTGGGCTCACCCACGTACTATCAGAGATAGGGTAAACAATGCCAGAATCTAGCCACTTAATTACCTCCTTCCTTACTACTTCTTTCATCACCGGATTTAAGCGTCGTTGGTGTTGCACACTCGGCTTGTGCCCTTCTTCCATGTAAATTTTATGCATGCATAAGCCCGGATTAATACCATGGACGTCAGACATCTGCCAACCAATAGCCTTCTTTCTTCGTTTTAGAATCAACAATGCCGCATCAACTTGTTCCTGTGACAAATCTGCTGCCAGAATAATAGGAAGAGTCTTGTTTTCACCTAGGAAAACATATTGAAGGTGAGATGGAAGTTCCTTCAATTCAAGCTTCGGTGCTTCCTCAATTGAGGTCTTAGTTGGAGGACTGAGTGGACGATTTAACGGTTCCCATCTACCCTCTTTAGCATAGATACCCATAAGATCAAGAACTTGCACCATCTCACTAGCTTCTGCATCACCAAACACATCTTGCCCCATCAAAACTTTTTCCAACAGATCTGCAGACAAAGTGTAGATGCTTTCAACCGCCAAATCTATAGCTGTGATAGCCGACAAGTTCTCATAAATTTCTGGAAGCTTCAAATCCCTATATATATCAAAGACTTCAACCTTATCATGAGCTCGCATAGTAAGTTTCCCGACTGCTACATCAATGATTGCACCTCCTGTAGCCAGGAACGGACGCCCCAAAATAAATGGGACTTCCGGGTCAGGCTCAAAATTCAGCACCACAAAATCAACGGGAAAGATCAACGACCCCACTTGTACCAGAACATCCTCAATAATACCATCAGGTCTAGTCACAGATCGGTCTGCCAGCTGTAAAATAATAGTAGTAGGCTTCGGACGACCCAAACCCAATTCCTTGAAAACCAAAGTGGGCATCAGATTTATACTAGCCCCCAAATCACACAATCCACGAGCGCAGACACGATCCCCCAGATTAATCTTCACAGTGAAGCTTCCAGGATCTTTCATCTTAGTAGGTAACCGGTTCTGAATGCGGGAACTAACCTCCTCAGTCAAAGCCACTGTGGCATATTCTATCAATCTACTCTTGTTTGCTACAATGTCTTTCACGAACTTGGCATACTTTGGAATACCCTGCAAGATATCTTCAAGAGGAAAATTAATGTGCACTTGTTTAAGTAGTTCAATGAACTTACCAAAGCATTCATCCTCCTTCTTCTTTTTAAACTTCTGAGGAAAAAGAGGAGGCAACTTCACACTATGTATCACTTTATTATCTTTGGAGCTTTTGGTAGACTCCACTTGTTCGTCTTCAATCACCACTACTTTCGGCTCCAATTCTTTCGCTGGTGCAACTGTATCCTCTAACTGCTTACCACTACGGGTAACGATAGCATTCACCTGCTTGGGATTTGGCTCAGTATCTCTTGGAAGACCTCCTCGGGGCCTTGTATTCTGTGCATTAGCTAACTGGCCAATCTGCTTTTCCAAATTCTGAGTAGCCAACTGATCTTTCCTCACATCTGTTGCCAGCTTTGCTTGTTCAGCCATAATCTGTTTTAACATATCCTCCACACTCATGTCTCAAGGCTTAGCACCCACCTGATTTTTTTGACTTTGTTGTTGGTTGTACTGAGGCCTATATTGATTTTGATTTCCTCCCCACGAGAAGTTCGGATGGTTTTTCCACCCGGCATTATAAGTGTTACCGTAGTTCTGAGCTCCACCTCCCCTTTGGGCATTACCAACAAAATTTATCAAATTCGGATTAGCACTACACAAATCGCTGGTATGATCACCATTTCCACATACACTACACATCACAGAAACCTGTTGTTGGACTGCATTCACGGGAGCCGGTTGTTGCCCCAAATTTAAACTACTAAAGTGATTGTTCATCATGTTTTGCATAGCTGATATTTGGGCAGACAGTGCTGTGACTGCATCCACATCTAGTTTCCCAGCAACTTTTTTTGTAGAATTCCTCAAATTATCACTATGCCAGTCTGGATTTCCCTGCGAAATATGATTTAACAGAGCATATAATTCATCATACGTCTTCTCTAAAGCCTGTCCACCTGCAGCTGAATCAAGTAGAATTTTAGTGTTGGGGTCGAGAGCCTTTATAAACGTATGCACTAACACTTCATTAGCTTGGTGGTGGTGAGGACAATCCCTCAACATGGATTTGAATCTGTTCCAAGCTTGGTACAAATTCTCATCATCTCTCTATCTGAAACTTAGTATCTCACTCCTCAGCTTTGCTGTCTTTCCAGACGGAAAGAACCTTATCAAGAATTTCCGAGCAAGATCATCCCAAGTAGTGATAGAATTAGCCGGCTCTACATCTAACCACCCTCTTGCTTCCCCCAATAGAGAAAAGGGAAACAAAGTAAGTCTCACATAATCTGAAGACACACCCGCAGGAATATATGTGTCACTTATCTCTAGAAAATTCCAAATATGCCTCTGCGGGTCTTCATGAGCAAGACCAGTAAACTGTCCACTTGAGTGCAAGAGTTGCACCATGTTTTGTTTAAGCTCAAATCTACCTCCAGCTGCCGGTTTGAGAATACTGGAGGTCACATTAGTGGCGAGTGGGATTGCCACATCGCGAACTGTTCTAGTTGCCATTACTTTCGATTCACATCTCTCTGCACCTGGTTCTTCAATTCTTACGGGATTACCCCGTATTCCTTCGCCAGCCAGTTCGACTTGTGGTATTGGGTAGTCTGCAGCTTGTCTCCTCAATCTATTGAAATATCTTTCAGGTTCAGACTGCGGGGCCACCAAATCCTTGTTCCTTGCCAGTGTTCCGATGAAGTAAGCTTGCAAAATAGAACAGCTAAGATCAAGTTGTCAACACGTAGCTGAAAATTAAAGTACAAACGTCAATAATTGAAATCTATCTATTTGAAAGTCCCCGGCAATGGCGCCAAAAACTTATTGCGACCCAGCTATACACACAAGTGTACGTGATCGTGCAAGTAATAAAGTGACTCCTTTTAAAGAGCCGGATATCGAACCCAAGGGACTTTCGTCAACAGAAATCAACTCTGGATGTCAAACTATAATTAAAAACAAGTGTTGCAAAAACAACAAGAGATTTGATACTAAAAATTAAATGATTGCGGACTAAGAACTCCTATATTCGCTACCGTAACTTTGGTTTTCACAAATATGCTTGAAAAATCAATAAAAAGTGAATTCCTAGGGCTAAGGCACCCTGAACGTCATCTCTTGAGCATGATTGTTGTTGGTTTAAGCACTTTGAGTTGTTTATCGTGGTTATTGATCCCAAGGTTAATTTTATAACTATATTCGTCTCCAAATTATAATTTTCTACTAGAACTTAGAAACCTACCTACATCCGTGAGTGGTGATAAGCTTAACCAATTCTAGAGCATTCAATTTTTCTTCTTGTAATTGACCAAGTGTGGTGGATTAGGTACCTCTCGGTCCTAACCACATGTCAATCCCTTAGAATTACTTCCCCGGGGAAGACCACACTTCATATATTCAAGTTCTATCTCTCAGTTTCTCTCTCGAGCTCACTTCAAGACAAGGAATATATTCCAATGGTGATCAAACATCAAAATAATGAATTTTAGAATATATGAATAACCACTTTATGATAAACTCCAGCAAAAACCAATACAATCAACCCAAGAGATTCATGTTCTTGGCCTTAACCCCAAGAATTAGGGATTTTAGCCACTCATAATGTTTATCAACATCCAAAAGTAATAAATACCCTAGAAAATAATTAAAAACTGAAAAGAGAAGGAATTGAACCTAATCGAGATGCCCAAAAACGCCCAAAATATTCTAAGGATGATGGAATGTGATACAATAACTCAAAAGCCCTATTTATAGACCCAAGTTGAGGAAAAAATCGACCAAAAAATGGCCCGGCACGCCATTGGGCGCGCCTAGAACTTAGCAGATTTTTTCCTCATCCAAAAGGATGCTCCCAGGCGGCGTGGCACACTGGGCACTGCCTAGGCAAGTGAAATTTTTGCCAAAAGCGGCCTGGCACGCTGCCTAGCGCGCCAGGCCCTTTTTTTTTGTATTTTTTTGCTTTCGTCGACTTCTCTTCGCGAATTTGGTTGGATTTTTCAAGATCAACTCTTTGGCTTGTCTCTTATATTCAATATTCTTCACTCGTAGCTCCTCCAAGCCTCACTTTCCATGCCAAACATGCTCCAAAAAGTCGAAAATTCCACCTACAAGAGTCTAATCATATTGGTTAGCACACTATCCCATTTTCCATCAAAAACTTATATAATACACAAGTATTGTTCTCAAAACTAAGGTAATCATGGGTTAAAGTCGCTACTAAGGCATATAAATATGCCTTAGATCACCACCCCACACTTAAACCTTTGTTTGTCCTCGAACAATTAATCATACTCAACTTCGGGTGACTTTAAACAATAGACACAAAATGAGCATTCTTGCACAGCTTACACAACCACATTTATCAACTTATGCACCACATACTAGGATATCACTCAATTAAATAACAAGTTGAAACAACCTAACCTCACAAAACAACTTACTAGTTGCAAATTCATGCGTAACACATTATTAATAGATCACCAAACTTCACTAACCATGTGCCCTCACCACAAGAGAATCACCCCTCAATTCTACAAAGTAATTACTAACCGGGTGCATGAATGAAAGTCACTCACTCTCCAAAAAGAATTCACATGCAACACAAAGATGAACCATAGGCTTTCCCTTTGTGTAATACTTCACTAATGTTAAAATGTTAAAGCTCAAGATCAAATAGGATTTTGTAGGGGTTGTAATGTAAGCACAAGGACGGGTAGGAACTATTTGGTCAAGAATAGTGACTATCTTTCCTGAGCGCTTTACTACACTACAAATTACATTCAGGGCACCTTCAACCGACCTATTTTCCACTACTTTTCTCTTCCCAACTTTTCTTTGTTTTGCCCCATGACTTTAAACTAGCTTCAGCACATTAGATAAGGAACACTGTTATCACCCATTGATTCCAAAAACAATTTTTATATGCTATATATATATTTTTCTTTTCTTTTCTTTTCTTTTTTTTTTTTAACATATTCCCCACCAACATGCACAAACTTTATCACACACATATAGGAGATATGCTTGAGGCTTTAACTTAACTCTTTCCTTCTTCCAAACTCTTGTACTCCTTCACCTCTTGATTTCCTAATTAAAGCGCTTAGGAGTTATTGGATCAAATTCTGGTTCACTGAAAGAAGAGGATTTAGCTACATGTAAAGCTACCAAGGAAAAGGCTAAAGGCTCAACGGGGCTAACTAGGATTATGTACAAAGGGTAGGTAAAGTAGGTCTAAAATATGGCTATCAAAGAAATGCCTATATAATCTCCTAAACTTCACATCTCTTATTTCGCTTTGCACACACCCCGGGCAAGTTCTAGACATCATTATGCACATGGAATATCAAAAAAACCTTACTCACACATGGCACATGTTTAGCTCAGCAGGTTCACCATAACTTCGAAATCATGCATCAATTCAACATTAAGCAACTTAGCGAGTCAACTAAGTGAGAATTAAGCATCTCAACACTTGCTATTATATATCCGGGCATGTTTCACACGTGTATGCACAATTGTAGAGCAAGCAAGAACACCCGACACAACACTACATGACTAATTTTCTCTTAAGACGGTCGTCATCCATCCATCATCGAGCAAATCCCTTAGTCCTCTGACTAAGACGACTTAAAAGTAATAAACACCAAAAACAACACAAAACAACATCAAAAATCCAAAATTTAACTAAAAAAAAAATTTTCGTACGGTTCAAAGGGACTCTCCTTAGTAAAAGAACCGAAAACAAATGCTAAGGAACCCAAAATAAAAGCATACAGCAGCACACCTATACATACATACAAGGAAAGTCCATGACACCCTCACCCCACACTTAAAAGATTAGCACTGTCCCCAATGCTACCATAATAAACAAAGCAAGAGTAGGATGTAAGGAACTCCCTGGTCAGTCAAGGTAGTCGTCGTCCTCTTGCCCACGGACCTCTAACGGTGGATCATCTGCCTCAGCCTCCTCATCCTCAGAATCGCTCTGGAGGGCATCTTCATCTGTGGGGACATCATCATCCACAGGCTCCACAAAATCAGGACCAAGCCTCAATAAGGCCATGGCATGCTCATTGAGAGGATAATCCCTCTCTACTAGTCTGGGTGACATCCACAGGCGTCGTCGTCAAAGGAGGATGATAGTCAAAATTTTCTTCGAGCACTTCGAATGCTCGCATTAATTTGGTCAATAGTCCACCGAAAGCATATCGAATACCTCCATGGAGGTGAGCTCGACGCATTGCCGACAACAACACAGAACCTACATCAATCGCTGCATCAGTCATGAGAGCATATACCAGACAGACACGATCCCTCGTAACTTCCGTCATGTGGCTCCCCGGAATTAAACAACAACACACAATCTTTAGCCAAATCCTCGCCTCTTTGTTGAGATGGGCAAAGGATAGACTCTTGTGATACCCTCGTTGGTGATGGCGAAGCCACCTCACAGTTGAACGTGGGCCGCACAAAGTGTGTCGAATTTCAGCATATGGAGGCCTAGCATTTAGCCTGAGTATGTCTTGGGGACTAGCCCGAGTGGGAACTCCCAATAATCCAGTCAAGTATCACATACGAACCACGTACCACTACCGAGCATAGAGGTGCATCCGGGTTCCAATTTGCGTATAATTCCCTCACCAGATGTAGGTTGCAATCTGTAGGTCTGTTGAAAACAAATCCCATCCCAACTTGCTCAAGCCGAGCCAAAATTCTTGGGTATGCCCGAGCCAGGCTTGCCCTATCAATACACTCATCGGAGAAATATTTAGCATCTGGATGGCTTTTGTACCAATTTTTCCCCGCACTGGAGATCGTGTTTATCCCATACTTCCGTTTTTGCCCTTTTAGGACTGGGGGAGCTGCGGGCACCTTATTACCCGACCAACGTCTCTTGTGAGAGCTAGAGGCTGCGACATTAGAATCAGACATAGTACCTGTAGTAGAGATCCACCAACAAGTCAATAACCCATGTAAAAATGGCTAACCAACTTAATGCGCGGTGACTTTGAGGGCCACCCTACACCTAGCCGCTTAGCACCACGTCAAAATAAATATGGGCGGAGGGTACTCAGACTTCCCCTCAGCATTTAATTCCCAAAACCAATTCCCCCCATAGATAAATGCACATTCCCACACAAGGTTAGCAATCTTATAAATAACATTAGAATGACATGCTGGTTTAAGTCAAGAAGTCCAACAATAGTCATTCATTCCAGACATATTCATCGTATTCAATGAATGCCACTACCAATTTGCTCACTTTTCACCAATAAAGATAAACCCACTTCCACTTTTACACTAATAACAAGATTAGGAATCACAAGTTCACATGCCTTCCAAGTTCATTGTCATGCCACCCCATAAACCCCAACCATATGATAAGAAACAAGTCAACAAACCAAGAACATATTGGGACATTACACACAAAATCCAAGGAAACCCCAAAATTGCATCATCCCCATAGAAAACTAGAGAGAGAAAGTTAAGGAAACATACCTTGAGAGGTTTGAATGGAGACTTGGACACAATCCCAAGAGTAGAAAGCAAGAATTCGTAGAAGGAAACCTAAGCGAAAATTTTTGAGATTTGTTGGGAGGAACTCGTGTGTGTGGGTATGGAGTTAGGAATGATGGTGAAGAAGAAGGGAAATTAGGGATTTAAAAGAAAAGGGAAGGGGGTGGGGTGTGTATTTAAAGTACATGATTAAAAAAAAAAAAATTGGGGGTAGAGGCATGGCACGCTGCCTAGCGCGCTACCCCACTGTCTCATTGCCACAGATTTTAGGCACAGGTGGCGTGGCACGCTGGCCAGCGCGCCTGTGCACTGCCTGTGCGTACCAAAATTTTGGGGAAGACAGCGTGGCACGCTGGCCAGCGCGCCTCCCCACTGCCTCAAAAATTATTTTTTTTGTTTTTTTCATCCTGGCACGCTGGATAGCGCACCCCACACTTATTCTCATACCTGAGCAATTTTTCACATTTTTCACATAATCTTGGGGCTTTTACAAGTCCCAAGACTCGACGCTTTGCTCCAAAACATGTCCTGCCTGCCCGGCACCTTCAAATAATCATTCCTCCGCCAAATTTACCTTCTTCTTGTGGATTCTCATGCCAACACGGTCCGTGTCTCTGCATAACACAAGATCCTAGCACTACGTTAGAAAACAAAACTGTAAAAGAGATGGGTTGCCTCCCATCAAGCGCCTTAGTTTTGGTTGGGGCACGACTCTTCTTTTTGTATTTTTACTTTATAAATCCTAACTACTACAACACATGCATGGGCTGCCTCCCATGTAGCGCCTGGTTTAATGTCGCGGCTCGACCAAATATAAGAGCTCAAGTATCATCAAGGCGGAGCACATCCTCCGTCTGCTTCTCTTCCTCACCGAAATAATGCTTCAATCTCTGGCAATTTACCATGAACCTTGTACCATCCGCTTTATTCAAAATTTCCACCGCACCATGAAGTGTCGTGCGGCTTACCTCAAAAGGCCCACTCCACTTAGATCTTAGCTTGCCCGAAAACAACCTAAGTCTTGAGTTAAACAAGAGTACCAACTGACCTGGCTCAAAAGTACGGGGGAGAATATGCTTGTCATGCCATCGCTTCGTTTTCTTCTTGTAGATCTTAGCATTTTCATATGCATGGGCACAAAATTCCTCCAACTCATGGAGTTGTAACAACCTCCTGTTACCAGCCAGCCCCGGATCTAGGTTCAACTTCTTAACCGCCCAATATGCTCGGTGCTCAAGCTCAACTGGGAGATGAAAAGCTTTCCCAAAGACCAAATGATAGGGAGAAGTCCCTATAGGAGTCTTATATGCCGTACGATAATCCCGAAGAGCATCATCCAGCTTGATTAACCAGTCCTTCATCTGAGTATTCACCGTCTTTTGCAAGATTTGTTTTATCTCACGATTAGACACTTCCACTTGGCCACTTGTTTGGGGGTGATACGCTGTGGAGACCTTGTGTTTCACTCCATACTTCGCCAATACACTCTTCACCCAATAATTAATGAAGTGTGATCCTCCACACTAATAATAGCTCTTGGAGTTTCGAACCTAGTGAAGATGTGTTTTTGAAGAAACTTTACCACGACTTTGGAGTCATTCGTAGGAAGAGTTGAAGCCTCTACCCATTTAGATACATAATCCACTGCTACGAGTATGTATAGATTGCCATTCGACTTTGGGAAAGGCCCCATAAAATCAATCCCCCATACATCAAAAATTTCAACTTCTAGGATGTTGTTAAGAGGCATCTCATGTCGCTTGGCAATCGTCCTCATACGTTGACATTGATCACAGTTCTTCACAAAGGCATGAGCATCTTTAAATATAGACGGACAGATGAAACCTGATTGCAGTATTTTTCGAGTTGTGCGTTCACCACCATGATGTCCACCATAAGGTGATGCGTGGCATCTCTCTAACACTTGCTTAACTTCCGCATCCGGAATACATCTTCATACTATTTCATTAGGCCCTTGATTGAATAGATAAGGCTCATCCCATATATAAAAATGTGCCTCATATGCCAGTTTCTTTTTCTGTTGATGACTCAAATCAGGAGGAAATAACCCACCTACCAATAGGTTCACAATGTCTGCATACCATGGAAACTCATCGACCTCTAATACCAACAACTGCTCGTCTGTAAATTCCTCACAAATATGCCCATCATCCACTATATGTGTCGAGCTCTCAAGTCTAAAAAGATGGTCAGCAATTTGATTTTCTGTTCCCTTCCTATCTTTAACCTCTAAGTCAAACTCCTGTAGCAATATGATCCATCTAATCAAGCGCGGCTTAGCATCTTTTTTATTGAACAAATATCGTATTGCTGCATGATCCGTGTATACAATGACGCTCGTACCGACCAAATACGATCTGAATTTATCGAATGCATATACCAAAGCTAACATCTCTTTTTCAGTCACCGTGTAATTCATTTGGGTCGCATCAAGGGTCTTGCTTGCATAATAAATAGAGTGAAATACCTTATTCTTCCGTTGACCTAGAACCGCACCCACTGCCACATCACTTGCGTCACACATGAGCTCAAATGGCAAAGCCTAGTCAGGAGCAATAAGAATAGGTGCCTCTACCAACTTCTTTTTCAAAACCTCGAATGCCTTCACACATGATTCAGAAAATACAAACTTCACATCTTTATCCAAGAGTCCACACATGGGACGTGCAATTTTGGAAAAAACTTGAATAAACCTTCTGTAAAATCCAGCATGACCTAAAAAACTTTGCACCCCTTTAACCGATACAGGTGGAGGGAGTTTTTCAATAGCTTCGATCTTTGACCTATCAACTTCCAGCCCCTGCTTTGACACTTTATGACCAAGAACTATACCTTCTGTCACAAGGAAATGGCACTTCTCCCAATTGAGAACAAGATTAGTTTCTTCACACCGAGCAAGGACTTTATCAATGTTTTGCAAACATACCTCGAAAGAGTTACCAAAGACTGAAAAATCATCCATAAAAATCTCTACGAACTCCTCCACCATGTCGTAGAAAATAGCCATCATGCAACGCTGAAAGGTAGCCGGTGCATTACACAATCCAAATGGAATACGCTTGAAAGAGTATGTGTCGTAAGGATATGTGAAGGTGGTCTTCTCTTGATCTTGAGGATCTATAGCAATTTGATTGTATCCGAAATACCCATCAAGAAAGCAATAATACTCCTGCCCGGCTAAACGATCCAGCATCTGATCAATAAAAGGGATTGGATAATGGTCTTTCCTCGTAGCATCATCAAGTTTTCGGTAATCCATGCAAATACGCCATCCAGTTACAGTTCTTGTAGGAATTAGTTCATTATTGTCATTTGTGATCACCGTCATACCACCCTTTTTTGGAACACATTGTACTGGGCTCACCCACGTACTATCAGAGATAGGGTAAACAATGCCAGAATCTAGCCACTTAATTACCTTCTTCCTTACTACTTCTTTCATCACCGGATTTAAGCGTCGTTGGTGTTGCACACTCGACTTGTGCCCTTCTTCCATGTAAATTTTATGCATGCATAAGCCCGGATTAATACCATGGATGTCAGACATCTGCCAACCAATAGCCTTTTTTCTTCGTTTTAGAATCAACAATGCCGCATCAACTTGTTCCTGTGACAAATCTGCTGCCAGAATAATAGGAAGAGTCTTGTTTTCACCTAGGAAAACATATTGAAGGTGAGATGGAAGTTCCTTCAATTCAAGCTTCGGTGTTTCCTCAATTGAGGTCTTAGTTGGAGGACTGAGTGGACGATTTAACGGTTCCCATCTACCCTCTTTAGCATAGATACCCATAAGATCAAGAACTTGCACCATCTCACTAGCTTCTGCATCACCAAACACATCTTGCCCCATCAAAACTTTTTCCAACGGATCTGTAGACAAAATGTAGATGCTTTCAACCGCCAAATCTATAGCTGTGATAGCCGACAAGTTCTCATAAATTTTTGGAAGCTTCAAATCCCTATATACATCAAAGACTTCAACCTTATCATGAGCTCGCATAGTAAGTTTCCCGACTGCTACATCAATGATTGCACCTCCTGTAGCCAGGAACGGACGCCCCAAAATAAATGGGACTTCCGGGTCAGGCTCAAAATTCAGCACCACAAAATCAATGGGAAAGATCAACGACCCCACTTGTACCAGAACATCCTCAATAATACCATCAGGTCTAGTCACAGATCGGTCTGCCAGCTGCAAAATAATAGTAGTAGGCTTCGGACGACCCAAACCTAATTCCTTGAAAACCAAAGTGGGCATCAGATTTATACTAGCCCCCAAATCACACAATCCACGAGCGCAGACACGATCCCCCAGATTAATCTTCACAGTGAAGCTTCCAGGATCTTTCAGCTTAGTAGGTAACCGATTCTGAATGCGGGAACTAACCTCCTTAGTCAAAGCCACTGTGGCATATTCTATCAATCTACTCTTGTTTGCTACAATGTCTTTCACGAACTTGGCATACTTTGGAATACCCTACAAGATATCTGCAAGAGGAAAATTAATGTGCACTTGTTTAAGTAGTTCAATGAACTTACCAAAGCATTCATCCTCCTTCTTCTTTTTGAACTTCTGAGGAAAAAGAGGAGGCAACTTCACACTATGTATCACTTTATTATCTTTGGAGCTTTTGGTAGACTCCACTTGTTCGTCTTCAATCACCACTACTTTTGGCTCCAATTCTTTCGCTGGTGCAACTGTATCCTCTAACTGCTTACCACTACGGGTAACGATAGCATTCACCTGCTTGGGATTTGGCTCAGTATCTCTTGGAAGACCTCCTCGGGGCCTTGTATTTTGTGCATTAGCTAACTGTCCAATCTGCTTTTCCAAATTCTGAGTAGCCAACTGATCGTTCCTCACATCTGCTGCCAGCTTTGCTTTTTCAGCCATAATCTGTTTTAACATATCCTCCACACTCATGTCTCAAGGCTTAGCACCCACCTGATTTTTTTGACTTTGTTGTTGGTTGTACTGAGGCCTATATTGATTTTGATTTCCTCCCCACGAGAAGTTCGGATGGTTTTTCCACCCGGCATTATAAGTGTTACCGTAGTTCTGAGCTCCACCTCCCCTTTGGGCATTACCAACAAAATTTATCAAATTCGGATTAGCACTACACAAATCACTGGTATGATCACCATTTCCACATACACTACACATCACAGAAACCTGTTGTTGGACTGCATTCACGGGAGCCGGTTGTTGCCCCAAATTTAAACTACTAAAGTGATTGTTCATCATGTTTTGCATAGCTGATATTTGGGCAGACAGTGCTGTGACTGCATCCACATCTAGTTTCCCAGCAACTTTTTTTGTAGAATTCCTCAAATTATCACTATGCCAGTCTGGATTTCCCTGCGAAATATGATTTAACAGAGCATATAATTCATCATACGTCTTCTCTAAAGCCTGTCCACCTGCAGCTGAATCAAGTAGAATTTTAGTGTTGGGGTCGAGAGCCTTTATAAACGTATGCACTAACACTTCATTAGCTTGGTGGTGGTGAGGACAATCCCTCAACATGGATTTGAATCTGTTCCAAGCTTGGTACAAATTCTCATCATCTCTCTATCTGAAACTTAGTATCTCACTCCTCAGCTTTGCTGTCTTTCCAGACGGAAAGAACCTTATCAAGAATTTCCGAGCAAGATCATCCCAAGTAGTGATAGAATTAGCCGGCTCTGCATCTAACCACCCTCTTGCTTCCCCCAATAGAGAAAAGGGAAACAAAGTAAGTCTCACATAATCTGAAGACACACCCGCAGGAATATATGTGTCACTGATCTCTAGAAAATTCCAAATATGCCTCTGCGGGTCTTCATGAGCAAGACCAGTAAACTGTCCACTTGAGTGCAAGAGTTGCACCATGTTTTGTTTAAGCTCAAATCTACCTCCAGCTGCCGGTTTGAGAATACTGGAGGTCACATTAGTGGCGAGTGGGATTGCCACATCGCGAACTGTTCTAGTTGCCATTACTTTCGATTCACATCTCTCTGCACCTGGTTCTTCAATTCTTACGGGATTACCCCGTATTCCTTCGCCAGCCAGTTCGACTTGTGGTATTGGGTAGTCTGCAGCTTGTCTCCTCAATCTATTGAAATATCTTTCAGGTTCAGACTGCGGGGCCACCAAATCCTTGTTCCTTGCCAGTGTTCCGATGAAGTAAGCTTGCAAAATAGAACAGCTAAGATCAAGTTGTCAACACGTAGCTGAAAATTAAAGTACAAACGTCAATAATTGAAATCTATCTATTTGAAAGTCCCCGGCAATGGCGCCAAAAACTTATTGCGACCCAGCTATACACACAAGTGTACGTGATCGTGCAAGTAATAAAGTGACTCCTTTTAAAGAGCCGGATATCGAACCCAAGGGACTTTCATCAACAGAAATCAACTCTGGATGTCAAACTATAATTAAAAACAAGTGTTGCAAAAACAACAAGAGATTTGATACTAAAAATTAAATGATTGCGGACTAAGAACTCCTATATTCGCTACCGTAACTTTGGTTTTCACAAATATGCTTGAAAAATCAATAAAAAGTGAATTCCTAGGGCTAAGGCACCCTGAACGTCATCTCTTGAGCATGATTGTTGTTGGTTTAAGCACTTTGAGTTGTTTATCGTGGTTATTGATCCCAAGGTTAATTTTATAACTATATTCGTCTCCAAATTATAATTTTCTACTAGAACTTAGAAACCTACCTACATCCGTGAGTGGTGATAAGCTTAACCAATTCTAGAGCATTCAATTTTTCTTCTTGTAATTGACCAAGTGTGGTGGATTAGGTACCTCTCGGTCCTAACCACATGTCAATCCCTTAGAATTACTTCCCCGGGGAAGACCACACTTCATATATTCAAGTTCTATCTCTCAGTTTCTCTCTCGAGCTCACTTCAAGACAAGGAATATATTCCAATGGTGATCAAACATCAAAATAATGAATTTTAGAATATATGAATAACCACTTTATGATAAACTCCAGCAAAAACCAATACAATCAACCCAAGAGATTCATGTTCTTGGCCTTAACCCCAAGAATTAGGGATTTTAGCCACTCATAATGTTTATCAACATCCAAAAGTAATAAATACCCTAGAAAATAATTAAAAACTGAAAAGAGAAGGAATTGAACCTAATCGAGATGCCCAAAAACGCCCAAAATATTCTAAGGATGATGGAATGTGATACAATAACTCAAAAGCCCTATTTATAGACCCAAGTTGAGGAAAAAATCGACCAAAAAATGGCCCGACATGCCATTGGGCGCGCCTAGAACTTAGCAGATTTTTTCCTCATCCAAAAGGATGCTCCCAGGCGGCGTGGCACACTAGGCACTGCCTAGGCAAGTGAAATTTTTGCCAAAAGCGGCCTGGCACGCTGCCTAGCGCGCCAGGCCCTTTTTTTTTTGTATTTTTTTGCTTTCGTCGACTTCTCTTCGCGAATTTGGTTGGATTTTTCAAGATCAACTCTTTGGCTTGTCTCTTATCTTCAATATTCTTCACTCGTAGCTCCTCCAAGCCTCACTTTCCATGCCAAACATGCTCCAAAAAGTCGAAAATTCCACCTACAAGAGTCTAATCATATTGGTTAGCACACTATCCCATTTTCCATCAAAAACTTATATAATACACAAGTATTGTTCTCAAAACTAAGGTAATCATGGGTTAAAGTCGCTACTAAGGCATATAAATACGCCTTAGATCACCACCCCACACTTAAACCTTTGTTTGTCCTCGAACAATTAATCATACTCAACTTCGGGTGACTTTAAACAATAGACACAAAATGAGCATTCTTGCACAGCTTACACAACCACATTTATCAACTTATGCACCACATACTAGGATATCACTCAATTAAATAACAAGTTGAAACAACCTAACCTCACAAAACAACTTACTAGTTGCAAATTCATGCGTAACACATTATTAATAGATCACCAAACTTCACTAACCATGTGCCCTCACCACAAGAGAATCACCCCTCAATTCTACAAAGTAATTACTAACCGGGTGCATGAATGAAAGTCACTCACTCTCCAAAAAGAATTCACATGCAACACAAAGATGAACCATAGGCTTTCCCTTAGTGTAATACTTCACTAATGTTAAAATTTTAAAGCTCAAGATCAAATAGGATTTTGTAGGGGTTGTAATGTAAGCACAAGGACGGGTAGGAACTATTTGGTCAAGAATAGTGACTATCTTTCCTGAGCGCTTTACTACACTACAAATTACATTCAGGGCACCTTCAACCGACCTATTTTCCACTACTTTTCTCTTCCCAACTTTTCTTTGTTTTGCCCCATGACTTTAAACTAGCTTCAGCACATTAGATAAGGAACACTGTTATCACCCATTGATTCCAAAAACAATTTTTATATGCTATATATATATTTTTCTTTTCTTTTCTTTTTTTTTTTTTTTAACATATTCCCCACCAACATGCACAAACTTTATCACACACATATAGGAGATATGCTTGAGGCTTTAACTTAACTCTTTCCTTCTTCCAAACTCTTGTACTCCTTCACCTCTTGATTTCCTAATTAAAGCGCTTAGGAGTTATTGGATCAAATTCTGGTTCACTGAAAGAAGAGGATTTAGCTACATGTAAAGCTACCAAGGAAAAGGCTAAAGGCTCAACGGGGCTAACTAGGATTATGTACAAAGGGTAGGTAAAGTAGGTCTAAAATATGGCTATCAAAGAAATGCCTATATAATCTCCTAAACTTCACATCTCTTATTTCGCTTTGCACACACCCCAGGCAAGTTCTAGACATCATTATGCACATGGAATATCAAAAAAACCTTACTCACACATGGCACATGTTTAGCTCAGCAGGTTCACCATAACTTCGAAATCATGCATCAATTCAACATTAACCAACTTAGCGAGTCAACTAAGTAAGAATTAAGCGTCTCAACACTTGCTATTATATATCCGGGCATGTTTCACACGTGTATGCACAATTATAGAGCAAGCAAGAACACCCGACACAACACTACATGACTAATTTGCTCTTAAGACGGTCGTCATCCATCCATCATCGAGCAAATCCCTTAGTCCTCTGACTAAGACGACTTAAAAGTAATAAACACCAAAAACAACACAAAACAACATCAAAAATCCAAAATTTAACTAAAAAAAAAATTTTCGTACGGTTCAAAGGGACTCTCCTTAGTAAAAGAACCGAAAACAAACGCTAAGGAACCCAAAATAAAAGCATACAGCAGCACACCTATACATACATACAAGGAAAGTCCATGACACCCTCACCCCACACTTAAAAGATTAGCACTGTCCCCAATGCTACCATAATAAACAAAGCAAGAGTAGGATGTAAGGAACTCCCTGGTCAGTCAAGGTAGTCGTCGTCCTCTTGCCCACGAACCTCTAACGGTGGATCATCTGCCTCAGCCTCCTCATCCTCAGAATCGCTCTGGAGGGCATCTTCATCTGTGGGGACATCATCATCCACAGGCTCCACAAAATCAGGACCAAGCCTCAATAAGGCCATGGCATGCTCATTGAGAGGATAATCCCTCTCTACTAGTCTGGGTGACATCCACAGGCGTCGTCGTCAAAGGAGGATGATAGTCAAAATTTTCTTCGAGCACTTCGAATGCTCGCATTAATTTGGTCAATAGTCCATCGAAAGCATATCGAATACCTCCATGGAAGTGAGCTCGACGCATTACCGACAACAACACAGAACCTACATCAATCGTTGCATCAGTCATGAGAGCATATACTAGACAGACACGATCCCTCGTAACTTTCGTCATGTGGCTCCCCGAAATTAAACAACAACACACAATCTTTAGCCAAATCCTCGCCTCTTTGTTGAGATGGGCAAAGGATAGACTCTTGTGATACCCTCGTTGGTGATGGCGAAGCCACCTCACAGTTGAACGTGGGCCGCACAAAGTGTGTCGAATTTCAGCATATGGAGGCCTAGCATTTAGCCTGAGTATGTCTTGGGGACTAGCCCGAGTGGGAACTCCCAATAATCCAGTCAAGTATCACATCCAAACCACGTACCACTACCGAGCATATAGGTGCATCCGGGTTCTAATTTGCGTACAATTCCCTCACCAGATGTAGGTTGCAATCTGTAGGTCTGTTGAAAACAAATCCCATCCCAACTTGCTCAAGCCGAGCCAAAATTCTTGGGTATACTCGAGCCAGGCTTGCCCTATCAATACACTCATCGGAGAAATATTTAGCATCTGGATGGCTTTTGTACCAATTTTTCCCCGCACTGGAGATCGTGTTTATCCCATACTTCCGTTTTTGCCCTTTTAGGACTGGGGGAGCTGCGGGCACCTTATTACCCGACCAACGTCTCTTGTGAGAGCTAGAGGCTGCGACATTAGAATCAGACATAGTACCTGTAGTAGAGATCCACCAACAAGTCAATAACCCATGTAAAAATGGCTAACCAACTTAATGCGCGGTGACTTTGAGGGCCACCCTACACCTAGCCGCTTAGCACCACGTCAAAATAAATATGGGCGGAGGGTACTCAGACTTCCCCTCAGCATTTAATTCCCAAAACCAATTCCCCCCATAGATAAATGCACATTCCCACACAAGGTTAGCAATCTTATAAATAACATTAGAATGACATGCTGGTTTAAGTCAAGAAGTCCAACAATAGTCATTCATTCCAGACATATTCATCGTATTCAATGAATGCCACTACCAATTTGCTCACTTTTCACCAATAAAGATAAACCCACTTCCACTTTTACACTAATAACAAGATTAGGAATCACAAGTTCACATGCCTTCCAAGTTCATTGTCATGCCACCCCATAAACCCCAACCATATGATAAGAAACAAGTCAACAAACCAAGAACATATTGGGACATTACACACGAAATCCAAGGAAACCCCAAAATTGCATCATCCCCATAGAAAACTAGAGAGAGAAAGTTAAGGAAACATACCTTGAGAGGTTTGAATGGAGACTTGGACACAATCCCAAGAGTAGAAAGCAAGAATTTGTAGAAGGAAACCTAAGCGAAAATTTTTGAGATTTGTTGGGAGAAACTCGTGTGTGTGGGTATGGAGTTGGGAATGATGGTGAAGAAGAAGGGAAATTAGGGATTTAAAAGAAAAGGGAAGGGGGTGGGGTGTGTATTTAAAGTACATGATTAAAAAAAAAAAATTGGGGGTAGAGGCATGGCACGCTGCCTAGCGCGCTACCCCACTGTCTCATTGCCACAGATTTTAGGCACAGGTGGCGTGGCACGCTGGCCAGCGCGCCTGTGCACTGCCTGTGCGTACCAAAATTTTGGGGAAGACAGCGTGGCACGCTGGCCAGCGCGCCTCCCCACTGCCTCAAAAATTATTTTTTTTGTTTTTTTCATCCTGGCACGCTGGATAGCGCACCCCACACTTATTCTCATACCTGAGCAATTTTTCACATTTTTCACATAATCTTGGGGCTTTTACAAGTCCCAAGACTCGATGCTTTGCTCCAAAACATGTCCTGCCTGCCCGGCACCTTCAAATAATCATTCCTCCGCCAAATTTACCTTCTTCTTGTGGATTCTCATGCCAACATGGTCCGTGTCTCTGCATAACACAAGATCCTAGCACTACGTTAGAAAACAAAACTGTAAAAGAGATGGGTTGCCTCCCATCAAGCGCCTTAGTTTTGGTTGGGGCACGACTCTTCTTTTTGTATTTTTACTTTATAAATCCTAACTATTACAACACATGCATGGGCTGCCTCCCATGTAGCGCCTGGTTTAATGTCGCGGCTCGACCAAATATAAGAGCTCAAGTATCATCAAGGCGGAGCACATCCTCCGTCTGCTTCTCTTCCTCACCGAAATAATGCTTCAATCTCTGGCAATTTACCATGAACCTTGTACCATCCGCTTTATTCAAAATTTCCACCGCACCATGAAGTGTCGTGCGGCTTACCTCAAAAGGCCCACTCCACTTAGATCTTAGCTTGCCCGAAAACAACCTAAGTCTTGAGTTAAACAAGAGTACCAACTGACCTGGCTCAAAAGTACGGGGGAGAATATGCTTGTCATGCCATCGCTTCGTTTTCTCCTTGTAGATCTTAGCATTTTCATATGCATGGGCGCAAAATTCCTCCAACTCATGGAGTTGTAACAACCTCCTGTTACCAGCCAGCCCCGGATCTAGGTTCAACTTCTTAACCGCCCAATATGCTCGGTGCTCAAGCTCAACTGGGAGATGACAAGCTTTCCCAAAGACCAAATGATAGGGAGAAGTCCCTATAGGAGTCTTATATGCCGTACGATAATCCCGAAGAGCATCATCCAGCTTGATTAACCAGTCCTTCATCTGAGTATTCATCGTCTTTTGCAAGATTTGCTTTATCTCACGATTAGACACTTCCACTTGGCCACTTGTTTGGGGGTGATACGCTGTGGAGACCTTGTGATTCACTCCATACTTCGCCAATACACTCTTCACCCAATAATTAATGAAGTGTGATCCTCCACACTAATAATAGCTCTTGGAGTTTCGAACCTAGTGAAGATGTGTTTTTGAAGAAACTTTACCACGACTTTGGAGTCATTCGTAGGAAGAGTTGAAGCCTCTACCCATTTAGATACATAATCCACTGCTACGAGTATGTATAGATTGTCATTCGACTTTGGGAAAGGCCCCATAAAATCAATCCCCCATACATCAAAAATTTTAACTTCTAGGATGTTGTTAAGAGGCATCTCATGTCGCTTGGCAATCGTCCTCATACGTTGACATTGATCACAGTTCTTCACAAAGGCATGAGCATCTTTAAATATAGACGGACAGATGAAACCTGATTGCAGTATTTTTCGGGTTGTGCGTTCACCACCATGATGTCCACCATAAGGTGATGCGTGGCATCTCTCTAACACTTGCTTAACTTCCGCATCCGGAATACATCTTCGTACTATTTCATTAGGCCCTTGCTTGAATAGATAAGGCTCATCCCATATATAAAAATGTGCCTCATATGCCAGTTTCTTTTTCTGTTGATGACTCAAATCAGGAGGAAATAACCCACCTACCAATAGGTTCACAATGTCTGCATACCATGGAAACTCATCGACCTCTAATACCAACAACTGCTCGTCTGTAAATTCCTCACAAATATGCCCATCATCCACTATATGTGTCGAGCTCTCAAGTCTAAAAAGATGGTCAGCAATTTGATTTTCTGTTCCCTTCCTATCTTTAACCTCTAAGTCAAACTCCTGTAGCAATATGATCCATCTAATCAAGCGCGGCTTAGCATCTTTTTTATTGAACAAATATCGTATTGCTGCATGATCCGTGTATACAATGACGCTCGTACCGACCAAATACGATCTGAATTTATCGAATGCATATACCAAAGCTAACATCTCTTTTTCAGTCACCGTGTAATTCATTTGGGCTGCATCAAGGGTCTTGCTTGCATAATAAATAGAGTGAAATACCTTATTCTTCAATTCACATCTCTCTGCACCTGGTTCTTCAATTCTTACGGGATTACCCCGTATTCCTTCGCCAGCCAGTTCGACTTGTGGTATTGGGTAGTCTGCAGCTTGTCTCCTCAATCTATTGAAATATCTTTCAGGTTCAGACTGCGGGGCCACCAAATCCTTGTTCCTTGCCAGTGTTTCGATGAAGTAAGCTTGCAAAATAGAACAGCTAAGATCAAGTTGTCAACACGTAGCTGAAAATTAAAGTACAAACGTCAATAATTGAAATCTATCTATTTGAAAGTCCCCGGCAATGGCGCCAAAAACTTATTGCGACCCAGCTATACACACAAGTGTACGTGATCGTGCAAGTAATAAAGTGACTCCTTTTAAAGAGCCGGATATCGAACCCAAGGGACTTTCGTCAACAGAAATCAACTCTGGATGTCAAACTATAATTAAAAACAAGTGTTGCAAAAACAACAAGAGATTTGATACTAAAAATTAAATGATTGCGGACTAAGAACTCCTATATTCGCTACCGTAACTTTGGTTTTCACAAATATGCTTGAAAAATCAATAAAAAGTGAATTCCTAGGGCTAAGGCACCCTGAACGTCATCTCTTGAGCATGATTGTTGTTGGTTTAAGCACTTTGAGTTGTTTATCGTGGTTATTGATCCCAAGGTTAATTTTATAACTATATTCGTATCCAAATTATAATTTTCTACTAGAACTTAGAAACCTACCTACATCCGTGAGTGGTGATATTAACCAATTCTAGAGCATTCAATTTTTCTTCTTGTAATTGACCAAGTGTGGTGGATTAGGTACCTCTCGGTCCTAACCACATGTCAATCCCTTAGAATTACTTCCCCGGGGAAGACCACACTTCATATATTCAAGTTCTATCTCTCAGTTTCTCTCTCGAGCTCACTTCAAGACAAGGAATATATTCCAATGGTGATCAAACATCAAAATAATGAATTTTAGAATATATGAATAACCACTTTATGATAAACTCCAGCAAAAATCAATACAATCAACCCAAGAGATTCATGTTCTTGGCCTTAACCCCAAGAATTAGGGATTTTAGCCACTCATAATGTTTATCAACATCCAAAAGTAATAAATTCCCTAGAAAATAATTAAAAACTGAAAAGAGAAGGAATTGAACCTAATCGAGAAGCCCAAAATATTCTAAGGATGATGGAATGTGATACAATAACTCAAAAGCCCTATTTATAGACCCAAGTCGAGGCAAAAATCGACCAAAAAGCGGCCCGGCACGCCATTGGGCGCGCCTAGCACTTAGATAGATTTTTGCCTCATCCAAAAGGATGCTCCCAGGCGGCGTGGCACGCTGGCCAGCACGCCTGGGCACTGCCTAGGCAAGTGAAATTTTTGCCAAAAGCGGCCTGGCACGCTGCCTAGCGCACCAGGCCTTTTTTTTTTTGTATGTTTTTGCTTTCGTCGACTTCTCTTCGCGGATTTGGTTGGATTTTTCAAGATCAACTCTTTGGCTTGTCTCTTTTCTTCAATATTCTTCACTCGTAGCTCCTCCAAGCCTCACTTTCCATGCCAAACATGCTCCAAAAAGTCGAAAATTCCACCTACAAGAGTCTAATCATATTGGTTAGCACACTATCCCATTTTCCATCAAAACTTTATATAATACACAAGTATTGTTCTCAAAACTAAGGTAATCATGGGTTAAAGTCGCTAGTAAGGCATATAAATACGCCTTAGATCACTAGCGCACATGACCACATGCCCACGCATGTTGGGACGCATGAGGCTAGCAGGTGGAAGGCAACATTTTGCCTGGGGCAAGGAGCCACCTGCGTGCGCAGCCCAGGCACATGTGTGCGCAGGCTAGCAACGCAGGAGGCTCTGCCCCGTGCCTCCTTCGAAGCCAAATTCCTCACCTGCGTGCGCAGGTCCCAGCATGCGTGCGCAGGTGACCCTCCGCAGGTGTTACTGCTATACTCCACACGCCCAGGTGCACTGCCCAGGTAAGGACTGCCCACCTGCGTCCACATTTCCCCACATGCGTGCGCATGGTGGGGCGCAGGTTGGGGTGAACCTCCGAATATTTTTTTTAGAATGTTAGGGTCGACCCGACCCGGGTTGATCCATTCCCTTCTTTAAAACATGACCCATACAAAAAAAAAAAAAAAAAAAAAAAAAAGGCCCAATTCCTTCTAACTCTAAAAGATCACCTCTCCTTCACAACATCACCTTCAGCTATTCTCTTTCCTTTCAAAGTTGCTCTTGTCTTCTTCTCTCCTTCACTTTCAAAGAGGATTGCATACATTACCTCTTTCATTTCAAGAGTCTCCACCTCTTAGTTTAAATTTGGTAAGTTCACTTGGTTTAAAATTTTCTAAGAAGACTTTAGACACAAATGGAAACTCATGATTTGTGCTAGTTTTTGGTGAAGCATTGAGTCATATAGACTTCCTATGGTGTAGTATTGATGTTGTTGTGGTTTGATTGAGTTGGGGGTGATGCTTCATATACGATTGGGGAAGTCTTGAGTACCCAAAAGTTTATGCCCACGATGTGTTTGATTATATTCCAACATGAGTATTTCCTTGTCTTTTCTTTTGTGCATAAATTAAGTGAACTACCCATGGTTCCATGAAATTATCTTGAGCTTTATTCCATCTCCAAATGATGTGTTACAATAGTGTAGAGAAGATGTGTAACTTATATGATTTTTCGAGTACCATAATTCTTACTATATTTCTCCACTTCATGAGGTACAATTGGTGATTCTTGTTGAAAAAATGAGTTGGTGCGCACACTTGTTCATAACACAAATGCATGCTTTACCCTATGATAGATTAGGTGACACCATTCTTAAGGGTAAAACGTCATTTTTGTTCTCCTTCGGGTCATGATGGATTGTGTTTGAGTTATAGTGGTCCAAATATACTCCTAGGTGCTTTCATATAGAATTTTGATTTGCATTCACCTTAGTTAACTTAGTTTTCATTTTTTTTTATAACATAAAACTCCAAAAACATGTTTTACCTTTGGTTTGTGTGGTTTGTTTCTTATGGTTCTTTGTAGGGGATGTCTCCAAGGAAATCAATGCCACGAGGAACAAAGAAAGATCATCACAAGGACAAAGGCAAGGTCATTGCCATTACTTCGCAAAGAAAAGCTCCCACACAACAAGGCCACTCTAACACCCCTGATGTGCAATACACACTTGATATCTCAAAGGATCTGGCCAAAGATGTTGATAAACTCAAATTTGCCAACGCAGAAATGCGTGACCTTTACAATGAGTGGGTGCACACTAGGGGCTTCAACCCCGAGAAAGTGTTTAATGTGAAGGGCGTTCGTGATCATTTCCCAGATATTGTCAGACAAGTCAACAAGTTTGCTTAGGAAGTATTCACTGATATTGACCCCGAATCGCCCCTGTGCTTTTATTTTCCTGATCTTGTAATGGAATTCTATGCCTCCTACGTCATTCGGCACAATCAACAAAAGTATAAACCACCAGTGGCAGCTCACCCTTGCCTTCGGAGTGTACTTGTTAGAGGAGTGGAAGTGTCGTGCTCCACTTCTGCAATTAACAAGTTATACTTTGGTCATGATTGTGCACCGGGGGTTGAGAGCAAGAGGTGAATGCTTGAGGGGAACGCTCATTTTCCATGGCTTTCCAAAATAATTGCTAAAGGTCTTCCACTATGGGCAAATGGGATTGGACAAATCAAAAGACGAGATCTTTCTATTCAAGCCAAGCATTGGCTCGGCTTTGTGGGAAATCGGTTGCTTCCTTCCAAAAATGATCAAGATGTCACTCTTGAAAGGGATATTCTTATGAGTTTTATTATGGATGGGTTGGATGTCAACCCGAGAGAGATAATTACTGAAGTGATAAAGATCCAATCCAAGCAAGTGGGCACGCTACTACCTTTTCCTGCTCTTATATCGGCTTTATGTGCAGTCCACCATGTTCCTCTCTTCCCAAAGATTGACAAGAAAATAAAATGCATGGGAGTCATTGATATTCGTACCAGTCAGGATGACGATAATCCAGTAGGTTTAAAAAGAAAGTTTGGGGAGGATTTAGGTTCTTCCATGAGAGAGGTGCCTACTGCTAGCACCTCTCCTATGACTTCTCATGTTTCAGCATATGGTGACATACATATGGATCATGATCTCCCTCAGGCACCGCCTTCAGCACACTCTACGCAGCCGGCACAGCCTCCTCGGTCTTCTACGCTGACATTTGCTAAGGTTGCAGCCATGACTTTGGCAAATGACAGCTCTATCTCCCGCTTGGTGGCCGACATTCCTCATTTCATTCAGGTGGCTATTGAGCGGAGCCTTGGGGCTTTACATGCTCAGATGATAGACTATGAGTGGAGATTATCCGCGGTTGAGGCCCGGGAGGATAGTGAGGCAGTTACTACTCTCAGGACAGATCTTGCGAGTCTGAGTGATGAGATGCAGTCGATGCAGCCCTCCATCTCTTTCGATGATATCCAGTTCACTATCCCACAGGCAGAGACTTGCCCCATCCTTCCATTTGCAGACTTGTTTGGGTATTCTCCTGTGGGGGAAGAGACAGAGATCGAGTTTGGCATAGGGCTCTCTGAGGATCAGTAGGTAGAATTGGCCAAAAGAAAGTCCATTGAGGAGCTCCAGGCACAGGCAGTTGGTGCTAGCCCTAGCTCTCGGCCTTTTGAGGAGGTTCATACAGGAGCCCAGTCTGAGGAGGCTCCTACTGTTACAGCCCCAGCATCAGCACAGCCATCACATAATACAGATCCGAGCACCTAGTGCGCCTCAGGGAGTTTTTCCTTTCACTCCTTTCCTTTTTGTCCTATATTAATTGCATTGGGTACAATGCAAGACTTTTTAGTGGGGGGTAGGCCAATTCATTCATTTTACTTTATGGTATGTAATATTAATTCATGATTCTATTTGGATGCCATCTTGTTATGAGTTTTGACTCGGATATAGCCCTTACCAGGCCATTCATTTGTGTTGATTTGGATATTGCCCTTTCTGGGCCATTTTTGTTGATTCGAATATTGGACCATCTTTGTGAAGTTGTGATTTGGATAGTGCCCTTGCCGGGCTCTTTTTGCATGCTAGTCCTAATTTAAGTTTGGGGGAGTTGAAGAGGTTCAAAGGTCCCTCCAAAATTGTCGTGGCAAACAAAAATGATTTGAGAAAATGATTTTGTTTTAGAAAAGAAAAGAGCAAAGTGGTTCCAAGCCTCCTCTTGTGTGTGACCTGTTAATTCAGTTTTTGGATCATGCTTCATAAGTCTTTGACTTAGAGTAGGTTGTCAAGTTCATTTGCTTAAAGTTGGGGGAAAGACTAGCTTTCTATTTTAAAGAAAAAGTGCCTAGTGTGGTGAGGTTTTTGATTAATTCTTGTACACACATGATAGTCTAGAACTTGTCTCGCGTGTATTCAAGGCGAAATTTGGGACCTAACTTGGTTTAGAGAATGACCCGAGGCCATCTTGTCCACCACTCGACCTAAATTCCCACCTTGACATTTATCCCTAGTTAACCCTGTTGAGCCTTTCACCACTTTTTTCTTGGATATGACCATACTATGACACCCCACTTTCGTCTTTGACAACCCTTTTTCTTGTCTATCACTCAATCTCTGTAGACACATCGCATGATTTTTAATGTGAACCAATATAGGCAAAGGCCTAAGCTCGGAGAAGCATGATTGTGAAAATGGTTGAGATGGAAGTTAAAAGTTAAGTTGGAGAAAAAAGAGATGTATAAAATTTTAAAGGGAGGTGTATGCTTGGTTGTTGCATAAACAAATGAATAAAGAAATATAATGGAGAGTAAAGTTTGTAGAGAGAAAAGAGAGGTATGAGTTACTAATGAATAAATGAAAGGGCTTGAACAAAGTGGGCCTAAGAAATGATAATGCGATTGTGTTTAGGGAAATCTTCTAGTCACTTGATCCATAAACCCTTCCTCTCAACCGAACCTTCGTCATTGCCCGCAAGTCCTTAGTGACTTAAAACCTTGTTGGTCCCCATTAGTGGCGAATGACACAAAGGGCAAGCCTATGGTTCTACGTGTGGTACTTAAATTTCTTTGTGAGAGTGAGAGAGAGTTCATTCTATCCTTACCCCCCTAGTGAATCACATTACCTTGTGGGTGTGGAGAAAACTTTTGCAAGTGAGAGGCATGGACACCTTGAAAGAGAGAGTGATGTCCTACCTTCAATTTGGGAAAATGAGCAAGACAATTTGCAATTTGGAGATGAGACAAGCTTTGAAAAATCTTATGTCACACCTTGAGAATCAGCCCAACCTAAAAATTATTTGTTTGAGGAATTTGTCTCTTGGTTAATGAGGATTGATTTGTGAAAAAGAAACCATGTTCCGCTTGTTTGTCATGACTTATTGGAGGAACCGATTGAACTTTATAGGTTTAATGGTTTAGTGATGTCCCTTGTGGTTGTTCATGGTTAAGAGCATCCTTTTCTTTTCACTTTAGGTGTTCTTGATTACTTGAGGACAAGCAATAGTGTAAGTTTGGGGAAGTTGATAAGTTGACATTTTACCCGATTCTTAGTACATTTGAGCTTGGATTATCTTGAAATTCGCATTAATTTGATATAAATTCTCATGTTATATGGCTCTTGTATGCAGGTAATGGTTGAATTCAAGCCCGAGCTAATCATGCAAGTCAATGGGAGTTCAAATAAAGTGAAGAAAGGATGCTTGATTTAACCCCCCGGGGAGACTAACAACCACCTGTGCACGCAGGTCAGGAGATGCGCACGCAGGTAGCTAACTGAGGAGCGGAGCAGCACAATGCAGTGCCATCTGCGCTAGCCTCCTGCGCAGGCAGGTCAGGAGATACGCACACAGATGGCTGATTGACGAGTTGAGCAGCGCGAGGCAGTTTCATCTGCGCTAGCCTCCTGCGCGCGCAGGTCATCCATCTGCGCTGGAACCTGCGCCAGCAGATGGCTAGTGCAGGGGCATTTTCGTCATTTGTCTGGACGCGATTTTTTTACTATAAAATGTAATTTTTCCAGCTCTGAAAGGATCTTTTGGGCATTCTTATAGAGATATAGAAAGGAGGAGTGAACCCTACAGAGAAACAAGCTATATTCTTACATTCTTGCATTAATTTCGAATAAAATTCTTGTAAGCAATTGGATCCTATGGAAGTTTGGGAAGAGAATTTGGGTAATTATCTTCTATCTTCTTCTATGAGTAGCTAAATTCTCTACTTGGGGTTATGCTCAAGTAAGGTGTGATAAGTGTATGGGTTTTGTTTATTTGATTATTGTTTAGAGAAGTGCCATGGGTTTTAACCTCGTTCCATGTTTTCATTCAAATTAGAGGTTGCAAACTCTAATTAACTATAGAACCCTTATAATCCTTGACAAAGGGGATAAGGGTGAGGAATGGGCTTGAACAATAACCTGACGTGTGTCATTTAATAGCATCTCTTAGACGTAAGGATGTCAATTGAGGTCTTGGATTGGTTGTATAAGCTGCACTTTTGAGGTGTTCGAAAGAACCCAGTTGTGAAACCTTGGTGTTTGGTTGACAAATCAACACTAAGCACCTATAATCTAAATTACCCATAGCTCTTAGCTAGATATAGTCAAATATTCACCACACCCATACACAATTTCACTCCTATGAAGGCATAACCCCAAGTCCCGTAATATACTTGATTTCAACTCCTTTTCTTTAGTGTTGACCTTGTGTGTCCTAAACTGCAAAAGTCTAAATAGTTACAAGTTAACAGACAATAACCCCCCCCCCCCATTTACTTTTATGTATTATTTTCATAGCATCGCGTGTTAGCACTAGTTTCTTGTGACACTTAGAGGTGAAAGCTATCGCGTTCATTCCTTGTGGATTCGACCCCGACTCCAAGTTGGGTAATTATATTGCTAACGATCGCTTACATTCTACTCTGGGGTGTATTTGAGCGTTATCAAAAATCTCGAATTGATGATTTGTTTGATCAGTTGCAGGGCGCCAAGTGTTTTTCAAAGATTGACTTGAGGTCGGGTTACCATCAAGTCAGAGTTAGAGAAAAAGATGTACCCAAGATAGCTTTCCGAACACGGTATGGCCATTATGAATTTTTAGTTATGTCATTTAGACTAACAAATACCCCAATTGTGTTCATGGATTTGATGAATAGGGTGTTTAAGTCATTTCTAGACGTGTTCGTGACGGTATTTATAGATGACATCCTGGTTTATTCAAATTCACAAGAGGACCATGCTAAGCACTTACGGCAGGTGTTACAGATTCTTCGAGAGCGTAAGTTGTATGCGAAGTTTTCTAAGTGTGAATTTTGGTTGAAATCCGTAGCACTCCTGGGTCACATTGTGTCAGATGAAGGGATTCGAGTTGATACACAAAAGATTGAGGCGGTGAAGAATTGGCCAAGGCCTACGACGCCCACGAAAATTCGTAGCTTCCTAGGGTTGGCAGGTTATTATCGAAGATTTGTTGGAGGTTTTTATTCTATTGCTGCACCTTTAACGAAGCTTACACATAAGGCAGTCAAATTTCAATGGAATGATGCATGTGAGAAAAGTTTTCAAGAACTGAAAGATAAATTGACTTCCACACCGGTGTTAGTACTTCCGAAAGGCATCGAAGGTTACGCAGTATATTGTGATGCTTTCAGAATTGGACTAGAGTGTGTATTGACGCAGCACGGTAATGTCATAGCGTATGCCTCACGACAGTTGCGGCCACATGAGAGAAACTATCCCACACACGACCCTGAGTTAGCAGCTGTAGTATTTGCTTTAAAGATATGGCATCATTATTTGTATGGAGTTCATGTTGATATCTATACTGATCACAAAAGTTTGCAATATATCTTTAAGCAGAAGGAACTCAATTTGAGGCAACGAAGGTGGTTAGAGCTCTTAAAAGACTATGATATTGATATTCTCTATCATCCAGGAAGAGAAAATGTGGTAGCTTATGCATTGAGCCGCAAGGCAGTAGGAAGCACTAGTGGTCAGTTGACTAAAAAGCAAGAGATAATCAAAGATTTACATCAACTAGCCAGCTTGGGAGTTCGTCTTCTTGAATCTTCAGATGAAGGGGTTATTGTGCAAAATGCAGCAGAATCCTCCTTAATAGCTGAAGTGAAAGAGAAGCAGTTTGCGGATCCTATGTTATTGAAGCTGAAAGAAAATGTACAACAGGGTCTGACTAAGGCCTTTGATCTTACACAAGAAAAGGTACTTCAATGCCAAGGTAGATTGTGTGTACCGGATGTAGATTAGTTGAGGAGACGAATTATCACGGAGGCACATCATTCGCGATATTCTATTCATCCGGGAGCTACCAAAATGTACCATGACTTGAAAGAAATGTATTGGTGGGGAAATATGAAAAAGAACATTGCAAAATTTGTAGCTCAATGCCCAAATTGTCAGCAAGTGAAAGTAGAGCATCAGAAACCAGGAGGTTACATGCAATGTATCAATCTTCCAGTCTGGAAATAAGATATGATTAATATGGATTTTATCACAGGTTTGCCTCGTACACTGCGGAAATTTGATTCTAGTTGACAGGCTTACCAAGTCAGCGCATTTCCTACCAGTCAAGACCACCTATACAGCTGAGGATTATGCAAGATTTTATGTTAAAGAAAAAGTGCGGTTACATGGGATTCTGATCTCCATTATATCAGACAGGGGAGCTCAGTTTAGTGTGCATTTTTGGAGATCTTTTCAGCGGAGTTTGGGTACACAGGTGAATTTGAGTACGGCTTTCCATCCTCAGACAGATGGACAAGCAGAACGTACTATCCAAACGCTTAAAGATATGCTACGAGCTTGCGTGTTAGATTTTCAAGGCAGTTAGGATGACCATTTGCCTCTTATTGAATTTGGTTACAACAATAGCTATCATGCAAGTATTAAAATGGCACCTTATAAAGCTTTGTATGGAAGGAAATGTAGATCACCAATCGGATGGTTTGAAGCAGGCGAAACTGCTTTACTTGGGCCGGATCTTGTTCATCAAGCTATGGAGAAAGTTAAAGTGATCCAATAGCGGCTACAAACGGCCCAAAGTCGCCACAAGTCATATGCTGATGTTAGAAGAAGAGGGCTCGAATTCGCCATATGTGATTGGGTATTTTTGAAGGTATCACCAATGAAAGGGGTAATGCGGTTCGGAAAGAAAGAAAAATTGAGTCCACGTTATATAGGCCTAAATGAAATTATTAGACGATTTGGGCAAGTTGCGTATGAGTTGGCACTACCCCAAGAACTCTCCACGGTCCATCCAGTGTTTCATGTTTCAATGCTTCGAAAGTGCATAGGAGATCTATCTCGTTTTACTCTCATTGAAGATGTGCAAGTTACGGAGGATCTTACCTATGAGGAGATACCTATTGCCATTATGGATAGACAAGTGAAGAGGTTGAGGAATAAAGATATAGCTTCCGTGAAGGTACTTTGGAGAAATCAACAAATAGAAGAAATCGCATGGGAAGCCGAGGAAATGATGAAGTCCAAGTACCCTCATCTGTTCCAGATGGAAGAGAAAGTTCAAAATGCGAGATCGAGGTGATAACAAGTAAGTATCTATGAGCATTATGAGTACACGTATATATAAATGCTAATATAGAGATGCATTTGTTGTAATCGAGAAGATGTTGTTAACATTCGAGGATGAATGTTCCTAAAGGGGGAAGAATGTAACACCCCGTACCTTCCTGACCCTACTTGATAATCTTGAACCATGTTTACCCTAGGTTCGAGAGCAATACGTACGTATTTTGCATTGTTATTGATGGAACATTTGATATTGTGCTAGTAAATGTGATTAGACCTTTGTAGTAAGTGGTGTTTGTGACTTTGTGGAGCATTTGTGGGGTGAAAAGTGAGGTTTAAGGGACATCCAAGCAAAGGATCTTAAATATAAGAGGTAAGCAAAAGGTTGGGACTTGAAAAATCCAACCAAATCCGCAAAGAAAAGTCGAAATCAAAAATTTGGCATGGGGCGCTGCAGGTGGAGTGTCAGGCCACTTTGGCCTAAATTTTTGTTGGCACAGGCAGAAAGGGGGTGAACCCAAGGGCGTGCCAGGCCTCCCTTGCCCACTTTTCTTTTGCTGAAATTTTCTCAAGTGTCTAGGGCGCCCGGGGGCGTGCCGGGGTACTTTTTGCCCGATTTCTTCTACGATTTTAAGTCTATAAAAAGGACTCTTGGGTTATGGTATCATTATTCCATCATAATAAGACTACTCTCGAGAAATTTTAGCATCTGAGTTGGGGTTAATTCTTCGTCGCAAGTATTTTATCAAATTATGTTTAATTAAGCCATGGGTGGCTAGAATTTCTTATTTTTGAAATTGAGGCTACGAACATGAAATTCGTGTGTCAATATTATCGAGGCATTTATGGAATTATTTTAACATGATATATATGGTGGATTACACATTGAAATTGGTGGGCTAAGTTAATATGTGTAATTGGGCTCAATTTAAGGCCCAAAATGGAATAAAAGACATGGCCCAAAAGGGTAAATGACACATTCTTCCATTTGACCAAGAAAATATGGCATTTAATGCCCAAGGATTGGATAAGTATGACTTGAGTACTATATAAAGGCCAAAAATCAGATTTATTCATTAAAACCCACATGCCATTTCTAGATTTTTCTAAACTTTTCTCTCAACTCTCAAACCCTAAGGCAACCATTTCTTGGGAAAAGATCATCACTTTGCAAGCTTGGGTAAGTGTTTATTCTTGTGATTTAGTATATTATATGCATGAGATATGGTGTAGATCATGATGGTTAAGTTGGCAAGTGTTGAATAGTGCACTTTTGCTTTTTGGTAAAAGATGTGTCTTCTTGGTGATTTAAACTTGAAAAAGGACTTGAGGTTTTGGTGAAAGTGCATAGTATGGATGAAATATCAACACGTATGGTGTGGTTATGTTCCTTAACTTGTTATTTTTTTATAATTATGAATTGTGGGATTATTGTCTATATGTTGTTATAAAATGTATTGCGGTGATTTGATGGAATAATTGTGATGTGGTGTTGATGGAGAAGTGTAAAGTATGAACTTGGTGTGACATGCTATTGGTTTATGATGTATTGGTCAATGTATGGAATGTTGTGGTATTGTTGGTATGATAATTTCATCGATGGTATTGTCAAGGGGGAAAGGACATTTTAAAGCAATCATGTAACTCATTGTCGTCGTATGCACTTGTAAGGTAGTTGGTTGTTAACGTAAGCTCCGTTATGTACTTGTGTTGTAGAGTGAAATGTAAGGAAGGAGATGGACTATTGTATTCACGTATAGAATTGTATATTCATATTGGGAAGATAAGTTATGTAAGGTTACTCTTTTCGTATCATTCTGCAGCATATAATTTACACCTTGTTATTGTACTTACTCATTTCCAAAATGTCCTAAGGCATCTCATTTCAGGTTATCATCTATTGTTAATCATATATACCTTATTCTTGATGTATTGTTATTCATTTGTCACATAATTATGAACATGGTTCCATGTTCCAATAATGTTACATTCAAAAGTTCCAATAATGACATAATCATTGAATGAACTATTTCTAAGATTGAGGAAGTGAGGTAGTCTCTATTCTTGGGTGGTATCCCAGGGGTTAAAATACCTAGCATGGGTCGATCCTAATATCTCGGGTGGTATCCCAGGGGTGAAAAGAACACCTAGCATGGGTCAATCTCGCTACTACAGGTGGTATCCCAGGGGCAAAAGAAAAGCCTAGCATGGGTCGATCTAGAAAACTGTTGATTACCCACTGATCAGCTTAGGGCCCGGGCATTGTAAGAATGAGTAGTGAATGAAGAAGTGAGTGATGAACGAATGAATGAGCGTAAAAGTAAAGAAAGTAATCCACGTAATGTAAATATTTCCATACATATAGAATGGTGACTTATCCATACTGGTTATTCACTTATATTAATTCCATTGAAGTATTTACGTATCATATAGTTTCTTATGGCCTTACATACTCAGTACATTCTTCGTACTGACGTCCCTTGTGGGACTTACCTTACTTGCTACAGGCACAGGTACTAGTAGACCTCCACAGTAAGTTGTGGGTCATCTACTGATCTTTGGTGAGCTCCAGTTGGTTCGGGGCTTTTCGAGTCACAGTTGTATATTGGTTTTGGTATTTTAAATATTGTGTAAATCTGGGACTTGTCCCAAATTTAGGATGGTTATGTGTGTACTTCTGTTAGAGGCTTTTGTAGACATATGTGGGTATATGAATGTAAGAGACATATGTCCATCTTGACTTGATGGCCCTAACGGCCAAGTTCACGTATGTATGTATCACATGTTCCATGATTTTCGATATTAGCATTTTATGTCCTTACGTGGTGGTGATGTTTCTTATGGCATGCATATGAAAGGACATGAGTAAAGATTGGTTCTCTCGGGCCTTATCGGCTTCGGGTCTGCCTCGTTGGAACTCGGGGCGTGACAAAAATATTATTAATAATTTAGAGTTTTTTTATTTTTTTTTCTAGCGTAGTATTCTTAGAAGACATTAAGCATATAACTTCACATAGTAATATTATTATTTATAAAAGAAAGGACTAATTTTAATTAATAAGAAGTTAGTCATTTGTTTGCAATGCATTACCTATTATATTGTTGTAAAAATTTTATTTATTAATATGAAGATTTGAGTTGTTTAATTCAAAGTTCTAAAATATTTTTGATGAAAAGTAGATAGTTCTTCTTTCTTTTTTATTTAAATTTTGTACCTTTAATTTCTTTCAACCTTTAATACTATTTCAAGTAAAATTAAAAATCATAAAATTCATATTAAATTTTTCAGGGCCTCAAAATTTTGGGGGGCCTAAATCAAATGCTTTACTAGTCTTACCCTTCAGCCACCCCTGTCGGGAGCACACCTTTCTTCCTCACGTCTACACTCAGCAACCACAACCATCTATCACAAAAAGAGCAGCTCCAACACTAGTTAAACACCGTGCAAATTCCATTGTCTTTTCGGTGAAGACACCACTGTCCCAGTCCATCTCTACCTAAGATCACCACAACAGCTGTAAAGCAACCTCATTTTAACACCACTGCTCCTCCACCGCTAACCACCATCACGTCCATTCTCTTTGACGTCAAAAGAATCTATATTTATCCCTTTTCTATGTCCAGAATCATGACTTTAACCATCCCTATTTTGATTTTATGTTTTCCGTTTTCCAACAGGATTATTTGAGTTCACCTTGAGGTTTTCGGTACCAGTCTTAATCGCAGAAGATTTTTTCAAAAGATTTGAATTCCTACTGTGCTCCTCCATAGAAAGGTTTCTTCATTAAATTTAAAAAGGTCTATTCTCTCCTTTTTCTCTTAAAATTTAATCATGGTGCATTAAGAAGTTCGATTTTGTTTTATGTACTTTGTAATAATAAATTATTATTTATTTAAAAGTAGTATTTAATTTTGGTCAAAATCTCTCAGTTGGCCAATGTCTACCAATGTCTCTTTTCTTAAAGATTTTAGTTGTTTTCAATTGTATTTAATTGACTCCAATAGCCTTATGGATCTTTGTATTTTTACTGTTGGTTGATGATTTCATTAGGCTATATATAATTCCTCAATCATTGCTGGGTTTGAGATAATATTTAAGCTTTGTTGTTCCTGCTCCTAGTTTATACTAGAAGAGTTTGTTGAATCCTGGGGGGTACACCATACCAGTGAAATATCCTTAAGGACAGTGTCACACATGCCTCAAGCCTTTGAGATATCCTATTATTTCAATGATTGTGCAACAAGATTTTACAATAATATTAAGGATAATTATCTTTCGTTGTCATGGATCAAGGAAAGCTCAACTTTATTTTGCGAAAAAAAGTTGTGATTTTGGTCTTGATAATTTTGATACTTTGTGGTGTATCAAAGAGTGACGTGCTTGGGTGGACATGCGTTGATTGCTTTGACTGCAAATCTTGGCTATACGGTAAAACTTTTGGTATTGGTGGTTCCACACTTGTTATATTTTCAACTATAATTGTCTTCGCCAAATTACTCAACCTTTGAAATTATGCTTCTAAGGTACGTAATTATACTATCGTCTCTACTCTTTTTGATGAAAATGAACATGATTACAAGCCTGAAATCTTTAATAAAACCTTTATGAAAAGGGTTGAAATTGCCAATCCTGCTAAGCCAAAAAACAATTTGGGTAAAGCAAATGATATTGTTGTTGTGGTCATTTCTCAAGTGAATGTTGTGGCTTATGTGAGTGACTGGGTGGTAGCTTCTTGTGCTACTAGGCATATTTGTGCCAGTAAAATAATTTTGTGTCTTAGACCTAAGTCAATAAAGGAGAAGAACTTGTATATCTTAGTGATTCAAAACCACTAAAGTTCTTGAAAAAGGAAAAGCTCTTCTTAAACTCACATCTAGAAAAACTTTGGCTTTAACTGAAGTGTTACATATTCCTAATATTCAAGACAATTTAGTCTCTGTAGATTTATTAGGAAATGCCAGAGTGAAGGTTTTATTTGAGTCTAATAAAGTTCTTTTAACAAAAATATAATATTTTTGTGGGCAAAGGATATTGTAGTCGTGATTTAATTGTACTATATGTTATGAATAAAAATACTAGTACTTTTGCTTATCTGATTGATCTTTTTGATTTATGGTATGCTAGACTTGGACATGTTAGTTTATCATACATTAAGAAAATGCATTCTCAAGGTCTTCTTGCTAATGTTAATTTTTCTAGCATTAATAAGTATGAAATTTATGTTTAAGCTAAACGGCTAAAAAGTCTCATGCTTCTGCTTTTAGAAAATCTAATTTATTAGATTTAGTGCATACTGATTTGGGAGACTTGAAACAAACCATGACTAAAGGCGGTAAAAGATATTATGTCACATTTATTGATGATTTTTCTAGATATATAAAAGTATATTTGTTGAGAAATAAAGATGAAGCTTTTGATATGTTTTATTACATAAATCAGAAGTAGAAAATTAATAGAATAGGAAAATCAAAAGAGTAAGATCTGATAGAGGTGGCGAATATATTTTGTTGAAGGATTTTAGTGAAAAAGAAGGAATTATTCATGAAGTTACTCCTCCATACTCACCCGAATCGAATGGAGTAGCTGAAAGAAAAAATAGAACTTTAAAAAAATGATGAATTGTATGCTTGTTAGTTCATGTGCATCTGATAATCTTTGGGGTGAAACTATTTTGTCTGCTTATCATTTACAAAATAGAATTGCTTACAATAAAATTGAAAAAACCGCTTATGAATCGTGGAAAGTTTATCCCCCTAACTTGAAATATTTGAAAGTGTCTTATCAAGGATATGTTGTCTAACCCTAAGAAAAGAAAAATTGGGTCCAAGACTTCTAATTGTATGCTTATTGGTTATGCCAATAATAGTGTTGCATATAGATTTCTTGTACTTAATAGTGAATCGCTTGAACACAATATTATAGTTGAAACAAAAAATGTTGAATTTTTTGAGAATATTTTCTCTTTAAAACGTGATAATATTTCTCATACTCATGCTTTTGAAAAAAAAAGTATTTCTAATTTTCAAAATGTTTATGAAAGTGAGGAATTGAGGAGAAGTAAAATACCAAGGAGAGAAAAACTTTTTGGTAATGATTTTTATACTTATATTGTTGATAATGATCCTTTAACTTTTTTTGAAGCAATTTCTTCTCCTCATGTGCCTCATTGTAAAGAAGGTATTAATCTGAAATAAATTCAATTTTATAAAATAATACTTGGGAATTTGTTGATTTACCCTCGAAAACTAAACCCATTGGTTGTAAATGAATTTTCAGAAATAAATATTATCCTGATTGTTCTATTGATAAATATAAAGCTAGACTTGTTGCTAAAGGTTTTACTCAAAAATAAAATATTGATTATTTCGATACTTATGCTCCAGTGACAAGAATTTTCTCTATTCGTGTCTCATTTGCTTTGGCATCCATTCATAAATTATTTATTCACCAAATGGATGTTAAAACTGCATTTTTAAATGGTGATTTAGAGGAGGAAATTTATATGGAGCAATCTGAAGGTTGTGTAGTAGCAGGTTAAGAAAATAAAGTTTGTAAATTGATTAAGTCTTTATATGGTTTGAAACAAGCTCCTAAGCAATGAAATGATAAATTCGATCATGTTTTGTTAAGTAATGATTTTACATTTGTTGAAGTAGACAAATGTGTTTATACAAAGCTTGTTGATGGTCATTGTGTTATTATATGCCTTTATGTGAATGACATGCTTATTGTCTGTGAAGTGGACTATTTTGGGTATCTAAGTTTGAAGCAATTGTCTCGTATTTTTTTGATTTGTTAAATATTAAGAAGAGACATACACTCATCTCTTTGAATATTTTTGCATGTACATTATAATGAAATGACATCGCTTGAACTTCGACCACAATGAGGGGAGGAGTCAACGCGTGAGCAGAGCTCAAATGAAGTCATCACCCCATCGGCAGTTAGGTACGTTTGAAAAAGGATGATAAAAAGGCTATAGGTGACTTTTCATATGAAGCACATATAGATTTATTAAAAAATAAAGCAAACTCGTTACTCCCTTCTTTTCTTATTTCATATGTCACCCTTTAAAAAGTCTCTCAGATTGGATAGCTTTTACTATCATGCTACATTTTCGACAAATATATTTTCATACGATCTATGTATCAAAATACTTTTTAGCTTCATATGACTTTCAAATGCTGAAATATTTTATTTAGTACTCTTGAATAAATTTCTTTAAGAATTCCTTTTGTCTTCGTCCTAAGGCGTTTAAGAGAGTCGATCATACCAAAAATAGAGTAGAAGGGAGCCATATCCTGATCCCCACACTCTCTCCCTCTTTCCTAATCTTAACCTTGTGCTTTATTGATTCATTCATTTATTTTAAATACTCATGTTAAATATGCCACCAAAACTAAGGTGACATATTTTGCTAACAAGTTTCTCAGTTGTTTGTAATTTATCATTGCCCCAATTTATGTTTGCTTGGTTTATGGACCTTGAGTTTATTTTAACACTACAAAGCAAAAGAACCCCCGAAAGTTTGTCAACCAAAAAAGGATGAAGGTCACCTCATTTCTTCTCCCTTATTCGCACACGAGTTATGATATTCTTTGTTTGCTATCTACACGTCACAAAGGCATTTTCTTATTCCCGATATGTATGTATTTAATTATAAACATTCTTGTGTGGCTTGCTGGAAACGACCAGGTTAGTTTTCTTTGTTCCCGTCGTCCTTTTTTTTTTTGGTGCACGAGAACATGGGTATGTGCGCTAGCTTCCTTCTCTTGTTTGACTATCTATTTTTCTTGAATTCCTGGGGCTATGAATTTTCTCTCATGAATATAATGTATATATTGTTCTTGGTTTTAATCCATTCTAAGATCTTTATAACTTTACTGTCAATAAATTCTTACACTTGGTTTTATCATATATTGGACTTTGATTTACAAAATTCACTTTTAGCTTGCTACACATTATTAAGGGTGTGTCAAAAAAAATATTTTCTAGGAAAACAAATTGTTTCTTACTTTTTTTTTGTGTTCGTTATACAAGTAGAAAAATATTTTCTAAAAACATTTATATTTAACACAAAAAATGATAACGAATAGGGTAAGAGGGGTGGGGTAAGAAAAAAAAAATAAAAAAACTGGGTGGTGGTGGTGGTGGTGGTGGCTGGTAGGGGGTGGGGTGGGGGTGGGGGTAGGGGTAAGATAAAAAATTTGAAATTTTTTTAAAAAATTAATTAATTTTTTTGGGGAGGGGATGAGTGATTTTGAAAGTGGTATGAAAATTGCAACTTGCTTAGTTTTTCCTACTTTGATTAAGGAAATCATTTTCCTAAGTTTGAATGAACTTGTTTTTCTAGGGAAAGTGTTTTCCAAATATTTTAGTCAAACGAATATGAGAAAATAGAAAAACATTTTCCTTCATACCGAACACACCCATAATTTTTCCTTTTTTTCTTTACACTAATAAATAATAAATACTAAGCTAAAATTTAATATTACTATTCAAATTGTTTTCAGTGTCTTTTGAATATTCTCTCCCGTTTACAAGGAATAAATATTGTGAGAAAGTACTTTAGTTTACTACTTTAATTAATTAAGTTGGAGGCTATTATGAAACTTTTCTCTTCCTATCTGTTAGTTGTTACAGTTTTTCATTTATTTTATATGCCGCACTTAAATATTTAAAAATACTTAGCTATTTTAGACTAATTGATCAGTATTTCATGTTTTATCATCTAATTCCCACATAATAAATGAATTCGGCAGGGATTCACATTTGTGGACCTCGAAAGATGTCTGACGCCTTCCTTTTAAGGTAACTTGAATCCTCACCCGAATTTCTGGTTGCATAGACTAAAATAGAGTTGTTTGCACAATTAGTCGTAGAATGGTTCCCTAACTCACCTTAATTCGTTAGATGATGACTCTTCTCTTTAAACATCCAAAAAGAGTTGTCAAGTCGAATCCCGTTTTTCGCAAGAAAAATGGGGCGCGGCAATGGATACTTTCATTTTGTTTTGGGTTGAATCCGTTGTTGACAATTATTAGTATTTTGGTACAATGACTTTCAGTCCTTGGGGTATTTTAGACATTTTCTATTTTTCTGCATTGGTTTTGTTATTGGACTATTCGAGATATTGGTTTATTAATGGAATGATTAGTTCTCTTAAAATCGGCTAAGTGTTGGTGTTGAGTAGTTTGGGTTGGATGGTTCTCCCATCGGAGGGTTAGAGTGGGTTCCACTCACGACGGGTTTGGGTCGTGACAAAGTTGGTATCAGAGCCCTAGGTTTGTTGATCTGGTTGTATTAAAACGAGTCCACTAGAGTCTTGCAGAGCGGTACGAAGACGTCTGTACTTTTCTTTGAGAGGCTATAGGACTTTAGGAAATTATCACTTTTTTTCTTCTTCCGTGCTATAAATTGATTCCAATTGGTATCTGGCGATCCAAATTGGTATCTGACCCTTCATTCTTTTTTTCCCAGATAGTGAACACCAGAGCCAGAGCAGCAACCCTCGCACCAGCAATTCTAGCTACGAGATAAACTGTTAGGGGTAGAGGAAGGGGTAGAGGAAGAAGGAGAGGTAGAGCAACACCCTCTAGGGGTGGAGCTCGAGCAATAGCTAATCCAGTCCATCAGAGATCTAAGACACCTCCCCCACCCCAGGATCTGTACGAGGAGATTGTGAATGAGGATGTTATGGAACAGGAGGAGCTAGCACCAACTGGGGATACAGCTCTTCTCAGATGTCTTTATAGTTGATCCTACTATGCCTGTTTATAAATTTCCTGGTGCTCAGCCTGCTGCTACTTTTGGTCCTAGGATGGGTGAGGCCTCGGAGAGTGAGATTTTCCCTCGCCCTATGTTAGGTCCTATCATAACTGGACTGAACATGACATGCTGACTAAATTTCTAAGGATGAACCCTCCTACTTATGTTGGTTCTAATACTGAGGATGCATTCGAGTTCATAGTTGATTGTTACGAGAGGCTGTATTATACGGGTATTATGGAGCAGCATAGGGTTGAGTTTGTAACCTTCCAACTGTAGGGTGATGCAATGTAGTGGTGGAAGGCTTATGTCAAATATCGTTCACCAGCTTTACCTTCATTGACATAGGCCTAGTTCCATACCTTGTTTTTTGAGAAATATGTACCCCATACTCTTCCTGATTGCAAAAAGGATGAGTTTCTGTCCCTTGAATAGGTCAATATATTTGTTGCATTGTACAAGGCTAAGTTCCATGCCTTGTCCCATTATGCTACTCAGTTTCTTAGTACAGAAGAGGATAGGATCCAGTTGTTGGTGAAGGGTTTGAACACTGACTTGCAGGTTTTGGTTGTGCATATGACTTATCTTGGAAGGACCTTTAATGATGTTGTTTATTATGTGAAGAAGGTAGAAGGAGTCAAACAGGTTTCCAGGCTGAGGTTATAGCAAATAAATCCCGAAATGCAGGTAACTTCGGTGGTTCTTAATCTAGGGCTTATTGCCATCAGGCCTATCCATCTCGCTCTTTTTAGTCAGCTCTGCCAGCTTCTACAGTGGGTGTGTTAGGGGCCACTCAGCATTCCTTAGTTGTGAGAAGCCAAGGGGTTTCATATTCTTCTACTAGCAAGCCTTCCCTAGATCGAGTTTGCCATAATTATGGTGTTATAGGGCACTTTAATATAGAGTGTCCTAATAGACAGGCTATTTCTCAGGGGCAGCATCAGGCTAGAGTTGTGGTTCCTACGGGTAGAGATGGCGAAGGTTACTGTAAAAGTCATCCACAGGGTTGGCGAGGTAATTACCAGGTAGGCCATGGTGGAAATTGAGGTGGTGGTAATACAGGAAGAGGTGGTGTTCAGCCTGCTAAAGAGGTTTCCCAGATTGATGATAAAACTTATTGTTATGCCTTCCTAGGAAAATCTAAGGCCGAGGCTTCCAATATTGTCATTACAGGTACTATTCTAATCTATGACCGGATGGCTACTATCTTGTTTGATCCAGGTTCCACTTATTCTTATGTATATGTTAAATTTGCCTTAGGATTAGACATGGTTTGTGATATACTTGACTCTCCTGTGTATGTTTCTACTCCAGTTGAAGACTCTGTGGTAGTGACCCAAGTGTATCGTACTTGCTCTTTTATGTTTATGGGTTTCCATACTTGGGTAGATTTGATAATCTTGGATATGCTTGATTTTGATATCATCCTGGGTATGACTTGGCTATCTTTGTATCATGTTGTTTTGAACATTAATGCTAAGACTGTGACCTTAAAGATGCCTGGTATAGATAGGTTAGAATGGGAAGGTGTGTATAAGCATAGACCTGTAAAAATTATATCTTTTATTCGGGCTACGAAGTTGTTTGGGAGGGGGTGTTCGAACTTTCTAGCACATCTTCAGGATGTAGTGCAGAGGTTCTTTCTATTGAGTCAGTTCCCATAGTGTCAGAGTTTCAGGAGGTATTTCACACTGATTTGCCTGGTATGCCTCCGGATTGAGACATTGACTTTTGCATTGACTTGGAGCCGGGCACTCACCCAATTTCTATTCCCCCTATCAAATGGCTCTGACTGAGTTGAGAGAGCACAAGACTCAGTTGCAGGAGTTTCTTGATAAGGAATTCATTTGTCCTAGTGCTTTGCCTTGGGTTACTCTAGTGTTGTTCGTTAAGAAAAATGATGGTGGCATGAGAATGTGTATTGAATACAGGCATTTGAATAGGGTTACCATTAGGAATAAGTATCCTTTTCCTTGAATAGATGATCTTTTTGACCAGTTGTAGGGTGCTTCAGTTTTCTCTAAGATATACTTGAGGTCAGGTTATCATTGAAGATTCGACCTGAGAATATACCCAAGACAACTTTCAGGACTCGATATGGGCATTATGAGTTCTTAGTGATGTCCTTTGGGTTAACTAATGCACCAGCAGCCTTTATAAGTTTGATGAATGGTATTTTTAAGTCTTTCTTGGATTCATTTGTAAATTTTTTATTGATGACATTTTGGTTTACTCCAAGAGTAAGGAGGAACATACAGGTTATCTTCGTATAGTCTTGGGGATTTTGAAGAAGAAGCAGCTTTATGCTAAGTTCTATAAATACGAATTTTGGATGTCTTCTATAGCCTTTTTGGGGCATGTGGTTTTAGAAAAGGGGGTGATGGTAGATCCCCAGAAGATTGGGGTTGTCAAGAGTTGGGTTCAGCCTAGCTCTATGACTGAGGTTAGAAGTTTTGTGGGTCTTGGTAGTTACTATTATAGGTTTGTCAAGAACTTCGCCTCCATTGCTATTCACTTGACAAGACTGACTAAGAAAGAGGTGTCATTTGTATAGTCTAACAAGTATGAGGAGAGCTTTCAATCAAGCCTCCTTTGACCATAGCTCCAATTCTTGCCTTATCAATTGAAGGTAAGGACTTTATTGTGTTTTTCGATGCTTCATACTCTAGTTTGGATGATATGTTAATGCAGGACAGGATTGTGATTGCCTATGCTTCAAGGCAATTGAAGCCGCACGAGAATAATTATCCAACTCATGACTTGGAGTTGGCAGCAATTTTTTTTGCACATAAGATATGGAGACACCACCTCTATAGTGTCAAGAGTGAAGTGTTTTCAGACCATCACAACTTGCAGCATGTTTTCACCTAAAGGGATTTGAACTTGAGGCAAAACAGGTGAATGGAATTATTGAAAGATTATGATGTGACCATTCAGTACTATCCAGGAAACGCCAATAGGGTGGTAGACGCATTGAGCCAAAAATCCATAAGCATAGGTAGTTTGGCTTGTTTAAAAGTATCAAGGCAGCTTTTAGCTAAAGAGATTCAAACTCAAGCATCGCAGTTCATGTAGTTAGTGTTTCTCAAAAGGGTGGAGTGTTGGCTAATGTAGAGGTGAGGTCAATATTCCTTGATCAAATCAAGGCTAGACAGTTTGAGGATGCGGACATATACAATATTCAAAACAAGGTGATGTGTGGTGAAGCTTCAGATGCCACACTAAATGTGTATGGAGTGTTGAGGGTGAGGGGATACGTGTGCATGCCTTGTGTCGGTGATGTGATTCTGAGTTTGCTCGCAGAAGCTTATGGTTCTTGATACTCTATTCATTTTGGTGCAACCAAGATATACCTTAACTTAAGATAGCTCTATTGGTGGCCCCGAATGAAGAGGGATATAGTGGAGTATGTGTTTAGATGCCATAACTATCGGCTGGTGAAGTACAAACATCAAAGGTCTGCAGGTTTGCTTCAGAGAATGGCTATTCCTGAGTGAAAGTGGGAAAAGATAGCCATGTATTTCATGGTGGGTCTTCCTAAGACCTTGGGGAAGCATGACTCAATTTGAGTCATAGTAGACAGGCTAACCAAGTCCGCTCATTTCATTTCAATTAAGGTAGACTATAATTCAAAACAGTTAGCCAAGATTTATGTCAAGGAGATATTGAGGTTGCATGGGGTGCCAGTTTCCATTATTTCTTATAGAGGTACGTAATTCACCTTTAAGTTTTGGGAAAAGTTGCATGAAGAGTTGGTTACCAAGCTTGACCTTAGCACTGCATTTTATCCTCAGATTGAAGGGCAGTCTGAGAGGACTATTCAGGTGCTTGAAGATATGTTACGGGCCTGTGTGATTGATTTTGGTGTTCATTGGGATAAGTTCTTGTAACACCCCATACTTTTCTAACTCCATTAGATACCTTGGGGTCATATCTACCTAGGTGTCGAGATTTCATGGGTATATGGGTATGTGTTTTATAGTGTCATTGGTAAAACATTTGATATCGGACCTAATATGTGCGGTTAGACCTTCGTAGGAGGTGTTTTGTGATTTCGTGGAGCATTTGTTTGATACCCCGTACACATTCCAACCTCATTTGGTGACTTGGAGTCATGTTTACTTGATGATTAAGATCACTAAGTAAGTATTTTGTAGTGTTTTGATAAGGTATTGGACGATATGCAAGTGTTGGAAAAATGGCCGAAAAATTCAACAAAGCATGGAAACTTGCTCCACTCCCTGTTTTAGGGGGTGTGGCGCAAGTCCCTGATTCATAGGGCAGTGATTTCTTGCGCCACTGCCTTGCTTTGCAGCAGTGGCGCAAGGCACAAAAAATGTGCCCTTCCGGGTTCGTTTCGCAACGCAATTCTACGTCGATTCTTATATGGTTTCTTTTGGTTCTTTGGAGTTATTTGAGCATTTTTAAAGCTTCAAATACTTCAATACACTCCTACATACTTCTACACGATCAAACCATGAAACATAAGTAATTATATAAAATGTTCAGTGAAGCCATGGGCGACTAGAATTTCTATTTTTGCGAGTGAGATGACGAATGAGAATCTTGTAAACAAATATTGTCGTGATATTATGGAATTATTTAAACATGAGATATATGATGGATTACATATTAAATTTGATGGGTTAAATGGATATGTGTCATTGGGCTCACTTAAGGCCCAAAATGAAGCCAAAAAGGCAAGGCCCAATGGGGCAAATGACCCATTCTTCCACTTTGACCAAACAACCATTGCATTTAATGCAAGAAAATGGCTAAGGATGACTTGAGCACTATATAAAGGCCCCAAAATCTGATTTTTATTCCTAAACACACACAACACATTTTGAGAATTTACAAGATATTTCCTTTTGGTTCTCTCAAACCCTAAGAACCCTAAGCCCTTTTCTTTGGACAAGATCATCCTATTCCAAGCCTTGGTAAGTATTTATTCTCATGGATTAATATATTATATGCATGGGAGAGTATGTAAATCATGTTGATTATGTTGGCAAGCTGGTGAATAGTGCATTTTTGCTTTTGGTAAAAGATATGCCATCTTTGTGATTTGGACTTGAAATATGACTTGTGAATTTGATGAAAGAGCATGGTATGGATAAAATATGAACATTTAAAGTGTGATTTTGTTATTAAACTTGTTATTTTCAAATAAGTGTAAATTGTGGGATTTTGGTCGATATGTGTTATGAGGTATATTAAGGTAATTTGATGGATTATTTGTGATGTGGTGGGGATAAGTAAGTGTAAAGGAGAAGTGTTCTGGTGAAATGTATTGATTATCATGTATTGGTCAATGTATGGAATATTGGGGGATTTTTGGAATAATAATTTCATCAATGGTTTTGTCAAGGGGAATGGCATGTTTAAAGACAAACATGTAACTCATTGATGTTATATGCATTTGTAAAATAGTTGATGGTTAATGTGAATCCCGTTATATATTTGTGGTGTAGAGTGACACATAAAGAAGGAGCGGGACTATTGTATGCACCACTAGGATTCTATATTCGTATTGAGAATACAAGGTATGTAAGGTTACTCTGACCGTATCTTTCTGCGGCAAATAGTATTCATATTGACATTACGCTTGTTCCATCCTGAAATGTGCTAAGGTATTCTATATCCGGTTATCAATGGTAATTATCATATGTTTCCTACTCATTGATCAATTGTGAATCTCATGTCTCATATTCATGGCTAATGTTTCAAAAGCCCAATAAGGTTACGTTCCAATGTTCCATAGTGGTTATACTCATGTATCTTGTTCATTGATTATTGTCTAATGGTTTCAATGGTGTTATGTTTCGAATAATGTTTATTCACATGTCCCTCACTCATTGGTTAATGATCCAAAACTTCAAGTAAAGTTGTGACTATCATGGTATCAATCTCAAAGTAATAAACAAAGTAATGCATATATGGTCAATGATCAAGTATGGGTGGCAGCTTTGGGGGCAAAATGCCTAGCTCAAGCCGATCCCGAGGTTATTGGATCAGGGGGAAGTCCTAGGGGCATAAGCCTAGCTCGGACCGATCCTGACAGGGGGCAGCTCTAGGGGTAATAACCTAGCTCGAGCCGAACCTGAAATGTTGTATGGGTGGCAGCTCTAGAGGTACTAACCTAGCTCGAGCCGATCCCGATATATACATTGATTCATAGGGTGGAAGCTCTAGGGGCATAAGCCTATCTCTAGCCAATCCCAACATAACGCTATGTTATGATTAAAACCCACTGTTCAGTCGGGGCCCGGGTATCACAGGTCAAAGGCAAAGATGAATAATCATGGAAGTAAAGATACAAAGAATGTAATGAAAGCAAAATACATGGTTTCCAAAGTACAGAATAGTGACTCATCTACATTGTGACTTATCTATATTGGTTATGCATTTGAACTTGAGTTCTTGACATATTTTCATATCTTACAAGTTTCATATGGCTTTACATACTCAGTACATTCTTCGTACTGACCCCTCTTGAGGAATTTACCTTACTTGCTGCAGGCGCAGGTACTAATAGGCCTCCACAGTAGGTTGCCAGTGTTGCAGATCTTTGGTGAGCTTTAGTTAGTTCGGGGCTTCTCCGAGTCGCAGTTGTACATATGTTTTGGTGTTGTACATGTTGTATAAAGCGGGGACTTGTCCCGACTTTTAGATCATTTTGGTCAATGCATTTGTTAGAGGCTTTTGTAGATGGATGTGGGTGTATAAATGTAAAAGGGATATGTCGTTCTTGACTTGGTAGCCTCAACGGCCAAGTTTCGCATATGTATATGTATGTATCATGTTCCATGAATTCCATTGTTGGTATCTATAGCTATTATGTGATTATAGGTTTCTTATGGCATGCATATGATTTAATAGAGACAAAGCTTGGTTCTCTCGGGCCTTGTCGGCTACGAGTACCAATCCGTCCCGATGGGATTCGGGGAGTGACAGTTCTTGCCATTGTGTGAGTTCTCATACAATAATAGTTACCATTCTAGTATCTACATGGCTCCGTTTGAAGCACTCTATGGGATAAGGTGTAGATCACCCATAGGTTGATTCGAGGTTGGTGATGTAAAGCCTTTGGTCACAGACTTGACGAAGAAAGATCAAGAAAAGGTGAGATTCATTCAAGACAAGCTGCAGGCAGCCAAAGTAGATAAAAAAGGAGTATGCGAATCGTAAGGTAAGAGATATGTCTTTCAATCCCGATAAGCATGTGTTCTTGAAGGTATCACCTATAAATGGAGTCATTCAGTTTGGCAAAAAGGGTAAGCTTAGTCCTTGGTATATTGGTCTGTTTGAGGTCCTTGATGATATTGGCCTAGTAGCTTACAGGTTGGCCTTGCCACTAAGCCTGTCAGGGGTCCATCCGGTATTCCATGTTTCTATGCTCAAGAAATACCATGGGGATGGTGATTATATCATCAAATGGGACTCAATTTTGCTTGAAAAAATCTTTCATATGAAGAGGAACCAGTTGCTATTCTTGACCAGGGTGTTTGGAAATTGAGAACTAAGGAGATCATGTCTGTGAAGGTTCAGTGGAATGATAGTCTTGTTGAGGAGGCTACTTAGGGAATTGAAAAGGACATGCGTGACAAGTAGCCTCATTTGTTTGAGGACCCAGGTACTTTCTTATTTCCTACTTGTCTAGTTTTTCTTGTTTGATTGTTTGGGGATGAACAATGGATAGATTAGTAACTGTTGTAATGATCTTTTCCGTCATTATGTTAAACTCTAGTATGCCAAAATTTGGGCTAAGGTTTCCCCAGAGTAAAAAGTTAGAAATTTCAAGATAGTCTAGTCTTGGATGAAATTCAAGAGTGGTATAGTCTAGGATAATTTGAGAAGGTATTAGTGGATGATTTTGTGATACTTTATGATAGCTAAGATATTAAGGAGTCCATAGAAACTTTCTGAAGTGAATTTGGGTTAGAAGAACTCCCAGTATCGCGTTTGACGTAAAGGGGATAGTTTGGGATGTCAATATCTGGAAGTGTGTTGTGAAACGAGTAAGTTTTAGAGGTTGATGGACTTCCTGCTTCTGCCTAGGCCATTGTAGCGGGAGGAAGGCTGCAATTACTATCCCACTATAGCGGGAATATTCCTGCTATAGCACGTTGCAGAGTCAATCTATCTCGCCATAGCGGGCGAATCCCGCTATCATGGGAATTGTCCCGCTGTAGTGGGAAAAGCACTGATTTATGCAAAAAATAGACCAAAAATGTCATTTTCATTTCATATTCGTCCAACGGTTGGGATAGGCGATTTTAGGCGATTTCAATTGATTTTCCACTAATTTTCTTCACTAAGGTAAGTAAATTCATTCTATTAACTATATTTTAATAATTAATCCCTAGAATCACTAGTTTTAGGGTAAAGGGAAGTATTTGACTTGACCTAGGTGAATTTTCTAATGCAATTAGATGAATTGGGTGGAAAATCATTGGGTTTTGGTCAAAGGTTACTAAATTATGATTGCATGCTTAGAGTTCATCACGATAAACATAAATTTGGTAGAATTAAGGTGTAATGATGGTAGAAAAGCCCTAGAATGAGGGAATGATCATGAATTAACCTAGGGGTTATGGGATTAAGTTGTAATCCTTGAATGTGTTAGGTCATAGTCTGAATTATGATTACATTCTTATTTTTAGACACAACCAAGCTGAGATTGAAAGAAAAGGCAAGGCTCAAGTTTGTTCGAGTGGTGAAAAGTTTGGATTGAGGTAGATGATGGTTAAATATAGTTGAAAACCCAACTTGGTTTATGTGTGCATATTAACTATTTCTTCGTATACTTATTACAATGCATGTTTAAGGAGAGTAAATTATTGAATGATATCCTAAGTGTTAATCACATATAATGAGGTTATATTAAAGTCTTGTTGATTGTATAAGCATGATTGTTGTGATATTTGTTGCAGTTGTGAGATGAGCCTGTAAAGGGAATCTTCATGAGATTTGTTATTATTATGAGATAATCCAGAAAGGACATCGCCACTGGATTGATTAATATAAGGTTGGCAAACACTAGATTTCTGGGATGTTTGGTACATGGACAAGAGCTCATCCCCTGCAGGTCATGGCTAGTGGATGATTATAAAACCCTTAGCATATGTGTACAAGGTATTGGTGAGTTTTTTATTAAGACCCTTGAATGGATCAGGTTTGTGATTATTGTCATTGTTGTTGTTAAATTGGATCCTTGAGTGGTCTAGGCTAAGAATATAAAAGAATGGTATATCTCCTATTGATGTCTAATTACTTATATATTTGAGGTAAGGTGTAACTTATTATTGTGGGTCTTGATTTGTTGACTTGGTCTATATTGTCTATATTGACTTACACTTGACTAGATTCTTTGGTGTTGTTTGAAGAAGCCTAAGTGGTACATATTTGAGGTAAAGTTATTTGGTAGGTGTTCATGGTTGTACTTGTTTACTAAGTTATGATTATTTGTTAACATTTATTATCTTGGATTGGCCGATGACTCTACTAGTATATTATAGTTTTGTACTAATACTACTTATGCTCTTTTTTTGTTAAGTGTAGAGCATTTTCTAGCTACTACATTGAGACCTCAGCTTTAGACCAGTACGCATTTTGACTCAAGGGTGAGCTACATCTTCTGGGAATCCATGAGTCCTCTATTTTGGTTCTTGTCCATTTGTTTCAAAAATGGATACGTTCAATTTGATTTAGGTTGAACCCGTTGTTGACAATTATTAGTGTTTTTTACAATGACTTTCAGTCCTTAGGGTATTTTAGACATTTTTTATTTTTCCACATTGTTTTTGTTATTAGACTATTTGAGACATTGTTTTACTAATGGAATGATCAGTTCTATTAAAATTTACTAAGTGTTGGTGTTGAGTAGTTTAGGTTGGATGGCCATTGGAGGGTTAGTGTGGGTGCCACTCGCAACGGGTTTGGGTCGTGACATCTTGGTATAGTAATTCAGTAGTTACAGCATCTTCAGGATATTCTATTTTGCATATCGTATATGCTCAGTACATTTGAAGTACTGATCGCATACCTTTTCTTGCATTGTATCGTATCATGATATAGGTTCAGACGCTCAGCATTAGCCCCATGGTTAATACGTTCTAGTGCTATCTCAGCAGCTGACAGGGGTGAGTCCTCATCATCCGAGGATGAGAGTCTTTATTTATTTCAGTATTTCTTTCTAGTGTTAGAAAGTTTAGAGTTAGATAGGTACCCGTCCCAGCAACTTATCATTAGTAGAGTCTTTCTGATAGATAGTTAGTTATTTCAGCTTCATGGGTTGTTTTAAGACATTTAAATTATTCCATTTCAGTTTTGGAATTGGTTCAAATTTCTATTATCATATTATTTCAGTTTCAGCATCCGCTAAATATATTGCAGTTATATTTAGTAATTTTAGTATTATGGCAGGCCATGGGTTAGCTTAGGTCACTTGTGGCTCGAAGCACTGTATTACATCCAGGGTGTAGTCTTGGGTCGTGGCAAATTTGGTATCAGAGCCTCATGTTAAAGTGTCATAGGATGTACGAAAGCCACGTTAAGTAGAGTCTCGTCATGGGTGTAAAGCGTGCCTCACTTATGAGGGAGAGGCTATGAAATATTTTAGGAAATTCGCACTTCTTTTATGTTCATATTGTGTGATAGATTTTAACTCTATTTATCCTTATAACTCGTGTCTTGCGCGTTTCAAAATATATCTCCATGAAGAGAGAGCAGTCTGAACAATGGTCAAAATGGTAACCTTTCCGCACCAATCGATCAGCCTACAAGTGATGATATTTCTAATGCAAAGTTTTGCAATGCGATTTGAAGATTAGCTCAATCTATGACTACTCAATTGAATCAACAGGTAGCAGTCCCTACTAATCCTAATAGAAAGGGGAGGGAACTAAAGAAGAGAAAAAGGAAGAATCACAAAGTTATATTAGGGAATGATGACTCCAGTCAACAAAAAATCGTTAGTAGAAATTGATCCTCTTTCCCTCATAGGTCATCAGGACCAACTCCATCATCAGCTAGTTCTCCAGCTCTGGAACTTAGGTCTCGTGATGACCTGAGAGGGAGAGAATTAGGCTTTAATTCTCAGGGTAGTATTAATTGCAGCCACACTCTTCCGGTATGTCCTAAGTGTGGTAAGAATCATCCGAGTGAGTCCCTTACTGGCAAGGAGTCTTATTTCAGATATGGTCAGATAGGTCACAAGTTGAGAGATTTCCCCTCAACCAAGCAGGGTAATAATGGCAGTCAATGCTAACCTCGACTCCTTATATCATCCAGCCAACTAGATCAGAATATTCCTCCCAAAGCCGAGTCAAGTATGTTGCTAAGTTTCCTCCTGCATGCATCCATAGTCCTAAGACCCTTATTGTTATAAGGTGGTGAGTGGTCTTAGCTTAAAATAAGTACTGCTGAAGGAGAGTAGTATGATGGTAGGCAGTAAAGAGAGAGAACGGTGAACATTAGGTCCATGTAAGTTAGGCATATCATTGCGAGGGATAGGTTGAAAGTTATGAGTGTAGCGTATACAACCCTTTTGTTCTGATAGAGAGGTTGAGGTCAAGACTTTTAGATGAGTGAGATCCTTATATTATAAAAAAGCAGTATAGCCAGAATAAATGCTGGAGTGTTGTGTGCCCCGACCATTAGAGTAAAATTATTATAGTCAGTTTAGAGATTTGTGAAAAAGGCCCACAGACTTAGTATGGTGGTTTTAATCCAAGGGGGAGATGGTAGAGTGAGGGACCGAGTTAAGTTTTGGAGATTTAGGTAGAAATATTAGTAGGTTCTAGAACAGAGCTAGGTGGAGGTAGAGACTCATCCTTATCCTAGCATATTCATTATACTTATGTCATCATAACACTCTACTCTTGCCTTTTGTGACAACGCTACAATCATAATTTTGATACACGTACTTCACACAAATATACGTTTATTCTTATTTTCTAGTATGAATAGTAATAGTCTCACTCAGGAATCCAAATCATGCTTCATGAACCAATGAATGTCAGTGTTACATCATACGGCTCATAACTCATAGACCCATGATTTCTCATCATGCTTAGTCCCGTGTACTCATAATACATTCTTGGTGATTAGTGCAATCATAATACATCAGGTATATTCTCACACCAAACTTCTTGGATAAGTTCACTCATGCTCAGAACCCAGTTAAGTGTCAAAGGTTATGGAAGTCTTGAAGTCATGATTCCACAGTAGCCCTCTTACCCTAGATCTTCTTAAGAGATTCCTTTTGTGACTTTTAGTAGGCTATGATAGTGGAGTTGATGATAGTTGAGTGGTAAGCTTAGATGCTTCTTGGATGTACTTTATAGATGTTGGTATTGGGCAGCTAGTAACTCCTTGATTAGAACTCAGGGTTAGTTGTGTAAAGTTTGACCCTAGTGGGTATAGAATTCAGATTCTTATAGTTAAGACTAGCACATTCATTTAATGAGCTATACCTTGTGCTTCGAATTAAGCTCAAATATGATTAGAGCATGCAGTTAGACTTAGCTCTTAACAACCTTGACTAGTTTACCCTTAAGTGAACTTGCAGCAAAGCCTGTAAAGTGTAGTGTTTCGTAAGAAAGGGTGTAGTTGAGAAATGTTGCAAAGTTGGAAAGTCATCGGTCATTTTAATCAAAGTGTAGTATGAATATTATTTATTTCGTCCCAGGATACTCTTATTTCATGCTCCATAATTTCAGACTAATGGTGTCTCATGGTTAAATCACTCAAATCAGCTGACCAAGATGCTTGGACCATGTTAAAATCCCTCAGTCGAATATCGAGCTCAGATCATGCCCGTGATTCATGCTACTAGAACTCCTGACAAAGAGCATCAAAGGGAACATGTTTCATTTCTCAGTGACTATCAAAAATTTTGTACCATTATCGGTCGCTTCGCAGTTCTATGTGTATGCTTTCTTCATGAGTACTTCAGTTGAGTTTTAAACTCTTCGTATGAATTAGTTCCTTATAGCCAACAATTCAGTTTAGGGATCAGATAGACACCTTTAGTAGTTTTCTTTCTTTCTAGTCATACTCTTCCAAGTTTCATGCCTATGCCTATTCCATGAAATTTCTTATGTGCATCCATGTTATGTACAAATATATTTGAACCTTTACTCCTAGCATAAATGAGTCCCAGCGATGATAATTAGCTAGATTCAGAAATTGGTTAGTTGGAGAAGTTACTTGGGAAGCAGAAGCAGGTATGGTGACCAAGTACACTCACCTATTCCCTTTGAATTCAGTTTTAGCTTGAGTTAATAGCTTCCTCTTTAGTATTCCATTTAGTTTCATGTCCCTTAGTCTCCAAGTTTCATGAATTCAATTAGCACATGTTTCAGACAGAAATCAGTTATTATGTCAGTAATCAGCTTTTAGAATTCAGTGTTGAAATTACAGCTCTTTCCCTATATTTTCAACATAGTTAGTGTTTTATTCGAGGAGGAATGTTCCCAACTAGGAGATATTGTAACACCCCAAAAGTTCCTAAAATCAGGTCTCATACTTAGCACAGAAAATCAGTCAGAAATCAAAAAAGAAATTGCACAGAACAACTCAGGCAATAAGTCATTGTCAGCACCAATGACTTGTTGGGTGAGCTGTCCTGAATGATTTGCCCAAGAGTCCTGAAGGATGAAAATCATCCCAGTGGCAACGACTCCAGATTATGAGTCATTGGCAGTAGTAACAAGTCATCATAAGCTTTCATCGTAACAGATCCGGTGATAAGTTCTGAAAGTTAAAAATTCAAATCAGAGGCCAGGATTGTTAACAATGAGTCATAGTCACCTAGGACAACCCGTCCTATCAACCGTCCTAAAGAATACCTGAGGGTTAATATTTGGGTCCCAAAGCAATGAGTCCACACAACTACTTATTTCCAATGACAATGAGTCGGTGTGTCCCAGTCATGCCTAGGCCCAGGAAAACTTACCCAGTCATAAAGAGTCTAACGAATCATTGTCGGACATGATGAGTCATTGTTTCTACTGGGTACAGTAGATTAATTATGCTTTTTAAAGGATGTTTTTGTCCTTTTCTTATTTTCTACAGCTAAACTATGTAATTTTGGGACCTACCTTAGGGAAATTAAAACACTCTTAAGGGATTCTTTCCCTCACTTCTCCCAAACCATCTCAGACAAAAAAAAGGCGATTTAGTTCTCTCAAAGGCAGAAAACTAGGGTTCATCCACAAGTTCAAAATCTCTCAAGCCCTTAAAAAGAGTTCACTTTCAGGTATGTGGGATGTCAACAAAGGTATCCTCCACCCTTGGGTCCTAAAAGAACTCAGTTAAACTTCAGTATTTCTTACTAATTATGATCTAGTGTTTATACCAAACTTTATAGACTTCTCTTAATTTTGGTCCTCATATAATTCTTATGGTTTCTACTTTAAATATTACATGTTTTTCCTAGATTTACACTGTTCTTGATACAATATTACATGAGTTATGACTTTGCATGATTTCAAGATGATTTCACATTATTTAGTATAGCTTGGATAGATTTATCATAATTTAACCTTAGGATCTCAGTGTATGGTTTTAACATGAATTGATTTTACAAAAAAAAGTTTTCAAATACATTACCCCTAGTATAGAACTCATGATTATGATCAGGAGCTTAGACTCATAATTGTAAGTTTCATGATTGGTATGACATCCAGATGTCTCATCAATGCTTATGAACACTTTCCCTAAAATAAAGTAAGTTTTATGATTAGTATGGTACCCGAATATGCTATCAATAATCGTAAATATTTTTTCTTATAAATACAAATTTTATGAGTAGTATGACATTCAGGTAGGGCATCCATGATTATGGACATTAACATTTGAAATATCAAATAAGTAAACAAGACTAGTTTTCAGCTTTTTCAGGACTACGGCCAAAAATATGATGTTTACATAAAACTTGTCTTATGACAACCTTTATGGTATTGAGCAGTAGTATGATTTTAGGAGTATTATTGAGCATCAAGCAGACACGGATTCAGCATACCCAGGTCCTAGAAGTACCTACCACCGTAGATATTATATTTGCCTGAATGGGCTCATGAGTGAATTTACGCCATTCATGGTTCTTACCTTTGGCAAGGATAGAACACCCTCCCAACTTGGGTTACATGTTGGATTTCATGTAACTCCCATGGTCTATATCAGTTAAGAGAATCTCCCATAGTAAAATAGATTTAGAAAACAAGTGCATCTGGCTCACTAAAAAAGATTAGTTTATGATTTATTTTGACATCAACATTTATCTTATGTTCATCAGTTTTACTTATGATTTATAGTGAGTCATTTACATTAATCAACATGTTTTAGTTTTATCTCCACAATTTCAGACCCGTTATTGTGCATGACCCTTAGTTCAACTGTAATTGCTTAAGCTTATGACTTTTCATATTATTATTTCATATCAGTCTTTATATGTATATTTATGCATCTCAGACAGGGTCATGGTACTTCAGTTTAGTTTCACATCTTGATATAGTAACTCAATATTTACAACATATTCAACATATTTTATATTTACATATCTCACATGCTCAGTACATTCAAAGTACTAATCACATACCTTTTCTTGTGTTGTATCGTATCATGATATAGGTTTGGATGCTCAGCATTAGCCTCATGGTTGATACGTTCTAGTGCCATCTCAGCAGCTGACAGTGGTGAGTCCTCATCATCCGAGGACAAGAGTTTTTATTTATTTTAGTATTTCTTTCTAGTTTTTCAGACAGTTTAGAGTTAGCTGGGGACTTGACCTAGCAACTCATCACTAGTAGAGGCTTTCAGACAGATAGTTATTTTAGCTTTACGGGTTGTGTTAGACATTTTAGTTTTCCATTTCAATTTTAGAATTGGTTCAGACTTCTCTTATCATATTATTTCAATTTCATCTTCCATTCAGTATATTCCAGTTATATTCAATATTCTTAGTGTCATGTCAAGCCATGGGTTAACTTGGGGTCACTTGTGGCTCTAAGTATTGTGTTATGTTCAGGGTGTAGTCTCAGGTCGTGACATCTCTACTGGTCAATACTCTGCCCTATACAACACAGCTGATCTAACTACCGCTCTGTAGAACTTGTCTTTAAGTTTAATTAGGTGACACCTTCTTATCACACAAGACTTCGGATGCGAGTATCTATCTTATCTATCCTGCACCAATATGATGAGTGACATCCATGACAATCTCTCTATTTCCCTAAATAATAGACCTAAAAAGTGAATTGTTGTTCGAAATATGTATCACCAATGTCCACCAACAAATCATCCTTTTTATTTACCCCTAAACTAGTGACTTGACATAACTATTGAACTCGTAACCAAAGTTCAAGGACATGTGGATTATAATGACTAAATAATATAATTTTAATGTCATGTGATTTGCTAATGAAAAGAACTAATTAGAATAAATGTAAGAATAGTGTACTATAAAGAAATAACGAATATAAAGATTCTTACTAAGTTGTCTACTGTGTAATTGTTAGGCAATATCATAGAAAAAGTAACTAGAACTTGAAGGCTTGTGTTACAACTGTGAGTGTAATGTAGCGATTGTGATGTAAATCAGATTGGATACAAGGGGAAGTGATACATTTATAGTTTGAATCCTAAGTTACATTTTGCATGATTTGCACCCTTTATAATGATCTCTATTTGCCCATTTAAGACATTGAGTACATGTGATTAGTGAACCGTCGAACCAAATACCTCATTCTAAAAAAGAAAATTATCTTGAACGGTTTCTGACATGCTCTCGGTTTCACCATTCAGGAGTTGGACAAGCCTGCTTTGTTATTCCATATTTCCAATGAACAAGAATAACCTTGTTGGTAGAACCGTCAATATGGATTTGGCCCTTGAGGTCATCCCAGCCTAGTCTGCTATTGGGTAGGGTTGAGTTAAGATTTTTAAATCTCATTTATAAATAGGGCTTATAAGCTTAACCTCGTCAATCAGCCCACTGATGCTTTAGGTTTGACTGAGGCTGGGCCGAGATTCACCCTTGGGTCAAAAGACTATTTAATTTAAATTAAAAAATTAGAATAAATTGCAAAAAAAAAAAAAAAAGTAATAACTAGAAATAGTAATTACTTATGAATAAGTCTTAGTATCTTACATAATCCTTTACTCATTTAGTGTTAAATTTCTCATACTAAAATTAGTAACAGTCATAAAAAAATTCAAACACTTATTGCTACTCAAAATTAATTGGACGACTATACCCAAATTCAAAGTGATAATATTTTTCAAGTTGAATTTAAATATTATTAATTTTTGAAATGAAGTCATTAGATGATGTTTAACTAGCAAAATTTAAATATAAATGAAGTCGAAGATAAAGATGTTAATTAAGATAACTTGTCGCAAATAGATCCAAATGTGCTTGATGATGTTTGATGTCGAATATGCTATAAGTTGTCATATAAATATGTTCTTTCATATAATTATAATGTTAGAAATGTAAATAAATCGACCTACTTATAGGTTTAAATGTAAATTGAAAAAATTGTTCTTATTAAAAAAATTAAAAAAATCGAAGAGCTAGCCCTCCCAATCGGTGACCCTTTTAGGATTGGATTTAGCTAACCATTTTAAGGAACTTTCAAATAAAGGGTTGGTCCACCCTTGCCTATCAAATTCCTTGGACTACAAGGGTTGGGTTGGACTGACTCATTTTGACATCTCTACTTGTCGAGTATGACTCAAGGCTATGCATGATGTTATTCTTATTGACCTGGACCCGATTATACTTTGACTGTCACATGCCACCTTCTGATATGTCCAAATATTAAACTCAAAGTTTGATCAATATATATAGATAGTTCTCCCACATTTCAAACATCCATTGATTTATACCAACGAAGTGGAGAGTCTTCCATTTTAGGTGGAAAAATAAGTAAAATGACTTTTGACATAAATAATTAAGTGACATGCGCATCCTTCAATTTAATATTTAATTAATGTGGTAACAGGTGAGTGGATCACTTTTTACCATTGATTATTGAGGTAATAATAGTCATTAAATTTCTTAAACTCATATATATATATATATTCCATTTTCTCCATTCATTGCACTTTTCTTTTTCTGACCTTTTTTTTTCTCTACAATTTTTAATCTCTTTATCTTCTTCGCCAAAGTTTTGTGAAATTTCTTTCTCTTTTCAACACTTTCTTTCTTTTATATGCGGAGATTTAACTCCTGCTTCACTTGTTGAAGACATATCAGCCACCATCAGTGGCACTGCTACTATTTTTTCCCTCTAATGGTTCTTATCGTTGAAAAAACTTTAGTTGAAGAAATCCCTCTTTTAACTAAGAGAAAAAGGGGAAAGCAAATTAAGCAACACTTAACAATGAAAAATGATCATATTATTCCGAGGACCTGGAATTTCGTAAGGAATTACACTCCTCCTTCGCAGTCTGAGAACCAAGTCAGCGACCATAACAAGCCAATAATTTAGACTATATTTGTAATCTGGCCTAAGCATATATCAAAGGTCTGAAGTACTGCAACTAGAAAAGAAGAACATTTGGGTGGAAGAAGAGAGTTTTATAAAAATTAGATATTTCTATATTTATTTCATCGGATCTATTTCATTAAAATAAGATTTTGGAACATGGCAAGAGGGAAGGAGGGAGGGAGAGAAAGAGAGAGAGAGAGAGAGAGAGAGAGAGAGAGAGAGAGAGAGAGGAGGAGGAGGCTAAAGTGTATAGATGTATTTTAGAAAATAGAATTAAAAAAGTATTAGAAACGATGTAAGTAAGACCCGCTACAACTAGAAGTATATTTACTGGTACCTTCCTCATGGTGCTAAACATTTATTAGTCCATCTGCAATCAATGTCTACTGATTTAGTTTTTATTTTATTTTGACCGACAATTGTAACCAGAGAAAAGAGGAGAAAGAGAATAATTTTATGAGAAAATGTGCTTCCTTCCTTTTTGAGTTCCAATTTTTTTTCCCATTTAGGATTTTCTAAATTTTTATTTTTAAAGGTTATCATGTTGAGAAGTTAAAATAAAATATCTTTAAATATGTTATTAGGGGTCCTTTTTAGTTATATAATGTAAAATTCTCTCTAAATATAGTAAAAACTTCATGGGGTATCCTATTTTGATCATCCTATTTAATTAATATCTGTTGTATGCTTTTTTGTGCGAATATCCTATAGTAGATAATTTTCAGGCAAAAATACATACTTCTTGTTTGCATCTGCATTTAGATGTACACCCCTGAAATTTTATCCATTTCAAAAATGTATTTCAGTCATATATGACAGATTGCTGACATACATGACAAAATTAATGTGCTAGATGAGTTTGTTAGATTTATTGTAATGATAATTTGATGATTGGAGTTTGTTCTACATGATATATGAAACTTATGTTTCAAATTTTAGCTCATTTGAAGTAGATATGAGTGTAAAAAAAGTTTAAAATAAAATTATTATTTTGTCGGTAAGAAATTTCAAACGTACACACCTGAAACTTTAGCCAATTGTAACATGTTGAAAAAATATTAAAGGATGTTAAATGATTTTGTTAGATGTGTTGTTTTGATAAATTGATGATTCGAGTTTGTTCTTTAGATATATGAAACTTATATTTCAAATTTGAGCATATCTGGAGTAGATTTAGGTGTTGAATTATTGAAATTCAAAGAACAAAAAAACTTTTTTTGGCAAAATAAATTCAGACACACATGCTTAAGATTTAAGATTTTCTACATGCAAATTACTAACCTCAGCCACGTATGCCTGAATCATTCTCAAAAATAGATAAACTTGTAAAACAAATATACAATGAACATTAGATAAATGACAATTTCATTAAAAAAAAAAAAGGTATTTGTACACTTCACCAGTAAAGATATTAGTCAAACAAAGCCAAATCATGATAGATTCAAAGGATAATCCTGGATCGCCCGGTGCAATCTATTATTCTTTTTTGTTTCCTTTTTCGTCTGTCTGAAATCTAAATAAAGTTAGCTTGATGCAACTAGAAGTCGTTAAATGATTTCCTGCTTCAAAATTTTGCTATTAACCAATATCTCTTTGTTCCCTTCTGACCACCATAGTTTTTTCCGAGTGAAAGCCACTGTCAGCGCGAGTCTCCTTCGTCTTTCGTCAAACCCAAAAAATACTATTGCTCCCTTTTTCAACCCCTCTTCTCGCACTTTTTTTCTTTATCTATCTCTTTCTCTCCCCCTCCTCCCTCTCTTGCTCGTCTGTTAATTTCAAAGGCGAGAATATAAGCATTTTTTGCCTTCAGGCATTCTAAAATCTCAATTTTTTTGCAACTACTCTTAATGTTCGAAGAAGGTCATAAAATTTCTTGTTCACCATTTCTAGTTCTCATTAATGAGCTATTAACTATGCTAAACTACAAAATTTCCCCCTAAGTGATATGTGTTGTGGTGTACATGAATTACAAGATGAGATGATGACTCTAATATAGAGGGAAGCTAAAACACCATACCTTGCTCTTTCTATACTACCTTTATCTTTTGATTTAGTAACTCTTCTTTCATAAAATTTGTCTTTATTAAAAAAAGGTAACAAACTCCATCTTACCAGAAGCATAATATGATGTATAAATGTGTACATATATTATATGATAGGGGGAAATTATTCTTTAGCAATTTATAAATTTATTTTTAGTTTTGTGTCCCTTTACAAGAAATCTTTATTTTTACACACAAGAGATCTTATTTTTACACATACGAGATATAAAAGGGCTATTTACATATGAAATGTATATAAAAGTATACTAATAAAAATGTATATAATATGTACATATATTGTATGAAAAGCAAATGTGAAGCATATATGAAAAGCCTACTGAAAATATGTGAATCATATATAATATGTACACACACAGTGCTTATTATGTACAGTTTTATCAGTAGGTATTAAGGCGTGGGAAGAGGACGGGTATAATTTGTGGTACTCAAGAAGTGTGAGGAATAGGAATGGAGTAGGTATTCTAGTAGATGAAGAGCTTAGGGAGCAAGTGGTAGAGGTTAGGAGGGTTAACGATAGGGTGATGTTGATTAAATTACTAATTGGAGGGTCTACTTTGACCTTTGTTAGTGCTTATGCACCACAGTTAGGCTTGGAAGAGTATGAGAAGAAGAGCATTTGGGAGGCTTTGAATGATATGGTAAGGGGTGTTTCTATACCAAGAAGCTTTTCGTAGCAGGGGATTTAAATTGGCACATTGTAACATCGCCAAGGGGTTATGACGATGTGCATGGTGACTATGGTTTTGGTGAGAGGAACAAAGGAGGAGCCTCTCTTTTGGATTTTACTCGGTCCTTTGGGTTAGTGGTAGCTAATTTGAGTTTTTCGAAGAAGGTGGTTCACTTAGTTACCTTCCGTAATTCGGTAGCCAAAACTCAGAATGACTTTTTGCTCCTTAGGAAGGGATAGGGGTCTTTGCTAGGATTGTAAGGTTATTCATAGTGAGAATCTCTCAACCTAATATAGGCTTTTGGTGATGGATCTAGAGATCAAGAAGGAGAGGATAAAGAGGGGTGGGGATGACCGGCCGCGAATTAGATGGAGTAGTTTGACTATGGTCAATGCACTGGAGCTAGGGCAAGTTGATGGCTAGAAGGGCTTAGGAGAATAGAAAATATGCAGATAGTATGTGGGATACGACTACCAGTTGCATCAGAAAAATGGCTAGTGAGGTATTAAGTGTATCAAGAGGACGTCCAGGCAAGAACCGAAGGGGCTGGTGGTGGAATAGAGAGGTAGAAGGGAAGGTGGAGGCTAAGAAAGGGGAGTATGAGAGGTTGGATAATAGTAAGGATGATGAACAGAAGTGTAACAATAAGGAGGAGTATAAGATTATTAGGAAAGAGGCTAAGTTGGCGGTTACGACAACTAAAAATGCAGCTTTCAAAAGCTTATTGATGTGCCATGGTTTCATGGAACTTTCGAGGCTTAAAACTAGGAAAATATGCAATAACTTAGGTATGTTTGGTAGGTATGATGTGTTTTCTATTCTATCTTGCAGGAAAATAGGTTATGGAGTCTAAATAGAGAAGAAGGGAAGAAGCATGCACTAGAATGGAGTATTTGAAGATGAAAGAGCCAAGTCAAAGCCAGAGGAGTGACTCACAGCAGGGACCCACGTCACATGAGTCGACCTATATGACGTAGGTCAGTTTTGTAGCTCAACTCTAGAAAGTGTGTGATGACGACTAATTTTTACGGCATGCACCTACGTGACATGAGTTTGTTCCACGATACCAACCCATGGAACAACTTGACTTTTTTCTCTTATTTTGTTTAGGATAGGATTCACCTTGTATCTATAAATACCCCTATATTGTCCAATGTTTAGAGGTTGTTCATTACATTGTGTTGAGATATATTTTCATTATTTTGAGTTCGTAAATACATTATTGATTTTGTAATCTTGGAACTTCGATTCTAGGGTTTTTATTCATATTGAGATTTTAGAATTTTCTTATTGTTGTGAGTTTATAATTATGTTTTCATCATTGAATTCTTATTGTGTTCTTGCAATCATGAGTATCTAAACCCATCAACTAGGGTTGTGTGAACCATACGTGACGTGGGTTGGTTCCACGATACCAACCCATGGAACAACTTGACTTTTTTCTCTTATTTTGTTTAGGATAGGATTCACCTTGTATCTATAAATACCCCTATATTGTCCTATGTTTAGAGGTTGTTCTTTACATTGTTTTGAGATATATTTTCATTATTTTGAGTTCGTAAATACATTATTGATTTTGTAATCTTGGAACTTCGATTCTAGGGTTTTTATTCATTTTGAGATTTTAGAATTTTCTTATTGTTGTGAGTTTATAATTATGTTTTCATCATTGAATTCTTATTGTGTTCTTGCAATCATGAGTAGCTAAACCCATCAACTAGGGTTGTGTGAACCATGAGCAATTAACGATATGGGTTAAGTGCAAAGCACTGCATGTATTGTTGTTACTTTCGTTATAATTGTTCTTATAACGGTTACAAAATTTAGAAACTCACCTGTATTCTAAACTTTCTTGAGAGAGAGGTAGAGATTGGAAAAAAGGAACAACAACAGAGATTTAAAGTTATCAACCTTCATCTAATAACTTGAGCCATAACAGGGATAGTTATTTGAGATCCAGGACAATGGTTAGTAGTGCGACACTTGAAGACCGAGAAGAAAAGAGTGAAATTCGTCTAACCAAGGTCGAGAGATGTTTAAATGAACATATCTTGTTAGATTTTACATGCAGCACAGTGGGACAGTTTTGCCAGCATAAGTAATTGATGGAGTTAAGGAATCATTGGGGATCACAGTCCTAGTGTATTTCTCATATTGATAACAAATCCAATAATCACCAATCGTTACTATTACTACTTGCTTACAAAAGTCCCCCAGTTTTACTTACTTGCAAATTACTCAGACTAGCATTAGACAGACTTTCGTCCTATTCCCTATGGGATCGACCCCAACCTAGTTGGGTTCTATGTTTGATACATCGATCGTGTTATACTTTTCTAGAGGTATATTTTGGGCGACATCACTAATACACATTGTTAGAGGGTAAAGATGGAGATAATAAGTTGTTCAGGCTGGCCAAGGCTAGGGAGAAGAGGGCTCGGATGCGGATGGCAAAGTTTTGGTAGAGGAGGTTCTCATCAGAAGGAGATGGCAGCCTTATTTCTATAAACTCTTAAATGAGGAGAAGGACTTTAGCATCATTTTGGGTGAGTTGGAGCACTCTGATAGGCTTCACGACTTTGGTTATTGTAGGTGTATTCAGATGGATAAGGTTAAGGGTGTTATTCGTAGGTTGCATAGGGTTAGAGCGATGGGGCCAGACTAGATTTTGGTAGATTTTTGGAAGTGCACAGGGGGGAAGGTATAAAGTGGTTGACTAAGTTGTTTAATATCATTTTTACGATAACGAAGATGCCTGAAGCTTGGAGATGGAGTACGATGATTCCATTGTACAAGAACAAGGGTGATATTTAGAGTTGCAACAACTACAGGGGTATCAAGTTGTTAAGCCACACTATGAAGGTTTGGGAGAGGGTGGCAGAGTTAGGGTTAAGGAAGATTGTGAATATTTTGGAGAATCAGTTAAGTTCATGCTAGGGCATTCGACTACGAAAGCCATCCACCTTATAGAGAGATTAGTAAAGCACTATAGGGAGAGGAAGAAGGACTTTCACATGGTGTTCATCGACCTAGAAAAAGCCTATGATAGAGTCCCCAAGGAGGTTCTTTAGAGGTGCCTGGATGCTAGAGGTGTGCTTGTGGTCTATTCTAGGGTGATTAATGATATGTATGATGGAGCCAAGACTTGTGTTAGAACTATGGGAGGAGAGTTGGAGAACTTTCCCAATTTGATGGGGTTACACCAGTGATCGACTCTTAGTTATTTTTTATTCGCCTTGGTGATGGATGTTTAGAAGTGGCAGATTCAATGTAAGCTGCTTTGGTGTATGCTATTTGCAAATGATGTAGTTTTGATTGATGAAACTTGTGGTGGAGTTAATGCCAAATTGGAGGTTTAGAGACAAACCCTAAAGTCCAAAGGGTTTCAATTGGGCAGGACCAAGATGGAATATTTGAAGTGCAAGTTCAGTGAGGTGACGGTTGAGGCCGATGAGGTGGTATATCTTGATACTTAGGCCATCCAAAAGCGAGATAGTTTTAAGTATCTTGGGTCTATAATTCAGGAAAATAGAGAGATTGAAGAGGATGTCAATCACCGTATTAGGGAAGGATAGCTGAAATAGAGGCTCGCTTTTGGAGTCTTGTGTGATAATAAAGTGTCTCTTAAACTTAAAGGCAAGTTCTACAAAGTGGCAGTTAGACCAACTATGTTGTATGGGGCAGAATGCTGGCCAGTCAAGAACTCTTACATCTAAAAGATGAAGGTGGCAGAGATACGAATGATACGATGGATGTGTGGGGTGACTAGAAGGGATGGTTAAGAATGAGGTTATTCGAGAGAATGTGGGAGTGGTTCCAGTGGAAGTCAAGATTCGGGAAGCAAGGTTAAGATGGTTTGGCCATTTGATGAGGAGGTGCTCGAAAGCCCCAGTGAGAAGGTGTGAGATGTTGGCTAGAGAAGGATTCAGGCAAGGTAGAGGTAGACCGAAGAAGTTTTGGACAAAGGTGATAAAACAGACATAGAGCAGCTTCAGCTTAACAAGGACATGGCCCTATATAGGAGAGTATGGAGGGATCAAATCAGGATAGAAGGTTAGTAGGTTGGTGTGCATCCTTGCTAGTAGTTATAGTATATAGTGATTGTTTTGTTTTAGAATATTGGTGATGTCTGTTTTTTCGAATTATTTGTTTGCAGTATTACTTAGTGGTAGTTTTGTTTATGTTTTTATTTTCTATGTTAAATATCTGTTGTTTCTTGTTCCTTCACTATTTCTATATAAACTATTTATAGTTTGAGCCTGGGGTCTATTGAATACAGCTTCTCTAACTCACCTCTGGGGTAGTGGTATGGACTGTGTACACTTACCCTCCCCAGATCCCACTTTGTAGGAATATACTGGGTATGTTGTTTGTTGTACTTTCATATATGCTTCACTGTCACGACCAAAATTATGGATCGTACGGGCACCTACCCAACTCTATCCTAGATAAGAGAATCCTTTCCACCCAACTATTCAATTAAGTTCGGAAAATATAATAAACAGTTCCAAAAATAATTAATCTCATTAATAAAAGAAAAATTCCCTATTCAACAGGTTTTATTACATAATTACATTGCGGAAGTTAAAAGATAAATTTTTCAGAACCTAGTCTAAACCGATATAAGAGTACTAAACAAATAGAAGAAGGAATCGAGACACATCATCCATGTATGAGTAGGATGATAGGAGCTGTTGAATAATAATCATTAATGTACCTATAGAAAGTCCAACTGGCCTACAACATGGCTATATCCCCAAATGGAGATATATTAAGTGTAGTATCAGTACAACCACACATACTGGTAGGTATCATCGACCGACCAGGGTTAGAAATATATATAACATATAGGAAACAAGAAGAAATCATGACAAGGATACATGTTTTAATAACTGAAAATACTTAACCTACTTCAACTTCCAACCTTACCGCCTTTCATTTATTATAGCATTATTAACTTACCCTTAGAGAGGGATTAACTAACATAATTCCATGAATAAACCTAACCCATATCTCTTACGCATTCACATTGGTATAAAAACTCTACACTTCTCTCTCTCTCTCTCTCTCTAATTAATCCTCTTTCATGACAACCCTCGTTCCCTATTATACTACCATTAACTATCGGGATTGCAATAACCAAGATGATTAATAGCATCACAATCTTGCAAGAAAGGACACTACAATGCACAAATCAGAACCATCAACATAATGGGTCCACTCAAGAAGGCATAGTATCTGAACAAGGTTCACCATAAATAAATATGTATATGCACACTCAAATGAATATGATAAATGTATGCATGCAAGATGTATGTATCATCTCATTCTCATCTCAACATCGTCATCACTATCATCTCATCATGATCTCAATATCATCATGGTTTAAATACCATTATCAATATCATCCCAACATCATCATCAATATCAATGCAAATGCAAGCTGTAGTCAATAATCACAAGTATACCCAAAGACTAGTCACAAAAATCTAACTCAAATGAGTTAAATGAAAGAAATAAACGATTAAAATGCAACTCATAATTAGCTGACAATTAAATGAACATTTATAACACTTCAACTCACAGAACCAGCAACAATCCTCTTCATATCAATCTATTTCAAGTTATTCAATTACGTCACTTACACTTAAACAAATTCAATCAATAATAATTAAAAAAAAATCGTATTCAACATTTACACTCAATCATCAATTGCAACATGGCCGGAGACCAATCAATCAAGTATCCATTTTAGGAGTACACATTGCACTAGGATTGATATCTACACTCTAATTTATAATCTTATTTCATTCACAAATCTAACTCTCTTTTACTCGTATCTAAAATCGATAAATTCAGTTACTAACTAGTAACACTTACACTCAGGTCATCACTAAGTTCCAGACACTATCCCCTTTAGTCAATTATTCGAATTCAAGCTAGACTCATGCACCTTTACACATCTTACTTTCTAGCACTTAGCAAAACTTGACTTTAGGTTCTTAAGTAATATCATTACCTTCTTTTATCAAAATCAATCCTCTTAAATATCTTCTAGCAAGAATATCTCATACCTCAAATATACACAATATCGAGTTCACCCTTTTAAGGTATTAAAGAGTAGCTCTATAGATTATAAGGTCACCTAATTCTTCTATTATTATTTACATTCACATATTAAACTCTATAAATCATCAAGTAAGTCATACAAAATACAAACACCCATCAAGAGATCCACACAAAACACAATAACACACAATTATATCATTATTACATTATTTTTATGTTTATCCATCAAAACTCCATTCTAGTAGGCCTAGACATGAAATCTCCCATCAACTATAGTTATTACAAGCAACTAATCCAAGTCTACTACATATTAAACCATAACCTACCTCGACCAAAGACATTTAGAACAAGAAACCCGTTCCAACATTACCATAACCTACCTCGACCAAAGATATTGGAACAAGCAAGCCGTACCAAGGTTGTTTTTTACTTTACTTCATGCTTATTAGCCTAATAATCTAGAAATCAAACAATTATAAGAGTAATTAATCAAAGCTGTCATTATTATAGAATGTGCCAGTATTTGGACATCTCCACGAGATTGGTTATATAAGGTTGGAGGATACTTGATGTCTGGGATTTGGTACATGAACAAGGACTTGTACCCTGCAGGTCATGACTAGTGGGCGCACATATAAAACCCTTGGTATGTGTGTACAAGGTAAAGGTGAGTGTGATAGTTCCTTGAGTGAACCGGGGATTATGTGCTTTTGATTTCATTGGTTTCTTATGTAAATCGGGATGCATGTTATTGCTACTGTTGTTGTTATTAAGGATCCTTGAGTGGTCTGGGTTGCTTAAACGATATGACATGGATCTATGTTGTCTATTACTTGTATGAATTGTACATGAATTATATGATAGTTGCATCATGGGTGTTGACTTGGAGTCTTAATGTTAGTCCTAGTTGACTTGACTGGTTATTCTTGTTGACTTTTTTTGACTAAACTTCATGTTGTACTTGGTTACAAGGTTAAGTATTATGAACTTGAAATATATTTGCATGACAGGGTTCATGGTTGTCTTGTTATACTATGTTTTGGTCACGTGTCCATATTTCTCATTTTGGGTTGGTCGATGACCCTACCCGTACACCGTCGTTTCTTGTGTGCGGATACAACACGTGCTCTTTTTTTGTTGAGTATAGAGCATTTTCTAGCGATTGTTTTGAGATCTCAGATGTGAATTGGATCATTTCTGAACTCAAGGGTGAAATGCATCTTTCGAGTTACCATAGGTTCTTCTATTATTTTTGGGTCCCTTTGTTTCAGACTCAAACATTACTTTAGTTTGGGGGGTTACATCCCCTATTTTGACATTTGTTAGAGTTTTGGTACGATGACATTTAGTTCCAAGGAGATGTTTTTCCACAAGTATTTTATTATTACCTTCGTTATAGTATTGGATATTGATTTATTTCAATGGAATTGGTTTTAGATGCCTATTTTTGGCTAAGTGTTGATTATCTTATGTTGTTAGTTGGTTCTCCCATCGGGGGTTTAGAGTGGGTGCCACTTACAATGGGTTTAGTTTATGACATCCTATCAAAATCAATCCTCCAAACTATCTTCAAGTAAGAATATCTCGTACCTCAAATATACACAATATCGGGTTCACCCTTTTTAAGATATTCAAGACTAGCTCTATAGATTAAAAGTTCACCTAATTCTTCTATTATTATTCACGTTCACATATTAAACTCTATAAATCCTCAAGTAAGTCATAAAAAACACAAACACCTATCAAGGGATCCACACAAAACATAACAACACACAATTCTATCAATATTACATTATTTCCATGTTTACCCATCAAAACTCCGGGCCGGTAAGACTAGACATGAAATCTCACATCAACTATAGTTATTACAAGAAACTAATTCAAGTTTACTACACATTAAACCATAACCTACCTCGATCGAAGACATTGGAACAAGCTAGCCGTACCAAGATCATTGAATTTCACCATTAAAGATCATTCTAATGATTCTAAGATGTTATCGAATTGAAAGACAAATAAGATGATGGAAAAACTTACCTCAACGAAGGATTTTCACCCAAGGACTTGGAAAATCGCCTCCCTAGGGCTTGAAAATGATATTTTTTGAGTTCAAAATCCAAAACCCTACAACAATAAGGTTATATACAGCCTAGTTACCATTGCAGCAGCACAGCTGCGGCGATCAACTTTCCATCCCAGATAGTGTTCAGTAAAATGGCCATAACTTTTTATTCCAAAGGCAGATTACCAAACGATAGGATGCGCTGGAAATAAGACTCAAAGATATTTTATTTTGTGGGAATTAGGCCCCATAACTCTTTATATAGTAGTATATATGCACGTTTGAAGTTGACCCTAGTTTAGACTTAGCTCAAAACTCAATCAGTAAGACCACTTCCAACTTAACTTTTTGCTAGGGGTATTGTATGACCTTAGATCATGTCTAATGTACTCCCACACTAAAGGATTGGTCCTATAACTTATGATGAAAGAGTTTATTATGCTTTTACCATAAATATTTTCAGTAACGATGGAATGGGTCGTTTAATTAGATATCAATTTCTGTTCATCCCCAAATGGTCATTGGTGAATAGGAGAATTTTTAGCACGATTCTTGGAGTTCAGCATAAACAAAGGTTAAGAAATTAACAATTCTAATACCAATTAGTAACATTTACCGAACTAGCATCCCATAGGTAATGCTAATAGCTACCCAAGCAGTCTACTCACCAAAGGCTACTAAGCTCTAGGCTTAAAGCATAATCATTATAATCCAAGGAATACGATTCGTAATGATATTTAAGTAACGGTTCTACAATGCCTAAAACACCACATGATATTATGACGCATGAACATTTGAGGCAACAACGGAAATAATGGGGAATAAAAAATTAAAACCTGTATTTTTACTGCGGCGTCGGTAAAGTTACCGCTGCAGCGGTTCGCAGGTCTATTAAGTTCACCGCTGGGGTGATACTTTTACCATTGCAGAGGTCCCAAGGCAATTATCCAGTACTTCATCCAAGTTCAGGCTATTTTACAATACACCCCTCAAAATTTGACATCACGAACTAATCCTTTCACGGCATTCACTACAATCGGAGTTCTACCAACCCATTTTACGCATCGAAAGTTTCTATGACTTCCTAAGCATATCCTATTACACATTTACCACTAAAATCCACCAATAAACCCACCATGCAACACTAATTCACACAATGCCAGATTTTTAACGAAATCACACTACTTCGAGGTTGTCATCCCTATACTAGGAAAAAGTTTAGTAGCGTACTTACATCCTAAACAATGATATAATATCACAACACCACCAATCACACCACTATGGGTTTTCATTAACACATAAATTCTCCACTACAACTCACATTAGTCTATTCGACCCCCAACATACCTCAACCACTCAAGGAGAAATACAAACCATGCATTATCATGTGTCGATGGAAGGAACACATATAATAACTCTACTCCCTCAGTCAACCCTACAACTAACGATTATCAACCATAGCCAAGCTAACTTATTTCACCAACCTTATCAACTAAACTACCCACAATCAAAGAATACTATTAGCCAATATTTATCTCTATACAATAAGCATATATGCAATATTAAGTCATAACGAGCCAACTACAAGGTCTGTCTAGTAGCCCTGCCTCCTCACTAAGCCTATGAACATTATCCTACTATTGCTTTATTCACATCCTTAAAACTTAACCCATTATATTTATTTATAGCCACCATGGGTTTTGTACAACTGATTAGTCTACCTTTAGGACATCAATGCCCTTACCCTCATAAGATCATTCAAGTCACCTAAACAAATAAGCTACATCATTGCCAGTCATACAGTTAAGGTTCAACTTACCAATTCTATATACCTAGTCAATTTAGCTTGCACTAGTGATATCAACTACACCACATACCTCACGTTTAAGTCACCAAGGTTGTGGAATACAACTAAGTTCATCTCAGTTTAACCAATCAATTATTAAGGCATCATTAACAAGCCAACTTATTGACTAGATTATTTACACAAGAATGACCAAATAGCATTTCAAGCCCAGATATAATTATCAAAGATCGGACCACACAAGAATTCCAACTATAATCATCAAAGTTTGAACCACACAAGGATCCTAAGTACATTATCAAATACCAAATAGAAATCAAGATATACCTCAAAATTATACCCAACCTTTACGATTCACGAATATTCTTTTGTAATAACTCATCTCATATCACTCATAATGATCACTTACACTTAAAGAACTTAGTCATAAAATGGTAAAGCAATAATATAATCAATGCAATAATAATCCATATAAGGAATATACGTAGCACCTATCATAACACAACATAATATTTAAGGCATAAGTATTTTTTTGGTAAGCATAACCGATCAATTAATGAAAGAGTTATGTTTACAAAATGCACTGACAACTATAATATTTACAAAATCAAACCATATAACCACCTAAATGTGCACATATCACTCATGAAAAATATAATTTACAACATTAGAATATAAGTCTTATGCCTCTTATTGACCTTTATCGATTAGAATAACACTATTCCAACTTTTCAAATATTATTGAGATACCAATTAGGACAAACTAAACTAAATTGTGATGGTTGGGATACCAATTAGAATTTGCTAGACACCAATTAGAGTTAACTCGAGAAGGCAACACTGAAATAGCACGATAAGAAAGAAGAAAGTGAGGTATATTCTTAGATACCCTGTAGCTTCCTACAGATTTAGTATGGACGTCAATACACTAATATACAAGACTCTACTCAATATTTACTCTTGTACTGGGAGACTATAACCTGATCTCTGATACCATCTTGTCATGACACAAATCACGGATTGTGCAGGCACCTACCTAACTCTATCCTAGATAGGAGAATCCTTACCATCCAATAATTTAATTAAGTGCAGAAGATATGATAAAAAGTTCTAAATATAATTAGTCTCTTAAATAAAATAAGAATTTCTTATTCAATAGGTTTCATTAACAATTACATTGCAGAAGTTAAAAGATAAATTCCCCAGAATAAACTTCCAACCTTATCACCTTTCTTTTATTATAGCATTATTAAATTACCCTTAGGGAGGTACTAACTAATACAATTCCATGAACAAACCTAACTCACATCTCTTACTCATTCACATTATTATAACAACTCTACACTTCCTTCTCTCTCTCTCTCATTAATCCTCTTTTGTGACAACTCTCGCTTCATATTATACTATCATTAACCATCGAGATTGCAATAACCAAGAAGATTAATAGCATCAACAACCTTTCAAGAAGGTACACTATAATATACATCACATATATAACAATATACATAGTAGAATAATATTTAAACATAATCTAGGACATACCTTATATTCATACTTTACAACAATGCACAAATCACAACCATCCACATAACTAGTCTACTTAGGGAACTATAGTATCTAAACAAGGTTCAACATAAATATATATATATATATATATATATATATATACACTCAAATGAATATAATGAATGTATGCATGAAAGATGTACGTATCATCTTATTCTCATCTAAACATCATCATCACTATTATCGCAGTATGATCTCTGTATTATCATCAGTATCATCACATCTTCATTTCAATATCATCATCTCATCATGGTCTCAATACACTCATCAATATCATCTCAACATCATGTAATGATCCTCCAAGTCATTTTCCCAGCTTTTGTACTTTTTCAGTATTTAGAGCTTTCCTATAGTTGCTCCAGGTCATTTATCATTTACTTAGACTGATAGTTTAATTATCGGTTAGTTCATTTGGTTTTTAGAGTCGTTTCCCTATTTGAGGCTAGTAAAGTTGAGAAATGAGTCTCGGGCCAAAACCTCAGGTAAAGAGCCTCAGATGCCATTTATGACAATCTCATCAGCTTTGGAGTGCTGATTTTAGGCTAGGAAGGACCCTTAGTCTGGGTCTTGAGCCTTCCAGACTCACTTTGGCCTATTGAGTGGAATTTGGCTAAAATGGACCCTTGGGGTGTGGGACCCACTTTTTATCAAAATGAACTTGGGTGGAAATTTTGATGGCACCGTTAAATCTAAAATGCCTAATTTGGTAGGGTAGCATAGTTTGTTTGTGAGTAAGGGATTTGGCTGGTGCCAAATTATCTGGTGCAGCCGCTTTAGCGGCCAAGGGACAGCTTTAGAATTAGCCTTTTTAGCGGTTGGGGATTGCTTTAGCGGTATCCACTTAAGAGGCCCTGGACCGCTTTAGTGGAGCTTGGACAGCCAAGGCCTAGTCTCTTTAGCAACCATTAGGCGCTTTAGCGGTCATTTAGCCAGCTAAAGTGGCCATCGTTGGTATGTTATAAATAGTTTTTTATCCTCTTTTATAGCTTAGGCTCTAAGTGTCAGACCACCATTATAGACTAATGTAAGCTCATAATCTCATGGGAACTCAATAATTGAAGCAGGTTTTAGCTCGGGAAAGTGATTGTGAGCATTTTAATGTTGTTATCTTGTAAGTAAGTCAATCAAATTCCCGCTTAATTTATTGCTTTAAATCCTTATTTCTCTGGATTCTTTTGGGAATGATTTAGAGCTATTTGAGCTTGGATTTAGCTATATTTGTGTGGTAAATGGTCCTTGATCTGAGAGGGACGCTGTGACGGTTTTGATTTCATGATTCTGCAAGTGGGCTCCGCATGAAATTTTTAGTTCGATTTCTGATCTAGAGAATTTATACATAATATGGGCATTGATTTTCTTATCTTGATACATAGATCATTGTTTTGACAGCGTGGTAGCTCTCAGAGGCTTTTCAAAAGGGTAAAGCTCCAGTATAAAGGATTCGACGAGCGTTTGGCGGCATCTAGGTAGGCTAGGCTTACCCTTTCTCTAGATTGTGATTAATTATGGTATTAGTGTACTATTTTACCAACTTTAGGTGGCTATTTATGGCCCGCTGATTATGTTAGATGTTTCCACCTTATTTAGCCGGTTAGAGCCCATTTTTTGATAGAATCTAGGACCGTTCCCCCATTGTATAGTGTATTATCATCCTTTAGGACTAGGATTAGTTCTTATAGTACCTTGGGATTGGATTAGGAAGTCTTATACTGGATTCAGATAGGTTCTTCCTTAGGTTGGGTTATCGAGACCCCATAGTGCACCCCACTTCCCCTTTTTAGATAGAATATTTGATATGAAGCTCCCTTAAGCTTAGTTGAACTCTTGACGGCTACCTTAGGCTATTACCTTAGGTTGGGGGTGACTTAGACTTAATTACCTCCCTGATTAGCTTATTTTCCTAATAGGATAGTAACTGACCCTTGACCGCTCCTCATTGACCTAGAAATAAGAACGCATCGAGCCTTAGTAAATTTTACAGTCCGAGATTGAACTTAGTGAACAAATGGACTGGTGATAGGCTTGAAACCCCTGCACTCCTGCTAGCTATTCCATTCTTATGTATTTATATTTCAATTTTGGTTTAAGTTCGGTGTATGCTCTGTTGCTATTATTATGAATCCTGGTACAAATCTAGCATCTATTTATGGTTATGGTTTGCTCCTGATGAGATTATATATTACGGTTACGGTTTGTTACTTATGAGTTTTGATTCGAGTCTCGCATCAGTCTATAACTACGATTTGGGTGTTCTGGTGTTGATTATGGTTAGTACTAGGAGTTCTGGCAGTTGTACTTGGTTTTGGTGTAGGAGTTCTAATGGCTATATATGGATCATTTGACCTCTTTTTAATATCCACTATTTTTTATTTGAGCTCGGTGTCTGGCCTCTTATTATTATCCACTGGTTCCAGTTCAAGCTTGGTATATACTTTTATTATGGATCTGGGATTGGAAGGTTATTTAATACTGGTATGGTTAAAGGTTATTTATGCTTCTTACATTAGATTTTCTCTTGTTTGCACCTATTGGGCCTATGGGGGCTCGGTAGGGTTAATTATCTTCTTATGGGTGCCTTCTGGGCTTTTGGGGGCCCAGTTAGGTTGTAGTTAGTTCTTTGCTTTTACATTCAAGTTACCTATTTCCTTTATTCCATGTGCCTAGCATAGTTGATATTTACATTTTACCCCTTTACTGTTGACTTTAGCTTACATTCTCACACCTTATTTATGCTTTTACTATATTTGAGCTCAGTTGATCGATGATTCCTACTGAGTACCTATTGCTTTGGTAATCATGTTGGACTTCTTCATCTCTTACCCTAATTCAGATCTGAGTATGACCTACCGTCGTTGACGCTATCCTCAGGCCTTGATACTGATCCGGAGACCGGGTAAACTTTTTATAGTCTGAAGCTGATCCTCCTCCATCTATTTCAATTACAGTCTTTTGTATTTCTGAGACTACGGTGTATATATGTATAGTTTGGATACTGTCTACTACTCTTCTTTTTTGTTATAGTGGCTCTAGTACCGACCTTACCAGGTCTAGGTATCATTTTGTATATTTTATCCTCTTCCCTCTCATATACAGTATGTTACATATGTATATCTCTTCTACTTCCACCTATGTTATTATTATTATTGGTTTCATTCTTGTTTCTTATTTCTCTTTTTTTATCTTCTGCTCGTTAGCCCATTACTTGTCATTTCGGGCTATGGCTTGCCTTACCTATTGGTGAGTTGAAGTAGGATCCATCATGACCTAAGAAATTGAGTCGTGATACATCATCTCCACATTATCATCAATATCAATGCAAATGCAAGATGCAATCAATAATCATAAGGATCTCAAATAAGCTAAATAAAAGTAAGAAGCGATCAAGACACAACTCATAATTAGCTGATAATTAAATGTACATTCAGAACACTTCAACTCACAAAACCAGCAACAATCCTTTTCATCTATTTCAAGTTATTCAATTACGTCACTTACACTTAGACAAATTCAGTCAACAATAATCAAAGACAATCGTATTTAACAGTTACACCCAATCATCAATCATAACATGTCCAGAGACCAATTAATCAAGTATCCATTTTAGTAGTGCACATTCCATCAGGATTGATATCTACACTCTAATTCATCATCCTATTTCATTCACCAATCTAACTCTCTTTTATTTGTATTTGAAACCGATAAATTCATTTACTAACTAGTAACTTTTACACTCAAGTCATTAATAAGTTCAAGACACTACCGTCATTAGTCGATTATTCAACCATTCGGCTTTATTCAACTTACAATTCTAGCTAGAGTCATACACCTTTACACATCTTACTTTTCAGCACTTAGAAAATCTTAACTTTAGGTTCTTAAGTTATATCATCACCTCCTCTTATGTAATGACCCTTTCTATCATTACGGGAAAGTCAATCGTGCAAAAATTTGGGTTAAGATTTTCCCTGAGATGAAAGTTAAAAATTTTAGGCTAGACTAGTTTTGAATGAAATCAGAGCGAGGAATAGTCTAGGGAAATCTGAGAATATATTGGTTAATACATTAAATTTTAGCTTGATTTTATGTTAGCTAACTTGATAAGGAATCCGTAGGACTTTTTGGAAGTGAATTCGGGTAAGTAGAACTCCCGGGATATCATGGTTTGAGAGTGTGTTGCGAAAAAGGAAAAACTGGAAGGATTCCCGAGTTCCTGCCTCACCACTCCTGCTATAGCAGGTGGCATGTTGCTATAGCGACTCCCGCTATAGCAGTGAAATACTTGCTATAGCAGAAGCCAATACCAGTCAAACCCGCTATAGCGAGCAATCTCGCTATAGTGATGCTGCTACAGTGGGATCTGGCCGCTATAGCGAGGTAAATCGCTGTAAATATAGAAATTTCCTAAAAAATGGTTTATTATTCTAAACTCATTTTAGGGAAGGTCATAGGTGATTTGGGCCATTTTTCTCCGTTTTCCATCGATTTTCTTCGTAAAGGTAAGTATTTCATCCCCATCCACTAGTTTTTTGGTTAATTAACCTTAGAATCACTAGTTTACATATTTTGGGGAGGTTTTAAGCTTGACTTAGCGGATTTTCTAGTGCAAGGGGGTATATTAGGTGTAAAACCCTTGGGTTTTAGTTGTTAATTATTAATTTACTCTTGCATGTCATTGATTCACTAATGTAACCATTAAATTGGTACTTTTAGGGTGAACTAATGGTGGGAAAACCCTAGAATAGGTGGGATGATCATGAAATTGACTTTGGATGTTAGGGATTAGGTTGTAATCCTTAACATGGTAGGTCATTTGTTTGATTATTTGTTGTGTTCATATTTTTAGATCACGACCAATCTTCTCAACTTTCTTCTAGCAAGAATATCTCATTCCTCAAACATACACAGACGTTTATAATTTTCTTCGAGAGGCTATATGAACTTAGGAAACTATCATTTCTTTCTTCTTTCATGCTATAACTTGATTCCAATTGGTATCTAGTGATCCAAATTGGAATTGGTATTTGACCCTCTTCATTCTTTTGTCTACAAATAGTGAACATTAGGTCGAATAGAGCTAGAGCAGCAGCCCCAGAACCAACAGCTCCAGCTGTGAAACCAACTATTCAGGGACGGGGATAAGGTAGGGGTAGGGAAGAGAAAGAGCAACACCCGCCAGGTTGGAGCTCAAACAGTAGCTGACCGGGTTTATCAGAGGTCAGTATAACCTCCCCCACCCTAGGATCATTTTGAGAAGGTTAAGGTGGTGGACGAGGATGATTTAGAGCTAGAATTAGTGGCACTGGCTGGAGGTGCAGCTTTTTATTCAGTGTTTTCTGAGGTTATTCAACAGGTTTTGGCTTTTCTTAGAAGGTTGGATGGTACTGGAGCCACACCCCATTATGCCAACTTTTCAGGTTCCAGGTGCTTATCCCACTACTACTTTAGCTTCTAGAATGGATGAGGCTTCGGGTACTGATGTGTATCCCCATTCTATGTTAGGCCCCGTCATGACCAAAATCGAGCATGAGTTGTTGACCAAGTTTCTAAAAATGAAGCCTCCTTCATTTCATGGTACTGAGACGAAGGATACATTTGAGTTTATCATTGACTGCTATGAGAGGCTTCACAAGTTGGGGATTATGCAGCAGCATGGTGTTGAGTTCGTGACTTTCCAACTGGAAAGGGATGCCAAGCAGTGGTGGAGAGCCTATGTGGAATGTCAGTCACCAGTTTTGTCTCCATTGACTTGGGCTCAATTTCATGCCCTATTTTTGGAGAAGTATATGCCTCATACTTTTCATGACCGTAAGAAAGATGAGTTCGTGGTCCTTGAATAGGGTAGCATGTCAGTTACGGCCTATGAGGCCAAGTTCCATGCTCTATCTTGCTATGCTACCCAGCTATTGGGCACTGATGAGGAGAGGATCTGAATATACATTAGAGGTTTGAACACTGATCTTCAGGTTTTGTCTTTTCATATGACTTCAGCAGGAAAGAGCTTCAATAATGTATCTGACTATGTGAAAAAGCTTGAGGGAGTTCAGCAGGCTGGTCAGGCTAAGGCATTAGCCAAGAAGTCCCAAAATGTGGGCAACTTCAGAGGTTTATATTCTAGGGGTCACAGTGAGCAGGCTCATCCAACCCAACCCATTCAGTCAACTTTACCAGCCTCCACAGGTGGTCGTTCATGGGTTATTCAATAGCCCACAGTTACTAAAGGACAAACAACTTCTTATTTTCAGCCAACAAGCCTTCTCTTGAGCGAGGTTGTTATTATTGTGGTGATGTAGGGCACTTTAAGAGAGAATATCATTTAAGGCAGGCAGGGAGTCAGGTACAGCAGCAGACCAAAGTTGTGGTTCCAGTAGGTAGATATGAAGGTGGCAACGGTAAGGGTCGTTCATTGGGAGGTCGTAGTGGAAACAAAGGTAATGGTAATGCAGGGAAGGGTGGAGCACAGCCAGCTGGAGAGGTTTCCCAACTTAATGATAGAGCTCACTGTTATGCCTTCCCAGGTAAGACTGAGGCTGAGGCGTCTGACGCCGTTATTATAGGTACTATTCTCGTCTGTGACCGGATGACTTCTGCTTTATTTGATCCGACTTCCACTTACTCTTATGTATCAGTTAGATTTATTTTAGGTTTGAAATTGGTCTATGATGTACTTGAATCTCATGTGTATGTTTCTACTCCAGTAGGAGATTCTGTGGTGGTAACCCATGTGTATCATGTTTGCTCTGTATTATTTATGGGTTTTCAAACCTGGGTAAATTTAATTATTTTGTACATGTTGGGTTTTGACATTATTTTGGGTTATGACTTGGTTGTCTCCATATCATATTGTCTTGAACTGTTATGCTAAGACGGTGACTCTAGATATGTGGGGTATGGTAACTAGAGTGAGAGGGAGTGTATAAGTCTAAGCCAGTGAAAATCATAACTTTTGTTCAGGCTAAGAAGCTAGTGAGGAAAGGGTGTTCAGCCTTCTTGGCTAGTCTTTTGGATATTAGTGTAGTGTCCCCTTATATTAGGTCTGTTCCTATGGTTTCTGAGTTTCAAGAGGTACTTTCTACGGATTTGCCTGGTATGCCTCCGAATAGGGATATTGATTTTTGTATTAATTTGAGTCGTGCACTCACTCAATTTCTATTCCTCCTTATGTTATGGCTCCGGTGGAATTGAGAGAACTTAAAACTCAGTTATAGGAACTCCTTGATAAGGAATTTATTCATCCCAATGCTTCACCTTTGGGTGCTCGATCCAGTGTTGTTCGTTAAAAAAAATGGTAGCATGAGGATGTGCATTCATCATAAACAGTTGAATAAGGTTACCATCAGCAATAAGTATCCCTTGCCTCATATAGGTGATCCTTTTGACCAGTTGCAGGGTGCTTTGGTATTCTCCAGGATTGACTTGAGATCGGGTTACCATCAGCTGAAAATTTGGCCTGAGGACATACCTAAGACTGCTTTTAGGACTCAGTATGGGCACTATGAGTTTCTAGTGATGTCTTTTAGGTTGACCAATGCACCGGCGGCCTTTATGAGCATGATGAACGGTATTTTCAAGTCTTTCCTGGATTTTTTTGTGATAGTTTTCATTGATGACATTTTGGTTTACTTCAAGAGAAAGAAGGAACATGCAGGTGATCTTCACATTCTCCTGGGAATTTTGAAGGAGAAGCAATTATATGCAAAGTTCTCAAAATATAAATTTTGGTTGTCTTCGATTTCCTTCTTAAGGCATGTGGTCTCGAAAAAAGGGGTGATGGTATATCCTCAGAAGATTGAGGCGGTTAAGAGTTGGGTTCGGCCTAACTCTGTGATTGAGGTTAGGAGTTTAGCGAGTCTTACTAGTTACTATCACAGGTTTGTTAAGAATTTTTCTTTTATTGCTACTCACTTGACAAGGTTGACCCAAAAGGAGGTGTCATTTGTATGGTCGGATAAGTATGAGGAGAGCTTCAAAAAGCTCAAGACACTTTTGACTACAGCTCTTATTCTTTCATTGTCGGTTGAAGGTAAGGATTTTGTTGTATTTTATGATGTTTCACTTTTGGGTTTGGGTGTTGGGTTTATGTAGGACAGGAATGTCATCGCTTATGCTTCGAGGCAGTTGAAGCCTCATTAAAAGAATTACCCAACTTATGACTTGGAGTTGGAAGCAGTGGTGTTTGCACTTAAGGTTTGGAGACACTATCTTTATGGTGTCAAGTGTGAGGTATTCACAGACCAACGTAGCCTGTAGCATGTGTTCACACCAGGGATCTGAACTTGAGACAGAGTCGATGGATGGAATTTTTAAAGGATTATGGCGTGACTATCCAGTATCATTCGGGTAAGGCTAATATTGTGGCAGACGGATTGAGCCAGAAAGCAGTAAGTATGGGCATTTGGCCTATTTGAAGGTGTCATGTCAAGGCGACCCTTGGCTAGGGAGTTTCAATCTCTAGCATTGCGGTTCATGCAGTTTGGTGTTTCAAAATGGGGTGGAGTGTTGGATAGTGTTGAGGTAAAGTCAACATTCTTTGATGAAATCAAGGCCAAACAGTTTAAGGATGGGAAATTGAACAAACTCCGGAACAAGATAGTGTGTGGCGAGGCTTCAAATGCCACACTTGATACATGTAGAGTATTATGGTTTAGAGGGCATATATGTGTTCCTTAGGTTGGTGATTTGATTCAAAATGTGCTTGCAGAAACTCAAAGTTCATGATATTCGATTCATCCAGGTGCAACCAAGATGTACCTTGACTTGAGGCAGCTTTGTTGGTGGCCTGGGATGAAAAGATACATACTGGAGTATGTATCCAAATATCACTACTGTCAATAGGTAAAGTACGAGCATTAAAGGCCTGCAGGTTTGCTTCAGAGGATACCCATTCCCGAGTGAAAGTGGGAAAGGATAGCTATGGACTTTGTGGTAGGTCTTTCTAAGACCTTGGGAAAGCGCGACACGATTTGGGTCATAGTAGGCAGGCTGACAAAATTAGCTCATTTCATTCAGGTTAGAGTGGACTACAACTCTAAGAAGTTAGCCAAAATCTATGTTAAGAAGATAGTGAGGCTGCATGGGGTGCCACGTTCCATTATTTCAAATAGAGCTACGATCTACATTTCAAAATTTTGGAACAGGTTGCACGAAGAGTTTGGCACCCAACTCACTTTTAGCACAGCTTTTCAACCTCATACGGACGGTCTGTCATAGAGGAAGATCCAGGTGCTTGAGGACATGTTGATGGCATGTGTGATCGATTTTGGGGGCCATTGGGACAACTTCTTGCCGTTGTGTGAATTTTCATACAACAACAATTATCACTCTAGCATTGATATGGCCCCATTCGAGGAACTCTATGGGAGGCGGCGTAGATCGCCCATAGGGTGCTTAGTGACTGGTGATGTTAAGCCTTTAGGCACTAACTTGGTGAAGGAAGCTCAGGAAAAAGGGAGGTTCATCCAAGCCAAATTGTTGGTAGCCCAGAGCAGGCAAAAGAAGTATATAGATCGTAAGGTAAGGGACATGTCGATCAAGGTTAGTGAACGGGTTTTGTTGAAGGAGTCTCCTATGAAAGGAGTCATGAGATTTGGCAAGAAGGCCAAGCTTAGCCCTCGATATATCAATCTATTCGAGGTTCTTAAGGATGTGGATCCAATAGCGTACAGATTGGCATTACCGCCAAGCTTGTCGAAGGTCCATCGGGTGTTCCATGTATCTATGTTTAAGAGGTATCATGGGGGTGGGGATTACATTATTAAGTGGGATCCAGTTTTGTTAAATAAGGACCTTACTTATGAGGAGGAGCTGGTTGCTATTCTTGATCGAGACTTACAGAAATTGAGGACAAAGGAAATTCGATCGGTAAAGGTACAATAGAAGCATCTTCCGATTGAGAAAGCCACTTGGGAAATCGAGAAGGACATGCGGGACAAATACCCTCACTTGTTTGAGGATACATGCATTCTTTTTCTCTTCTTGGCTTGGCTCATTTTCGTGCTTTGATCATTTGGGGATGAACGATGGATAAATTGGTATCTATTGTAATAACCCTTTCCATCGTTATGGATGAGTCAATCATGCAAAAATTTGAGTCAAGAAATTCTCCGAGATGAAATTTAAAATTTCCAGGCTAGGCTAGTTTTGAACAAAATCGAAGTGAGGTATGATCTAGGCAACATGGGAATAGATTGGGTAAATGTATTAAAGTTTACCTTGATTTTATGTTATCCAACTTGATAAGGAATCCGTAGGACTTTTCAAAAGTGAATTCGGGTGAGTAGAACTCCCGATATCAAACTTGATGCAAAAGGGTTATCATGGTTTGAGGGTGTGTTGCGAAAAAGGAAAAACTGGGAGGATTCCTGAGTTTTTGCCTCGCCACTCCCGCTATAGCTGGTGGCATGTCGCTATAGTGGAAAAATTTCCACTATAGCGGAAGTCAACATCGGTTAATCTCGCTATAGCGAGTGATGCCGCTATAGCGGGATCAGGCCGCTATAGCGGGGTAAATCGTTGTAAATGCAGAAATTTCTTCAAAAATAGTTTATTATTCTAAACTCGTTTTTGGGGAAGGGCGATTTGGGTGATTTGGGCGATTTTCCTCCGTTTTCCATCGATTTTCTTATTTCATCCCCATTAACTAGTTTTTTGGTTAATTAACCTTCGAATCACTAGTTTACATATTTTGGGGAGGTTTTAAGCTTGACTTAGCGGATTTTCTAGTGCAAGGGGGTATATTAGGTGTAAAACCCTTGGGTTTTAGTTGTTAATCATTATTTTACTCTTGCATGTCATTAATTCACTAATGTAACCATGAAATTGTTAGTTTTAGGGTGAATTAATGGTGGGAAAACCCTAGAATGGGTGGGATGATCATGAAATTGGCCTTGGGTGTTAGGGATTAGGTTGTAATCCTTGACATGGTAGGTCATTTGGTTGATTATCTATTGTGTTCATATTTTTAGATCACGACTAAGTGGAAGTTGCACGGAAAGGCAAGGCTTAGGCTTAATTGAGTGATGTAAGCTTGGATTGAAGTAGGTGATAGTTTTAATGTAGTTGAAACCCAATTTGTGTTATGTGTGCATGATAATGAATTCTTAGTATTGCTTGTACAATGCATGTTCAAGGAAAGTGAATAACTGTTTGATATCCTAAGTGTTAATCGAATGCAATGAACTTATATGAAAACTTGTTGGCTTTACCAAGTGTTGTTCTGTTATCATTGTGGTTGTGATTATTGTGATATCTGTCATTATTGTGGAATGTACCGGTATTTGAACATCTCCACAAGATTGTTGATATAAGGTTGGCAGACACTTTATGTCTGGGATTGGTACATGGACAAGGACTCGTCCCCTGCAGGTCATAACTAGTAGGCGCACACATAAGACCCTTAGCATGTGTGCACAAGGTACAGGTGAGTGTGACGGTCCCTTGAGTAAACTGGGGGTTATGTGCTTTTGATTTCATTGGTTTCTTGTGTAAACCAGGATGCATGTTATTGCTACTGTTGTTGTTATTAAGGATCCTTGAGTTGTCTGGGTTGCATGCATGTTACTTGTATGAATTGTACATGGATTATATGATAGTTGTGTCATGGTTGTTGACTTGGAGTCTTAATGTTAGTCCTAGTTGACTTGACTGGTTATTCTTGTTGGCTCTTTTTGACTAAACTTCATATTGTACTTGGTTACAAGGTTAAGTATTATGAACTTGAAAGATAGTTGCATGATAGGGTTCATGGTTGTCTTGTTGTACTAAGTTTTGGCTATGTGTCCATATTTCTCATTTTGGATTGGTCAATGACCCTACCGACAGACCATTATTTCTTGTGTGCTGATACTACATGTGCTCTTCTTTTTATTGAGTATAGAGCATTTTCCAGTGACTATTTCAAGACCTCAGTTGTGACTTGGATCATTTCTGAACTCAAGGGTGAGATGCATCTTTCGGGCTACCATAGGTTTTTCTATCATTTTCTGGTCCCTTTGTTTCGGACTCAGACATTACTTTATTTTTTGGGGTTGCATCCCCTCTTTTGACATTTATTAGAATTTTGGTACGTTGACTTTCAGTTCCTAGGAGATGGTTTTTTCGCAAGTATTTTATTATTACCTTGGTTATAGTATTGGATATTGATTTATTTCAATAAAATTGGTTTTAGATGCCTATTTTTGGCTAAGTGTTGATTGGATTATGTTGTTAGTTGGTTCTCCCACCGGGGGTTTAGTATGGGTGCCACTCATGGCGGGTTTACATCATGACATCTTATCAAAATCAATCCTCCTAACTATCTTCTAGCAATAATATCTCGTGCCTCAAATATACACAATATCGGGTTCACTCTTTTAAGGTATTAAAGACTAGCTCTATAAATTAGAAGGTCACTTAATTCTTCAATTATTATTTACGTTCACATATTAAACTCTATAAATCATCAAGTAAGTCATACAAAACACAAACACCCATCAAGGGATCCACACAAAACACAATAACACACAATTCTATCATTATTACATTATTTCCATGTCTATCCATCCAAACTCTGTGCCTGTAGTCCTAGACATGAAATCTCCAGTCAACTATAGTTATTACAAGCAACTAATCCAAGTTTACTACATATTAAATCATAACCTACCTTGACCGAATACATTGGAACAAGCAAGCCACACCAAGATCATTGAATTTTACCATTAAAGATCATTCTAATGATTCTAAGATGTTATTGGATTGAAAGACGAATAAAATGATGGAAAAACTTACCTCAACAAAGAATTTTCACCCAAGGACTTGGAAAATCGCCTCCCTAGGACTTGGGAACAAAGTTTTTGAGTTAAAAATCCAAAACCCATCAAAAATAAGGTTATATACTGCCCAGTTACCGCTGCAGTGGTACAACTGCGGCGGTCAACTTTCAATCCCGAACAGTGTTCAGTAAAATGGCCATAAATTTTTTACTCCAAAGGCGGATTAACGAACGGTTAGATGCGCTGGAAAAAAGACTTAAAAATCTTTCATTTGGTGGGCATTGGGCCCCATAAATCTTTATATACTATGAGATATGTGAGTTTGAAGTTGACCCTAGTTTAGTCTTAGCTCGAAAATCAATCGATCAGAATACGTCCAACTTAACTTTGTGTTAGGGGTATTTTATGACCTTAGTTCATTTCTAATCCACTCCCAGACTAAAGAATTGGTCCTATAACTTATGATGAAAGAGGTTATTATGCTTTTACCGCAGATATTTTTAGTAACGACGGAACGAATCCTTACATTCACATTTACTTTTCATATAATATATGTAAATATATATATATATATACACACACACACATACATTCCCAGATGGTGTATTTTATATTTAAAAAAATTTTTAAAAAAACATATTTTTGCTAATAAATATCAATTGAAATTCTATGTCTAGATCTGTATCAAATGTTTCGTACTTGAAGTCATTAGTATACTTAGCCTTGTGAAAAATTCCTGATTTTTGGTCTAATATAAGTCTTTATTTATTGGAGTAGGTTCATTTTGGTCCTTCAAATATATGCTTAAGAATATTTTATTTCTTAACTTTGCTAAAGTGAAGCGCTTTTGGTCTCTCTAACATAACAATGTTAAAAAGTAACGTGAGGGACAATTTTTCTAACAATCAAATTTGACAGTACTATCTCTCTCTTGATTGATGCATATTTTATTTCTTTTTGTCTTCTTTATTTTTAGGATTAATATAGTAGTAGCTATTTATATCAGACGACAATACTTTAGAATGCATCAATCTACCCACTCGAAAATAGTAACCATTTTTCCTTAGAGGTAGTAACAAAATGGCCTTAAGGTCAGTGACAGACCCAGAAATTTAGCAAAGGGTAGGTAAATTTTCTTCTCAATTGTATTAAGGGTGTGCAAAATTAAATATTTAATTTTAGCTATTATGAGAGTGTATATTTAGAGGTTAAATATATTTAATTTTAGCTATTTTGAATATAGATTTTGATTGAGGTTAAATACATTTAATTTTGCATACTCTTCGTCAAATTCTTGGCTCCGTCAACAACCTTAAGGCGATTTTGTTACTGCCTCTAAGGGAAAGTGGTTACTATTGTTGAGTGCGCAGATTGTTACGTTCTAAAGTAATGCCTTCTAATATAAATAGTTACTACCAAATTAATCCTAAGATATGAAGAAGACAAGAAGAAATAAAATGTCGATCAATCAAGAAAGAAATAGCACTGTCAAATTTACACCGTTGGAAAAATTGCCCCTCCTATAATTTTTAACATTGTTATATATTGTAGGGAGACCAAAAGTACTCCACTTTAGCAAAGTTCAAAAATTAAATATGCTCAAATTATATTTGAAGAACCAAAAAAATCTACTCCAATAGATAAGGAATCATTTTAGCCTAAAACTCAAAATCTCCTATAAAGATGATATTAGTGAAATAAAGCCGAATCACGATAGACCCAATACTCCTGGACTGCCCAATGCGCTCTCAATTGATTTCTTTTTATTGTTTTTAGGAAAAAGGGTCATATTTGTTCTTGTCTCTTACAAAAGGATCATATCTACTTCTGTATTTTCAAAAAATATCATATTTGTCCATATTTATACATTTTGGCAAGTATAGCCAAAAAAGTATGACAATGACCAATATGACCCTTTTCTCTTGTTTTTATTTCGTTTTTGTCTGAATAAAGTGAGCTTTGATGCAAATGCGAAGTCGTTAAACGATTCCTCTTATCAAACTTTGTTCCGATGGCCATTTTCAGTCCGACTTGTTCTGCTACCTCCCCACTTGTCTCCTTCAAAAATTCCAACATCAATTTGTACCCTTCCCACCGCCGTAGTTTTCCCCGAGTTCGGTGCACTCTCAGAGTGAAAGCCACCGTCAGCGTCGAGTCTCCGTCGTCTTCCGCCACCGACCGCCGTGATGACTCGCCGAAGGTTTTACTTGAAGTGAGGGACCTCTCTGCTGTCATAGCCGAGTCAAAGCAACAAATTCTCAAAGGCGTTAACCTCACTGTCCGCCAAGGCGAGGTATTCAATCCAATTACATGTATTTCATGGTTCTAACGTAGTTGTACTAGCTATATTTGATAAATTTACCCTATTTTTTTAATCTGTATTTCATTATTGTACCCAATTCTTTTTGCTATATTTGGTAATTCTACCGGCAGTTCAAGCTATATTTGATAAATTTACCCAATTTTTTAGCTGCGTTTCACTATTGTACCCAAGTTTTTTGCTATATTTGGAAGTTCTACCGCAGTTCTAGCTATATTTGATAATATCACCAGAAGATTTTAGAGGTATTTCATAGTTCTACCGAAATATTTTGTTATATTCGATAGTTTTACTGAAGCTATGAAGTATTTTTGTATTTTGCATTAGGAGGAATGTATTTTGTTGTAATTTTTTGCTAATTCAATTTAGTGATTTTTGTTGGTTTTTCTGTGTAACTTAGAAAACTGGGAGGAAATTTGTGTCTATTTAAGAAATTGATAGTACTGGATAAATGGTTAAATGTACTAGAGATTAATGAGAATTTTCTTCGTTTTTCTTATTCAATTTGCTTCCTAGTATATATATTTGAAGAAATTAGTAGTAACTGGATAAAAGGTCAATTGAACAGGATTAACAGCAGATTTTCTTCTTTTTTCTTATTCAATGTTGTTCGAGTTTTTGTTATTTTCCAATGAGATGTAGCCTTATCAATTCCATGGGTGTAAACAGATTAGAATTGTCCAAGTTCTGACTTTGCTATTATATTGAAACAGGTACATGCTGTAATGGGTAAGAATGGTTCTGGAAAGAGCACCTTCGCCAAGGTTAGTGCTTTTTTGTTGTTTTCCCCCGATCTGCCACGTCGGGAATAGTATTGTTGATTAGGGTAATTGACCTTGGTTCTTGGGTGATGTTATTTGTGCATACGCCTTTTTCTTGGCTGTTCTGTTTTTCTTTGTTCCCTTATGTTTTATAGCAAAAGATAAATTCCTTTTTGTTCTTTTGAATGATCTCTTTGGTTGGCACTAGCATCACCTCGTTTTGTTTTTCTTGCATTTTAGTAGGCATTTGGACATTTGGTTGAAGTTAGAAAAAAAAAGGAAGTGTTTGAAGTTCAAGTTGAAAAGGGGTATTTTGGAAGTTAATTGTATTAAGACATGAGTTTCTGTTGGAAAAAAAAATTGAAAACTTGTGAGTGAACCATTATTTCACTTGAAATACTCCTCAAACTAGTTTTTCAACTTTACTTTCACTTTTTTCTCCACTAGATGGTAATAGCCCCTGCGAGCACGGGCCCAACGTCTGCTGATGTGAAATTGTATTTGAGTGTAATTTTATGTTTGTAATAACTAATGTAAAGCTAGATGAAGAAATCATTGCATAGCAAAAGCATAGTATTATTTACATGGCATGTTGTATGAATGTGAGAAGACCCATTCTTCACATTCATATATTATTTACATATGGACGGAAGCTGGCATTGGTAAAAGCCGATACAATAACACAACCACCCACCACGTTGTTGGTAGCAATCTTGTACTTGGCATGTCTCCTTATAGCTATGTTGTTGCAGTGCTTGACAAAGTACCTGCAGAAATTTCAGTGTTGGGCTTCTTTTCAAATGGAAGTGTGTAAACATAGTAGAGAGAATAGTAACAGTTGAGTTGGGTTAGTAGTCCGAGATACCTCTTTAAAGCAACTTCAGTCACATATATCCGTGGTTTTTCTTCAATCCGACTTTTAAAAATGGAAGTCAGAAACTTATCTACTAAAATATATTATTGTAATGACAGAACAATTTATCTTAAATCAAAGAGATAACTGCAATATTTATTTTTGATGATCTTCACTATAATCACTTTCTAGATCATAAAAACTATAAGTAGCTAACAAAATGCTTAAATTTTTTTTAAAAAAGTTATTAGAAATTTCACCAGGGAATTCTGGTTGAATGTGTCAAATATAATCTATATACACTAAGGGGTTCTAAAGAGATGACTAAATGATCAAGCTCTGAGCTACATTAAGGAAAACAACTAAGATGCATACTATACCCAAGCTGTAAATACAAAGGTCAAACTTCAAAGAGTATCTAATCATAATCACTATGCCAAAGAAGTCAAGAAAGACAATAGTCATTGGAGTTAACAGTAAGACAACTTCCAAAGTGATGAGAAGAACAAGAAAGAGCGGGACTTAGAAGCTTTCAAGTTAGATAAAGCAAAGGACTTAATAGTTCTCTAAGTTGGTAGAACAGAACCAATTAGGGTCATACCCATGTAAGAAGTATGATGTATTATTTTTATTACAGAAAGCACATTTTTGGGGTAACTGAATCAATAATTAATTAATGGATATGGAAACAAAGAGACTCACAATCTTCCAGGTTGCCTTAGAAATTTGGATAAGAAAGAATTATCAGCACATCCTACAGGCTATGCACACCTGAATATTTGAGGGTTCTATTAAAAATATCCCGTCATTGAGTGGAAAAATTAACAAATTCTTTTTAGCTAACCATTAGTAAATCCTAAATACGAAATATGGCCTTAGTTAAGAGAATGTAGCGGGCAGTGCATGAATATCTACAAAGATGAATCAAATTGGTCGATAGTGAGTTAATTCTATAACTATTTGTAGTTTCAGATGTGAAAATTTTAGAACAGCATGAGATATGAATCATCTATGTGCAGGCTCATTCAATTAAACACAGATACCAGCACCCTGAGAGAAACCTGCTATGTATATCAGTTCAACCATTCAAAAACTCTAGTATTAGAAGGTAATATTTGCCTCTAAATAGATGTATGACCAGAAGCAGATCTAAGATTTAAATGCTAGTGAGCTTTACCCTAGATGTCAAGTAAACTGCAGCCTCTACGCATTTTGGGGAGAAACAGCTAACACTGGATTTTTATATCTGTTTGCAGTTTGTTGTCACCGGAATTTCAAACAAATTACAATAATTAACACTCACATTAGCTTTTGTGGCAAATTACAACATTAGTTCTGAAATTATACCTCTTTGCGTGTAAATAACAGATTAGATAAATACTAAATAACTATCCTGAATAATACTGGTATCCTTCGAAGTAAACAATCAACAGAGAAAGCTACAGTTGGGTGATAAACTTAAGGGCGAAGGCAATTCTAGCAAAATGAGATGATTCTTTAAAGAACACTTAAATTAGTACTCACTATTTAGTAGATAGAAGCCACGTATAAATCAACAACTGTTACCTTGCCCAAAATTGAGGCTTCGGCATAGGATGAGCATTTCTTTTCCCGCAAAATCGAGCCTGATGCAAATGCCAAAAGTAATTCTTTTCTCCAAGTCAAAGTAAATGGAGAAAAAATTAATTATTACTTCTCCTGAAATTAAGATTTAGGAAGGGAAGAACAGAGAAAATTTTACATTTACGAAGGGAAAATAGAGAAAACTCACCAGAATTGAAAAACAACGATGAATTGAAACCAAATGGAGATAGAGCAAAAAGAAACAAGATGATGACTGACCAGCTTCTATGACCGAGAGGCTAGAGAGAAATGAGAATAGTGAAATTCCCAGATGCTCTGTTGCGGTGGCTCTTCAATTTTAGGGTAAATTACACGTTGCAATTTGGTCTCATGAAAAGTCTAGAATACCCTCAGACAAAGACAAAATGTCTTTAAGCAGACATGCTGATACAACTATATGCTGGCTCTTCTATAATAGTAGAAATATGTCTCCTTTTGAACTTTCCTGCCGCCATGATTGCTATTTGCAATGAAATGTTGTTCCTTTATTAAAGCTTTGGTATTGACTGAATTGTTTCAGGTTCTTGTTGGGCATCCAGATTATGAAATTACAGGAGGCAGTGTGTCATTCAAAGGTGAGAATCTACTTGAGATGGAACCTGAGGAAAGATCACTTGCTGGTCTTTTTATGAGCTTCCAGTCCCCAGTTGCCATACCTGGAGTAAGCAATATTGACTTTCTGAATATGGCGTATAATGCTCAAAAGAGGAAACTTGGACTGCCAGAGCTGGGACCAATTGAGGTATCTACATGCTACCTTCATATTGTATGAATATTAGCGGCACCATAGGGAATTTTATGCCTTGTTGTTTCTCAATTAGAAGAGGCAGATAGGTACGTCCAATCTTGGATAATTCTCATGTGCAGTTTTACGGGTACATTGCCCCGAAGCTTGAACTTGTCAACATGAAGATAGACTTCTTGAACAGAAATGTAAATGAAGGATTCAGTGGTGGAGAAAGGAAGCGCAATGAGATTCTGCAACTAGCGGTATTCCATGCTCCCTATCTTTCCTTCTCCAATCATGACCATGACATCCATGTTTATGTTTCAAAGTTGCTATTTAATGAGTATCCAATATGATCAAGGGTCTATTATAACCAATTTTGGGGTAACTGTATGATTATGACTTCTTTAATATACTGTTCAAGTTGGTCTTCACTTTTCAGACCAGATAATTGAAATTATAAAACTTTGTAATTTAGTTTTATATCAAAGGAAGAGATGGTTTCTGTTCTTAACTATAATAAGCATTTTGACTGAAAGTCAAAGTGTCGGAGCTCTCTAACGTTTCTTGTTTGCTACAGGTTCTTGGGGCTGACTTGGCAATGTTGGATGAGATCGATTCTGGTTTAGATGTCGACGCACTTCGAGACGTAGCAAAGGCAGTAAATGGACTTCTATCGCCAAAGAATTCAGTGTTGATGATTACTCATTACTTACGATTATTAGAATTCATCACGCCGACCTATATCCATATCATGGTAAGCAAGTGGCTACTCAACTAAGCGGAACGACAAAGAAACAGTTTGACCGCTAGATTTGATTTGTGATAAGAAGTAAAAGTAGAAGTGGGTTGATATACCAGCATTAGGAAATAATGAACTATTTCTTTTCCATTAAAAGTTTCTAAAAGCAAGTAAAACTGCATTCTAGATTTGCCAAATAGAATTTGTTTCTTCATATAATCTGCGTTCTCTAATCTTCATCACTTAGGTAGCTTCAACGGTACACTAAGGACCTAGCTGTATCATGATGCTTATCTGTTATGTTATATAGATAAGCTGCGAAAGATTTTCGTAGTATTTATCTTCTTTAAGTTTTCCCAGTGTGGTACGGTTCTGATGGTACTCATGGTAAATGATATATTTGGATTGATTATTAGGGTCTTCATTGCTTGGTTAATCACGGTTCGACTTTTTTTTGCTTTGTCTTTTGCCCTTGTCGTTACTAAATAGTAAAGGGTGCCCAAGAATATCAAATCCCCATATGGGTTAGTTTTTGTGCTATATGTGTATTTTAGCTCTACTTTTTCATTAGTTTAGTCGTCACTAATTGATATTCGATTTCCATTTCCAGGAGAATGGGAGAATCGTGAAGACTGGAGACATATCAATAGCTAAAGTTCTGGAGAAAGAAGGCTACAAAGCAATTTCTGGCGCATGAAGGCCCTCCCTCCATGATGATGAATTTTCTGGTTTGTCTCATCAGTTACTAGAGGAAATATTTCTACTGCTCCAACATTATTATTTAAGAAAGTGGCAGTAAGTGATGCTTCCACTTTTCTCATCAAAATCAAATGACTCAATTGTCGCAGTTGTCTGGAGATGTAAGAGTAAGGAACTAAGGATAAACAACTATGTCCCCTGACGTGGGCAGAGGGGAGTTTTGATGACATGGGATTGAGTCATATACTTGTATTTTATCTTGTCTTTTTTTTTTTTTCTTCTTCTTCTTTCTAAGTAATAGATTAGTCTGTGCTCGAAATTTTAGTAGCTCAGTTGATTAACTATCTAAATTTTCACCTTATTGGTGAGGATTCGGTTCCCCAACCTTGTAATCCCCTCCCCCATTTCCCTTCCTCCTACCCCCAATTTTTTATTTTTTATTTTTAAAGTCTGTCTTCTTTTTAAAAAGAGCCTGATGTTCAACTTTATGAGGAGCGTCAATGATGTGGGCGGCATTTTACCTCTTAATTCTATTAGGGCCAATTGCTTTCTTAGTTCCTTAGTTATTTGGAAGATTCCTATTTGGTTCTATTGATAGTCGAAGAAGTTCATTTGATCACCGATCAAAGCATATAGTATGTTTTTGGTCTCCATTACCAAATTTCTTGAATTTATTAATTCTTTAACGTTAAGCACAAGCACTAAAATAACATTTTTCAATTCGAAAAATGTTATAATGACGTAGTTTAATAATTAATGATCGTTAGCTTATTTGTTAATGGAGGAATCGATAGCATAAATTAAGAGGTTGGATATTAGAATAGGCCAAATTGCTTCGTTGGAATCTTATTAAAAGAAGGATTAACTGCTTCGTTGGAATTCAGAATAATCAAATTGAAATTTGTGAAGCAATTAAGGACCAAATCCACTTTTATGAGTGATGTTTGTTAAAAAAATATATTTTACTCTATTCTATTATATTGACAGTTTCTAAAATGTTTTATTGCAACATCAAAATTACTGAATGATCCAAATGTTTTACTCTACAAAAATGGAGAATTTTAAAATAGCATTAACCTTAAAAACAATCACATTTAGAATTTGCTGACAGCGTTGTATCAAATGGAAAATTCTTACTAGAAGGAAAGAAACATAAATGTATTTTTTTTGCCCCTAATTTATCATTCCAAACAACAACAATATATCAAATATTTTGAAATAATTGTACAAAATAGGCGACTAAGCATCTGACGCTGAAGGTATTAAGTGTGCTCCCAAAGCTCGTTGTGAAGGTTCAACAATTGTTGTTCCTTTTCTAGCAGTACTTCAGCAGCAAATCCACTCTCAAAACCAGCTTCAATTCCAGTTTCAAGTCTTGCCACAGGTCCTGCCCCAAGTGTTGCCTCAGTTTTAGCTTCAACTTGATGAATTAATTTCAAGCTATAAGTCTTTCCTATTATAACGGATTGTTCAAAAGGATTCTTCGTCCTTCCATCAATATTCTGCTTTTTCTCGGATATTCGGGTTCAAATATCCATGATTCATTGTTTGCTTACCGACTTCATATAATTCAAAAAACATTAGTTTTCTCCAAGCTTCTTGTTCATATCTCTCATCAAAAGGTGCTATTCGATAATGTCTATCTAGCAGACTCCGTGCTAACCCTAGTGAAAATTCATCCAAGAGCTTCAAGAAGGAGGGACTCCGCCCTCCAAGAGACATACAAAAACAAACAAAAAATTAGTATTGCCCTTTTATTTTTTCATACAAAAAATTAGTATTGCCCTTTTATTTTTTCATACTTGTTATTTTTAATATAGTATGTAGAAAGACATAAAACATTTAATTTCACATAATAATATCATTATTTATACTAGTAAGGATCAATTCAAATTAATAAGATGTTAGCTATGTCACATTATCTTGAATGTGATTGCTAAAATTTATTTATTAGTATAAAAACTTGAGTAATGTAATATAAAGTTCTAAAATAATTCTTCCTATGGAAATGTTATCATGACAGGCTCCCAAACAGATTCTATCTTCCCCATATTGGTATTAACACTGACAACACCTGTCCTATGTGAAAAAAAAATTATCGAAACGAATGACCACATTTTCCTCTACTGTGACATTGCAAAGACTTTGTGGTCACAACTGGGGATTACCATCACCAACATTGCTTATGACAATTGACAAGCATTGGCTACTTATCATCAAAAACCTTAATTTAAAGATTCCTAGTGTAAATCTTAATGCTCAGTATGGTTAAAGGCAGTCATGAGTGGAAAGCAAATGCCAAGATATTTCTCTAATACTTGCTTGAGTTTACTTCCTAAAGTAGAATCACCTCAAGAATTCTTCGAATTTAGGCCTATTAGTCTCAGCAATGTGACTCAGAAGATTGTTTCAAAAGTTATGAATAACAGACTAGCCCAGATTATTCTCAAAATCAGAGTGGGTTTGTGAAAGGAAAAACAATTGTAGAAAATGTTTTACTTTCTCAGGAGATCATCCATGACATGAAACAGAACAACAAAGGGTGAAATGGTGTGTTCAAAATTGAAATGAACAAAGCTTAGGATAAGATGTCATGAAATTTTATTTGCACAGGTATGAAGAAAATGAGTTTCAATGAAAACTGGATCCACAATATTTGGAATAATATCCAATATGTGGTACTCTGTTGTCATCAATGGAAAAAGACATGGATTCTTTAAATCTCAGAGAGGGGTTAAAGAAGGAGAACCTATATCCCCTTCTTTATTTATTATTGCTGCTGAATCTTTGTTAATAATGCTTAATAATCTTTATAATGATCCTAGGTTTATTGGTTTTTATATGCAACCAAATGGACCTAAGATCACTCATTTATCATGTTTTGATAACCATCAATCATTTATCATTTATCAGTTTTGTTCATACTTTTTGAGGCAATCCATGACCAACTTCAGAGTTTGGGACTTTCCTTCAGAAAAAATAATTAAGTCGTCATCAATCATTTATTATATGCTGACGACTTAATTATTTCTTGTGAAGGAAAGTCCCAAATTATTTTTTGTGAAGGAAAGTCCCAAACTCTGAAGTTGGTCATGGATTGCCTCAAAAAGTATGAACAAAACTGATAAATAGAAACAAAAGTTGTTTCATATTGAACGAAAACACCTGTGGTAAAATATCTAATATTATTTCTCACATTTTGCAGGTGAAGAGGAAGGAATTTTCCATAAACTATCTACGATGTCCTTTATTTCAAGGAAGGAAGAGAATCCAATATTTTACTAATTCAGCCACCAAGATTCTTAAGAAGCTGGGAGCTTGGCATTGTAGAATATTATCCAATGGGGGAAATCACCTTATCAAGCATATTTTATCAATAATGTCGGTGTATTTTTTATCCATCTGTCAACCTCCTCCCAAGACCATTATACGACAGATGGAAAAAATATTTGCAAACTTTCTTTAAGGCAATATTGGGAAGCACAAGCGTCATTGGGTGGCTTGGCACAAACTGAGCAGACCAATAGCAGGAGGAGGCATTGGAATAAGGTCTTTACAAGATGCTTCAGATAGTCTTGGGACTAAACTCTGGTGGCAATTTAAAACTAGTAATTTCCTACGGGCTGATTTCTTGAAAGGTAAATATGTTAGAAGAATTCACCCTGTTGCTAGAAAATAGAGCTATATACACTCTCACAACTGGAGAAGACTCATGAAAATGAGAAATAAAGTGGATCACCTAATTCAATGGAAGATTTATAGTGGAAACTCTAGTTTCTGGTGGGATGACTGGACAGGCAAAGGAAAATTAGCTAATTTTGAAAAGACATCTACTTCTGTTAGAGGTCAAGTGACTGACTACATTAGAAATGGAAAATGGAACTTGCACATACTGAGAAGTGTGCTCCCTCTAAGCATGGTTATTCACATTCAAGGAATTACAGTAAAATCTCCTATTCTGTTTGGACCAACTTATTTGGACTCCTAATGTCGATGGTAAATTTTCTTGTTAATCTACTTGGAATAGCATCAAATAGCATTGGAATTTATGGGACATCATTGAAGACATCCAAAGGGAAGTTGCAAAGCTTGATAACTGGAAAATTCAATTTTATTTTAGAGAGGGAAACAAGGTCCAGACAACCTTTCTAATTGGGGTCTAAATTGCAGAGAAGTTGTGCACATGACTGATTATTATCTTCTCCCCAAAGCTTCTAAAGGAGAACTTAACATGGACAAATTTCACTTTCCTTCTTTTAGGAAGAAAATTTATAGAAACTCTTTCTGTTTAGATAGAGCCATGTATAGAAACTATATTTTTGATGTTCCTTGATATTTTTGTATAGGGCCTGATTAAGAATTTTGTTCCTTAATGCCTACTCCCTCTAGTCCAAAATAAGTGAATTTTTGAGCTATTTTTCAATATCCAAAATAAGTGAATTGTTCATTTTCCAAGAGACATGTTGGAAATTTCTTTCAATTTTATCCTTCATTTACACTTTCTAGGTTATAAGTTTCAAGAGACTCAATTGACTTTATTTTAACGTGGCTGAAATTTCAAGAGTAGTTTGATAATATCTAAAAGGGTAAAAATGAAAAGTAGGTACAATTTATGTCCTAGTTTCTTTTCCTTAATAGGTGTGCATTGAAGCAAAAATTTACTTATTTTGAAATAGAGGGAGTATTATTTTTTGTGAGCTGAAAACAAATCCTACTTGTGTCATTGAATGGAGCCTGTTCCATTCTAAGTAGGTACAGGGATATAGTACTCCTCTGTGTTGTACATTACAGTCTGTCTCTCTCTCTCTATCTATATCTATATCTATATATATATATATATATATATATGCTCTAGATTTAGAGATGGAAGAGAATGATTAAAAAAAAGTGTAAATCTTAAGTGGATGGAGCTCTTTTCGTATGTATATATGGAATCTATGGCTAATAACCACAATAATCAAAATAAGACTAGCCAAATGTAACGACCAGTTCCGTTGTTATTAAAACATCCACGAAAAAGGCGTAAGAATTTAAAAATTTTACTGATTTAAATTTTAGTTAGCGATAACCATGTGTTGTTTAATAAACATCGAATGAATAAAGTTAAGAAGTGGGCCAGACCTGGAATGTTCCGTTACAACGGTCCGTCTCCCGTTATAGCAAGACCGGTGTAGCGAGATTTCGATCGCTGCAGTGAGCGACGCGAATCAGAAATTTAAATATAAGTGGTATTTTAATTTTAATTCTGATTCAAAAGGAGTTTTCTCTTAAAGACTCTCCTAAGGTTCTTTCTACTACAGAACACAAAGAAAGGAGAGGAAAAGCTCTCAAGGAATGCGATCTCATCCTTCTCCTCATGGATTCTCCGTCAGAAATTTTGAATCGAGAATAAGGAGCAAAGCTACAAGCATTCTACGACAGCAAATTGGCATCGATGTAGGTTATGATTTATGAGTAGTAGACTTTGATTAGTGAATCATATATACTGTGTAGAATTGATGGGAGAAAGTATGATTAGTTCTTCGGATATAGTGTTCTGGTGAATAATACCTAGAACCATGTAAGAATATCTAAAACATGTGATAATATGTGAAGTATGAATTTCGTGCGATATAATATGTTTATGTAAGATTTTCATGATGTGTTGCGATGTAAATAAGGTTAATGTGGGTGACGGTAGAGAGATTATGTACCAAAATAAGCTATAGACCCAGATATTAATAACATTATGGGTTCATGGAAAGTATGAAATTGGTAACTCAATTGTGTGTGTTCTTGATTGTGTGCTCTCTTTGTTATAAAATTGTTCTTGTGGTTTGAGCATGAAGGGGAAACTATGTCATAACATAGATTTTCTAAGAAAACCTAGCCAAGTGTTAGGGTGTACTGTATTGTAAAAGATGAATAAACTAAGGTTAAGTGTACTATGTCGTATGACTGCTTATAATAGCATGGTTCTGTGATGACTTGATATGTCTACTTGATGACTAGTATGTCATAAGACTGCTTATAATAGCATGGTTCTTTGATGACTTGATGTTTCTACTTGATGACTTTTATGTCGTAATAGCATGGTTCTGCGTTGACTTGATATGTCTAGTTGATAACTTATATTGTCACGATCCAACCCACCGGATCGTGTCGAGCACCTACCTAAACCTACCCCAGATAGGAGAACCCTGAATAACCCACCATTCAATCAATGCAGAAATTATTGTAATATCCACTTAGTCAATTTATATCTGCCATACGAATAACTAATCAACAATAAAAATGTGATTACTCAATCAATTCATCCCATAACTTGTTTTAATACATTAAATATGTAACGTAAATGCGGAAAATAACTACAAGTGATTCCTCAGAACCTAGCCTAAACCGGTACAAGAGCACTAGACAAGAAGTAGGGACAACCATGATGCAGCATCCATGTATGATAGAAATGATAAGAGCTACTGCTGAGTGATCGGCATCACTTTTATAGAAACTCCAACTGACCTACACCATGGTTATAACACCAAATAGAGGTATAGTAAGTATAGTATTAATACAACCACACGTACTGGTAAGCATCATCGGCCGACCAAGATTAGAAACAAATAACATCAATAATAAATATTGAGAGAGTCATAACATTAAGTAAAGTTTTGGTTCTAAACCCCCGATTATAGAGCCCTCAACATATCATTTTAGCATCTCTGTGACATACCTGTTATTTAATATTTTTGTATATCTTTATCCTTTGACTTAACATTTTTATATATCTTTGTTCTTTGGCTTAACCTTTTCATATATCTTTGTCCTTTGACCAACTATTCCAGCCTATATATCTTCCTCCCATATCGGATCATTCTTATGGTACCTACAATTCTTTAAGCTACATCCACCCAAGCCCTCTCGGTACTCACAATCACAAGACATTACAATACCACATCCCATAAACATTAAAATTCTACCAATCATATCATACCATAACCGGTCCTCCCAGGGGACCGTAGAATCTCATTTCCAGCCCGATCCTTCCTATGGACCTAACGTGCATTCGTACCCACTTTCACCATTTACCACAACAAGAACACGTATGAGAACATATATAAAATAGAATTACATTCAAAACATATGTATGCAAGATGTGTGCATCATCTCTCCTCACTCCTTCTCATCAGTATTATCACCATCATCAATATCATATAGTCCCAGAGTGGTACCGGACCCATTCTCACAGCATATCACATCTATACCGACGTGGTACCCGACCCATCACTTCAACATATCATCATAATGTAAATAAAAATACAATGCAGTCATTAAATCACAAGTCATGCTAGAAGGCAATCATAGATGTTAAGTTCACAAACAAGCACAAAGCCAAGAGAGTCTAAGTGCTACAACACCTGTATAGAAAAATTCATAGGAAGACATGTAATACAATTAGAAGATAAACTACAAGTTAGTAATGAACATACAAGAATAATAAATAAAGACAACATGGATTTATATATATATCCACAACTATCATGTGCCATACATCCTTACTGCTGCAATAGCCCAAGTTCACGCTATCATACACTTCCTCTCTGCCAACATCTCAACCTCACATTTTCCTCATTATTCTTTAATCTCCTCTAATTACTTATAATGGGAATTCTATTCCCTTACCTCACGGTATTTCTCTTTTATGTTCACTCATCAATCACGGGATTCGGTTATGCTAATTACCAGCCCCTAACTTACACCTTTTAGCTACTTTCTTTAGTAAAATCTGATCATTAAGATATTAGAATTAATCAAGTTCCCTTAATTTTCCTTTTTAATATTTCATGTTATCTTATTCAACTTCCCACTATATTCAAGCACTGAAAGCTATTAAGCTATGCACCTTCGTTCCATCTTTCTACCTGTCTCTCATCGCAATTAAAATATCAACATAATGTATAGTTATACCATTATATTTGAGCCTAACCAGATTTCAAAGTGTCCATCTGTCCAACTCCGTTCCCGAAGTCCTAATGCATGATACTCCTGACATTGCTATTAACGTTAAATGTATCTAGCCCAAGTCTAGTTGCTATAAAATAAATCATAGCTTACCTCTTAGGAGAAAAATACTACTGTGGAGAGGAGTGAGTTGTCCCATGCATGCTAAGCATATTCCCATGTTGGGTTCCCTCTGGGTGTGCCTCGAAACTGCTCTTATAAACCCTGGCCTTTGAAATCTCATGGTTGAAGAGATCGGATTTTTCAGAGTGCTTTTGGAGGAAAAAGGCGACCTAGGGAAATAAAGAGAAAGAGGGTTTTTTAAAATTCCTTGACTGGGCTACTGCCTCTTACCGCTGTAATGGTTCCCCAACCACTGTAGCAGTTTTTCAGAGTGCTTTTGGAGGAAAAGGGCGACCTAGGGAAATAAAGAGAAAGAGGGTTTTTAAAAATTCCTTGACTGGGCTACTGCCTCTTACCGCTGTAGTGGTTCCCCAACCACTGTAGCAGTTATTGATAGTCCAGCCCAGTCCATTATTGGGCCTTTTGGCCCAATTTCTTTGGGCCTCATTTTTTCTTCCCGATTTAATTTTTTTTGAATCTATTTTAAGCCTATTATTTATCGTAAATTATTTTTGGGGCATTTTCACACGTAACAATGGTTTGGGTCGTTACATATATGTTCTTGATTATTATATTGATGTGCCCAGATATTTGATTATTGCCAGTTGTGTGGACTATCGATATCCTGTGTTGCTGGGAAACTTGATTTATGTGAATACATTCTCAATTGGTTGATCTGGCCCGTAATTTGTTCTTATCTTATGAGATTAAATGTCCGTATTGTTATGCCTTGTTGCTGGATTGATTTGGGTCGTGGATGAAGAAACTGTAATTGGTTGATTAGGTGGAAAAAAAACTAGCAAGTAGTCCACTAGTAGGAAAACTATATACCATGTTCGACCTCCTCCTTTTGTTAAAGAAAAACTTGAATATTATTGGCAAAGAAGGAACTATTTTGTTAAATATGTTAATGTTAATATTAGCAATAACTTAGCCAACTATGGCAACCTTAATATCCTAGCTGACAACTACAATATGTCAATGAAAGGTGTAGAAACTCTGGATGCACTTGCTACTATCACTACCAGTAATGTTGCTTTATGTAATGCTTTGGAAGTCTAAATATTTTGAAAGTTTGAATATTATAAATAAATATCCTTATTACCCAAAAAATAGTTCTAAAATGTTTTGTTAAGAAAGTAGGTAGTTTCTCTTCTTTTTTAAAATATAAACTTATATTTTTTTCGTCTAACTAGCACACATTGAGTTTATTCGTGTCGATTATATGATATAAACGAGGTGTCCGTCCGTGCAGCACGTAGTGTCCATTCATGCGGCGTGTGGACAACATTGTTGCCCCCCCACAGGTCACTGCTCCGAGACACACACACACCCCTAAAATGCGGTGTGTGTGCAATTTGTGTTATTCTGTGGTGTTTGATAAAGAGTGTTTATGTGCTAATTGTTTGTATGAGAAAGTAATGGATAAATGGGGTGGGAGGGGGGTCTCGTATAGGTGAGATGATGAGCATCTATGCTGGTACGGTGTGTGAAGGGTTAAAAATAATCGATTGATTTATTTGGGTTGTCTTTTCCTATTGTTACTAGCATGATTATTTAGAAATGTCACTGGAAGTGACTATCGAACAAGCTAGTTAACGATTTTTGCTCCTTTTTGTGAACGTGACTCGGATAAATTGAGAAAAATTATTGATGTTGTGGCTTTTAGCTGGTGATTATGAGTTGAGTATGTTATTGTTTTACATGACTGTGACATCTAAATTTCTTATTGTTGTAATCATGCATACTCATTTTGTGGACTTATGGACGAGACATCTTTATATGAATGTTTAAAAAGACTTGCATGCCTGATGGAATATTATTTCGGGTGGATTTACTTATTCATGATAATGAGGGTAAATACCAATTTGCATGTCCAATAAAAAATTATTCCGAACAGGTATATGGACCTCACGAGTTCCTCATTAGTCCCATCTAATTATACAGGACAACGGGTGTGTACATGTTTTCTGGCCAGGTACATGTACACACATCATCATTGTTTTCTTGACTTAAACTGATACTTGAGATGAAAGGTGATTAAGTGGTTTACTACTTATTCTGATTTGAAAGTTATGGGAATTGTTTGACTTGAGTTATTGTTGTTGCTATTAACTGTTAGACTAGATGTTACTTTTCTGAATTTGAAGGGTATATGTGAAAAGTGTCAAACAGTAATAAATTATGTGTTCTCGCCGTCCCTTTGAATTAGGATCAGTTGACAATGTTGTTGAGTACATATGGATTAATACTCACACTTGCTTATTTCTACACCTTGTGCGTAGGTACCGAGTCTTGTGTTCCCAGCGTTTATTCAGAAGCAGTGTTCGATACTTTCACTTAGAGATTCTGAGATAGTTGTCGGCTGATTCCATGGCTTACCGAATATCTTCTATCATTTTTATGTTGTTTCCTTATGTCGAGATACTTGAGACTCTTAGTTGTATTTGATATTCGTAGAAGCTTGTACTATTGACTTTTATATTTTGGGTAGACTACTGTTACTTATGTATTTCCACTTATGAGTTGCGATTATGAGTACTGGCAGGTACCAATTAAGCCGAGAGTCTATCGAAAACAGTCTCTCTACCTCTACGAGATAGTCATAAGGTCTGCGTAGATTTTACCCTCCCTAGACTCCACTTGTTGGGATTACACTGGGATGTTGTTGTTGTTATTGTAGTTGCAATTATGAGTAGTTAATTAATGTTGTCTTTCCGTTTATTATTTCATTTTTTGTTTAGTTGAGTTGGTTTACTTATCATGGGGGTTCGGTAGGTATCATCACGACATTGTGATTTTGGATCGTGATAGTGAAACCATGAAGTGCAGTGATTCTGTCGACTGTTGGGTCATAAATGTGTGACATTGGCATTTTTCACATTTTAAACGAACACTTTGGCGTCCTGCTCTATTTTCAACTAGTAGTAGTCGACCCTGACCAGTTTCTGTACGAGAAGCTCTACTTCAGAGTGATTATAGCAGGCTTTCGTGGACTTCCTTCTTCATGTTCTCGCCTGGTCCTAAGCATCTGGCTAGGGGACCGGGTGAAAGATCTTCAGTATAGTTGTCTATCGACCAAATAATATCGTGCAACTTTTGTGCAGGTGCTCATGACTCTTTTGTGTCATCCAACAACTTCCCTTCATTTAGGTAGTCAATGTACTGGTTCCTCTGGTCCCATGTAAGGCCCGTACAATTTACCTCGTCATGGATGATATCGAGGGTTGAGTTGGGTAATTAAACCACCTTCTCGGAGTTATTTTCACCTGTGTCCAACGAAGTTGCCAAGTTGGCTAAGGCGTCTGCTTCTGCGTTTTGCATTTGTTGTATATGGGTCACCGCTCATTCCTTTAAATGACTTACGACGATGAGTGTCTTGTCCAGGTATCTTTTCATTTCATTTGTCTTTGACTTTGCACGTTTCATTGATTTGGTTCACCACAAAAGAGAGACACATCTTGCTTCGAGGGTTTCTGCCCCTAAATTTTAGGCCAGGTCCAAACTTGCAATCAATGTCTCATACTCCTCATCATTGTTAGTTACGTGCACAATTTTATAACATGTATGAGGACTTCCTCGGAAGGAGTCTTTTAAGATAATGCCTAACCCGAACCCACACAAGTTGGATGCTCTGTCTATACAGACAGTCAAGACGTTAGGTTTGACGCCCGAGGTTTTTGGATATTCTTTCCAACCTCTGGTGTTGTATAAGGCAAAAATAGAGTGGACGAATGGAAAGCATGCCACATATCGCCAGCGGGACAGAACTCAATGAAAATGTGACTACGTGGACCAAGATAATCAAAAACAAGCCACACCGAACATCACCAGGATCCAAGATCCAGACACCACGAGAGTAAATGTATATCTAGTTCTTCCAGGTTGTCTACTATGGATGTTATTCCTTTGGGATTTGGTTGCTCTGTGATAGGATTTTGATCAGATGATGGTTGAGAATGGGTGGAGATGTAACCATTAACTGTGGCTTCTGATTTTTCTAGGTCTGCAACGGTTGGATTTGCTGGTGAAGCTGCACTTGCGACCTATTTTGGGGTGGGGTGGGTAAGAGGTGGGTTCAGAGGTTTGTTATTAATTTCTATTGTTGACATATTCGAAGACTAAAGAGGAGAATCTTAGTAGCTCAATTACTTGAACTCGCATCTTATGGTGAGGATTCAATTCTCCACCTTGTAATTGCCTCCCCGTTTCCCCTTCCCCTACCCCCAATTTTTTTTAAAACAAAAAAAAGGAAGAAAAACTAAAGAGAAGTCTCGAGTAATTCTAGAGAGAGGAAGTGTTTGACCCACTGATGTTACATACACATTAACCTAAAACTAACCAGGATTTGAGTCTAAGCCAAGAGTAGCCACGAAAGCTCTCATACACAGATCTATTCCAAGTAAATGTATTCTTTTTCTTTTTCTGCTAAAATTCGAAGTAAATGTCAGGATTATGATGCTGAAGACATAACACTGAAAATGCACACTTCCAACACAGTTTAATTTTAACTTTTGTCGGTTGACATTTCCACCTTATTAGATGCACAAACATGAACCATTAAGTACATTACACTTGGACTCATGATATCGTTCAGCCCTTCCAATTATCCTTTCGTAGCCTGATTTCACGCAAGGCTTCAACAGGAGACTTGCACCCCACTTTATCCTGTTTAGCAAGCAAAAAATTCCTGTTAATAAAGAGGCTTTGTGGCACATGGAGAAAAGCAGCACCTAGCATTTTGTTCCCTGCTGAGACCCAGTCTCTTGTGGTTTTCCCGCTACATTAACCACTAAATCACACTCTTTGTTGTCCTGTCTCTAAGCTAATTTATCAGAAGTATTTCTTCCCTTTCTCTGACATGCAATTAAAAAAAGGTATGACAGAACTAATGTTTACCTGAACCTCTGGAAGATCAACCCGCATGAATGGGTTACTCTCAAATTCTTCCTGAATGGTCGATGGAATAGTTGGAAGGCCTACTCTTCTCTGATGCTCAGCCCATGCCAACTTTTGTGCACTTTTGGCATTGTCAGGTTCAACTGTTAATGCAAACTGCAAATTTTTTACTGTGTACTGCAAATCACTTAACAACATTAGAATTTCCTTATAGAGGATAGAATTACTGCTAAAACCCAAAATGAGACGATCATGTTAGAGAAATTGCCAACACCACATGAACGAGTGCTTCAATATGAGAGGCGTACTGTATTCCACATGAACGAGTACTTCAATATGAGAGGCGTACAGTATTGAATTCAAAAATGATTTGTGCACAAGTTTAGTTTCCGCGTTGGACAACATTCATGTATGTATGTTCAGATCACCTTCCCAGGAGTTACCTTTAGTTGAAGCATGTGACGGAGAGACCACTATCACCAGTGGCGAATTTAGGTGTAAAAAAAGAGTCATGTGAACCACAGGGGGTTCACATCTGACTAAACTCGATATATTATTTGTATACTTCTTAAAATATATTTAATATTATCTGAAGGAACCCATGATCAAAAGATATTGAGTGGTGCACTGGTTGAGAGTCGGTATTAACTCCTTCAGGTCAAGGGATCAAATTCCACTTACTATCATCTGTTTTTGTTTTTTAAGGTTTTTTTTTCTAAAGCAATCTTCCTTATAAAGCTGCTCCATTCGTGTTTTTTAAAATATCTAAAGCAAAACATGCAGAACAATAGCCAAAATCAGTTCAACACGTAAACTGATGATATTTTGTGTTAATGTAATTAGTTATTGTTTGTTCACCAAGTTATCATATAAATTTTATATCCTATGCTAAAAAGTGATGGTGCACTCGTCGTCTTGAAATCCTAGATTCGCCTTGGCTTTGCTATTGCTCGTAATGGTCGACAGTATTCCTGCCATACCTGAATTCCTATTATTAAGAGCTAGAAGCTTGGCCAGAAGCAAACAAGAGGAGGTCGCTCTGTTTCGTAGACAAGTCCATCCTGTGCTTTTTACATAGCGTTCAAAGTCATAACATATACCAAAGCTTGCTCAAAATACGGGCTTAGTACACCTTCGTTTATAAGGCTAAAATCAATTTCCTGTAAAAAATTGAGAGATGTGTAGCAGAGGGCAGGTGAGGCATTGTGTCGTCGAACAGAAAGAAATTTGCTCTTCCATTTCTTAGTAGGAGTGCTCCTATGTTAGCAGGACATTTCGTGCAAGAACTAGGTTTGAGTTAGTGCACTAACTAGGTTTTTTTTTCTTGCCTAATGGCTCTATCTCTGAGGTAACCCGGACTAGTAGCAACCGATTCTAGTAAATAAGAGAGTGTTTCATAGAATTGGTTGTTCTTTCTCTCTCCTTTAAAAATTTGGTTAATGACAAACTCTTATTAGAAAAGAATTTTTCTAAATTCTTTTGGAGAAAGAGCTTCGTTGCTTGGTGTCAAACTAGGATGGGATCTAAAGAAGAAAGGCTAGACTATATAAGTAACAAGCAAACCTTGTATGTGTATCTCCAACCATTTTGGAGATAAATACCAATTAGAAGGTCTGAGACGACCCAGAAAGCACTTGATCATATCATGATCTGATTTGTAAGCCTACTCGGGTCTTGAGTATTTACTTGTAAGGGGGAACAAGAGTTGTCACGATAGAAAAGAGAAATAAATAAATGACTATAAGGAACCAACGACTCTCTCTTCTTAAACAACCTATATCCTCCACACTTAATCAGCATTTGATAGATTATCCAACCCCGAGCAATCTTAGTTATTGGTGGGGGTTCGGTTCATTAGCTGGTATTTGTTTAGTCATTCAAATAGTGACTGGCGTTTTTTTAGCTATGCATTACACACCTCATGTGGATCTAGCTTTCAACAGCGTAGAACACATTATGAGAGATGTTGAAGGGGGTTGGTTGCTCCGTTATATGCATGCTAATGGGGCAAGTATGTTTTTCATTGTGGTTCACCTTCATATCTAACTAAGGAAAAAAAGAGGGGCAGCCCGGTGCACTAAAGCTCCAACTATGTGCGGGGTCCGGGGAAGGCCGAACTTCAAGGGTTTATTGTAAGATTCGCCTCTCACATCACAATGAATTTGTATTGATAGGAGAGGCAGAATAATTAGAGAGGGGATGATGGAGAATAAGCGGGAGGGTTTTTTTTATGGGATGATTTCATTTATATACAGAAAAATAAAAAGTTTACAAAAAAAAGTAACCCATTTTCTATTTACAGAAAAAATAGCCAAAAAGAATCATGGGCTCAACAAAGCTCAATTTAGCCCATGGCCATTAGGCCATTTTTGCTTCTTTTTTTTTCAGCGTTAATTTTTTTTAAAAAAAGCTGTTTTTGTTTTTTTTCCAAACTTTTTCCGTGCAATTTTTTTTTCATGTATCAATATCGAATACATGGTGTATAAACATGTATATATGATGTACAAATAATTATGTAGTGTATATGTAATGTATCGATATTGCATAAATAGTTATGTAGTGTATATGTAATATATCGATATTGTATAAATAGTGCATAAACGTGTATCAACATTGTATAAATAGCGTCTAAACGTTTAGCAATATTGTATAAATTGTGTATAAATATGTAATCGAAATTGTATAAATAATTATGTGATGTATCTGTATTGTATAAATGTGTATAAATGTGTATCGATATTACATAAATAGTTATGTAATGTATTGTTATTGTACAAATGGTGCATAAAACATGTATCGATATTGTATAAAATAATCTTGTAATGTATATGTAACATATCGATATCTATATTTATTTTATTTATTAAAAAAAAAAGAGGAAGCAACCAAAAATGTTTTTGAAAAAACAGCCATTTTTTAAAAAAAAAAATAGCACAGAAAACAACAACAACATTTCTTTAATAAGCAACGAAAAAAAAAAAGAACTAGCCGAATTGGCCAAACATTTCCTAACCTTTCTCGACTTAGCATCTAAGTGTTGTAAGTAATAAAGTAAGCAGTGGCCATTTGAAGTAATAAATTTGGTCGAGCGGCCATTTCAAGTAACAAAGTCAGCCGAGCGGCTACTTTAAGTAATTAATTAAAAAGTGGGCTATTTTTTGTGTAAGAAATTTAACTCAATGGACATTTTGTATAATTTTCCCTTTTTTTATTCTACCTAAGAGATAATTTTTCACCTTTTTCATTTATTTATTTATTTATTTTGGGGGGGGGGGGGGGGGGGGGGGAAGGGGGGAAGGGGAGGGGTTTTAAGTCTTCCTGAAGATCAAATGGTCTCACTGGAAGAAACAGAAATAGATTCAAAGATCTGAAGTCAGATAACAATTCTGATGTAGAGCAGCCACCAGGAGCGTCATACATATGAGACCTTATAAGTATTGGAATCAAAAGTACTGTGCATTCGAAATGCAGCAGTGACTTACAGTTGATGACATCTTTTCACAAGAGAAATCTTAGAATACTTGCGCAGGCCAAATACATGTGATATACTGTATGCACATTTAGAGAGAGCTTTTTGCATGTGAGCAAGTACATGTGAAGTGGAAACTATTTAAATTTTTTGTTTGTCCTTCCTTTCAACTAAAGTGTTCATAAAACTGAATGCAAATAAACTTTCATACCTGGTACACACAAAGTCTAAAGAGGAGGAAAATTAAAGGAGAAATTCTTTTGATCAGTAAAAACGAGAAATTATTTCTGTGCTGTAAAGATAAACTAGAACTGGGGAGCTAAAGTTACTCTAGACCTTAAAGTTACTCTAGCCCTTAACTTATGGACAAAGAAAAGGCAATTTAACCACATACTCTGCTCACTTTTTCACTCTTTTATCAAGTGTATTAAACTTTCTCTAGTGGTCCTACTGAAAGTTGTACAAATGTGGCACATTAGAGAGAGTCAACTGTTGATGCACAAAATCTAGAATCTGATCTGAGAACACTATATGATGACACAGGATAATTCTTTTCTTTAAAAAAATTACAAGAGCATGCACACATTACCTCATGACCACAATATACCCGAGTTGGCTTTGGCAAAGAACCTAGTGTCACACACAGTGATTGATACATTTGTTCGGCAGTGCCTTCAAAAAACTTGCCGCAACCAGCAATAAACTACAAGCCAAAGAGATGTAAAATGTTAAAAGAAAACTATTTTGACCATCCAACGGTATAATAATACAATTTTTTGAAAGAGAATAGCTCCTCCTGCTCGCATTGCACACAATCTTCTGGTTTCAAATATTGATTTGTTGCTTTGCATTCCACATTTAGCAAAACTTGCATGGAGTGGTTAGAGTGCCCATCATCTTCTCCCAAAATAAAACCTTTTCAAATCCATATACCTATGTTGCAAGATAGAACAGAGCAAGCTGGAAGAAGTAGACAGTAAGCCAGATGGGGTTCAACCCATCACTACCCTTCCAAATCTTGGGTTTATAGTGAACCCACTTAAGGAGTTTGAATCCAAATATTCTTTTGTAATCTACTATAATACCTCGAAGTTGAGAGAGATTTACCAGAAAAAAGAGAGAAGAATCAGATGGATTTGGTGTTGTGATTGCAAGGTGGTGATGCCAAAAGATTTAGAGCTGTGCATACAAAGAGGACACAGAAACAAGAAAATGAAATTGCAAAAGAAGTATACATAGTAGGGATATCGATAAGTGAACGGGAAGTTGTTTTCCTCAGTGGCCCAAAAAATTGTCCAGCATATGGAATTGAGGACCTCATCTTATTAATCAACACGTACTCCTTTGATTTTGATTTATTTGGAAAACATGGAAAATGCCTGAGTGCCTTTAAGTTGACTCTGCATATGAAGGGTGTTCAAGAAACCTCTCCTCTGGTTTATGCACCAGAAAGGTTTACCACTTTCATTCATTCATTTCATATTCAGTAAAATATAAAATTTCATTAACTCGGCTGCAGTAAGTTGGTGCTGCAGTGTGTACAACAAAAGCGGATATAGATTCCCATTTAATCCTGCAGGAAGTTAATTAAGTATGAGATTGTCGCCATCCTCTATATATTCTTGACACCAAAATGGAGTAACCAAAAGCAGCTGAACTATTCTTTATCATTGGCTCTGGCTATGAGCTCAAAGCATCTCAAGTTCCTTTCTCTCCGTAACCCGTTTCATATTTTCCTTAGAAAAGAAAATGGAAAAATAGAAATCTCTTGTCAATTCAGTTTCCAAAAAAAAAAAATCCGTTTCAAAATATCTCTTGTCAATTGAACACTATCCATGTCTTTCCGCAATGATTTTCATCAGGAAGGCACACCCTTCCCGAATAACAAACTAATAAACAAATAGCAGCAACAGAATGATGATAGCAATTATATAGGTAAAAATGAAGAAAGGTGTGAATGACTTAAAATCAGGAAACAATGAACAAAAGAGTATGTGCTAGATGCACAAATAGTATAATTCCACTAAACAAACTCTTAAAGTAGAAAGCTTCACTTGACACAAAGCAAGACACACCCTGTACAGGAACCAACTATTAATTAAGTGCTACTTGCTCCTAAAAGATTTAGAGGTAGAAACTTCCACTCACCAATGTATCCCCAGTAAAAACAGCAGGATCCTCTCCCTCTTTGTCAGTTACATAGTAGCTTATATGACCTTTGGTGTGGCTGAGAGGAAAGGAAAAACAATTAATTTTTGTGAGAAATAATCGTGTAATAGAACGACATGAGAAATTATTCCCTATATGAGTCTCTATTACCTTCCAACATATCAGAGTTTATAATGGTAGGACGAATGTTAAATGCTATTGGATGGGTTACTTTTTATTGGCATTGGAAGCACATCATGTTTCATAAGATCCATTGAGCCTACTGCTATGCAAGAGATATTTCCAAAATGGGTATAACTTTTTTTTCATTAGTATCAGGAGGCAGGGACTTCAACCAAGAGTATCCAAATAGCGAAAGCAGTTAAGTCCTTGGCAAAAAATCAGTATTAAGAACATCAAATTAAAAATTAGTAACAGAAAGAACAAGTAGCAAACTTTAAATCACTTACGCTGGTGTGTGAAGAGATAATATGCTGATTTCAGCACCAAGGGATACCCTGTCACCATTTTCAACTTTATCTGTACAACCCCTCACATTATCAACTGATCCACCATAAATTTTTATTCCAGGAACAAGCTGCTTTATTTTATCATTCCCTCCAGCATGATCCCTGAAATGCATTGGTTTTCATCAGGATCAGATAAATGCAGAACCCATGGATGTACCTAAATAGATGTTTACAGCATATGCAGACAAATGAAATTAAGATATCCTACAGTTGATTTGTTTGTCCTAAAACATGTGTTTCAATGGTGTGTTGTTCAACCCATGCTGGCCATGGATCAAGCTCGTGAATTATTTCCCCCTCTTGGAATACGTGTAAACTAAATAACATCCAGAAAACAAATGGAAAGAAGAAGGACAAAACAGTGTAACTGACAAACCATCAGAAAAGAATTAGTTTAGCACCCAAGGGTGTGGCCTAGTGGTCAAATGAAGTGGGTAAGAACCATGAGATCTCAAGTGCAAATCCCAACAGGGAAAAAAAACACTAGGTGGATAGAGTTGCCTGGTACCTGGTACTTGTTGTCTGGTACCTGGTACTTGTTGCCTGTTGCTGGTGGGAGATGGCAGGTATCACGTGGAATTAGTGGAGGTGCACGAAAGCTAGCCCGGACACCACAGTTATCAAGAAAAAAAAAGAATGAGTTTAGTTGGATAGCGCTCGTCCTAAAAGCAGCTAAGTTACAAGTTACAATCACATACCCTCCCCTCCCACAAACCCACCACCACCACCCAAAAAAAAAAAAAAAGAGTAGCACAGATCAAACATATTGAACTTCAAAATTGATATGTCGACTGAGATATATAAACACTAGCCTAAAGGTATAATCTGAATTAAACTATTGGTTTCAAATCTTCAAGTCTCTAACATACATTTTCAAGTTAATTTCATGTCCAAACACTACTTAGGACTTCCAAGCTTTTATTTTTATAATTGTGGTGTCCGGTCCAGCTTGCATGCACCTCGACTAATTCCACGAGATACCTGTCATCTCCCACCAGCAACAGGTATCAGCAGGTAACTCTGTTCACCAAAGCTATAGCATATGGGAAGAAATCAATGAATTGCACAAACTTTTTTTTTTCAATTTCAAGATTCAGCAATCTTTTTCTCAACCATACTCAAATGTTGCCAGGTGCCTACTAAGAAAGACTTAAAAATGAAAATGGAGAAATGGAAAATTAGGAGGGAAGAGACCAGTGGTGATGAGTGGTGAGAACAAACTTAAGGTCAACTTCGTTCTCTTGAGCAACTCTGAGGACCTTATGCGGCTCCACGGGGTCCACCACCGCAGCTTCCTTAGTAGTTTCATCTATGATCCTGCCAAAATTCATACAAATAGCAAAAACCCTAATAAATAAATCTGAAAATGGAAATAGTAAACAGACATATAATATATGGAATATAGAACATATATTATATACATATAGGAATAGTTGTCATCTAAGCATGGGATGTGAAGAACTTTCATCTCCGATCAGATTATATTATACCCACTTCAACTCTGTCAAGTCGGAAAGGAAATAACAATGTCCAAACGCTACTATTGTGGACAGGGGACTAAAAAATTGACGTGGATAACGTTCCAGACTTCCACAGCGTTCCAGCAACTGACGTGGCAGAGAAAAGTACAGGTCTGGCTGGCTGGGATAGAAATCCAAATTTTATCACAATTAGGGATGGCAAGGGGGGTTGATGCGGATTTAAGGCTATGTGGGGCGAAGCGGGTCAGAATCTGAGCTTTTAAAATTATGTGGGTGCGTGATCAACTAGAAAACTTGATTTAGTTCAAACAGTAATAGTCCCAACACAAAATCAAAATCACATATTCAAGACGGACTAGTGTTGCAGATTAAAAGAAAACAGAGCTCAGTGAACAGTAACAATGAAATAGTGCAAAATAAAAAAGCAGAAGAAGTTAACTAATTACGGCTAGGGTTATTTCATTCAAGACAATGAGCTAAGAAGTGGAACATTACAATTATACTACCCTTCAAACTCTAGATGACTCACATCACTACCCTATTACCAGATAAGATTTGAGCTCCCACTAACAAACTCTGACAAGGACTAGAAAAGGACCTATATATAATGTCTAGGACTAAATACGTAATTTAAATAACTTCTCATTCAAAAGATAAAAGATCTAAATGCAAAAGTTCATTCGCAGCAATTAACTAACTTAAATACCAAGTACTGCTATTCCAGCACTAGGTACAACTTCTTATGGACTTGAATCTTCTCAGCCACTTTCTTCAGTGCTAGTCTGCATCACTTCTCCCTCCTTAGAAACTTCTTTGTCCTCAAGGAAGAGATTTGGAAACTTGTGCTTTGTAACATAATACTCTCTCTGTTCAAAAAGAATGGCCTAATTTGACTTGGTACAGAGTTTAAGAAAATAAAGAAAACTTTTGAATCTTGTAGTCTCAAATTAAAGTTATGTCAAATGTTTCAAAATGCCCTTTAATCTCGTGGTTTTAAACATGTCACATGAAAAATTGAAATTAAAGTATTGTCAAAAAAAGGAATGGGGTCATTCTTTTTTAAACGGATTAAAAAGGAAAGTAGGTCATTCTTTTTGAAATAGAGGGAGTAGTCTTCCCATGTTGATTGTTCTATAGACATGTCCTTCTAATGAATCAACACTTGTGTTATTGTCTTATTTCCCCTCCTAATCATCCTTCTATCCAAGACAACTAAAGGCTCCACATAGTAAGGACTTGCTAGCTCAACTCTAAGCGAATGATTGATGACAGTAGGTATTTCAAGAAAAAATTTAAGCTGGGACACATGAATTGTGGAATGAATGAGGAGGAATGAGTAATCTGTAAGCCACTTGTCCTACCCTTTGAATGGTCTGATAAGGACTATAGTACTTGGAAGATAGCTTGTTGAAGGTCTGACTAGAAAGAGTGTGTTTCCTGTAGGGTTGTATCTTTAAGTATACCCAATCACCTTCTTCGAGTTGTTTGTCACTTCTACCTCTATTGGCGAAAGATGTCATCCTCTGCTGAGCCCTGTGCAAATAAAATCTGAGAAATTGAAATTTGAATTCTCTTGCTACTAAGTTTTTGTCCACCTCTGCATCAACAGCTCCAGTCATGTAAGGAAAGTGGAGTGGAGGTGGTTGCCCATACAAATCTTCATAAGGAGTAGTTTGTATGGCAGAGTGAAATGTGGTGTTCTACCACCACTCCGCCAAGGGCAAGTATAATGACCAATCAGACTGACTGTCTGAGCAATAGCATAGCACCTGAGGTAAGTTTCTAGAATTTTATTCAATACCTCTGTCTATCCATATGCTTGAGGATGGTAGGTTGTTGAAGTGCTGAGAGTAACCCCATGTGTTGAGAACAACTCTTGCCAAAACTTGTTTATAAAGATAGGATCCCTATCACTAACAATCTTCTCAGGCATTCCATACAACTTTTACACCTGATCCAAGAAAACTTGTGCCACAGAAGCTGTTGTGTAAGGGTGACTAAGGTCTATGAAATGCCCACTCTTAGTTAACCTATTCACCACCACCAAAAATCGTAGTTGTTTTACCCCTTGATTTGTGTAATCCATCTTTAAAGTCCATGTTGATGCTGGACCAAATTATATCAGGGATGACTAAGGGTTGTTGCAAGCCAAGGGAGGTTGCTGCTTCATACTTATTTCTCCGACATATAGAGCATCCCCTGACATAGTTATTGATATCATCTCTCATTTTCCTCTAGTAGAACATAGCTGAAATCCTCCTATAAGTATTTTACATGCCTGAATAGCCCCCATTAGGGTAGTTATGCCACATTTGAAGAATATCTTACCTCAGAGGCTGATCATCTCACACCATTAACCTTCCATACCTTCTCAGTTGTTCATTAATATAAGTGAACCCTCTCAGATTGTCTTCTTGATGAGGTTCAACATCTATAATGACCCTCTAGGTTATTTTCTCAATTTTTGCACATATCAACATTTTGAGCCTTCCTATAGCGGCTACAAGTCATTTATGACTTGCCGAAACTGTCGGTTCGATTTTCGGACAGTTCATTTGAGTTTTAGACTCATTTCCCTATTTTGGAGCTTTCGTTGTTAAAAAATTGGTCTCGGACCAAAACTCCTGGTAAATGGACTCGGATGGAAATTTTGATAGCGCTATCAGCTCCGGAATGTTGATTTTATGCTAGGAGGATCCTTGGTCCGGGCTCTGGGGCTTTCGGATTCGTTTTGGGCTATTAGTCGGAAGTTGGTTAAATTGGCACATGAGGTTTGGGGCACACATTTTGCCAAAATGATCTCCATTGGAAATCCCATTGATTTTTTTGAGTTCAGAATGTCGTTTTCGATGGGGTAGCATTATTCGTTTGCAGCTACGGGGTTCCGGATGGGCCTGGAGCACCCAAACGAACATGTGGGCAATTATTGGTTTCTAGTGCGTCACCTTGTCGACCACCTTGGTGCCTAGCTGAGGCCTCCTTGGAGACCAAGTATGGTGCCTTGGCGATGGCATTCTGGCATGGGCGATGGCTGTCTGGTCTATCTCATTAGTGCCTAGGCGATGGCACCTTGGCGACCAAATGGGCACCTAGGCGACCAAGCTGAACCTTTTAAAGGTTGGCCCTCTTCTCGACCCCAACTCATTTTCCCCCAATTCCAAACCTCTTTTAACACTCTTTGAGCTCCAAAATCAGTTGGGAAACATCAATTCGAGGCCAGGGATATTGTGGGCACGTCAAGTCGACCTTCATCTCGTCCAAACCTTATAAGTTTCGAGCTCTTCTTTCCTTGATTTCTCCATTTTTTATTCTTGAATTCTCTAAGTTTGGGGCTGATTTGACTAAGCTATCGAGCTTGGATTGTGCTCAAATTTTGGGCATAAATTTCTTGAGTCATGAGGGACCTAATGCTGGGTCCAATTTCGGGATTTCGTGCGTGGGTTCCTCAGGCATTTTTAGATTTGAATTTCGACCCAGAGTATTATATTGCAATATGGGTATCGTTTTAATTCTATTAATGTGTAGATTATGATTTTGATAGAACAACGTCATTTTTGAGACCGTAATACAGATACGAGCGATTCATGGATGATTTGAGACTGTGATTCGGCTTTGAGGTAGGCTTTGGTCTATTTTTCTCTATGAGATTGTGTATTGTATAGATTGTATGCTAAGTAGGAATTATAGGATAGGTTTATTCCTAGTAATATCATGACTTGACCTATTTAGAGAATTTAGAATAGAAAAGTCACCCAAACCTTAGCCTAGAATACTCGTTACGGTTGTAGGATCCTATTACACCGGATTATGGACTTGCTTGACCATAGATTGACATGAATGGCCTTTTAGTATAAGAATTACCATATTACTTAGTGACTTGGACAGTATTTTCCCGATTAGATCCTTCTAGTAGCATTGTACCCTTGTTTACCTTAGTTTCCCAGATTACGGTGTTGGCATATGTTAATTTATATATATTGTTGGGCCCAAGGCCGTGGTTACGATACCAGTTAGACACTAGGTTAGTACTTTATCCTTAAAAAAGACGTGGTTATAGTTAGGTATGCGTAGATGCTTACGATTGTATTGTTTGGATACTAGTATGGCATACATACATTTAGGCGCATTTATACTTATTTAGTGGTACATCTCCGGTTAAAACCTTGGTCTTATTGCAGCTTTCTAAAAAGGGCTTTATTTTCACTTTTCTTAACTTAAAAATTGATTCTTTGAAAATGAAAGTCGTACCACCCTTATTATTGAGTTATGACATCTTAAACTAAACATATTACTTTGAAAATTAGACCGAGGTTGATTCCGCTCTCTTTTACAACTACTTATTCACTTCGGTCGAGGGAGATTCTGACTTTTTCTACATTAATGTACTATCTTAACTCGGATTCGATCTCGGTCAATGGATTTACAAATATACACTTATCCAGTTTTGGTTCAAGTTTGACATTTCTTATTATACTTTATATTTCTCTCTGGTACTGGACGGAGTAGATTGTCCTTGATGGTTACTGGAAGTCTTGGTTCGGGACTAGGTAGTGTATACAGATATCTCGAGTCCCCTATGGGCCCCTTCATTCGATGAACCATGATACCGGAGAAGGATGGTCACCGTAGGTCCTGCCTTTGCGAGCTACTGAGCTGGAGGAGGTGTATACACTTGGTACGATTTGGCACCCAGTTGATTTGGTATTAGTGGTTTATGTTGCATTCATTCATTCATATGCATTGCCTATCACCAGTATAATTGTTTGGCGCCTGTATCTATCGGTCTTATGGGGGCAATATAGGTACAGGTTATGGTTACTATTTGTTGAGTGTTTGCTTGTACCTTTCGGGCTTATGGGGGCCCGAGTAGGTTATTGGCTGTCCAAGCTAGTCGGTTACATTATTGTTGATTATTACCGTATAGTTCGTGACAGGATGGTTGTGGACTGGTACCCGTGGTTGTCGGAATATTTTTGATCCCTTTTCTCTATTGCGGTTAGATACATTATTGTTAGGTTATCTCTTGATTAGTCACTGTTCGGTTAGATACCTTAATTATGCTAGTATTAGCTTTCTTATTTAGTTATGATCCTCGAGAAGTTAGGTTGGCTCCCTCAGGCTAGTATCTTGAGTTAATATATATATATATATATATATGTGTGTGTGTGTGTGTGTGTGTGTGTGTGTGTGTGTGTGTGTATGTGTGTGTGTGTATGGTATTACCGTATATCCCTTTCCTTCCTTATCTATTCTTATTTTATATATATCATTTTGGCCTTGTATTACTACTATATATCCTTTTTTCACTCTTCATTTTTGTATTGACTAGTGATATACAATATTGCACTTTCTTCCTGATTATTGTTAGAATAGGATAGTTTATCCTTATGACTTCATTAGCGCTATAATGTCTCATTTCTTGGATAGTTGCCTGTAGTTTATATTCTTGGTTTACATGTTATTTATGCTTGCATTATCTTTGGAGCTCAGTTGGTCGATGTCTACTGAATACCATGTGTTTGGTACTCATACTACACTTTTGCAGCCTGCAAATTGTAGTACGTTCTTGTCATTAATGTGTGCATCGTACGGAGCAGCCATGATCGGAGATTTTGGGTAAGCTCCTAACATTTGGAGTGTTCCTGCTCTCTCCCTTATTATTGGACTGATCTTTGTTTTGTATTTCAGAGATGGCTTTGTATCAATTTATTCTATACTTTATTTTGTACTCATGCTGTATTAGAAGCTCTTGTACTGACTTCACTAGGTTTTTGGGATATATTTACTTTCTTCTTACCTTCTTTCTCATTGTTATTTAGTTTTACTTTTGCCTTTCTTATTAGTCCATTACTAGCTATTCCGGACTATGGGTTGGCTTACCTACTAGTGGGTTATAGTAGGTGTCATCATGGCCTGAGAAATTGGGTTGTGATAACATCTCAGGATTGGTGCTCCAGCTAGTTCTGATCCTGTGAAAGAGTGTAGTCCTTGTAGGAATAACTGACATCAAGAATAAGCTTGCACCTGGTAGCCTGGACAAGGAGTCAGTTGTTTTGCTCTCTCTTCCCTTCTTGTACTAAATCAAGAAGTCAAACTGCATCAATTTATCTATCCACTTCATTTGAGTTCCTGAAGCTTCTATTCCAACAAGAACTTAAGGGCCTTCTAATCCGTTCTCACCACAAAGCTTCTGCCTAAGAGATATTATGACCACTTGGTAATGGCTAGTTCCAAGGCCAACAATTCCTTGTCATAAACAGACAAACTCTGATGCCTTGGAGATAGCCCCTTACTAAGATAAGCCAATGGGTGGCCCTCTTGCATCAACACAACACCCACTCCAGTGTCACGTGTATCGGTTTCTACCACAAATTATTGTAAACTATTAGGAAGTTTTAACACTGGTGCAGTGATGAATTCATTCTTCAGTTGCTGAAATGCTCTTGTGGCCTTATCACTCCATTTGAACCTTTCCTTCTTCAATAAGTCTGTTAGGGGTTTTCTTATCATCCCATAACCTCTAATGAACCTTTTGTAATAACCTGTCAACCCTGAGAACCCCTTCAACTCCTTTATTGTCTTTGGTGTAGGCTAATCTTGTACAACTTCTATTTTTTTTGGCTCAGTTGCTACCCCCTCTGCAGATATAATATGGCCTAAGTACTCCACCTTAGTAGCATCAAAGGAACACTTAGCTCTTCTCACTAATAGCTTATGCTGGATCCAAAACTTAAAGGTAATTCTCAAGTGCTGCAAATTCTCTTCTAAGCTCTTGCTATATATTAATATATCATCAAAGAACACCAGGATGAATTTCCTGAGATGTTCTCTGAATACATGGTTCATGAGCCCTTGGAATCTAGAGGGAACATTAGTGAGGCCAAAAAGCACCACTAAGTACTCATAGTGGCCTGAATGAGTCTTAAATGCAGTTTTCTGAACATCTTCAGAGGCCATCCTAATTTGATGGTACCCTGGCCTCAAATCCAGCTTGATAAAGACTTGTGCCCCTTAGCTCATCTAATACTTTTTCAATTATTGGGATTGGGAACTTGTCCTTTATGGCCATCTTGTTGAGGGCTCTATAGTCAATACATAGTCTCTAAGATCCATCTGTCTCGCCGACTAGGACTCTAGGAGAAACATAAGGACCATAGCTTGGTTGAATAATGCCTTGGTCAAGCATCTCTTGAACCAACTATTCTATGATGTCCTTCTGTCTAGAAGAATACTTGTAAGGTCTGGCACTTACTGGATTGTTGTCCTCATGCATTAGAATCATGTGATCAAAGGTAGACCTGCGTTTAGGTAACTTCTCAGGATCTCCAAAAAGCTGCTGAAACTCTTCAGTTAATGAAAAAATTTATGGATGGACTACCTTTACTTCCTCATCAGGGGAATCACCCATTGTTAGTACCTTGATCATAAGCAGTTGTGCCCCATTCTGAGACATTTTTCCCAATCCTTTAGCACCTACCAGCTTGGTATTCTCCTTGATTCTCTTAAGCACCACTTTCTCTCCCTTATATGAATCCTAAAGTTAACTTTAACTTTTGGAAACTAAATTGAAGATCTCCAAAAGGCAGCAACCATTGCACACCTAAGATCATATCATATGATCCTAATGGTAACAACAGGAAACTGTCTACAAATGCAACCCCTTGCGTCATCCAACTGATATCCTTACATACCTCAGTAGTTTGTCTAGCTCTTCCATCTGCTACATTTATGGACTAAGGTTTCACTGTAATCACTTCTCATCCTAACGCCCTCACAAACCTTTCATCAATAAAGTTGTGAGTACTTTCAAGGTCTATCACGATATTCAAGGGTCTGTGTTCACTATACCCAACTACGCTCAGAGTGCAGTAACCAGGAACACCATTCAAAGCATGAACTGAGATCTCACACATCTCTTCTTGAACCTCTTCTATCACCTCATGTTCAGCTAGACCTTCTACTTCCTCAAGTTTATCCTCATCATGGACCTCAAGAAGGTACAATTGCTTATTAGTTTGACATTTATGACTTGGTACAAACTTCTCATCACAAAAGAAACAAAGCCCTTTAAGCCTCTTCTCACTCATCTCTGCAGGAGTAAGCCTCTTGGTACTTCTTCTGTTAATATTAATAGGTTGGTCTCTCTTTGGTTTAGTGTGCTCCTTCTTGATTGATGACCCTCTTGAACCATCTCCATATGTAAGCGCTTTTTCTTGAGATTTTCCACCACCATAGTAGGAAGATCTAGCCAGTTTCATCTGAACATTAACCTGAGCTTCGGTGTTTCTTTCCAGCTGATAATCTTGTGGTAGAGAGTGAGGCCTATGGTTCTTCACTGTATAGCCAATCTCTGGCTTCAATCCAGCTATATAAGCACTGATAGCATATTCAGGGATAATGACTAGCCCAGTCATTATGCTATCAAATTCTTTTTGATATTCTTCAACTGTTCCAGTTTGCCTTACCATTTTAAGTTCAGCCATTGGGTCTGCATACTCAGCCCCAAATATGTTATGAGTGCATAAACATATTCCTCCCATGAAGGATAGGGTAAATGAGATCTACTCCTTAGATAAGTTAAATGTCACTCAATAGTTATTTCATCAAAGTGTATGAAGGCTACCTTTACCTTATTGTTATAAGCTACCTCATCCAAGGAAAAGAACTACTTGACCTTGCATAACCAAGCTCTCAAGTTGGTGCCATTGAACCTTGGAAACTCCATCTTAGCCAACCTGGACATAATTGATCCTCCTTGACCACTGTTGACCTGTTGTATTGCAGAATTTTGTGGTGCAGCTCCAGTATGACTACCCCCTGCATGTGTCCTTATTGGTGTTTGATCAGCTGAAGCCATGTTGTTAACCGGAACCTCCATGTGAGCTGGAAAGGAAGGTATAGCTCCACCCTATTGCATAACCAGCTGGATGAGGATGAGGTAATCCTCCTGCAACACTAGGCACCCAAGCTGCAGGATTACCAAAAAGAGTATAAATCTCTACTCCTCCATCTTGAACTCCACACTTTTGCCTCTATCAAACCTTCTTGCTTCCTCCATGGACTCTTTTAATTCTGTAAAAAAGCCTTCTCATGCTGGTTCTCCAATTATGTCCATCTAAGAGAAAAATTAGCCATTTCAATTGTCATCCTCTCAAACATAAATTTAATCTCATTCATGTAGACATTTTGATTTAACCCACAAAGCTCAAGAAAAGTGCTCTGATACCAAATGTTGCATATTAAAAGAAAACAAAGCTCAGTGAATAATAATCAATGGAATAGTGCAAAACGGTGCAAAATAAAGAAGAAGAAGTTAACTATTACAACTAGGGTTATTTCATTCAAGATAATGAGCTAAGAAATAGAACATTACAATTTATACTACCCTTCAAACCCTAGATGACTCACATCACTATCCTGTTACTAGATAAAATTTGAACTCCTACTAACAAACTCCGACAAGGACTAAAAAGGGACCTCTATATAATTTCTAGGACTAAATACATAATTTAAATAACTTCTCATTCAAAAGATAAAGGACCTAAATGCAAAAGCTCATTCGCAGCTATTAACTAACTTAACTACCAAGTACTACTATTCCAGCACTAGGTACAACTTCTTATGGGCTTGAATCTTCTCAGCCACTTTCTTCAGTGCTAGTCTGCATCAGCTAACTACAGTAGTACATATTAATTAATGGCACCAATAGAATGGTAATCTAAAGCAACCATTTTAGGAGAATTACATATATTTTCCCAACTTTAAAACAATTTGTTTGTATATTTTTTGATCTACTATTAAATTATTCTCAATATAAAAATAGTGATTTGTAAAATTTTAAATTTTTTATATATGTAAATAAAGTAGGCAAAAAAACTTACGTGGAATAGGGCGGAGTGGGTCTATGCGGGGCGGGTTTACTCAAAATCTCCTCGTACCCGTTCCGCTCCGTCCTATTGCCATACCTAATCAGAATTGATTAATTTGAAGCACCCAACATTTAGGACCCATTTAACCATGAATATTATTATATTTTTTGAAAAAAAATTTAATTTATATGAAGATGAGCATTTGGTCATGAAAATTTCAAGGAGTATAATTTAGTTGTATTTGAAAAATATTGTAAAATTAAACTAAAAGAGTAAAAAAAATAAGTAAGAAAGTAGGCAAGAAAGGATAATTTTCTTATTCTTCCAAGTATCAAGTGTTTCAAGTGTCTACAATAGAAACCCTTATGTCTCTATTTATAGGGCTATCTAGAGGAACATCAAAAGGTATCATAAACATGACATTTAACCTTGAGAATATGGGAAACATTAGGGGGTGTGGAAGATAAAAGAAGAGGTAGTGGAGGTGTAGGTATTATTACACATAATGATAAAGAGTAGTAGGTAGATTACGTTTTGTGGACATCCACATAATATATTATATTTTATAATACTACCCCTTTGATATCTATTGATGATGTGCCTCGTTAAAATCTGACTAGAAATAAATCCCGTGGAAAAAAAATCCTAGAGAAGGAAAAAGATGTTAATAGTGTTCACTTTAGGTCAGATTCAATTTGAATTTGCTTTAAACAGCCAACATATTGAGGCACATAAATTTTTAATAGTGCATTTTATAATTTTAATTTATTTAAATTTAATAGCACAGTTTATGATTTTAATTTTATTTAAATTTAATAATGAATTTATGATTTTAATTTCATCTAAAATAATGTCAGACATTCATCATTTAGACTTATGTCCTTTCGGTATCATAATATTAAAAATTGTTTCAAAATTTTGGGACTCCAAAAATTTATAGTGAGTTTATGATTTTTAATTTCACTTAAAATAATATTGAAGATTGTAAAAAAAAATTACAAACTTTGTATAAAAAAGAAAGAAAAATTATCTACATTTTACCAGAAATATTTTAGGGTTTTGAATTAAAGAACTCAAACTTCATATTAGTAAATAAAATTTTTACAACAACATTCAAGGTAATGTATTACAAACAAATGGTAACATCTTATTAACTGCAATTAATTTTTACTTTTATAAATAATAATATTACTATGTGAAGTTAAAGATTTTCTATCTTTTAAAAATACTACACTAAAAATAATTTTTTTAAAATAAAATTGGGGGTAGGGGTGGGATTACAATTTAGGAAATCGAACTCTCACCAACAAGTGGGAGTTTAGGTACTTAACAAAGCAAAACAGAAAACACCACGAAATAAAAATGATGAAAAAAAAAAGGACAAGATATGGCCCAGGAAAAAACACAATTCGATAACATACCTTCAACTTAACACATTCAATTTCAGATTCAAAAACTACATTAACAAAGTGATCGATACACACTTTAACTATTCATCCGACAAAATCAACAAGTACTAATTATAAAGCAATATCATGTTCTCCCCCTAAACAAATTCATGATAAACGAACCCATTATCATCTATCTTCTCTTCAATTTTATCAACGATTGGTGGGGCACTACCGACGTGATTACCCGGTTGAAGTTAGGCCTCACTTCAGAGATTTTGACGAGGTATTCCATGTCTTTAATGGAGGACACATAGTGAAAATCGAATGCACAAATTCGATCGAGTAGCACTTGGATTTGAGCAGCAGCTCTCGCACGTCTTGCCTCAACTGAACGGAGTTTATCAACTGCAACACTCAATGCACGTAAATTTTGATCCATCTGTAAACAAAGATAAACTTCTGAAAACAGGAATAATAGAGCAAAAACTAAATAGCACAAAAAAACGCAGCAAAAAATATAGAAGAAGAGCAAAATTGCACAAAAATAGAGTAAGAGGAGAGGAATAAGAAAACAAAAGCACCTTGATGGTGTTAAGAATGTTATGAATGGAGAAGATGAGAGATCTCTTCTGGGTAGTGGGTTATATAAGAGTGAGGTGTAGCGAAAAATGCATGTTGCACGTTGGGGAGGGGGGAGGGAGTGGTGTTCACGTGTTGGGCGACGCTGAAGCGGTTGACACAATTTTTTAAATGGGATATTAGGGGTTGTTTGGTTACCATATAATTTAAGGAGTTGTTTAATATGAGAGATAAGGTATAATAATCCCAGGATAAAATACTGAATTATTTTATCCTGCGTTTGGTTGGAGGTATTAGGTAATCCAGGGATTATTTATCTCATTATTTATACCATAGTGATGGGATAAGCTATCTCATATACATGTGGGGATAACATATCCCGGGATAACTAATCTCGAGAAAACTTGTTCCCAATCAAACGACCCATGAAGTTATTTATATATTAATTTTATACAATGTTTGGTTGGTAGGTTTCAAATATTGTATGAAAATTATTCATTTTTAATTTATACGGTGTTTGATTGTGTTTTAGTAATTCTACATAAATAATACTCACATAACTTATGAGAAAATCTGTATACTCCCTCCGTTTCAAAAAGAATGAATTACTTTCTTTTTTAGTCTGTTTTAAAAAGAATGACCCTTTCTTTTTTTTTTTTGCAACACTTTAATTCTAACTTTTTACGTGACATATTTAAGACCACAAGATTAAAGAAAATTTTGGTACATTTTACATAGCTTTAATTTAAGACCACAAGATTCAAAAGTTTTTTTTATTTTCTTAAACTCCGTGCCACATCAAAACAGATCATTCTTTTTGAAACGGATGGAGTATAATTTTATGTATGGGTAAAAGTTGGGGTCAGTAAAAGACAACCTCTTTTTGTCTTCTTCATTCACTACTACAAAAATGGCATTAGCGACAATAAGAATCATCGTTATATAGCCTTAATTAGCCGTTATTACGGGGGTCAATAAAGCCTTTCACGATCGTTCTAACAAAAGATGGTAATGGCTAATGATTTATTGCCACTAAAAATCATTAGTTTTAACGGCAATTGTTAGCGGCAATTGTTTTGACTATTAAATTTGATACATAATGGCTAACTATGTTCTTTTTACACTCATTTTTATAATCGATAAATTTAATTAGATTGCCGCTAAAAGCTAGTAGTTTCACCGATAATTATTTCGTGGCAACTAGGATCACTATGATATTCATTCTAAAAGCATCTTAGTTTGATCTTTTAGAGCCAATTTTAGTGGCAACTAAATTCAAATAAGTTGTGGATTTATGACCAATAACTTCAATTTAATTTATGCTAGAAGTCACAAGCTTAGCTTTTATGACAATTCTTAATTCATCACCAATAATGACTACTACATTCATCTAAAAAGGTTCTAGTTTGCACTTCTAAGTGATATTTTATTCCTAGTGAATCCAACAAAAATTTTATTCCCTCCATGTAACACTCCGTACGTTTCTAACCTTATTTGGTAACTTGGAGTCATGTTTACTTGATGATTAAGGTCACTAAGTAAGTATTTTGTAGTATTTCGATGGGGCATTGGATGATATACTAGTATTAGACGGAGTGGGAAAAATTTCAGCAAAGCACAAAAATGTGGACTTCCCGAACTCGTTTTGCGACGTAATGCGATGCTGATTCTTCCATGGTTTATTTCGGTTATTTGGTGTTTATTTACTCCTTATTAAGTCTCCAAGTACCTTAATACACTCCTACATGATCAAACCATGAAACACACGAATTTACCAAAATGTTCAATTAAGCCATGGACGGCTAGAATGTCTAGTTTTGCAATTGAGGCTACGAACGGGAATTTCGTAAGTGAATACTGTCGTGACATTATGGAATTATTTAAAAATGAGATATATGATGGATTATACATTTATTTTAGTGGGCTAAGCTAATATGTGTTATTGGGCCCAAATTGAGGCCCAAAACAAGGCCAAAATGAAAAGCCCAAAGGAAAATGACCCATTCTTATATTAATTAAGGGACCATGACATTTAATGCCAAAGAAGTGGCTAAGGATTGACTTGAGGGTCTATATAAAGGGAACAAAAATCAGATTTATTCATTACAAAGTCTCATAACTTTTTGGATATTTTCACAAACATTTCTCTCTTTTCCAAAACCCTAAGGCAACCATTTCCTTTGGCCACTTTGGACAAGATCATCACTTTGGAATCTTGGTAAGTATTTATTATTGTGATTTAACATATTATATGCATGAGAGATTGTGTAGATCATGATGGTTGTGTTGGAAAGGTTGAATAGGACACTTTTGCCCTTTGGTAAAAGATGTGTCATTTTGTGAATTAAACTTGAAAGGTGACTTGTGGTTTTGATGAAAGAGCATGGTATGGATGAAATACCAACGTGTATGGTGTGATTATGTTACTAAACTTGTTATTTTCCATAAGTGTAAATTATGGGATTTTGGCCGATATGTGCTATGAGGTGTATTAAGGTGACTTAATGGATTCTTTGTGATATGGTGTGAATGAGAAGGTGTAAAGAAGAAGCTTTGTTGCGAAATGCTATTGGTTATGATGTTTGTTCAATGTATGGCATGTTGTAGTATTTTTGGAATGGTCATGCCGAAATTTCATTGTAAAGGGGGAAATGACGTTATAGGCAATTATGTAACTTTTGTCGTCTTTGGCACTTGTAAGGTGTTAGATGTTGACGTAAACTCCGTTATGTGCTTGTGTTGTAGAGTAAGGGGCTGGATCATTAGGATTGTGGATTCTTATTGAGGAGCTAAGGTATGTAAGGTTATTTTTGTCCGTATCTTCCTGCAGCACATATTGCTCCCTTTGCCATTGTACTTGTACCTATGTCGAAATGTTCCAAAGTATCTCATGTCAGTTGGTTACCTATATATATATATTTATTCATGTGTCTCTTGTACATTGAACATTGTCCCAAAATTCCAATAATGCGATAACCAACAATGTTTCAATTTCATAACTAAAGATTAAAGTAATGTTGTAAAGAGAAGTTATGTGTTCTTGGGTGGTATCCCAGGGGTGGAAGGAACACCTAGCATGGGTCGATCCCAATATTACGGGTGGTATCCCAGGGGTGAAAGGAAAGCCTAGCATGGGTCGATCCCGATACATATATTGATGAGGACCGTATCCCAGGGGTTAAAATGCCTAGCATGGGTCATCCTCTTTTACCACTGATCAGTTGGTCCCGGGCATGATATGATTATTGTTGATATTAAGATGATACAGGAAATAAAGAATGTAATGTACATGATTCCACACGTATGGAATGTTGGTTTATCTATATTGTCTATTCTCTTATCTTTGAGTTACTTTGATGTTCTCACTTATTGGTACAGTTTCTTATAGCCTTACATACTCAGTACATTCTTCGTATTGACCCCCTCGGGGGAATTTACCTTACTTGTTGCAGGCACAGGTAATAGTAGGCCTCCACTGAAGGTTGCGGATCGTTTGCGGACATTTGGTGAGCTCCAGTTGGTTCGGGGCTTTCCGAGTCTTATATGTACATTTGTTTTGGTCTTATGTATAGAGCGGGGTGTGTCCCGACTCTAGGTGGGTTTTGGTTGTGCATCTGTAGAGGCTTTGTAGATGTTGTGGGATAGATGAAGGAAAGGTGATGAACGTATGTTTTGTCTTGATGGCCCTGACGGCCAAGTTTCTTATTTCTTATATATTTTTCATAATTTCTGCTATTAGCTTCTTATTTCTAATTGTGGTGGTGATGACTATTGCGTGGTATATGTATGGGTGTTTATGGATGTAGATTGGTTCTCTCGGGCCTTATCGGCTTCGGGTGCCATGTCCGTCCCGTTGGAACTCGGGGCATGACAATCCATCCCAATTTATGTGATGTACTTTGAGTTGGCACGGAGTTTAAGAAAGAAAGAAAGACTTTTGAAACTTGTGGTCTAAAATAAGTCATAGATATTTATGTGGCTATAAATCATTTCATTAAGGGTAAAATAGATATTTTAAAGTCAAGTTTTTACTAAATATAGAAATGTGTCATTCTTTTTGGGGACTAACTAAAAAAAAAGTGTGTCATATAAATTGGGACAGAGGGAATAATTATAGAACACCTCATAGTGGCAATGGAGTTTAGAAAACACTCCAAACATATTACTATCAATTCATAAAGTAGACTATATAACATTAAAGCTAGACAAACAAAAAAAAGTATTATTCTGTCACGATCCAATCCACCGGATCGTGCCGGGTACCTACCTGCACCTATTCCAGATAGGAGAACCCTGAATATCCCACCATTAAATCAATGCGGAAGTTACTGCAATGTTCACTTAATCAATGTTTCTGTCACATTAATAACAAATCAACAGTTCAAAAATGATTATTAAATTAATTTGTTCCATAACTTGTTATTAAGACATCAAATATGAAAAATAAACGTAGAAAACAACTACAGGTGACTCCCCAGAATCTAGCCTAAACTAGTACAAGAGCACTAGACAAGAAGTAGGGAAATCTATGACACAACATCCATAAAGAATGGAAATAGCAGGAGTTGCTGCTGAGTGATCGACATCATTGTTATAGAAACTCCAACTGACCTACACCATGGCTATACCCTCGAGTGAAAGTATAGTAAGTGTAGCATCAGTACAACCACACATACTGGTAAGCATCATCGGCCGACCAGGGTTAGAAACAAATAATATCAATAATAAATACGGAAAAATCATAACATCAAGTAAAGTTTCGAGTCTAAATCCCCAATTAAAGTATCCTTAACATATCATCTTAGCATCTCTGTGACCTACCTATTATTTAACATTTTCATATATCTTGTCATTTGACTTAACGTTTTCGTATATCTTTGTCCTTTGACTTAACTTTTTCGTATATCTTTGTCCTTCTATACCGACTCATTCTTATGGTACCTATAATTCTTTAATCTACATTCACCCAATTCCTCTTGATACTTCCTATCACAGGACATCACGGTACTATATCCCATGAAAAATCAGAAACTATCAATCATATTCTACCATAACCGGCCCTCTCAGGAGGCCGTAGAATCTCATCTCTAATTCGGTCCGCATAAGGGACCTAACGTACATTTATAAACCTTCTTTCACCATTCACCACAACAGAAACATGTATGAGAATATATATAAAATAGAATCACATTCAAAATATATGAATGAATGCATGTATGCAAGATGTGCGCACCATCTCTTAATCTTCTTAACATCATCATCACATCCGTATCAGTATGCACTACTAAAAAAAAGGCAAAAAACCGATGGACAAAAAAGCGACGGACTGCGTCGCTCCAGAAAAGCGACGGAAAAAACGACGTTGTCCGTCGTTTTTTTAATTTATTTTAAATTTTTATTTATTTTTTATTAAAATCGACGGACAGCCTCTCAATATCTGTCGCTTATTTTCGCGGATTATTGTGCCAAACAATTAATAAATAATTTATAGTTTTTTTTTTTTTAATAAAAGCGACGGAATGAGTCGCTATTAATTTTTTAAAAAAGAAAATTAATTTTAGAAAAGCAACGCTGTCTGTCGCTTTTTAATTTAAATTAAATTTTTATTTATTTTTACAAACTTCGACGGACAGCGTCACTATTATTTTTTAAAAAAAGAAAATTAATTTTTAGAAAAAACGACGATGTCCATCGCTTTTTAAATTTATTTTTATTTTTTACTAAAAGAGACGGACAAAGTCAGTTTCATTAAAAATAAATTAAAAATAAGTTTATAAAAATGACACTGTCCATCGATTTTTGATATTTTTAATTTAATAATAAATAAATAATTTTTATATTTTAAAAAATTAATTCATATATGCTTTTTTAGTCAACTTTTTAGTCTCCCATATAATTAGGGCAAGACTCTCTTCTTTCTCTGTCTCTTTCTTTCTTTGGGCAAGAGTCAAGACTCTCTTCTCTCTATCTCTTTCTTTCTTTTCCTTCTCTCAAATATCCAACAAATCTCTCTCTCTCTCATGCTAATCTACACCGGCATCGCCCCCAACGGAAAGCAGCAACCGCAGCCGGCGACGGACAGCCGCCGTCGCCGCCGACCACCACTAGCAGTAGCCAACAGCAGCAACATCCTCTCTCCGCTCCTTCTCTCCGCTCCTTGTGACTTGAATATAGTTAACTGTCTAGTGACTTGAAATATGAATTAGTGTCTTGAAAATGGTGAAGTGTAGTTACTTGAAATTTGAACTTGTGACTTGAAAATGGTTAAATGTAGTGATTTGAAATTGTGAACTTGTTTCTTAAAAATGATTAAGTGTAGTGATTTGAACTGTGAACTTGTGACTTGAAAATGGTTAAATGTAGTGACTTCAAATTGTGAATTAGTGACTTGAAAATGGTTAAGTGTAGTGACTTGAAATTGTGAACTTGTTTTTTGAAAATGGTTAAGTGTAGTGACTTGAAATGTGAATTAGTGAGTTGAAAATGGTTAAGTGTAGTGAATTGAAAATGGTTAAATGTAGTGAATTGAAATTGTGAACTTGTTTCTTGAAAATGGTTAAATATAGTGACTTGAAATGTGAATTAGTAACTTGAAAATGGTTAAGTGTAGTGACTAGAAAATATTAACTTGTGACTTGAAAATGGTTAAGTGTAGTGACTTGAAATGTGAACTTGTGAGTTGAAAATGGTTAAATGTAGTGACTTCAAATTGTGAATTAGTGACTTGAAAATGGTTAAGTGTAGTGACTTGAAATTGTGAACTTGCTTTTTGAAAATGGTTAAGTGTAGTGACTTGAAATGTGAATTAGTGAATTGAAAATGGTTAAGTGTAGTGAATTGAAAATGGTAAAATGTAGTGAATTGAAATTGTGAACTTGTTTTTTGAAAATGGTTAAATATAGTGACTTGAAATGTGAATTAGTGACTTGAAAATGGTTGTGTAGTGCATTGAAATTGTGAACTTGTTTTTTGAAAATTGTTAAGTGTAGTGACTTGAAATGTGAACTTGTGAGTTGAAAATGGTTAAGTGTAGTGCATTGAAATTGTGAACTTGTTTTTTGAAAATTTTTAAAGTGTAGTGACTTGAAATGTGAATTAGTGAGTTGAAAATGGTTAAATGTAGTGAATTGAAATTGTGAACTTGTTTCTTGAAAATGGTTAAATATAGTGACTTGAAATGTGAATTAGTGACTTAAAAATGGTTGTGTAGTGACTAGAAAATATTAACTTGTGACTTGAAAATGGTTAAGTGTAGTGACTTGAAATGTGAACTTGTGACTTGAAAATGGTTAACTCTAGTGACTTGAAATGTGAACTTGTGAGTTGAAAATGGTTAAATGTAGTGACTTCAAATTGTGAATTAGTGATTTGAAAATGGTTAAGTGTAGTGACTTGAAATTGTGAACTTGCTTTTTGAAAATGGTTAAGTGTAGTGACTTGAAATGTGAATTAGTGAATTGAAAATGGTTAAGTGTAGTGAATTGAAAATGGTTAAATGTAGTGAATTGAAATTGTGAACTTGTTTTTTGAAAATGGTTAAATATAGTGACTTGAAATGTGAATTAGTGACTTGAAAATGGTTAAGTGTAGTGCATTGAAATTGTGAACTTGTTTTTTGAAAATTGTTAAGTGTAGTGACTTGAAATGTGAACTTGTGAGTTGAAAATGGTTAAGTGTAGTGCATTGAAATTGTGAACTTGTTTTTTGAAAATTTTTAAAGTGTAGTGACTTGAAATGTGAATTAGTGAGTTGAAAATGGTTAAATGTAGTGAATTGAAATTGTGAACTTGTTTCTTGAAAATGGTTAAATATAGTGACTTGAAATGTTAATTAGTGACTTAAAAATGGTTGTGTAGTGACTAGAAAATATTAACTTGTGACTTGAAAATGGTTAAGTGTAGTGACTTGAAATGTGAACTTGTGACTTGAAAATGGTTAACTCTAGTGACTTGAAATGTGAACTTGTGAGTTGAAAATGGTTAAATGTAGTGACTTCAAATTGTGAATTAGTGATTTTAAAATGGTTAAGTGTAGTGACTTGAAATTGTGAACTTGTTTTTTGAAAATGGTTAAGTGTAGTGACTTGAAATGTGAACTTGTGACTTGAAAATTGTTAAGTGTAGAGACTTGAAATGTGAATTAGTGAGTTGAAAATGGTTAAATGTACTGAATTGAAATTGTGAACTTGTTTCTTGAAAATGGTTAAATATAGTGACTTGAAATGTGAATTAGTGACTTGAAAATGGTTAAGTGTAGTGACTAGAAAATATTAACTTGTGACTTGAAAATGGTTAAGTGTAGTGACTTGAAATGTGAACTTGTTTTTTGAAAATTGTTAAGTGTAGTGACTTGAAATGTGAATTAGTGAGTTGAAAATGGTTAAATGTAGTGAATTGAAATTGTGAACTTGTTTCTTGAAATTGGTTAAGTGTAGTGACTTGAAATGTGAATTAGTGACTTGAAAATGGTTAAGTGTAGTGACTAGAAAATATTAACTTGTGACTTGAAAATGGTTAAGTGTAGTGACTTGAAATGTGAACTTGTTTTTTGAAAATTGTTAAGTGTAGTGACTTGAAATGTGAATTAGTGAGTTGAAAATGGTTAAATGTAGTGAATTGAAATTGTGAACTTGTTTCTTGAAATTGGTTAAGTGTAGTGACTTGAAATGTGAACTTGTGACTTGAAAATGATTAAATGTAGTGACTTGAAATGTGAATTAGTGAGTTGAAAATGGTTAAATGTAGTGAATTGAAATTGTGAACTTGTTTCTTGAAAATGGTTAAGTGTAGTGACGTTAAATGTAGTGAATTGAAATTGTGAACTTGTTTCTTGAAAATGGTTAAGTGTAGTGACTTGAAATGTGAACTTGTGACTTGAAAATGATTAAATGTAGTGACTTGAAATGTGAATTAGTGAGTTGAAAATGGTTAAATGTAGTGAATTAAAAATCGTCGTCATTGTTCTCCATCACCCGATTCAAGTTGCGAAGAAGACACAGAGAGTGACGAGGAGTTAGTTGGGCTACTCCTTAGTGTTGTTCGATTTGATGCTTATAGACACTTTTTAGATATTCTTGAACTTAACTTTTAACTTTTTGAAAACCTTTACGATTGTTTAAGTGTTTTAGATGTTGTTGGATTGACTGTTTAGTTTTTTGAATGTTGTTGGATTAATTGTTTAAGTGTTGTTGACTAGTATTATGTGTTATATGCGTAATGTGTGTTGCTTGGGGCTGTACATATTGAATTGCATTTTCATTTGACAGGTGGGATGCAGAAAATGCAGTTTTCTGCATCTAAAAAATATGCAGAAAAGTGACGGACAGTGTCGTTTTTGTCCGTCGCTTTTCTGGAATTTTTTAAAAAAATATTCCAGAAATGTGACGGTGTCGGTCGCTTTTCAATTTAATTTTTTTAAAAAAAATATATATATCGACGTTGTCCGTCGCTTTTTTTCTTCATTTGAAGAACAAAAAGCAACGGACAGCGTCGCATTTTCTGAAAAAAAAATTAATTTTTTTTCTAAAAAACGACGGAGTTCTTCAAATGAAGAAAAAAAGCGACGGACAGCGTCGCATTTTCTGAAATAAATTAAAAATATTTTTTCTAAAAAACGACGATGTCCGTCGCTTTTTGTTCATCATTTGTTCTTCATAACGACGGACAGCGACGCATTTTCTGGAAAAAAAATTAAAACAATTATTTTTCAAAAAAACGACGTTGTCCGTCGTAAAAAAAGCGACGTTGTTCGTCGTTTTTAAAAATCATCAAGCCTTTTTACGACGCAAGTGACTGGGTCGCTTTTTCGTCGCTTTTGACCAAAAAAACGACGCGGTCCGTCGCTTTTGGCCGTCGTTTTTTGGTCTTTTTTTTAGTAGTGATGGTACCAACCCATATCACAACAATCATATCTGTACCAGCGTGGTATCCAAACCATATCAAATTTGTATCGGCGTGGCACCCAACCCATCACAACAATCATATTTGTACTGGCGTGGTACCCAATCCATATCATCTCAACACATCAGCACAGTGAAAATGAAATCATAGATGTCAAGTCCACAAACCAAGCACAAAGCCAAGAAAGTCTAAGTGCTATCACAATCGTCTAACTCGTTTTGATCAGTGACTTTAGTTTATACATACATATATATCCACGGCCATCACGTGCCATACCTCCGTACGGGCTGTCGTAGCCCAAGTTCACACTATTCACATTCCCAACTTCACATGTTTCACATTAATCTATAATCCTTCCTAACTATTTTAATAGGGATTCTATTCGTTACCTCACCTTATTACTCTTTAATGCTCATTCATCAATCATGGGATTCACTTATGCTAATTACTAACCCCCAACTGGCCATACCTCACCTTTTAACCACTTCCCTTAGTATAATCAGAACAATTAAGACTTTCAGAGTTCATTAAGTTTTGTGATTTCCACTTTTTACCATTTCATGTTATTATATTCAATTTTTCACTATATTTAAGCCCTGAAAGGTATTAAGCTACGAACATTCGCTCTATCATTCTATCCGTCTCTCATCACAATTAATATATCAACATAATGTATGGTTATACAATCATATTTAAACCTAACCAAATTTTTAACGTGTCTATCAGTCCAATTCCGTGCTCGAAGGCCTAATGCATGATAATTCTGACATTATCATTAATGTTATATGCATTTATCCCAAGTCTAATTGCTACAAAATAAACCTTAGCTTACTTTTTAGGCAAAACATACAGCTACAGAGAGGAGTGACTTGTCCCACTTGTGCTAGATGTATTCTCATGTTGGGTTCCCTCCGGGTGTGTCTCGAAATCGCTCTCATAAACTTTGAACTTTGAAATCTCATGGTTGGGGAGATAGGATTTCTCAGAGTATTTTTGGAGGAAGGGAGCAACCTAGAGGTTTTGAAAAATCCCTCGACTGGGCTACTACTTTTTATCGCTACAACGGTTAATCAACTGGGGCAATGGTTATCGACAGTCCAGTCTAGTTCGCTATTGGCCTCCTGTCCCAATTTCCTTTGGCCTCAATTTTTCTCCCCGGTTTAAATTTTTTCGATCCATTTTGAGCCTATTAGTTATTATAAATTATTTTTGAGGCGTTTTCACACGTAACGATGATTTGGTTCATTACATATTCAAAATATTAATGTCACAATTCAAAAAATAAACTTATATTATTTGAACTACTACAACCAATCCTATCGAATAATGTTTCCAAATAATTTCCACAACTCTTCGTCATATTGAAATCTCCCACATGAAAAAATTTTGAGCATCAGACCATATGACCTGAAATAATCAAATAAATATGTCAGAAGATGAAATCTAATGTACCCAAAAAAATATCACGAGTAGAGTGAATAATATCATAATTACAAGAAAAAACATGCGGTAATTAGAAGTTTACTATTTTATAGTCTCACATTTACGTTATCTTACTCCCCAGTAAATGGCTAAGACTATAAAAGAACATCCAGGCAAAACAACAAAGAAATCATCCAACGATCAAAAGAAGAATAGACAACAAAATATCAACTACTATTATGTTTCTTTATCAACTAAAATGTTGCAATAAATGGAGTTGAGAAAATTCATTAAAGGCTTGTGCTAAGTTGAGTCTAAACTTCTTCAGAGCAAGAACATTGAGGTCTGCTAAATAATTTTCTTTCTATATTGATATACTTAGAGGTAATACAAACATCTTTTATGAGTTCATAAAGTTCTGTACTCACACATTAACTTATACTTGTATTTCTGGTTAAACTAGTAATACTGCATTCAAACATACTTGTCTACATTCTTACTGGATAGAAAAAAGAATATTATCAAAGATCATTCAGTCCATACCATCTTTCCTCTTTATATTAAAATAAAGCAGTATAATAAAATATTCATTAACTAAAAATATTTAATTATTGTATTCTAACTCTGCCTCATAATTAAGACCTTAGATTTACATTTTTTCTGTGTACAAAAATTTTTATTTTTGAATACGAGATTCGGTTGATTATGTATGTATCATGCTGATCATTTGTAGTACCAGTAAGTATTTCCCTTTTCTAGAAGGTCGAATCAAGTATAAACTTGTGAATGGATTAATATCACACAACATTGTCTTATCTAATAGTTTACACTTTAAATTTTTCGTATGTCGCTTGAGCATAGAGCACATGAATTTGAATATTTCAAAATAATAATTCTTGAGAACAGGTTGTGACTTGTGTTTCGAGTTTCATTAAATCAAACTTTCTCTAGCTATTTTAATTAGAACTAACTAAACAGGATAGTCCTCTCTGTGAAAATAAAAGGTGTCAATGAAAAAGTTAGGTGCAAAAACACAAGGCACACTAGCAAACACAAGAAAGATATCTTTTAAGGCATTCCATTTTATCTATGTAATATGAAAGTCATATTGATTTACAATAGCTGGACATCTAGTGAGGTCAAGATGTCCAGTAGATAAAAAGGTGTTACCTCATTCATTTGATGTGTTTGGACCTGAGAGTGATTTTAACCATCCATCAATTGCTCAATATAAGGACACACAGCTTCATCATCGTATTGTTCTATTATCAATTTTATTATCACCTTTAATTCGTATAGTTCTTTCTCCAAAATGAAGTGATCTTTAATTCGTATAGTTCTTTCTCCAAAATGAAGTGATTATATAGCTGCAAGAGCATGTGAAAGTCATATCACTCACACAAAGAAGACTGAAACAAAATAGAGGAGTTCAATAAGAAAAAAGAGAGAGCATCAATGAGAAAGATGTGAAGCAAGTTTATTATTCATAAAGTAATATTCTTGTGTTTTATTTTAAGTAATATTAACAAATACAACATGTTCCTTGCTACTTGCTAGTCACAATTTTAAACAATGAAAGCGACGTTATAATGGGTGTAACCTTATCATGAGATCCATTTATTGAGAAGATCATAGCCATGGCAAGAAACACACACAAACATCAATATCGAATGGGAAAGGATTCCAAGGTTGTAGAGGATGGCACGGTTACTAACAATTACTGAAAACAAGTTCAACAAGAACAACACTAAGATCAGTAGGCTAAACATAATCAAATTGGTGAGAGTTGTATGTAATCCTTACCTAGCTATTGACATAGGTATCAAGTATTTAAATTTATTACTTCTACTTAAGTTACTCCTCACAATTTACATATTTGTCTCGCTCAGTTTATCTTTAAGAGTCTTAACATTTAATACATACAAATTTGTTAAACAGTGCTTGATAATTTCTAAAACTTTGAAGGTTATATTAACTTTGTAAATAAAAGACAAATACTACAAACTTAGCATTTTTACTTAATTTTCTTTTATCCTTCTCTATATTAGTAGTTAGTGATGTACAAATTGTTATGTTCATTGTTCAGAACGTTATAAAAATAATTTAGAATAATGATAGTTTAAAATATGAAGCTAGAAACTTTAAGAACTTTGTCATTTTTAAAATTAAAGGATCATCAAAAATCTGTCTTGTAAGCAGGAGAGTGGTTGAGTGCATTATTAGTAGATTCACTATAAACATTAAAAGTGGACATATCAAAACATTGATACCACATATTATATAGCAAGAATATTTTTTTATATATTGCCTCCAGATATTGATACCACATATTATATAGCAAGAATATAGTTCATCGACAAATCTCGAATATTTTAGTTTGGATTTGGATCTTCATGCTACATACATTATTCTAAATGTAGCTGAACGAATACAAAAATAAATTGAAAATTACTTATTTGAATAGTCTATACATAATGTGAAATTTATACTGGACTTCTCTTGGCGTATCAATCACTGCACTTCCACTTAAATTACACATTGTTGATTAGTATTTGAATGTAGTTTTTAAGTTAATTTTAGAAAGTGTTTCAACTTAAGTTAACCATTTCACATTTGAATAAATTTATCTAAAATTCAACTATGTTTCATGTAGGATCTCAAAATTATACTCTATTCTAGAATGTGAGAGACCTGTGAAAATAAAAAAAATCGCAATACTTAACGACATTGTTCAAATTTTAAACCAATTGAAGAATGAATATGAGGAATACAAAGAGATGAACCAAAAGCGTATGAAAGAGATCAGAACTCTTAATGTTAATGTTAGATATTATGATTTTTTTATTAATGATGATACGATGTTAAAAGTACGTTACATTAACTAGTAAAGTGTATCACCTCTATATTCTTATTAGTAAATTTAAATATCCCTAATATATCTTATGAAAACTAAAAATACATCTTGAACACTTGAAATTCTTATTAATGCTTACATATTCATTTTACATTGATTATACTAGAGTTTTACGAAAAAAAAGGTTAATTGACGATAAATGAGACAGCAAATTAACTAACCTTGCACAATCGGCCATTCTCCTTTCTCACAAGTAATAGAGAAAAGAGTGTATTAGGTCAACTGGGATGTCATACGATCCTAAATATCTCCCAAAAACAAGATGTAAGAAAATTTAGTATGATGATCAATAAGCTGATAAAGTGATATATACAATTTCTAGAGCAAGTATAACTATGAGTGATAAATGAAGATACTGGACCTTAGTGTTTGGAACAGAATCAAATATAAATTAGTTAAATTAAAAAAAAAACTCGCCTTAATTAAAATATCAGTTAAATTCAATTTACCTGACCCACATCCCCTTTTAATCCAAAAATCAGCCAGCATCTTTTTATTGTCTTCATTCACAACTACAAAAAGGCTTTAGGTGATAATCTTCTTCGCTCTTTGGTGAATTGGGTGTGTGCTACCTCCCATATCCGGTTCCTCCAAAATATATTGACACAACAAGTAACGAGTGTTTATAATTTAATTATGATAAAAATTCAAGCTCTACATAAGGTCATTTAAGTACTGGAGCATTTAGTACAGTACAACAACTATGCAACAGAAACAAACAACTACTAAACAAAAAAAAAAATTACAACATTTCTACAAAGACTAAGGATAAAAATTTAGTTACTCCAATCCTCTTTTCAGCTAACCATCTTCACAACCTCTTATGAATACTTCCTGAATGATATTTTTGACCGCTCTTACTGTGTCTTGCGCTTGAAGGAAAATATATACTTTGTCGTTGGTGCTGAGGCTGATGCTTCTGTTATAGAAAAAGAAAATATACATGAAAGTTTTTTTGAAAGAGGAATATGAAAACATAAAAGAGGAATGAGAACGGATCATACTAACTGAATGAACACAATGAGCCTCGCAAATCCTCTGCAAGTGCACAATCTTAATGCATTTTCAGTGTGAAGTTGCGTTCACAACATTATCTGCAAAGTCGATCAAGAATCAGTTCACACACAATTTTCATTCACACAACATTCCCATCAATACATAATTTATAGTGTTCCAAGTTTTAAAGCTAAGAAATTAAAAAATGAAAAAATTAATCACTTAAGTACAATTCAAATTAACTAAAACAATATCCCACACATAGGTAAGTGTAAGAGAGAACAACTTGAATTTCTTATTCCATTAAGCCTCAAAAGGATATTCATTAATAATTAATCAATGTTAAGACTCGTGATAAACAGTTAATACCATTTTCAAACATTAGATAACTCCCATAGAGATGTCAACAATTAATTTATTCAAGGGAAAATACATAAATTCCCCCCTAAACTTGTCCACTAAACTCACTTTAGCACTCTAACTTTACAGATAATTCTTTACCACCCTAAACTCGTTTTAAGTGAATTAAATATCCCCTTAGAGGTGACGTGGCAAAGAAAGTGAGATTGCTTTCCTGCACGCGCGTGACAAACTTAAAATATAAAAATGAACAGTTCAATTATACACATGGCACCTTTTAATTGGAAGTTATTAATTAATTACACTTACTTTTGAATGGACCTTCTCTTTCATTTTTTTTTTCTCGTTCTCTCTCTTTCTTTCTATTCCCCCAAAGTTTACATCTAACTGTCACGATGAATAGAGGCCGGAATTATTACCAGACATTTTCTCCGGTGAATCCCTAAACTTTTACTAAGCTTCCTATTTCTTATATTTTTTCACCAATAATTTCAAAAACAAATAAAGATGGAGGCTTTCTTAAAAAAAAAAAAAATCACCATTAATATCATCAACTTCACCCACCTTACAAAATTTTCTGACTTCCTCCATCGGAAAATTTAATCTATGATAGCGTAAGGGAAGGAGATGATGATACAACAAATAAAAGGGTATGAAATTTGTGGAAAAAAGGTTGTAAGTGTAGATCTTTTACAACAAATAAGAAAGGCATAAATAGATGGTTGGAAAGATGGATCTTTGGTAGCAAATAAAAAAAAGTATGAACTTTGTGAAATTTTTTTATTTTTTTGGTCATCAATGGCGAAAGCTTAGATGGGCACCCTTTATGGAAAATCCCAGTTTCTCAATGTCTCATTCTTCAAAGCTGAAATTTCGAAGCAATTTCGTAATGGGTAATCCGATCTTAATGGGTTATTGAGGGTTCAAGTTTGCTTATGTGAACAAAGTAAAAAAGGACGATGCCATGGCTGTTAAGATTCAAGAATGATGTAAGAAAAAAGATAAAAAGTGAAAAAATAATAATAAAAAAGTAGGATTTGACATGTGAAAGTGCGTGTAAAACACCTACTGCCATAAATGTGGTTCTCTTATTTTAAGGAGGTATTAAATTCACTTAAAACGAGTTTAGGGTGGTAAAGAATTATCCGTAAAGTTGGAGTGCTAAAGTGAGTTTAGTGGACAAGTTTAGGGGGGATTTTATGTATTTTCCCTTTATTCAATGAAGTATATCATCGAATAATATGTTGGCCTAAAGTCATTCTATTAAATTTGAGCATTAGGCGAGTAAGACTACTGCCCCAATTCAGGAAATTTATAACAATAGATTAATGGAAAAAGGCTCAAATATGACATCGAACTATTGAAAATGACTCATTTATGTCGTCGCCGTTACAAAAAAAGCTCATTCATGCCATTTTTTTTAACAGTCCGGTTTGGTGATTTTTTGCAAAACCATTTTGTACACGTGGCCAACAATAATTTGTCCACATCATTAATTAAAGGGAAAAGACTCAAATATGCCATCGAACTTTGAGAAAAGGCTCATCTATGTCATCCGTTAAAAGTTTGGCTCATTCATGCCATTTTTTTTAACAATCCGGTTTGGTGGTTTTTTGCAAAACCATTTTATTCACGTGGCCAACAATAATTCTTCCACATCATTAATTAAATCAACCAAAGAAATTTTAAAATTCCTAATAAGAAAATATCGACTTCTCCGGCTTAAATATTTCTATGCATTTTATAACTCCTTTATACGCACTGTAAAGAGTTCATCCATTTTCAGTTTCTTCGGAATCGCCAAACACAATTCGGCAAATCTCAAGCCCAATTCAAACCCGAAACAGACATCAACTATTTCAAACAACGAATCAATTAGTTACCGAAACACAATTTTTCAAATTCTTAAAAAATTATAATTGAAGCAAAAATCAGAAAAATTCTATAATCGGTAAAATTACAGAGAAGAAAAGAAGAATATTTCAGCAAAATCAAATTAAAATCAAAACTTGAAGATTCCAATAACTTGAAGAATCAGATGTACCAAAAATTTGTGAGTCATGAAAAACAAAATTTTAATTTCACCTTTTAGAAGAAAGTTCAATTATTTAGATTTTTTATTTGGCTGATTTAATTAATGATGTGGACGGATCATTGTTGGCCACGTGTACAAAATGATTTTGCAAAAAATACCAAATCGGACTGTTAAAAAAATGGCATGAATGAGTCTTTTTTATAACAGCAATGGCATGAATGAGCCAAACTTTTAACGGATGGCATAGATGAGCCTTTTCTCAAAGTTCGATGGCATATTTGATCAATGACGTGGACCTCTAGTAAGATGCCACGTGGCAAAGCTGTTTTTAAAAAATCACCGTTAAGAAGCAATGGCATGGATGAGCCTGTTTTGTAACGGCGATGACATAAATGAGCTAAACTTTTAACATATGACATAAATGAGCCATTTTCAATAGTTTGATGACATATTTGAGTCTTTTTCCTAGATTAATTCTCAATCCCTTCTTCCACTACAAAATTGATTCCAATAAATTTACCATGAATCAGACAACAAAGTGGTTACTACAGTTGCACCGAAGGTGTAATAACTCGATACAACAACCAAAACATAAGTTATATATATTTATGTTACTAAGTTATTTTAGGAAAAGAGGAAAACGAGGCTCAATATGTGAAGAACAAGCATCCTTTTCCCCGCATTGATGATCTTCTTGACTAGCTTCAGGGTGCTTCAGTGTTTTCCAAGATTGACTTAAGATCCGGGTATCACTAGTTGAAGATTAGAGCTTCAAATGTTTCGAAGATAGTTTTTCGGACTTAATACGATCAATAAGAGTTCTTGGTTATGTCCTTTAGGTTGACCAAAGCCCCAGCAGCATTCATGGAGCTGATGAATCGGGTATTTCGACGGTATCTTAACTCTTTTGGGATTGTATTTATAGATGATATCTTGGTTTACTTCAAGAATAAGGTCGATCATGTGAGACACTTGAGAACTGTACTTCAGAGATTGCGAGATGAGAAGTTGTATGCTAAGTTCTCCAAGTACGAGTTTTGGTTGGATTCTATTTCTTTCTTGGGTCTTGTGGTAACCAAGGATGGCATTATGGTTGATCCAGCTAAGATATCAACGGTTTGTGATTGGGCCAGATCTATTTCTCCTACCGAGATTCAGAGTTTCATTGGTTTAGCAGGTTATTATCGGTATTTTGTAGAGGGTTTCTCATCTATTACAGCTTCTTTGACCAAGTTGACTCAAAAAAAAGTTGTGTTTTAGTGGTCGGATACTTGTGAGAAGAGTTTTCAAAAGCTCAAGAAGTTGTTGACTTCGGCTTCTATCTTGACTTTGCCAAGGAGGGCGTGGATTTTACCGTGTTTTGTGATGCTTCTGGCATTGGTTTGGGTGCGGTGTTGATGCAGGAGGGTAAGATGATTGCTTATGCCTCTCGCCAGTTGAAGCCTCATGAGAAGAATTACCCTGCCCATGATTTGGAGTTGGCAGTCGTGGTGTTTGTGTTGAAGTTGTGGCCACATTACTTGTATGGAGTTCCTTGCGAGATTTTCTCGGATCATCGTAGCCTTTAATACTTCTTCAATCAGCGAGATCTTAATATTAGATAGCGGTGTTGGCTTAAGTTGCTTAAGGACTACGATCTCACTATTCTATATCACCCGGGCAAGGCAAACATGGTTACGGATGCCTTGAGTCGGAAGTTGACTAGTATGGGGAGTGTAGCTCATCTCTTGACTCATGAGCGATCTTTGGCTTTAGAGCTTCAGCTTTAGCCAACTGGTTAGTTAGGCTTGACATTTCTACACCCGAGCATGTACTAGCCTTCGTTGATGCTAGATCTTCCTTGATAGAGCAGATTCGAGCTCACCAGTTTGATGATAATAGTTTGAGGGTAAAAAGAGGTAAGATGTTAAGTGGCAAGACTAAGGCAGCATCTCTTGATTCGGAAGGTGTATTGACGATTGGTGGCCGAGTGTGTGTGTCGAGAGTTGATGGATGGGTGAGATTGATCTTGGTGGAGGCTCATAGTTCTAGATATTCTATTCATCTAGTGGTGACCAAGATGTACCATGATTTAAAGCAGCATTACTGGTGGAGTGGTATGAAGAAGTATGTGGCAGATTTCGTAGCTCGATGCATGTGTTGTCAGTAGGTGAAGGCCGAGCATCAGAGACCCGGTGGGTTGCTTCAGAGATTACCCATTCCTGAGTAAAAATGGGAGCGAATTACTATGGACTTCATGTGTGGGTTACCTCATACTTTGCGTGGCTCTTACAACATTTGGGACATCGTAGATCGATTAACCAAATCAGCTCATTTAGTCCCTATTCAGGTTTTCTTCAGTGTCGCGAGGTTGGCTCGTATCTATGTTCGTGAGATAGTTCATTTTCATGGGATACCTATGTCTATTATTTCAGACAGAGGCTCAGAATTCACTTCTAGCTTCTGGAGGACGTTTCAGGAGGAGTTGGGTATTCAGGTTGACCTGAGCACAACATTTCACCCCCAGACCGACGGTCAGTCGGAGCGAACTATTCAGGTTTTGGAGGATATGCTCCGCGCATGTGTTATGGACTTCGGAGGTCAGTTGGAGCAGCATTTAGCTTTAGCAGAGTTTGCGTATAATAATAACTACCATTCGAGTATTGAAATGGCACCTTTTAAGGCGTTGTATGATAGGCGTTGTCGATCTCTGATTGGTTGGTTTAAGACTTTTGAGGCTAGACCTAATGGTACCGACTTGCTTAGCGAGTCTTTGGATAGAGTTTGAGTTATCCAGGATAGGCTTCGGGCAGCCCAAAGTAGACAAAAGAGTTATGCTGACTGCAGACTTCATGCTTGGAAGTTTGGGATTGGTGATCGAGTTTTTCTTCGAGTATCGCCCATGAAGGGCGTGATGAGGTTCGGGAAGAGGGGTAAGCTTAGCCCGAGGAACATTGGACAGTTAGAGAGGCTGCTTATGAGTTGGTCTTACCTCCAGACTTTTCAGCCATTCATCTAGTCTTTCATGTATCTATGCTTCGGCGCTATATCCCGGATGAGTCTCATGTGCTTTGTTGGGACTCGGTTCAGTTGGATGAGAAGTTGACTTTTGTAGAGGAGCCAGTTTCCATTTTAGCCAGGGATGTTAAACGATTGCATTCTAGAGATATTCATGTAGTTAAGGTTCAGTGGAGACAGTGTTCCGTCGAGGAGGCTACTTGGGAGGTCAAATCCGACATGCTTAGTAGTTACCCCCAGCTCTTTACCGATTCAGGTACTTCCCTTGCCTTTTATTTCTAGGACAAACTAGTGTTTTAGTGGTGGATATTATAATGACCTGATTAGTACAATCTTTCTTTTTATGTGATTTGACCATTTTACTCTTTCTCATAGTTGTTACGTATTGATTTTGGAGTGTGGGGAAGGTTGGCATGATTACTAATGCCTTCGGGAGGGTTTTGGGAAAGTTTGGGGTTTTTAAAGACTTTAAAAGTCTATAGTTGACTTCGGTCAACATTTGATGTTCTGAGTGTCGGATGACAATTTGGACAGTTCCATCAGATCCGGAATGTCAATTTTGGATTTGTAGCAGGGTTGATTCGGGTTCAAAACCTTTATTTTGCATTTCGACCCTTGTTGTGAAAACTAGTGAAATTGCCTTAAAGGGGTCTCAGAGGTAATTTGTTGAAAACAACCTCTTTTCGAAAATCTGGCATCGCTATTGAGTCCAAATCCTTGAAAATAGCCCAGTAGCATAGTTCATTTGCATTCACAAGATTTCGAACAAATCCCGAGGGGTCAATTGGCAACTTTGCAACTTAGCAAAGTTGTTGATGCAGCTAATATCTGGTGCAACCGCGGCCAGGGGACCGCTAAAGCGGTAGCCGCTTTAGAAGCTCTGGACCACTTAAGCAAAGGTCTACCCTACGCAGCTAGGCCAATTTAGCAACCCCCAGTCGCTTAAGCGGTGGTCGGTTAAGCGATCAATTAGCCGCTTAAGCGACCATCCCTGTATATATACCCTTTTTTGTGATTTTTCATCATTTTAAGACGTTTGAGCTTCGGGTTTGGATGATATTTAGGGTTTTCATCACCATTTGAGCTCGGGTAAGCTCCAAAACCTTATTTTATTATTTTATATTGATTATATCATCGAAAACACTCTTTAATCTTGAATTCAAAATGGGATTTTGAGGATTTTGTCAGTAAAGCTTTAAAATAATTTTTCTTCGATTTGGCCTTGTTTTTAACTCGTTTTCGTGTGGCTTTTCAACTATAGACTCCTATAACCTTGGAAAATGTGTTTCAGAAATAAAATTCTGATTTTATCCCTTTTGCTTTCGAACCCATTTTTTGAACCCGTTTTGGACCCAACTTAAATATGATCAATATGGGTATCATTATTTTCTTTTAACGCGTAGATGATATATTTGAATGTTTTAGTTAATTTCGAGACCATTCGAAAGGGGAAGGTTTTATGTTGAAGGACATTAGGCTTGGATTTCGACGCTTCGAGATAGGTTATGGCTTAACTTTCTTCAGACTGGGCTGGATAGTTAATGAATAAGTAAAGCATGTTAAGGGTTGGGGAAACTAATTACTGGAATTGTATTTCGAGATTAATATTGTTGTTGTGTCTTATATGTTTATTATTGATGACTTGAGATATCATGCTTTGAGTGTTGCCCGTGCGGGTGCTTTATTTGACATCATAGAACTTATTTGTGCAATACATACCTTTATTGTTAATGTGATGCCCGCGCGGGGGCTCTATTTGATGTTATAGGCAATATTTGAGCATTATAGTTATCATGATAGAAATATCCGAGTTAGGGGTTTGATATGATATTAATGATGTCCTACATGACTAATTTGTCGATGGTGACGAATGAGAAATTGATATCATGATTATTGACATATTGAGTTGATTCTGAGCTCATGTATACATGTATTGGATGGATTATTATCTTCATACTGATTTGGTTGTGAGCATTACATCCTCATTCATACATACAGATTCATGAGATATTGGTACCATTAAGAAACATTGATGTGAAAGAGAAATGTGACACTTTTGTGAAAATTCTTAATCCGTGAACAATAGCCGGAGAGGTGATTGACACACTTTACAAAATTCTTGATCCGTGAACACTAGCCGGAGAGAAAAGTTGAGATTGGTGGTAGTATATGCGTTGTGAACCCCCCATAGGTCCTATCTTGGCAGCACTGAGGTTCAGTAGGTGTATACAGAAAGTCATGTGATAACCTTCAAATCATTCATCATGATCCTATCTTCATTGCATTGCATTGCATATGCACTTTTGTGTCTTTTTCATATTTTTCGCGTGTATTTAGTTTTCTGCATTCGTTTTGAATGTATTTGTTTCTATTCGTTCCTTATTTATATATATTAGAGCTGTTAGAGGAGACAATGTGAGTTATCGTTTGGGAACTTTTCTGCTTGCAGGTGACGTGCTCATAGTATTCTTTACTTGTATTATTTTTTGCTTTGCTCAGTCGGCCTATGATACCTACTGAGTACAAGTGGACCCTACTCATCCCTACTGTGCCCTTTCGGTGCAGATCCTAGCTCGAGTACTAGACACGGCAGTTGAGTTCGGGCAGTGATTATCAGATTTTTGAGGTAGTGGTTCGTTTCATGGTTCGTACAGATTCCAGATCTCCTCCTTCTAGTTGTCTTTATTTATATTTTTGGAGACAAACTATGTATTATTCAGGATTCTGAGTTGTATTAGATGTTGTTACATTTGTGACACCACTTCTTAGATTTTTATGGTATTTTCTTTCAAACTTCTGCTATAATGTGTATTGTGTGAACCTGACTTCACTTTTGAAGTCTCGTTTTATCTTTCTTTATTTATTATTTCGGTCTTCTTGGGTAATTGGCCTATCTACCGAGGCTTGATCTCGATAGTTGCCATCTTAACCTCAACTTTTGGATCGTGACAGTAATAGTAATGTGCGACATACTACTGCACTCAATCTAATTTTATTGTATCTTGATTAACGCAGTAGTAGTACTCTAAAACACCCTAAAGTCATCATTTATCAACGTAGGAAAGAAGGAAAAGAAAAGAATCTTTAAAATTCATCCTATTTAATTTGCTCATTTTTAACTTTGCAAGAGTGAAGTGAAGCAAATATGTGAACCACAAATGTTTCTTCTATCGTCGGAGCAAGGTAGCTAGATAATAGCTTCTAATTCCAAATTTTAAAATATCTGGACCTAACATAAACATGATGAGTGTAATATGTAATTATCTGTCTTCAAAAAAAGAAAGTAGACAAACATTATCTATACCTATATCAAATAGATATTGTCGACGTAATCTCAATAACTTCAATAGCTGTTTCTGTTTTTGTTTTTTGAGCCCTCGACTTCCTATCAGGTCCATATCTAAATATTTAGGCTAACATTAAAAAGAGAAGTACCAGTAGGGACAACAACTAACAATATAGAAAACCAGTTCATGCAATATGAGCACAACTCAAATACCAAACAGAGCAACAAAAATTAAAATTAAAATTAAACCAATCGAATAGGGGGAAAACATTAGTACAGACGAATTAAGAAAAATGACCATAATCTCGTCATGTATGAGCCATAGCAAATAATTTATTTATGGGGAAAAATCACTAGAATCTCGTCATGCATGAACCCAACAAATGATTTAGAAAATTAAGACCCTAGCATTAAGGAATTGGTGAAAACAACCTTAGAAGAATCAATCACACCCCAAAAGCTAGCTATTGGTGGAAGAGACAAAATGTGGCAAAATCAAACCCAACCAACCCGATCCAATCCGTTCAAGTTTGAGTTGGTTATTGACCCGCTCATTTATTAGCTCAACTCATGTCAACCCAACTCATTCAAATTTGGGTTGATATGTAATTCGAATTGATTTTTGAGAAATCTTGTTAAAATATTTTAAAAAGATTTTTTTTGATATGTTATATATAATCATAATAAAGAAAAAAATAATTTTATTCGATACTAAAAATTTATAAAAAAACAAATAAAAGCAATTAAAACTTAGTAAGAATTGAACGGGTTGGGTTATAACTTGTTATCTAACCCATTTTGACTCAAACAAATTTAGGTTGGATTGGGTCTTGACCCGTTTTAATCCGTCTAAATTTGACCCAACCCACTCAATTGCCACCCTAGGAGAGGCCAAGACTATATAAGCCCCACATCAATATCGTCGATTGTGGGACTCTAAGTCCCGTTCGTTTCAATAATATTATAAGTCCTAACAATTTTGAGTTAGATATATCTGTAGCACAATCACAGTTTTCCTTTTCATTTATAGTATTCTGAAGAATCGATGCGAGAAGAAAATGCGTACCTTTGGCCTGCATCGCGGAAGTGATGAGAGAGATATGCGGGGAGGAGGGAATTCTAACGTGCCGAGGGAACCCAAATGTCTGGGTGGAAAATTGTAATTATGGAAAAGGTCAGCAGACATCCCCCTACTATTTTCTACTCCTCCTATCCAGTACATTTAATATTTGTTTATGTTGCTAAAAATAAATATTTAATAATATTTGTCAAATTAAAAAATATATATATAATTAACCTATTTTTATTCATTTTATTCTTACTATTAAATGCTATTTATTACTCAATACATTTTTAAAGCATTAAATTTATTATATTTAAAAAGTGATATAATAAAATTATTATTTTATTTATCAATACGTAAAATCAATAGTGGATAAATATTGTTGGACGGAGGAAGTACAAATTAAAATGAGTCCTTATAAGCTCTTACCGTGAAGACAAAAAATTTAGGATAAATTACATAATTCCTCAGACATAAAATTACATAAAATCTCACTTTTTGATATTTCTCTCTCTTTTATATGTTGTGAGACATCCCTCAAAGTAACAGACGCTACTCCTCCGATTAAGTCGCCTCATTCATTGATAATGTATCTGTCAAATATTTTCTTACTAAAATCACGCTAACTATTGAGGACACGTCTTTCCCCCTCTTCATCTGCCTTCTTTATTAACTTATCATAATTTAACACCCGTGTTTCCCTATCTCAACCTTACTCCCACTATTTTTCTTCCTTTTTCTAAAATGAAATTGTCCTTAGAATTTTCTCAAATTCATTGATTGAACTCCTGTCTGAAGCTTTTGCTCCTTTTGTTCCTTCTTCCTTCACGATTTTCATTCATTATATCTCAACGGCTATTATTAAACCCTTCAAGTTTTAAGAAAAAATTTTGGAGTCAATTTGTGTGTTTCTGAATCCGTGGTTGGGGCTTAAAAATTAAAACTGTCGTTAGCATGAGCGCCACTTCTATTAGCAATTTCATCGCACTAATATGGAAAGAAGAGTTTTGTGTTTTGTTTTTCTTCTACTTCTTGTAAGTATGTATGTATTCATAAATACATGTATCATAAGTTTTGACATGACAGTTTGATATTAGATACATATATTTTGGATTTGTTGTGTAAAATTTATACTGAATACAACAACAACATACTCAGTGTATTCCCATATAGTGGGGTCTGGGGAGGGTAAAGTGTACGCAGTTCATACCACTACTTCCGCAGAAATAGAGATGCTGTTTCCGATAGACCCCCAGCTCAGGACAGAAATTAATATTGAATACACAAGATGAAATTATTTTGAATATATCAAATTGATATTGAATTTATGCATTTTGGATATAATGTATAAAATTGATACTAGATATATCAAATTAATACTAGATACATATAAATAGATACATGAAATTAATAGTAGATACATATGGACAAATACATAAAATTAGTATTAGATACATATTAAAAATACTTGAAATTAATACTAGATACACATAAACAGATACACTAAACGAAGTTTGATGAATGAGTCTGTGTATCATTGACACCAGATATATGTATCTTTGATACATGACACATATATTTGGATATAATATAAAATTGACAATAGATACATTAAATTAATAAATTTATTACTTTAAAGAGTAATAAAATAAAATTAATCAAATCACAATCAAAATATACATGTTTTTCGTCTTATATTAATGAAATTAATAAATTTATTATTTTAAAGAGTAGTAAAGTAAAATTAAGCAAACACAGATACATTCTTGATTTTCTCCTTATATTAAGGGATTTGATTAATTTAAATTTCAAGAATTAGTTATTCATGTCAGAAACCACAATGTATCCAGCTCTCCCCAATGTATCCGCCTCCCTTTTATATGGGATATGGAGTAATTAGCCTGTATAATTGTAAGATTTATGTAAGTTACTCTTTATATTTATCCCTAATTTTGATGAACTGAACATGTGGAGGCTCAAAATTGAAAGACCCTACCCAAAATAAAATAAATCCATCTCACCTGGATAATTCGTGACTCGTTAAGTGATCCACTCCAATTAAAACTCCTAAACCTAATAAATTATTTAATTAGTCTCTCTCATTTTTAAAACTGAGATATCATACATGTCAAAAAAGATGGTTCCAGCGAGTTGAGATCACGCATGTCGTGGAGAAATAATGTTAGCGAGTGCTATGTTAAGAAAAAATTATGGTAAGCTCGAGGGAAAATAGCTTCGGCCAGGTATATGAACCTCGTGAATCCCTCATAGATCACCACTTCTAGAAAAATCACTGGCGAAAGCATGTGTATAGACCTATTAATTTTTGAATAGTGCATTGCATTACATCTCAGCTATTTGAATTCATATGAATTGTTGTTTTGACGTTTTTGATTATTTAATTTCATTCTACTTGATTTTGCGACTCCTTTATGTTATTTTACTTAAACTATGTAAGTGCTAAGGAGATCTTGTTGAGGTAAATTTCATGCTTAATATGATATAATTATCAGTTCTTCAGTTTTGTTAGCCTAAGATCCATTGAGTACACATTTTTTCTGTACTCATACCACACTTGTTGCACTCTTTTGTGCATATTGTGTTTCAAGCATTAGTGGGATATGCTATTGATCAAAATTCGAGGTGTATACTTCTTAAAATTCATTTGTGAAATGTATAATTGATTTGCAGTGTCAAACTCCTTTTATCTCTTATTTTTCTATCTTTTCCTCTTTCAGACAGTGTATCATATGTTGAAAAATTTCATATATTCATAATCACTCTTATACCATGACACTGAGTCTTAGGATTGTATTTTATTAAATTTCATACTTGGTCTCATTGAAGATTTCTCATAGTTTCGAATTTGTTATTTACTTCCAATATTTTGCTAGCGAGCGTTTAGTTATAGATTTTGAATTAGATTTTGAAATTTTAGTTTTAACAGTCATAAAATATAATTGTAGTTTGAAAATTAATCTTCAAATATTTTTAGGCCATCTCCAGCCCATTACACCATTCCATTTTTACACCAAAATAATGTAAATTAACTCCAATCCATTACACTTTTTTTACATCAAAAAAAAATTATTCCTTTTATATTCTTCTCTCTCTTATATATTATATTATTATTTTTTATTTAAATTTTATTTTTTATTTCGTAAAACAAATCCTTTCCTTTTTTTTTTCCTCTTTTACATATTCATCACATATAATTCATATTCCTTTCTTATATAACCATTTAATATAAAATTATTTTATATCATAAATATTCAAATAATATAAATTGTAAACAAATATTATACATTATGCATATTAATGGATAATTCAAATAAAAGTGAAATCATTTATAAAATATTCAATAAATTCATGAGAGATTATTTGTAAAAGGTGATTAAATAAATATTAAATTTTGGGACATCCGATATCAACGGCGAAATATACCATCATTAAAGCGTGGATTATCTGAAAAATAATCGAACATAGTGTTATTTATTTTATTGAATATTATTTTTATGTTATTTAATGATCATTGTGTTATTTATTAACAACATTTTATATTTTATATTTGCACTTTTCATTTTTGTGATGGTTATCTTTTTTTTTTATATACAATTATAACTTATACTAAAATTAAATTACATTTTATATATATAAAAAATAATATACAAAAATTAATTTATAAAATTATACACCAAAATTAAGATGTAAAATTAACATTATAAAGATATTACATAAAAAATAATTAGGTATATTAGGGACTTAAATAAAAAATACTCCGTAAAATTTATAATATATTAAATTAAAAGTGTTATATAATAAAAAATAATAATTAAATGAGGAAATACATAAAATCCCCCTTAAACTTGTCCCCAAAACTTACTTTAGCACTCTAATTTCACGGGTAATTCTTTACCCCCCTAAACTCGTTTCAAGTGAACTTAATACCTCCCCAAAAATATAGAACCACACTTATAGTAGAAAGTGTTCTACACGCACCTCCTCGTGTCAAAATTTGTTTTAATATACTTTTTAAAATTCTTTTTTCTTTTTCACCTACCAGCCTTGGTACTTCACGCTACTGCCGCCGTTGAATTCACAAAATCCACCACCCTTATCTTCTTCATTATCACCGCCGACGAATTCTCAAAGCTCTCACCACCACTACTAACACCATCGTCGCAACCATCAACTTCACAATACCCATCACCAATAGCAATTTCACTTCCACCTTCGTCAACTCCACAATACTCACCGCCAACAGAAATTTCACCTCCACTTTCTTCAATTTCACAACACCCATCACCAACACCTACAATGTCAACTAGAAATTTGGCCACAAAAATCTTACGAAAATAGATTTATAATGAAATTAAAGAATGTGGCAAGAGTTTGAAATGGTGGTGAGGAATGGAAATAGATGGTGATGCACTGTGAGGAGGCGATGAAGGATATGGGCATGAAAATGGTGGGTGGCAATACGTGGCTGTGAAAGAAGGAGAAGGGTGGAGGGAGACAAAAAAAAAGTAAAATTAAATAAATAAATTGTGACATGACCAACTTTTTATCTTTTTTTCTCTTTTTCATGCGAGTTTGGGAGAGTGAAAACATTTCCCTTGTTGAAGGATATACTAAATTTACTTGAAACGTGTTTAGGGGATAAATAATTACTTGTGAAGTTGAAGTGCTAACGTAAGTTTTGGGGACAAGTTTAGGGAAAATTTTATGTCTTTTCTCAAATAAAATATTCATAAATAGTAATAGTGTTGATAAATAGTGTTATACCAAATTTGATGTAATACTAATAACACACCAAAATGGTGCAAAAATTGATTTAGACCAGTGTTAGAAAAAATTTCACTTCAACCCCAAAATTCCAATTTTATTTTAAATAAATAAATGTCTAAACACAATTTTAAATTTCAAAAATCACAACTTTTAAAACATAAATTTATAAATTTTAAATTTCAACTTCAAAATCTATAACCACCAATTGGGGAGTTTCATATAATTTATGCAAGTTTAAGAGTTTTTCATTTTACAAAATTATTGGATTCAAATCTTATATTATTGAATTCACAAATTCCAGATGTATGATTTATGAAATTTACTTTTTCTATTCAATAATATTTGTTTACTATATTAAAAATAGATATTCAATAATATTTTTTCAATTTAAAAAATTAATGGATAATTTATCCTTATCTATCTATTTTAATCTTGATACTAAATACTATTTATCTTTCTCAAATCTTATATTATTGAATTCACAAATTCTAGGTGTATGATTTATGAAATTTACTTTTTCTATTCAATAATATTTTCCCATTATATTAAAAATAGATATTCAATAATACTTGTTTAATTTAAAAAATTAATAAATAATTTATCTTTATTTATTTATTTTAACCTTAATATTAAATACTATGTATTTTTCAATATACTAGTTTAGGATACGTGCGTTGCACGTATATATCACGTCAATAGAAAAGATTGCATACAAAAAGATTAAAGCATATAATATTTTAATTAAAATTACACTATATGTAATATTATATTCATTTAAATGGCAAAAATATGTGTTTCTTATAACTTTAATATATGTGGGTTGGATGTGTATATTTCATCATGAATTAATTAGTACAAAATACATATAAAAAAGAAATTATTTAAAAATAATAATTAATGCAAAAAAATAACAAATGCAATATTTTCTTTAATGATGAAAATGAGACTTATTATATTAATATATATATATATATATATATATATATATATATATAATATCTGAAAAAATAATACAAAATTGTCATTTAATTGTTTATCTACTATTTAGAAATAATTATTTAATTATTTTTATAATATTATAATTTCAAACTCAACTTTATTTTTTGTTTTAATTAATCTCCCTTTATTTGAACTATATACCATATTTCTAAAAGAAAAATTAATGAAAAGTCAAAGTAGGAAGTTTTGTGCATCTTAGATTTCTTTTTAGTGCTACTTATTCTTCGTTATATAGAATTATACTGATTAATTATTTATACATTAATTTTTTTAAAAGGAAATTAATTGGAAGAGAATAAGTAAGAAATTGTAAATAAAGTGTGCATTTAGAACTCCTTTCTGATATATTATGATTATAACTTACCAACAAAAAGACATGGTAACTTATATTACATTTTGTAAGTTTTTAAGTATATAAATTTTATTTCAATATTTGAAGTTTTAGTCTCATATCTCTTACTCGTATATAGAATAATTTGGTGAAAATATTAAGTATGAATAAAATTATTCTTCAAAAAGTTAAATTTTTTAAAAAATAAACTTATGTTGTCCATTAGGATATAATTGGAGTACAAATAAATGGTTGTCATTTCCATACAATTACTACTTCAAAAGAACGTATACCGAAGTTGTACTACCAATTAACTGACTTTTTTAAATATTTATTTAAGGTAAAAAATTTAAGTAATTTTAAAGTCCTAAGTTTTAGGTACATATTTAAATAAGGAAATGTTTAATAATCGAATTTTAATGAATTTTTAAGTTTTAAAAATTAGAAACCCAAAGCAAATCAAACAATTGAAGTTGTACTAATACGTATATGATAAACATTAACTAAATAAGTATGAAAACTTTATTTTAATAAAACACACACAAAAAATTAGTTTGGTATATTAAAGTTTTTGTTATACACGAAATTTGGAGAAGGACTGAACCATAAGGATCTATTGTGATTTATGATGAGAAGTCTTTTTTTCGGTCAATGATAAAATAAACTGCAGGCAAGAAACTTATAATCCGTCAGTGAATTTAACATTTGAGACAAATAAGAGGATAGATGACATATGCATCAATATCAAGTAGTAGCTTTTGTTAGGATATACTATAAACCATGCGTTTTGATATAGTATTATTTATTGGACGATTGTTTATTTATTTATTTATTTATTCAATTCAATAAATTGTTACATTAAATAGATCATTGTCATATATGTGTCCTCAACTTATATAGTAGATGATTTGGTGTATAGAGTTTAAGCTTATACACAGAAGATCAAATCATCGGTTCTTATAAGTTAAAGTTATAGTTCACAATCGTAGATGGAGATTTGGACAAACCATCAGAATGATTGTAGCACGAGATTAAATGTAATTTATCTTGATTACGAGAATGGTATAGTTCTAACTTCTCGTGCTAGTGCATTTTGTATGTATTGAACAGGACCGAGTAGAGATAGTTGTTTTAGACTGACTGATAAAACATATTCTCTAAACTGTTAAATGTACTTATATTCTCAATCTTGATATAACTATTATGATCTGTATATATTATTTATCGTTTTGATTTATTAAAAGGTGAGATCCTGAGATGGGTCAATATGCCTGGTAGATTGGATGGTAATAATATATATTGGTGAAATAATAAGTTAGTTGATGGAATCCATGTCTCGGTATAGAGATTGATGATACCCCTTTTAAGAGAAGCTTATAAGTTTTCATGTGTAAACCCGGCCGGTGGATTTATGAATCCGACATATGAAATAAGTTAAGCATTGCTCTAAAGGAAATTAATCATTATATTAAATTCGTCAGTAATTTAATTTATTGATTAGTATCTGTAATCTTAACATGGGGAATTACATAAGTGTTTAATGGGGAATTTTGAAGTAAAATAGAGGAGTGCAATTACGAATTTTTAGTGGAATGATTTGTAATTTATTATGGTAAGAATAATTCAAATTAGTATTTTGAATTATTTCCATAATAGGGAGCCTCAGTAATTAATTCCGTGGTCCCTACAGTGCCCATATTAAACTAGAACTCGAAATCCTATTTTCTAAGGGAAAAGGAGAAGAGGCACCTTTTCCTTGTTCAAGTAAAAACAGGCTTGGGTTTTTGCTTCCTCTTTGGACTGGGAGAGTATCTCTATAAATAGGGATTCCCCTAGCCTAAGAATTCAGTTTTTCTATTCAGTACTTGCCCACCCAAGTATTGAGAGAGTTCGGCTGTGAATTTGGGATCACTGTAGAAGACCGCAGATTCGAAGACGGACTTGCTTCAGGATATCTGCTCACGCTTCAAGAGGTAATTCTTGGTTAATTTTAAGCACGTCTTGTGTGAACTACGTGTTTATGTTTGTTGTCTATAATTCATGTAAGCAGTAAGATTCTGGAATGCTTTCGCTGCGTACTAGTTTCCAACAAATTGGTATCACGAGCCTTGCTTGCATCTTTAAAGATAACATGTAAAACGTGATTTGTAGCTTTATCACGAGAAAAAGAAAATCATAAGACATGAAGTTTCTAGGAATTGTTGTCAGTGTTCATTTGACGAAATAATTTTGATTTTTCATAAAAATAATGACGTTAATTGATTAACTCATGAAAACAAAAGAAAATAGAGAGGATGCATGTGATCGGCTACGGTGATATAACATCGTAAAAAGATGATCAAGTAACCTGTTATTTTTTTTAAATTTGTTTTCTATCGAGTCGGGGGTGATTTTCTTGTTTCACGTAAAAAGTTGAGGCAGTGGGAATTTTTCACTTGTCAAGAGTTTTTTTTGGTTTAATGTTAATAAACAGATGGTCCTTAATATTTGGAATCTCTTTAGGCAGTAAATTTTTTCAACTTTGTTTGAAATTATTTTAAGGGAGTAAAATCAATTTTGGATGGTACTTCTGTTTCACTAGAAGTGGTGGCTGCATCTTAAGTGGTGAGGTAATTTTTGTTTATTGTTAGAGACCTCGACAGTGACAGAGAACACGGTATTGGTGAAATCTTGGAATTCAACCCAATTCTTAAATTATTTAATATAATGAAAAAAAAAGGGGGTTGAATTTGGTTGTCCATGTGTTCGGCGTCAAAATTGTGGTTAAGAAGCATAATTGAATTGCTACTTCTTGTCCTTTTAATATTTTAATGTCTTGATTCATAATAATATTGGGTGGAGTAATTGTTGATTGGCAGTAACACTCAAGTTGCGGTTTTGGATCAAAATAAGCCAGATTGCTCCAGATAACTTAATTTGTGAAATTAAAGCATGGTTTTTTAATTTAGGACATTTGGTAACTTCTTTCTGAAAAAATTTTAGTATAAAATTTTGAAAAGAAAAGTTCAATTGGTGATAAGGGTTCATCCTCATGATTACCAAGATTAAATAGTAATGAAGTATTAAGTTTATGTGCTGGCTTAGACCTTCCTCCCTATCGGATGAATTTAATACAAGTCATTACGTATTTAATCGCTAGTTTGATAATCTGTATTAACTCTCCTAAACTGAGTAATATATGATTGGATCAATGAAGCTAGAGTTTGATTTTCACTTGACTTAAACTAACAGTAGACTCTCCATCTGAGTTAGGTCTGTAAAAGTTCATGGAGTGAATAATCAGTCATTATATATGTGTATTGCATGAGTAGTTCTCCAATCCCATCGATTGGCTATTTGAGATGCATGAATATATATGTATATGATGAGTTTGAATTTAACTATTCAATGTTTATATGACTGTTTTGATGATCTGTTGTAACGTTTTTCAATCTCAGATTCTATGTCTCTTTTTACCTCCTTTAGCACTATTTTGGGTCAAAATAAACTTGAGTGTCATAACTTTGTTGAGAAAGGTTCTACTTCTAAACCGAAAGGTGGAAAGAAGAAGAAAAAGACTCACAGTGCTAAGAAAGCTATAGCTCTAACTGGCGGCGTGAAAAAGCCTAACGGCAAGTGTTTTCATTGCAAGATGTTAGGCCATTGGAAGACACATTGCCCAGTTTTCCTAGACAAGCAGAAAAACAAGCTAGCTTCACTTTCACTTGTCGTTGAAACGTGTTTAGCGGCTGTTTCTACCACATCATGGTGTGTAGATTCAGGAGCCACTGATCACATCTGCACTACTTTGCAGGGGTTTCAAGAAACGCGCAAGTTGAATAGAGGTGAAGTTAGTATTTTTCAAGCTGATGGTTCAGCAGCTCCAGCTTTAGCATTAGGAAATATTAGCATTTCGTTTGGTAATGGTAGAGTTTTAATTTTAAAAGACGTATTATATGCACCTGCTGTTAGAAGAAATTTGATTTCAGTTTCTAGAGCTTTGAGATATGGTTATGATGTTAATTTTTCTGATAACGGTTGTGTTATTAGCTATAATAAACATTTTATCTCTGTTGGTACATTGATTGATGGTCTTTTTATTATTAATGTCTCTCCTGAACTGCAACAAACTATTGAACTGAATAATGTTAACCTTTCAAGTAAAAGAAAACGTTCTTCTGAATTTAATGAGACTTATTTATGACATTTGCGTCTATGTCATATAAATCTAGACAGGATTTCGAGGTTGGTTCGGGATGGACCTTTAGGTTCATTAAAAGTGGAAGCACTACCAACATGTGAATCCTGTTTAGAAGGAAAAATGACTAAGAGACCTTTTCCCTCAAAAGGAAATAGAGCAAATGATAAATTAGAGCTAATTCATTCTGATTTGTGTGGCCCAATGAACGTTCAAGCGAGAGGTGGTTATGAGTATTTCGTGACTTTCATTGATGATTACTCAAAATATGGATATGTTTATTTGTTGCGCCGTAAGTCTGAGTGCTTTGAGAAATTCAAAGAGTTTAAGACAGAAACGGAGAAACGACATGAGAAATATATCAAGTCACTACGATCTGATCGTGGTGGCGAATACCTCTCCAATGAGTTCATTAGTTACTTATCAGAACAAGGAATTACGTCTCAGATGTCTGCACCTAGAACTCCTCAACAGAATGGTGTAGCAGAAAGAAGAAACAGGACTCTTTTAGAAATGGTTAGATCTATGATGAGTTACTCGGATTTGCCTTCTTCGTTTTGGGGTTATGCACTAGAAACTGCAAACTATATTCTGAACTTAGTTCCTTCTAAGTCGGTACCTGTGACACCCATAGAACTATGGACTGGGCATAAACCTAGTTTGAAACATGTTCGGATTTGGGGATGTCCAGCACATGTGCTGAAAGGGAAGGCAGAAAAGTTGGAATCAAGATCAGAAGTATGTGTTTTTATTGGGTACCCTAAGGGAACGAAAGGTGGTTTGTTTTACAATCCTAAAGAAAAGAAAGTCGTTGTAAGTACCAACGCCAGGTTTCTAGAAAAGGATTTTATGACGAGCCATGTTCCTAGAAGTAAACTAGTTTTACGGGAATTAAGCAAAGAGGTAACAAATCAATCTACTGACAATAATGAAAACCAAATCCAATCTCCAGATGTCAGAGTTAACATACCATTGCATTTTAGTAGTGGGAGAGATGTTAATAGACATACAATTCCACAAGTACAAGTTCCTGAAAATCCATTGCATCAAAGTTGTGGGAGTAGCACTGAGCAAATTGCACTAGAGGAAGAAGTCATTGATGTCCTAACACCGCAAGGTGATGAGGATAACATAGAGACTCAAAATCCAGCAAATGATGTGGTTCATCCACAAGATCATAATAGTGCAGTTGCCCCTATACCTACCCCTACAACTGAAGTGCCTCGTCGTAGTGGGAGAGAGATAAGAAAACCATCTCGGTATGCACTCTTGGGAGAGTCTTTTGATAGAATCCCTGAAGAGTTGAATACCGAGCCCATGAATTACGACGAAGCACTACAAGATAAAGATGCAGACAAATGGATTATTGCTATGAAATCAGAAATGGAGTCCATGTACTCTAATAAAGTCTGGGATCTTGTAGAACCACCTGTAGATGGAATCAAACCCATTGGATGCAAGTGGATCTATAAGAAAAAGAGAGGAGTAGACGAAAAAGTGCAAACTTATAAAGCTAGGCTTGTTGCCAAGGGGTTTACTCAGAAAGAAGGGATCGATTATGAGGAAACCTTTTCGCCAGTAGCCATGCTTAAGTCTATTAGAATTCTCTTATCCATTGCTGCTCATTATGATTATGAGATTTGGCAAATGGATGTCAAGACAGCTTTCCTTAATGGAAGTCTTGATGAGAGCATTTTTATGCGACAGCCAGATGGTTTCATTGAAAAAGGGAAAGAACACATGTTGTGCAAGCTTAAGAGATCTATTTATGGATTAAAGCAAGCTTCTAGGGCGTGGAATACTTGTTTTGACAATGCGGTCAAGACTTTTGGTTTTGAGCAATGTCTTGATGAGTCTTGTGTGTACAAAAAGTGGAATGGGGACAAAGTGGTATTTTTAGTATTGTATGTAGATGATATCTTGCTCATAGGAAATAATGTGGGCTTGTTGAATTCAGTTAAGGAATGGTTGTCCAGTAATTTTGATATGAAAGATTTGGGAGAAGCTGCTCACATCCTTGGGATCAAGGTTCTACGTGATCGCAAGAAAAGGATGTTAGGCTTATCGCAAGCTCTTTATATTGATACAATTCTTACCAGGTTCAGCATGCATGATTCCAAGAAAGGATTTCTTCCTTTTAGACATGGAATTTCTCTTTCTAAGGATCAATGTCCTAAGACAGATGAGGAGATAGAAAATATGAAGGCGGTTCCTTATGCATCAGCTGTAGGAAGCCTCATGTATGCGATGTTGTGCACTAGACCTGATATCTGTTTTGCCGTAGGCATGGTTAGCAAATTTCAATCTAACCCTGGGAGAGAACACTGGACAGCAGTTAAGCATATAATCAAGTACCTGAAAAGGACTAGGGATTACATGCTAGTTTACCATTCGAATGAGTTGGTGCCTATAGGGTACACAGACTCAGATTTCCAGTCTGACAAGGACTCTAGAAAGTCGACCTCTGGAAATGTGTTTACTTTGGGAGGTGCAGCCGTTGTTTGGAGGAGCATCAAGCAAACTTGTGTTGCTGATTCCACCATGGAAGCCGAGTATGTAGCAGCCTCTGAGGCAGCTAAGGAGGCAGTATGGCTTAGAAACTTTCTCAAAGACTTGGCAGTTGTTCCTGCGATAGAAACACCACTTACAATTTATTGTGACAACAGTGGTGCGGTTGCAAATTCGAAGGAACCACGAAGCCATAAAAATGCAAAACACATTGAGCGTAAATATCATTTAATTCGAGATATAGTGCAGAGAGGAGATGTGGTGGTTGCGAAGATTGCATCAGAAAACAACCTGGCAGACCCTTTCACAAAAGCTTTACCACAAAAGCCTTTTGATAGGCATGTAGAGGGATTGGGTGTTAGAGTTGTGGGTGCATGGTTATGAGTCTAAGTGGGAGATTGTTAGGATATACTATAAACCATGCGTTTTGATATAGTATTATTTATTGGACGATTGTTTATTTATTTATTTATTTATTCAATTCAATAAATTGTTACATTAAATAGATCATTGTCATATATGTGTCCTCAACTTATATAGTAGATGATTTGGTGTATAGAGTTTAAGCTTATACACAGAAGATCAAATCATCGGTTCTTATAAGTTAAAGTTATAGTTCACAATCGTAGATGGAGATTTGGACAAACCATCAGAATGATTGTAGCACGAGATTAAATGTAATTTATCTTGATTACGAGAATGGTATAGTTCTAACTTCTCGTGCTAGTGCATTTTGTATGTATTGAACAGGACCGAGTAGAGATAGTTGTTTTAGACTGACTGATAAAACATATTCTCTAAACTGTTAAATGTACTTATATTCTCAATCTTGATATAACTATTATGATCTGTATATATTATTTATCGTTTTGATTTATTAAAAGGTGAGATCCTGAGATGGGTCAATATGCCTGGTAGATTGGATGGTAATAATATATATTGGTGAAATAATAAGTTAGTTGATGGAATCCATGTCTCGGTATAGAGATTGATGATACCCCTTTTAAGAGAAGCTTATAAGTTTTCATGTGTAAACCCGGCCGGTGGATTTATGAATCCGACATATGAAATAAGTTAAGCATTGCTCTAAAGGAAATTAATCATTATATTAAATTCGTCAGTAATTTAATTTATTGATTAGTATCTGTAATCTTAACATGGGGAATTACATAAGTGTTTAATGGGGAATTTTGAAGTAAAATAGAGGAGTGCAATTACGAATTTTTAGTGGAATGATTTGTAATTTATTATGGTAAGAATAATTCAAATTAGTATTTTGAATTATTTCCATAATAGGGAGCCTCAGTAATTAATTCCGTGGTCCCTACAGTGCCCATATTAAACTAGAACTCGAAATCCTATTTTCTAAGGGAAAAGGAGAAGAGGCACCTTTTCCTTGTTCAAGTAAAAACAGGCTTGGGTTTTTGCTTCCTCTTTGGACTGGGAGAGTATCTCTATAAATAGGGATTCCCCTAGCCTAAGAATTCAGTTTTTCTATTCAGTACTTGCCCACCCAAGTATTGAGAGAGTTCGGCTGTGAATTTGGGATCACTGTAGAAGACCGCAGATTCGAAGACGGACTTGCTTCAGGATATCTGCTCACGCTTCAAGAGGTAATTCTTGGTTAATTTTAAGCACGCCTTGTGTGAACTACGTGTTTATGTTTGTTGTCTATAATTCATGTAAGCAGTAAGATTCTGGAATGCTTCCGCTGCGTACTAGTTTCCAACAGCTTTTTCTCAAAGAGTCATGATATATTCTTTCATGTTTTCATTTACTGCAAATTCAAAAATGTCAAACTTCCAGAAGAATAAAGAGAAGATAAAATGACATGGTAAATTATATTCCAGTCATTTTAAATTACTTGGCATGTATGCTTTTTGTATAACTTTTAAGAAGATTTTAATAAGGGGTTCAAGTGACTAATATGACCTTATTTAATAGTTGATTAGATGAATCTTCTTCAATTAATATGAGTATGATTGAAAAAAGGCAATTAACTATTTCAAGAATTCTTAAATATGTCAATTATTTTGAGATAAATTTTTTTTTAACAAACATACCAAGTAATTTGAGACGGAGGAAGTAATAGTTATCACTAAGCTCGAGAATGTAAGAAATTAATATGGCCCAATAAAATTACCACATAATTAGAGGAATGTTTTACGTGTAATGGAAATAGAATAATCCAAAGCCAAATCCCATGCATCCAACCCCGAAAAAAGGGAAAACAACGACGTCCAAGCACCAATCTGAAAAACTAAATCTTTTCAGTGGAGGCACAAGTGCGGCTTCAAACTTGGGAGCTTCGATTGGCTATAATAAAACTTCGCATCCTTCCCAAATGCTGGACATTAGCATAAATCTTCTTGTGTCTTCAACTATAGTGATCATCTGCCATGGTATGTACCATACTCAGAGGCGGATCCAGAATTTGAAGATTCCGGATGCCAATCATTTGGATCGGATAAACGGTTCGATTTATCTAATTTTGAGCTTTGATTTGAATTATTTACCTTTTCGATTATATAGACAAATCGATTGAATATCCATATTTGTTTAGCAGTATTTTCTTTTAGATATTGTAAAACTAAGGTATAAGCAGTTCATATTATTTTTTATAGGAATAACAGGCCTTATCCTCTAAACTTTAGAGAAAGAAAAAAAAAATTCATATTAAAATTTTAACCCGTAAAAACCATCTAATATTGTTACCTAAAAGATTGTAGCCTTAACCCAGTTATTTCAATTAACGCAAACATTGGTGAAAGATCAAAATAAACTTTAAATTTTACAATTCTTTATTTTTAAAAACATAAACCTTCCTTTTTAAATTTATAATTTACTAATTCAAATATGCTTTTATTAATATTTATGTGATTTTTAAAATTTAGTACACTGGCATGTACGCAAGTCAAATGCATTTCACGAGATTAAAAAGCTTTACAAAGGCCATAATTAATCAAAGCAAAAAAGAGTTAATTTGGATTAATAAAGAAAAGCAAGTGAAGAAGAATTGAAGAAAAATACAAAAAAATATGAAGAAAATAGAGAAAAGCATCCGCTTCGCTTGAAGCGTGTGAAAGAAGTCAAAGCACCAAGCAAAAGAGCAAAACCAGAAACAATAAAAGGCTCCAGTGAGTTTCGAACCCCACTTACTAGTGCGGATTGTGCTTCGTTTGCCAGTGGCACCAGCCGCTATTCTTGCAATCAGGGTGCCAAATTTAGTATATATTCCAAATTTGTATATGTATACACTTATATATACATAGTTTCAACCGAAGTTTCCGGGTGGCGTGACACCCCCACCCTTCTACATAGATCCGCCCCTGACCATACTCCCTCCAGAATTTTCCCCTTTTCTCTTCTTACTTCTTCCTTAATTCTATTTTAAGAAGCCAAAAAATCACTTTTTGTAACTTCCGATGCCTTTTATAACTGCTATAATTGCCTCATTAATTCTCCACCTAATTGCACATTTATGTTCTTTATTATTTATAACTCAAGACATGAATAAAACTTTCGCTCAAGAAATGTAACATTTTAGAAAGAAAAATAAGGTATCATACTTTTTTAGGGAAAAAAAAAAGGGAGCTCAAAAATTTTAAACATGGAAAATCTTTCATTTATTACTTGAAAAAAGTTAAATCTACATCTCTAGCAACCACCAAAAAGTTCTAGAAAAAGAAATCAAAAATATTTATAACGTTTTTCACCATCTTTAACTTCTGTGTAAATGAGTATTAATGCCATAATACCAAAAGTTTTTACTATAAGAAATCCAAAGGATAATATATTAAAGAAATATTCCCCTCTCAGTCCTTGATATAGTGGTATAAATAAGACGTATGAAACATGGAAAGGCTGACCATGACCGTAACTCCCCCTCTCTACTAAATTTTCAATTGTTATAACTTAGAATGTTTGTTTTGATTGGTGTTTGTACCTCCACCAAACACCTAATGTAAAGGTTTATTGCAATTCTTAAATAGAAATTTTATTTTGATTGTTGTTTGTACCTCCGCCAAATATCTAATGTAAAGTTTTATTGTAATCCTTAGATAGAAATTTTATTTCTCAGATAAAAAATATATGATTGTATTTATATACAATTGTTTAATTTGAATCTTCGATTGTATATTTATTGTAGTTGCTATACAGATCTATGTGCGCATCCAATATCCATTGCTATTGCACAATATGCACATCGTCGAGAAGTTGAATATATTCGCGCGAGAGACAAATATTAGTGTTGCTCAATGTTGGTGAACTTTTTATTCTTTTGTCAAGTAACACTCTTCTTCTCTGAATTTTTCTTTTAAATTCTCTTAAATTAGTTTGTTTGTTTCGTTATCTAAAATGACTAATTTTTTTTTTTACATTATAGTGTCATTATTTTTTTTTTTACATTATAGTGTCACACAATTGAATTTGAGCAGGTTTTTACCTACTCGATTAAATCTAATAATATTTTCCGTTTGTTCTGTTAAATTTGAATTTTTAAAGAACTCACTAATTAGCTCCATTATGTGTTCTCTTTTATACTACTTTTTTCTTTTAAAATTATGGTTATTTCATGTCCATCAATTAAATCCAGGGACCAACTACCAGCAATAGTGCATAAAACCATTAAGCATTTTGAACGATAAATTTTTCATGTATACGTAAGGATCATTTGGTAGAGTGTATAAGAATAGTGTTGAATGGGGTGTATTAGTAATGTTGGGTTTAGTAGTGTTGAAGTTATTTCTTATCCAGTATTTGGTTTGATGTATTAAAAATAATATGTATTGCTATATTTCTACAAAATAATTGTTTGTTTACAAAAATACCCTCCACATTCTATAACTTTGTGTATTTTTTTTGTAAAGCTTTATTATTATTATTATTATTATTATTTTTTATGTTAACCAAATATCTTAAAAATACGATTAAAAGGAAGATCATATGAAGTCTGAGAAAAGGTTTATCACTACAACAACGAGTTTCTTACTATCCCCATAATTTAACCAAGACTTGATCAATAACAAAGGCCTCTCGCAATGCTTTTGATGCAGTACAGTTTTAATCAAGACTTGATCATATAACGGGAGTTAATCACTACAACAGTTCTATTTTTTTATATAGATTTAGTTAGTTTATAGATTTAATTTTTGTACGTACATAGTCAATAATTTTTTTAACGGGAGTTAATCACTACAACAGTTCTACTTTTTTATATAAATTTAGTTAGTTTATAGATTTAATTTTTGTACGTACATAGTCAATAATTTTTAAAAAAAATTAATATTTTTTCTATCTAATTTAAACTATTCATAAACATAATTGTAATTAAAAAATTTACAAATGTAACTGCAATTTATTTAATGTGCCAACAACCATTTTAATCGTCAATTAATACATACTAATGACTAAGTATTTTCTTTTCTTTCATATTTGTTATCTTCCCTCAAATTTTTATCCGTGTGCCGTCATAGTATAATATCAAAAACTAATCTTATCCTCTCCCTTATTTAAGATGCATTTATTATCAAATCAAAAAATAATCATCTTCTCTCCTTTATTTAAGATGCATTAATACGTGATTCAATTCAAACAATTTCCTCCTCCTTTCTTATTTAAGACTCATAATTATATAACAAAAACCTTTTAAATAAAGTTATATTAAGACAATTTTATTTGGAGAAATAAAGAAAATTATTCACCGATTAAACCAAGAATAAAATAGAACTATTTCTTTTAAAAAACATGCTTCACATTTGTTATGGTTGTTATGATAGTTGTTTCATAAACCGTTAAACTGCTTATTCAAACTAACTATTCCATGTCTCCATAATTATTGTACATAAACACGACATTCATACGGTGTAGCCACAACGAAAATGAAACGAAAGTGAATTTGAATTACACCATCCTAAATTAATCCTCAACAAACTTTCATTTAGTTTTTTACACCAAAAATTACAATAATCAAACTTTTATAATAAATAAACAACAATACATATCCCTAATGTATCTCCTATTTTAATTAAAAATAATGACACTTATCTTACAAAAATTAAACTCATTCAAAAAATAACTCATAATTAAAATGAATTAATTAAATGCATAGCACAACCAAGGAACGAGAAAAATAGTAAAAATACAACAAAAGAAACAATACCAATACATACCATTTTACTTATATGCCTCATTTGGTCAAGATCATTGATTCAGGTTGTTTCTTATAATGTTCAATATTATTGTTTTTGAATAACATTTTACCAAAACATTTCATTCCTAAACTATTTCTTTATTTTGAATTTTAAAAATACTTATACAGGAAACTACAATGGATAAAAAAAATATACATCAAACACATCAAATTAGTTCAAAAATTTGCAAAGGTAAATTAGTAATGGTAACTTTATTAGTTATATTACTTTGTTCATCTATACAATTACCAAAATATTTATCTTTCGATACAGATACAACTGAACAACCTAATGTACCAATGGAGGTGATGTATGCAAAAAACAAAGAAATGTGAATTGCATATTTGAAAAAGGAACAAGAGAGGCTGAAAAATGAAATATACAAAGGAGTTCTGCCAGATCAACCTTTATTAGTCCGAAATAACTGCATCAAGACTATCTTACCCCAGACCTATGAAAGTGAATATGAGCTTTCGTCTTGCCTTTCTTGAGTTTCCACTAAGTCTTCAATATAATCAGGAAAAACTGATGGGACGTGCTAATGTATTTGCTTATATTTTACAATTATTTCATATTGCAAAAAATTTATTATCAAATCCTATTGTCAAATACCCGTTTGCTATACTAAAAATGAAATAAAATTTCTTTTACACAATATTTTTAGATTTATTAATTAAGAATATACTACTATTCATTATGCTAAACTTGATAATCTTCCTTCTGCTACCACTATAATCTTCTTCAAAACAACAGATAATGATATAATCGGACAATATATCGAATGCATAATTGATTGAAAAGAAAATTTATTCAAACACATATACTTAAAAGCTCGCGCGAAGCGCGGCCATATTCCCTAGTTTAGTATATATTCCAAATTTGTATATGTATACACTTATATATACATAGTTTCAACCGAAGTTTCCGGGTGGCGTGACACCCCCACCCTTCTACATAGATCCGCCCCTGACCATACTCCCTCCAGAATTTTTTTAACCACCAATGACTCGGTTCCTACTATAATGTGACCTCTTCCAATCAAGGGATGAGTCGGTGTACCGTAAGGATTCATTTGAATGTTGAATTAAACCTAATATTTACACAAAAATTCCTTAAGTCTAACCGAAAATGTAAACTTGAAACAAAAATTCCTTAAAGCCCGATCGAACATTCATCTACCAACTGTGTTAAACAAAAAAAAAACAAATGATAATAACAAAAAAAAAATTACAAGAAAATAATGCAGTAATCGAGATATCAGAACAATGCATTAAACCTAATCATTATACAAAAATTTCTCACCTTCATCTCCATATTTATTAAGCAAAACAGAGTATAATAGTTAACTACATAAAAGGTATTATAATACTTTAAATTCATCTTCTTCTTTATTCAATGAAGAAAGGAAAAAGGAGTTGTAATGGCAAAACTTCGTATCATAATTCCTATATATTCACGTTTATAAACTTACAAGTAAATTAAATTTTTCCATATATTTAAACATCGTCAATGGAGGGATTAGTAACTAACATGTTTAATCGGTGAGGAGTTGAAAAGTACAAACCAGGCTCTATCAGGATCTTGGGCAGGACACATTGACTTCTTCGTTTGTTCTTTGCACCGGAAACGATTGTATGGATTTTGCCATATTGCAATCTACCTCTTCAATTATGTTGCTCGCCATTGTACGTGCTTTGCACGTGTGTCTTACATCGATTAATATAACTATATACAAAAGAAGAAGAATATTATTAAAAAAATAGCAATGACTATAAAATAAATGTTATATATATTTAAATGATAGTAATAGAGAAGAATACTCATGTATTCACCGCTATTAGCAACATTCTACCATAAAAGTATAATCTAATATCAAAACTTTTATGACGTCGAAAAGCAAAACAAGAGTTTCAATATGAACCTCCATCTCCAATGCTCATGAATCCAAAAAAAAAATGATCAAAATAAAATCTTAAGGTCTTTCATATGATCTCGTCAATTATCAATACAAACTCAACTCCACTTTTACTTGAAGTATACGAAAATAAAACTAAAGTTGAATCGCTAGCAATCACATGCACCAAAAAAAAAAAAACGATAAGGAAAGAATGATAAACTAATTAAACAACTCATTCTATCAAGAATACATTTTAATTTATTATTGTAAACTTCAAGATCATACTAAAATCACAAAAAAACTTCTCAATTAAGAATTATCTATCAAGAATATATGATAATTTATTATTATAAACATCAATAACATACTAAAATTTTAGAAAACTTACCTCAAATCACAAGCAAATTTGTCTCTTAAAGCATAAAAACTATCAAGATTTCTCAACAAAGAAAAAACTTCTCAATTAGTGATTGTCAATCAAAAATACATGATTATTTATTATTGTAAACTTGAAGAACATACTAAAATTTTAGAAAACATACCTCAAATACAAGCAAATTTATCTCTTTAATCATAGATACTATCAGAATTTCAATTGATAAGAAAATTCTATATCTAAACCTGTTTTTCACTAAAAAATTCTCAATTAGCAATTGTCTATCAAAAATACATGATAATTTATTATTGTAAACTTCAAGATCATACTAAAATCACAAAAAGAAAAAAAACTCTCAATTAACAATTGTCTATCAAGAATATATGATAATTTATTATTGTAAAATGTAAACATCAAGAACATACTAAAATTCTAGTAAACTTACCTCAAATCACAAGAAAATTTGTATCTCTTCAAACATAGATACTATCAAGATTTCAAAAAAAACTCTAAATAAGCAATTATCTATCAACAATACATATTTTTGAATTCTAGAAACATAAATTGAATTAAACAAAGAAAAAGTCACAAGATAGATAAATATTAATTAGTTGGTACTTGATAATATAAAAAAATCCTAAACTTACAATAGTAATTAACAACCTACAGAGTAATTAACTTTAACATTGGCACGAAAACCATACAGAAGCATAAACCTAAAGGAATATTATTAGGAATCAATCACCTATATATATATATATATATATATATATATATAAATCATAAATAAGAAATTGAATACCAACTCAAACGTGGAGATATTACCGGATAAAGAAGCAAAACCGGTGGTAATAGCGGAGAGATTAACGCGGAATCTGAACTTGTCTTCTTCTTTTCGGATCCAATTCTGAACGTCAATTACTTCTGGGGAGGACATTATGCTATTTAGTTTAAATAGGAAGGAATTTGTACAAATAGAATCTTAATTGATTTGAAATTCTAAAATATTAGGTAGTACGTGCAAATTAGGACTTCCACATACCTAAAATAAGGAAAACCCTAAACACGATAAAATAAATAAATTTTAGGTATATAATTTAAATAAAGTAAGCTTTAATAACCAAATTTTCAATTTTTAAATATTTGAGGGAAAAAGTGAAAAGATAATTTTGTCTAAAGTAGATACTTTTAATGAATGACAAAAAATTCAAATCACTTTTCTTAGGGTCTTCATACTTTTAATATATTATATGTATACATCCTACATAACAGATCATGATAATAATCTATAAAATCATATATGTCTCTTCACAAAACACCAAAAAGAACTTTCAAACTGCTATAAATTAAAAAAAAAAAAAAGAATAGAAATAGAACCACACAAAAAAGAGAGTGTATCCCTTAAGTACTGCAACAACATAAACCAACTTCCAACCATGACAAAGGTTCTAAACAACATAGAAAAGAAAAAATAACAATTCTAAATTTTGGCGACGACAAATCAGATGATAAAATAATTTGTAACCTTTAATTTTTTCGGCTACTTTATTCCGCATCAACATGCTTGTTTCGTCCAAAGTTTCGATAAGAAATTTTCATCTGAAAGAGAAACACGATAATTTATTATCAATTGTTGATATGAATAATTCATATATAATTTTTAAAGCTATAAACTAAAAGAAATAAAGAAAGGGCGAAAGTATGATGATAAAGAATGAAAGAAAACGACTTGAAACAAAAACAAAAATAAGAAGAAAACTTAGAAGTAGAAGACACGATATATTTCTTGTGAAGGTTGATCCAAAATATAGTTAAATAGAATTGTAAAAATTATTTTTATATAAGGTAAAATTTTAATTGATTTAGAATTGTTAAATATTATTTTTGGTAAACTTTAAAATAATGATATTCTAGGTAATTTATACCACAACATTAATTGTCCACGTAATTGACCCTTGCAGGATTTTCAACTAATTGACTTTCTTTTAAAGATTTAGTTAAGGTAATATTTTAATTAATTTTAAAGTCCAAAATTTAAGGTATATAATTCAAACAAGGAAAGGTTTAACAACTAAATTTAAATGAATTTTAAGTTTTAAATATATATAATCCAAACAAGGAAAGGTTTAATAACTAAATTTAAATGAATTTTAAGTTTTAAATATTAGAAAAATAGTGAAAAGACAGTTTTATCTATTACGAAATCTTTTAATGAAGAATAAAAAATTCAAATCACTTTTCTAAGAGTCTTCACACTTTTAATATATTATAGATATAAATTTCTTTATTATATTCAAAAAATAATATAATAAAATTATCCCTCTTATTTATTGTTACGAGTAAAAATAAAAATAAAAAATTTCGCGAGGCACAAAGGTATTCTTTGTTCTTCTTCCCATTTTGGTGTTATATTTCTTTCTTTGACCTGAAGTTAGCTTTGTCGCTCATCTGACTTTTCCTCTTCTCCAGTTTCCTCCTTCACAGCTCGAAAATTTTCAGCTATCTTATCAGCTACTCATATAATACTCTTACCATTATTATTATTATTATTATTATTAGTTTTCCATTGATGGAGACTTCTTCAAGCGTTTCGGATTTTGACACAAACCCAAATCCAAATTCAAATTCAAGAACCTTTGGAGTTAATGTAACTCCTCTTCGGGTTTTCCGATACCCACTTTCTACTTTCCTTGAATATTCCGGTTTGCTCCGAACCCGACCTGATAACCCAGAAACGGATTTGCTCATTCCTGATAATAATAGTAATAATAGTACTCCCAACTCCGAGTCGTCTGAATCAATTTCTAGTGGTAATGGGTCTGAAGTTTCAATAAGGATAATTGGGTCTGGAGAGAATGATCGTCGTGATGGTGATGGTGATGTATTAGTGATGGATGGTGGGGAAAGGGAAGAGAGGGGTTCGAGTGTGGAAGGGTCTACAGTAGGGGAAGGTGATTCTGGGAGTGGGAATAATAATAGTAGGGATTCTTCATATCAAAGGTATGATATACAACAAGTTGCAAGGTGGATTGAGCAGTTTCTTCCATTTACTTTGCTACTCTTGGTTGTTTTCATCCGACAACACTTGCAAGGTATGGTATACCCTTTTTCTTTTCTTCTTTTAACTTCTGTTTGAACTTCATTTTTACTAACTGTAACTACAACAACAACAACATACCCAGTGTATTCCAACAAAGTGGGGTCTGGGGAGAGTAGAGTGTGCACAAAGGTGAGGTAGAGAGTCTGTTTCCGATAGATAGACGACCCACTATTATTATTTTTTAACTAACCGTAACTGATTAGCAAAAATGAGCTAAGCTTGTTAAATATGTAAAAAATGCTAACAAAACAAAACTCAAAGTGAATAAGGGTCTGAATTGTGAAATAAAAGATCAACATGATAATTTAGCTCCAAAGAAGAAGGCAAACAAATGAAAAAGGAATTGTTCATGCCTTCCAAATGAGTACAGCCAAGATTATACGTCTAAGACTGGACTAGCTGGAAGTGCTGGCATCTGCGATTTGCTTTAGATCGAGTCCCTTGGCCAGCGTCCATGAATGTTTGAGGTTTAACTTGCTAACTTGACTTGTCAGCTGCTGTTGGTATCCTCATGTCAGGTCGTGGTAATTTGACAACCATAGAAGCCGTCAAGCGTCATTTTATCACCTAGGATTCAATCTAGATATAGGCTCTATAATTGTTTTCTTTGATGTTTCTATGGATTGATAAGTGTCACTAATTGAACTTAGATTGTAGGAGTCAGGAAAGAAATGGAAATACCTGGAATCCTATGTGATGTTTGATGTAACTCCTCAGAAAGGAGCTTTTTGATGATGAGGGTAATACTTTGTGCTATTATCACTCCTACTCATTATGCATCGATGATGCTCTCCCATCTTAGAGTCCATGAGGCTAATTAAAAGAAAATTGAAGATAAAACTTTGTAAATATTTTGGAGAATGTCTCACACATGATGACAACTGCATGATAAATGTTTTGACTTGTTGGTTGATTCTTAAAGCTCCTTTCTACCTTATAAATGGGAAGATTAAGGAGAGTTGCATAACTCAATCTTTTTAGCTGATACAACTACGACGACTTAATCCCAAGCAAGTTGGGTTCGGCTATAAGAATCCTCAGTGTCCATGTCATTCCATTTAAGCGCGTTTTTACCAACGTCATACAAAATAATAAAAATAGAAGTAAAAGTACTACAACTAATCTATGTATTCTACCGGCATATAAATCTCTTACAGGACTTAGAAACTCCAAGAAAACATAGGACCTAAAGTGAACACTCTAGCACGGCTAAAACATATTCTCAACTAAAAGATTCCTAAAAAAATATGGAACCTGTTTAGCTGGTGCATCTTGGAAAATGTAGATCTCTTAAATGTTTGTTAAAGGCATTATGTAATTTTTTATGGTGTGCCTAGTCATCTGTTCTTTTCTTGCTATATGATTATATTTTGATGAACATTCTCCTTTCGATGTTTGATGGCATTATCTGTTTTTGCCTCTGGCAAGATTTACTGGAATCGTCAGAAGTATTTTCCCCAAGGTGATTTATACTGAAGAAACGTAGGCTTTCAATTAATCTTAAATGAAGTTTTAAGAGAAAAGGGAAGGAGTATATGATTTAAGTGGATTATGTATTAATCCTTAGGTTTATTAGATGATTCCAAAAAAATGATGAAACAATCGGCGACTTTTCAGCTTTGTCATGGAGGCTAGTGCATTATGATTCATATTACAATTGGCTCTAATAATTGAGCTGGCTGTTAATTGGTTCTATTTAGACATGGATCACTTTCTGTATATTGGCGCTTACAACAACATACCCACTGCAATCCCACAAGTAGGACAAGTGGGGTCTGGATATGTTGGCGCTTACTATTCCTATTTAATTGTTAAAAAGGGCAGCCATGTGCACTAAAGCTCCCGCTATGCGCAGAGTCCGGGGAAGGACCCGACCACAAGGATCTATTGTACGCAGCCTTACCTCACATTTCTGCTAGAGGCTGTTGCCAAGGCTTGAACTCGTGACCTCCTGGTCACATGGCAGCAACTTTACCAATTACTCCTATTTAATTGTTAAAATCTTTAAATATACCATATGGACATTCTTTACATCTGAATTATTCCTTCATTTCATTTTCTAATTATTGTTTTTCAGGTTTCTTTGCCGTAATTTGGATCACGGCATTCATGTTCCGGTCAAATGACATTCTTCGAAAGCAGACAGCTTTAAAGGTGACATTATGCTCTATTTTCAAATATTATTTAGTGTTACTTGCTGTGCAGCACTTTTCCTCCTTGAAGCTAGATAAAAAGATTAAAAATAACTCAGAATCTGGTCATGATGAAGTACCCACATTTGCAGGGGGAGAGAAAGATCACTGTCCTCCTTGGTTATTTTCTGGTGTTTATGCTTCATATTACTGGAATCTACTGGTGGAATCGCAAAGATGATCTTTTCTATCCACTACTTATGGTTCCTCCTAAGGCTATTCCACCTTTCTGGCATACTATTTTCATCATCCTGGTAAACGGTATGGTTTTTGAATCACTTTTTGGTACTCTTTTTTTTAAGATAAAATATGCTTTTTTTAAGATAAAATATGCTTTTTTGTACTCTTTGTTATGCATTTATTCTTTTATGTCACCGGCTGACTCATCTTTAGTGTCTGGGGCAGACATATTGAAGGCAGCCCGTAACAGTTATTATGGTATACACATTCTGGTCACCTTAAAAAGATAGCCAATATTTTGGTTATTTCAGGAATAAATGCACCAAAATATTAAATCAGAGTGCTTTTATGAAGTGGCAACTTAAGCTCGGAAATTTCTTCTGGTTCTGATCATTATTCTACGTTCCCTCAAATTAAATTCACATGCTATTTCTGTACTTTTCTTATTTGAGGGTTTGGGAGATGGGAAATTCACTGCAATCATATAATAGAGAACCTATTCCTATTTCCTTCATTACCCCCCCCCCCCCCCCCCTCTCCCACACACAGAGAGAGAGAGAGAGAGAGAGAAAACCCCCCTCATCTTAGGGCCAGGCCCTATTGAAATAAAGGAATGTAAATAGGAGAAGAAAGAAAGATATTCAGGAAATCTTACCAGGAATTTCTCCTTTGCAATCTTTACCTTATCAAAAATAGTTATTGATGAGATGATAAAGAGATCCTAAAAGTTGCCAACTGACAAACTTTTACCTTTGCCGAACCCTACTTCAGGTACCCTTTATGCTTTACGTGTTTGCCTTGTAGAGAGTGATTTCTCTCTCTCTATTGTTCTGACATTTGCTACCAGTATAGATGGGTGTACTCCTAGAAAAAAGGCTTAAGGTTCTATTAATAGATCTACCTATTCATATTCATCTTTTTTGGGGACAATGCCCGTAACTCTAGATCTCTAATTGAAAGGAATATCAGTCCTCACCGTCTCTGAAATGTGCTTACATCCAGATACAATGGTGCGGCAGGCAGCAATGGCTTTAAAGTTGGTGCTGCTTATGTATTACAAGAATGGTAGGGGCCATAATTTCCGCAGACAGGTATACTATGAGGCCGATGTTTATTCTGTTGATTTATTGCCGGTATATTTCTTTGGCAAAGAACACTGAATTTGATTGGTCTGTTAGGGCCAAATGCTGACTCTGGTGGAGTATATGCTGCTCCTATACCGTGCACTATTACCAACTCCTGTCTGGTATAGGTTCTTTCTCAACAAAGAATATGGAAGCCTTTTTTCATCACTGATAACAGGATTGTACTTGACATTTAAGCTTACATCAACTGTTGAGAAGGTAAGGTCTTTGTGGAACTAATTACTGTTGTGGACCCCCACATCCCACTATCTTTGTATACAACTTTGGCATGGTTTGCCTCTACAACACACTTAGTTTCTGGTCTGCAGGTTCGATCATTCTTTACTGCTTTGAAGGCACTGTCGATTAAGGAAATCCATTATGGGTCACATGCCACATCTGAACAGGTATTATTGTCATTGGCTTGCAAATTTTCTGTTTTATTTTACAGTTAGAAACAGTTACATATATGACAAATCACTGCTCTAAAACTAAAACATATACTTGTATGAGGTGGGAGAAAAATTGATTATCCTCTTCATGGAGAATGAGAGGGTAATGTTCTGAGACTATTGTCTCCTTGTTTTTCCTTGGTCTGATAATAAATTTCAGTGTCACTTCCTTGAAGCAATTTTATTCCTGTACAGATTTGACTGTATCTTTTTGGTAAGATCAGGAGTTGAATTACCAACATTAACTGATTGTGTCCTCTAACCTCTTTGTTTTTTTCCTATTTTTACACTACTCATCCATCTTTCGCCTAGTTGATAATGTTGGTTTAACCTCTAAATGACTGTTGGCTCAGTTGTTTATACAGACATGTAGTGAACACCAAAGATCTGGACCTGTAGTTTATAAACTTGTCTCATGTAAAGACAATTTACATTCATAGAACTGTACCCTTTTCTTGGTCTCTAGATCAAGACAGTGGAAGTATGATTGAAACTACCAAATGCACAAGTTTCTGAACAGAAGTTAGGGTGTTTCATGGCACCCAAAGGTGTGTCCTAGTGGTCAATGAAGTGGATTGAGCACCATGAGGCCGCATGTTCAGATCCCACCTGGGGCAAAAACACTGGGTGATTTCTCCCCCCACCTGTCCAATCCTTGGTGGACAGAGTTACTCGGTACCTATGCTGGTGGGAGGTAGCAGGTATCCCGTGGAAGTATTCGAGGTGCGCAAGCTGGCCCGGACATCACGGTTATAAAAAAATGGTTAGGTGTTTTGTGACAGTTACTTAATTTCAGCTAGAAGCAATCTAAAGCGATCCCTAGTTCAGTATGCCGACAGACAGATCTGTCTGAAATAAAATAGCTAACACAAGATCAGCACCGGCTTAAGGGTCAAGCCAATGAAGCAATGGCTTTAGGCCCCCAAATTTTCAAGTCCTCATTTCTTAATTAATACTCCCTCCATCCCATTTTATGTGGCCTACTTTTCTTTTTGGTCTGTCCCAAAAAGAATGTCACATTTCTTTATTTGGTAACTTTTTAAAAGCACAATTACTTTTTTACTCTTATTGGTCCCCACTTATAATGTCCCACTTAATTAAAGATAGTAGTAGTACATTTTTAATAAAGGGCAATTTGCTGAACATCACCAAGTCTTTCCTTATTTCTTAAACTCTGTGCCCGATCAAAGTAGACCACATAAAATGGGACGGAGGGAGTATTATATTTTTTCGATCTCATTTTATGTGATGCACTTTGACTTGTTACGAAATATAAAAAAGAAAAAAATGATTATTAGAATTGTGATCTAAAATAAATCATATAGATATTTATGTGGCTATAAATCATCTTATTTAGGATAAAATGAGAAGTTTAATTCTATGAAGGTACTCAATATGATTTTATTTTTTAAGCTTGAGGTCTCTTAATAAAGATTCGCTTTAGGCCTCCGACGTTCTTGAGCCACCCCTGCACAAGATTGAAGTGGCACTACAGTTGGATGTATAAATGACATAAAGTTCCACTCTTATCAGCTGCAGCTCTGTCATAGAAGCTGTAAAGATAAACTCCAGTGTTCTTAGAGTCACTTATATGGGATGAGCAGTAAGCATAGTATCGCTCATTTCTGGCATGGAAGAGACTAATTAGAAATGTTTCCTTTTCCTTGTTGCTTTCTTTTGCAACTGTCATGTAATCCTGTCTTTTGTGTTTCAACCAGGTAAATGCAGCTGGTGATCTTTGTGCTATTTGCCAAGAGAAGATGAATACACCAATTTTATTGCGCTGCAAACACATCTTTTGTGAAGACTGTGTCTCAGAATGGTTAGTGTTTCTATCGCACTTTGATGCATGATTTCCTCTATTTGATGTGTGAAAATAGAAGAGCAAACTTCTTGTTAAATTTGTATAACAAACAATGTACTAGCGGAACTTCTTACATAGGAGTCGGAAGTTTTTTGATGAAGCTATGGGAGTGGGAAGTTATGTACTCTATGGTAGGTAACCATTTTCTGTGCCTAACAAGGGAGGTCAATATATTCTTAATTAAATACAGATTATTCTATGTATCCTACAAAATATTCTATAGTATTTTCTTAATTAGCCAACCGCTCATCTCCCCAATGATCGGACATCCTTCTATCTAGGAAACAGGTGCCTTTCTCCCTATGGCAACCGATGTCTTAATAAAAAGCTTGTTCTTTTTATACTTAAAATCATCATGCGTAATAGAGAATAATATCTACCCAATCTAAGGCATAACATTAGATATTCTCATATCTGCAATTTCTCATAGATCCTCACAATAATTATAGAGATTAGTACCAGGGTAGACAAAGATCCTGGGTTTAAGTTTCAGTGTCAATCGCTCTATAAAAAAGAGTTAAGACCGCCTGTGAGGGGCATGTAGAAAATGTATTATAAATAAATAAAAGTGTCTTCTTTCTGATAGTCCAAACTTTTTCAATAAGGTGCCCACACAACTGAACATAATTCATGTGTTATATCATATGTGCTTTTTCTTTGTAGTCAACATTCATTACCAAGCTCTTTATAGCATTTTGCTTCTAATAAAATGTCGTAAGTGTGCTAAACTGTGATCAGCATTTCTTTTTTTTTCCTTATAAGTAGGTTGCTCTTCCTATTTGGAGCGAATCTTTTTCTTGTGCTTTCCTCTGCCAGTGTGATTAGTTTTTCTTCAGTGGGGGGTTCCTTTTGTTCCATGATCAGTTTTAAGAATATAGTGGAGAAAAAAAAAAACTTAGAAAATAGGTCTTCTCATTTTCCTTTGTTATGTTTCCTACTAAAATGATCCATCAACTTTGCCCTGATTTAATTGCCATTGCCAAAACTAGTCTATCAACTTAGCAAACACTAAAGCTCAAAAGAAAACACGCAGAGGAAAAGGAGAGAACCGCCTGTGTTCGCACATGTTATTTATGTCGTACGTACTGTTTAATCTCTATTGTGTTTCCACTTCTTTTGAGAAAGAAATATGATCCTTTTAATCATCTCTTCTCTGCTTTATTTCTGAATGCTCAAAAAACCTTATGTCTATACTTTGTGCTAACAGTTAGTGTTCTCTTATTACCAAGTTTCAGGTTTGAAAGAGAAAGAACTTGTCCTTTGTGTAGAGCCTTGGTCAGACCTGCTGATCTAAGATCTTTTGGAGATGGGTCAACTAGCCTTTTATTCCAGTTATTCTAATAATTGATGTTACACATCTGTTGCCATTCTCAAAAAAGGAACTGTCAATGTTACAACAAAGCGAATGTCTTCCTCTACCAATAGCACTCTCCTCAATTTGATCACTTGCCGAGTTATAACATCACCTGATTCTGGGGCTTCCTCTGTTAAGGTTGCCATGAGGATCGTAAAAAGGGGTTTCTTTGAGGATTTAGTGGGAGATACAATATAAGTACATATTGTGCTTCACTTTTGTTTATACAGAAGAAAAAAAAGGGTCCGTGTAAAGTTATGTAATTCACAGAATTTAACCACAATATTTAAAATTTTGTTTCTTTTTTCAGGCGTGTACAAATCCTCCTTATCATTTCATTTTGAGAGAAATTTTATCCTAGTATATTCTATGTAGCATACAGCAGCTAACCGAAATGAAGTGATGGTGTTGGGTCGGTATATCGCTGTGCCCAATTGGTGGTTTGGCATTTTTGACAGCTTGTTTTTAGCATACACCAAAGTTCTTCCTTTTCATGATCGACCCCTCAAACATGAAAGAAAATGTGTATATTAGTGGGAAGAAACGCACAAACATGGGGATTGCATATAATTTTCTCCACTTTTAATGTAGGTGAATTACTCGAATCCTCACTGGTCTTTCTGAAAAAGCGTCAATGGTACACATAGGTAAGCAGATTTCTTTTTTTAAAAAAAAATAGAAAAGAACATTTCGAGTCTGAAAGCAATTCATATTTCAACGCTAGAGCTGTGTCCATTGTGTGATACAAGTAAAATGCTTTTATTTCACTGTTTTACACAAATGATGATCATCGAGCAGTGCCGCATTTTCTAAAAAGAATCCTCAATCAAAAGTAATCAACTGGTTCTTAAACCCAGAAGTGGGACTAAACCACAAGTAGGTAATACTTGTACAATGTCATAAACATGATGAAACCTATTGAACTGGAAACGGTACCCAGTAATTACAATAGCATCTTAGGCCACAAAAATCACAATTGCATCTTAGGCCACAAAAATCACAATTGAACGAAAAAGGGTCAACTTACCCCTCTACTTCTATTTATTAGTTAAGTTTGCCCCTAGTTATACTATATGGTCAAATATACCCCTGTTATTATCAAAGTTAACATACCCCTATTTTTAACACTTCTCTACCATGGCAATTTAAAGTCCCAACATGACTTGATATTTGGATGAGGTAGACGCCACGTAACATGCCACCTCATCAATAAATTTTTATCCTCAATATTTTTTTTTTCATTTCAATTTTTTATTTTTTTCCTTCTCTCTTTCTTCAACAATAACAAAGTTTTGGAAACCAGTTGAATTAAAGTCATTGAGAATTTTCCTCGTGCTTAGATATCGCCGATAAGGAGACGATGATTGATTAAGCATCCACCTTGCCCTTGCTTGAGGATACCATTCGCTTAATTTTCTCAACAATTCAACGCATGCATTTGAAGAAAACCAGAAAGAAAACCCAAAAATTCAAAATGCTTATTATATGTATACTCTCTGCCATGTATTAGTACAGAATAAAGTACGTTAGTATAAAAAAACACAGCAGATAATCTGAGTTTTATATAGAGAGGGCCACAAGTGCCATTATATACACATTAATCGGCAAACATTACTTATTTACTGGTGGTGTTTCATTTCCTTTCACAATAGTGTCAAACCTGAGATTTATTTACAAGGAAAGTACTTTTCTTTAAACAGAACTATCTCGGCCTACTTTCTGCTTTCAGAAAGCGGACATATTCTTGCTGTACCATTTGTCCTCCATTCACAGGATCAAAGCTGCACCTATAGAAACTGACAGAAGTCCAACAAGAGGTGAGATAAAGGAGAACCGGCTATCGGAAGTAGTATGAACTTTTTAGTTCTAATGCCAGAATACTTGCGCTAATGCTAAGTTTCTTTTTCTTTTTTCATTTTTTTTTTGCGGTGTGTGTGTGTGTTCAAATCCAGTCTCCACCCAAAGCGTCAAAAGAACATATGCCAAAAGGTTAAATTGAATTTGCTGACGTTGCAATAGAGTGTAACATATTGAGCCAGAAAGAAGTGTGTTTAGTACCTTCCATCAGTGCCAGCAGTAACAATGGTGTTCTGAGAACCAAAAGCAGCAATGTACTGGGTACATTCTGGCAAGCGAAATTGAGCAAATGACCATTCAGAGCTAAAGTATTTTGGCAAAACTCCTGAAAATTTGTATTTAAAAAAGAAATCAAATTAGAAAGTTCCGGCAGAAATTTTGACAGTCACCTCACCACCATGGACAAAAGGTAAAATTTCTCGAGAACATCAAATCAGTTTTAGAAGTCGATCAATAAACCGTATCATAGTTGGCAGTTAGAATAATACAGCATAATCATTACAAAATCTGTTAAAAACACTGGCTAATCCTATTTATGTCATTGTGTCTGGTAAAAACTGTCTAGAGACCCTAAAGATTCGTTATCAGGCAAAATTAATTGTGGTTGCACATCTAATTTCGTAACACACACACCTTTCATGAAAGACAACGATGAACCAGGGTTGGCTCCAGTACTTGGAGAAATAAGTGCATCAAGAGAAGCTGATGAATTTTGACATAACAATGTTGGAGTTCTAACAGCAGCATCAGCTGCAGCATCCTCCCCAACAACACGTACTCTTAGGCTGTATACATGGATGGTACCTTTGTCGCTCGAAACGACCAACCACTGAACATTTGGTGATAGAGCGATACTACAGATATCCGCTCTGTCAACCCCTCTACGCACCTAAGACAAAACATAGGTAAGGAATAAGCAATCTATGCTAAAGGTAACATAGCAAAATTCACAATTAGAGTCACCATTAGCTGAAAGGACAGCGAATATTGAAAAGGAATCACATATAACGCATGCTATAAATCAAAGAGGAAACTAGAGGAAAACATCTCAAAATCAGCACCCAAAGAAGGGGGCATTAATGCCATTTTATATTTTGTAGACAATTAGAAGTCAAAAAAAATTTGTTAATTGTATCACAAGAGTATCACAGGACCTAAAAAATCCTTAAAGGAGAGATTCACAGCAAACTAGCAGCAGAGTAAAGATCTAAATCAGGCCCAACTAACTGGAGACAACAAACAACAATTAATTCTTAAAGCTAAGATGACTCTTGATGTCCTGTTGATTGTGCAATTCCATTTTCAACCATCGGCAATCAGACACGTACAATGGAGAAATATTACCTCCCCTAGTGAATGGGAACTGTACATTTCATAGTAAAACTGCACACATACAGAATCAGAACTTTCAACATCATACATAGATTAGTCAAATTTGAAGCTCTTCCCATTTTCACCAATTGTTCTTTTGTCTACAATCAACACTATACTGTGATGCAAAAAAATCCAATCTATTTAGCAATACCAAGTCTAATGCTTAGTATTATACTCCTTTCTCCAATCCAATTTGACATAGTTCTATTTTTGCACAACATCTCAAGAATACTTTTACATGTGAAACAGATTTAGAAGGAATTATTAGAACTTTTTGAAGTCGTGAAGAGGAATCTAGATAGCATCTGGGACTTTCTCCTCTCATGAAGATAAGAAGTTTGTAGAAGTTTCTGTTTTGATGTCGAGTTCTCATCCCTTGACCAAGTATATCTTGCGCATGCCAGTAGAAAACTGATAAATTGGTGACAGTTTATGTCTCAGTCCAAGACAAATTTGGGTCGGTTATATGATTCTTCATTGAACATGCTTCTCCATTTAGCTCATCTCATGTCATAATCACACTTCTATTATTGTTTTTTTACTAGTATACTCCCGTTTGGCCATAGATTTTGAAGTTGAAACTTGAAAATTTGAGTTTTTGAAGTTGTGATTTTTGGAACTTAAAGTTGTGCTTGGACATGCGATTTACTTGGAAAAAATTTGAAGTTTTGTGACTGAGTAAAATTTCTCTAATTGGTCTGAGCCAGTTTTGGAAACCTGAAAATATTTGAAGATCATATTTTCAAAATCTGATCAAATTTCATGGTTGAAGATAAATTTTCAAAATCTGCTCCAAAATCTATGGCCAAACGCTAGCTAAATCTATGATAAGACCAAAAATACTCCTAGAAAAGCATCAGAACTACATGGATGTACTAACATGCCTAAAGCATATTCCCAACTAGTTAATATCACCTATATAGGTCTTTTATTTCTTTTTTTTGTAACCATGGTGTCCGGGCCAGCTTGCGCGCACCAGGTCTTTTATTTCATTGTGTCCTAACGTTAGCCAAGTCTGCATGGATTCCAAGAAATTGTAGGTTTACTCGAGACAGATTACTTCGATATGATTTTAGGTCTACCTCGTTCCCTTTTAGCACCTCACTCCTCATGGTTTCACACCTACAACCGGTGCATCTAGGGGCAGGACATGACCAAATCATCTCAAACAATCTTCTCTCATTTTATCCTCAATATGTGCTACTTGCACCTCCGGATGAATACGGTCATTTTCTATCTTAATTAATCTTGTATGACCGCACATTCATGTTAGCATCCATCTCTCCGCACTTATCTTGTGGATATGTTTCACCGATCAGTCACGTGTTGACACCGGACTATAGTGGCCCAACATCCACTACCGTATAAGATTGCCCCATAACCATCTATTTCTCTAGAGAATGCCTTATATACCAGCCATTTTACCAATAACTAATTACGCGAAAACTCCAACCAATTACCTATGGAGTCTTTTGGCCCCACCAAACCTCCATTTTTCACCACACATAGTCCCACTAAGTAACAGTTCCAACATTTTTTTTCAAATAATAGCAATGGAATAACTCTCCTTCCTCACATTCCAAAGTAAAAAATTGACTCTGAAATTCTTCCACTTTGACTCTTGCAAACACAGAAAGTTTGCACTTCACTCCACTGGACACATCTTGATGAAGGATTTTTTTACACGGATCAATCATCTCTCACCTCTACTATTTCACTGTCCACATGCAATACACTTCAATTCTCTCCCCCCAACCCCTCTTACTTATGTCGGTCCCTACATCTTCCATGTCTATCATTAGTAATAGAGCATTCGAAGTTTTTAAACTCCCTAACTCTTATTGTTCCATCACCATACCTATTGACACATGTCCTTTTTTGTCCCTTTCACTATTCTATCTCAGATAACAATTCTACTCAAACCCCTCAAACAACAGATCTAAAAAAAAATTCAAACCCATATTCTTCTTACCTGCCCTTCCATTTCTCCTCTCAAGATTTTGCTTATTTCTCATTCTTGCTCCTGACTCTTCAGTTTCATCCCATATCGTGCTAGTCCCCTTTTCGACCTTTGTACAACATTCCCTAGTAGTTGACCTAAATGGAATTGAAACATTTGTCCATTTGTTTCTTCGTGTGAAAGGTCATGTTGTACAAGCGACTATTCCAGCTTCGTACAACATTCCCTAGTAGTTGACCTAAATGGAATTGAAACATTTGTCCATTTGTTTCTTCATGTGAAAGGTCATGTTGTACAAGCGACTATTCCAGCTAGGAAGCATAGGAATGAGGAATCTACCGCATACTGGTGTGATTATCTTGGTAAAGACTCCTTCTTTTGAGACTCATGGACGAAATTCCCTCTCTCTCTTGTTGTTTATAGACATTGATTAATGTTGTTTAAACTTCTCATGTTGGTTTAATTTTTTATAACTACACACAAGGGCTTCTATCAAAATATATGAATGCTTAGACTTAATTTAAAATTTTAAAATTTTAGCCTTGGAAACAGCCTCTGGCAGAAATGCAAGGTAAGACTGCGTACTATACACCCTTGTGGTGGGGCCCTTCCCCGGACACCGCGCATAGCGGTAGCTTTAGTACACCGGGCTGCTCTTTTTTTTTTTTAAAATTAACTATATACCTAACACGCCTCATTACGTATGGCCAAAATCATTTTGTTGGCCAAACACACGGAGAATTTTTCAAGGCTAGGTGATGGTAAGAATCAAACCACAACTCTAATAGCATATTGGATAATGTGAACTGTTGCTATTACAGAGAGGAAACTTTTAATTACACTAATATACCTCTAACATTTGCGAATATTTGTTGATATTAAACTGTTTCACATTTTGCAATTATGTATCGTTTCTATTAATATGTTCCTTCTTATGCTAGGATCAGAGATGAATCGACCTACAAGTTAAGTTCAGATACAATAAGTATCTTACCACTCCTTACCAGCTAGAACTACATTCCATATGGTGCATCCCACAAGATCAACTTCCTTTACTAGGAAGCGGAGTTATACACTTATGTTCTGAACATAATACTTTGACCTTAATATGATGTCTATTGACCTTAGAACACTTTTTTTCCAAGTATGTATTCTACCATGTCTAAAATAATCTCCACGCCCAGCAAACTAATTCAGGAAAAAGGAAAAGAATTAGTTGATGACAATGTCCGATTTTTATGAGATTCTGCACTAAGAAAGCTGCAAATGAATGAGCTAGCTTTGTGCTCATCCCTTCCAATCACCATTTGAATATCTAGTTCATCACCAAAATTCCTAGATACGGGAGAAGAAAGTACCTCTTGCAACTGAGTCCCATCCATGGTGTTGAAGAGTCTTATCAAAGTTCCTCGAGTGCTTGCTGTTGCAAGAAGCAGCCCATCAATAGTCAAGGTTAAGCATGCTATCTGAGAATCATGTGCCTTGATTAACTTTGTCATATTCAGTCCAAAATGCTCAACCCGGATCTGTCCTTTTCGAAGGCCTGGGCAAGCCAATACAGATGTATTTAAATGGTGTGAGAGGCAGCAAAGTCCCCTAGGATTGGCCACGGTCTCTATCTGATGAAGAAGCTTCAGATCCATAAAATTGTAGACATATATCTTGTGCTCAAGAACTACAACAATACAATCCCGTCTTAGTTTCACTGCACGAACCTCAGACCTAAATGAAAATTCACCTATGCACCGGCTCTGATGATCATCCCATATAATAACTTTATTAGGAGGGTATTGAGTGTTGGCTTTGGCACCCACAAGTGCTAAAATATTGCATCGGAACAGCATCTCCACTATTCCAAAACCACCACTTTTCAGATCACGTCTGAAAGTCTCTTTGAAAGGGTCACAGTTATATACACGAAAGCCATGACTTGCGCCAGCAGCAAAGCAACTGTAATCCTGATTCCACGATACAGAGTGTAGCTCCGTTTCATCATTGTCACTGATCTCCGATTCAGAATGGCCAGAATGAGAGGCCCCAAGCATGGGAGATTCATATGTCCCAAAGGCTGCTGGCGAAATTGTCCCTCGAGAAGGTGAAACAGTTGAACTATTTGGCGATGATAGAGTAGTCATAACCAAATGCAAACAGAAGCAATGGAAACCTACAACATAAAATTTGAAACACAGTATTAAAACAGTAAACTAATTTAAAGCAATTAGTGTAAACCTTAAAGGCAGTACGGAACAAATGTAAAATGCTAGTAACACTTGATCCTTAGAAGTGTGTGTGAACAATAGTGGAGCACCCAGACAGACATAACTACCATGAATATCTGCTTGACTTATCACTGTCAACAACGAAATTTGCTGTAGAAAGTTCACTTCATCGCCCATATAACAGAAGAACCTCTGTAGATCTACCACAAACATTATGTTATAGAGGGCAACAGGCAATAATATCAATTATCTTGAACAGGAAATGATTATTAATTGAAACTTACTTTTAAAACAGACCTTTTTCTAATAAGTTCTAACTTTAAAACAGTTCAACCCACATGGAAAAGATAATATCAAACATGAGACCTTTCTACGTGTTCTTCGTTATTTTGTCTGCAATTTCAAGAATTCACTTTTTGGATGCATCAGCCTTACGTCTGGCATTCAGTTATCATTAATCAGATGAAAGCCGACAGGAAGGTTTAGGAAACCTGCCCCTCTCCAAGAGCATGTCTTTGCAAATACTACCACTAGTTAGATGATCCCGTTCTGATACCACTAGGGTCTTTTTAGAATAGTTGCTTTGCATAAATCATGTCCCTACGAAAACAGGCATTGTTAAATAACTTGGTTCTTTGTAGGCTCGGCTCAGTGCATTGCGTGAACCACATTATGAACACATACTGCAAGGTGAAAAGGACTCCATACCTTAATTTTTCAATCAATTCTAAACCATAATTTCTCATAAAAGAAGAGGATCGTCATTATTAAAGTCTATTTCATCTATGATCACTTTAAACAGTTCTAAATGCTTGTTGAAGATAATCATTTATGCAACTGATATCCATTATCCAATGGCAATAAGTTGACTGATCAGTAACACCTATGTGCAATGAATCGGTAGGTACAGATCCAGAAACAAACTGTCAAAACTAATATAACTAGTTACGGAGCTCATTTATTTTCAGCAGAGTAGAATCAATCAATCATTCACTCTTCAAGCATCCCTATTTCAATTGTAGAGTTAAAAATCAGCCAAGGAAAATGGAAAATTCAGAAAGTAAACCCAAATTGTCAACTATGAAAATGTAAAGTGGTAAGTGAATAAATAGAGTTCTATACATACCGTATTGACCTTTGTGTTAGTCCGTTAGCAACTGATGAAGCTCTAATTCTTTTTTTGGCTTGCGATCAAAGAGGCAGATCTTCGAAAGCGCGATTGTGAATTGTGAATGAAGAGGGAAACACGACTGAGAGACAAGAGTCCGACGGGTTTTTCTTTCTAAATTCTAATTTCTGATCCGCTCATTCGAGGAGATCTTTTCCCTTTGTTCGACAAAGTGACACCATCATCCACCCCATCCATTTCTTTATTTGTTTTTTGTTTTTTGTTTTTTGTTTTTCTTTTTTCCTTTTTTGTATGTGTTGTAGTAAAATTTAAGAAAACCATGTAAGACTCAAAACGTTGAAGTTTTTGCTAACGAAATTTTTAAACGTACTAAAAACGTATTTTTTCCACTGATTTATGTTTATCATGTTGTATGTGTACTATTATTTTTTTACAATCTAGTGTAGATATTATTGACAAATTTTTTGAAATCACGACGATAAGCCAATAAAGTATGTCATTATACTATATTATTAGGGGCAGAGCTATAGTATATGAAGGATGTTCATGCAAACACCCTTCATCGAAAAATTACATTGCATATGTAAATAAAATTTTACTCTGCATGGTTAAAACTCAATTTCTAAACACCCGGATACAACTAATTGATTCCGCTTAGCAGTAGAAGGACTCTAGGAGTGATCAAAGTATATTTTAGTGAGCTAAATTGTTAAGTATTAAAACTTGATCTTATAATATAGGGATAATTACTTACATTTTAGATTTAGTGTGATATAATAATTATCAAATTTGTTATTTTTGAAATAATTCAAAAATTAATATTACTTATTCAAATAATTCTTAATTAGAGATTACGAAGTAAAAAACTCAGAAAAACATAAAGTTTAATGCCGTTTTTATACCTTAGTTATTGCTATATTGTGGTTTTAGTCCATGTATTATCTGACTAAACACTTTTAACCTTTAATTAAACAATGTGGACTATTTTGACCAATAGCTAACGAAAGCCTCTCAAACTAATAGGCTACTAATTGTAATCACTTTAGTCATATTACGTAGCAAGCACTTCCTTTTCACTCTTTCAAGTATATTCTCTTTCTTCAAGAAACAGAGAGTTTATAGCAAGCTAACTTTCCTTTGGCATCCTAAAAAATTTGAGCGAAACTTTACCAAATTCATACATGAAAAATCTCATTTTGAGTGTATTTTACTCTGATTTAATAGATTTTGAGTTATCTCTCAAGTTTTTCTTGATTTAAGCCAAACTTTCAATGGCTATTTCGTTCACTTTTGATCTTTCTCTACAAGATGCATCAAGCTTCGATCCTATGATTTCTCGCATCTCTATAGCCGACGCTTTTTCAATTGTGATTTTCTATGTAGATTTGTTAAATTTTTCATGAAAGATGAGTTGTATGGAGTGAAAATCAGGACATTTTGCTAGATTCCTCTCCTACACACTGACAGAGGTTTTTCAGTTGTCTGAGAGGCAATGGATCGGAGAATCTAACTTGGATAAAAATTCAAGTATCAATGTTTACGAAATAAAGGTGCAACTTTGCACAACTTATTTGGCCATCTGGGTATACAATGTCGAATTCAACACACATACTTGGACATAGTTGCCCTTGCGAAGTTAGTATTTCTTTGTGAGTTCTCTCTCTCTTATCGATCATTTTCATATGTGGATTAGTTTTTCTACTTATGTTGTCATTTGTGTGGAAAGTATGATTTTTTCTTTCTTTATGTTTCGATGATACTTTTGTTAATATATCTATTATTCAGAAAGATGCAGTGTTGGTTGATCTGTTTATTTTAGGTTATTTCAAAATTTCTTCATGAAAATATTTTGGGAATAAAGCATTCTTCTTTATGGCGTGTAGGAATTGGTCCAACTTGTTGTGTTTTAACATTGAAAATCTTTTTCATTGGGCATTGTTGTAATGACCCTCCAGGTCATTTTCTCAATTTTTGCATATTTCGACATTTCGAGCCTTCCCATAGCGTCTACAGGTCACTTATGACTTCTCGGAATTGTTGGTTCGGTTATCAGACAGTTCCTTTGGGTTTTAGGTTCATTTCTATGTTTTGGAGCTTTTGCTGTTAAGGATTTAGTCTTGGACCAAAACTGCTAGTAAATGATCTCAGATTGAAATTCTAACAACGCAATCAGCTCCGAAACGTTGATTTTAGGCTAGAGGGACCCTTGGTCAGGGTCCCGAGGCTTCCGAACTCGTTTTGGACTATCGGGTAGATTTGATAAAAAATGGATTTATAGATGTGGGCCCCACATTTAATCAAAACGACCTCGGATCAAAATTTTGATGGTTCCGTTGAGTCCGAAATGTCAAATTTGATATGGTAGCATAGTTCGTTTGTGCGCATGGGGTTCTGAACGAATCCCGAGCACTCGATCGGAGTCCATTTTGGACTTAGCTAAATTTGATAGCTGATATCTGGTGTGACCGCTAAAGCGTTCAAGGAGCCGCTTTAGTGGTACCAAGCCACTTTAGCGGCCTTGGTTATTTCAGCGAGGACAACTTAAGCTCTCCCTTGTCTGCTTAAGCGGACGTCGCTTAAGTGACGGGGTGCCGCTTTAGCGGCCTCATCCCTTTTGTCGATGACCGCTTTAGCGGTAGCAGTTTAAGCCACCAGGTGTTTGCTTTAGCGGCACCTGGGGACTGATAAATTCCCTTCTTCACCCTGATTCTCTCTCATTTTCTCAACCCTTTTCCAACATTATTGAGAGCTTGAAGAAAGAGAAAATGTGGGAAATTTTCCATTGAAGCAAAGGTACGTTAGCTCATCACTCCTTGGTCATTATTCATTATTTTACCCATTGAATTCCGTCCTATTTCATTGTAAATTCTTAGAAATTAGGTCTTTGAAATCCTAATATTTGGGGACTGATTTGGGCCCCGATTTGTATCCCATACTTTTGAGCGCACATTTCTTGTCCTTCGAGGGACCTCGTGACGTATTCAATTTTGGGATTCCATTAGCGGGATCTGGAGAATTATATTACAATATGGGTATCGTTTTACTCGTAATGACGTGTAGGTTACTATTTTGATAGTGTGACGTCGAAGTGGGATCGTGGAGCAAGGACGGACTAATTGTGGACGATTCAAGTACTGCGGTTCAGCATCGAGGTAGGTTTAGGTCTACTTTCCTATATGAAATTGTGTATAGTGTAGATTGCATGCTAGATAGGAATTTTAGGATATGATTATGACTAGTAAATCATGACTTAGCCTATTTAGGAAATCCGGGGTATAAGTGTGACCCGAACCTTAGCATAGGTTACTTGTTATGGCCATAGAATCTTATTACCCTTGATTATAAGCATGATAACCATAGTTGATAATTAAAGATTCTTTAGTATAAGGTTTACCATTCGACTTGGTGAATTGGGTAGTATTTTCCCCGATTAAATCCTTTAGTGACTTTACGCCCTCATTTATCGTAGTTTCCCGAGTTATGAGGCTTTATTTTGTCCATTATGTATTATTGGGCCCGAGGCCGTGGTTACGATGCCAGTTGGACTCCAGGTGAGTATTTTATCTCTGAAGGGGACATGATTTTAGAGTACAGAAGCTTAGGCGCTTATAGTGGTACTGTTTGGATACTAGTGATGACATGCATACTTTTAGGCGCATTCATGCTCATTTAGTGGTACGATTCCAACCAAAACCTCGATTTTACTACTATTTCCAAAAAGGGATTTATTCCTACTTTGCAATTTAATTATGGATTGTTTTATAATGGGAATCGTACCACCTTATTTACTGAATTATGAGCTTTTGGAACTAAAGATGAGGTTTTAGAACTTCAACCGAGGCTGATTTTGGTCCATTATTTATTCACTCATTTTACCACTACTATTTACTTTGGTCGAGGGATATTTCGACCCTTTGTACATGATTATGATGATTTAGTCCCGAGCATGATTTCAGGCAATGGATTTATAGATTTATAGACTTTTAGTCGCGGTTCGAGTCCATACACTGATTATACATATATTTCTCTCCGGTATTGGACGGAGTAAATGGATTATGATGTTTATTGGAAGTCCTGGATTGGTACCAGACAGTGTATATGGATTTACCGAATCCCCTAGGGGGGCCCTTCGTCCAAGAGCCGTTATGTCGGAGAAGCTTGATCGCCATAGGTCCTGCCTTTGTGAGCTAGTTCATTGCAGGTTGGTTGTGGACTGGTACCTGAGATTGGAGGTACGTTCCTAATTCCTTTATCTTTTCGGCGAGTTATATTATTTATCCCTGGATTAGTCAACCCTTTTTGGGTAGAGGATTGATGAGGCTAGTGTTAGCTCCTTTACTTGGCTATGGACCTCGGGAGGTTAGGTTGATTCCCTCAAGTAGTTACCTTTGAGTTAGCCTTATATGTATATATATATATATGGTATTACCGTATATCCATTTCTTCCTTGGTCTATCCATGTTGTATATATATCCTTGGCCTTGCATACTATTATATATAAACTTTCATCCTCTTCATTTGTATATTGGCTAGTGATATACAATATTATACTTTAGTCCCGGATTACTGTTAGGATGTGATAGAGTATCCTTATAGCTCTATTAGACCATCATGTTTAATGCTTGGGTAATTGCCTGTAGTTACATTTATGCCTTCATGTTATTTATGCTTACATTATTTCTGGAGCTCAGTTGGCTATTGCCTACTGAGTACCACGTGTTTGGTACTCATATTACACTTCTGCAGCCTGCAGGTTATAGTACGAGTTATCGTCGTTGATTTGTGTATATCGTGCGGAGCAGCTATAGATCGGAGACTTGGGGTGAGCTCCTGACATTTTGGAGTATCCTTACTCTCACTCTTATTGTAGACTATTCTCTATGTTGTATCAGGGATGACTTGTACAGATATACTCTTTTTCTGTATTTCATTTGTACTCCTGTTGTATTAGAAGCTTTTATACTGGCTCTACCAGGTTTTGGGGTTATATTAGCCTTGCTATTATATTTATTTCGCTGTTTTCTTTATTTCTATCAGTAGTCCTTCTTTTTACTCCATTCTCTCCCAAATGGATCGTACGAGGTCATCGATAGAAATAAATGGTATTTTGGTGCGTGTTACCAAAGTTTCAGCTCTACGTCGGGCTAGAGAGTTAGAGATTGATATCGTGGATCTTCAGCATCAACCAGAGGGTCTGGGGTCAGCCCAGGTTTCGACAGAGTTTGTGACTGCCTCAGCTTTTAAGGATTTGGTGTTAGGGGTTCCGCATCTATTTTTGGATACCTCACAGCTAGAGGTGATGTCGGGTCCATCGAGTAGTTCTCAGACCAGAGTTGGATTTATTGGTGTTCAGCAGTGTTCTCTGTCTGTTTCAGAGTATGAGATTGGGTTTCTCGAGTGGGCCAGACATACTCCTATGTTATTTCCTACTGAGCATGAGATGGTGTAGAGATTTATCGGATGGTTGACTTTACCACTCCATTTGGCTTCAGAGTATTTGATAGTAGCTGGGTCTCCTTTCCCTGAGGTTGTTGATCACACGAGGGCTACATAGAGGGCTTGCTTTGAGGAGTATGGAGGTGGCAGTAAGATGCCATGTCAGCAGTTCAGTGTTAAGGGTATTCCGTCTGGAGGTTGAAATCTTCCCAGCAGAGGCCAGCCTCTTCTTCAGCCTATTAGACCTGTACAGGTAGCACCTCAGCTTACATATAGCCCTCAGGTAGATCGTGATGGTATCAGTGGACAAAGTTCTGGTCAGACATCATGGAGTATTCGGTCTAGGTCTTCAGGCCATGGCGGCCGTTCTGGGTCAATAGGTTCCGTGCCTCAGAGTATTACAAGAGCATGTTTTGATTTTGGTGAGGTTGGACATTGGTCTAAAGATTGCCCTAGGCATGAGTTGGTCAGCCAGTTGGGGACAACTCGTGTTTCTCACCAGGTTAGAACTTTATGGGTTTGTTATGACTGTAGAGAGACCAGTCACTGGTCCAGAGAATGTCCCCGACGTGGGATTATTAGTCATTTAGATCATCCGGATCTGTCTCACAGTGTTGTGACACCTTCAGTTAGAGGTAGTGCACTTAGTGCCTCAGTTGGTGATTCAGACGTTCATCCTGAGTTCGGACATACTCAGACTTGTACTCCTTCGGGCACACCAGACTTAAGATTTTGGTTTCCACCGTGTTAGGTGTGACTTCGATTCTCTGCCTTTAGTTTCTATTTGAGTTGTGTTGGTTTTTTTATACCCATCGATGATTATATGTCGTGGTATTTTATATTGGCTGTTGTAAGCCTTTGTGTAGGTTTATGCATATATGACTACCCCCATAGATGATTCTTTAGTAGTGGATCTAGTAGATCAGTGTGGTATTGTTCTAGGGGTGTAGCATTTGGGTTAAAGTACCATTTTTCTTGGCATGTTGGCCTTGTTATGGCTATAGAGTGGATCAGTATTGTGCCTTCCTTGGGGTATAGCATTTGGGTTAAAGTCCTGTTTTCTTGGCATTCTGGCCTTGTTGTGGCCTTAGAGTGGTACTTGTTGTTGATTTTTGTTTTTGTACCACTTGCATCTTATGCTATTGATATTATAGTCATTGGTTTGACCTTTACTGAGTCTTATTTGATAGGCGGCTAGACTAGCGTTATCTAGTTAGCGTTTTCCCTTCCTTGCAATTCTTATTTTATTGGATTTGATGGCCACTTTGGTTGGTTAGCCTCCCTTTTCTGTTAGTAAGGTCGGTTGTAGAGTGGATTATGGAAATGAAGGTAAGTTCAACCTTCCGGGGCTTTGTCATAACTTAAGCATTGGTAGTCTTCTTCCATGTCCTGTTTCTGTTGATGGTACTTGACTCTGCCGATTTGGATAGTTCATCGCCTAGTGGTGGCCTTGATCTTGATGATTGATGTTTAGTTGGTGTTGGCATTTTGGTTCTATTGCCCATCTCTGGTGATTGGGAGGCCTGAGGCTTACCTTCTGATTATTAGCTTTATCTCCTGGTGATCGGTTTGATCTTGGTATTGGTGTGGAGTTGGATACTCAGCTCTTCCCGCAATGTGGTTCATGTTTCAGCTGAGTCAAAGATGGGGTAAATAGGTGATTTCAAAATTCCCATTTCGACTCTTGTTCGGCCTATTATGGCTTCGTGGGATGCTTCTACTCAGTGGTGTGTTCTTGGTTATCAGTTGTTGGTTAACAAAATGGGCATCTCTGGGAGTGAGTATTTGTTTCTGTAAGATTGGCTATTGGGTTGGCTAGATGTAGGTTGAGTGGTACATTCTGGTTTGCTCGAGTCCTGGCTATCACTAGTACTACTTGCAGCTTTGGCAAGTGCTTGGTTATGCTTTGTTGCATTATGCCCTCCCGCAGTTGTGGAGTTGATTGCTTGCATTTTCAGTCGGTGGTTTCCATCCATTATGATTATGTTCTTTGGCGATATTTTAGTTCGTCCCTTGCGGAAATTGTTGGGCATGTGCTTGATTTTTTTTGATAGCGAGGTTGATTTGGGCAATAGGCCTTTGTAAGGACTTGTTTGCCCCAGTTGTGATTTTGACCTTTCTGTATGACGGCTTGGGAGTCGTGATAAATTTCGATTTGTGGATGCCTACTCGTCAACATAATCAATTTTGATAGTTGAGATTGAGTAGTTCAGCTTCAGTGTTGGAATATTAGCTTGGGTTTGCATACCTTTGTTGCATCCCCATTTTCAGATTCGCCTCAGTTGGGCATTCATTTTTAGGCTGGCTAAGCCTACTCCTTGTATACCGGTTCAGTTTGGATAGAACGTGCTTGATAGATGCTCGAAAGACGGTCCATTGGTATATAGTATTGGTTTCTTCTGCTTCTGACCTCAATTCTCCATTTCGGTTAGAATAATGGATTGTCTTCTAAGCGGGAAAAGTGTGCTTAAGATGGTATTAGCATGGCTTTATTCACAGTTAGTGGAATATACTGGAGCCACTCATTCAGTTTTATGAGATTGGTGCTTCGAACTTCTAACCATCAGTCTTGAGGGTCATCTAGACCAGTTGTAGCTTTAGCCTAAGTGTGCAGACCTTAATCAGCTCTGTTCGTGCATCCTGGTAGCACCTTATGGGCTTATTCTTGCGCTTGCCATCATGGATTTTTGGTAAGTCAGCTTCAACCTTTCGAGGACGGTGTGTTGTGATTGCGAGGTCAGAACTCAGATGATATTTTACGTGATTCGGAATAGATAGCAGGTTTGGAAAGGCAAAAAAAGGTTAAGTTTGGATATTGAAGTTGTAGCATGATTCTGGCCTTGGATTGCCTTTAGCCTGACTGAGTTTCTGCTTGTTTGCGCTTGTATCGGTGTGATGTCGGCATGCATCAACAGTTCTCGATTCAGTTGGAGGCCAGTTGGTTTTTGAGGTTGAGTTTTATTTTTTTGGAAAGTGGAGTATGGAGTTGGTGATGTCGCCCAAAATATGCCTCCTAAGAAGTATAAAGCGGTCGCTGAATCAAATATAGAACCCAACTAGGTTGGGGTTTATCCCACAGGGAATAGGTCGAAGTGTAAGTAGAATACCGGATGGAACAATTGGAAAGTAAGTAAAACTGGGGTTTTTGCTAATGAATAGTAAAAATAACGATTGCTGGTTGTATTGAGTTCGTAGACAATAAGAGAAATACACTAGGACTGTGATCCCCAATGATTCCTTAACTCCACCGGTTACTGGTGCTTAACAAGATTGCCCCGCTGCACTGCATGCAAAATCTAACAAGTTAGGTTCATCTAACTGTCTCTTGACCTTCATTAGACGAATTTCACTCTTCTTCTCTCGGACTCCGAGTGTCGCACTACTAACCCTTGTCCTGGATCTCAGATAACCATTCCCGCTAAGGCTCCGGTTATTAGATGAAGGTTGAGAGCTTCAAATCTCTGTTGTTATCTCCTTTTCCCAATCTCTACCTCTCTCTGGAGCAAGTCTAGAATACAGGCGAGTTTCTAACATTTGGTACCATTAGAAAGGCAATCACAACGAAGGAAACAACAATACATGCATTCACAGCGATACGAAATTGCCTTGCACTTAACCGGTTTCGTTAATTCCTCATGGTTCACACAACCCTAATTGATGGGTTTAGCTACTCATAATTGCAAGAACACCAGAAGAATTCAAAGATGAAAACATAATTATGAACTCACAATAATGAAGAAAAAACCAAAATTTCAATTATCAATAAAACTCAAGTTAGGGTTTATGACTACAAAACCAAGAATATGTCTGAAACTGTATGAAATAACTCTCAAAATAGTATATAGTCTCACTCTCGCACCTAGGACTATATATGGGTATTTATAGATACAAAACTAGTCCTATCCAAAACCAAATAGGAGAACAGAGTCAGCAACTTCCACGGTATCGTGACTTGGTGTCGTGGAACCAAGTCACGCCACATAGGTTGATGTCGTGGGAATCAGGTTCAATTAGAAGTCTTCAGAAGCTGGGTCACGGCAGGCTTCCACTTCACGTGGGTGGTAGTCACGCCACGTGACTTCTGCCGTGGAAATCAGGCTTTTCTTCACATCTTTGGGGTTGAGTCACGACAGCCACTCACGTGGCGTGAGTGGCTTCCACAACACGTAGGTAGTGGAGTGACTCTTCCTTCTGGTGCAGGCTCTTGTTCTTCCTTCTTCTGGCACTTCGTTCTCGGTCTTGATTCTTCCTTTATGATCATTTTGCCTTTTAAACCTGTTTTCCTGCAAAGTAGGACAGAAACCACATCATACCAACAAAACATACCCAAGTTATTGCATATTTTCCTTGTTTTAAGCATCAAAAGTGTCATGTAACCATGGCACATTAACACCCTCAACTTAGAACATTTGCATGTCCTCAGGCGAACAAAATAAAAATACACAAACACAATGCTTAACTAAGAGAACCCTAAGGGACCTATGGCAGTCTGTTCATTGCCTTTGACCAAAAACTTTTCCGACCCCTCCTCTTTACAAATAAAGACCAATGTGTGTATTCAAGTAGCATAGTATCATGATACAGAAGGGATCAAGTGATGGCACCAGATTATGTACAAACAACTAAGCATATATGCAATTTGACATTTCTCGAACAACTAGCAGCTAATGACGCAACCCATGTGCTCTCACAATCAAAGAAGTCCCATGCACTTTCAGTTTACTTTAATGAATACCATAGGGACGAGATCAAAACACTCACGCTCGCAAAGAAGTCAAGACAGTGTGCATGAAATACCATAGGCTTGCCCTTATTTTCTACGCCTTCATTTTTGGACAGTTGGACTAGGATCACTATAGGACTTTACTCGGCTTGTAATGTAGGCTTAGGGACGGGTATGGTACATATGGGTATGGTGACTCAACCCTCCTTGACACTACACTATTTTTGGGTCCAACTTTCAACCTTTCTCATTTTTACTCTCCCTTATTCTCCATTCTTTTATTCTCAGATTTTGGGTGTGATTTTTTTCTTTACTTTCAAAAAGCAATGTTTTTTTTCCTTTGTAATTTCTCTTCTTTTCACTTTATTTTTCTTTTCTTTTTCTTCACGCCCAAACCTGTTTTCCCTTTTTTCTTTTATTAACCTCTTCTTCATACCCAACTCAATCTAGGCACCCCTATAATAGTCACCCTCAACTTAGGCGATTTGCCTACATTGAGGTACACAGTGTCCAAGGAGGGACCAGGGCTAAGACAGGTTCATTGTAAAAATGGGAAGGTGAATCGGCTAATGAAAGAAATAGGACAGGTATGGCTCAAAGTCGGGATCAAGGGATACTTATTCATTTGGTTCGGCATTTAGGCTAAAAGTGGACTTTTTTCAAAAACGGCCTATGATCCTTTCCTAATCCCTATCCTCTAACTTAGGCAAGACTAACCGGGCAAGTTCTGGATCACACACACAGAGTTAACTAAGTAGTGACCTCACACACTTATAGCACAGGGTTGTGTTACCAACTACTACCTATCTGGTTCATGCAATGCTAGCTACAGTTATTTGCCTATAATCCTAGTGCCATAACAAGATCTAACAGCTGTCACACACAAGCATGCTATTCACACAATTAAAAAAAACAGAAATTTTAGGAGGGGTATCCTTGACATTCAAAAACACATAAAAATCTTCCAAAACTGGACTGCACTATAGTTCCCTCATTTTCCACCTAATTTAGCAAGAAACACAAAAACATCATCAATAACATCCTAAATATGCCGGTTCTACTATGATAGCACACTCGGGGAAAAGAAACAGGGCAACAAAAACCCCCAAGTGGTGGTACACCCCCACCCCCAACTAAACATGGTGCAATGCCCTCAATGCACCGATATCAAATCAAATACAAGGGAGTGAAGACATACCTGTTGCGCCCTAAGCGCCAGAAGTGGGCCCGCCATTTGCGAGATCATCAGATTGTGCAGCAGTAGTTGCATCTGGTAGAGGGACAACCTGACTGGTAGATGCACCACGCGCCCTCTGCTCTGCCTCAATCTGGCTCGCATGGTACTCTACCCGAGATGCTTTGACCGCCCTCCGCAGATCACTCTCGTACTCAGCATCACTCTCACCCCCATCTTTCAGACTGTGGGGTCTCTTGCCTCTATCCATCGGAGGCTCCTCATCAGCTAACAAATCAACCTCAAATGCTGGTCACACGAAGGTCTGGGAAGGCATAGGTGGTATAATGGGAGTGCTACTCGATGCCAATGCCCGAACCTCCTCTCTCAAAGTAGCTACCTCCTGGGTCAAGCCGACCATATCAGGGCTTGGTACAGTACTCAAGCGGGAGGCCATACGTGCCTCAAAATTATCAATCTGCCCATGCAATCCCCTCATAAACTGGTCCATCGCTGCATTCATACAAGCCTCCACCCTAGTCTCCGCAGCCTCTACTGTAGATCTAACCCAAGGCTTAAGCTGGGATACCAACTTAGCCATCTGAGTCTCAGTGTGAGCCTGGCGCTCAAACATCTCCGTCTGCCTGTCAATCAACTGCTGCAGAAAGTCTCTCGATACTGAAACCATCCCAGCAGGAGATGGTGGAACAATAGTACTAGGTACCCCATCATCAATAGAGCCAACTCCCTCAGTCTGCATAGGTACCCTAACTGGTGCAGGAATAGGCAAAGAGGCACTACTCGGCTCATCCAGGGCTGCACCCGATGACTCAGATGGCTGTGACCCTCGTGGAAGAATGGTGTGTGAACCCCTCTGCTGCATCAGCGTAATGTCCGCAATGCGGGTCACCTCGATATAATGGTTGAGGGCAGGTAACCTGGCCACCCCTTCCCTATCACACAACCCCTGGATCAAGCATGGAAAGGGTATACTTGTGTGATCTCTGTAAGCCCGCTCGTGGATCTCCCGGACTATGTATCTCGCAAAATGAATCTCATAACCAGCTAAGATGCTGGCTACTACTACAGCCCGCTCCAACGTGAGTTTTCAGCATTAATTGGACCCAACCCAACCAATGCAGAACCACGGACCACCAGAAACGACCAACAAAATAAAGCGTGGACTTTTTGATGTCCAGCTTCCCAGTCACCCAATTAGCCGCCACACTATCTCGGCTATGTACCCTGCAATCCATTTAAGCAATTCCAATTTCTGCTCTGCATCTCGCATCTTAGCTCTATCTTTGATAGTATCCATTCTATGGTCAAATTCAGCAGTCGATGCCGGAAGTGGATGGTCAGCCCCAAATAGGAAGCGGTGAATGATTTGTTTCGAAATATCCACGCGGGTACTATGAACCATGACATGAGTAAAAAATGGCTGCAAAATGAATTTCTGCCCAACAGGAGTGCCCAAATCCACCGATGCAGCATAAGAGGCATAAAACTCTCGGACTAACTCCGAGCTATATCGACCAGAAGGCTGCGCCATCCATCCCAAACCGTATCTCTCAAAGACAGGCCATATGTCAGGCAAGGTCCTCAACTCATCCACCCGATACTGTGGCTCCTCCATAATGCTCCTCCGACACCTTCCTCTCAGTCAATTCAGCGTCTCTATCATAGAAGGCACGCATACCCTGCACACACCAACGCTGAACCTCCGTACTTTGCACGGGAGTCAGAGCACTCTGGGCACCAGAACCTGAAACAGAAGATGTAGCCTCCGCCGCTGAAGTACCCTGACCTGTAGCATCATCAGTCGAACCTGACGCAGAAGCATCCTTCCCCTCTTCAGACTGGGGGGTGGACTCAGAAGACTCAGCCGGAACAACTGGCTCAACAGGTGGTGGGGCGGACTGAAGTGCTGCCCGGGCAGCCGCTCAGGCTCGCGTCTGTAACCTCGTAGCCCGAGGGACTAAAGCATTATCGTTATGGCTAATGTCAAATTCCTCCACAGAACCACTTTGGTCAGACTCCGTTGGTTTATCCCGTAGATGGGTCGGTAAATCCAGATTTTTGGTGCAAATCTGGGATGAGGCATCAAGGTGGTCACTCTTGGGGTTCAATTTTGGAGGCATGGTAATGGATTATTGATCAATTTTTTGGGTATTTGGGTCAGATTTGGGTTGGGTTTGTGGTATTGGATTCGGATTTGGTGGATCCGGTAGTGGGTAGGTCAGATTTTTGGACTTGTGGGGTAATGGGGTTTGGATTTTTGGAGTTTTGGTAGTCTAGGGTTCGGATTTTTTTAGTTTTGGAGTGGTTTGGATTTGGATATTTGTGGTTTATATGGATGTGAGGTTTGGAGTTTAGAAGAGGAGATGGAATTTTAGGGTTTTAATTTGAAGAGTTTGAAAGTGGGGAAAGAAGGGAATGGATCGGATATATATCGGGTAAAGAAGAAGGGATCCGAATTTATTTTAGAAAAATGAGCTTGGATCGGGTCGGATTCGGATACCTGCAGATTTTATGTTTCACGACACGACCCACGTCACATGGGTGTGACCTACGTGGTGTGACTTATGTCGTGAGTGAGGTTCTGAACCTGACCTTTGATGTCTGATTTTGACGATGCCACTCACGTGGCGTGGATGCCTTCCGTGGAGGAGATTTAGAACCTGGAAATTTTCCTCTGATTTTGACGATACCAACCACGTGGCATAGAATACCCTCACGTGACGTGATTCATGTCGTGGATGATATTTAACCCATTCAGGTAAATTTTGTGATTTTTAGCTAATTGTTCCTCAATAATCATATCTCCGCATACCAAAATCTTGGGTTGCCTCCCAATCATCGCCTGATTTAATGTCGAGGCACGACACGACTAACTTGGATACTCGGACTTCACCAACTAGCCCATGGGTTTCCTCCCATGAAGCGCCTGATTTAACGTCGCGGCACGACACGGCTAGCTTGATTATTTAGACTTCGTCAAGCTCAAATTCTTCAATCATCCTTATCTCTTTTGAAACTCCCACATAATGCTTAACACACTGTCCATTGACTTTGAATATAACATTATCTGCTCCTTTTAGCTCAATAGCACCATGTGAGAATACCCTAACGATCGTGAATGGGCCTGACCATTTGGATTTTTGTTTTCCAGCAAACAGGCGGAGCTTGGAATTATACAGTAAAACCAAATCTCCCGGGTGAAACTCTCGGTTCTCAATTCGACGATCATGATACAATTTCATCTTTTCTTTATACAATGCTGAACTTTCATAAGCCCGGAGACAAAATTCATCCATCTCATTCATCTGCTCCAGTCTCAATTGAGCTGCTTCGCTCCAGTCCAAATTCACCCTTTTCAATGCCCTCAAAGCTTTATGTTCCAGTTCAATGGGTAAATGGCAGGACTTTACAAAAACCAACTGATATGGTGATGTACTAATTGGTATTTTGAAAGCAGTCCGATATGCCCATAACGCATCATCCAGTCTTCGAGCCCAATCAATCGTAGTTGCATTAACTGTTTTCGCCAAAATGGATTTGATCTCTCCATTTGACACCTCAACCTGCCCGCTTGTCTGAGGATGGTAAGGTGTTGCCACCTTATGTTTGACACCATATTTCTCAAGCAGGGCTTTGAACAGACGGTTGCAAAAGTGGGATCCTCCATCACTAATAATAATTCGGAGTGTCCCAAAGTGTGCGAATATGTTCTTTTTCAAGAAAGCTGTGACACTTCTCCCTTCGTTATTAAGAAGAGCTATTGCCTCCACCCACTTAGAAACGTAGTCTACGGCTACCAATATGTATTTCATTCCATGCGAGCTCACAAAAGGACCCATAAAGTCAACTCCCCATACATCGAACAATTCAAGCTCAAGTATAATTGTCATGGGAAGTTCGTGTCTGCGTGAAATATTACCTTGCCTTTGACATCGGTCACAAGCGCGAGCATAGTCATGAGCATCTTTGTAAATACTGGGCCAGTAGTACCCACATTGCAAGATTTTATGGGCAGTCCGTGCACCTCCACGATGTCCTCCAATTGGAGGTGAGTGACATGCCTCCAAAATACTTATCATCTCGGACTCAGGGATACATCTTCGAATTATACCATCAGCACACACCCTAAACAAATATGGCTCATCCCAGAAGAATTTTCTTACCTCATGCATGTAACACTCCGTACCATCCTAACCCTACTTGACGATGTTGAGCAATGCTTACTTAGGTGTCGAGAGCCATACATACGTCTTTTGTAATGCTATGGATGAGATACTTGACTTTTGGCCTCGTAAATGTGATTAAACCTTCATAGGAGGTGTTTTATGATTTTCGTGGAATATTTGTGGGGTTTAAAACGAGGCTAAAAGGACCCCTAAACAAAGTATATTAAGGTTAAGAAGTAAGTTAAAGAATGGGACTTGAAGTATCTAACCAAACCCGCGAAGAAAAGTCGAAAAACAAAATTTTCAAAAAATCTAAGTGTGGGGCGCGCCAGAGGGTGTACCACGCCGCTCTGGGCTAAAATTTTTAGTCCAGAGGCAGAAAGTTGGCGCGCCCAAGGGCGTGCCACGCTGGTTTTTCCACTTTTTCGAAAGTTGGAAATTTCTAAGTCCCAAGGGTATCCGGGGTGGTACCGAGTCGATTTTTGCCACGTTTATTCTACAACCATGAGTATATACATAAAATGAATGACATATTATATTGGTATGATAAAATTACTCGAGAATGAATTTGGAGTCAAAATGACAGTTTTGCCCTTAAGGTCAAAATAAGCCAAACGTGGCTAGAATCACTTGTTTTTGGAATTGAGGATACGGATATGAGTAGCATGAGTGGGAATATTATTGTAATACGTATAAGATGACTTAAACACTAGGAATTATTGATTTTATTGGGTTAAGTGATTTGAGCTCAATAAAAGCCCAAAATAAGGCAAAAGAAATGGGTCACATGATCCAATCTTTTATTGACTAAGTCAAATGAAGCATTAAATGCCAAGAATGGATAAAGATGACCCCAAGGACTATAAATAGACCCAAAAATTAGATTTTCTTCAATTGACAATCTCATGCCTTTTTAGATATTTTCTCCAACATTTGCTCTCAAACCCTAAAGAACCCAAAGTCACTTTTGGAACAAGATCATCACTTTTCAAGCTTGGGTAAGTGATTATTGTTATGGATTAATATATTATATGCATGAAAGAGTATGTAAATCATGTTGGTTGTGCTTGGAAATGTTGGACATGGTACTTTGTGTTTTTGTATAAGATGTGTGATCCATGGGATTCAAGCTTGAATTAGGACTTGTGCCTTTGATGAAAGAGCATGGTATGGATAAAATATGAACATATATGGTGTTATTTTTGTTGTTAAACTAGTTATTTTCTAAAAGCGTAATTGTGGGAATTTTGGCCGATATGTGCTAAGAAGTGTATTAAGGTGAATTGATAGACTATTTGTGATGTGGTGTGGATAAGAAAGTGTAAAAGAGAAGTGTTGTGGTGAAATGTATTGATTATAATGTATTGGTCAGTGTTGGGAATATTGGGGGATTTTTGGAATAATAATTTCTTCAATGGTTTTTTCAAGGGGAAATGGCATGTTTAAGAGCAAACATGTAACTCATTGATGTTATATGCATTTGTAGAATAGTTGATGGTTAATGTGAATCCCATTATACATTTGTGTTGTAGAGTGATACATAAAGAAGGAGCGGGTCTATTGTACGCACCTCTAGGATTATATATTCGTATTGCGAAGACAAGGTATGTAAGGTTACTCTGTCCATATCTTTCTGCGGCAAATAGTATTACATTGACTTTACGCTTGTCCTATTCCGAAATGTGCTAAGGTATTCTATATCCGGTTATCCATGGTCATTGTCATATATTTCCTACTCATTGATCATTGGTGACTCTCATGTCTCATATTCATGAATAATGTTCCAAAAGCTCAACAATGTTATGTTTCAAAGTTTCAATAGTGGTTATACTCATATATCTTGTTCATTGATTATTGTCTAATGGTTCCAATGGTGTTATGTTTCCAATAAGTCTATGTTTCCAACAATGTTTATTCACATGTATCTCACTCATTGGTTAATGGCCCAAAGCTTCAAGTGAAGTTATGATTCTCATGGTATCGATCTCAAAGTAATAAACAAAGTAATGCATATGTGGTCAATGATCAAATATGGGTGGCAGCTTTGGGGGCAAAAATGCCTAGCTCAAGCCGATCCCGAGGTTGTTGGATCAGGGGGCATAAGCCTAGATTGGACCGATCTTGACAGGGGGCAGCTCTAGGGGTAACAACCTAACTCGAGCCGAACCTGAAATGTTGTATGGGTGGCAGCTCTAGGGGTACTAACCTAGCTTGAGCCGATCCCGATATATACATTGATTCATAGGGTGGCAGCTCTAGGGGCATAAGCCTAGCTCGAGCCGATCCCAACATAACGATATGTTATGTTAAAACCCACTGTTCAGTAGGGGCCCGGGTATCACAGGTCACAAGCAAAGATGAATAATCATTAAATTAAAAATACAAAGAAAGTAACGAAAGCAATGTACATGGTTTCCAAAGTACAGAATAGTGACTCATCTACATTGTGACTTATCTATATTGATTATGCATTTGAACTTGAGTTCTTTGACATATTTACATATCTTACAAGTTTCATATGGCCTTACATACTCAGTACATTCTTCGTACTGACCCCTCTTGGGGGAATTCACCTTACTTGCTGCAGGCGCAGGTACTAGTAGGCCTCCACAGTAGGTTGCCAGTTGTTGTAGATCTTTGGTGAGCTCCAGTTAGTTCGGGGTTTCTCTGAGTCACTGTAGTACATATGTTTTGGTGTTGTACATGTTGTATAAAGCGGGGACTTGTCCCAACTTTTAGTTCATTTTGGTCAATACATTTGCTAGAGGCTTTTGTAGACGGTTGTGGGTGTATAAATGTAAAAGGTATATGTCGTTTTTGACTTGGTGGTCTCAACGGCCAAGTTTCGCATATGTGAATATATATATATCATGTTCCATGATTCCATTGTCGATATCCAAAGTTATTATGTGATTATGGATTTCTTATGGCATGTAGATGATTGAATAAAGGCAAAGCTTGGTTCTCTCAGGCCTTGTCGGCTACGAGTGCCAATCCGTCCCGATGGGATTCGGGGCGTGACAATGCATGAATTTCTTTCTCTGCTGATATGTCATATCTTCCGGGACTAGATCACTTGCCAAAAAGTTGGCAAAATCAGCAAACCAAGGGATTAAGTCTTGGGATGGTGCCAGTACTTGCTCATCTGGAAAAGTGTCATCAATCTCAAGATCATCCTTCAATTTAAGCATGGCCTCCTCCTCAAGGCGTGAAATATGGTCAGCCACTTGATTTTTGGTCCCCTTACGATCCTTGACTTCAAAGTCAAATTCTTGCAACAGAAGTACCCACCGAATCAGTCTTGGCTTAGCATCCTTTTTCGACATAAGATATTGAAGAGCTGCATGATCTGTATGCACAATCGCTTTCGTACCAATCAAGTAAGATCTGAATTTCTCAAAAGTGAATACTACGACCAACAACTCCTGCTCAGTCACAGTGTAATTCTTTTAAGCCGGATTAAGTACTTTGCTAGCGTAGTAGATCGGATGTGATATCTTCTCACGTCTTTGGCCAAGGACTGCACCCAAAGCCACTCCACTAGCATCGCACATAACCTCAAAAGGCTTAGTCCAATCCGGTGACACAATAATAGGGGCTGAGACCAACTTCTCCTTAAGACACTCAAATGCTTTAAAACATGCTTCATCAAACACAAACTTCACCTCTTTCTTTAAAAGTTTGCACAAGGGATGTGCAATCTTGGAGAAATCCTTGATGAATCTTCTATAAAAACCAGCATGACCTAAGAAACTTTGAATACCTTTTACAGAGATAGGTGGGGGCAGCTTCTCAATTACTTCAATCTTTGCCTTATCCACCTCAATGTCGTTCTTCGAAATCTGATGCCCCAATACGATACCCTCATTAACCATAAAGTGACATTTTTTCCAATTCAGCACTAGGTTGCACTCCTCGCATCTTTGTAGCACATTGGCAAGGTGTGCCAAACAACCATCAAATGAGTCTCCCACAACAGAAAAATCATCCATAAAAACCTCGATAGTGTCTTCCACCATGTCGTAGAAAATAGACATCATACAACGCTGGAAGGTGTCCGGTGCATTACACAAACCGAAAGGCATCCTCTTAAATGTGAACATGCCGTATGGACAAGTGAAAGTGGTCTTCTCTTGGTATTAGGGGGCAGTAAAAATCTGATTATACCCCGAATAGCCATCAAGAAAACAATACCATCCTCTACCAGCAAGACGGTCTAACATTTGGTCCATGAAGGGCATAGGAAAATAATCCTTTTCAGTCCACGAATTCAGCTTCCGATAGTCCATGCAAACTCTCCATCCAGTCACCGTACTCATTAGAATCAACTCATTTTTGTAGTTTGGAACCACAGTAATTCCTCCCTTTTTTGGCACACACTAAACTAGGCTCACCCACTTGCTATCAGCAATAGGATAAACCACTCCTGCATCTAACCACTTGATGATCTCTTTCTTCACAACCTCTTGCATAGGTGGTTTCAAACAATGCTGGTGTTCAATGCTAGGTATGCACTCAGGAACAAGCTGGATCTTATGAGTGCAAATGTCGGGTGGAATACCTATGATGTCAGCAATGGACCAACCAATGGCCCTCTTAAATCTTATCAAAACTGAAACCAAAGCCTCTACTTGCCAATCCACAAATTTAGCAGAAATAATCACTGACAAGGTATTGTTAGCTCCCAAGAATGTGTATCGAAGGTGGGCCGGGAGAACCTCAAGCTCCAAAACTGGAGGCTCTTCAATAGACGGACGAGCTGGTGGAGTTACCCTATTTTTGAAATCAAGATCCAGCTTCTTTGGAGCATAAGTGTATGCTCCTTTACCCACGAGTGCACCCACTATCTCAGCATAGTCTTCAATACCATTGTCTTCAAAATTCATGATCACGGCAGCCAGAGGTTCTACTCCCAACCTTTCTTCAAGGGACACAACCACCTCACTATCATCAATCGCATCTATCACTGAAATCACCTGCTTATCTCTTGGCTGCTTCATTGAACGACATACATTGAAAGTAACCTGTTCATTATTCAATCTAAATTTGAGCTGGCCTGTTTCCATATCAACCAATGTACATCCCGTGGCAAGGAATAGTCTTACCAATATGATGGGAACCTCAAAGTCAACTTCACAATCGAGAATCACAAAATCATCTGAAAAAATAAAAGATGCAACCTTCACCAAAACATCGTACAGAATGCCCACCAGTTTTTTCACAGTTCTATCGGTCATGAGAAGTCTCATAGAGGTTGGTTTTGGTGCTCCCAACCCCAACTGCTTGAAAACGGGTAAGGGCATCAGGTTGATGCTAGCACCCAAATCGCACAGTGCTTTAGCAAAGTCGTAGGACCCAATAGTACAAGAAATTGTGAAAGATCCTGGATTCTCCTTCTTTTCAACTAGGGAACGCGAAGCAACTGCACTACAGTGATGTATATTATCTGCTGGCTCAAAACTGATCGTTTTCTTCTTTGTCACCAAGTCTTTCATGAACTTTTCATAACCTGGCATCTGCTACAATGCCTCTACAAGAGGGATGTTTACTGATAGCTCCTTCAACATGGTGATGAAATTCTGATATGTTCCTTCCTCAGCCTTTCTTTTCAATCTTTGAGGATAAGGAGGAGGAGGTCGTGGGATCATTTTGAGCACTTTTGGTACCTTTTTTTCCTTCGTCTTCTCAAATTTTTCATTATTGCTATCATCATGATGATTTGGAACTATGTCACCCTTTGCATCATCCGACTCTAACTCTTCTTCTACATCAATTACCACTGGTTCATTAGTCACACCATTGTCGGCAGGTAGGGGTGGATCTATCATGCACTTCCCGCTTCTAGTAGTAATGGCGAGATAATGACTATCATTTTTCAAATTCTGGACGGTATTGCTTGGGAGGGTGCCTGACTGATGTTGATTCAGTGCCAATGAAATCTGCCCGAATTGTTGCTCCAACTGTTTAATGGCAGTTGAATGAGACTCCACTTTCTGACTTATGCCGAAATGTCAGTCCTAATCTACTTCAAGCAATTCTCCTGACTTTCTGCTCCTTTGACTAATTTATTGAGAAGTGCCTCCATCCTAGAATTTCTAGACTCCTCATCACGCCATCCTGGTGGTACATAGATGTCATTCTTTTCTCTATTATCATCTTTCCGCCTCCAATCACAGTCACAGTCCCATTCTCGATCTCTGTATCCTGATTTGTTATAGTTGTCTCCATAATAGTTTCGATCTTGATTCCCTTGCCTTGAGTTCCAAGAGTCTTGATTAGACCCTTGGCCCTTGGCTCAAAAACCCACTACTTCGCGATCTAGATACTTTGCCTCTTTATCAGATTCACTATCATCATGTCTAGCTGATTTGCTTTGTGCACCTACAACATGCACCTTTTCCGCATCTCTGGCCGCTATCTCTTTAGCCAGCAGACCAATTTCTGTCCTCAACTGAGCAACTTCTTGAGCCACCGATTCATCCAACGCCCTTTGAGCTGCTGAAGCTCCAATAGCATATGTGCCAGACGGCGTATTTGCCTCCCGAGTATGCCATCCTCGATTGGTCTTAGTGACACAATCTAATATCTCAGAGGCTTGGTCCCATCTCAGACTCATGAATGCTCCACCAGTGATAGTATCTACTACTGCCTTTGTGTTGAAATTCAAAGCCCTGTAGAAGATTTCAAGTAAGTTCCTGCCACTCATCCTGTGATTTGGCACATTCTGTAGCTTCTTTTTAAACCTCAGCCAAGTCTCGTAGAGTACCTCAGAATGAAGCTGTCTGAAATTGTAGATCTTGTCTTTCAACTGCAACATCTTAGATGGTGGGAAAAATCTTTCCGAAAATTGATTTCTCAATTCTTTCCAAATAGTGAAGGAACCTCGTGGCAGCTCAGCCAACCACAAAGTAGCCTCTGCTGTAAGAGAGAATGGGAACAACCTCAACCGAATTGCCTCTTGGTCAACTCCGGGCAGATTGTACGACGTGCAGACCCCCACAAAATTCATTACATGCATGTTTGGATCATCAGTAGGAAGACCCGCAAACACACCCTTCAAGTTTAGCAGATGGATCATGGCACTAGTAATATCAAACTTAGTGCCCGGAGGTAACTCTGGTGGAATGATGGCACCATTCTCTATTGGCTCAAAATATGCCACATATTCTTCTTCAGGATCATCATAAACAGGCACATGTGGTCTCGGTTGTTCTCTCAGTCATCTTTGTCACTCTTTAGTATCAGCCAGACGTTGTGCTGCTTCCTGCATAGCTCGATTATCTCTTTCTGCTTGTCTAAGAGCAGCTTGTCTAGCAAGCTCTTCTCGTGTCAATCGAGCCGTAGTTTGGTCTGCTGTTTCCTGACCAACTGGATGAATTGGCTGGTTGTGAATGTCTCCCGCAGCTGCGAGATTTTGAACTTCTTCTGTATTCACCATTCTCCGATTAGCTCTCAGAGTCCTTTCGATTTCAAGATCAAGTGGAATCAGGGGATTGCCTTGACTCCTAGTATTTGGCATACACCGGTGTATGCCCTCAAAAGTATGTAAAAACACACCCAATCATCTCCAACCAGTAAGGTTCAACTCCGTAACTGTATTCCTCGGCAACAGCGCCAAAATTTGATGTCGCCCAAAATATGCCTCCTAAGAAGTATAAAGCGGTCGCTGAGTCAAATATAAAACCCAACTAGGTTGGGGTCAATCCCACAAGGAATAGGTCGAAGTGTAAGTAGAATACCGGATGGAACAATTGAAAAGTAAGTAAACTGGGGGGTTTTCTAATAAATAGTAAAAATAACGATTGCTGGTTGTATTGAGTTCGTAGACAATAAGAGAAATACACTAGGACTGTGATCCCCAAAGATTCCTTAACTCCACCGGTTACTGGTGCTTAACAAGATTGCCCCGCTGCACTGCATGCAAAATCTAACAAGTTAGGTTCATCTAACTGTCTCTTGACCTTCATTAGACGAATTTCACTCTTCTTCTCTCGGACTCCGAGTGTCGCACTACTAACCCTTGTCCTGGATCTCAGATAACCATTCCCGCTAAGGCTCCGGTTATTAGATGAAGGTTGAGAGCTTCAAATCTCTGTTGTTATCTCCTTTTCCCAATCTCTACCTCTCTCTGGAGCAAGTCTAGAATACAGGCGAGTTTCTAACATTTGGTACCATTAGAAAGGCAATCACAACGAAGGAAACAACAATACATGCATTCACAGCGATACGAAATTGCCTTGCACTTAACCGGTTTCGTTAATTCCTCATGGTTCACACAACCCTAATTGATAGGTTTAGCTACTCATAATTGCAAGAACACCAGAAGAATTCAAAGATGAAAACATAATTATGAACTCACAATAATGAAGAAAAAACCAAAATTTCAATTATCAATAAAACTCAAGTTAGGGTTTATGACTACAAAACCAAGAATATGTCTGAAACTGTATGAAATAACTCTCAAAATAGTATATAGTCTCACTCTCGCACCTAGGACTATACACGGGTATTTATAGATACAAAACTAGTCCTATCTAAAACCAAATAGGAGAACAGAGTCGGCAACTTCCACGGTATAGTGACTTGGTGTCGTGGAACCAAGTCACACCACGTAGGTTGATGTCGTGGGAATCAGGATTAATTAGAAGTCTTCAGATGCTGGGTCACGGCAGGCTTCCACGTCACGTGGGTGGTAGTCACGCCACGTGACTCCTGCCGTGAAAATCAGGTTTTTCTTTACATCTCTGGGGTTGAGTCACGACAGCCACTTACGTGGCGTGAGTGGCTTCCACGGCACGTAGGTAGTGGCGTGACTCTTCCTTCTGGTGCAGGCTCTTGCTCTTTCTTCTTCTGGCACTTCGTTCTCGGGCTTGATTCTTCCTTTATGATCATTTTGCCTTTAAAACCCGTTTTCCTGCAAAGTAGGACAGAAACCACATCATACCAACAAAACACACCCAAGTTATTGTATATTTTCCTTGTTTTAAGCATCAAAAGTGCCATGTAACCATGGCACATCAGCTGGTTGAAAAACGGATACCTTGGGTGAAATCTCTTTGAAGCATTACTTCTGCTTAGAGGTTATCTAGGGATTCATGCTCGAGGCATGCGGGCCTAGTACCTCGTCTTCTCAAACTTTTGGGCTTTTTCTATCCATTGACTTTCTCAGACGAAAGTCCTTTTAGTAGTGGATATTGTAATGACCCTCCAGGTCATTTTCTCAATTTTTGTGAATTCTAGCATATCAAGCCTTCCTATAGAGGCTACAGGTCATTTATGACTTATCGAAACTGTCGGTTCGATTATCGAACAGTTCGTTTGGGTTTTAGGCTCATTTTCCTATTTTGGAGCTTTCGTTGTTAAGGATTTAGTCTCGGACCAAAGCTGCTAGTAAATAATCTCAGATGGAAATTCTGAAAATGCCATCAACTCTAAAACGTTGATTTTAGGCTTGGGGGACCCTTGGTCTCGGTCCCGAGGCTTCCAGACTCATTTTGGGCTATTAGGTAGATTTAGTTAAAAATGGAACTATAGGTTTAGGCCCGACATTTAATCAAAACGACCTAGGATGGAAATTTTGATGGTTTTATTGAGTCCGAAATGTCAAATTTGGTATGGTAGCATAGTTCGTTTACGTGCATGGGGTTCCGAATGAATCTCGAGCACTCAATCGGAGTCCATTTTGGCCTTAGCTAAAATCTTGTAGCTGATATCTGGTGTGACCGCTAAAGTGGTCAAGAAACCGCTTTAGCGGCCTTGGCCATTTCGGCGAGGACCGCTTAAGCGCTCCCTTGTTCACTTAAGCGGACGTCGCTTAAGCTATGGGGTGCAGCTTTAGCGGCCTCAACCCTTTTGTCGGTGACCGCTAGTGTCTGCTTTAGCGGCACCTGAGGGCTGATAAATCCCCTTCTTCACCTGATTTTCTCAACCCTTTTCCAACATTATTGAGAGCTTGAAGAGAGAGAAAGTATGGGGAATCTTTCATTGAAGCTAAGGTAAGTTAGCTCATCACTCCTTGGTCACTATTCATCATTTTACCCATTGAATTTCGTTTCATTTCATTGTAAATTCTTAGAAATAAGGTCTTTTAAACCCTAATATTTGGGGACTGATTTGGGCCCCAATTTGTATCTCGTTTGTGCTCAACTTTTGAGCACACTTTCCTCTCCTTCGAAGGACCTCGTGATAAATTCAATTTTGGGATTTCATTATTGGGCCCCATAGGCCCATTATTGACCCGATTTAGGGCCAGAGTATTATATTATAATATGGATATCATTTTACTCATAATGATGTGTAGGTTACTATTTTGATAGTGTGACATCTATGCGGGATCGTGGAGCAAGGACAGACTAATTGTGGTTGATTCAAGTATTGCGGTTCGGCATTGAGGTAGGCTTCAATCTAGTTTCCTCTATGAGATTGTGTATAGTGTAGATTGCATGCTAGATAGGGATTTTAGGATATGATTGTGACTAGTAAATCATGACTTAGCCTATATAAGGAATCCGGGGTATAAGTGTGACCTGAACCTTAGCATAGGTTGCTTGTTATGGCCATAGAATCCTATTACCCTTGATTATAAGCATAATAACCATAGTTGATGATTAAAGATCCTTTAGTATAAGGTTTACCATTTGACTTACTAAATTGGATAGTATTTTCCTCGATTAAATCCTTTAGTGACTTTACGCCCTTATTTATCGTAGTTTCCCAAGTTATGAGGCACTATTTTGTCGATTATGTATTATTAGGCCCGAAGCCGTGGTTACGATGCCAGTTGAACTCCAGGTGAGTATTTTATCCCTAAAGGGGACATTATTTTAGAGTGAAGACGCTTAGGCGCTTATAGTGGTACTGTTTGGATACTGGCGATGGCATGCATACTTTTAGGCGCATTCATGCTCACTTACTATTACGATTTCAATCGAAACCTCGATTTTACTACTATTTCCAAAAAGGGATTTATTCCTACTTTTCAATTTAAATACGGTTTGTTTTATAATAGGGATCGTACCACCTTATTTACTGGATTATGAGCTTTTGGAACTAAAGATGAGGTTTTAGAACTTCAATTGAGGCTGATTTCAGTCCTCTATTTATTCACTCATTTTACCACTACTATTTCCTTCGGTCAAGGGATATTTCGACCCTTTGTACATGATTATGATGATTTAGTCCCGAGCATGATTTCAGGCAATGGATTTACAGATTTATATCCTTTCATTCGCGGTTCGAGTCCATACACTGATTATACATATATTTCTCTCCGATATTGGATGGAGTAAATAGATTATGATGTTTATTAGAAGTCCTGGATCGGGACCAGACAGTGTATATGGATTTCCCGAATCCCCTAGGGGGGCCCTTCATCCAAGAGCCGTCATGTCGGAGAAGCTTGATCGCCATAGGTCCTGCCTTTGTGAGCTAGGTGAGCTAGAGGAGGTGTATACACTTGGTGCAGTATGGTTTGAGATTTTGGAACCGGTTCAAGTCCGATGTTCCCGATATGGTTATGACATTTTGATTTATATTGCATTCATCCATTCATGTGCATTGCCTATCAACAGTATAGTTGTTTGGCGCCTGTATCTATTGGTCTTATGGGGGGCTGTATAGGTACAGGTTATGGTTGCTATTTGCTGAGTGTTTTCGTGAACTTTCTGGGCATATGAGGGTCTGATTAGGTACTTGTTTGGCCGGACTAGCCGGTTACTTTATTATTGATTATTATGGTTAGTTCGTGGTAGGTTGGTTGTGGACTGGTACCTGATATTGGAGGTACATTCCTGATTCCTTTATCTTCTCGGCGAGTTTTATTATTTATCCCTGGATTAGTCACCCCTTTTTGGGTAGAGCATTGATGAGGCTAGTGTTAGCTCCTGTACTTGGCTATGGACCTCGGGAGGTTAGGTTGACTCCCTCAGGTAGTTACCTTTGAGTTAGCCCTATATATATGTATGGTATTGCCGTATATCCATTTCTTCCTTGGTCTATACATGTTGTATATATATCCTTGGCCTTGCATACTATTATATATACACTTTCTTCCTCTTCATTTGTATATTGGCTAGTGATATACGGTATTATACTTTAGTTTCGGATTCCCGTTAGGATTGGATAGAGTATCCTTATTGCTCCATTAGACCCTCATGTTTAGTTTCTTGGGTAATTGCCTGTAGTTACATTCATGCCTTCATGTTATTTATGCCCTCATTATTTCTGTAGCTCAGTCGGCTGTAGCCTACTAAGTACCACATGTTTGGTATTCATACTACATTTCTGCAGCCTGCAGGTTATAGTATGAGTTATCGTCGTTGATGTGTGTATATCGTGCGGAGCAGCTATGGATCGGAGACTTGGGGTGAGCTCCTGACATTTTGCAGTCCCTACTCTCCCTCTTATTGTAGATTGTTCTCTATGTGTTATTAGAGACGACTTGTATAGATATACTCTTTTCCCTTATTTTATTTGTACTCCTGTTGTATTAAAAGCTCTTGTACTGGCTCCACCAAGTTTTGGGGTTATATTAGCCTTGCTATTTTATTTATTCCGTTGTTTCCTTAATTTCTATCAGTAGTCCATTACTAGGTGTTTCGGACTACGGGTTGGCTGACCTACTGGTGGGTTATAGTAGGTGCCATCATGACCTGAGAAATTGGATCGTGAAAATTATGCTCAAGCATCGGGGCTCAAGATAATAAGTGATAAATTATGCAACGTGTTGTCTGATTGCATTGTTCTTTAGTGAACTCAACATTATCTGTATCGTTGATCTATTTACACATTTCAGAAACAAAAAAAAATCACTAGAGCAGATCGAGTTGTTAGTTTTTTCGTATGTCCTAATTTTTTGTACCACATAGTTATTTGTGTATGCGAACTGGACGTATTTTGTTCTGAAAAGTGTAAACAAAATAAATTTAAGATTTATCTTTTAGTAATTACTTAATTTGCACTTATATTAGGACTCAAGAGTTATGGCTAATTTCTATAGTTTACATTCATGAATGGGTCTTGCTTGTATTTTCTTATTTGGAGCTCGGATATATCTTTTACACATTTGTCCCTCATTTAGTTTATATCAGCAAATTATGTGAATTAACTACTGAATAAATTTTTATGAATGAAAAAGAAAATGACATTGTAAAATTTATAAGAAAAACTTAATTAAAAAACTAATATCTTAATTTTCAAGGGCCTGAGGAATCCTTTATAATTTATGATAAAATTAATATCATAGTTATAAAGAGCACGAGGAATCCTCATTCTGGTCATTCCTTGATTTCTTTATTTATGTGAGCTAGCAGTTTTGTTCTTGAGCATATGATCCTTTTCTCCTCTTTTGTTGGTTTGAGAAAGTGCCTCTCCTAACCCTAATGATGGATTTACTGTCTTCCTCCTCTTTGGAAGAGGGATAATCATGTATTTTCCCTGGGAAGTTCACCACTTTGTGTTGAAATGAATACAAAGCTTATCAATTTCTCTTTAGATTGTGCCATTTTCTGGTTAAGCTGTTTGATCTGCAGTATATATTTTAGAACATAAGGTTGTTGGTAAATTTTACTATTGATGATATGAATAGAAAATACGAAAATGAATTACAGTTTGTGAGCTCACAGATGGGGAACTAAATTGCATTGATGTTTCATTCCTACTAATAGTACTTGTAACCTATAATAAAATGAAATATTTAGACTTTAAATCTAACAAGAACTCAAATAAAGACAATCTTTAGTCTAATGCTTTTTTGAGTACTTACTTTTGTTATATTACTTGATTTTTCAGAAGGGCTTCTTTTTCAGGTTGTTGAACTTCTTCTTGGTGGCTTCACGTAAGAAGAGGACAACTTTTTTTGTCATGTCCTGTTCTCCCACATATGCCATAATTCTTTTTTTTTTTTTGCCTTTTCTATATGCTTTTGATAAAATATATTTTTTGAAGTCTGATTTTTTGAAATTGTCTCATCAGATCCTCTGTTTCTGTGCTTTTTCGTCAACCGAACTGAGATTGTATAGGGGTGAAAATGAAGGTTCTAATTTTGTCTTAGGCCACTGTTCAGAGATATTAATTAGTGAGATAGAGGGTTCATAACTCTTCATATATTGTTTACCTGTGTAATAATTATGAACATACATTTCTGGTTCATTCTTTTTAACCCAAATAGCTGCAATGACATGATGACAAGGTATTCCAGTTAAATCCCATCTCCTACAAGAACATGTCATCTTCTTAAGATTAACAGAGAATAGTCTAAGATAAATATCCCTAATTTGGTAGCGGAATTGATCAGGTTTAGCTACAATAGATTCAACGACCATGTCTTTATTTTGCTCCAACTTCAACATGATCATTGGACAGATTCTATGACCATATTTCATCATGTTATCATTGTTCTTCTACAATCTTGACATCATGTACATTCGTATTGACTCGAGCATCATTAAAATGTGTTTATCTCTTACAAGCAATAGTACATTATTAAATGACTCACACAAATTGTTTAATAGAACATCACATTTTGTGAAAGAAAAGAAAAATGATCTTGACCAGTGAAGAGGAGGTTTATTAATGAACCATTTAGAGGCTTTTGTATCCAGCTTTGTCATTTTCTGTATGTACTTATAGAATTCAATAGCTTCCTTTGTAGCTTTCCCTAAAAATCTTTCATGCTTGCCCTCCAAAACCTTCATTCTTGATATTGTTGTGTAGGTGCCTCACACAAAATCTATGTGCGACATATGAAATTACCTCATCAAAGAATGAAGTAGACCCTTTTGCTTATTAGAAATAAAAGTCCATGCAGTAGAACTTTGTGAGATTCATAGGTCTACATCAAGAAGAGTGAGAAACCAACTCCATGTTTCCTTTAATTCACCTTCCACTACAGCAAATGTAATAGGATATATGTTATTATTTCCATCAATACCTACTTCTATCAAGAGTTGTCTATGCTTTTGATGTCCTTTCAAATGACATTCATAAACCCCTATACTAGATCTACATCCAGCTAAGAATCCTTGTTTACAAGTTGCATAAAACAAATAGGTCCTCAAAAACCTTTTCTTGCCTTTAACTGTTGTTTTTGGATTATCATTCAGCTTCAATATATATGTAGTTCATGAATTACTTCTTCATAATTCAACGCAATAATCTCACAACATGTTAAACTGTTCTTCTTTAATCCCAGTGATTGAGTTCTTGCTTTCCTTTTTTGCCCTATAAGATTAATATCTACTAAGTGTAGAGTTGTGAGTGTTCACCATATGAGCTTGAAGTTCTTTCACACCCCTGTTAAGATTAATTTTAAACTCTTCTATGTTGTTCTTAGCCAAAAATCTAGAGACAATCGTCATGTTGTATCTTTGATTGTCACATGAATAATTAGGACCTACTATCTTAATCTTGAAAAGTTCATCTTGATTTGTCTTTGATGCAAATGTGAACCATTTACAACTTAATACCTTACAAATTGCTCTTGACCTCATAGTTTCATTCTTTTTAAACTTAATGTCTTTTTTCTGCATAGCGACATGATGTGCACTTAAAGTCTCTACTACTACTGAATATCATATCAATCACAAATTCAAATTTTAGATCCCTCAAATCCCTGCTTGGATTAAAAACAAAGGATTTTATAGGGTTATCATCATCAGAATCCCCATTCAAAATCATTAATTCCTCGTTTGATACAATACAATCATCTTCTTGAGTGTGACTAGAAATGTAACGATCCAATTCGTCGTTATGCTAAAAACTATTTTGGAAAAATAATTAGATAAATAAAATATGTTTCGAACTCGATTATGAATAATTTTTATGGTAGAAAGTCCATGGCCTAAATTAATTAGGGCCAAATTCTCAAAATTGGATCGAGCCTGCTAACCTATCGCTGCAGTGATAGATTTATCGCCGCAATGATGTCTCTACACCGACACTTCCATCATCGCAGCGATGGTAAGACAGTAAGCCACCCGGGTTTTACGTAAACTCTTCTCCTAGTTGTGGCCTCTATTTCGATTGCCTCCTCCAAAAGCAGCTCAGATGAACCCTAGTCTTAGAATGACAAGGATGTAGAGCTCAATCTTCAAGAGAGTGACTTCCACGCAATTTCCTGTGGAGATTTCAATGGATTAAAGAGTAAAAGGCATGCGAGGAAAGACTCTTCACTCTCTATAGTAGCAAAACTCACCCACGAGGTAGGTTATGGTTTAATTGTAGTAGATTTGGGTTAGATGTATGTAATAACTGTAGTTTTAATGGGAGACTTCATACATAGGCCTAGTATAATGAATTGATAAATTTGGTGATGCATGTTGAGTTTTATGAACTATGTTAACCCTTTTAGTTGTGGGAAGTTATGATGCTTGTACGAACTAGAGGTAGGTCGATAAATAAGAGTTGTTATGAGTTCATTAAAAATGGTAGATTAATGGGAAAACTTATTGAGTAGACGTGGAATTTCCTTGCATGTGTTTTGAGTCAACAATGGAGGGTAGATAAGTGGAATTGAGTTGATTGGGGAGGAAGGAGTCAGTAGATTGAAGGATAGATATTGTGATTTTAAGAAATGATAAAAAAAGGTCGTGTGTGAAACCAAATTGGGGTTCATTTCTTATACTATGGTTGATATTAGGGTAATAAAAAAGGGGGAAAAATATTGTTATAGAGTCCTTAAGAAAATACAGGAATCAAGATAAGGATAGACGACAATTGGTTGGTAATGAAATTAGGATAAGGATAGACGACAATTGGTTGGTAATGATTTTTGATGGTCGGCTATGTATTGGTACGTTAAATATAGTTATAGACTTAATTTAACTCTGTGCTTATATTTGAGTTGAATGTTTGTGACTAGACTTTGGGTATACTTGTGATTTATTGATTGCTATCATGCATTGAGCATTGCGTTGAGATTATTTAGTGAGATAATATTGGGGTCGGATATCACGCCACCACGGACTGATATTTAGATCGGGTGTCACGCCGATACTATTATTTGAATCAGGTGTCACACCGATATTATTATTATTTTAATCTGAGTACTACGCTGGTACTGGTATATGGATTGAGCTCTTGCCCTGCAGGTCATAGCTAAGGGTTCCTATTGACCCTAGTATATAGGTACACCTTGCATGCATGCATTCATTGTTGCATTTGCACACATGGTTGTCTTTTGACTATTGTTGACTAAATTGCCTAAGTGTAAGTGATAGACATGAATGCTTGGTATGAGGTATGCCTTAGTTGTATGTAGATCTTATTTCCTATGTGTATATTATATGTGAGGATTCTATGTTATCTTTCTTACGAGATTGTGGTTGTCTATTTGAGGGCTAGAGTGGTAGTATTATTGGTGGAAAGTAGGAAATCGAGTAGGGAGTCAAAAGTATCATGAGTAAGGGATACTAGATGCTGTCTAAGGGAAGTGAGTGCGTAAGTAATATAGACTTGGTAGTGCTAGGGAATTTGTGGTTACTTAGTTGCTCTAAGGAAAATCAATAGTGTTTCCATAAAAGGGGAAAGTGGTAAGGTTGAGAGTTGAAGAATGCTTAAGGGTGTTGGTAATGATTAGTCATTGATTATTTATTACTATCATGATCTCTCCTTGATTTCTATATGTTATTTTTGTTTTCTAACCCGGGTCGACTGATGATACCTACTAGTACGTGTGGTTGTATCGATACTACACTTACTATATCTCTTTTTGGGGATATAGCCATATTACAGGTTAGTTGGAGTTTCTATAGGTGCATCGGTTATTAATCTTCAGCAGATCTTATCATTCTACTCTTATACTTAGTGCTCTTGTACCTATTTAAACTAGGTTCTGGGGAGTTGTGTGATTAAATTCAACAATGTACTTGTAATAAGTTTTGTTTTAAATGAAAGATTTATCATTTGCTAGTGTTTAAGATTTTAGCAATGTTTTCCACAGTAATTAAAGGCTGGGTGGTAAGGATTTTCCTATCTAGAATAGAGTTGGGTAGGTGCCCTCACGATCTGTGATTTGGATCGTGACAAGTTCTCATCAGAGCCAAGGTTACCGATCTTCTAGTACAAGAGAAAATATCGAGTAGATTCCAGCATATTAGTGTGCTGACGTCTACATTAAATTTGTAAGATGCTATAAGGCATCAAAGAAATCATTCTCACTTTCTTCTCTCCCATCGTGCTAATTCAGTGTTGTCTCATAGAGTTGAGTCTAGTTAGTATCTAGTAGATTCCAATTGGTATCTCTACAATCACAATTGGGATTAGTTGATCCCAATTAGTATCTTGACAATGTTCAAAATGTTGGAATAGTGTTATTCTAACCGATAGAGGTCAATGAGAGGAGTATGTCCTGTATTCTAAGGTTGTGAGTCCTGTTTGATAGAATGCTATGTGTATTCTGTATGTGGATTGTTATCACATTGACGATATTATTGATTTACTATTTGATGGCTAAATATCTTAGGCATAAATGATTATTATGAGTGATATGAGATGAGTTGTTGCAAAAGAATATTCGTGAATCGTACAGGCTAGGTGTGATTTTGAGGTACGTCTTTGTTTCTGTGATTTTGAGATATGTCTTAATTTCCGCGATTTAAAGTATGCCTTGATCTCTATTTGATCCTTGATGATATACTTAGGATCCTTGTGTGGTAGAATCTATAATGATTATGTTAACAACTTGTATGGATCTACGACCCTTTTGAGGTATTAGTTAAGTATGAAGGGCCAAGGGATTTGAAAAACGTGTGATAAATGAGTATAGATTAATGTGTCGGGGTCTACTTGTTTAAAAAATTTCAAGAATGTGGGGGATGAAAGTATTAAAAGTGTCCATGGGATAACATTATGCGTGGAAAACTGGAGAAAAACAGGGCTCAGAGTCACTGGTTGGGAGTCGCTGCAACGACAGATTCATCGCTGCAGTGTCATCACCACATCGACTCCTTGTCGCTCCTGCTACATTGCTGCAATCCATCGCTACAGCGATAACTAGGTAGAATGCTGCCAGTGAAATTCCCCTATTTTTGTGTTCTTTCGTGCTTCATAAAAACGACTATGTATTCGTAATAATTATGACAATAAATAGTGTACCATGCATAAATAGCAAGCTAATAGTTTGTTAAGCTAGATTGCAATAAAATAAAAGATTCAAAAAATGCAGAAAAAGGAAAGATTGTTTGTACATGCTCAAACAGGGGCAACCCAAATTTAGAAATAAAAATAAAAATAGGGGAGATAGGGTAATATGCGCTCAGGGATCTAGCTGGAGGCTCCATCACTATTTAGGCTCAAGGCATCGGAGGCCTCCTCTTCCATGCTGCTCATAAAGGAGAACTCGTCCACATCATCCTTCTTCAACCTGGGAAGCTTTTGATCTGGGAAGATGCATTTGATCATGAACTTTATGGTCTTCCACATACATGCGTGCATAAAATCCCGAGAGCGCCTCTTCCTTTTCTCCTCATCTAACTCCTTTTGGAGTTCTGTGTAGGCCCGAGTTGGGTCTGATGGAGTTATAGAGATCAAACAAGCCAAGAACTTGGAAGGTAAGTGGGAAAACTCTAAGCAGCCCCAAACAGCAGCCATGTCTACCTCCAAGCACTCAAGGGACACAAGAGGATGCGTGGGAAGGGTACTAGCCTCCTCTCCCTCTCCGGCCCTGCTTCTCTCACCCTTAGTCCCTATCTTCTTGCTCCCTCCTTGCAAACCCTTCATTTTTAGTAGGTTGAATGACATATCACACTCCTCTATAAGATCATCCCCTTCCTTCAGTATGTTAACCTGCTTGCACAACTCAGTGATCAAGAAGGGCAAAAAGAAGTCATTCGTAGGCCCTCCGCTCATCCACTCGGTGCTCAATACTACTCCTAAAATAATATCATATGCTCATATTGTATATAAATAATCTTGAAAGTAAGCATGAACTAGTTTTAGCTTGAACAACTGACCGTAGTCTTGACTTGTGGGAAACTAGTCATGCCTCTCTTACTATTTTCGTGAAATCATGTAAAGTATCTTGATTAATCAAACCAAGACTGAGATCATGAGTAAATCATGTTCAACCCATGTAGTTCTTACTAAATTGGAAAATTTCATGCCAAGTTTTGCAAGTTACAATTTACATGTATTTGACTTATAAACAGGGAAATTCGAGGAAAATCATGAATCTTAAATAAGGATAGGAATTCAAAAGCCATGAGAATGCATAAGAATTTAATAAATCATGAGATTTGAGTAAAAACCCAAAATTTGATTCATTCATAATCATTGGAATCATGTTCAAAGCTATGAAATCATGTAAAAATGTATTTAGCAACAATAATAACTAAAATCATGTAATTGATCTAATTCAACAGGATTCATGAATGTTGGGTTTAACCCTAGGTAAAAGAAAATATAAAATTCACATTTAAAAGCTTAGATTTTGGACACAAGAGTGGACATAAATTCTTGTTGAATCCCCACATACTTGAAATTTGAAGAGTTCCTGGAAGCGTTTTTGATCTTGGAATGTTTGGAGCTTTTGGTTTTTGAAAAACTCTTCTAATAGTTCTTGAGTTTTGGGGAAGAGATGATGAGGAATTTGAGAATTATTCTATGGGATTTGAGACGTTTCTAGGATATAAAAGGGGTTTGGGGAGGTTAAAGAATGAAAATACCCCTCTTGGAATGTAAAAAGATAAGAAAATGTCGAAATTCTCATCTGGGTACAGGGCTGGCCCTCTGCGCCACTCAGTACGCCAGGTATGGAAGACTAGAGCTTGTGGCCTGGCGTGCCATGCCTCTCAGTATGCCAAACTTGACTAGTTGGAGTATCTCTGGTAAAATGATCATAACTTTCTTCTTTGAAATTTGATTGACAAACGGTTTGTGGCATTGGAAAGAAGACTCGAAGACCTTTAATTTATGGATATTGGGCTACATAATTCTTCATATTTTAGGAGTAATTCTTATTTAAAGTTGACCCTAGTAAAATCTTATATGGAAACTCAATCGCAAAGAAGCTTTCAATTTAACTTTGTGCTAGAGGTTCCCTATGACCTTAATTCATAGCTAAAGCTCTTCCCATAATAAACAATTGATCTTAACATCTATATAAAATTATAAATTATCAGATTTAGATTTATATGCATATAAAGAGCATTTCAGATCTTTGTTTAGATTTTGTCAGTGCCACAAGACCCTTTGGGATCATTCATCCTCGAATGAAGGTCAAATATAGAATAAGAATATGAATGGAGTAAACCAAGATTTCTTTGGGCTATCTGTGCTACATATACTAGCATGAACTGAACTGTATTAACAATAAGGGTCTATCAATCAACACTAAGAAATGTATATCAGTTCAAGAAGTAGCATAGGCATGAAGAACTCATAGGATGATATGAACTTGGACACACCCTATCTAAAGCTATATGACATGAAACATGAGTACTTTAGGCATGGAGTAAGAATGGGGCTACTCTCAAGCAGTACAACTGATATCCTTCTATCTTAGCAACATTTCTCAACTATGTTGCTCCTTATGAATTTCTACACTTCATTAACCAAAACCAATTTTCACATCTTCCCTAACATCTCTTCCAATTGTAATCTCATGCGCCACTACAAAGAGACTCCCCAAAGATCCTCATCTAACTATATCATGTAACACATCCTCACTTTAATCTCTCTCCACACTTATAACCTTGGATAGAATAAGCACACCATAATTTTCCATAATAAAGAGCATCTACTCACTCTCATTATACCATTATTCAACCACTTTCATCGCCACTATCTGGACGTAAGGAGGATCACTGAATGACTAGGGTATGAGGATATCAAATAAAAGGAATACTGCTCAGCTATGACTTATATTTATCAGGACCTTGGCACTTAAAAATGGAACATGTGGGATTAAGGTACAACAGGAGCAAAAACCTCATATATTAACTCATAGAGTGTGAGTAGAGAGTTGTTCTGGGCATGTACTTGACATAACCATCCATCACTTTCATAAGTAGGCATACGTAGGGCTTAGAGCAAGAGATCATAAGAACGAATTGTTAAAGAGATCTTATTTGAGAAGATACATGACATAACGTGGGCTTCTACTAGTTGTTAAGGACATGTCATGAGTTCGTAGAACTGAGTTTACTGGAAAATATGAGTGCACATCTCATGAGCTATATAACATAAAACTAAAATTCATAGATTCATGGAACATGATTAGGATCATTGAGTTAAGCTATTACTTCTCATACTAGGAATTAAAATTGGACGTGAATCTGTGTGAATTGCATAAGCCTGGGTTATGGGCATAAGGCTAATATGCAGGACCTAAGTAGGGTGTCATAACGATTAAAATCTGATAAATACACTAGAGTAGGAATGAATTGCTAGCTCATCATAACTCTTTCTGAAACACATCATTATCTAATTCTCAAGACCTAATTTGGTCCTCCGTCCTATTATCTCCCCCTTAGATCAAATCCAACATTTTAAGTTTATGGACCTCTATATTCTCTTAAGTGAACCATAATCACCTTACTCTAATAGTCGAAGGTGCCACTATGCATATGAATGCTGAACTTACCTCGATCAACTATATTTGGAAGATACTAACTTTATTTTAGGAAATCTTATCAGAGATATTACTCTTAACTTCCTTCGACTTCTACTCTTATTGGTGAACACATCAACTTCTCTAACACTTAACATTTTGACCTCTTTTTTTAGACTACTAAAATCACACCTCTAAGTTCATAGTTAACTAAATCCATAGAAATTTGAATTATACTAAGAGACTCAACCTCATCTATCTATAATCCCATAATTCAACTGTTAAAAACAATATATAAGAGTATATAATTAACCTTCTCCCTACTAAGCAACTCATGGGTACTAACTAGAAACACACAACACTTAATAATATTAGAAAATCATGCAACCACATACTACCTTGGGTTCACATCTATCTTCCTAATGCTTAAGGCTTTTTTTTTTTTTCTAATGTCTTAGTTATCATTTATCGTCTCATCTAGGGATCACATCTTTATCATGCCTGCACTATCACACTTATTACAAATTAATGAACTTAAAATCCTGCATACACTATTTCAAGCCTACTAGATCAACTCCATAAAACTAGCATCATCATCCTCATATATTCACCATCCTTATCTCACTAAGCAACCATAAATCAAACTTAGAGTTTAACGCTCGTCATGGAAAGCCACACAACCTTTTGTATATAATATAGACCTTCAACTACTGTATAGGGATCATATAAACACTAATCCACTAAGAACTATAAACCTTAACCATACCTGCTATCTAACTCCAATCTAAAAGCACCTACCTCTTTCATGATCTTACTACTTTTTCTTACCACTACACTAGAAAAAAAGATCTGAAAACTACACATGCATGCAGGAAAAAAATCTAGAAACATACTCAATTTGGCTTTAGGAGGTGTATCCTAACCCAACTAGCTAGATAGTAAAAAGAATAGATGTTGGAGATGACCTCTATCCACACTAGAAGAAACTCCTTGCTGCTGAGCTGGGAGACTTGAAGGAGCCGCTGAAGAGGTAGACTTTTCCAGAGCATGGGCATCTCTGCCGCTCTATGTGGCTGATGGGAATTTCCTATCGAGATTTGGAGTTTTGTTGGGTTAGTGGGATACTATCGGTGGTTCGTGGAGGGATTCTCTTCCATTGTAGCTCCATTCACTAAGTTGAGTCAGAAAAAAGTTGTCTTCTAGTGGTTGGACGAGTGCGAGAGGAGCTTTCAAAAGCTTAAGACCTTGTTGACTTAATCTCCTATCTTGAATTTATTCATGGAGGGCGTAGGTTTTACTATATTTTGTGATGCTTTCAGAGTTGGCTTGGGTGGCATATTGATGCAAAAGGGTAAAATGGTAGCTTATTCTTCTTGACAGTCGAAGGTCCATGAGAAAAAATATCCTACTTATGACTTGGAGTTAGTGACGGTGGTTTTTATGTTGAAGTTGTGGCATTATTATTTATATGGGGTTTGAGATTTACATCGATCATCGTAGTCTTCAGTACTTCTTCAATTAGTGGGATCTTAATATGATACAACGTAGATAGTTGGAGTTGCTTAAGGATTATAATCTCTTTATTCTTTATCATCTGGGAAGGGCTAATATGGTAGCGAATGCCTTGAGTCAAAAAATGGTGAGTATGGGGAGTTTGGCTCATCTTTTGGCAGAGGAGTGGCCTTTGGCCTTGGACATTTAGTCTTTCACCAACCAGTTGATTCGATTTGATATTTTGGTACCCGACCATGTTTTGTCTTGCATTGAGGCTAGATCCTTATTTCGTGCTCGACAGTTTGATGATGAGAAGTTGAGGGTAATTTGAGATAAAGTGGTGAATAGCGAGATGAAAGCGGCATTCCTTGATTCTGAGGGTGTTTTTAGGATTAGTGGTCGAGTTTGTGTACTGAGATTCGGTGACTTGATTAGATTGGTCTTGGAAAATGCTCATAGCTTGATGTATTCTATACATTTTGGAGCAACTAAGATATACAATGACTTGAAGCAACCCTATTGGTGGTGTGATATGAAGAAGGATATTGTAGAGTTTGTGGTCAAGTGTCTTAATTGCCAGCAAGTTAAGTATGAGCATCAGCGATCGGGTGGTTTAATGTAGCGGATGCCTATTCCTGAGTGGAAGTAGGAGCAAATTACTATGGACTTTATAGTTGATTTTTCCTAGACCTAGACGAGGTTCGATTCTATTTGTGTGATTATGGGTAGGTTGACCAAATTAGCACACTTTGTGCCTATGAAGATGAATTATAATGCTGAGAAGTTGGCGAAGATCTACATTTGTAAGATAGTTTATTTGCATGGCATGCATATTTCAATCATTTTTGATAGAGGTACTCAATTTACCTTGAATTTTTGGAGGTTTATGCCGCAAGAGTTGGGTACTCAGCTAGAGATAAACACGTCATTTTACCCTCAGAAAGATGACCAGTCAGAGAGGAATATTTGGGTGTTAGAGGACATTCTTTGGGCATGTGTTGTGGATTCTGGTGGTCATTGGGACCAATTCTTGCCATTAGCGGCGTTTACCTACAACAATAACTACCATTCCAGCATTCAAGACTTTGTATGAAAGGAGGTGTAGATCTCACATGGGATGGTTTGATTCGTTTTAGGTTAAACCTTAGGGTACTAATTTTTTTAGAGACTCGATGATTGAGTGAGACTGATTAAGAATAGGCTTGTGGCAGTCCAGAATAGACAGAAGAGTTATGCTTACCAGTGGATCCGTGATGTGGATTTCATATAGGGTGAGCAGTTTTGTTAAAATTTTCGTCCATGAAGGTTGTGATGATATTTAGAAAGAAGGGAAAGCTTAGCTCGAGGTATATTGGACCTTTTGAGATTCTTGAGAAAGTTGGAGAGGTGGCCCAGAGGTTGGCCTTACCTCCAAGCTTATTAATGGTTCTTCTGGTGTTTCATGTATCGATGTTGAAGTTATGCCGTCATGGTGATTCTCATGTTATCCAGTGGAATTTGGTTGTCTTAGACCGTGATTTAACCTTTGAAGAGGAGTCTATAACCATTAGATAGGCAGACTAGAAAGTTGAGATCCAAAAATATTTACTCTGTGAGAGTTCAGTGGATTCATCGCCCGATTGAGGAGACTACGTGGGAGGTTAAGTTTGATATGTGGAGTAGATACCCCTATCTTTTTACCTATTCAGGTACTTTTCTTGCTTTATGTTTGACGACAAACACATGTTTTAGTGGTGGAAAATGTAACAACCCTCGTGGTGATTTTATGTTTTCTGTGTTTTGACCATTTTTCCCTTCCTTATTATTGCTTTATATCATTTATGAGTTGTGCATATGGTTGGCACGGTCCCCGAAGCATTTGGGAGTATTTTATACGAGTTTGAGCAACCTTTAAAATGATATAGTTGACTTTGGTCAATATTTTGTGATCTGAGCACTGAATGAGAGTTTTGTCAGTTTCATTAGATCCGGAATGCCAAATTTGGGTAAGCCACGCGGTTGGTTTGGGTTTTGAGACCCTATTATAATTTTTGAGCATTTGAGTGAGAAACTAGTTCTTTTGGCCTAAAGGGCTTCCTAGGGTGAAACTTGTTGATAACGACCTCCGTTGGAAATTCTAATGGTTCCATTGAATCTGGAACGTCAAAATTAACCTACTAGCATTATTGTTTTTTTTCTGTGAGGTCCTGATCAAATCTCAAAGGTCCAATCGAGACCATTTATGGCCTTAAACCACGTCTGGTGCAAGGCTGCTGGTGCAACCATCAACCCTTCTTCACGTTTGTAGCCCTTCTTCATGTTCGCGGCCCTGCCGTCGCATTTGTAGAGAAGGAAATTATCATCCTTTGCTAATGCGATGATGGGACCGAGTTCATGAAAAGTAACTAGGTTCGGGTCATTTTATTTATTTTATGCATTTGCGATCGTTCCACCGCATTCGTGGTTGGTCCGGGTCAACAACCTTCACGAATATAAAGGACTAACTGCGTACACAGTGAAGGCACTGTTCAACAAAACAATATTTAAACCCCATTGTCGGGATTTAGCCCCATTTTCATCAATTTTAAGCTTCGGCAGCACGGTTTTGGGTGGATTTAAGAAGGTCTTTCATTAACCTTGATTTGGGTAAGTTTCTAAACCCATTTCTATTCATTAGCCATTGATTTTATTGTTAAATCATCTTCAAAATTTGGATTTTAAACTTGAGGTTTTGGGTTCTATCTGGTAAAGAGAAAAGTGTGTATTTCAATGATTTCTAACTCATTTTTGACTTCATTTTTGATGGGATTCTAGTTTTGGAACCCTTAAACTATAAGTAAAGTGATTTTTTATTAAAATTTCAGTTTTATCCTTTTATTTTCGGGGTCGATTTGCGAAGTGATTTTGGACCTGAAAAAAAATGTCAAATCGGTATCAATAAACTCATATTTACGTGCAAAAACTATTTTTGATAGATTGGGAGCATTTTAAAGCTGCTAAAAAAGGCAAGGCTTCATGTTGAGGGTTTTAGGCTCTGTTTTGGCTTTTGAGGTAAGTTATGACTTAACTTTCTTCAAATTTGGCTGGGTAGATAACTATTCATGTAAAGCATGCTATGGATTGGATGTAATCTTATTGTTTACATTTTTTGGGGTTTATTGTTATTATCATAATGCATGAGTGGGGCTTGTGTTGATTTTATTATTAAGTAACATTATTGTAATGCTTGAGTGGGGGCTTGTGTTGACTTTATTATTGACTTGAGAGCTTATTATCATTGTGATGTCCGAGTAGAGGCTTGTGTATACTTTATTGGTGTCGTATATGATTTCTTTACTATTGTGTTGCCATGAGGGGCTTGTATCATGATTCACTAAGATTTGGGATAATTTGAGTTTATTTATATCATTATTGAGTTATTAATGTATGTTGTTGATTTTGCTATGATCATGCATACTCATTCATCACTCATATTCATGGAACTGTTACCACTATGGAACTTGAATTTATTTGCGAAAGAAAATGAGATATTTTATAGAACGTCTTAGCTGAGGGATATGCCGACAAGGTTAATTGATGAGATTGTGATTAGTATATGGGTTTTGACCCCCCCTCCCCCCCCCCCCCCATGGATCCTCTCTTGGAATCTTAGGCTCGGAAGGTATATACCAAGTGAGCATTGTAGCATTGCATTCATACCATATCGTCATATTGCACTATATTATTTCTCTTTTACGTGGATGGTACTGTATTTTTGATATCTTTATACGTGGTGTTGTTATACTTATATTATTGTTGATAGTGAATCATTATATTGTTAGGAGTTTTGAGGTTTCAACCATTGGGACTTTTTTGTATGTAAGGCGGTTACATCTCTCGTAGTATTACCTTACATGTTTTAGTTGTCTACTTAGCTTCGTTGGCCTATGCTGCCTACTAAGTATAAGTGAACCGTACTCACTCCTACTTTTGTATCCTTTTGGTGCAGATCCTAGTTCAAGTATTATCTACGGATCGTGATTTTGTGCAACTTTGGGATTCTCAAAATCAGGGTGAACTCCCTGTCCGGGAAGCCCGACTTCATCTAGTTTTCATATGTCTTTACTTTATTTCTGAGATAAATATTATATATTCGTACTCTATATCAGTTTAGAGTTGCTCTTACTCATGGCACTAGATTTTGAGGATTTCGAGTTGTATTGTCCAGATATTATTTTATTATGGCTTTTGGTTTGACTTTATCCTAAAGTCTCTAGGTTTACTTTATTGTTGATCTTCTTACTGTATTTCTCTTTGTGTTGGGCTTACTTGTCAAGGTTTGGGTCGTAGTAGGTGCCATCATGACCTTGGGATTTTGGGTCATGACAGATTGACTTGTCATCAACCATTCTGAACTCCATATAGTTTGAAACAAGAAATTTTTTTTAACTCACCTCTTCTGTTAAATATCTAGCTTGAATACTGTTTGAGATTTCCTTAGAAAATATTCATTCAAAATATAATATTGATCATAATATTTGTTGGACATTCCTCTAAGAATATAAGTCTTAACTAAATAATCATCTTATCATTTGACAATTTGTTCTTTAATCAAAGTAGCTTCGTTAGATGCTACCTCAGAACTAAGAGCATTAGGTGAGGTTTCTCAAGAACATATGTCAAATTGTTAGAACAAGAATGATGATAGTACAAGAAATTCAAAATAAAACTTGTTTTGCTTAGAGGAATGTTAATACGTTTCTTGCAGATAGTTGGAGTATCTCCCACGAGCAAATAGAAGAATAAATAACAATTTTATCTTTGGGATTCAACTAATCCACAAAACAAGTAGAATTCAAGAATGTTGCTCTTGTATTCTTGAATTGGTGATTTCATCATTTGATCAATGTCTTTCAAATATTTTTCAACGAAAAGTGTTTTTAAAGTGCTTGTCTTTTCAAATAAAGAAACGTTATTTATAGGACAAAAAAATTTTGAAAAAGAAATTTTTTAATTAAATAATAGTTATTATAGGCTCATGAGGTTTTACAAAGAAAAATGTATCTCCCAATAATCTATAACGTAAAAAAAATTAAATGAGGATGAATGTTAAAATTCACATTCATGTATTTTGGATATTTTCAAATAAAAATTATCACATGAATTTATTTCAAAATTAATTGAAATGTTAACTCTAACAGTTCGATGATCCAGAAGCCATTGCTTCCAAGGTGATACACACTGCCTTCCACCATCAATCACAAAGATGATAATATTAGTATTTAAGTAATATAAATAGTTTCTCAAATTCAAGCATTTAAACAGTGGGCTTTAAGATTCGGAGTGGCTCAACAATATCGGAAGCCTAAAGCCAAACTCTAACGGGCCTTAACTTTCCTTAACTTAAATTCTTTTTTTTCTTTTAGCATCAGAGAGATTCCCATTGACAAATACTTAAATTTATTTTATATATATTTATTTATTTTTCTAACTTTTTAAGATGCAAAATTACTATTAATTTTTTGATAATCAATATTTTTAATTAACAATATAGCTAATCCATTCAATCTCTCTTGAGACATTGTTGATCTTAGATAATACTCTATTAATTTAAATTTTGATAAACTTATTTCAACTGAGGCAATCGTGAAGTAACTGTCAACATTATTATATAAGCAATATAGACATTTGAAAAAGAATGAAGTCATTTTATCTGATTGAGTATATCATCATTGTACTATCTTCTGCTTTTACTATCTTCCTTAATACTTTCAATCCAGAAAATAAATCTAAACCATCAATATCAGAATGACTATTATGCATTAAGGAGCATTCAAGATTAAGATAATTATTTTTTAAGTTCTCATCATCTAGTAACTTCTATTTTTGACCACTACATAGAAAATCAAAAATATTGACATACGCTTTGAATTGATCGAATCTATTTTTAAGTGAAAAATAGCTTGGTCAATTATATATAAGAAGTAACCAACTCTAAAAAAAAAAATCTTCTAGACTTTGAGATTTTTTTATCAACATTCTCGTTAAATTGTTTTCTTTATAATGTTACACGTTTATTATAAAATTAGGTTCTATATTCATCTCAAATATAATTTTCTTAGCTAAAATTATAGCAGTTGCAAACCCTTCTTCTCGATTTTTTTTTTTTTTTAAAAAAAGAAATCAACCCACTTAGTTATCTATGGCAACCCCAGTATGCATATCTTTTGATTGTAAACTTTGCTAAATGAACTAACAACAAACAATGTATCATGCCAAATAGTAATACCCAATAGAAATTAAAAATTTCCAAGTTCATATGTAACACAACAATTAGCTTTATTTTTAGTTTTTGGATCATCAATAATTTCCATTAATTAAATAAATCATCTATTATTTGTGGTGTTTGAAATCATATTGCTTTGGTACTTTCAATACAATTTTTCCAACGTGTTTGTGACAATGATTTAAGAATTAGGCTAGATACACAATTTTTTAAAACTTTTCATCGCTTAGTAAAAGAAGAAAATATTGAATATATATTGTATTACTCCAAAAAATAATATAGCTTTTGTACAAGAATTAACCATGTCACAAAGTACCAAAGTTAAACTATGACAACCACATGATGTATAAAATGATCTCGAATTTAAATCGAGAAGTCTTCTTTGCACTCCTTAGTGTTTTCCCTTCATAGTAGATCAATATGAGGGCCTCATGCAATTACCTAACTAACCTAAGGGTTGAGCCGCCCCTGTTTAAGATATGGGTTAGAGGTTTAGAAAATTAAGATTTTATAAAATTAGTGGCCCTCTTTTCGTGTCAATTTTTAGTGTCGAAAAGTGAATTATCCGATTGAAATAAAATAATAGGGAAATAAAGTCCAAGTTGAATGACTTTATTGATAAAATATACGATAAGTGACTTTATTACGTAATTTTATTAACATGAGTGACCATTTCAGAAATTCACTCTAATTTGTGTCTAATTAATCATCTTGTGTCAAAGTTCCTTTGGAAGACGCTAAATGTTATAATTAAATGATAAATTGAAATTTAAATATTTTAAGCAAGTGAAAAAAGGTGATATCAGTTGCTTGCGTACAATCATAAACTATAATAGTGATTGACGTAGAAAAGATACTACTAAAGAAATATTTCTTTATCTCAAAAAGAACTTTAACGAACCTATAAACGGAGGATGTAAATCCTTTTCACATTCAATGTTTATACTAATTTGCATTGGATACACGTGCAACGCACGTGTCTAGATCTATAAAAACTAGAGACTAATTTAATAATAAAAATGAGTATCTTATATAGAAACTTTGAGTCCCCTTTTTTCTTGATAATACAGAAGTAAGATTTCACTCCTAATTCTATATGACAAGGAGAATAAAACAGAAGCACACCTTAACTTGAACAAATAAGAAAAAATTGGTATCAACAACCTATATCATCATCAGCATACTTTGATACTTTTACGCTCTCATGCTAATTGACAACTTTGATTGGATCCAGAAGAACACTAGCAATAATCAAACACGGTATCTCACAAGAGGATCCTTAAGAAGAAGACGTTCATGATAGACTCGCCATGCATAATCCTCGAAAGAAAATGAATTGAACAATGGACTTTCCTCCTTTACTGCTATGGTTTTTGAATTGTTGTCGCCAAGACCATCATCTTCTTTGTTGAGCACCGCACCAAGTGATGGAAATTTGATGGGAAGCAACGGAGAGACGGTGTTGTCATGACCAAGTGTAACTAACAATGTCATTGATACGCAGTGTGAGTTGCTACTACTGTTGTTGATTGCCACTACATCATCACTAGTACCTGGTACTAATCTTCCTCTCACTTTTTTCACCTTTCCATTGCTCCATACCTGTCCATTATCATTTTTTCCATACCATCAAGCTAAGCGAGTTAGCATCTTAAAAGATCATTGAACTATGTGAATTTATCTAGCAAAGTCGTTGAACTTTGTTTTGAATCAATAAAACCATTTAACTTAACATTTTTATCTTCAAAAATCACTCAACTACATTTATCGTTTTAAACATTTTTTTTTTTTTTTAAAAAAACCCATTATGCTTCTTCTCCTTCTTTTTTTATTTCTCTAAAGATTCTCACCAAAAAAGAGGCTCTTGAAAAATTATTTACGATTATTCATGAATTATTATAAACTGATTTAAGTAAGAAGTAGTATTGATAGGACCAATTATCAATTTTACTATCCTTTTTGTAAAGCGATAAGAAATACTCCCTCCGTTTAAAAAGAATGACTTAGTTTGACTTGACACGGAGTTTAAGAAAATAAAAAAGACTTTTGAATCTTGTGGTCCTAAATTAAAGTTATGGCAAATGTACCAAAATGCCCTTGAATCTTATGGTGTTAAACATGCCACATGGAAAGTTGAAATTAAAGTATTACAAAAAAAGTAAAGGGGTCATTCTTTTTAAAACGGATTAAAAAGAAAAGTAAGTCATTCTTTTTTAAACGGAAGGAGTACTACATATTCGTGAAAGTCTTTAAATAAATATAAATGAACTATAGACTCAAATAGTAGATCGAAAAGATGAGCAACCACAAAAACTGTACAAGAAGATTTAACCTTTTAACAATAAGTAAGTTAGACTTACCACCACTGCATTATGGAATGACAATAAAAAAAACATAACAAGAACATATAGTAGTACAGAACTTAATACTGACTTCGAAACATCACAGCAGTGATTAGAGTTGAACATAATACTTCAAGGGCCCTGTACTTGAAATCTACACCGATACATTTTCTTGATAAAGAATCATGCCAATAAAAAAGGAGAAGAAGCATATGTTTTTTTTTTTTTTTTTAATTTTGTTTATTTGTGGGATTCATATTTACATGGCATAAAAAATAATTTATTTTATCATGTCAAAAATTTTAAATGGTGTCGATATTTCAAAAAAAACAACAAATTAACATTAATTGATATAAAAACTATTTAAAGCATACTAATAAAGCATGAATTAAGTAACTATTAAAACTCTCCTCAACGAATTTTCATATTTTGAAATATATGACTCATTGGAGATTCTTTTCAACTTAGAGTTAGGTTTAAAGTTATTATTGTGTTCAGTTTCGTTTGGTGAAGTAATTAAATTCTCAAAATATGAGAGAAATTGAATTTTAGCTTCACTGGTCTAATATATCCTAATTTAACTAAGAATTGAAGGCGTTATCCATACGCCAGACCAACATGCTAACCAAGCTCATATGTTTAAGAAGTGTCATTTATATTATTTATTGATATATTCTGTATTTTTTAGATTATTTAAATGTACATAATACAAAAAAGAAATAAAAATTAACGAAATGGGTCCGCTCTGCGAACAACCAACTGCAAAATTCATACCTAAATGTCGGAAATACTATTTGATTTCTTGAATTAATTACTTGTGCTTTTTTAGTTTATACCAAAATAATGTAAGTGATGTCACAATCATTACAAACATTTTGTCCTATGGGTAGATCACAACGGACGTTGAATTGTCTCCCTTCAATTCTCTTATTTATTTAATATAAAATAAGTGAGAGTTAAGGAGCTAAGCAGGCAACAGGCGTTTGATATGCCTGTTTGACGTGCGTGCTTCAGCAAGGGTACTTTTGAAAAGAAAAAAAAAAGAGTTTCGTTATTTTACTTTAATTTAATTACTTATGTATGATCCATTTAAATTTATTAATTTAAATGTCACAGGTATTTGCTTAAATTTTGTAAATACTTTGGATAAAAATTTGATAATCAATGAAGAAAAATACTTCAATTATGATCATCTCAATGAGCCTCCGCACATCAGGTTTTCGAGAAAAAATGAGATGATTTACTTCCACACAAATCTACATAACTTATTTTAGATCAAAAATTTAAAATCATTTTATCGAAGACTATTTAAAATTTACCAATATTAATAATATTTTTCAACTATTCATTTTACATTAATAAGATGATTTATTACCACACAAATAATTATTTTAGATCAAAAATATAAAATCATATAATCAAAAGTCAAAACCATTTACACAACACCACAGCTTATTTTTACTAAACTATATAAAATCCCAACCCTTTTTATTAATTACCTAAATCCTTTTTTTTTTAAAAAAATCCGGATACATCCACAAATCCATAAATGTTTGGATAAATAATTTTAATTATGTATCTCCCTTTGATCTAGTTAATGTATTATGTATCTAGACCAAATAGTTTCAGAAATGGATGTATCTCAGTAATCAAAATTATGTATCTCAACTTTAAAATTATGTATCCAGATGCTGATTATGTATTTGAAAATTGTAAAATAAGGGATTATTTGTAATTTAGCAAAGAGTAGGGATAAAGAGTAATTAGGGTAAACTTGTTGGAATTTATGTAAGTTTTACAAGTCAAAACCGTTTATATAACACCACAACTTATTTTTACTAAACTACATAAAATCCCTATCCTTTTTATTAATTACCTAAATCCTTTTTTTACAAAAAATACGGATACATCCACAAATCCATAAATATTTGGATACATAATTTTAATTATGTATCTCCCTTTGGTCTAGTTAATGTATTATGTATCTAGACCAAATAGTTTCAGAAATGGATGTATCTCAACTTTAAAATTATGTATCCAGATGCTGATTATGTATTTGAAAATTGTAAAATAAGGGATTATTTGTAATTTAGCAAAGAGTAGGGATAAAGAGTAATTAGGGTAAACTTGTTGGAATTTATGTAAGTTTTACAAGTCAAAACTGTTTACATAACACCACAACTTATTTTTACTAAACTACATAAAATCCCTATCTTTTTTATTAATTACCTAAATCTTTTTTTTAAAAAAATACGGATACATCCACAAATTCATAAATATTTGGATACATAATTTTAATTATGTATCTCCCTTTGGTCTAGTTAATGTATTATGTATCTAGACCAAATAGTTTCAGAAATGGATGTATCTCAACTTTAAAATTATGTATCCAGATGCTGATTATGTATTAGAAAATTGTAAAATAAGGAATTATTTATAATTTAGCAAAGAGTAGGAATAGAGAGTAATTAGGGGTAAATTTGTTGAGATTTGTGTAAGTTTTACAAAAATAAATTTATGAACAAATATTGAGCCCATACACAGCCTGGACTTTTCATCACTAATATTATAAATAAAGAAAATGCGCTTTCCCAATCGAATAAAGTTTGGATTAGATAAAGATTTTCGAACGAACAAGTAATTACACGATAAAAGTCTTAATTGTTAAACTAGGTTATCAGCTACTAATTCAACAAGAATTTTCTATAAGATTTTTATTCTAAGTAGTCATTGTCATATTATAAGTTATAACTAATGCATATTACGAATATATCCAAGGTAGACAATTAATGACAAATATCTTTAAACTCGAGAAATTTTATATTAATACACCTACTAATTACTCATTCTGGAAGGATCACGAGTAAAATAAGACCTAACTAACATATTCTTACTTAAAATCATTTAGACCGACGGATACGGTTTGTCAATTAGAGCACAAATCAGAAAACAAAAGGACCATGGAGGAATTCAAAAATCACCAAGCTGAGACAGAAGATGTTACATTAAGCCGGCAAACCTTACCATTCATGTCGGTTTAATAATATTATTATCATAAATACATTCTTCGTGTCAAATAAAACAAGATTTAGAGCTCCAAATATTATAACCAAAGGGCCGCAATATCTAAGATACGTTTGGTTTAGTGGGGGTCCTTTTAGAGGCTGCTAATTATATCACGGCAATGTCTGATTTGACCCGACCAAACACCCAGAGATAATTCAACTTCGGCATGAATTAAAGGGCGTGTTTTATATTCAATCTGTCCCACTTTATGTGATTTTTTAAAAATCCTTACTCGTAGGAAAAAGTATTTTATTTGTAGTTGTACCTATAGAAATAATGTTACGTGTGTGTCTTATAATTTTTTGTTCATGATGTGAATAGATAGTTTATAGTATTGTCATGTTTCTTTTATTATCTAATGGTGTGTTATTTCATTTTGATATTTATTTTTATGTTTTTTATGTTTGTTATATTGTTATTTGTTCTGGATCGGGCTCTATCGGAAACAACCTCTCTATTTCATCTGAGGTAGTGGTATGAACTGCGTATACTTTACCCTTATCAGACCCCACTTTGTAAGAATATACTAGGTATGTTGTTGTTATTGTTGTAATTTAAAAAAAAAGTCTATCTTATTCTAATTAAAAATAATTTAACTTGAAGTTTTTAGTCTATCTTATTCTAATTAAAAATAATTTAACTTGAAGTTTTCCTTTTAGTCTTAATGAAATAATATACAACCACATAATTTTTTTTTTTTATAATCGTGATTCGACTAATTTCATAGGATATCTTCCACCTCCCACGAGCAACAGATACCAGGTAACAACCACACAAATATTTAAAAATTATTTTAAACCACAAGTTTCAAAAATCTTCTCTTTTTTTTTTTGACATATCGTGTGGTGCGATATAAAGTGGGACGAGGGAGTAATTTATACTTCATCCCTTTAAATTTATTTACTCCTATTTAATTTTAACTTGAAATAAAATTTATTTTAATTTTGTAATCTTAAACAAAAGATATGTTGGATATACTAAAATGTTTTTGAATTTTATAGTCTTAAATATATCAGGTAGAAAGTTGAAACTAAAAGATTACCAGAAAATATATTTTTCATGAAACGAACTAAAAACGAAATTAAGATAAACACAACTTTTATATTACTTGTATGGTAACCATGTGTAGCTACCAACTAGGGATGTACATGGGTCGGTTTGGTTTAGTTTTTCATTAAAAAATTATTAAACCAATTATGTCGGTTTATTCAATCTGTAAATCAAATCAAACCAACATAAAGTCTGTATTTTCAATTTCGATTTCAGTAGGTTCTTTCTGTTTTTTTTTAATTTTTTAATTTCCTCGATTTTTTTACAATTACACTATAAATGAAAGTATAATTGAATTATACGAACTTTAGAAAAAATAGAACGTTTTGAAAATCGAGAAACTACTAATAAATTAGAAAACAAATACTACTAAAAACATAATATAATAAAAAGAATATTCTTTTTCATTTTTTTCTTCTAGAAAAATATTTCGTGTTGTACTGCAATTACTAAGTTCTGTGAATTCTCAATTGGAATGACAAAAAAATTCAATATTTGCGCATAATATATCTAAATTAATTCAAAAAATATTTACAAAGTATATTATAGTTAATATTTTCTATGTATTAGATAGTTAAAATTATATATGTATTACGTCGGTTCGGTTTGAATTCGATTTGACTTTTTTTTGTTAATATCAAATCAAATCAAGAAAGGTTGATTTTTTTTAATGCCAAACCAATCAACCAAAGCACAAGTTGATTTCCTTCTTTTTGTTTGACTTGATTCCTTAGTTCGATTTGATTTTGCGGTTTGGTCTGTATACCTCTGCTACCAACCTTTATATCCAATTAAATACTCCTACTAAAATATACTTCAAAAAATAGTATTCGAGATAAAATATTCTTTCAAATTACATTTTGCTCCTTACCATTCACACACTGATTTATTATTTAATGTATGTATTTTAAATTCAGAGTGAAATGCGAAAACAAATAAGGAAGTAGGAGTAATTTAAAATATTACGTGAGCCATGTCACCGAGGGTTACTATGACCGAGTCCACTTGAGGGGAGACGGATACCCAACCCGAATCTGTGAACATGGAGTAGTTCCGGCATCGTATTTGGTAATTTAACCCGACTACAAACGGGTAAATCCGACCCGGCGAAAGTGGCCTGTTACTTGAACCGCTCTGAGACTCAGATATCCACATCAACGAACAGAACCGGCTCCGATCTTCTCCAACCGGGTTCTCGAATCCAACAGCACAAGCCAGCTCTTCGATCACCTCCAACCCTAGTTTCTCCATTTGGCAGGTAAACTCACGGAGAGAAGTGAACCCCAATTCCATTGAACAAGAGGAGTCGAGACAGAACGACTGCCCGACAACGTTATCTTTATCATCCTCGTCGTCGTCGTCATTGTCGAAGCCCAACGGCCAGTTCTTGGGGATGTAGTGTTGTTTCTCATCATGGGATAAGTTGAAAAGGGACAAAGATTCCGACTCGGCTGATTGAGCGAGTTGAGAGGAGATAGGGTGTTGGGTGAGCTGGAAGAAACCGTGTTGTTTTGCAGCAGAAAGGAGGTTAGAGTGAAGAGTTATTTTCTGTTCGGAGAGAGAGATGAGAGGAGGAGACATGGTGGTTACTGGCGGAGATTGACGGCGACCGGGAATGGAGAGAGAAAGGGTGGGTGGGATACGGTGGAGGAGACGAGATAGAGAATCAGCAGCTTCAGAAGTAGAAAGGAGATTAGTGTTGTTATTAGGATGTGTTGAAGGAGTTGGTGGGGGAGCAGTAGTGGTGTCATAGGGAGTAGGAAGGTGATGGAGGTGGTGTTGATCGTGGGTAGACGACGCCATGTTTCGGCCTTTGATGCTATGGAGTTTCGTCTTTCCTGTATATATGCCTACTAGTAGTACAAGAGAGCGGGTGGAGATGGTAGGTTGGTCATAAATATTTGAGGACTAATTAATTAAAGATGGAACCAACGAGGCGTCTAAAATACATTCATTTTAATGGATAATTTCCATTTTTTTCTTTTCACAAGGGCCATTTTCTAAGTACCACATCATACCGGACGGATAATTATATCTACCGGTCCAATTTATGCTTATTCACTATCAAATGTACTAATCCGCTAACTAATTAATAAGATATCGACTGGTTTAATATTGACTGGTTTATTGAGAGGATTCCTTACTTCATACAATGGAGATTGATCCTAAGCTTAGCTCACATGAGCAGAGAAACGGAAAGACTGAAGAGAGAAAGGAACAAGTTTGGGAAAACTGCTTAACTGATATTCATCAGGAGCATGTGAGTATTTATAGAAGAGGATTACAAAATATCTAATAATTACCTTACAGCTGTCAGTGAGCTGTCCTGCTATATCAACTAACCAATCATATGCATTAGTACAATTAATTAACTAATCTAACTATATTCTAGTTAATCTTAATCTTAATACCCCCCCTCAAGTTGGAGGTGTGGAGAACACAAACAACTTGTGAAGTGCAGCAGAATGCTTGATTCCTGTGAGAGCCTTGGTCAACACATCTGCTAGCTGAAAATCTGAAGAAATATGGTGAAGTGAAATGAAACCAGCTTGCAACAAATTTCTTACAAAATGACAGTCCACTTCAATGTGCTTAGTCCTCTCATGGAACACAGGGTTTCTTGCAATATGAACAGCTGACTGACTATCACAATACAGTTCAATAGGAGATGGCAGGATCACTGTAAGTTCTTCAAGCGGTCTGCTCAGCCAGACCAGCTCCCCTGTCACCTTTCTTAAGGCTCTATATTCGGCTTCTGCTGAGGACAAGGATACAGTTTCTTGCTTCTTGGACTTCCAACTCACAGGACTATTACCCAGCAAAACAATATAACCACTAACTGATTTTCTGGAATCTAGACATGCAGCCCAGTCAGAATCACAATATGCTTTGACAACGTATGTTGGATCATGTGACATGAAGATGCCTAGTGTTGGATCAGACTTGAGATACCTTAGCAAATGAAACACAGCTTTCAAGTGCGGTTCCCTGGGATCCTGCATAAACTGGCTCAAATGTTGTACACCATAGGCTATGTCCAACCTGGTGTTGGTAAGAAAATTCAGCTTGCCAATGAGTTTTCTATAATAGGTAGGATCTGATAAAGGTCTCCCTTCCTTGGCATATAATTTCTGTGTGGGATCAAGTGGTGAAGGACAACTAGTCATACTTGAAACATGATAGCTCTTCAGCAAATCCAACAAGAACTTTCTTTGGGAAATAATCAACCCATCCTGCTTATAAAGGACCTCCATCCCAAGAAAGTAATGTAGTTTACCTAAGTCTTTGATCCTGAATTTTTCATGTAAAAAACTCTTGAGTTCCTCAATCTCAGAGTTGTGTGTCCCCGTCACAATTATATCATCTAGATAAACTGCTACAAAGATAGTTGAACTTGCAGTCTTCTTGTGAAAAAGAGAGTAATCATTCATTGAATGGGTGTATCCTCTAGAATAGAGTGCTTCAGTCAACTTATCATACCACTGTCGACTGGCTTGTTTCAAGCCATATAGTGACTTGTTGAGCTTACATGCGAGCCCTGGACTATCTACTACAAGACCTGGTGGTACCTCCATGTATAACTCTTCATGTAAGTCACCATGGAGGAATGCATTGTTAACATCAAGTTGAAAAATATCCCGTCCTTTCTTGACTAAAGTAGCCAGTAATGCCCTCACAGTCGTCATTTTGACAACAGGCGAAAAGGTTTCTGTGTAATCAATCCCAGCTTGTTGAGTGTATCCTTTAACAACCAATCTTGCTTTGAATCGTTCAACAGTCCCATCAGCTTTATGTTTCACTTTGTACACCCATCTGCACCCTATTGCCTTCTTACCATGAGGCAGAGTCACTAAGTCCCAAGTATGATTTGTATGAAGAGCTTCAAACTCTTTAGTCATGGCCAGTTGCCAATCAGGGTTCACAGCTGCCTCTTCAAAGGATGAAGGCTCACTGTCATTGCTAATGTTTCTCACAAGTGTCTGACTCTCATGATTCAAGACATCAGTTGAAATGTGCTGGTGATTTGAAAATAAGGCACTGAGGCTAGTGGTTGTAATATTTGGTGTAAAACTAGTGGCTGATGTTTTTCTGGTAATATCAGGTACAACGTAATCATGAAGGTATGTAGGTAGTTTATGAGTCCTAGTTGGTCTACTAGGTGGTGCAACAAATTGTGGATATGATCTGTAGGAACAGAAGGTGAGAAGTGTGAATCAGGTGGTTGGTCAGGTAAAGAATCAGATGGTACGTCACTTGCACCATTTATACTGTCATCAGCATTTACCACTACTTGGTGTCTAACTGTAGTGTCATCAATGTGCATGAAGGGTGCAGGATGAAATGAAGGAGGAAAAGAAGACATATAGAAACAAGAGTGAAAGGAAAAATATTTTCTTTAAAAACTATATCTCTAGAAATGTGAATCCTTTTTGTGGTCAGATTTAGAACCTTGTACCCTTTGGAACCAAAAGGATATCCTAAGAAAATGTGGGGTGTTGCTCTGGTCTGGAACTTGTCTCTTTGATTCTTTGGAATAGTAAGATAACAAAGGCATACAAATGTTCTCATATGGGAGTATGATGGCTGAGTTTTGTACAACAGTTCATAGGGGCATTTTCCTTTAATGTGAAAGGTGGGAAGTCTATTGATAATATATGTAGCACACAGTATACATTCTTCCCAGTATTTTATTGGTAGCTTGGACTGAAAAAGGAGTGCCCTGGCAGTTTCCAATAGGTATTTGTGTTTCCTTTCCACCACACCATTTTGTTGTGGTGTATAAGGACAAGTTCTTTCATGAACTATTCCTTTGGATTTCAGATAGGATGAGGTTTCTGCATTTATAAACTCAAGTCCATTGTCTGTTCTTATAGACTTGACAGTAGTGTTAAACTGATTTTCAATCATGGAAATGAAGATTTTAATTGCTTATAAAGCATTACTTTTGCAAGTCAATAGCTGAGTCCATGTACATCTACTGTGATCATCAACAAGAGTGATGAAATACTTGTAGTTATCATGAGTGGCTATATGGTAAGGTCCCCACAAGTCAATGTGAAGCAACTGGAAGTTCTTGGTTGTGGTGTTAATTCTGTGAGGGAATGGTAATCTTTCTTGTCTTGCCATAGGGCAAATATTACAAATAAAAGGTTGGTTTCTGGAGAAAGTTTCAGGTATTGATGGAATACCCTTCATTTTCACAAAGGGGACATGTCCAAGTCTGTTGTGCCACAGTAGATTCACATCGTATTCATGAGACATAAAAGAAGCAGGAAAAGGGAACTGAATTTCATTCATTGAACCAGGATCTTTTACAATGGACTGATGAGAGCACTTATTTGTACCTAGATTGCTATTTATAGTGGAATGGAAATGACAATGTGCTCTATGATTACATGCATTAGAGAAAATAGACTTGGTCACAGATTTTTGAAAACTAGAGTCTGAGGTGGAAGTATGGGTAGCTGAATAGTTGTTGTTCTTCAAACACTTAGAGCAGAGAAAGTAAAGTCCATCCTTATCTTCACCAATCTCCAGAGGCCTCTTCATTGAAGGGGCCTGCGGAATACATGAAGTTTTAGTGAAGGACACCATACTTTTAGGCATGGATGCAGTGAGTGAATTAATAGACACGAGGTTGTACTTAAAAGAGGGCACAAATAGTACTTTATGCAAGACAATATTTGATGCAAGAATTACACTACCAATCTGATTTACCTTCACCTTATAACCATTTGGTAAGACTATAAGCAAGGGATAAGGAAGGGAGGTGATGTTAGTCATAGAATCTCTGTTGAAGGTCATGTGATTAGAGGCTCCTGAGTCTAAAATCCAAGAGTCATGCTTGTTTTTGAAACACCTGCAAGTCAGTTTACCAAAATCAATAGAAGAGGTGCAGACTATTATACCTGCAAAGTTGGCATTGCCATTCACATGATCAACATTGTTGTTGTTGGCACCTTCTGCATGAGATCCATGCTAGAACTGTTGCAACAGACTCATAACATGTCCATATTGTTCCTTTGTCAAGATCATATTCTGATCATTCCCATATTCTCCCTTCCTTGCAGATCCCACATCTGAAACAGATCCATGCACATCAGCCATGAGGCCTTTCCCTTTGTTGAGTCTGAAATTCTGATTATTCTTCTGATAGCCACCTTGAAAGATCTGAGGATTGTTGTACGTGCCTTGATTATTTGCTTGTGGATACCCATGAAGCTTGTAGCACTTGTCCTTAGTGTGTCCTGGCCTCTTGCAATAGTCACATATAACATGAGGCCTATTTCCATTATAACCAGTGTTTTGGTTGTAATTTGTTTTAAAATTTTCACCTCCACTTGAGTAACTTGTGCTTCCTGAGGAGTATCCAGATCTGGGATTCCTTGAGCTGCTCCCTCCCCTATAAGTTCCTCCACTTGCACTGAACGTAGTAGATTCGAGATTCACTCCAGTTGAACTTCTGGCATTAAAGGAAGCAGAGTCCGTAAAAGCCTGATTGCTTGGGTTAATCTCTCTTTGTCTCTCCTCCTGCACTAATAATGAAAAAGTTTGTGCCAATGTTGGTAATGGATTCATCATGAGTATGTTACCTCTTACTGCAGTATAAGCCTCGTTTAGTCCCATGAGAAATTGAACCAATTTTCTGTCTTGTTCTGCCTTGTAGAAGTGTTCCCTTGCACCACAAGTGCAATCACAACTACACTTAGCATTTGTGTGCAAAGTGTTCAGCTCTTCCTATAACTTCTTCATCCTCGTGTAGTAGGCAGTGATGTCCAATGTACCTTGTGACAATTCACTTATCTCCCTTTGAACTTGGTAAAGCTTTGCACCATTGGTCTGATCATATCGATCATCCAGTTCCTTCCACAACTCAAAAGAACTGCTCACATACTCTACACTATCCGCAATCTCCTTGGCTAAAGAATTCAAAATCCATGATGTGACCATATTATCACACCTTTCCCATTGACGATATCGCGATGTACCTGGGTCTGGTTTCCTGCATTCTCCATTGACAAAACCAACTTTGTTCTTAGTGGAGAGGGCTCTAAGAACACCTCTTATCCACGATCCATATCCCACACCATCGAAGGGAGTTGGTACCAACACAACACCTGGATTATCAGAAGGGTGCATATACATGGGAGAACTAGTATCTTCTCCAATAGAAACTCCATTACGAACGCCTGTAGCACCAGTATTCGATGGCTCGCCACTCGGTGTCGCCATTAAAGGTCAATATTTGAGATTAAGAGGAAAAAAAATGTGTATACAAGGTGTTCGATACAATACGTACTACGCAGCCAACAAAGAGAACAGACAATCGAGTGCACATAAACACACAATCACCGCAATGAGAGAAGAACTAAACGAACAATGTCAATACTGAAAAATAGTCGATTTCCATCTCAAAAGCAACTACAAATTCGACAATTCAACTGCAAAGATGAATGAGAATTCGAAATCTACTTCGAATTCAACAATTCAACCGTAAATTGAGCAAGAAAAGTAGAGATTACCGATCGATAATACCGGCTCTGATACCATGTTGAGAGGATTCCTTACTTCATACAATGGATATTGATCCTAAGCTTAGCTCACATGAGCAGAGAAACAGAAAGACTAAAGAGAGAAAGGAACAAGTTTGGGAAAACTGCTTAACTGATATTCATCAGGAGCATGTGAGTATTTATAGAAGAGGATTACAAAATATCTAATAACTACCTTACAGCTGTCAGTGAGCTGTCCTGCTATATCAACTAACTAATCATATGCATTAGTACAATTAATTAACTAATCTAACTATATTCTAGTTAATCTTAATCTTAATATGGTTAATTAGCAATTATCGCAAGATGTATTGGCTAAATTTAAAAGACAATAACATGAAACTTCCACAAATGAAATTAAAATTACAACTTACAGTTCCGTTGCACAATTAATTTTGCAAATATAAAACAATGAAACCTTTGTACTCTGTTCATCTCAATTTATGTGATTTAGTTTGACTTGACACGGAGTTTAAGAAAGAAAGGAAGACTTTTAAAACTTGTGGTCTAAAATAAGTTATAGATGTTTGTATGGTTGTAAATTATTTCATTAAGGGTAAAGTGAGTATTTTAAAGTTAAATTGTTACTCCCTCCGTTTCAATTTATGTGATGTAGTTTGACTTGACACGAAGTTTAAGAAAGAAAGAAAGACTTTTGAAACTTGTGGTCTAAAATAAGTCATAGATATTTGTGTGACTATAAATCATTTCATTAAGGGTAAAATAGATATTTTAAAGTCAAATTATTACTAAATGTAGAAATGTGTCGTTCTTTTTGGGACTGACTAAAGAAAAGTGTGTCATATAAATTGGATCAGAGTGAGTACTAAATATAAAAATGTGTGATTCTTTTTGAGACTGACTAAAAAAGAAAGTGTATCATATAAATTGGGACAGAGGGAGTATGTTATATGGAGAAAGCAACCAGCAGAATCAATAACTTAGTGCCAAGTTCTCCATATTTAAAACGCGTGTGTAATGTTAACATTGCCTAAAATCTATTGTTAATTGTAAACGTCAATTTAGTATAAAAAGGAATATTTGAGCCAAAAGGTTAATATTGAGGGCATATTTGACCCAAAATATCTATGTCGAGGGTATTGCTGGCCTGAAAGATAAACGGAGGGTAATGTTATATCAAATTTCATAGTTCGGGGACATTTTAGATTCTTCTCTATAAATTTAATGATAGTTGTAGGAGCTACGCCTGAGATACATAACATAAAGACTATTAATACTAAGCAAATATTTGGTCATAAATTTTTAAATATTTTTAGAAAATCAGATTTGGGTGAAGTTTGGATTGAAATTTCAAAATTTGTTTTGCCATAGTTTTTGAAACATAGTTCACCTTATTTTTTAACTCTCTCTCTCTCTCTCTCTCTCTCTCTATATATATATATATATATATATATATAGAGAGAGAGAGAGAGAGATATTTAACAGAAGTAGATATGACTAATAACGGTGAAATTTTCTACTGTAGTCCAGACTTTATGATAAATTCATCAAAATTTAGAAAATATATTAAAATTGAGATTCAGACCAAAGGATACGAAGACATGAATAGTGGTAATAATCTTCTAGTTTGTTTAGGATTTATAGGAAAATTAGCATAATAGTAGCACTAAATTCAAACTAAAAGTAGAAGATGTGGTAGGCTTAATGGGAAATAAAGACATAAAGTTAATGAAACTCTTAAAAATAGATCCGGAAACTTATGCAGGATTAGAATGGAATCTAGAAAACTCTAAAAAGCAAAAAGTTTTTAAACCAACAGACCACTTAATGTACATAAATAGAAAAGGACAAACATTAATAAGATTTATTGACTATAATACTGAAACACAAAAAGATGAAGAAATAGAGGAAATAGAAAGAACATAAATGATGATTATAGAAGTCATACCGGAAGAATTTGAAGTAAACTTAGCTATTCAACAGGCTATAGAATTATTTAATAATAATAAAAATAAGGTCTTTAAATGCAAAGGATGCAAAAAAAGACAACTAGACATCTCCCAAGTAGGGGAACATTTTAGAAATTGTGAGTTAAGAACAGATAACTTAGGCTATAGAAGAGAAGATAATTATAGTGACTTTAAAGAAAATGATACAACAAAAAGTGTTAAAGAATTTATGGAATCGGCCTCAACAAGTTCAAGTATACCAAGCCGTATATTACAGCTAAGATTTCTGCGTCTACACTGCTCATATTACCCTTTTCCTTATATTTTCCGCTCTGATATGCACATATTCTTTCATCCTTTTTATCACTATATTTGTTACCTTTTGCTTTTAGGATGGCCCCCCCATCCCTCGAAGCTACCGTCGGTTTCTATTATTAAATAATCCGTCTTATATATATATATATATATATCATTTTTAGACTTAGTTACGAAGATCTATCAGTGCAAAAAATACATAACGATGATTGTAATCAACAATTCTTTAATATAATCTTTTCACATTCTACGAGCAATTCCTACGCGGCTAGCATGCATTTTCAGATCAAATGACCGAATATATTAGAGAGAAATTAGTTGGAGTCATAAAGAGATGAGCTGTTTTATAAAATATAAAAGTTTTTGGTAAGTTTTAAATTTTTAAAAGAAATCAATAATTATATTTTAATCCCAAAACAAGGTTTTTACAGATTTTAGGATTTGATTGTCAAAATCTACCAAAACTAAACAAATTCTATGTTCGAACAGATTTTTACCATTTTTTTTTTTTAAAAAAAGTACTTTCAAATCTATGATCAAATGGGACTAAGGTAGGAAAAAGAGTGATTTTTAGGTTTTATTTGTAGTTTTGGATAATACTCATGATTTTAATATCATTTTCGTTTGCATACTGATATGCCCAAATTACACTTTCCTTAAGAAGTATAAGTGGCCGTTGACAAATATATAACCCAACAAAGGCTGGGGTCGAATCCCATAGGGAATATGGTGAACACTAAGTCGTTTGCGATTTAAGTGACTATTAGTCTACAATTTTCGTAAAATTGGGGGGGGGGGGTTATAATAAGTGATTTGGAATCAACGTCTAACTTATTTTTAGTAACAAATGTGAAATTAAAGGAGTATGAATCAATAAAGAGATTAAACTAGGATTGCGTTCACCATGGCTTTATAACATTTTCTAGTTAATATTGATAATAGATTCTTTTAATACATGTAATGAAAGGCAATTGAACTCAAATATAAGTCTAAACGTTTCTCAACCTAATTAGATGATTTTTCCTTTAATTCCTTCGAACTTAAAGAGATGAAAATAGGAAACTCAATTTTAGCCTCAAGTTGATTAATCTCGCTAGAGCATTACCCATTAGACGGAGGTTAAAAATCCCAAATTCTCATTGTAATCCTTTTTTCCAATTTTAACCTCTTATTTCAAACAAGTTAAACCTAGGGCTTGTTCTAATGTTTGCAACCATTAGAAATCTGTTAAAATGAAAAGAATAACAATAAATTCACACGTATTATTCAAATCCACAACGAAATCAACCGTAGCATTGTTATTTTGTCATGGATCCCACAATCCTAGTTGTAGGGCTTTAGCTGCTCATAACTATAAAAGAAAATACAGATAAAAAAGTCATAGATGAAGATTTACCCTTGCAAAATATGAATTCAATGATCAATTCTCTTCAAAGAGTGAATAAAGGTTCTAAAAACTCAAAGGATATTCAAAACTAAGAGTATATTCAACTGTATAACGTAAGATATCTCAAAAAAACCTAGTAGCAGCTATTTGTAGTATAGGAAAACTTGGGATTTAAAATAAAAATTGGACCTTGTCCGCCTAGCACTGACGACCTATGGTGACGGCTCGTCACTTAGGTTGTCACTTGTTTCTCTAATGCGCTGGATTCTACTTAAGACCGACGACCTCGAGTGAAGGCTCGTCACTCAACTATTGATAGGCTCACATTATGCTTCAGCTTGGCAAGATGGGTGACAGCTCGTCACCTAGTTGACAACTCGTCACTTTGGGTCGTCACTTGGCTCTTTAGCTCAGTTTCTCTTGTTTTGCTGCTTGTTACCTTTTTCTGCATAAAGAAGTAAACATTATTAAAAACAATAAAAGTTTCTTAAGAAGTTACAATTATTCCTAGTCAAAAACCTCAAATGTGCTATCAAAATGCCAGCACATCACATACCTTCTCCCTTTTTTAGTTAGTTTGGTAGAGATTGACACATTCTCTTTATTTAATTACTTAATTACCAATTTTTGCTTTGTTGTATAAGTACTAAACCATTGTCAAAAAAATATTATATTACTCCATTGTCAAAAAAAATATATTATTACTTCATTATTGTGATCTCTTGCTACTTTTTATAATTTCTTTGTCTTAGTTATATGGCACAATTTAGATTTTCAGAATCAATTTTTTTTTAAAATTTGGTTGTGAATTGAGATAAAAATTTTTTTTAAAATAAAATTTATGTATTTGAAAATTATGTAAAATATACTAAAGGTCAGAATAATTGATTAATTAAAATATTCAAAAGGCATATAAAACAATTGCAGTAAAAAAATGTTCAACTCTTGAAATTCGAAAGTTGCCAAATATATTGAGAAGATAGAATACATATCTAGTTGCTTGTATATTATGAATAACTGGGTATTTGGGGGTCCCGTAAAGATGAGGTGACGAGTATCTATATGAGTACCAGTGTTTATTGTTGGGTTAAAAGTAATAAAATGAGCAACTTAACTGTTCTCTCTACTTTTTGACATGTTTATGGCAAATTTTATTGATAAATGACTTTTTAATCATGCATAAATTGATAGTGAGTACCTACTTGAGGGTTTGACTCATGTTAGGGGAATTTGATGGAATAATTGAGGTTAGTAACTACTTTAGGTATAAAGAGATTGGGGATGTAAATAAAGAAGTTATATAGAGGACTTTTGGCATGATTACTATGTATTATGAGCGAAAGTGAACTTCTGAACATGCTTATTGATGAGTATATTTCTCTTATGAGTGTTTGAATCTAATTGTGCTATAATCGAGAAAGGTAGGAAACTTTTCGTGTAAAGCATGTTATGGGTTGAGTGAATTCTCAATATTTACATTATTTGGATTGAGTATCATCATTGTGATGCCCGAGTGGGGCTTGTGTTGACTCTATGATTGCTTATAGAGCTTATTATGATTGTGATGCCCGAGTGGTGGCTAGAGTGCTTATTATCATTGCGATGCCCGGGTGGGGGCTTGTGTTGACCTTATTATTGGCTAGAAAGCTTATTATCATTGTGATGCCCGAGTAGGAGTTTTGTTGACATCGTTAGTGTATTACTCAGTTCTTTTTCTATTGTGGTGCCCGTGTTGGGGACTTATATCATGATTTACTGAGATTTGACTGTCTTGGATTCATTTATACCATTATTGAGCTAATTATTATGCATTGTTGATTTTACCATGACCATGCATACTCATTCATTATTTCATGATTCATGGAACTGGTATCACTAAGAAACACTGATTTTTGAAAGAAAATGAACTATTTAATAAAATGTCTTAGCCGAGGGATATGCAGCAAGGTTGATTGATAAGATTATGATTAGTATATGGGTTGAAAACCCCCCATGGGTCCTCTTTTGTATGCTTAGGCTCGAAAGGTGTATACAGGTTGTTTGGCCATTGCATTTCTTCTCATAACGCTGCATTGCATTGCACTTTATCTTGGGTGATATCATGGTTGAGATATTATTATATATTGTGTATTGGTTATGACTTGATTCATTGAAACTATTGTGTCACATCTGTTGGTTGCATGATATGCATTTTTTATATCTTATCCTGGATTGCTATTTTGGTATGTTGAGTGGATGTAATCTACAGTGTTGGTAAAATTTTCCCATGATGTAACAAACCTTTTTGTAGTTATGGGTAAGTCTAGCATGCTAAAATTTGGGTTAAGGTTTTCCTTGAGAGTTAGAAATTTTCAGGCTAGGCCAGTCTTGGATAAAATACGAACGTGGTATGGTCTAGGGTAATCCGAAAATGGATTAGTTAAAGGTTATATGTTTTAAGTTGATTTTATGATAGCTAAGACGATAAGAAATCTGTAGGATCTTTCAAAAGTGAATTTGGGTGAGTAGAACTTTCGATATCAAATTTGACATAAAGGGGTTGGTTTGTGATGTCAAAATTTGAGTGTGTTTTGTAAAAAAGGTAAAACTGGGAGAAATCTTGAGTTCTTGCCTCACCTACCCCGCTATAGCGGGTGGCAGGCTGCTACCACTGCACCGCTATAACAGGAATATTTTTGCTATAGCGGGAGTCTGCTTTGGTCAATCTCGCCATAGCGGGAGGATCCCGCTGTATTGAGACAGCTATAGCGGGATAAGGCCACTGTTGATACCCAATTTTTTCCTTCCTATACCCAACTTGGGCTGCTATTTGAATAATAATGTCTTTTAGACCTTTTTCAAAAAATTAAAATCTTTTATATAGTTATTTATACATTTAAACAACTAGTCATATATTTTATTATTTTTGACATTTCTTAAATTCAAAATTTACAAGTGTATTATTTATCATTATTAATTTCATACACAATTCATAAATATACATATTTTAGTTAAATAACGTCTCATTTTGAAATGTAACTTTCCACAATTTTCGTACTTTATTTATGATTAATTCCAAAATAATATGTTTTATTTAATATTTATGGTACTATATTTATTTTCACTGTTATTTATTTGTCGAATTATATCTATGGTCTTATATTTATTAAATAACAAACCAATTCTATTCTGATTTTCCCCAATTCATTTAAATTTTAGCCATTTTGTATTTTTTTCAACCAACAAAGTTACTTTATTAATGCAAAAACTAATTTAAAAAGTTAAGAGATGCAGAAGCATAACTAGTTAAAAGATTCTAGTTTATAAAAGGAGAAGAATATGACAAGCATTGGAACGACATCTATGGATAGCTTGGGGCTTCAAACCCTTGGTACTCCAATCCAATTTGTTGGGAAGACTATTATTGCAGAAGCGCTAGCAATTCAGATTGCATTGGAAAACGCTCAAGAAAATGGATGGACAAAGATGTAACTCTTATCAGATGCAAAGAATGTAGTGGATATGGTTCTAAAAAGGAGTGTAGTTTCATGGGAGATAGAAACCACTTATGAAGATATCTGAAAGATTATGAGTTTGTTTGAAGAAGTTTAAATTACACATATTCCTAGATCTTGGAATATGGTAGTGCACAATCTAGCCAAATTTTCTATTACATTGTTAGACAAGTTAGGTTGGGTTTCCTGTGGGGTACCAAGGGCTTGAAGCAAATTCCCAAAGCTATCCATTGCTGCCTTTCCAATGTAATCGGATACATGCTTGCTATTTTATATTCGATTGATATCAATTTTAGCCTATATTGATTCCATTGACCCAATTTCAATCCCCAATTCAATTTTAAATAAACCTAATTCCATGAGCCAATCCGAATGACCTAGATCTGACCTATCTCTTTAATTTTAATCCCAGCCGTTCATCTCATATGATTAACGACTGAGAATTTAATCCCAATTTCTTTCCTTTTCATTAATTTCAAACCCCTAAATTGCAAAATCTCTAATCATTTTTCTCCTCCAAACCACCTCTCTATACTCTCTTCTCTTTCTCACTAGAAAACCCCATCACCGCCGCACCTCAATCGTCGATAAACTCCACTCACCAGCACCATCCTTCTCTGCCGACTCACCTTCTCCGACAAGCCAACCAAAAGCTGCTCCACCAGCGAGACACCATCGCTGCCTACCCCTTCTTCAATTTCCTTATCTTCTTCACTCCGGCCAACCATGGCCAGTGAAAACCCATCTCCGATCTTCTCTCCAAAAAATCGGCGCACCGAATAAAGCATCAATAATCAGAAATAATGAAAGCCGTCCATTTTATTTCAGTTTCCATTCAAGCTTCAAGAATGTAATTTCAATTCTCATGAATCTGTCCCAAGTATGATCTTTTGTGTTCGTAATTATGCTCAATTGCCATTTTTTTTGTCACCTCAATTAATCTTTTCTTTCTTTAGAAAGATTCGCAGATGCGAAATACATGACGTTTGGATATAAATTTTGCTTAATCCTTTCTCTGCGAATTTCATGACGTTTTGATATGAATTTTGCTTAATCCTTTCGATTTAGTGCTTATATATCCCCGTGGATTGTTATGTATGGAAAACCCCAAATTTCATGGACTTGGTCAACCATATCTTTGTGGTACCAAATTTTACATGTGTTCATGGGTTTACTTTGTTTGAAATCCTGTTTAGCAGCTCTATGTATTTTGGTCTATATTTACACTATTTTTGTTTCTCACTTAACATGATTTGGACGAAGTTTTGGGTGTGACGGATATGGTTACCTGAAGGTTTGACTATGTGTATCAATTCAAATTTGATGAAGATTTGATATTTGTCTGGGAGTTTTGACATCGGCTCTATCTATTCTGAATCACAACGGCCTTGGAGCTCCATGTTTCTGGTAAACTTATGATTGATTATTGCGTTTGTAACAGTTTCTGGGTAATCTGATTATGTAAAATCACCTTTTACCCTTCTCAAATCATTAATAACTGGTGGTACTGGGCTCTTTGACAATCTTAGATTCTTAATTTATTTACTAATTCATTTTAGCATGTCTTTATTCCTTTCAATTGATTTTTCTATCTATATTGAGGTAGGATAGATTTTAAATTTGATTATTTATGGAAATCCTTGATTCATAAGTCATTAGTGATTATTTATTGAATTCGTCGGGACTGACGGGGTTCAAACTTGCAGTTTTTGCCTTGACAGGGTGGTGCTCTGACCGATTGAACTACAATCCCGAGAAAATTAGGTGTACAACCTAAAATCAATTTAGATTCGAACTATTTAGTTTTGATTGACTCTAGCATGCTTTTAATTGATCCCTTTCCGTTGATGAACTCTAGCCTGCCTTAAGAGTTGACTATATAAGGTAAATATCATATGATTTTCTCTCTATCTATTTGTCTACCTTTTATTTATAGTTGGGATAGATTTTACTTTTTTATTTGTGACAATTATGATATGACTTCCTCACTTAATTGATTCTTCCAGGCTCTTTAAGGAAAATAATTTCAGGATTGACATCTCTTAATTATTCTCTTCCCTTTACTGATTGTTTTTATTTCACTATATAATTCATACCTCTCTTCACTATTTTGAGGCAGAGACTTTGGGTCTCACTTACACTTACTCTTAAGCGCTTTCAAGCACTACTCTCTCCGACACTAAAAATACTTTAAGCTTTTATTCTTACTTTTGCTGATTACACACAAAGTATTTTAAATTCTCATCTTGCTGGGGTGATAAAGGTGTTGATTCATGAATTTGCTTTGCTGTTTTGCCACTCTCATCTTGCCTACTGTTGAAATTGAACCTTCTTGCTTGTGCTGCTACTGGTATGTTCTCTTAAACAAGGCTTTGATGATTATGTTCTAGCCATGACTTTAAGTGTTCTAGTTGCCTCCTAAACTATCGAGTCGTTGAATGTGACTAGTTTAGGGTCAGTATTTATTTTGTTTTTTTAGATGGACTGTTATCGATCATTCAGAGGTTTTGTTTCCTTTTTTGTGCTTTTGGATATGCTTTTGTGTTTAACAGGTGTTTTGATCGAGTTTGGTTGAAAACAAAGAGTTTGCCTGGGATTGGAGGGACATTAAAGACTTTCCAATTAGCCTTTAGCTTATTTTTCTTTCCTGTTTCATTCATTCGATTATTGTAATAGTTACTGTATAAATTTCTACTGCGTAATGAAATATTATGGGACTTTTGGGGGCGGGGATGCTTGCTAATGTTACTTGTATGCTTGGACAATTTACTTTAAAGCTCTAGATGCCATGTCTATAGAAATTGCTAAACACTGTGCCTATAGGAGAATTTCATTTGAAAGCATGTTTCTGTTTGGCATTAATTTACTGATAATGAGAATTTTTGAATATGTTTGAATGGTTTTGACAACAATCCACTATGTCTTAGAAATCATGTTCATAGGTTATTAAGTGATTCTAGCAAAAACATGTTCATGTGAGTTATAAAATAATTTCATCACTTTGTTCACCTAGAAACCACGTATCTAAGTTTAATAATAAGTTCTCAACATGTTAAATTATTTTCCCACTTAGACATCATGCTATAGGATTATTAAATAATTTTCAGTATGTATTTTAATATTTTTCACCTTAGATATCATGTTTCTAGGCTTTGTCAATAAATTAATTATTTCTCACTTAGATGTCATACTTATAGGCTTAACAGTAGGTTTCCAACATATTTATTTTGATAAAAAAATGCATAGAAATCATGGCTATAGATCGTTATGTTAATTTTTATCATATTTTGCTTAATATTACACGACTAGAAAACCACGCCTATAGGTATTAATCATATAAGTTTGTTAATTATTTGGCATGTTTATCACCTAATCGACCTTAATTAATCTAGAGGCTTATTTGAAACCGATGTATGCTACTTGCCAAGTCTTATTTGTTTTGTTTGATGTTAACACCGAGTCTATATAAGCAACCTAAGATTTTCTTTGTGTCTAGATCTTTATCCAAAATAGATCATCCAATGCCTCTTGGAAATTAAGATTTGGGTGGGTAGGCATCTTAGGGAACACTAGTTTTATCATTTTCTTTAGTGCGCTTCTAGGATAATAACAACTTAATAACCAAACAAGGTGGGATGGGTAAATAAATGGAACTGATGGAAGTTGACCCGAACAAAATATAACAATGCAGCATACGATATTGTCGTCCGTTAATAAGTCGGGCACTGATCCGAATAGGATAAAATTATCCCTTATCTGTGACTTCGTTTATCTTCAACTAATTCCCTTTTACTTATTTTTGATTTTTTGCATGTCTCTTTTATCTTGGGGTAGTTTAAAATCGTTAAACATTTTGGCTATATTATTTTGCGCCTTCTCTCTTCTCGCTTATCTAATATTTTCTTTTTATGTTTTATTAATAAATACGATCTGTTTCTCTATCACCTAGATTGGTACTATTATATAATAATCGAGTTGTATGCCTAGCTTATTCATTATTAATTTCTAATTTTTCATATTTAGAACCTAGTTAATGTTAGTTAGTTAAGAATCAAGTGACTTTGTCTATCACGTAAATCCCCCACGTAATGTATGAATTCGGTCGGGACTCACATGTGTGGATCTTGAAAGGTGCTTAACGCCTTTCTTATGAGGTAATGTGAACCCTTATCTGAATTTCTGGTGACGTAGACTAATAAATATTGGTAATTAGTTTGGGATGGTGCCCTAACACACCTTAATTCGTTAGGTGGCGACTCTCTATTTTTAAACCATCCTACAAAGAGTTGTTACATTGAATCTCGCTTTTCGCCAGAAAAATGGAGAGAGATAATATGACGACTCAGCTAGGGATACTTAGGTTCTAACTATTCCAAATTCATGTGTTATATGGGATTTTATGCTTTCTTTCTGCCTTTTTTTTTATGAATAATCTCTTTCCTTTCGTCCTTTATTTGTCTCCTTGAGTAGTTAAATTCTTCCCATATTTAGTATTTTTGATTTTTTTTCTTTATGTGAGTTGTTTGCCTTAACATGTTTCTTGAATAATTTCCATGATAACTCTCTTTCCTTTTTTCATTATTTTTTTTGCCTTAAACATTTATTTTTTCTTTCCATGCTTATCCACTTTCTTATCCCTTTTACTTGTTCACATGCGTATCTAAAATGTGTACACTTTCTTATCCCTTTTACTTGTTCACTTGCGTATCTAAAATGTGTACATGTTACATCCTCCTCCTTATCCCATTACATATTTATGTTCTTTCGATGTTCCTCGTATTTGTTATCTTCTTTACCTTACTTCCTTAATTATGAATGTAATATTTCCAATGTTATTTATTTATCATTTTCCTTAAATGATCTAAATGTGTTAATGCTTTTTCATTATATACTTCTTGTTACTGCTTTATATAATTGATATTCCATTCATACTTTTTTTCCACTTGGGAACTTCACACTTTCACACACTATACACTATACTCGGATGTTGTGCCTTCGCACTTCTCCAAAATTCTCTTCAAAATCCTATTATAGAGAGTTGGCTAAGACTTGATGAAGCAGATAGTTTTACTACCATGGGATCACGTGCCTTCTCGCATAAGAATACCCTAGTTCGTGTCTACCCAAATCTTAGAAAATTCTAAGTCACGCATGTATTAATCATTATGTGCTATGTATTTACTATTCTTATTTAAATTGACATTCGACTCATACTGCGTATCCAACCACCATTTAAATTTCTCTAAGTCTCAACTTTCGAACTATTTCTAACGTGATTCTTGTTCCAACAAGATACGTAGGCAATCCTGTATAAGGATGCGGTCCCTTTTTTTCATTCTTTTACAAAATATCCTCATATTTAAAAATGTGAAACAATCTTTATCATTCAAATAATTTTTTCCATCAAATCTTATATCCTTTCCTTCTTTCGTCTTCTCATAATATCGTAAGAGTGAAAACTAGAACATTTTTTGGATTATTCAAATGATTTTCACAATCTTTCAAATTCTCCAACTATTTCAAACTAAGTTGAAAATTGGGCACATTTTTTTTTTTTTTAAAATCATCAGTTCTCCCCCCATTTTCAAAATAAAATATCTTTCAATATTCTATGTATCTTTTAAATACCTTATCATTATTTACTTGTTCACCCCATCAATTTTACGTACGATCTTAGTGTTTAAGTCTTGCTTAGAGCTTATCTTTTATCTTTTTATATCAATTCACTTATCAAGCTTATGTTGTAGCCCACCCATTCGTCCTAAAGTTCTCTTTGACAAGATAACTCATATTTTCAAACTATTTTTTATTGGGTGCACTGACTCTTATTTTTGTTTGATTTATTATTTTTTGTTTAAAGGTTGTCTAACATCTAAACATCGACTCGATTCAAAATTTGTAATATGACAAATATGCTCAATATCCCAAAAAAATTCAGCCTTCTTCCTTTTCTCCCAATGCAAACCACTGTTTGGACTGCATCTCCTTATTCTTGCCTTACTCACACGCCCTCTCAACAGTTGCCTTCAGCAAGCACCACTTTTGAAAGTGAGAGAGTCGATTTAGATGCACGACAACAAAAGTTTCATGACTTAGAAAAGAGGTTGGATGAGAGTCTTAGTTCCAAAGGCATTTATGACTTGAGGTATGAGAAACCGTGTCTGCATCCATGGGTTGATTTGCCTCCAGGATACAAAGTCCCAAAGTTCAACATGTTTGATGGGTATGGAGACCCAATCACACATCTAAAGGACTATTGCGGTAGATTCATTGGCAGAAGGCATAATGAGGCTTTCCTAATGAGGTTATTTATTCAAAGTTTGTCAAGGATAACACTCACCTGGTTTGCTAAACAAGACTTTAACAAATGGCATACATGGGAAGACACAACTCAAGATTTTGTGAGGCAATATAAGTTTAACATCAAGGTTTATCCGATAATGTGGGATTTGCTCCAAGTAAAGAGAATGACTCTCAAATTTTTTGAGGAATATGCAATACAATGGAGATTGGAAGCTTCTAAGATTTGTCTTTCTATGCCTGAAGAAGAGTTGGATCAGACTTTCATTAGGTTGCTAGATGGAATATACTATCAAAAATTATGCTTTTTAATCAGTCACAGTTTTGAGAGTTTGATTTTAATCGAAATAAAGTTAGAATATGATATTCGGACAGGGAGAATTATTGATGTTTCTGCAATGACAACCATTTTTCAAGCACCAGAGAGTCCACCCAAGAAAAAGGGAAGAGGATTTATCACCCTCCAAGAGGTCCATACTATTTTTGTTTCCCGTAATGAGCATCTTGAACCTTATGACTCACAGGATTCTCAACACTAGGCTTATCATATGCAACCCAACTTTCATCATTGGTCTTATCCAGTATAATATGATTTTCACTAATCAAAGAGAATGAGGCCTCGTACCTTTACTCCTTTGACTGAGCTATTGTCGAGCATATTTGAAAGAATGAGGGCCCAAGGTATTGTTCAACCAAGAAGGGGATGGATTCCTAGGTATCCACCTTCTAACTTTGACCCATCTAAAAATTATGCTTATCACTCAAATGTTCAAGGCCATGATATTGAGGAATGTTCGGAACTAAGATACAAGATTCAAAATCTGATTAAAAGGGGGAGATAAACGTGAAGCGGGGCCCAAAAAGCAACATCTATGACCCCATCACTACAGGCAAAATTATTGTTCAAGGTGATCCAACAAAAATATTTCCAAGAGGTTCACGAATGAAGCACAAAGCACGTCAGGTGAAGTGATAGGGATAAGATCGTCATCAGTCTCCATTCATCTTCCCTATAGCTAATAATTTTTTTCTATTTTTCTTTTCCTTCCTTTGTACTCATGAACTAAGTTTGACTTGATTTCCATTTGGATACAAAGACAGTCCATTATTAGGCCCGGTCTTAATCTAATAAAATTTTTCTTTCCCCTCTATATCTAATTCAAACACTTCGATCAAATTCATACACCTCTTAAGTATCAGGCTAATCGGGCTGACTCTTGAGCATATGAAGATAAATTCAAATTAAGATCACGATGTTCAAATGTAAGGCAACCGTTTCTTTTGAGATAATATTTTTCTTTGAGTGAAGCAGAAATATAAGACTCCATAAGTGAAAACTGGGCAGAATTTTTGAGGAAAACTTAAAAATTCCATAAAGAAGAAGTATGTCAATTCACAAGGACATGCAGAAGGTATATTTTATCGTAAACTAGGGCAAATTTTTTTGTGAATTTCTCAAAAATTTCACCATGAAGGAATACAAGCCTCAATCCAAAAGATCAAAATAATGACGAGGATTTAAAGACAAAGTTAAGTTATTAGTCAACGTTACTGTAAAACTAATAATCTTTCTGTGAGCATAGGAATAATAAGTACAAATTCTGGAGCTATTTTCACAATAAAAAACAACCGTCATCAAGAGATACTCTACTCTCTTTGACATAGAAGCTAAGTTACTTAATAATTTCTTTTAATACATGCTACTTTTGAGCTACTTTATTTAATTCATACTACTATTGGGTTCCTCACCAGACCTTAAAATGGTAATTGGATTCCTCACCGAATCTTAAAATCGTAACTGGGTTCCTCGCTGGACCTCAAAATTGCAATTGGGCTCCTCGCCATACCTTAAAATAGAAATTGGGCTCATCGTCGGACCTTAAAACGATAAGTGGGCTCCTCACTGAACATTACAACAACAATTGACCTCATCATCGGACCTTAAAATGACAATTAGGCTCCTTGTCGGACCTTAAAATGGCCCTTAGGCTCCTCACCGGACCTTAAAACGACAATTGGGCTCCTTGTTGGACCTTAAAATGGCAATTGGGCTCCTCACCGGACCTTAGAATAGCAATTGGGCTCCTTGTCGGACCTTAAAACAATAATTGGGCTCCTTGTCGGACCTTAAAATGACAATTTCCTTGATCGACCTTAAAACGATAATTAAATGGCAATTGGGTCCCTCGTTGGACCTTAAAATGGCAATTGGATCTCTCGTTGGACGTTAAAATGGCAATTGGGCTCATCGCCGGACCATAAAATAGTAATTGGGCTCATTGCCGGACCTTAAAATGGAAATTGGCCTCCTTACTGGACCTTATAATGGCAATTGAGTTCCTCGCTAGAACTTAAAATGAGTATTAGGTTCCTCGTCGGAACTTAAAATGAGCTTTGTGTTTCTCACCGGACCTTAAAATGACAATTGGGTTTCTTTTCGGATCTTAAAATGACTGTTGGGTTCCTCACCGACCCTTAAAATGAGCTACTATTGAGTTTCTTAACAAATTAGAGACGACTAAACAATTCTCTCTCTCCTGCTTTTGAAACATAATTCTTTATCCCTCTATCTCGCAACATGACATAAATTATATTCGCACTCCATCTTTTACATTACTTATACTCTGATCTTGTCGACTGGTTCCATCCTCACTCAAATTCATTAATTTTCTACTCTGATCTTGTCGACTCGTTCCATCCTCACTCAAATCCATTAGTTTTCTTTAGGGATCTCATTTGTCTCTAATCTAGAACTACGTAATACCTGATTCTCGTAAAACTAGAGATATGTAGGCGACTTGAAACAGAAGTCTCGACCACATCATTTTAACAATTTCCTCTTGCTTCTTCCGATTCTGAAGAGTCATCCTTTTGGTCGGACAAAATTGGCTACTACGTCAATGTTCTTTGCCCGATAATTCATCATTCATTCTCGAGTAAAGAAGGGGCAACTGTTGATACCCAATTTTGACCTCCCTATACCCAACTCAGGATGCTATTTGAATGATTAATGTCTTTTAGACCTTTTTTTAAAAAATAAAATCTTTATATAATTATTTATACATTTAAACAACTAGTCATACATTTTATTATTTTTGTCATTTCTTAAATTCAAAATTTATAAGTGTATTATTTATCATTATTAATTTCATACACAGTTCATATATATACATACTTTAGTTAAATAACTTCTCATTTCAAAATGTAACTTTCCACAATTTTCGTACTTTATTTATGATTAATCCCATAATAATATATTTTTATTTAATATTTATGGTACTATATTTATTTTTACTATTATTTATTTGTCGAATTATATCTATGGTATTATGTTTATTAAATAATAGCCTAATTCTATTATACTTTTCCATAGTTCATTTAATTTTTAACCATTTTGTATTCAATTGATACCAATTTTAGTCTAAATTGATTCCATTTACCCAATTTCAACCCCCAATTCAATTTTAAATAAACCCAATTCCATGATCCAATCTAAATGACCCAAATCCGACCCATCTCTTTAATTTTAGTCCGAATCGTTCATCTCATGTGATTAACGGATGAAAATTTAATCACAATTTCTTTTCTTTTTAATAATTTCAAACCCCCAAATTGCAAAATCTCTAACCATTTTCCTCCTCCAAGCCGCCTCTCTATACTCTCTCCTCTTTCTCAGTAGAAAGACCCATCAATGTCGCACCTCCATCACCGGCGAACTCTACTCACCAGCGCCACCACTCTCTGCCATCTCACCTTTTCTGGCCAGCCAACCAAATGCCGCTCCACCAGCGAGACCCCACCGTTATGTACCCCCTCTTCAATTTTCTTATCTTCTTCAACCTCTATCTCCACCGCCACACTGCCACCACTGGTGGGACAATAAACACCCGCCACCTCAACTTCAATTGCCTCCATGAGCTCTCCAACGAACTGGCACACCAGATGGAGCATCAATAATAAATTTTTTTATAAAAGCCGTCTGTTTTATTTCGGTTCCCATTCAAGCTTCAAGAATGTAATTTCAATTCTCATGAATCCATCCCTGGTAAGATCTCTTGTGTTCATAATTATGCTCGATTTCCATTTTTTTGTCGCCTCAATTCATTTTTTCTTTATTTAGAAAGATTCGCAGATGAGAAATTCATGACATTTGGATATGAATTTTGCTTAATCCTTTCGATCTAGTGCTTATCTATCCCCATGGATTGTTATGTGTGGAAAGACCCAAATTTCATAACTCGACCAACCATATCTTGTGGTACCGAATCTTGTATGTGTTCATGGGTTTATTTTGTTTGGAATCCAGTTTAGCAGCTTTATGTATGTTGGTCTATATTTACACTATTTTCATTTCTCAGTTTACGTGATTTGCAAGAAGTTTTAGGTGTGACGAAAATGGTCACCTGAAGGTTTGACTATGTGTGTCAATTCAAATTTGATACTTGCCTGGGAGTTTTGACATCAACTCTATCTGTCCTGAATCGTGATTGCCTTGGAGCTCTATATTTCTGGTAAACTTATGATTGATTATTGTGTTCGTAACTGTTTCTGGGTAATCTGATTATGTTAAATCACCTTTTACCCTTCTCAAATCATTGATAACTGGTGGAACTTGGCTCTTTGGCAATCTTGGATTCATAATTTATTTACTGATTTATTTTAGCATGTCTTTATTCCTTTCAATTGATTTTTCTACCTTAATTGAGGTAGGATAGAGTTTACACATGATTATTTACTGCAATTCTTGATTCATAAGTCATTGGTGATTGACTCTAGCATGCTTTTTATTGATCCCTTTTCTTTGTTGAACTCTAGCCTGCCTTATGAGTCGATTATATAAGGTAAATATCACACAATTTTCTCTCTATCTATTTGTCTACCTTTTATTCATAGTTGGGATCGATTTTACTTGTTTATTTGTGACAATTATGATAGGACTTCCTCACTTAATTGATTCTTCTAGGCTCTTTAAGGAAAATAATTTCAGGATTGACATCTCTTAATTATTCTCTTCCCTTTACTGATTGTCTGTATTTCACTATATAATTCATACCTCTCTTCACTATTTTGAGGCAGAGACTTTGGGTCCCACTTCCACTTACTCTTAAGCGCTTTCAAGCACTACTTTCTCCGACACTAAAAATACTTTAATCTTTTATTCTTACTTTTGCTGATTGCACACAAAGTATTTTAAATTCTCATCTTGCTGGGGTGCTAAAGGTGTTGATTGCTGAATTTACTTTGCTGTTTTGCCACTCTCATCTCGCCTACTGTTGAAATTGAACCTTCTTGCTTGTGCTGCTACTGGTATGTTCTCTTAAACAAGGCCTTGATGATTATGTTCTAGCCATGACTTTAACTGTTCTAGTTGTCTCCTAAACTATCGAGTCGTTGAATGTGACTAGTTTAGGGTCAGTATTTATTTTGTTTTTTTAGATGGACCGTTATCGATCATTCGAGGTTTTGTTTCCTTTTATGTGCTTTTGGATATGCTTTTGTGTTTAACAAGTTTTTTGATCGAGTTTGGTTGAAAACGAAGAGTTTTCCTGGGATTGGAGGGACATTAAAGGCTTTCCAATTAGCCTTTAGCTTATTTTTCTTTCCTGTTTCATTCATTCGATTATTGTAATAGTTACTGTATAAACTTCTACTGCGTAATGAAATATTATGGGACTGTTGGGGGCGGGGATGCTTGCTAATGTTACTTGTATGCTTGGACAATTTACTTTAAAGCTCTAGATGCCATGTCTATAGAAATTGCTAAACACTGTGCCTATAGGAGAATTTCATTTGAAAGCATGTTTCTGTTTGGCATTAATTTACTGAAAATGAGAATTTTTGAATATGTTTGAATGGTTTTGACAACAATCCACTGTGTCTTAGAAATCATGTTCATAGGTTATTAAGTGATTCTAACAAAAACATGTTCATGTGAGTTATAAAATAATTTCATCACTTTGTTCACCTAGAAACCACGTATGTAAGTTTAATAATAAGTTCTCAGCATGTTAAATTATTTTCCCACTTAGACATCATGCTATAGGATTATTAAATAATTTTCAGTATGTATTTTAATATTTTTCACCTTAGATATCATGTTTCTAGGCTTTATCAATAAATTAATTGTTTCTCACTTAGATGTCATACTTATAGGCTTAACAGTAGGTTTCCAACATGTTTATTTTGATAAAAAAAATGCATAGAAATCATGGCTATAGATCGTTATGTTAATTTTTATCATATTTTGCTTAATATTACACGTCTAGAAACCACGCCTATAGGTATTAATCATATAAGTTTGTTAATTATTTGGCATGTTTATCACCTAATCAACCTTAATTAATCTAGAGGCTTATTTGAAACCGATGTATGCTACTTGCCAAGTCTTATTTGTTTTGTTTGATGTTAACACCGAGTTTATATAAGCAACCTAAGATTTTCTTTGTGTCTAGATCTTTATCCAAAATAGATCATCCAATGCCTCTTGGACATTAAGATTGGGATGGGTAGGCATCTTAGGGAACACTAGTTTTATCATTTTCTTTAGTGCGCTTCTAGGATAATAACAACTTAATAACCAAACTAGGTGGGATGGGTAAATAAACGGAAATGATGGAAGTTGACCCGAACAAAATATAACAATGCAGCATATGATATTGTTGTCCGTTAATAAGTCGGGCACTGATCCGAATAGGATAAAATTATCCCATGTCCAAATCCGTAGCTTCGTTTATCTTCAACTAGTTCCCTTTTACTTATTTTTGATTTTTGCATGTCTCTTTTATTTTGGGGTATTTTAAAATCGTTAAACATTTTGACTATATTATTGTGCCCCTTCTCTCTTCTCGCTTATCTAATATTTTCTTTTTATGTTTTATTAATAAATACGATCTGTTTCTCTATCACCTACATTGGTACTATTATATAATAATCGCGTTGCATGCCTATCTTATTCATTATTAATTTCTAATTTTTCATGTTTAGCACCTAGTTAATATTAATTAGTTAAAAATCAAGTGACTTTATTTATCACGTAAATTCCCCACGTAATATATGAATTCGACTGGTGACGTAGACTAATAAATATTCATAACTAGTTTGGAATGGTGCGCTAATGCATCTTAATTTGTTAGGTGGCGACTCTCTCTTTTTAAACTATCCTACAAAGAGTTGTCACATTGAATCTCACTTTTCACGAGAAAAATAGGATACGATTGCCGCTATAGTGGGATATACGCTGATTAATGTAGAAAATATCCCTAAACTATTATTTTCATTCCACTTTCATTTTGGGGGTAGCTGTGGTGATTTGGTGTAAATTTCATCTATTTTCCATCAAAATTCTTTGTAAAGGTAAGTTAACCTCTTCCACTAACTAGTTTTTTGATTATTAATCCTTAAAATCACTAGTTTAAGGGTTTTGGGGAAGATTTAACTTGACCTAACTGATTTTCTGGTGCAATTAAGTGAATTCGGTGGAAAACCCTTGGGTTTTGGTTAGAAGTTGTTAAAATACCCTATCATGATTATAATTCAACATTGTAACCATGAAATTGGTTGAATTAAGGTGGAATGATGATAAAAAACCCTAGAATGGGAGGAATGATCATGAATTTGACCTTAGAGTTATGGGATTAGGTTGTAATCCTCGAATTTACTAGGTCATTTTCTGAATGGCAATCACGTATTTGTTTCTAGACCACAATCAAGCAAAAATTGCACAAAAAGGCAAGACTCAAGTTCAATAGAGTGGTGCAAGCTTGGATTGAGGTAGGTGATGATTTAATGTATTTAAACCCAACTTGATTGATGTGTTCATGTTAACTGTTCCTTCGTATACTTATTACAATGCATGTTCAAAGTAAATAAATGGTTAAATGATATCCTATGTGTGAATCACAAGCAATGAGGTTATATGAAATGACTTGTTGATTGTACAAGTGTAGTTGCTGTTTTCATTATGGTTGTGATTGTTGTAATATCATATTGATTATTGTGGGATGTACCGGTATTTGGACATTTTTATGAGATTTGGTGATATAAGGTTGGCAGGCACTAGATATCTGAGAGTTGGTACATGGATAAGAGCTCGTCCCCTGCAGGTCATGGCTAGTAGGCGACCATAAGACCCTTAGAATATGTGTACAAGGTATTGGTGATGTGACAGTTCTTTGAGTGAATCTGGGTTATCTGTTTACTTGTTGTATTTGGTTCCTTGAGTGAACCGGGATTTATGATTAATGATATTTAACATAGTTGTTGGATTGGATCCTTTATAGGTTTGGGTTAAATTACAAATGATTGACATATCTCTTTGTTGTTTATTTACTTATGTATTTGAGACAAGGTATAGCATATTATTGTTAAGTCATGGTTTGTTGACTTGGATTCGTGCTGGTAGTCATGGTCTTGACTTGATTATCTATTTTGACTTGTACTTAACTGAATTCTTTGGTGTTGTTAAATAAGGTTAAGTGTCATTAACTTGAGGTAAAGTTACATGGTAGGTGTTCATGGTTATTCTCGTGTTACTAAGTTATGGTTACTTGTTCACATTTCTTATTTTGGATTAGTCGATGACCCTATCAGGACACAGTTGTTTTTTGTGTATTTATACTACACGTGCTCTTCTTTTTGTTGAGTGCAGAGCATTTTTTGGTGAATTGCATCGAGACCTCAGCTTTAGAGAAGATTACATTTCGACTCAACATCTCATTAGTTTTCTGGTCCATTTGTTTTGGACTCAGATATTTTTAGTTGTTTTGGGTTGAAGCCTTTTATTGACATTGTAGTGATTATGGTACAATGAATTTTATATTCTAGGTGATTATTTAGACTTTCGTTATTTTTGCACTTGATATTACTATTAGAACACTTTGAGACATTGCTTATTTAATGAAGTATCTGGTTTGTTGCGAATTTGTCTAAGTGTTTGGTTTGGTTTGTTAGGCTAATTGGTTCTCCCATCGAAGGGTTAGTGTGGATGCCACTCACAACGGGTTTGGGTAGTGACAAAGTTGGTATCAGAGCCCTAGGCTTATTGATCTAGTTGTACCAAAATAGATCTAGTAGAGTCTTGCGGAACAATATAGAGATGTCTGTACTTTTCTTCTAGAGGCTATAGGACTTTAAGAAACTATCACTTTCTTTCTTCTTTCATGCTATAACTTGATTCCAATTGGTATCTGGTGATCCAAATTAGTATCTGACCCTCTTCATTCTTTTGTCCACAAATGGTGAATACTAGAGCTAATGGAGCTAGAGCAGCAGCCCCCGCACCATCAGTTCCGACTGTGGAGCTGGCTGTTTGAGGTCAAGGAGGGGGTAGGGGAAGGAGGAAGGGTAGAGGAACACCCGCCAGGGATGGATCTTGGGAATCAACTAATCAGGCTCGTCAGAGGTCAATAATAGCTCCCCCACTCAAGATCATTATGAGGAGGTTGATGGTATAAATGAGGATATTGTAGAATAGGATGAGGTGTCACAAATTGGGGGTATAGTTTCCACAACCCAAACCTATCGTGAGTGACACCCACACTACTCATTCGGTGAGAGAACCAACTACCCAAAACCAACCCCATAATCAACATTTAGAATAAATAAACAGAACTAATCTATCAATAGAATAATATCAATTCTAAAACTAAAAACTGAAAGTACAATTTAAAGCAGATAATGTACTTAGCAAACCATCCCTAGACCCAAAATTCGTCTGTACCAAAACATCTATGAATGTCAAGATGGGGATGCAACCCCAAAACTAAGAAAATCATAAGTCTTGAATAAAGAACTATGCCAAGAGAGAGATTCTATGGTAGCTCGGATAAGCTGCTCACCCTGAAAGCTGAATCAATGGCTGAAATCACAACTGAGGTCTCGTAGGAGCTGCTGGAATATGTGCTGCACTCACAAAAGTAAATGTAAGTGTAGTATCAATACATAAGAAATTAACAATGTACTGGTAGGGTTATTTGGCCAATCCAAGATAAAAATATGAATACTTAACTAAATAATAGTATAATCAACTAATCCATGCCAACACATCTTACACTTAACACATAAACACCAAAAAGATCGTTCAGGATTAAAAACCAACAAGTTAACTAATATCACCAAGTCAAGTACAGTCAAGTCAAGTCAAGACACATATACCATTATCAAGCATAGATAAATACATATTTCCCGATTTGCTCATGGAATCGTCAAACTCACCTGAACCTCGTACATACACGCTATGGGTTATACAACCACCCTCTAGCTATGACCTACAGGGGATAATTATTTTCCATGTAATAAACCCAAAACATAAATGTCTGCCAACCTTGTTTCACCAATATCTCGTGAGAACGTTCCCAATACTGAAAAATTCCACATATTAGAAATAAGACAGGTCAATCATAAGTACGTAAAATCATTGCATTGACCACCAAACAACATGCATTAACCAGTCACACTACAAAGTAGTTAACATGCACATATAATACAAGTTGGATTAAACTACAATACCATCACCTACCTCGAATCAAGCTTGCACAACCCTTTAAGCTGGAGCTTTGCCCTTTCGTGTAATTCCCGCTTGCTCGTGGTCTAAAACATGCATATAAATACCTAAATTAAGAAATGACCTAACATGTCGGGATTTATAACACGCACCCAACTCCTGAGGTCAAGTTCATGATTATTCTCTTCCCGTTCTAGGGCTTTTTCCACCGTACCTAAACTACCAATTTCATGGATTACTAAGTGAATTAACAAAAAGCAAGGGTACATTAACAGTTAATAATCAGAACCCATTAACTTATTCCTAAATTTTCCCCCTTGCACCAACAATTAGCCAAAATCTTCCCTAAAACTCTCCTCAAACTCCATAAATTAGTGATTCTAAGGCTTAATCATCAATTACAAGTTAACGGGGATGAATTACTTACCATTTTGAAGCCAAACAATGAATTTATGGTGAAATTTTCCCTAAATCGCCCTTTCTTTTCCCCAAAATGAGTTTTGAAATAATGAATTATTTTGAGGGAAATATTTCATTAAACTGCATTTTTTACTGCTATAGTGGTCTTGACCACCGCTATAGCGGTGATTTCTCTGCTATATTAGCGGTGTGTCGACCGCTATAGCAGTGTCAATAGGACAAAATATCCATTGTTACCAAAAAATTTCACTTTTTACAACACACCTTGAACCTAGGACATTCCAAATAATGCCCTTTACGCTAAGATCCATTTTGGGAGTTCTACTTACCCAAATTCAATTCCATAAATTTCTATGGGTTCTTTATCATCTTAGCTAGCTAAAAATCAATACCATTACCACCACACCAGTCTAAATCATTTCCAAATTTCCCTAGACCACACCTCATATTAAAATCACGCAAAACTAGCCTAGCCTAAAGAATTTAGATGCAAGATTTTAAATGTTGGACCCATGCATAACAAAAAAAAGGGTATTTACAATAGATCTTCCCCCAATGTCGTCTGAGATAATTCAACAAGTGTTTTATTTTCTGAGTTGGTTGGCTGGTACTAGGGATACTCCTACTATGCCTGTTTATCTATTTCCAAGTGTTCAGTCGACTGCCATAGTTGCTTCTACAATGGATGAGGCCTTGGGGACTAAGATTTCCCCTCACCCGATGTTAGGTCTTGTCATGACTAGGACTGACATGACATGCTGACTAAATTTTTGAAGATGAAACCTCCTACTTTTGTTAGATCTGAGACTGAGGATGCATTTGAGTTCATTATTGATTGTTACAAAAGAATGCATAAAATGGGTATTATGGAGCGACATGGTGTAGAGTTCGTGACCTTCCAACTGTAAAGTGTTGGAAAGCAGTGATGGAGGGCATATGTGGAGTGTCGATCACCAGCTTTACCTCCATTAACATGGGCTCAGTTCCATACCCTATTTTTAGAGAAGTATGTACCTCATGCTCTTCGTGATCACAAGAAGGATGAGTTTCTGGCCCTCGAGTTGAGCAATATACCTATTGCGACATATACGACCAAGTTTTATACTTTGTCCTATTATGCTACTTAGTTACTTATTACAGAGGATGAGAGGATTCCGTTGTTTGTGAAGGGCCTGAACATGAACTTATAGGTTTTATCTGTTCATATGACTTCTACCAGAAAGACCTTCCTGAGGTTTATGATTATGTGAAGAATGTAGATGGGGTCAAGCTAGTTGGTCAGGCAAAGGTTTTAGCAAAGAAGTCCTGAAATACAGGTAATTTTAGTGGTTCTTATTCCAGGTATCATAGCCATCAGGCCTATCCAACTTTCCCTATTCATTCAGCTCTGCTAGCTTCTATTGGGGTTTATTCAGGGTTCACTCAGTAGCCCTCAATTGTTAAAAACCAAGGGGATTCATGTTCTTCAGCTAACAGGCCTTTTCTAGATCGAGGTTGCTATACTTTTGGTATTGTGGGGCACTTCAAGAGAGAGTTTCCTTAAAGACAGGGTGGTTTTCAGGGGCAGTAGAAGGCTAGAGCTATGGTTCCTGCTGGTAGGTGTAGTAGAGGTAATAGTAATGGTAAGGGTCATCCATAGGGTGGGTGGGGTAATCATTAGAGAGGTCATGGTGTAAGCCTAGGTGGTGGTAATATAGGAAGATGTGGTGAGCATTATGCTAAGAAGGTTTCCCAAATTGATGATAGAGCTCACTGTTATGCCTTTTCGTGCAAGACTGAGGCCGAAGCTTCCGATGCCATCATTATAGGTACTATTCTCATCTATGACCGAATGGCTACTATTTCGTTAATTCATGTTCCACTTATTCTTATTTATCTGTTAGATTTTCCTTGGGATTGGACTTGATTTGTGATATACTTGACTCTCCTGTATATGTGTTTACTCTGGTTGGAGACTCTGTGGTAGTGACCCATGTGTATCGTGGTTGTTTTGTTTTGTTTATGGGTTTCCAGACTTGGGTAGATTTGATAATCTTGGATATGTTTGATTTTGATATTATCCTAGGTATGACTTGGCTATCTCTGTATCATGCTGTTCTAAGCTGTAATGCTAAAACTATGACTTTAGTGATGCCTGGGATAGATAAGTTAGAGTGGAAAGGTGTGTCTAAGCCGAGACCTATGAAAATTATATATTTTATTTGGGCTAAGAAGTTAGTTGGGAGAGGGTATTTGGCCTTTCTAGCATATCTTTGGGATGTTAGTGTAGGGTCCCCTTCTATTGAGTCAGTCCAGTGGTATTAGAATTTCAGGAGGTGTTTCCCACAGACCTTCCAGGTATGCCTCCAAATCAGGATATTGACTTTTGTATTGATTTAGAACCGGACACTCGTTCTATTTCTATCCCCCTATCAAATGGCTCCGACTGAGTTGAGGGAACTCAAGGCTCAGTTGTAGGAGTTGCTTGATAAGGGATTTATTCGTGCTAGTGCTTCACCTTGGGGTGCTCCAGTGTTATTAGTTAAGAAAAATGACGACAACCTGAGAATCTGTATTGACTACAGGCAGTTGAATAAGGTTACCATCAAGAATAAGTATCCTTTGTCCCGGATAGATAATTTTTTTGACCAGTTACAGGGTGCTTTAATTTTCTCTAAGATACACTTAAGGTCGGGTTATCACTATTTAAAAATTCAGCCTGAGGATATACCCAAGACAGATTTAAGGACTTGGTATGGGCATTACGAGTTTTTGGTGATGTCATTTGGGTTGACTTATGCACCGACAACTTTCATGAGCATGATGAATGGTATCTTTAAGTCCTTCTTAGATTCGTTTGTGTTTGTTTTTATTAATGATATTTTAGTTTACTCCAAGAGTAAGGAGGAATATGCGGGTCATATTCGCATTATTTTAGGGATTTTGAATGAGAAGCAGTGGTATGCTATATTCTCTAAATGTGAATTTTGGTCATTGTTTGTTGCATTTTTGGGGCATGTGGTTTCAGTAAAAGGGGTGATGGTAGATCTCTAGAAGATTGAGGCTGTTAAGAGTTGGCTTCGGCCTAGCTCTGTGACTGAAGTAAGAAGCTTTGTAGGTCTTGCTAGTTATTATTGTAGGTTTTTCAAGAATTTTACCTCCATTGCTACTCACTTAACAAGGTTGATCCATAAGGAGGTGCCATTTGTATGGTCAGATAAGTGTGAGGAGAGCTTCTAAAAGCTCAAGACTCTTTTGACTACAACCACTATTCTTTCCTTTCCAATTGAAGGTAAGGACTTTTATTTTGTTTTTTGATGCTTCAAGCTCTGGTTTGGGTGCCGTGTTGATGCAAGATAAGAATGTGATTCCATATGCTTCAGGGCAATTGAAGCCTCATGAGAATAATTATCCAACCCATGATTTGGAGTTGCCAACAATGGTTTTTGTACTTAAGATTTGGAGACACTACCCCTATGGTGTGAAGTGTGAAGTGTTTACAGATCATCATAGCTTGCAGAATGTTTTCACCCAAAAGGATTTGAACTTGAGGCAGAGAAGGTGGATGGAGTTGTTGAAGGATTATGATGTGACCATCCAATACCATCCGGGTGAGACCAATGTGGTGGAAGATGCATTGAACCAAAAAATGGTTAGTATGGGTAGTCTAGCCTGTTTGAGAGTGTCGAAGCGACCTTTGGCTAGGGAGATTCAGGCTCTAGCACCATAGTTCATAAAGTTTAGTATTTCTGAAAGGGGTGGAGTGTTGGCTAGTATTAAGGTAAGGTCAACATTCCTTTATTAAATCAAGGCCAAACAGTTTGAAGATGTGAATTTGAATAAACTTCAGAACTAGGTAGTGAATGGTGAAGCTTCTGATGCCACACTTGATGTGTATTGGGTGTTGATAGTGAAAGGGCGCATGTGCCTGCCTCGGGTTGGTAATTTGATTCTGAGTTTGCTTGCAGAAGCTCATGGTTCTCAATAATCCATTCAGCCGATGCAACCAAGATGTACCACGACTTGAGACAACTTTATTGTTGAAAGTATCTCCTATGAAGGGAGTTGTGCAGTTTAATAAGAAAGGTAAGCTTAGCCCTTGGTATATTGATTTGTTTGAGGTTCTTAACGATGTAGGCCTGGTGGCTTGCAGGTTGGATTTGCCACCAAGCCTGTCAGGGGTCCATTCAGTATTCCATATGTTAATGCTTAAGAGGTACCATGGATATGGTAATTATATCATCAAATGGGACTCAATGATACTTAACAAGGATCTTGTGTATGAAGAGGAGCTGGTTGTAATTCTTTATTGGGATGTTCAAAAACTGAGGACGAAGAAAATTTGGTCTGTAAAGGTTCATTGGAAACATTATCCTGTTATAGAGGCTACTTAGGAAATCGAGAAGGACATGTGGGACAAGTATAGTCACTTGTTTGAGGATACATGTACTCTTTTTTCCTTTTTACTTTCCTTGCTTTTATTATTTGATCATTCAGGGATGAACAATGGGTTAATTGGTATCTATTGTAATGACCCTTTCCATCGTTACGAGTAAGTCTAGCATGCTAAAATTCAGATTAAGGTTTTCCTCAGATTGAGAGTTAGAAATTTTCAGGCCAGGCCAGTATTGGATAAAATTCGAGTGTGGTATGGTCTAGGGTAATGTGAGAATGGATTAGTTAAAGGTTATATATTTTAAGTTGATTTTATGATAGTTAAGACAATAAGAAATTTTTAGAATCTTTCGAAAGTGAATTCGGGTGAGTAGAACTATATCGAATTTGATATAAAGGGGTTGGTTTGGGATGTCTAAATCTGAGGGGTGTGTTGTGAAAATGAAAAAATCGAGAGAAATCTTGAGTTTCTGTCTCGTCCACCCTGCTATAGCGGGTCACAGGTCGCTACCACTACATTTCTGCTATAACGGGAGTCAATTTTGGTCAATCTCGGGCGGATCCCGCTGTAGCGAGGCTGCTATAGTGGGATAGGGTCGCTATAATAGGATATGTAGCTGATTAATGTAGAAAATACCCCAAAATATGTTAGTTTCATTCCACTTTCATTTTGGTATAACTTTGGCGATTTGGGGCGAATTCCACCTATTTTCCATCAACATTCTTTGTAAAGGTAAGATAACCCCTTCCATTTTATTTTTTCGGTTATTAATCCTTAGAATCACTAATTTGATTTAACCTGACCTAACTGATTTTCTGGTGTAATTATGTGAATTGGGTAGAAAACCCTTGGGTTTTGTTAGAAGTTTTTTTAAAATACCCTTGCATGATTATAATTTACCATTGTAACCATGAAATTGGTTGGATTAAGGTGGAATGATGATAGACAACCCTAGAATGGGAGGAATGACTGACCTTGGAGTTATGGGATTAGGTTGTAATCCTCGAATATACTGGGTCTTTGTCTGAATTGTAATCACACATTTGTTTCTAGCCCATAATCAAGCAAAAATTGCACTGTAAGGCAAGGCTCAAGTTCAATAGAGTAGTACAAACTTGGATTGAGGTAGGTTATAGTTTAATGTTGTTAAACCCAACTTGATTGATGTGTGCATGTCAACTGTTCCTTCGTATACTTGTTGCAATGCATGTTCAAAGTAAATATATGGTTAAATGATATCCTAAGTGTGAATCACATGTAATGAGGTTATATGAAATGACTTGTTTATTGTACAAGTGTAGTTGTCGTTTTCATTGTGTTTGTGATTGTTGTGATAGCACATTGATTATTGTGGCATATACCGATATTTGGACATCTTTATGGGATTTGGTGATATAAGGTTGGTAGGCACTAGATGTCTGGGATTTGGTACATGGACAAGAGATCATTCCCTATAGGTCATGACTAGTGGGCGACCATAAGACACTTAGCATGTGTGTACAAGGTATTAGTAAGTGTGACGGTTCCTTGAGTGAACTAGAGTTGTCTGTTTACTTATTGTATTTGGTTCCTTGAGTGAACCAGGATTTATGATTAATGATATTTAACAATAGTTGTTGGATTGGATCCTTGAGAGGTCCGGGCTAAATTGCAAATGATTGACATATCTCTTTATTGTCTATTTACTTATGTATGTGAGACAAGGTGTAGCATATTGTTGTTAAGTCATGGTTTGTTGACTTGGATTCTTGCTGGTAGTCATGGTCTTGACTTGAGTTGTTGTCTATTTTGACTTGTACTTCATTGAATTCTAGGTGTTATTGAATAAGGTTAAGTGTCATAAACTTGAGGTAAAGTTACATGGTAGGTGTTCATGGTTGTTCTCGTGTTACTAAGTTATGGTTACTTGTTCACATTTCTTATTTTGGGTTGACCGATGACTCTATCAATACACCATTATTTCTTTTGTACTGATACTACGTGTGCTCTTCTTTTTATTGAGTGTAGAGCATTTTCCAATGATAGCATCGAGACCTCAACTTTAGAGAAAATTGCATTCCGACTCAATAGTGAGTTACTTCTTTAGGACAACCATGAGACATCTCCTTAGTTTTCTAGTCTATTTGTTTCGGACTCGGATATTTTCAATTGTTTTGGGTTGAATTCTTTTATTGACATTGTAGTCAGTGACTTTCAGATTCTACAAGATTATTTAGACTTTTGTTATTTCCGCACTTGATATTACTGTTAGAATACTTTGAGACATTGCTTATTTAATGAAGTAATTAGTTTGTTATGAATTTGTCTAAGTGTTGGGTTTGGTTAGTTAGGGTGACTGGTTCTCCCACCGGAGGGTTAGTGTGGGTGCCACTCGCGATGGGTTTGGGTCGTGACACATGATGTGACTTATTACTATTACTGTTGATATTAAACATGTTTGTGCCTGCCTTAATTGAATTGTTTTTGATATCATGTTATTGTTGCTGTCTGCTAGCAGGGGTAAATCTACACGTAAAAAATGGGTCACGTGAACCCGTTGTCATCCGACAAAACTCAATATATTATATGTATAATTCTTGAAATAATATCAATTATTAAGTGAAGGAACCTGTTGCCACAACTGACTTGCTGGTTCACTGGTTGGAGGGTGTGTTTTCATCCGCGAGGTCACAGGATCGACTCCCAACTACTGCAGTTGGCTATTTTTTTTTTTAAAAAATAAAGCAACTGTGTTTTTTTAAACATAAAATAAATTTCTAAAGCATATCTCTGGCACTTAAAAGTCTCGGGCCGTTTTTTTTAATTTCTAAAAAGTACAACTTAAAAGTTTAGGTTCCTTTTTTATTAGATTTTTTCACAAAGAACATAAGGAAGCACTTAGAACAACTTTCCCATCCAAAACGAACTAACGAAGCACAACAAGTAAAATCACCACTACAAAAGATAAAATCGATATCACATTTCTTCCTTTTTTATGATTACTCTTCTTAGTAAGCAAACAAGCAAAATCAAAATATCCAAAATACTTGGGCTTTAATTTTAAGGTTTCCATTAAAAAAATTAAGTTTTTTTCATTAGCCAATATTACAAAAGTGAGTTTGATGATAACCAATTTCGAGATCTCAGTTATCATCTTGATAGTTTCATTGTCCATGCTCAAGAGTGTGATAACAAGTTTCTAAATTTGAAGAGGATTAAGGATCTTGCTATTATGATGGTAAAAACAAAATTGGATCAAACTTGATCTCTTGTTTATTTACTTGTAAAGCTGGCATTGATTTTGCCTATTGCTATGTGCAAAAAGAACATCCGCCTCAATGAAACTCATTACAAATGGTCGACGTAATAATATTGGTGAAGAATTTTTGAATGGTTGTTTAGTTTGTAAGATAGAGCATAATATATTTGCAATCGTAAGTAATGATACTATTATAGATCGTTTTCAAAATATGAAGTGTCGTGGAGTACAATTGTAGATTAATGAAATTTTTTGTGATAATATAATTTATTATCTTTTGCTTACCATGTTGTTGCTATTACTTTTAGATCTTATCCTTAAAACAATAGTGCAACAGTCTTCTTGAAATTATATATTCGCCTCTGTCTGCTAGATAGACTGGGAACTTTTTGAGTCTAGGTTTATTTGGATTAATCTTGAATGGTTGATGTAGTGGTTCTAGCCGTTACTTTGGATTAGGCTCGGTTGTCGATGATTCTTGCTGAGTACGCATATTCCATATTCACCCTTGCTTTTTTTTTTTCTACATTACATGCAAGTATTGAGCGAGTAGCTGAGCATTGATTATGACTCCCGGTGTCGGTCTTTACAGAGATTGAGGTAGCAGCTGATGGATCTTAGAGCTTTCCCATATCTATTTTTGATTGAGGTAGCAGCTGATGGATCTTAGAGCTTTCCCATATCTATTTTTTTTTATCTTGTTGTCAGAACCCAAACTCGTCGTGACTGACACCCACACCACTCACCCCGTAGGAGAACCAATAACCCTGGAAGTATTGATCAACACTCAAGTAAAGTATGAGAACTATCCCATAAATAGCGTAACAACCATTCAATCTAACAACTTAAGAATGTGGGGAAACAAAAATACCAAACGGAAATCCCCTAGGACCTGAAAGTCGGTGTACCAAAACATACTAAGAATATCAAGTGGGGATGCAACCCCAAAACTATAAGAAATAACAAGTCCAAACAAAGGACAATGTCTAAATAAGAGAAGGATCTCATGGTAGCCCGATGTGCTGCTCACCCTGAAATCCGAAATCGACTACTGAAATCACAAGTGAGGTCTCGATGAATCCACTGGACTATATGCTGCACTCACAGAAGTAAATGCAGGTGTAGTATCAGCACACAAATAAACCATAGTGTACTGATAGGGTCATTTGAATAACCCAAGATGGAAATATGGACACTCAACCAAAATATAGTACAATTAGCTAACACATGCTTACACATCAAACATTCAAAATATATGTACAAGTAGCATTCAAGAGACAAGCCAACAAGTCAACAAGAGTAATTAAGGCAATAATATGCAACTCAATTCAGGAAAATCGAACAAGGACAAGAACAACGATATAATTCCCCGGTTCACTCTAGGAACAATCATACTAATACATACCTTGAAACCCGTACACACATGCTAAGGGTTATATACCCACCCTCTAGCTATGACCTGTAGGGGATAATTACCGTCCATGTACTAAAAACCTCAGACACGAATGTCTGTAATCCTTAATCCAACAACCTGTGAAAACGTCTCAAATGTCGAAATATTCCACAATTTACAATATAAAGAGGCTAAGTCATAAAACAAGTAGACATTACAACGACCAAGCACACCACACGGATTAGCCAATCACACTACAAGGTAGTTAATATGCACATATAATATAAGTTGGATTAAATACACCCCATCACCTACCTCAAACTAAGCTTGCACAACTCTAAGCCTAAGCTTTGCTATTCAGTGCTTTTTCCGCTGGCTCGTGGTCTAAAACATGCATAAAAATACCGCATTAACAAAATGACCTAACATGGTGGGAGTTATAAGCCACCACCAGCTCCTTAAGGTCAGATCATAATCATTCCTTAACAGTTCTAAGGCTATTTCCCCCGTAATTCACCTAAAACTACCAATTTCATGGAATGATTAGTGAATTAATGGAATGCAAGGCTAATTTCATGGTTAATAAATAAAAACCTATTAAACTAATGCTCAATTTCACCCTTGCACCAACAAACATACCAAAATCCGCCCTAAAACCCTCCCCGAACTTCGTAATTTACTCTTTCTAAGGATTCTGAAGTAATTACAAGTTAAAGGGAATGAATTCCTTACCTTAACAAAGTTAAATAGAGGTAAACCAGTGATTTTCGCCCTAAATTGCCTTCCTCTTGACCCAAAATGTGTTTATAAAATAATTAACTATTTTGGGATTTAATTCCTTTAATCTGCAGTTTCTACCGCTATATAGCGGCCTTGACAACTTTTGACCACCATTATAGCGGTAATTATTCTGCTATAGTGGTCACCGCTATAGTGGTGTGTCAACTGCTATAGCGGTGTTGATGGGACAAAATGTCTGACTTCACCCAAAAATCTCCCTTTTTACAACACATCTTGATCCCGGGATATTTCGAACAATGCCTCTTATACTACGGTCAATTTCGGGAGTTCTATTAACCCAAATTCAGTTCCATAAAATTCTATGGCTTACTTATCGCCTTTGCTAACTAGGAATCAACACCGTTGCTGCCAAACTGGTCTAAATTATTCCTAGATTTTCCAAGACTATCCCTCGCTCTAAATCGGAGCAAAACTAGCCTAGTCTGAAATTTGTTACTTCCAAACTGGAAGGAATTTAGACACAAAATTTGAAACATAAGACTTTTACATAATGACTAACAGGGTTGTTACAACAGATACCAATTTACCTATCGTTCATCCCTGAACTATCAAACTATAAAAATAGGCAAAAATGAGAAAGAAAAAGAGTTCCTGTATCCTCGAACAACTGAGGGTACTTATTCCGCATATCCTTTTACCAAGTGGATTCCTTAACCATACAATGCTTCCATTAAACCTTCACCAAATGAATTTCCTTCATCCTCAACTTACAAACGTCACAATCAAGTATCGCTATCGGTTCCTCTTCGTAAGTCAATTTCTAATCCAAAAGTACCGAATTCCATTTAATAAAGTAGTGTCCATCTATATGGTAACATTTCAACATAGAAACATGAAATACTAGATGAAACCCTGACAATCCTGGTGGTAGGGCTAACCTGTATGCAACTGGACCCAATTCCTCAAGAACCTCAAAGGGACCAATATATCGAGGGCTAAGCAAGCCATTTTTACTAAACCTCATGACTCCCTCCATAGGAGACACCTTGAGAAACACTTGATCCCTATCCTGGAAGTACATGTACCTCACCTTTCGGTCCACATACTCTTTCTGTCTACTTTAGGCAGCCAACATCTTAGTCTGAATGAATTTCACCTTTTCTTAAGCCTTTTTCACCAAGTCAGTGCCCAAAGGGTTGACATCTCCCATCTCAAACCATCCAATAGGTGACCTACACTTTCTCCCATAAAGTGCCTCAAACGGAGCCATATCAATGCTAGTGGTAGCTATTGTTGTATGAAAACTCACACAATGGGAGGAACTGGTCCCAATGAACACCAAAATCAATCACAGAGGCTCTCAACATGTCCTTTAGCACCTGAATTGTCATCTCTGACTGACGATCAGTCTGAGGATGGAAGGCAGTGCTAAAAGCAAGCTTGGTGCCCAACTCCTCATGCAACCTGTCCCAAAATTTGGAAATAAACTTTGCACCCCTGTCTGAAATGATAGAAAGTGGATCCCCACGAAGTCTGATGATATCCTTGACATATATTTTTGCCAACTGCTGAGAGCTGTAATTTATCCGAACTAACAAGAAATGAGCTGATTTCGTTAGCCGATCAACTATAGCCGATCAACTATCACCCAAATAGAGTCATTTTTTCCTAATGTCTTAGGGAGCCCCACCACAAAATCCATGGCACTATGCTCCCACTTCCACATATGTATAGGCATTCTTGAAGTAAGCCTAGAGGATTTTGGTGTTCATACTTTACCTGTTAACAGTTATGACATTTGGACACATAATCCACTATGTCCTTCTTCATTCCTGGCCACCAACAAAGTTGCCTCAAGTCACAGTATATCTTGGTTATGCCTGGATGAATAGAATAACGCAAGCCATGAGCCTCTGAAAGTATATCACTAATCAAGTCACCAACCCGAGTAACACATAACCTTCGTCTAACACACCCCTCCAGCGTCAAGGGTGGCATCCACCCCCTCCCTGATCATCACCTTGTTTCGGAGTGCATTTAATTTCTTATCCTCAAATTGTTTGGCCTTAATCTGCCCATACTTATGGTCTTTTGGCTCAATGCGTCTGCCACCATATTGGCCTTACTCGGATGATACTGAATGGTCACATCATAGTCTTTTAATAATTCCATCCACCATCTTTACCTTAGATTAAAATCCCTTTATGTAAATACATATTGTAGACTACGATGGTCGGTAAAGACCTCACATTTGACACCATAAAGATAGTGTCTCCAAATTTTTAATGATAATACCACCGCTGCCAACTCTAAATCATGGGTTGGATAATTCCATTCATGAGGCTTCAACTGCCTTGAAGCATATGCAATAACTTCTTATCCTACATCAATACAACACCCAAACCCAAAAGTGAAGCATCACAATACACAATGGAATTTTTTCCTTCAACCGGCAGCGAAAAAATAGGTGCTGTAGTCAAAAGTGTCTTGAACTTTTGGAAGCTCTCTTCACACTGGTCTGACCAAACAAACAACACCTCCTTTTGAGTCAACCTTGTCAAGTGAGTTTCAATGGATGCAAAGTTCTTGACAAACCTGCAATAATAACTGGCAAGACCCACAAAACTCCTTACCTCGGTCACTAAACTAGGCCGAATCCAACTCTTAAATATTTCAATTTTTTGAGGTCCACCATCACTCCCTTATCTAAAACCACATGCCCCAAGAAGGCAACAGAAGATAGCCAGAAGTCACATTTGGGGAACTTGGCAAATAACCATTTTTCTCTCAGAATTCCCAAAACTATATGAAGATGGCCTGCATGCTTTTCCTTAGTTTTGGAGTACACGAGAATATCATTAATGAAAACAATAACAAAAGAATACAAAAAGGATTTAAAGATTCCATTCATCAAACTCAGGAAAGTTGTAGGTGTATTAGTCAATCCAAAAGACATTACCAGAAACTCGTATTGGCCATACCGAGTTCTAAAAGCCTTCTTTGGAATATCCTCCTGTCTAATCTTTAACTGATGATAACCCGACCGCAAATCAATCTTTGAGAAAACTGTTGCACCCTGTAGCTGATTAAACAAGTAATCTATACGAGGCAAAGGATATTTATTTTGGATGGTGACCTTATTCAACTATCTGTAATTGATGCACATCCTCATACTACCATCCTTCATCTTAACAAAAAGAATCGGAGCGTCCTAAAGTGAAGCACTTGGGCGAATAAAACCCTTATCAAGTAGTTCCTACAACTAAGCCTTGAGTTCCCTCAACTCTGCAGGAGCTAGTCAATATGGTGGAATAAATATGGGTAGAGTGCAAAGTTGATATCCCTTTCAGGAGGCATACCCGGTAAATCGAAAGAAAACACATCCTGGAACTCGAAAATGATCAAAATTGACTCAATAGAAGGGGACCCCCGCACCCACATCCCAAAGATGAGCTAAAAATGCTTAAAACCCCTTCCCAACTAGCCACCTAGCCTGTACATAAGATATTATCCTTATCGGTTTGGACTTATACACTCCCTTCCACTCTAGTTCCCTCATCCCAGGCATAGCTAGAGTCCTTATTTTAGGATTATAATTTACAACAGCATGATACGGAGATAACAAAGTCATACCCAAGATTATGTAAAAGTCCAACATATCCAAGAAAATTAAGTCAACCCAAGTCTGAAAACCCATAAATAAAACTGGACAAGATTGATAAAGATGGGTAACTACCACATACTTCCCAACCAGAGTAGACACATCTATAGGATAGTCAAGAATATCACAAACCAGACTCAGACCCTATAGTAAATTGAACAGACATATAAGAATAAGTGGACCTCAAATCAAATAAGATACAGGCTATTCGATCACAGATAGACATAGTACCTATGATCGCAGCATCAGAAGCCTTGGCATTAGTTCTCCCCGAAAATGCATAACAATAAGCCCGATCATCAATCTAAGCTAACTCTCTACATGGATTCACTTCCGCGTCGTTGTTACCATGACTGCCTACCTGATTTCCCTATCCATCTCCTGGACGACCCCTGCCATTACCCCTTCTCTACCTTCTAGAACTACTGCCCAAACCTGCTACTGTGCCTAGCCACTCGCCTGTCTCACTAGACACTCCCTATTAAAATGACCAACAACACCATAATAATAGTACCCACTCTCTAGAAAAGGCCGACTGGCAGAAGAATAAGAATCCCTTTGGCCTCTAACAACCTGAGTCTAGAAAGGGCCCTTAGCCGGAACCATAGTAGAAGCTGGCATAGCTGACTGAATTTGGCGAGCTGGAAAGGCATGCTGGCTCTTAGAATAGGATCCATTGAAATTTCAAACATTTTGAAACTTCTTGGATAATATCTTAGCCTATCCCGCCTGCGCTACACCTTCCAACTTCTTCACGTAATCCGACACGTCATTAAACCCCTTTCCCGTAGAAGTTATTTGCACAGAAAATATCTAAAGGTCATAGTTCAAGCCCTTAACAAAGAAAATAATCCTTTCTTCCCCCGTAGTTAATATTAGAGTGGCATAACGAGACAAGACATGAAACTTAGCCTCATAAGCTGCAATTGACATATCACCCTACTCCAAAGCCAAAAACTCATCTTTCTTATGATCACGAAAGGCACGAGGTACATACTTGTCCAAAATCAGAGCAAGAAACTGCTCCTAAGTCAATGGAGGTAAACCAAGTGACCGACACTTAATATTCACTCTCCATCACTATTTAGTATCCTTCTCCAAAACAAACTCAATCCCATACTGCTTCACAATACCCATTTTATACAGCCTCTCGTAGCAATTAATAATAAACTCAAAATTATCCTCAGATTCTGTACCCTGAGATGTAGGAGGTTTCATCTTTAGAAACTTAGTCAGCAAGTCATGTTCCGTACCAATCATCATAGAAACCAAAATTGGATGAGGAAAACCATTCGTGCACGAAGTCTCTTCTATTCTAGGAACCATAGCAATAGTAGGGTGCACAACTTGAGCCTGATAAGCCGGAATAGTGGGGTGGTTCCAGTCCTAGCTAAACCGCTCAGAAAAGCCAACACTTGCTGAATTAACTCAGTAGGCATAGGAGGTAGAGCTGCAACCCTAACCGGTGTCACCACCTCGAGCTCCATCTCCTGCTCCTCTACTACTTCCCCTTCCTCAAAATAATCTTGGGGTGGGGGAACGGGATGCTGCCCTTTCATTAGTTAGCCTGACCAGCAGCTGTGTAAGCTCCACCCCTGGTGGGTATGGCTCATCCCCGTCCTCTTCTTTTTCTCCCTCTCACTCGTCTTTTTTCCCTCATGGATGGCTCTTCAACTGGAGTGGTCGGTGCGGGGGCTGCTGCTCGTGTTCTGTTTGACCTAGTATTCACCATCTGCGGACAAAAGAGTGAAGGATCAGATACCAATTTAGATCTGCCGCTACTAATTGGAATCAAGTAATAGCATGAAAGAAGCAAGAAGACAGATTTTCTAAAACCCTATAGCCTCCCAAATAAAAGTACATACGTCTCCATACCATTCTGTGAGACTCTACTGAACCCATTTTGGTACACCAAGATCGACGAAACCCTGGCTCTGATACCAAGTTTATCACGATCCAAACCTGTCGTGAGTGGAACCCACTCTATTCACTCAGTGGGAGAACCAATAACCTCGGAAGCATTGATCAACACTCAAGTAAAAGTATGAGAACTATTCTATAAATAACATAAATATTATTCAATCTAACAACTTAAGAATGTGCAGAAACAAAACTACCAAACAAAAATCTCCTAGGACCCAAAAGTCGGTGTACCAAAACATACTAAGACTATCAAGTGGGGATGTAACCCCAAAACTGTAAAAATTAACAAGTCCAAATAAAGGACAATGTCTAAATAAGAGAAAGATCTCATAGTAGCCCGAATGTCCTGCTCACCCTGAAATTCGAAATCGACTGCTGAAATCACAAGTGAGGTCTCGATGAATCAGCTGAAATAGGTGTTGCACTCACCAAATTAAATGCAGGTGTAGTATCAGTACACAAATAAACTGCAGTGTACTGGTAGGATCATTTGAATAACCCAAGATGGAAATATGGACACTCAACCAAAATATAGTACAATTAGCTAACACATGCTTACACATCAAACATTCAAAATATATGTACAAGTAGCATTCAAGAGACAAGCCAACAAGTCAACAAGTGTCATTATGGCAATAATATGAAACTCAATTCAAGATAACCAAATAAGGACAAGAACAACAATACAATTTCCTGGTTCACTCAAGGAATCGTCATACTAACACATACCTTGAAATTCGTACACACATGCTAAGGGTAATATATCTACCCTCTAGCTATGACCTACAGGGGACAATTATCGTCCATGTACTAAAAATTCCAGACATGAATGTCAGTAATCCTTATCCAACAACCTGTGAGAACGTCTCAAATGCTGAAACATTCCACAATTTATAATATAAAGAGGCCAAGCCATTAAATAAGTAGACATTGCAATGACCAAGCACACCATACAGATTAACCAATCACACTAAAAAGTAGTTAATATGCATATATAATACGAGTTGGATTAAATACACCCCATCACCTATCTTGAACCAAGCTTCCACAACTCTATGCCTGAACTTTGCCTTTCCGTGCCTTTTTCGCTTGGTCTTGGTCTAAAACATGCATACAAATACTGTATTAATGAAATGACCTAACATGATAGGAGTTATAAGCCACCCCAAACCCACTAAGGTCAGTTCATAATCATTCCTTAACCGTTCTAGGGCTACTTCCCCCATGATTCACCTAAAACTACCAATTTCATGGAATGATTAGTGAATTAATAGAATGCAAGGCCAATTTTATAGTTAATAAACAAAACCCATTAACCTAATGCTCAATTTCACCCTTGCACCAGCAAACATACCAAAATCAACCCTAAAACGCTCCCCGAACTCCGTAATTTACACCTTCTAAGGATTAAGAAGTAATTACAAGTTAAAGAGAATGAATTCCTTACCTTAACGAAGTCAAATGGAGGTAAACAGGTGATTTTCACCCTAAATCGCCTTCCTCTTACCCTAATGAGTTTATAAAATAATAAACTATTTTGGAGTTTAATCCCTTTAATCTGCGATTTCTACCGCTATAGTGGTACCTGACTGCTATATCGGTAACGCTATAGCAGCCTTGACCGCTTTTGACCACCATTATAGCGATAATATTCTGCTATAGTGGTCACTACTATAGCGATGTCAATGGGATAGAGTGCCCGTATTCACCCCAAAATCCCCCTTTTTACAACACACCTTGATCCTGGGACATTCCGAACAATATCCTTTACGTTATGGTCAATTCTGGGAGTTCTACTAACCCAAATTCAGTTCCGTAAAATTATATGGGTTCCTTGTCTCCTTAGATAACTAGTAAATCAACACCTTTCCTGTAAAAATGGTCTAAATTATTCCTAGATTTTCTAAGACTACCCCTCGCTCTGAAACAGAGCGAAACTAGCCTAGCTTGAAATTCGTAACTTCCAAACCGAACGAATTTAGACACGAAATTTCAAACATAAAACTTTTACATAACAGTTAATAAGGTCGTTGCACTTGTATTTATTCTCATTTAAGGTAATTTAAACTATTTCATTGTATTCAGTATTAGAGGCTTGTACTAGTGACTTCCAGACCTGGGATATAGTTTGGATATTATACCTCTTTTATATTATTTGAGGATTATTTACATTTCTTACTTCTTTCTATTTTGGTTTTACTTTGATAATCGTCTTTGGGTTGGGATAGGCTTAGCTGTACCGGAGGCTATGACATGTGCCATCATGATGCCTATTTTGGGTCGTGACACCACCTCCCATTCCTCGCATTCTCGAACAATTGTTTTACATCTTTCTTATTGGCTTATCGATTCATACACTTTGTTAAGAGTAAGAAGGGGATCTATGCTTAAGATTTAGGACCGTATAGTTTCAAAAAGGGAGTCATCTAGACCCATTAGAAATTGATGGGTTAGTTTAGTATCAAAGCGACATATTAGTTTGGACGCAACAGTACAAGAACACTCGCGTGTTAAATCTTTATACCTGTCAATTCTTCTCACAAAGATTTAAGTTTCGTATAATACGAAACCACGCTGGCTCTATGTTGCTTAAGGGAAGCAAGTTCAAATTTCAATTGATTAATTCGAGGACCATTGGCAACTGAGTAGAGTTCCTTAAGGTCACCCACATATGTCAAGCAACCTTGTATCCAACAACACTTGGTTAATAGTGTCGTTGACAAAATTTAATAACCAAGAACATATGGCTAATCTCACTCGCCACACTTGAAATCGGCTCTGGTTTAGAATAATCTCCATTAACAAATCCTAGTTTCTCTTTTTCTTCAAGACCATTGATAGTCGCTTTCACCCAAACATCATATTTTTCACTCATCAAAGTATAGTTGGTGATTAACATACCCGGACCATCTGTCGAATTGAAATAATATACTGTTGATAGGTCAGGTTGTATTAGGGGCTTGTACTTCGAACTTTCACCTCTAGGGATCATTCACAACTATGATAAAAGAAAGAATAAAAAAGTAATACTATGTGAATAGGGATCATTCTGCTCTGATACTAAGATAAAAATAATCATGAAAAAAGCCTCGTTGTATTCACAGAGTAGCCTCCTAATTTATACAGAGTTTTTCAGTGAATAAATCTATTATAGGATACAAAATATATTCTATTAAAAGATACAAAATATATGAAAATATTACCTACTAAATTTACAAAATAAACTTTCCTTCTTTCTTATGTACAATTGTGTCCACTAAAAAGAAAGGGAAGAAAGGGACTTAAGGGGTGTTTGGATGAACCTTTTTTTATTTGACTTATAGGCTAAAAGCTAAAAGCTAAAAACTAAAAGTAGGTAACAACAAACATTTGACTTTTAGCTTCGTTTTTTTTTTGTACTTTTTAAGCCTAAAGTAAAGTTCTTAAAAATACTTTTTGTGTTTGCCAAACACCTCCAAAAATAAAAAAGTGTTTAAAAGCCAAAAACACTTAAAAATAAGCCAATCCAAACACCCTCTTAGGTAGAGAGAAGGAAAAAAAGTTTTAATCCAATTTGTATAGTTATTTTAGAAGTATTGATAAGGATGGATACGTATCATGAAGCATAAAATTAGGAAGAAACTTTTTACCTACTAATTGAAAAATACTCCCTCCGCCCATCTTTACTAGTCTACTTTCCTATTGGCACAGGGTTTAAGAAGCAGTAAATGAAAGGGGTAATTTTACCATATTACCCTTTAAATATAATAAATTTAATGCTTTAAAAAATGCATTAGATAATGAATTGTATTTAATGCTAAGGGTAAAATGGGTAGAAATAGGTAAATTATCCATTGATTTTATAAACTGGACAAGTATTATTGGACATCCTAAAATAGAAAAGTGGACAAGCAAAAATGGACGGAGGGAGTACACGGTAATTGATCTAAGGCGTATTTATATGCCTTAGTATTGACTTTGCCCCATGTTTACCTTAGTTTTGAGAGCAATAAGTATGTATTTTGTATTATTTTGATGGAAAATTGATATTGTGCTAATAAATGTGATTAGACCCTTGTAGGTGAAATTTGTGACTATTTGGAGCATTTTTGGCGTGGAAAGCGAAATTGGAGAGCTACGAGCTAAGGATATTGAAGATAAGAGGCAAGCCAAAGAGTTGAACTTGAAGAATCCAACCAAATCCGCGAAGAAAATTGGATTTTAAGTGTCTGGCGCGCCAGGCAGCGTGCCGAGCCGCTTTTGACAGAGATTTTGATGGCATGGACAGTAGAGGGGCGCATCAGGCAGCGTGCCGGGCCGTTCAGACACACCTTTTCAGAGGCAAAAATTTGCCTAAGTCCCAGGCGCGCCCAAGGGAGTGCCAGGTCACTTTTTGGCAAATTTTTGCCCCGATTTCCAGCCTATAAATAGGGCTCTTGGGTTATTGTCTCATAATTTCCATCCTGGTAGGACTACTCTTGGGAGATTTTGGCATCCAAATTAGGGTTAATTCTTCTTCTTTTTTATTTTTATTTCTTTTTTATAATTTTTTATCAATTTATGTTAAATCAAGCCATGAGTGACTAAAATCGCTGATTCTTGTGGTTGAGGCGACGAACATGAATCTCGTGAGTTCAATATTATTTGTTTTTGCTGAAGTTTATCAATTTATTGGTTATTCTTATATTCTTGATTTTACTATTTTAATGCTTAATTACCATTGAAATAAATCTATTGTCTTGAGGTGAGCTCGAGAGAGAAACTAAGAGATAGAACGTGGAATATAAGGAGAGTGATCTTTACTTGAGGAAGCGATTCCAAGAGATTGATATGCGGTTAGGACCGAGAGGTATCTAATTCGCCGCGCTTGTTCAAATACAGGAAGATAGCTTAAAGGAGTTAGAATTGATTAAATCTATCCCCGCTCAATGATGTAGTTAGGTTTCCAATTTCTAATAGAAGGTTATAGTTTGGAGACGAATATAATCATATTATCAACCTCGTGATCAATAACCACGATAGACAGCTCAATTTGCTTAAACCATTAATATTCATGCGCTCGAGATGACGTTCAGGATGCCTTGACCCTGGGAATTCAACTTGCCATTGTTTATACCCTAAGTTAATTATGTAAGTTTAGTTCACAGTTATTTTATACTTTAAAACCATCATATCTCTATATTCCACCGCTTAAATAAATAATCAAGAACTAGTTTAGTCTAGTGAATAGTTAAACGACAAGTTCCCGTGGGTTTGACATCCGGCTTGAAATTACCACTTTATTACTTGCACGATCACGTACACTTGCGTGTATAGCTGGGTCGCAACAATAATTTTTTTCTAAGAATGTCAATATTATTAAATATTAGGCTTCTAATTGCTAAACCTAATCAGTGGCTATAAATATGCAAACAATTACTTAGAAATGCACATAAGTGTCAATATCCCCTCTTGTGTTTCTTCCTCACACATTCACACCCTAATTTTTTTTTTTTTTTAAAAATCATTATCCCACTAATCCTAATTCAAAAACATAAAATATGTTTAAACATTAATTACAGTACAACAATGATAACTTACCCCTTTTTGGGATGATAAATTAGATAAAAATATTTTTTAATGCTACATTTAATACGAGGAAAGATAATGGCATTTCTCATTGGTGATTTCTTGTTTAACGTTATATTGTGATTGGGACATTGGTGGAGAATCTTAATTTAAAGAGAACACTAATGTGGGAGTTGCAGTGTTCAAGCTTGTATTTTATGAAATATTCCTCCAACAAAACTTGTATAGTAATTTTTGCAGATGAGAATGGTAGGTTGCTGCCATGTTATACGGAAACCTATGCAATTCCTGAACAAAGGGAGGGTGGGTTTCTTGTTCAGATATGGTTTTGTTTGTTTACACAAACTTCAAAGGAAGAAAAAAGATGAAAGAAAATTAATGGAAATGATTCCGTCATGTCTCTCTCTCTCTCTCTCTCTCTCTCTCTCTCTCTCTCTCTTTTAATAAAAAATGGCTTGAATTATCCCTCACCTCTTCGAAAAGATATAAAAATATCATTCATCCACCTTTTAGCTTTATAATATTGGACTTCAAAATGTTTTTTCTTTAATAGCTCCAAAATTTAAAAAATAAAGTCATTTGACACCCTCCCGTTGATCTCCATTAAATTAATTAAACTATTTTAATTAACCAATCCAAAAAATCAGACCCCACTGAATTTGCATCGAGGATTCCAAGCTCTCTCTTCTGAGTAATAATATTGAGGAAACTTGCTGGCAGAATCGAACCAATAACAACTAGCCACCACTGAGCATTTTCAATCTCTCCCCACATCTATTATCTTTTTCTCTGTTTGTACATTTGCCTTTTCAATTCTCACTTTTTCTTTTTTGCCCTTCTTTTGAAAATTTTCCAACTCTTTTTCTTACTAATGATTACAAGTAAAATTTATTTTTGAAATTGGGATCATAACGAGGATATCTAAGTTCCCTCTTCTGATATCGGTGAGGAAGTTGCTGGCAGAATCGAACCAATAAAATAATTTGCCATTACTGAATGATCTATCTAGCCTTTTAATATGATGTTATATTTGAAGATAATTGTTTTGTTTTGTTTTTATGGTGGTGATGATGAAGCAATTATTTTTTTTCCAGCACTTGGACTGATTTTATACAAGTGATGATATTTATATTGCAACTGAACCACATACTGCCTGTTAATTCAAGTTTTATTACTGATTATATATTTCGATAAAAATCACATATTGCCTGTTAATTCAAGTTTTTATTACTGATTTTTATTGGAAGTAATTACTCACTGCCTGTTAATAACTTACTGTTAATTCAAATTTTCCAATGTGCACAAATCGACTCGGATCGAATTTAGTCATTATAGAATTGAAAGTTCAAATTTCAATTTGTTAAAATACTTATCCTAACTCGATTCATTCTAGGTCCAATTCGATTCATTTTTTATTATCTCGATTCGATTTTACGAATCGATTTGTTCGAATTTGAAATTTCAACAAGCAACCATTTACATTTCAATTTTAGAGCAAACATAATAAAAACAAGAAATCTTAAAATTAGGACATAAGTAACTTAAAGTAACATTGCATAGTAAGTTTAAAATGGAATTAAAATATGTAATTGTGAGCCGTGACTCTTAATTTGAGAGATTAGGGTGGAATTAAGATCTGTAATTGTGAGCTGTGATTCTTAATTTGAGAGATTAAGATTTAAGTCTGCATTCTTGAAGTTGTAATTGGTAAAATGTAAATGGTAAAAGAGGCGTAGGTTTTATAATTAAAATATTCTAAATGTGGGTCTGGGCTATTGTGAGTCTGCAATAAGTTTTAGGTGTGTAAATAATTAATAAATACTAAATACCACACACACACACACACACACACACACACACACACACACACACACACACATATAGATAAACACAATCAATTTGGATTTGAAAAATCAAAATATTCTAAAATTAAATTCGTAAATTGATTCAAATTGTATAATTCAAATCGAATTATCCAAATTTCTTCGAATCGATCTGAATACTCAAATTGATTCGATTAGTACATAGGCCTACATGAGTGTAATGGTCCTTATGTTTGAATATAAGTTCAAAGTAGTTGTTTAAGTATGCACTTAATAGTTTTACTTAGTCTTTTAACTTTGCCATAAGGTAAATAAAAACGGCCCATTAGTTATGCACTTAGCAATTTTGATCCTTAAAAGTTAACATTTTTAGTCACCGATAAAATATTTATCAAACTCTATGTATTAAATTTGACGAAAGCTACCAAAAAAAGGAAATCATCAAAAACTCTCATTTAGATGTACCACTACTAAAAAAGGTCTAATGCAGATGGACAAAATCGACGATAATTTGTCGATTATACGACAAAATCGAGGAAAAACCAACGGACTTCATATTGTCAGAAAATAGTTCCTCGAAACACAAAAAATTGAGGGAGTCCAACACTTAGATAAATACACTAATCTCTACTTTTATTAAAAATCGATATAAAATAAATATTTTCATAATTTTTATTATAATCTTCTTACTACCATTTTGTGCTTTGAAAGTCAACGTCCGTCCCTCGATTTTCATACAGACAAACTGACAGACTCTCTCTATTTTGTAAGAAAATAAAAATAAAAAATCTTAATTTTTGTACATTTTTGTGTGAAATTAACCTGCGAATGTTCGCCGGTATTTTTGTAAAAAGTTTATAGTTTCAATACATTTTTGTCGAAAAATAAACGATAGATCTGTCTGTCAATTTTTGTCAATTTTTTTTAAAAAAGTTATTGGCTTTCCAATAGTAGTTTCTATTATTTTTAAAGTTTGGTGCAATTTCTTGACGTGTAATTTCTTCTAATTTTTTAAATATCTTTTGTGTCTAGTGTTGTTTTTTATGTTACAAATTTTAGGATTTAATGTGACTTTGTTGGTGTTTATAATTAATTTATTTTTTCATAGTTTCCATCAAATTTAATAGATAGAGTTTGAGAAAAAAAATTCCAGAGACTAAAAGTGTTAACTTTTGGCAAAGTTAAAGGACCAAAACTATTAAGTGCGTACTTATGATACCATCTTTGATAACTTGTGGTAAATTTAAAGTACCAAAATTGTTAAGTGCATAATTAAAGGACTAGTTTGAACCTACCATCAACCATAAAGTACCATTTTTGTCATTCTCTCTGTTTAAGGACTTGAAATGCTCTTCTTGTCTTCTAAGAGATTCCAAATGCACCACACACCTTAGTTTTTCAATAATTATGACGCTATACAAAATCACAAACAAATATACCAATCTGTTAATGTAACAACCCAAAATATCGTTATGCTGTAATAAGAGGAAGAAGTTGCCCCTAGACTCTCCTTAGATAAGTTTTGAAGAATTCAGGGCTAGTCTAGTATTGGCTTATTCGTGAGAACGTGGTAGTTGAACAAAATATATTATTAATGTGATTGGTAAAAGTGGGGGTTAATGTGATAGTTGGATAGCCAACGAGTATAGGAGGCCGTAGCAACTTCTGACACCTGAAATGGAGTTATAGAACTCCAGTTATAGCGCTTATCATGGAGGGGTTGGTTCGCGATGTTGAAATTCGTGGTGTGTGTTGTTAAATAAAGAAAACTAAAGAGAGATCCTGAGTTTCTACCTCGTACCACTGCAGTGGTCACAAGAACCGCAGAGGCGAACTCCAGGAAAAAGGGAGCAAACCGCTGCAGCGGTAACACACAGTAAAATTTCAGTTTTAAAAATCAGAAAGCATTTTCATTCCCCACTTTTTCGAAAAACGCAATAAGGCTCTGGGGAAAATAATTTTCAGAGGGTTTGTAGAGTTTTTCATCTTTGGAGGTAAGTAATTATATTCTAGACGTGAATTTACTTCGTTTAATCTTAGAAAATCACTAAAAAAAGGATTAATGGTGGAAATTGGGGTTTAACCTTAGGTCATGGAAATTGATGAAAAATGGTGGGAATGTATATATTTCAGTATATAGTAATCCTAGGGTATTAGAAAACACTAATGAGACTAGAATTATGATTGTTTATGCTAATTCAAGTAGAATCCATGAGATTTAAGAAATAGAAATCCTAAGATGATGAAATAAGGTAAGTGAATGGCTAAAATTAATGGGTTGTGATCCCTAATGATTAAGAGAGAATGAATTTTTGAAATGTGTGTATGTTCTTGTTGTTGTATAGATCAAGAACGAATTGAATGAGAATGAAAAGGCAAAAGTGTGGTTAAGGTGACTTTGAGCAAGGAATTGAGGTAGACTATGATTTTATTGTAGCACTTAGAGTTTCTTGGCTTTGTGCTTGTTTGTGAAATTGACATCTATGATTGCCTTCTAGCATGACTTGTGATTTAATGACTGCATTGCATTTCATTTGCATTGTGATGATATGTTGAGATGATGGATCGGGTACCATGCTGTTATGTTATGATGTTGATATTGAGGATGAGAAAGTAAGAAATGATGCACACATTTTGAATACATGCACTTATTCATATGTTGTAATGATGGGTCGGTGCCATGCCGGTACAATATGATATTATGATGACCCGAATTGTCGGATCGTGAGGGCACCTACTCTAATCCACCTAGATAGGACAACCCCTTAATAATATACTGAAGTTTTTACTAACATGTTTATCAAATCGTGATACAATGCTTATAAGATTAAGTGCGGAAATAAACTACCCTAGGATCTAATCTAAATAGGTACAAGAGCTACTAAGGATAGGAATGCCTGAGACACAGCTTCCACTATGAAGGAGAAAGTGGGAGCTGCTAAATGATCTCTACCGCAACAGTCAAGAAACCAAACTGAAACCTGCAAAAGACTATACCCTATAAATGGTATAGCAAGAGTAGCATCAGTACAACCACACGTACTGGTAAGCCTCATCGGTCGACCCGAATGGGATTACACAATTATAACATAAATAATCAAAAGCAAACATGCATACTTATGCAACTTGTTATCCCTTCCCAAAGATTCCTCTCTATCCCGAAACCACCGAGCCTGACCTTACAGTAAAAGCTAACACCACCCCTAAGGAGACTACTACCATACGGACACACCCTAGACCTAAGCTAAGAGTCTAGCCAGCCACCTAAAATACCCGATAAAGACTTATTTGGCACAAGGACTGCCTCTCGGCTTTTCGATAACCATCCCAGCCTACCCTTCCGTCCCTTTATTTACTAGCCTTACTTCTCTTAAAAAACCTTGTTCACACCAGTACCTGGCCACTCGGAATAGTAACATGATAGTCATGACAAGGAAGAGGGCTTGAGTTGGGTATTCACTGATCCTAAAGTAATATAACATCCAAAGATACCAAGACTCAAACAACCTACCCTTAAGAGTTATGCGATAAGATACAATTGAATACTCAAGAGCAACAAATCAGCAATGTTCACCAAGTCAAGTCAAACATGAATAATAATATCAAGCATATGCAATTACACCTTAACACATACACAGAACAACCCAAGCCCAACCCTAATCAATCAAGGAGTCGGACCTCAATAACTTCTAAGTCAACATATCCTGACTCTAACAACAAGGCATCCAAGGATATTACAAGTACCTGAACCACACAAGGATCTCAATAAACATATATCCAACATGTAAGAGTAATTATCGATTTACTCATAGAACCGTCAAACTTATATATACCTTCATATATATATGCTATGGGTGATGCATCCACCCTATAGATCTGACCTGCAGGGGACGATTACTGTCCATGTACTTAAACCCCAGACATGAATGTCTATAATCCTTAATCCAACTATAACCTATGAGAACGTCCCAAATACCAAAACATTAAGTCATAAATCAAGTAAACAATGCATGGACCACACCCATAAGCATACATTAACCAATCACACTACAAACTAGTTAATATGTATATATAATACAAGTTGGATTTATTAAACCACCATCACCTACCCCGTTGGTTAGGAACCTCACAACCTTGCACCCATAAAAATGAGCCCCAAAGACCATAACAATTTATACCACCTTAAGTACTAAGGAACCTACCCTACCTCACCTATGGTTATAAATCCTCTGAAGGAATATTACCCATGACCAAAAGTTTACCCATACATTACCCCCAATCACGTACATAGGATGGGGAACATCAATTCATGGAATACACATAACTCTGCATGACACTTAATATATAAGTATGCCCTAAACGAACACTACTTGGCCTCTACCAGATACTAACCACCATAACCCCGTATGCGAAGGCCTAAACATGTAATCTCCGGTCAATCTACATTATAATCATACTTTCAAATTTGAGTCTGTGCTACTCAATTAAACCTTAGATTACCTGGATGTCATCCAGCTAAAGGAAGGACGAACCAAGTGAAATCCTAGCCTGTAGTCGATCTCACGAACATATTAGTCCCTAAGAATCCATGGGTTTGCACCCATACGCACTCCTTTCTTCTTATTCTGTGGCTCTAAAGCTTGGGAGGCAGCCTTTAGGGTTATTTGGAGCCCCACATTTCTACATCAGTTAATAAGAAGGAAGAAAATAAAATGCGACTACAACCTATACTAGTCGCTCCGCTATAGCGGTGGGTCTACCGCCATAGCGGTATCGCTATAGCACAATAATTACTGCTATAACGGAATGACATCAGCCCTACCTAAAAGTTTAAGTCCACTAATTTTAATGCTTGTGGCCCTGCATACATTTTAATTAATGTCTCAATAATTCTCGGACTCCGCACTAACCCAGAGGTAATTTCTAATAACAACTGATTCAGTCGTTATAGATATGTTGTGATGATAGGTCGGGTAACATGCCGGTACATTATGATATTATTGCTGAGGATGGGAAAGTAAGAAATAATGTGCACATTTTGCATACATGCATTAATTCATATGCATGGGGTGCTTTTATGATGATTTTATATGATGATGAGTTGTTGATGAAAAAGACTAAGTATGAAAGCATGGGAAAGTGAACTTATGAGTTTTATTATTTGATGATACATGATGTGTACAGTTGATTTATATAATTGGTTATGAGTTTTGTTATGATCACTTTTATACTTTTTCAACTTGCTTACTTGTGCATTGTTAAGTTAGTCGGCCTATGATGCTTATCAGTACTTGTTGATGTGTTGATGCTACTTGTACTCTTCTTTTTGTTGAGTGCAGGTAGGCATAGGCGTCGACCCAAGCGAGCCGAGTCCGAGCCCAGCTCTATCGGGCCAAGCTCAATCGAGCTTTGACCAGTACCGAGCTGAGCCGAGCCCGAGCTGAGCCAAGTCGGCTCTTTAATATTTATTTCTATGCAGTATTTTGTCATTAAAAAAATTTAAACTATGATATGTTTGTTCGAGTTATAATCATTATTAGTTTAAATTGGTAATTACATTCAACTTGATTTATTTATGTATAATATAGTCTAATTTAGAATTCAATTCAAATGACGTAACTTAATATTGAACAAAAAATAGAATTTTAAGTTAAAAAATAAAAAAGTAATAATAAATTCAGAAAATACCATACAATGTTACATTTCTTTGATTTGAATTTTTAAATTAAATCCCTAGAGTATCTTAAATAATAATGTATATAAAAAACTAATTGCATCAAACTAATTTAAAAAGTATAAAATTATAACTAATTATAATAAAAAATATTGTTAAATTTACATTTTCCTAACTTTATTAAGATTAATGGATGAATTTTAGTTTTAAGGTAATCATTAAATGACCCAAGCGAGCCAATTGAGTTGAGCCGGCTGGCTCAATCGGGCCCAAGCCTTGACCAAACTTCAATCGAGCTGAGCTGAGCTGAGTCAAGCTAAATATATGTGAGCCAAGTCGAGCCCCGATATGGCTCGACTCTATGACCAACCCTAAGTATAGAACATATTTCAGTGGATGACACGTGACCTCGGCTTTTGCTAGTGATTCAGACTTGATTCTGAGGGTAAGCACCATGTACGGGCAACTTTCAGATCTTCCTTGATGTTGATGTCCCTTATTTCGGGACTAAGATAATTTTAGTTATTGTTATGTTTTTGGATATTCTAGTATTTTTAAACTTAGTGGATTCGTAGATGTTCTTGTACGGTGACTTCAGGTCTCGGAGATTGTAATAGATAGAGTTTCAACACTCTAATTTGTTTTATGGATGATGATGACTTTAAATGATAAGTAGTTATTGAATGAGACATTTTAGAACTTGTTAAAAAGCATGTGAACTAATACTATAAGGAATGTCGGGATGACACTTAATGTGTAAAGGTGAGACTAGTATGGTTCTCCCACTATAGGTTAGGGTGGGTGCCAATCATGACCTGTTGGGTCGTGATAGAGATAATATCAGAGCAATGGGTTCTTAGATTTTGTTGTACAAGAACAAGTCTAGCAGAGTCCTGTAGAACGGTAAAGAGATGTCTGTACTTTTCTTCAGGAGGCTATGGGACTTTAGGAATGAATTCCTTCTTTTTTTAATTTCGTGTTATAACTTGATTCCAATTGGTATATGGTGATCAAAATTGGTATCTAATATTTTCACTCTTGTTCGCAAATAGCAGATACTGTTCCACTAGAGCAGCAGCAGTAGCACCCGCGGCAACACCTGTAGCAGCACCCACACTGACCATGAGAGCCGCTGTCAGAGACAGGCCTCAAGTTAGCGGTCGAGCAAGAAGGGGAGGAAGGGGAGCAACACCCATTAGGGGTGGAGCACATGTAGTTGGGAGACCGGCAAGACAGAGATCGCAAACCCCTCCCCTATAGTAGGATGCTATGTGCCATACTCAGGATGAAGATGAGGTAGTTGAGGAAGAAGTAATGATAGCTCCAGAGAATATGGTGCCAACACCAAATGGTGCAGCTCAGCTACCTTTGTCTGCAGAGGTGATTCAACAAGTGCTGGAGATTTTGGGTAGCTTGGCTGGCACAGGCTACACTCTAGTAGTTTCGGCTGCTCCTTCCACAACCTTGCAACATGCCACTACTGTAGCACCCAGGATGTATACAGGCTCTGAAATAGGGGTGTATCCCCAATAGATACTTAGACCAGTGATGACTGATGATGAACATGGGCTGTTTTGTAAGTTCATGCAAATGAAGCCCCCGGTATTCCAAGGTACAGAGGATGATTTTAAGTTCTTAATAGATTGCCATGAACATATGAACAAGATGAGTATTGTTCAAAAGTATGGTGTAGAGTTTGTTTCCTTTTAGCTGCAGAACAAAATCAAGAAATGGTGGAGGTCATTTGTGGAGTGCAGGACTACCTTACCTACACTCACTTGGGCTCAATTTAAGAATGTATTCCTCAAGAAATATGTTCCCCATACTTATCATGACTAGAAGAAGGATGAGTTTCTAAGGTTGGAGTAGGGTAACATGTCCATGGTGGCCTATGAGGCCAAGTTTCATGCTTTGTCTCGTTATGCATTGAAGCTGATTACCTCAGAAGAGAATCGGATTAGATACTTTATGAAGGGTATAATTTTTTGAATTTAGTTGGCTAATTTCTTTGCAGCTGTGTCTACTATGTCTTCAGGATGTTGTTGAATTTTCCAAAATGGCTGAAGCATGTGAGAAACAGAAAGAGGTGAAAGGAGAAGAGAAAAAAGCCCTGACCTTGAGCCAATTTAGTGGTACTTTCTCAAAGGGGCATGGTTCTTCTAAGCCCTACCATTCAGCTATGCCAGTATCTGTAGGGGGACCATCTGGGGTCAGTTATCAGCCTTCCCAAACCAGCGGCTATATGCCTTCATCCTCTTTAGTTTAGAAGCCTACCTTGGGACCGAAATAATTTGAGTGTGGGGGTTTGGGACACATTAGAAGGTATTGTCCTAACTTCTTATTTGCAGGTCAGTTTACTCAACAACCAGCTTCTACTACTCTAGTTCCAGAATTTTGTGGCCATGCAGAAAATGGTAGGGTCTATCCACAAGGTGGGCATAGTGTCCAAGCTAGAGGTGTCAACCAGGCCAACCGAGGTGGAGGACAGGTTGGTAGAAATAAATCTCAGGGTGGTAGAGATGGCAGTTAGGGTTGTGATAAGGCATATATTTATACAGTTCTGGCTCTCCTAGAGGTGAAAGCTTCCAATAGCATGATCACAGGTACTCTTGTTATCTGTTATCGTATGGCTTCTATATTGTTTGATCCCGGTTCCACCTTCTCTTATGTGTCTGTGAAATTTTCTATGGGTTGGGACTTGGACTATGAATATCTTGATACTCCTATGTATATGTCTACACCGATTGGGGTGTCTGTGTGTGTTGATCAGGTATATCGTGCGTGTTCTGTAATGTTCATGGGGTTTAAGACCCTGGAAGATTTAGTCACTCTAGATATGGAGGAGTTTGATGTTATTTGGGGATGAGTTGGTTGTCCCCTTATCATGCTATTCTTAATTGTTATGCCAAAACCATAACTGTAACAATGCCCGGGAAAGAGAAGTTAGAATGGAGGGGGGGGGGGTTACTTTTAAGCCTAATCCTGTAAGGGATGTGTCTAGAATTCATGCTAAAAAAATAGTAAAGAGAGAGTATGGGCATTTCTAGCCTATCTTCGGGAAGATAAATCCATAGTCCCTCCTATAGCATCAGTTTTAGTATTTTGTGAATTCCTAGAAGTGTTTCTGGATGATCTTTCGGGTATGCCTCCAGATCAGGAAGTTGACTTTTGTATAGACCTGGAGCCAGGGACTAGACCCATTTTTATTCCTCCATATCGTATGACACCCGCAGAGTTGAGAGAGTTGAAATCCTAATTGCAAGAGTTGTTGGAAAAGGGCTTTATTCAGCCAAGTATCTCTCCTTAGGGTGCACCAGTGTTTTTTGTGAAAAAGAAAGATGGTAGTATAAGGATGTGCATAGACTACCACTAGTTGAATAAGATAACCATTCATAACAAATATCCCTTGCCTAGAATGGATGATTTATTTGACCAGTTACAAGGAGCTGCAGTGTTCTCTAAGATTGATTTGAGGTCGGGTTATTATCAGCTAAAAATTAGGGCAGAGGACATCCCAAAGACTGCTTTTCAAACTCATTATGGACAGTACGAGTTCCTGGTTATGTCTTTTGGTTTGAGCAATGCCCCAATTGCTTTCATGAGCTTAATGAATAGAGTGTTTAAGTCCCTTTTGAACTCATTTGTTATTGTGTTTATTGATGACATATTGTTCTACTCTAAAAGTGAAGAAAAACATGAAGCTCATTTGCGTATAGTGTTGGGGTTCTCAAGGAAAAGTAACTATATGCTAAATTTTCTAAGTGTGAATTCTGTCTTTCTTCAGTGTCCTTCTTGGGGCACATAGTTTCTAAGGAAGGAGTTATGGTAGACCCAATTACCATCGATTTGTTAAAGGTTTTGCTGCCATTGCTTTGCATATGACCCACTTGACTAAGAAAGAAGTTCCATTTGAATGGGATGACAAGTGTGAGGAGAGCTTTCAAAAGCTCAAAACATTGTTAACTTCGGCTCAAGTACTAACCCTACCTATCAAGGATAAATATTTTATTATATTTTATGATGCCTCACATTTGGGTTTAGGTGCTGTGTTGATGCAGGATTGGAATATGATTGCTTACGCTTTAATACAAATAAAGCCCTATGAGAAAAACTACCCTACGCATGATCTGGAATTGGCAGCCGTGGTGTTCGATTGAAAATTTAGAGACACTATCTCTATGGGGTGAGGTGAAAGGTGTTCATAGACCACCACAACTTACAACACATGTTCACCCAAAAGGATCTGAATCTGAGACAAAGGAGATGCATGGAGTTGATTAAAGACTATGACATCTAAATTCTGTATCACAAGGACAATGCGGTGGCAGATGCACTAAGTCGAAAACTAGTGATCATGGGGAGTTTAGGATTGCTAGAGGTGTCCAGGCATCCATTATAGAGAGAGGTATAATCTTTGACTAACAAGTTTCTGAGATTGCAGGAAACTAGAAAAGGAAAAGTGTTGGCATATGTGGAGGCTAGGTCCACATTCTATGATCAGATTAAGAGTAGACAGTTTGAAAATAAGAAATTGAACAACCTCAGAGAAAAGGTGTGACAAGGGGATGAGAAGGAGTCCATTCTTGATGACGAGGGGCCCTTGAGAATCCAAGGTCGATTGTGTGTACCTCGGGTAGGTAACTTTATTCCCACCATTCTGGAAGAGGATCATAATTCCAAGTACTCCATACATTCGGGTGCCAACAAGATATATAGAGAGTTGATACAACACTATTGGTAGCGAAGGATAAAGCGTGACAGTGTAGATTTTGTGGTCAAGTGTAAAAACTACCAGCAAGTCAAATACTAACATCGGAAGCCTATTGGTACTTTTACTAGGCTTTTCAGCTGATGCCTAATTCAAAATAGAAGTGGGAATGGATAATGATAGATTTTGTGGTTGGTCTTTCAAAAACCTTGAGGAAATGTGACTCTATTTGGGTTATTATTGACCAATTGACTTGGTCAGCTTATTTCATTCCAGTAAGAGTTGATTATAATATGGCTAAGTTGGTCAAGATCTATGTGAAGGAGATTGTAAGGCTATATGAGGTACCGGTGTGAATTGCGTCCGACAGGAGTACCCAGTTCACATCTAATTTTTGGGAGAGATTACAGTACGAGTTGGGTTCTAGATTAGATCTGAGCATAACTTTCTACCCGGAAATCGATAGTCAATCTGAGCAAACTATCCAAGTACTTGAGGATATGCTCTGGGCTTGTGTTATGGATTTTGGGGGGCAGTGGGACCAATACTTACCCTTTGTGTGAAATTGCCTACAATAATAGCTACTACTTTAGTATTGACATGGTTCATTTTAAGTCCTTATATGGTAGACTATGTAGGTCCCCAATTGGATGGTTTGATGCGTTCGAGTTAAGGCATTGGGCACTGATATGTTCAAGGACTCTATGGAAAAAGTGAGATCCATATAGGAGAAGATCATAGTATCTCAAAGCCAACATAAGGAATATGCGGATAAAATAGTAAGAGACATGAAGTTTAAAAATGGGGAGAAGGTACTCTTGAAGGTGTCACCCATGAAGGGTATGATTCGATTCGATAAGAAGGGCAAGTTAAGCCCAAGGTAAAATAGAAACCCTTTGGGGTATTGAAAGAAGTGGGGTCGTCCATAACATACATACTGGCCTTACCCCCTAGTATGTCTGAGGTCCACCCCGTATTCCATGTGTCAATGTTAAAGAAGTACTGTGGAGGTGGTGACTATATTATTCAATGGGACCCAAAACTATTTGATAAGGAAATGTCTTATAAAGAGGAACCGATTTCTATTCTGGCTAAAGATGTAAGGAAGTTGAGGACACGAGTTATTCCTTGTGTGAAGGTTTAGTGGAGGAACCATACCATTGAGAAATCTATAGGAGAGACAGAAGTGGACATGCATAAGCGGTATACACACTTGTTCATTGACTCAGGTACACTCTATTCCAATTGTTATGCCTTTTTTGGGCTAGTTATTGTTCGGGGATGAACGAGTGGTAAATTGATATCTAATGCAACAACCTAAAATGTCGTTACAATGCAATAAGAGGTAGAAGTTTCACCTAGACTCCTCTCAGCAAAATTTTGAGGAATTCAGGACTAGTGTAGTATTGGCTTATTCTTAAGAATGTGGTAGTTGAATGAAATATGGTATTAATGTGATTAGTAATAGTGGGTTTTGATGTGATAGTTGGATAGCCAACAAATATAGGAGGTTGTAGCCTTTCGGCACCTGAGATGGAGTTGTAGAACTTCGATTATAGCATTTATCATGAAGGGGTTGGTTTGCGATGTCGAAATTATGGTGTGTGTTTTAAAATGAGGAAAATTGAAGAGAGGTCCTGAGTTTATGCCTCGGACCATTGCAACAGAAAAAGTAATTGCAACGGTGGCCTCTAAGAAAAAGGGCGCGAACTGCTGCAATGGGAATTTAACCACTATAGCAGTATTTACCCACTGCAGCAGTAACACGCAGTAAAATTTTAGTTTTAAAAATCAGAAAGCATTTTCATCCTCCATTTTTTCAAACAATACAATGAGGCTCTAGGTGTAACAACCCAAATTGTCGTTACGTATGAAAATGCTCCAAAAATTATTTACAATAAAGAATAAGCTTAAAATAGATTGGGAAAAGTTTAGATCGGGGATAAAATCAGGGATTATGGCAATTTGGGCCAAAAGGCCTAAAATGGGGCTGAACTGAATTGCTGGTAGCCACGGTAGTGGTAGAAAATAGTCTGCCAGCCGGGGAAAATTTAAAAATCCTCCTTTTTATTTTCCTAGGTCGCCTCCTTCCTCTAAAAACACTTTGAAAAACCCCAACTATCCAACCATGAGGTTTCAAAGGTCAAGGTTCATGAGAGCAGTTTCGAGGTGCACCTTAAGGTAACCAGATATAAGAATATGGTTAGCACGTGCGGAATAACTCACTCCTCTTCGCAACAGTATGTTTCGTCTAAGAGGTAAGCTAAGGTTTAATTTATAGCAACTAAACTTAGGCTAGATGCATTTAATGTTAATAATGATGTCGGGAGTATCATGCATTAGGCTTCGGGCATGGAGTTGGATGGAGGAATACGTTTAAAAATCCGGATAGGTTTAATTATATTTAAATACTTATTGTTATGTTAATGCTCGATTGGGTTAAGAAATGGATAGACAGATGGAATGGGTGAGTGTACTTATTGCCTTTCAGAGTTGAGTACGGTGAGGAGATGAAAGAGGTAAAGTGGAATGGTAAAATAGGAATGTTAAGGTAACTCGCCTAATTTATGAATGCTTAAAATTCCTAAAAGGCATTGGGGGATTCATATGATTCCAATACCTTGATAGCCTTAATTGATACCTTCCAAAATATAAAAGACGAGATAGTGAGTAAAAAGGTAAGAAGAAGGGATAGTGAGTAAAAAAATAATGAGTTGAGATAGTGAGTAAAAAGGTAGTGAGGTTAGTTGGTTGCAGCGTTAGCATTTTTCGTATTGTCTTGATCAATGCTTTCCAGAGTTTAGAAGGTAATATGAAAATCTCAAGTTTGGGATTCGGTTAGAAGGGAAGTATATAATAATGAGAACTTGGTGACGACACTCCATAGGGGTGTTTGATAAGTCGTGAAACTGTTATATATGTATGAAGAACGAGGCCTCCAAAATGATGAATTAGATGATTGATGTGACTGTATACTGAATTGAACCGTGTTGGGTTGTGAGTTGACATTATTATCATCTTTTGCATGAATTATGGCTTGTTGATTTCATGCACTCATTCATATGTATTGGGATAATATGTTGTGGTATGGGTCGGGTGCCACGTCGATGCATATATGTTATGATGTGATATGGGTTAGGTATTACACAGGTACAAATATGATATGGGTCAGGTACCCTGCCGGTACATTATAATGTTATTTGTGATGAGATGATGCGCACATCTTGCATACATGCATTCTTGCATTTGTTTGAATGTTCTATTAATTTATTTGCATCCTACATGTTATTATTATGGTAAGAGGTGAAAGAAGGTACTACGAAGGTTTGTTAGGTACCTATGTGGGATGAGTTGAGAATGAGATTTTATAGTTCCCTTGGAAGAACTGGGTGCGATACCATACGGTTGGTAGGATTCAGAATTTTATGAGGACGAAGACTAAAGGATTGTAAATATTATAAGAATAAGTCGGTAATGAAGGGAGAAGTGTAGGTTGGAATAGGCGGTCAAATGACAAAGTTATACGAAAATATTAATTAACAGGTACGCCATAGAGATGCTAAGTGTATGTCACAGAGATGCTAAGTGTAGGCCACAGAAATGTAAATGTGGGATAATAAGAGTTGTTAAATTGAGAATTCAAAACCAGAACTTTACTTGAAGTTGTGATTTCCCTATTTATTATTGATTTTATTTGCTTCTAACCCTAGTTGGCTGATGACACTTACCAGTACGTGTGGTTGTACTGATGCTACACTTACTATATCTCCAATCAGGGATATAGCTATGGTGCAGGTTAGTTGGAGTTTCTATAGCTGCAATGCCGATCTTTCAGCAACAACTCCTGCCCTTTCTATCCTACATGGATGATGTATCATAGTTGTCCCTACTTCTTGTCCAGTGCTCTTGTATTTGTTTAGGCTAGGTTCTGGGGAATCACTTATAGTTATTTTTCGTATTTAATTTTCATTTCTGATGTATTAAAACACGTTGGGGAAGGAAAAAATGAGTGACCATATTTCCACCTGATTAGATTTGGTATAATAAACATTAAGTTGACTAGACTTATATATATGGTTTTAACTTCTGCATTAGTATAATCATGGATTTCAGGGTTCTCCTATCTGGAGTAGGTATAGGTACATGCCCGACATGATCCAGTAGGTTGGGTCATGACAGATATGGTATCAGAGCCCAGGTTACTGGTCTCCTCATACAAGAGCAAATGTCGAGTAGAGTCTTGTGGATTGGTGTGTTGACGTTCATATGAAATCTATAGGAGGATACAAGGCATCTAGGAAAGTGTTCACTTTTTTCTTTCCTATAGTGCCTTCTTAATGTCGTACATCGGGTTGAGTGCAATTGGTATCTAGTCGATTCCATTTGGCATCTTAATCATCACAATAGGGACTAGTTGGTCCCAATTGGTATCTCTTAACGTGGAAAGGTTGGGATAAGATACCCAACCAATGGTGGTCAATAAGAAACATAAAAGTGGACTGTTATGTTGGGTTCAATATGGTGTTAAGTATTTGTGATGAGGCAATGATGTGTTGAAATGTACTATGTGTATTGTTGTTGATGGTAGTGTATGGTAACTTGTTTGGTTATGTTTAAATTCTTGAATATGATTGTTGAGTATGTATGTGGTCGGATGGTGTATATCTAAGCAGACTGGTAGACGTAAGGACTGGGTGTGATTTCGAGAGTGCGTTCAATTTCATGACTTGAGCTACAACTCATCTCTCCATGATTTGGAGTACTACTGGTCTTCTAGACGATCACGTATGATCCATCCGGATGTTTGACTATTAGGGGAACACTTTTTAGGATAGTTAATTGAGTAAGTAAGAAGGTTGGTGAAAGTGTAGCACTATTTAATTTGGTAGATGGAAAATTATGTTGGTCATGGTTCGGAGTTAAGAGAATTGCGAATTCATTTTACATTGAGTATAAGGAGAGATTATTACGCTACTTGAACAGGCATAAAACGAGTTTGTACAGAAAGAACCTAAGATTGGGTAAGGAAAAATTTAAGGTGGAGCTACTAGAGGCTACCGCTGCAGCGGTTCCAGGCAGAATCATGCCAGGTACATCCCCTGTTTTTTGCAGCTTCACAATTATTGCAAACCACCCTATTTTCGAAGCAATATAGTGATGAAAATTCATCCAACACGCATTGTAAGTTAATTATTATTATTAAAGGGGGGCGGGAAAGAAAAAGGTTTGAGAGTACAAAAAATAAAAATAGTAAATTATTTGTTACATGCCCCAAACAGGGGCAACCCAAGTTCCAAAAACAATAAAATATAACCAAAGGGGGGAGGGGAAGGAACATCTAGCTGGTGGAGTCATCTCCAAAGCCTGTAGCATCCGGGCCCTCCTTATCCATGCCACTTCGGAAGGAGAACTCTTCAACGTCCTCCGCGGTCAACTGCGGGAGCTCTCTATCTAGGAGGGTGCATGAAAACAGAACCCAAACAACTTTCCATATCCTAACCAGAATGCGATCTCGGGAGCAACATTTCTCTTTCTTCTCATCGAGCTCCTTTTGGAGCTCAACATAGGCTCGGGCAGGGTCCACTGGGCCAACGAAGCTTGAAAGAGCCAACCTCGGCTGGGGCGCCTGATTCCTCTCCATATAGATTTGCATGGCCGCAAGGCTAGACACCTAGTCACTAGGAGGAACATGTGTTTGGGAATGGGGGGACTTCTCCACTCCCACCAACCCCGCTACTCTCACCCTCTTCCACTAGCTTCCTCTTATTTTTCCCTCCATCCCGGGTACTCCTTTCTTTAAAAGGGTTATCAGAAATATTGCATTCATCCCAGACATCATGGTTTTCCTGGGGAACACTCACTCGGTTGTATAGCTCTGTGATTAAGTAAGGTAAAAACTGGTCCCTTAGCGACCTCTCCCAAGCATAAAAGTACCGCCACTCATCTAAGATCTGAGACCCCACATTAATCTCAACCCCAGCCATAGCACACGCTAACAATATAGCTCGGTGGAAAACAAAGTCCATAACATTTCCCGAAGGATTGATCCTCTGGGACACTAGCTGCAATCAAATCTTAGCCTAGGCCAAAAAGTATGCACTTTTGGTCCCTTTCTAATTAGACCACTTTATCTCATCAGCTTTACCCTCGGGAGCTAAATTTGAGCTGCCCACCTCAAATTTGACTCCCGAATCTTAGCCTCAAAGTCTACATTAGAGGGGTTGGGAACCCCCATGACCTCGTTGATAGTAGTGGCGTCCACATGCACGTTCTTTCCCCAGATCAGAATGGTGGGGAGAGGTACTGCCCATTCCACCATAGGGAGTATAACATAAAATTCTCGGACCTAGGACAGGTTACACTTCTAGACCTGCTCGGCTAGCATCTCCCACCCAAAAATTTTTAGCAAATCGCTGAAGTAAGGCAACCCATCCTCTACCTCATCCATAACAAACCCTTGCTTAAGAAGAAAGTTCCTATTGTGTCGCCCCTTCTCATAATGGGTACAACTAGCGGCATCAGGGAATCTGTGGTAGTTAGGTTGTCGGGCTATCTGTAAATACCACAAAAAATAGTTAGAACCAGATCAGAACACCGGGGGAGGGAAAGAAAATTCAAAGTTCTAGAAAAAGTAGTGGTAAAATTACCGTTGCAGCAGAATGTCGTCTTCAACCAGTCAACCTCCCCTCCCATGGTAGATTTTGGACTTTTTTCCATAAATTTGAAAATTAAGCATAGATTGGGTTTGGGAAAGTGTGTGTGAACCTTTATACACAAAAATGGGGGTGTGAAACACCTAAAATCAAGCCCAAATTGAAGGAAATTCATTGGGGAAGATGACCTTTCATATTCAACCCTCCCACGACCAAAAACCACCATGAACTACGTCAATCTTACGTCCCGAATGCTTTAGGAGTGTTGAAAATGTAAGAGAACTAATCATGCCAAATACTACCTTTAAAAGCACCACCAAAAATCAAGTTCATCGAGTTACACCCAAAACCACTCATATTTTCCCTAATTTTAATGTAATTCTATGAGATTACGATGGAATATAAGTAAAGTAAGTAGAAGAGATGAAGAAAATAACTTAAGTTCATTGATTGGGGGGGGTGGGGAGAGATTTTGCTAAGAGAGTTGAGGGAATTTGAGAGAGAGTGAAGTAGAAATAGGAGAAAATGAATTTCCCCCCACTTAACTGCTGCAACTGTAGACTGTTTCCCGAATCAACTTTGTATCAAATTTTTGTGCTCTAAAAAAATATAATATATTCAGGCGATTGTCCCAATAATTAATTGTGTGATTCATCTTGATGAAATATCTGGGAATAATCATCGGGCCTAGATTAGGCAATGTTGTAACGGTCGCCCATTAAGGGGCGTGGTTGAATTATGAACTAACATACGTTAGCATTTCTTTTCATATTTCCTTGATCAATGCTTTCCAGAGTTTAGAAGGTTATGTGAAAATCTCAAGTTTGGGATTCAGTAGAGGGAAGTATGTAAAAATGAGAACTGGTGCCGACACTCCATAGGGGTGTTTGATAGGTCATGAATATATTAAATAAGTGTGAAGAACGAGGCCACCAAAATGATGAATTAGATGGTTTATGTGACTGTATACTGAACCCATGTTGGATTGTGAGTTCACATTGTTATCATCTTTTTCATGAATTATGGTTTATTGATTTCATGCACTTATTCATATGCATTGGGATGATATGTTATGATATGGGTCAGGTGTCATGCCAGTACAAATATGTTATGATGTGATATGGGTAGGGTACCACACTGGTACAGAAATAATATGGGTCAGGTACCACATCGGTACGTTATGATGTTGTTGGTGATGAGACGGGGAGGAATAAGGAGAGGTGGTGCGTACATCTTGCATACATGCATTCTTTCATTTGTTTGAATATTCTATTAATTTATTTACTTCCTACACGTTATTATTGTGGTAAGAGGTCAAATAAGGTATAAAGGTACGTTAGGTCTCTATGTAGGATGAGTTGAGAATGAGATTTTACGGTTCCCCTGGGAGAATTGGGTGCGATACTATACAGTTGGTAGGTTTCAGAATTTTGAGAGGACAAAGACTAAAGAATTATAGATATTATAAGAATAAGTCGGTAATAAAGACAGAATTGTAGGTTGGAATAGGCAGTCAAAGGACAAAGATATACAAAAATATTAAATGACAGGATGGCCACAAAGATGCTATGTGTAGGTCACAGAGATGCTAAAGATGGGGTAATAAGAGTTGTTAAATTGAGAATTCAAAACTGGAACTTTACTTGATGTTGTGATTTTCCCTATTTATTATTAATGTTATATTTTACTAACCCTAGTTGGCCGATGGCGCTTATCAGTATGTGTGGTTGTACGAAGGCTACCCTTACTATATCTCCAATAGGGAATATAACCATGGTGCAGGTTAGTTGGAGTTTCTATAGCAGGGATGTCGATCCTTTAGCAGCAGCCCCTGTCCTCTCTATCCTACATGGATTTTACGTCATGGACGTCCCTACTCCTTGTCTAGTGCTCTTATACCGGTTTAGGCTAGGTTCTGGGAAATCACTTGTAGTTATTTTCCACATTTGCTTTTCATTTTTTATACATTAAAACACATTGGAGAAGGAACAAATGAGTGACCATATTTCCACCTAATTAGATTTTGGTGTAATAAACATTAAGTTGACTAGACTTATATATATGGCTTTAACTTCTGTATTAGTATTATCATGAATTTTAGGATTCTTCTATTTGGAGTAGGTATAGGTAGGTGCTCGACATGATCCGCTGGGTTGGGTCATAATACTGGGAAAGACGATTATCAGAGGGTTTGTGGAGTTTTTCCATCTTTGGAGGTAAGTAATTACATTCTAGACTTAAATTTACTTCGCTTAACCTTAGAAAATCACTAGAAATAGATTAATGGTGGAAATGAAGGTTTAACCCTAGTTCATGGAAATTAATGAAAAGTGGTGGGAATGTATATAATTTTAGTATACAATGATCCTAAGGTGTTAGAAAACACTAATGGAACTAGAATTGCGATTGTTTAGGCTAATTCAAGTAGAATCCATGAGATTTATGAATGGAAACCCTAAGATGATGAGATAGGATAAGTGAATGGCTAAAATTAATGGGTGGTGATCCCTAATGATTAAAAGAGATTTTTTTTTTGAAATAGGTGTGTATGTTCTTGTTGTTGTATAGATCAAGAATGAATTGAACAAGAATGAAAGGGCAAAAGTGTGGCTTAAAGGTGACTTTGAGCAAGGAATTGAGGTAGACTATAGTTTTGTTGTAGCACTTAGAATTTCTTGGCCTTGTGCTTATTTGTAAACTTGACATCTATGATTGCCTTCTAGCATGACTTGTGATTTAATGACTGCACTGCATTTCATTCGCATTGTGATGATATATTGAGATGATGGGTCGGGTACCATGCTGTTATGTTATGATGTTGATATTGAGGATGAGAAAGTAAGAAATGATGCACACATTTTGAATACATGCACTTATTCATATGCAAAGTGTGCTTTTATGATGATTTTATATGATGATGAGTTATTGATGAAAAATACTAAGTATGAAAGCATGTGAAAGTGAACTTGTGAGTTTTATTATTTGATAATACCTGATGTGTATAGTTGATTTATATCATTGGTTACGAGTTTTGTTATGATCACTTTTATGCTTGATCAGTTTGCTTACTTGTGCATTGTTAAGTTAGTCGACCTATGATGCTTACCAGTACTTGTTGATGTACTGATGCTACCTGTACTCTTGTTTTTGTTGAGTTCTGAACATATTCCAGCGGCTGACACATGACTTCGGCTTTAGCTAGTTATTCAAACTTGAGTCAAAGGGTGAGCACCATGTTTGGCCAGCCTTCAGATCTTCCTTGATGTTGATGTCCCTTGTTTTGGGACTAAGACAATGTCAGTTATTGTTATGTTTCTGGATATTCTAGTATTTTTAGACTTAGAGGATTCGTATATGTTTTTATACAATGACTTCAGGTCCTGGGGATTGTAATAGATAGAGGTTTTCGCATTCTATTTTGTTTTTATGGATGATGATTCCATTATATGATTATTAGTTATTGAATGAGACAATTTAGAACTTGTTAAAATCCATGTGAGCTAATACTATAAGGAATGTGTGGATGACACTTAATGAGTAACGGTGAGACTAGTATGGTTCTCCCGCCATAGGTTAGGGTGAGTGTCAATCATGACCGGTTGGGTCGTGACAGATAAGGTGTTGTTTGAATGTATAGTTACTTAGTACAAAATTTCATATGGGATATTATGCTCTTAGATTTATAATACACATGTTTCTATCATCTCGAATAGGAAATTACAATTATTATTTTTTGTTGTTCTTTCAAAAGGGATTTTGTACTTGAGTTAATCATAGTAGTGATTCAATTCCTCCTCTAATGATAACAAACCCATAACAAAATCGTTAAGAGTGATGTTGATTAACCTGGCAGACTGATTGATATGATTTATGATAAAAAATAGTTCTGGGAGGAGTGATGTCATTGTTCTAACAGGCCCGTTGGTATTGTTGATAGCATGATGGAAAATGATTCCGTGTGGGTATATAAAGTTCGGAGGTACCCCATGAGTTATGATCGAAGATGCCTCTATAGAGTTATGTGTATCTTGGTGCCATACATATGGCTATTGTATTTCATTCCATCTCTATTTGTTTTTGTTGAATCAGATTAAGCTTTATACTGTTGTGATGAAGTGAATTGTATTTATTCTCTATATTTGTAGATTATGAAAATTTTACCTAATCTTGTTGAGTTATTTCATCTTTATTCATTGATTATCTAACTAAATGTGAAAAACTAAGTGTTAATTAAAGCACTTCAACGATCAACCCTTGACACTACTTCGATGGTCTTGATCTATGATACTTGTCGAGTACATGTTGATGAAAATTCAATTTGGGGTGGAAATGGTTCATTTATTACTAAGTGGGCTAATAAATAAAAGAAGTGAGCCAAACCTTGTAATACCTCAAACTTTCATGCTAAGATTTAAACCGTTCTAAGGATACAGATAGACCCCAACCTAGAAAAGTTTACTATACCTAGGTATAAAGTTCAATCCTTAGGTGCAAGAATTGTAAATAATATGAATTAAGGTCATAAGAAATCCCTAGCACAATGTTAAGCTGAAAGCTTCTCTATCGATTGAGTCTTTGTATAAGTTTATACTAGAGTTGACTTCAAATGAACATTCCTCCTAGATTATAAAGAGTTACGTGACCATTACTTACCAAATTAAAGGTTTTTGAATTTTATTTCCAACGCCACCAACCGTTCATCAATTCGAGTCCAGAGAAAAAATTTGTGAGCGTTTTATCGAGAAACTATCCAAGAGGCGCGATGGGAGCTGTTCCCCCCTTTTACAGACGCGGTTTTTCTCCCAAACTTTGCATAATGAAGGGTATTTTAGTCCTTAACCTTATATGGAACATTTTGTACGATCGTTTGCCTTCCCATCCAGTTTATATACTTAGTTCATCAATTTCTTTCTTTTATTACCTCTGTTAAATCCCAAGGCGCAAAACTCTCAAATAAAATCAAAGCGTAGGACTTCCAAGTAAGTTTCCATCAAACTTCTTCAAATTTTTTGACATTTTTAGGTATGTGAAGATAATATTTCCACGTGGGAACGTCGTTCTCTCCACAACCAAGTTATTATGTTTGTTTCATGAATTTTGTTAGGGTTGTGTAAGAGTTGAAATCTTTAAGTCTAGTTCCTGATCTCTTGATGAAATTCCTTAAACGTTCTATGATTTTTAGTAAGAATTCTATGAGTTTGGACTCTTTTACTTGATTTGATTTCTAATCTATGATTATTGATTCTTTCAAGAAACATTATGAACTTCCTTTATGAAATTGAAAGCCTATTTGTGTTTTAAAAGATTGTTTTCATGTTTATTGGAATTGATTTACATTTTATGGAAGATTTGTTCAAGAGTTTCAAGTTTTGATTATGAAAATTTTGCAAGAATCCTTATGTTATTATCATGACTTGAAAAGTGAAGAAGATTATCGTATCTTGAGAGTTAAAGAAAAGTTATAAAGATTTAGAGCCAAGTCTCACAGAAATAGATATATTCATGGTACGATATTTTGAGCCAATTATGACTTTTTAGAAAAGGTTTTAATACTTATATAATGAGAAACTATTATGTTTTGGGAGGACTATTTAGCACCGAGATGGGCATGATTTAGAAAACACATGCCCCAGAACTACATTGCCACTGTAGGATAGGTGTAATAACACTCACTGTAATTTTTAGAGTTTTCTATATTTTAACCATTTTTCCTTTTCCCGTGGTTGTTTTACGTTATTTATGAGTTGTGGGAATGGTTTACACAGTCCCCGAAGCATTTGGGAGTGATTTATTTTGAGTTTATGGTTTTGAGAAACTTTTAAAAAGATATAGTTAACTTTGGTCAACATTTTGTGATCCAAGCTTTGGATGGTGATTTTGTCATTTCCATTAGATCCGGAACGTCCATTTTGGGTTAGTAGCATAGTTGGTTCAGGCCCCAAGGTCCTTTTGTGATTTTTGAGTGTTTGATTGACCTACTAGTTGATTGACCTAGATATAGTTTTTGGGGTAAATTATTGGTAACAACCTCATTTGAGAAATTCGATGATTCCATTGTGTCCAAAACATGTTATTTGATCAATTTTCACTATTGATTCATGTTTATAGGGTTCCAGATAAGTTTCAATGGTCAAAAACAAGTTTTGGTAATTGCTGGTGCTAGTGCAACTGCTAGAGCAGTAATCTATATGCTAAAGCAATCATCATTAGAGCGGTAATCTATCCGCTAATGCAATCACCGCTAGAGCAGTGATCTGTCCACTAAAGCGATGTCTCTGTGTATAAATATGGGACAAATTTTGGGTTTTTTTTTCTTCATATTTTTGATATTTTGGGAGCTAGAAAGCCCCGTTTGAATCGATTCTCGATGTATTTTTTTGTATAATCATTAGTATGTGATTATACCTTCATTTTTTTCATTTTTCAAGATTATCCATCTCGTTTTTTATGGATTTGATCCATAAAGTTGAGTTTTGAAATTTAAAATAACGAAAATTGAAAGTTCTTAATTTGAAGGTTGATTTAGAATGGGTTTTCATCGATTTTTGGTATTTAAGGTTCTTGTATCATGGGTAAATTGATTTTGACAAAAGTTTTCCAAAATTTCTCGTTTTAAATCGCGTTTGATAATGGAGATTGAAATTTTACCAATAAAGTGAAATATTGATATTTTGATGATTTCTGATTCGATTTCAACTCGATTTTCATTGGGTTTTTAGATTTAGAACCCTTAAAGTGTGAAAAACATGATTCTTTATAAAAATTTCTTTTTTACCCTTTTATTTTTGGGGTCGATTTTCAAAGTAGATTTGGACTCAGAACTAAAGTATATCAATATGGATATTATTGGTTTTGTATTTATGTGTAGATCTTATATTTGACTAGATTGGGTTTGTTTGGTGGTGATTTGAGGTAGTCGAGATTCCGGTTGGTCCTTCGGTTTGTCTTTTGGCTTTACGGATTTTCTTTAAGGCAAGTTGAGATGTACCTTTACTTTTTTTTGAGGTGTTTGTGTTATGTGCTTAATTACTTATGTTTTGTGAATCATTAAGGGTTTGGGGGTCTCGTTTAGATGAAATGATAAGCCTCTCTATGGGTATCAAAGTCTAATGATGGGTAGAAATAGTATAATCGGACATCTTGTTTATTCTTTCTACTTACGGATACGCTTTAGGTAAATTATATATAGGTGACTTATTGATTTTGAGTAAATTGATAATGGGTATCTATTTAAGAGCTTGGATCTTGTTTAGTGGATTTAGATGAAATGATTGGGATGTAGTGAACACTTAGAGTATGAATAAATTTGTAATAGTTGATGTAATTATTGCGGTTTAGTAATCTCTTAGGATATAACGGATGATAGTATAGTTAAGTATTAAGAAATAAAATCTTGGCTTAGTTATTAGGTAAGAGAATGAAGGTGAACCTTAGGACATTTTGTTAACTAGCATCGTTCTTTCTTTAGTAAGTTAGTCTAATTGTGTTATAAAAACAAGCTAGGTTTGTGGAAGTTTGCTATATATGTGTTGTTTGGATTGTCTATTATTTTTGGGTCGCCCATGTGGGGGTTTATATGAATATTATTATTGACTTGAGATATTATTATTATCGTGATGCCTGTGTAGGGGACTTGAGTTGATATTATAGGCCTTATTTGTGCATTATTTGCCTTATCATTATCGTGGTACCCAAGAGACGGACTTGGATTGATATTATTTATATCTTGCATGACTCTTTATTTCAGTAGTGCCATGTAATGGCTTATATCATGAACTATTGACATATTGATGAGATTTGAGTTAATTATACCATTATCGAATTAATTCATTATCTTCATATTGATTTGGCTATGAGCATTGCATCCTCATTTCATTTATCTATATTCATGGAAATTGATACCATTGAGATACACTGATTTTGAAAGAAAAATGAGACATTTTATAAATTGCCTTTATCGTGAGATGTGCTGACACGGTTGGTTGAGATATGAGATTGTATTAGTATATGGGTTGCTCCTACCATAGTGTCCTATCCTGGAATCTTTCACTTGGAAGATGTATGTGGTATATGGGTTGCTCTCTCTGTGGGTCCTATCCTAGAAGCTTTACCTCTGAAGGTGTATACGTGTTGTCATTTGATGGCTGCCATGCGATGACTTACATCATTATCACTCTATTGAATTGCATTACATCCCTTTGTATGTTTAATATTGCACTTGATTATTTCCTTTCATATTTTATTATTGTAATTGAATCTTGTTTGTGATATTGTGTATTTTGCATCTCATTTTACTACATTACATTACATTGTACCTTTTCTTGGGTAGTTTTGTGGTTGAGATATTATGAGACATGGGGTATTGTTATGGTTTGATCCTTTGAGACTATTTTGTCACATCTAGTGGTTTTGAGATATGTACCACCTATACCTTAGCCAAGATTGTTGGTTTGAGATGGTGAGTTGATATTATATACTGTGTTCAATTTTGGTATGACTAATCTGTATCGCCATTGATCTTGAATCAGTACATGCCTATCTTAATGCAATGATTTGATTATCTTGATAAACATGCTATCTACTAGGATACACTTGGACTTTTCTGAGTGCAGGTTGATTTGGGTTAAATTGGATGGTTAGTGTGGTAGTCCTCACCATCACTTTGGATTAGGATAAGTTATCAATGATATTTGCTGAGGACACGTGTTACATACTCACCCTTACTTTTTCTTTTCTTTTTCTGCAACCCGTGTAGGTATTGATCTGAGTAGCAGAGCATAGATTGTGTTCTCTCAGAGTTGTCATTGTGGAGATCGAGGTAGCGACTGATGGGTCTCAGAGCTTACCCGGATCTCTCCTTATCTTATCTTATGTTATCCGCATTTAAGATACTTTAGATTATGTGATTATATTCTATATTAGAGGCTTGTACTAGTGACAACCAGACATGAAATGTATCATTGAGACTTGTATTTCATTTCTGTATCATGTTGGGGATCATTTCCATTCTTCTTCTTCTGCTGCTTTTGATTTACTTTGATTATTGTGTTTGGGTTAGGATAGGCTTACCTGTACTGAAGGGTGTGATAGGTGCCATCACGTACTCTAATTTGGGTTGTGATATATTGGTATTAGAGCCCTAGGCTCATTGGTCTCATTAGTACAAGTCGAGTCTAGTAGAGTCTTGCAAATCAGTGAAGAGATATCCCTTATCTATTTGTGAGTAGCTATATGACTTTAGGATAATTCTATTTCTTCATTCTGTGTCATGTGTTCATAGCTTTATGTAATTCAAAACCTCTCATTCACTTTCTCTCAGCTGGTAAGAATGCATTCATTTTTTGTTAGAGGTTCAAAGCCAGTTTCTTTGATATGCGGTAGGGACAAAGGTCAAGGTAGAGGTTGGATTAGAACATTCAGACCAGTTAGAGATCAGCTTGGGATTGCCTCCTTAAGTTCTGGAGTTGCTTGTGATGATGGGTCTATTGAGATAGAGGGGTTGAGCTTGGGGAAAACACTGCCTGTTATTATATCCATACCTATGCTGGAGGATTGTTTGGTATGGGTATTGGGTTTCCTTGAGTGGATGGATCCTACTTTCATTCGACATGCTATTTTGGGGCTTCAGACTCCAAATGCATATTTGGTTACTATGAACTCTCCTAGTGTTGATGAGATATTGCTAGGGATTTCTCCATATCCAATGACCTTACCTTTTATGTCCATGGAGGGAGAGAGTTGGTTTGTAGAGTTCATAAGGATAGATCATTCTTAGTTTGATGGAGATCCCAGGGTTAATGCTTATAGGTTATTGATTGGTTGTTGCAAGAGGTTGCACAGGTTGGGATTAGTAGACTCTAATAGAGTAGATTTCACTATCTTTCAGTTATTTAGACCAGCCATACAGTGGTGGAGGACTTTGGTAGAAAGTAGACCAGTTGGGTCACCGTCTCTCTCATGGGATTAGTTTGCTTAAGATTTTCTAGAGGAGTTTGTGTGGAGACATGAGAGACTGGCGAGCAAGACGCCCTATAGACTTGAGACGGTAGCGATATGTATGGTACAGGCTAGGATCCTTGTGGTTATTCTTGAAAAGGGTTAGATCGTGGTAGCCATTTAGGTTCTTTAGGTCCAGTTCAGTAGAATCTTACTTCTTTGGGTTCCTTGATATGTGGAGATCTCGAGCAATATAGGAGGGATTGCCCCCAGCATAGACTGAGAGATACCTCATCAATTACTTAGAGAGATGACATGTCTTGGTATTATGTTCCTCAAGATGGAATCAAAGTAGGATCTTCTAGTACAATAGTCACAGGTATAGTTTTAGTCTGACTTTGATCTGTCTTATTAGGGTTTGACTGTGGTTCTACATTCTCCTATATGTTACTTATTTGGCATTGGGTATTGATGTGATTCTTGAGTTTCTTGTCACGTCTATTTATATTGCTACCCCATAGATGATTCTTTAGTGGTGGATCGGGTGTGCTGATCCCGTATTATGATTCATTTAGAGTATATCACTATGCTAGATTTGATTTATTTGGGTGTTTTGGATTTTGGTGTGATTTGGGTATGATCTTCTTGATGGTTATATTATGGATTAGTGGTGGATTGATTATAGGTTTTGACATATCTGTGGTCTGGACTAGCAGATTGATGATGAGAGAGACTTTATGGGATGCCTAGTGATACTTATCTATTTGGGAAAAGTCCTTGTGATGGACTAGAATTGTGGTGTGAATGATTCAAAAGGATTTCGAGTAAAGGATTCTAGTTAGATAAGGAAAGATTTTAAGGCATTCGGGCCTTGTGAGTTGATATCATCTTGGTGGTTAGCTTTGCTTGCGTGGAAAGATTTATAGTGTTGAAACACTCCCCTGATAGACTTGAAGGAATTCAACTTATAAGGGTACTTGCTTTTGATTCAGAAGGATTTCTAAATGGAAAGGCACCTGGTTTGTAGCATTTATTACTTTAGAAGTTAAAGGGATTAATGAAGTATTTCGCTCAGTGAGTTTTGATTTGCAGTATGCGGTATTATTCTATGGTTCTTGTGTTAAAGAATATTGAATAGGAAATGACTTAAGAAAAATATAAAGAACTTGTGCATAAGGAATTTTGAAATATTCAGTATTATGTTATGGTTATGAGTTGGAAATTCAAAATTATGACAATATGGTTCCATAGTGACTTATGAGGAGACTAATGGTGACTTTTTGGAGATTTGATTGGTGTCTTGGGTTTCAATCAGTGATATATGGTAATTTTTGCATTACTTCTATGGGTTGAATTATTTTTATATGATGGATTATATATGTTTGTTGGATCAAAAGGGGATTTTTGTTCTACTAGATTATTAAGGACTCAGGGCTGATTGAACCTGCATGGATGTTGAGTACTACATGGATTATTGTGATGAGTATATGAGAATTTAGGTGCCAGGTTTATGACTGTCGTATACAAAGTTTTGTGATGATTCACGTCTTCTCCAAGGGTTGAGTATGAGAATATGACTATTTAAATAGTGATCAAAGTGTGCTAATGCGACTTTTGAGGTTTTGTGTGGAATTGATATTGATTTCTGACTTAGTTGCTTCAGCTTGAGGAGATAATACCATCCCATTCAACAATTATGGTATCAACCTTGAGTAAGTTTGATTCAGTCAAAAAAATTCATATAGCGAGCTTGATAATAGCGGAAAGTTCTCTTTTGAGGCAGAGGGAGGCATGATTTAGTATTGTGGAGAGCTGCTATGTGTTTCCAAGGGTCCTTTGGTATTTTGTGGGTTTGAGACTGATATTGGTTTTGTGGTGCAGTCATTAACATGTAGTGTCTTCAACAAATTCTAGTAAACCTGGTATGTTCAGAACTTCTTTTGTGATCGACTCAGTCTTTGTGGGTATAGAAGAAGTTTGAAAATAAAGGAATTCAGATTTATTGAGAATTTTGGCTTCAGGTGCTAGAATTGTGACCTTGAGGGTAAGAGTGTGTAGAATTCCTGGTTACTGTGGTGAGACCGGTAGTTCTATATATGTGACTCAGTTTGAGAGTGCTTGCATGAGGTTTACAAGGGTATTTTCTATCCTGTTTGTTTTGGCATTTCTCTTACTTATATGTTCAAGGGCAAACATGAGTCTTAGTGGTGGATAATGTAACAACCCCCATTGTGATTTTTAAAGTTTTCTGTGTTTTGGCCATTTTGCCTATCCCCGTGGTTGCTTTACATTATTTATGAGTTGTGTGAATGGTTTGTACTCTCCCTGAAGTGTTTGAGAGTGATTTATTTGAGTTTGCAATTTTGAGTAGCTTTTAAAGAGATATATTTAACTTTATTCATTATTTTGTGATCCTCGCATCGGATGGTGATAGTGTTAGCTCCACTAGATCCGAAACTCCATTTTGGATTAGTAGCATAGTTGGTTTGGGTCCCAAGGCCCTTTTGTGATTTTTGAGTGTTTGGTTGAAATACTAGTTTATTTGCCTAGATGTGGTTTTGGGGGTAAATTATTAATAATGACCTCCTTTGGGAAATTCGATGATTCCATTAGGTCTGGAAATGTGTTTTATGATTAATTTGCACTATTGTTCATGTTTACAGGGTTCTGGATTAGTTCTGAGGGGCAAAAATAAGTTTTGGTAATTGCTGGTGCTGGTACAACTGCTAGAGCAGTAATCTGTCCGCTAAAGCGATCACCACTTGAGCGGTAATATGTCTGCCAAAGCAATCACCGCTTGAGTGGTAATTTGTCTGCTAAAGCAATACCTCTGTGTATAACTACGAGACAAATTTTGGGGTTTTCTTATTTTTGTCATTTTGGGATCTAGGAAACTCTGTTTGAGGTTATTCTCAATGCATTTTTTCGTATAATCATTAGGTATGTGATTCTACCTTCATTTTGTTCATTTTCCAAAGATTATCCATCTCGTTTTTCATGATTTTGATTCATAAAGTTGAGTTTTAAAATTCAAAGTTATGAAATCAAAAGTTCTTAATTTGAAGGTCAATTTGGAATGGGTTTTCATTGATTTTTGGGATTTAAGGTCCTTGTATCGTGGGTAAACTAATTTTGATAAAAGTTTTCTAAAATTTCACGTTTTAAATCGCGTTTGATAATGGAGATTTGGGATTTTACCGGTAAAGCAAAATATTAATATTTTGATGATTTCTAATGCGATTTCAACTCGGTTTGCATTGAGTTTTCAGATTTAGAACCCTTAAAGTATGGAAAACACGATTCTTTATAAAATTCCAAATTTACCCTTTTATTTTTAGGGTCAATTTTCAAAGTGGCTTTGGACCCGAAACTTAAATATATCAGTGTGGGTTTCTTGGTTTTGTATTTACGTGTAGATCTAATATTTGACTAGATTAGACACGTTTGGTGGTGATATGAGGGAGTAGAGCTTCCAATTGGTCCTTCGAATTGTGTTTTGGCTTTACAGATCATCTTTAAGGCAAGGTGAGATGTACCTTGACTTTTTCCTGAGGTGTTTATGTGTTATGTGCTTAATTGCTTGTGTTTTGTGAATCATTAAGGGTTTAAGGGTTGATTTATTGGCGAGCATCTCCATGGGTACTGGAGTCTAATGATGGGTAGAAATAGTATAATCGGTCATCTTGTTTATTCTCTTTACTTGTCAATACACTTAAGGTAAATTGTAAATAGGTGACTTATTGATTTTGAGTAAATTGATAGTGGATATCTATTCAAGAGCTTGAGTCTTGTTTAGTGGATTTAGATGAAATGATTGGGATTTAGTGAACACTTAGACTATGAATAGATTTGTAACACTTGATGTAATTATTGGGGTTTAGTAATCTCTTAGGATTTTATAGATGATGGTATAATTAAGTAGTTAAGAGAGGATATCTTGGCTTAGTTATTAGGTAAGTGAATGAAGGTGAACCTTAGGGCATGTTTTTAACTAGCATCATTCTTCCTTTAGTAATTTAGTCTAACAGTGTTATATTTGCGAAAGATGGAACCTACCGTGTAAAACAAGATAGGTTTTTGGGAAGTTCACTATATTTGTGCTATTTGGATTTTTTATTATTTTTGTGTTGCCTGTGTAGCGGCTTATGTGAATATTATTATTTGACTTGAGAGATTATTATTATCGTAATACCTGTGTGGGGGCTTGAGTTGATAGTACAGGCCTTATTTGTGCAGTATTTTCCTTATCATTATCGTTATGCCCAAGAGATGGGCTTGGATTGACGTTATTGATGTCTTGCATGACTTTTTTTCAAATGGTGCCATGCGATGGCTTATATCATGAACTATTGACATATTGAGGAGATTTGAGTTCATTTATACCATAATCGAATTGGTTCATTATCTTGATATTTATTTGGTTGTGAGCATGCATCCTCATTTCATTTATCTATATTCGTGGAAATTGGTACCACTGAGAAACACTGATTTTGAAAGAAAAATGAGACATTTTATAAAACATCTTGATCGAGGGATGTGTCGGCAAGATTGATTGAGTTATGAGATTGTGTTAGCATATAGGTCATTCCCCTAATAGTGTCCTATCCTGGAAACTTTTGCTTGAAAGGTGTATGCGGTACATGCGTTGCTCCTCCATGGGTCCTATCCTGGAAGCTTTAGGTCGAAAGGTGTATACGAGGTGTCATGCGATGACTTACATTTTTATTACTCCATTGCATCCCTTTGTAAGTTGGATATGCGTCTGATTATTTACTTTTTTGTTGTATTATCTTGATCGAATCTTGTTTGTGATATTGTGTATTCTGCATCTCATATTATGACATTGCATTGCATGTACCTTCTCTTGGGTGGTTGAGATATTATGAGAGGTGGGGTATTGTTATGGCTTGATCCTTTGAGACTATTGTGTCTCATCTAGTGTTTGTGGGATACACACTTTCTCTACCTTTGCCAAGATTATTGTTTGAGATGGTGAGTTGATATTATATATTATGTTGAGATGAGATTCTCTTCTGATGTGACTTATCTCTTTCAACATTGATCTTAAATAGGTACATGCCTACCTTAATACATTGATTTAATTATCTTGATAAACGTGTTATCTCCTAGGGTAGGTTTAGACTTTTCGACTGTAGGCTGATTTGGGTTAATCTGGATGGTTGGTGTGGTGGTCCTCCCTATCACTTTGGATTAGGGTCGGGTATCAAGGATGCTTGCTGAGTACACATTTATCGTGCTCACCCTTGCCTTTTCTTTTCTTTTTTTGCACCCTATGCAAGTATTGATTCTAGTAGCAAAGTGCAGATTATGTTTTCTTAGAATTGGCATTGCGGAGATCGAGGTAGTGACTGACGGGGCTCAGAGTTTACCCGAGTCTCTCCTTATTTTATCTTATGCATTATCTGAATTTAAGATACTTTATATTATTTGATTATATTCTGTATTAGAGGCTTGTACTAGTGACAGCCAAACCTGGGCTGTATTATTGAGACTTGTATTTCATTTCTATAACATGTTGGGGATCATTTCCATTATTTTTCTTCTTCCGCTTTTGATTTACTTTGATTATTGAGTTTGGGCTGGGATAGGCTTACCTATATAGAAGGGAGCGATAGGTCTTATCGCGTACTATAATTTGGGTCGTGACAATAGGATCGCCTTGCAGTTAAGAGCGACTCATGTTTTAGCCTTTGGGCTTAATTTTGGATCCATAAGTTAAGTTTCATCTTATATTCTGGCAAGGTATAGGATGACTCTCCCCAACATGGGCATGACAATGGACACCATAAAGCTCACATGGCGTATGTCGGTTAAGAGAATCTCCCTTAAAAGAAAACTTATTTATTTTCTGATAGTATATGATTGACCAAGCCCACTAGATTCAAAAGAATTTTATGAACAATCTTTGTAGTTTGGTTCAAATTTTGGTTATTCAATTTTCATTTCCAATTTCAACTTTAAGCGAATATTTTTAGAAAGTATTTACTCCCAGTTCTTTAAGTTTCAGCAATCAGGTTATTCATTTTTCTTTTCAGTTACTCAGGCTCGTTTATGATTTTTTATCCATGTCTCAGTTTTTTGGCTTTATTAGTTTTAGATATTGTACAATTTCACTTTACTACTTTACATGCCAGTAAATTCAAAGTACTGATGTCTCTTTTTGGTGCTATATCATTTTATGATATAGCCCCAACTTATAGATATGCAAGTTTGTTAACAGATTCTTCAGTAGGCTATGATATCATCTTGAGTGAGTCCTCATTATTCTTGAAGACTTAATAGTATTTCAGTAATGAGCTTATTTTGTTACATAAAGGTAGTTTTATTCAGAATGTTGTAGAGGCTTCATAGATAAATAGTCAAGTTGAGTCAGATGTAATCAGTATTCAGAAGATTCTATCTTTGATTCAAATGTTCAGCCTATGTTCTAGCTTCCGCATTTTTTTAGTACGTGTGTTTGGTTTCATGTTAAGCCAAGTGGTTTACTCGATCCACTTATGGTTCTGAGCGTTAGTAACATCCAGATTGTAGGCTCAGGGCATGACAAACTTCGTATCAGAGCAAAGGTTTTAAGTGTCATAGGGAGTCTATAAAGTTGTGTTAGTAGGATCCTTTTTTATGATTGTGTGGGCTCCACTTCTATAAATGAGGGATTATAGGTATTTAAGCAAATTTTCACATTCTATCTTAATCTACATCATCTAGTAAAGTTGTTCCCTAAGAAACTTGTGCAAATTTGTGCATTTCTCTAGATTCCTCCAACTACGCCTCATCTTCGACGTAGTAGAAACAGTAAATCTCAAACTTTTATTAAGGTGGTTTTCTTAGATAGAGCCTGCAGAAAGTTAAGAGACTGCACAAGCGCTTGAGAGGAGCCTATTAGCGTATTTGTGTCCACTGATTCAAAAGATTGTACCCTTGTTCTTATGAATCATGCACTTGAGCCAGAATAAGATGAGTATTCAGGCCTTTTCTAAGTTTTCTTTTAGACAGAAACCTTAACAGGGATAAAGTATGTATCTAGATTTTTTGGTAGTGAAGTAATTAGGGATATAGTGAGTGATAGGTGTTATGTTCTCAAGTGTTTGTTGAGGTGTAATAACTGCAGCGTAGATTTCATGGTAGTATTTAGAGGAAGAGTTGCAGGTTATGGTCTGTTAGAGCTTGTTGTTGTGTTAGTATAAATCAAGCATAGGTTTTGTGTAAAAGTGTAGAAATTTATGAATTAATAGATCTAGGCTGCACTTTGTGGCTTTGAAGAAAGAAGCCCTTTGATGTTTATAGAGTATTAAAGTTAGTTTAGAAAAATGGTCAAATGAGTAGTAGTGTGTGAGAAAGAAAGCTATGCTAATAGATCGGTAGATTAAGATCGACTATTTATCATGAGGTTGAGTGTTTCTTGATTTTTTTCCTGATAGTTATAAGCTAGTATGGTATGTGAGAACTTTTCTGGCTATCCATGTTGGGTGTTAGATCCTAAGTATGAATTATGGATGATCACCGAGATAGGATGAATTCTATTTTAGGGGTCATAATCCAGGCTTTGTAGAAATATATCTAGTAGGATTGGTATAGAGTGTGGGAGAGCTTAAGTTGATAATTTATGGAAAGTGGGAGTGTGTATGCATGATAAATATGTGGACTGGAGATGAATAGAAAATTATGGATAAGTCAGTAGATAAAGAAGGGCCGTAAGTTTTATAAGCAAAAAGGGAAATCTGGGGTATTTACAGTCTAAGTTTTAAAGTATTATGTGTGCCTAGTTATTACTCTTGAGTTGTTAAGTATGGAGAAGGATTGTATATTATATGGAGACCTTAAGAGTTATAGTAAGATGGGATTTATAATAAGTGGTCTTAAGACTTAGAATAAGTTTTAATCTTTTTTATGGGTGGCTAGAGTATTAGGAGTATGCTTCTAGTAAGATAGTAAGAATGTGAATCCTTTAGTGAAAGCCTTAGAGGTAAAAGAGAAAGTTAAGAGAGGTATCATGAAGGAGTCCTAGCAAGAACTATAGTATCTTCAGGTGGAGTTTCTGGAGAGTTTATACATCTTTTTGAATAGTGATACCGGCTATGCAGGATATTATGCTTATAGATCAATTTACAAAATAGGTATGCATCTTGAGTTAGTGGCTTCTGAGCTATGAGGGAGATGTTAGTGGAGTGCTTTTCTGCCTAAGGTTATAAGTGTGTAGGAAGAGTGAGATGAGACTTTTGTTATGTGAAATAGTTAGAAAGGGTTTTAATGGTATGACTTTGTGTGTAAGTCCACAAAGTGGTTTTAGTAATAGGCCCAAATGTTGTGTTGATGTGCATGTGGACCATTGAATTATGAGACTAGCAAACCCTTGATTAGAGCTTAAGGATTAGTTGATTGAGCTAGTAAGAAGAATTAGGGAGCCTAGAAATAGAAGTGTTAAGGTAGGCTTGAATACAAGAAAAAAAATTGTAGCTACATGTACCCTTGCGAGGATCATAAGTTATAAATGTTGAAGTGTAGTATTCAGGAGAAGAATCATAGTTGAGAAATGTTGTTAAGCTTAAAGGATTTCAGTTGTGTCATCTAAGGTAGGAATACTCTTATCCCTATGTCTAGCTCACCCCTATTTTATGTCTTGTAACTTTAGTACAAATGGAACCTACAGCCACGCTCATGTCCCTAAGTATTTCTTCACGTTCAAGTGCCCTTTGTTTTTGCATCTCTTAGTAGTTGGTTCTAAAACCCTCATTGTTATTTCAGTTCAATCTGCATTTATGTTTATAGTCCCAATTATTTGATAAAAAATTAGTTCAGCACAGCTTATTCATTTTACTCTTAAGTCAACTCCATCATTCAAGGACGAATGATCCCAAGGGGGAGATATTGTAACACCTTGAACCTTCAGGCTAAGATTTGAACCATTCTAAGTATATAGATAGATCTGAACTTAGACAATTTTACTATACCTAGGTATGAAGGTTAATCCTTAGGTATAGAAAGTGTAAATATTGTGAATTAAGGTCACAAGAAACCCCTTGCACAATGTTGAGCTAAAAGCTTCTCTACCAATCGAGTCGTTGTATAAGTGGTCAACTTTAAACAAGCTTTTCTCCTAGATTATAAAGAGTTACGTGACCTATTACCTACTAAATTAAAGGGTTTTGAGTCTTCTTTCCAATGCCACAGACCATTTGCTAATCAAAGTCTGGAGGAAAACATTACGAGCATTTTATCGAGACAATGTACTAGACGTAAAATAGAGTCGCACCCCCCTTTTCCAGACACGATTTTTCTCCCAAACTCCACATAATGAAGAGTATTTTAGTCCTTAGACTTATATGAAACATTTTTTTATGATATTTTTCTTTCCCATCCGATTTATATACTTAGATTCATCAATGTCTTTCCTTCATTACCTTGCCCAAACCCCAAGGCACAATACTCTCAAGAAAAATCAAAGAGTAAGACTTCCAACCAAAGTTCCATCAAATCTTCTTCATGTTTCTTGACTTTTACAAGTATGTGAAGCTAATATTTCCATGTGGGAACTCCGTTCTCCCTTCAAAAAAGTTATTGTGTTTGTTTAAGTGATGAATTATATTAGGTTTTTTAAGAGTTGAAATCTTTAAGTCTAGTTCTTGATCTCTTGATGAAATTCCTTAAACATTCTATAATTTTTAGTAAGAATTATATGAGTTTGTAGTCTTTCCCTTAATTTGATTTCTAATATATGGCTACAGATTCTTTCAAGAAACTTTATGAGTTTGCCTTATGAAACTGAAAGCCTATTTGTATTTTAAAATATTGTTTTCATATTTATTGGAATTGATTTATATTTTATGAAAGATCTGTTCAAGAGTTTCAAGTTTTGATTATGAAAACTTTTGCAAGAATCCTTATGTTATTATCATGACTTGAAAAGTGAAGAAGTTTATTGTATCTTGAGAGTTAAAGCAAAGTTATAAAGATTTAGAGCCAAGGCTCACATAAATAGATATATTCATGATACAATATTTTGAGCCAAGCATGACTTTTCAGAGAAGGTTTTAAGACTTATATTATGAACAACTAGTATGTTTTGGGATGACTATTTATCACTGAAATAGGTATGGGTTTAGACAATACATGCCCTAGAACTGCATTGCCAGTGTACGATAAAATCGCCCCGCAGTTAGGAGCAACTCTTCTTTAAGCTTCGGGCTCAGTTTTGGATCCACAAATTAAGTTTTGTCTTATACCTTGGCAAGGTATATGATGGCTCTCCCCAACGTAGGCAAGACATGGACACCATGCGACTCACATGGCGTATGTCGATTAAGAGAAACTCCCCTAAAAGAAAACTGATTCATTTTTTGATAGTATGTGATTAGCCGAGGCCACTAGTTTTAAAAGAGTTTTATGAACCATTGTTTTCAGTTTTGTTCAGATTTTAGTTATCCCGTTTTTAGTTCCAATTTCAGCTTTAAGAAAAAAAAAATTAGAAAGTTTTTACTCCCAATTCTTTAAGTTTCAGCATTTAGGTTAGTCATCTTTTTATTTCAATTCAGCCCCGTTTAAATATTATGTTATCCATGTCTCAGTTTTCCAGCTTTATCAGTTTCAAATATTGTACTGTTTCACTTTACTGATTTACATGCTAGTACATTCAATGTACTTACACCTTTTTTTGTGCTACAATATTTTACAATGTATCCCCTAGCTTACAAATATTCAGGTTCGTGAACAGACTCTTCAGTAGGCTATGATATCAACTTGAGTGAGTTCTCATTATTTCTGAGGATTTAACAGTATTCCAGTCATCAGTATGTTTTGTATATAAAGGTAGTTGTATTCAGAATGTAGTAGAGGCTTCAAAAACAAATAGTCAAGTTGAGTAAGATCTAATCAATATTCAAAATATTCTATCTTTGATTAATAAAGTTAAGTTTATTTTATTGATATTCCAAATGTTCAGTTCATGTTCTAGCTTCCACAGTTTCTTTCGGTACATGTTTCAAGTTTCATTCCAGGACAAGTGGTTCTCTTATGCCACTTGTGGTTCTGAGTGACGATTACACCAGGAGGTAGGCTCTGGGTATGACAAATCTTCTTAATGCCTGTTGTGGTCTTCTTCCCACTACAACAAGCCCACTATAGTGAAGATTGGTCTGTTGTAGTGGAGTCGGGCCAATAACTCAGAATAAAAAACTATTTTTATGTTCAACACTTACTCTAAAAAAAGGATTTCTCTCCTAAAAATGTCCCTAGGGCTATTCCTAAGCTAGAACAACCATCATGGGAGGCAAAGATTTTAATAAATGCAACCCCATCAATTATCCTCGTGAATTCTCCGTCAACAACTTCTTGACCAGGAACGAGGAATAAGGTGCATGCATCTTATGGCAGTATCTTGGTGTTGAAATAGGTGATGGTTTAATGAGTAGTAGACTAGACTAATAAATGTAACATTATTTAGAATTGATGGAAGAAATCATGCTTAGTCATTTGAGCATGGTGTTTGGATGGATAAACTATTGAAACAACATAAAAAGATCTAAAACTTGTAGTAATATGTTGATGTATGAATCTCTTGATGTGTGATATGTTTTTATATGATTTTCATGATGAGATACAAGAGGAATCAGGTGAATATGGGTGATGGTGGCGAGATGGTGGATACATATAACCTGCAAATCCGGAAGTTAATAACATAAGGGGTAAATTGATGGTGGGTTTATGTTCTTGCTTTTGTGACTTTATTGTTGTAGTATTGTTCTTGTGCGTTGAATATGAACGGGATAGCAATGTCATAACCTAGAGGTTTTGAAAGAAAGCTTGGCTACATTCTAGGGTGTAATTTGTTACAAGAAGTTGTCAAGACCCAACTAACTGGATCGTGCGGGCACCTACACTAATCCACCTAGATAAGAGAACCCTTACCACCCAATATGAAATACATGTGGAAGTCATTAAGAAATAATAAAATTCTTTATATATTACAACTTGTTTACAAACCTTTAAGTACAAAACAAATACTTTATCCAAGGACCTAGTCTAAATAGGTACAAGAGCTACTATCAGAAAATATGGAACACTACACATGACCCAACTTCCACCATAAGAAACAATGATAGAAGCTGCTAGTGATCTCTACTGCATTAAGTACGAAACATCTATTGATCCTGCAACCAGAATATACCCCGAAAAAGGGTATAACAAGAGTACTATCAGTACAAACTAGTAAGAATCATTTTTCGACCCGAATTAAACCACATAAGCATCACTTAAATATTTGAAAAGAAACATACAACTTAAGAGTTTGTTTAGTTAAAAACCCTCCGTCCCTTAATTCTTTACCTCCCTTATCTTTTCCTATTCTTACTAATCTGTAGTCAATTACCACACCACATTCAACTCTAAGCACCAGCTTCTCACAATATCATCAAGTCATACCTTAAACACTCATTTAATTATGAACTATATCATACCTAAGTTTAATGGTTCCCAAACTTAACAACCCATCATTTTAAACTCCTACGTAACACTCATCCGTATTTTGTTACCCTGGTTTTGCACTAACATTCGCCTAGATAGAGATTTCAAGTAAGGCAATGAGAAATTATATAACAAGACAGAAACACCTTACCTACAATATCAATCAGTATATCAATGACCATACCCATTCAACAAGCACAACTATGAACACCTTTCAAGTAATTTATATCCATCAAGGACACTTAGCCTTTTCAACAAGCCATAGAGTTTAATCAAGTACAAGTCAAAATAGGTAACAACTCAAGTTATGACTACGACTACCAGCATCAACCAAGTAAACAAACCATGACTCAACAATAATATGCTAATCATGCCTCAAATACACAAGTACATAGACAATTAAGAGATATGCCAATCAACTGTAATTTATCCCGAACCACTCAAGGATCCACTTCTATCGACAAGTTAATAATCATAAATCCTGGTTCACTCAAGGAACCCATATATAAAAAGTAAATAGATAAACCTAGCTCACTTAAGGAATCAATAAATAACCAGTAAACAGATAAACCAGGTTCACTCAAGAAACTGTCACTCTCACTAATACCTGTACACACATGCAAAGGGTCTTATGGTCGCCCACTATCCATGACCTGTAGGGGATGAGCTCTTGTCCATATACCAAAAATCCCAGACATGTAGTGCCTGCCAATCTTAGATCACCAATCCCATGAAGATGTCCAAATACTAGTATATCCCACAATAATCAATATGATATCACAACAATCATAAACATAATGAAAAAAACTACACTTATACACTCAACAAGTCATTTAGTACAACCTCATTACATGTGATTGTCTCTTAGGATATCATTTAGCCATTTACTTTCTTTGAACATGCAATTGTAACAAGTATACGAAGAAATAGTTAATATGCACACATAACTAAAGTTGGGTTTCAAATACATTAAACCATCACCTAAAATTAATTTTTCATTGAAGGCTTATCTAGGAATTACAATTTCTAAGGGATACTTCCACACCTATGGTCCACACCAAACCTTCCATCCTAGCACTAATACCTTAACAAGACTGCCATTCCTCTGGTTACCACCATAGATTCATTGGAATCCACTAACACTAACCACCATGGGTTCCTTAGAATCTACCAACACCAACCACCTTATATTCCTCGGAATCCACCAACATCAACCACCATAGATTCCTGGAATCCACCAACACCAACTACCTCTAATTAGGTATTTATTAAGTTCTAAACTGTTTTCTAGGTACAACATCATTTTAAATATTCAAGAATGATAAAAATAAATAAAAATACATATTATTTAGTGTAAAGATTTTAATATTACAAGTAACATCAAATATACATCCAAACAACTAAATTTTACCCTTTTTATCCATCCTAACACCGTGCCTCAGGCCTAAGCATGAAGCTTCCCATCAATCTATATCATGCCTATTCTTTCTAATCTAGGTCTAACTACTCAATTAAACTTAGCCTACCTAGATGTCAAGCAGTTGCTACAGAGGCATGAACGCTAGTTTCTGACTCCGTGATAGTCATTTTCAGCATAAAATTCATGAGAAAACCATGGATTTTACCCTATTCAAGCATATTTACCCCTTTCCATTGCTCCATGTCCATGAGGCAACCCTTGGGGGTTTTTATAAGCCTCCTTCATCTTTTTTTCTATTGAAACGGAGAAAGAAAATTAATAAAAATAGTATCTGCTTTCTGCCTTAGGCGTCTTGCTATAGCGGCTAATCAACTGCTACCACGGTGCTGCTATATAACAGGAAAATTCCCACTATAGAGGGATGACGTCAACCCTACCCAAAATTTTAAAATAGACAAAATGACAAAAAAAAATATAAACCAACTAATTATTTTGTAAAACAAAAATCACGTGACATACAATATTCATTTGTATCATTTAAATAGATACAATATTTATTTTTACATTAATTGATACTTTTTAATAATTTTATTCTTCTTTTGTATAGTTTTATTGATTGACATTAGACACACGTGCAAAGCACAACACAAAATTAGTTTGGAAAACATACAAATGACTAAATCAAGTCTAATTCCATTTAAACACTCACATGTTCCTTTGCATACTCAACCACCATTATTACGCCCAGGATTTAGTAAATTTAGTTATTAGAATCATGAATCTTCATTCATGTTATTATCTAGTTCATATACACCACTTTGTTAGCAGTGTATTTGACTATCCATACGCATTCAAAGTGCAATCCTAACCTTTGTTATACTTCTGTAATGACCTATTCTGTCGTTACTAAAGGCACCTCGTCTATGGGCACAAGGGTATGGGGATTTTTGGAAATACAATCTCGAACTAGTAATGATTAACTCAAATAAAAATTTTGGAATTTAAAATTTTTGGTTGGAATGAAAGCATCCTGTTATAGCGGCACCGTGGTAGCGACCGACTGGCCGCTATAGCGGGACGCCGAAGGCAGAAACTAGACCTCATTTTTATTAGTTTTCTTTCTCCTCTTTAGTTGGAAAAAAGATGAATGAGACTTATAAAACTCCCCTAGGGATGCCTCATGTACATGGAGCAATGAAGAGGGGCAAATCACTTGAATGAGATAATACCAATGGTTTTCTCATGGATTTTCATGCCAAAAATCACTAGCACAGAGTCGGAAGCTCGCGTTCATACCTCCATAGAAGCTTCTTATTGTTCAGATAAGATAGGTTTAACTGAGTATTTTAGACCTGGTTAGAAAGCATAGACATGACATAGATTGACAGGAGATTTTATGCTTAGGCCTGTAGGCACGGTGTTGGAATAGATAAAAAGGGTAAAATCCAGCTGTTTGGATGTAAATTTGATGTTACTTGCAATATTAAAATCCTTCAACTAAATAATGTGCATTGTTATTGATGTTGATCATTGTTGAATATTTAAAATGGTTTTGTACCCGAAAAATGGTTTAGAACTTAATAAATGCCTAATTAGAGGTATTTGGTGTTGGTGGATTTTGAGGAATCTATGGTGGTTAGTGTTGGTGGATTCCAAGAAACTCATGGTGGTTAGTATTAATGGATTCCAATGAATCTATGGTGGTAACCAGAGGAATGGCAGTCTTGATAAGTTATTAGTGTTAGAATGAAAGGTTGGGTGTACTATGGTGCTGACCATTGGTGTGAAAGTATACCTTAGACATTGAAAGTCCTAGCTAAGACTTTAATGATACACAGATTATAGGTGATAGTTTAATATAGTTGAAATACAACTTGAGTTGTGTGTGCATGTTAATTATTTACTTATTACAATGCATGTTCAAAGAAAGTAAATGGCTAAATGATATCCTAAGTTCTAATCACATGCAATGAGGTTGTAATAAATCACTTGTTGAATATACAAGTGTAGTTTTTATTTTCATTGTGTTTGTGATTGTTTTGATATCATATTGATTATTGTGGGATGTACCGACATTTGGACATCTACACGGGATTGGTGATATAAGGTTGGCAGGCACTAGATGTCTGGGATTTTTGGTACATGGACAAGAGCTTCTCCCCTGCAGGTCATGGCTAGTGGGTGACCGTAAAATCCTAGCATATGTGTACATGTATCAGTGAGAGTGATGGTTCCTTGAGTGAATTAGGTTTATCTGTTTACTTGTTATATATATTAGTTCCTTGAGTGAATCGGGTCTATCTATTTACTTGTTATATTTTAGTTTCTTGAGTTAATAGGGTTTATGTATTTACTTATTATATATGGGTTCCTTGATTAAATCGGGATTTATGATTACTGACTTATGGATATAATTGGATCCTTGAGTGGACCGAGCTAAATTGCAATTGATTGGCATATCTCTTAATTGTCTATTTACTTATGTATTTAAGACATGGTTAGCATATTGTTGTCGAGTCATGGTTGTTGACTTGGTTGATGCTGGTAGTTGGAGTCTTGACTTGAGTTGTTGCCTTTTTTGACTTGTACTTGATTAGACTCTGCGGCTTGTTGAAAAGGGTAAGTGTCCTTGATGGATATAAGTTACTTGAAAGGTGTTCATGGTTGTGCTTGTTGTATGGTTATGGTCATTGATCTACTGGTTGATATTGTCGCTATTGGGTAGGCGGGGTATTGCTGTCTTGTTATTTAATTTCTTATAGCCTTACTTGAAATCTCTAACTAGGTGGGTGTTAATTCATAATTAGGGTAACAGAATACGGATGAGTGTTACATAGGATCCTGAAATGACGGGTTGTTAAGGTTAGGAACCATTAAAGTTAGGTATGATAGAGTTCATAATTAAATAAGTGTTTAAGGCTTGACTTGATGACATTGTACGAAGGTGGTGCTTAGAGTTGAATATGGTGTGGCAATTGACTATGGATTAGTAAGTATAGTAAAATATAAGGGAGGTAACGAATTAAGGGACAAAGGGTCTTTGACTAAACAAACTCTTAAGTTGTATGTTTGTTTTGGGATATTTATGCAATGTTTATATGATTTAATTTCGACCGATGATGCTTACCAGCACGTGTTGTTCGTGCTGATACTACTCTTGATATACCTTTTTTAGGGTATAGTTTGGTTGCAATATCAGTAGATATTTTTTACTTGATGCGGTATAGATCTCCAGCAGCTTGTGTCATTATTTCTTACAGTGAAAGCTGGGTCATGTGTACTATTCCATATTTTCTCATGGTAGCTCTTGTACCTATTTAGACTAGGTCCTTGGGTAAAGTATTCATTTTGTACTTAAATATTTGCAAACAAGTTGTAACAAATAAAGAATTTTATTATTTCTTAATGACTATTGCATATATTTCAAATTGGGTGGTAAGGGTTCTCCTATCTAGGTGGATTAGTGTAGGTGCCTTCACGATCTGGTTAGTTGGGTTGTGACATTTGGTATTAGATCCTATGTTACAGGTCTCCCAGTACAAGAGCAAATGTCGAATAGAGTCCTGTAGATTGATTTGTTGATTTCCACATATAATCTTCAGGGAGCTATGGCGCATTCTAGGAAATTGTTTCACTTCTTTCTCTCTTTTCGTACGGTTTGTATGCTTGCTTGTATGAGTTGAATCCAATTGGTATCTCCCAATTACAATTGGTATCTCAACGAGGCAAATATATGTCATTTGACTCCATTTGGAATGACACAAGTAATGGAATAGGAATTGGGAAGGTTCCATTTGGTATATGGCCATAAAGGCGGTGTAAATTTCTGGATAATCGGCTAGTAGTTATCCATAAAGCTAGGAAAGGAATAATAAAAAGGGCTTGTTTTATAAATGAAACCTTGGGGGATTGATGCTTATGTGAATTATGATTGTTTGAATGACTATGAATTTCGTAAATTATGAATGGTCATAACTTGGTTATATTATATATTAATGGCTAAGGAGTTGTTGCTATGTGATTTAAGTGGAAAACTGTATGCTGTGTGCTAGGCATGATCTTATCATTGGTGAAATAGTATATGATTGTGGAAACTCTTGTTTCAAGCAGTTGGTATATGAATAAGGACCATGAAAAAGGGGCTATTGTTGTATGATAGCGGGAATTGTTGTAAGAAAATTCTTATTGTGATTCATAATTGTGATTTAAAGTTATGTGATGTTAAGTTGTTGCTTCATGAATTGCTGGGCTTTGGCCTTGGGATTATAATGTAGACCATAGTGCAATTTCATATTCTATTGCTGAAAAAGGGAATGGAAATGAGGAATTTCAGAAAACTAAAAATTTCTGGGCTGCTATTATAGGGCCGCCATAGCTGGCACTGTCCCTCTACATCGAGCCAGCTATAGCAGGAATTTTCCCGCTATACCAGCACTGCGGTAGTGGCATGTAGGCCTCTATAGCGTGATGGGCTGGGTCAGAATCCCTGCCCTATTTTCCCCTATTTTGGTTTTCATTCCCGGCCTGTATAATTCGTTAATTTAAGCTACGAGCTGCCACATGATATATAGAAATAACATATAACAAGGTAAATGGCTTGCATTTAATATTACTTATTAAAACTAACATCCATGTGCGAATGATAAAGGTAAAAAGGAGAAAAGAATATTGTTTGTTACATACCCGAAATGGGGGCAACCCAAATCAAAGTATCAGTATATAAAAAGAGGGGACTGAGCTGACATCCACTAAGGACCTAGCTGGATGCCCCATCATCATCACGGGCTTCCGGGTTGGGGCTTTCACCTTTTGCAATACTCAGGAAGGAGAAATCTTGCATGTCCTCTGGCTCCAGCTGGGGAAGCCTCTTTCTAGGTACAGTGCACTTGAACATCACCTTTAAGATCTTACACATCCATAAGAGCATACGTTCCCCCCCTCCTCCTCTTCTCCTCGTCGAGCTCTCTGCAAAGCACTGCATAATCTTAGGCAGTGGAAAGTGGGAAATGGGGCTGTGGAGCTGGAAGGGGTTGTACCCTGGGGAGGAAGATGGGCATGCTCCATGTATCTTCTCTCGGTAGCGAAGTCCGCCTCCAGGCGACTGTTGGTAATCTGGGGCTGGAAGGGAGGGGCATCATCATCATCATCATTGTCGTCCTCCACTACAATGTGACTGCTCTTGACCTCGCCCACTTTTCTCTTCTTCTTGCTCTTAGATAAAGAAAACTTCACCTTGAAGGGGTGGAAAGGTATGTCCATCTCCATATCCTCATCAGCATCTTCTTTGGCATCCTAACAAGCCTACACAGCTCAGAGACCTATCCGAGAAGGTAGGGTCCCTTCTTGTTTCCCCGGTAGAAGTCTTTCCACTCCATCACTATCTGTGACCCCACATTCAGAGGCGTGTCCCGCATGGAATAAGCTACCAATAGAGCCCGAGGGTAGGTCACATAGGATATGTCGCCTGACGGATGAATCCTACGGGTCACCAGGTTTAGCCACCTTCAAGCATCAACAGTGAAGTAAGTGCTCTGAACCCCCTCAGTAGTGGGACAATAGATCCGATCATTGTCCTTCTCCCAATCAGCGTGTCCTGCAGCCACTTCATGTCCATCTCTTGGGCCTTTGCCAGATATTTAGTATTAGAGACGTTCGACACCCTGAGCACCTCATTTATAGTAGTAGCGTCCACAGGGATATCCACTCCCCTAATGCAGATGGTAGGGTTGGTATCATACCAAAGCACGGTAGGGAGTATGGCAGAGAACTCCCTAACTTATCCCGAGAACCCAGTCGGAGGAGCCTCCATGAGTGGTATCCAACCAAACTTCTGGAGCCAATTTTAGAATTCAGGCGGCTTTGTTCCCACCTCCTTCATCACAAATCCCCGCTAGTAAAAAACTCCTATCCTCTGATAGTCCCAGAATCTCTCTCAACAGTTTTCATCGGGGAATCTTATAAAGGCAGGGGCATCTTCTTGATGTTTTGCCATGGGGGTGGTAAATCTGTGAATCAGTGTAAGAAAATAAGTTAGAACTCACAGAAATATCAAGGGAATCAAATTTAAGAATTGGCTGGGAGGATACTGCCTTGCAGCCACCCACTATAGTGGGCTACATCCCGCTACTATGGAATCGCTATAAGGGAACTTTCTGGCTAGTCGGGGCACCATAGCGGGATAAGGCCGCTATAGAGGCCTTCATCGTCCCAAAAGCTTTAAGAGGTGAGTTAATGGCGCATCTTGATGAAAAACCCTATTTTTGGCATTCCAACCCCAGATCAGTGTACATAAAGTATCCTAGAACTAGTATATGCAAAAATTCAGGCAAGATAACTACTAAAACACGCCCAAATTGTCAAAACAAAACCAAGAAAACCTTTCACATTCCTCACTATTTGAAGTCACATTTGGCCATGAATCCCGTAATTCTTATGCCCAGAACGCTATAGAAGTATTGTAAACGTAAGAGAAGCAACCATGCTTCAACATTTCACTCAAATCAAGCCCAATTTTGAATTCAAAAACCAATCCCAAAACCTTTTATTTTTCTACAAATTCAAGCCTAAATCATGCAAAAATGCGAGTAACAAAGTAAAGAGTTGAAGTATAACGATAATTACCTAGTTTTTAACGTCGGGAACAAAGTGATCGGGGATGGAATGGAAGTTTTTGAGTGAGGGGAATGAGAAATGGGCATGAAACCCATTTCTCACCCTTTTGAACTGTTCCCTCCTGCTATAGCGGCCTTTATCCCCATACAGCGGTGCCGTTATAGCGGGAATATTCCCACTATAGTGGTATCCAGTCTCTCGAGGTAGAGAAATATTTTTGGCCGTTGTGTTTTTAGTTCTTTCCTTTCCGATATATTGGTGAGGCCTCGGACACCATGGATACTCAAAAAATGTTTTGTTCCAAATAGGCTCGTGCAACACGTAAGTAAGAAAGTTTCTTAATGGAGTGGGATAGCAATAAAGTGAGACTCAAAAATTTAGTACGCCGGTGAAAAGAAATTTCAGTGATCCACCTAAGAGTGTAATTGCATAATCGTTAAGGGGACTTTTAGGTCCAAGTTAGATTCATACCATTATCTTCCTACCATTATCATTTGGGGATGAATGATGGGTAAATTGGTATATGTTGTAAAGATCTATTCCGTCATTACTAAAGGCACCTCGTCTATGGGCACAGGATACGTGGATTTTTGGAAATACGGTCTCGAACTAGCATGGATTAACTTAGCTAAAGATTGCAAATCAAAAGGACGATTATAATGAATGCAATGAGACTTGAATCAAAATCAAAATAAGAAGAAAAAGTAGAAATAGAAAACATGTGATTCTTGTAAATTTTGATCCAAAATATTACTTAAATAGAATTGTAGAATTTTTTTTTGAATAGGGTAAAATTCTAATTGATTTGGAAGTGCTAAATACTATAATTTTTTAGCTTGACTAAATAACCCAAAAGCTGATACCTATTTTATAGGATTTGGGCGTAAGTTTTTGTCACGACCCAAACCCGTCGTGAGTAGCACCCGCACTACTCACCCGGTGGGATAACCAATAACCCCGGAAGCATTGAACAACACTTAAAGTAAAATAAGAAAACTATCCCATAGATAGTTTAATAAGTAGCCAATCCAACAACTTAAGAAATGCTGAAACAAAATACCAAACTGAAATCCCCTAGAACCCAAAAGTCGATGTACAAAAACATACTACGAATGTCAAGAGGGGATGCAACCCCCAAAAGTAAAGGAAAGTAACAAGTCCAAACAAAGGACAATGTCCAAGGAAGATAGATCTCATGGTATCCCAGATATGTTGCTCACCCTGAAATTCAAAAATCAGCTGCTGAAGTCACAAGTGAGGTCCCGAAGAATCCGCTGGAATATGTGCTGCACTCACAGAAGTAAATAAAGGTGTAGTACCAACACACAATAAAACACAATGTATTGGTAGGGTCATCAGCTAATCTAAGATAAAAATATGGACACTTAACCAAAATATAGTACAACTAGCTAACGCATGCTCCCATGTTATACATTTAGCACATAAGTACAAATGGCATTTAAGAGGCAACACCAACAAGTCAACAAATATCACCAAGTCAAAGATAGTCAATTCAAGACAACATAAATAAGCTAATATGAAACATAGCAATTACAGTTTCCCCGATCCACTCAAGGAACCATCACACCATTGCATACCTTGTAACCCGTACATACATGCTAAGAGTTATATACCCACCTTCTAGCTATGACCTGCAGGGAACAATTACAGTCCATATACTAAAACCCATACATAAATGTCTGTAATCCTTAATCTAACCATAACCTGTGAGAATATCCTAAATATCGAAACATTCCAAAATTCACAATATAAGGCAGGCCAAGTCATAAAGCAAGTAAACAATGCATAGACCACACCCATAAGCATACATTAACCAATCATACTACAAGGTAGTTAATATGTACATATAATACAAGTTGGATTAGTTACACCACCATCACCTACCTCGAACCAAGCTTGCACAACTCTAAGACGAACCTTTGCCTTTCCGCTTATTTGTAGTCTAAAACATACATAAAAGTATCGTATTAACGAAATGACCTAACATGGTTGGATTTAAAACTCACCCCCATCCCTCTAAGGTCAGTTCATGATTGTTCCCTTATCTTTCTAGGGTTATTTTCTCCGTAATACACCTAAAATTACCAATTTCATGGAGTGTTTAGTGAAATAACGGCCAATTTCATGGTTAATAAACAAAATCCATTAACCTAATGCTTATTTTCACCTATTGCACCAGCAATCATCCAAAATTCCACCCTAAAACCCTCTTTAAACCCCATAATTTAAGGATTCTAAGGATTATTAAGTAATTACAAGTTAAAGGAAATGAAATCCTTACCTTAACGAAGTTAAACGGAGGAAAACTAATGATTTTCGCCCTAAATCGCTAGATTCTTATCCCAACATGAGTTTAGAAAATATAAACTATTTTGGGGGATAAATACCATTAAAATGTAGTTTCTACCACTATAGTGGTACCTCCATAGCGGTAGCCGACCGCTATAGCGGTACCGCCTTAGCGGCAGCCGACCGCTATAGCGGCGTTGACCGCCCTTGACCACTGCTATAGTGGTCACTGCTATAGCAGTGTGCCAGCTACTATAACGGTGTCGACGAAATAGTAAGTCCATCTTCACCTCAAATTCCCCTTTTTTTACAACACACTTTGATCATGGGACATTCCAAACGATGCGCTTTACGCTAAGGTCAATTCCTGGAGTTCTACTAACCCAAATTCAGTTTCGTAAAATCCTATGATTTTCTTATTGCCTAAGCTAACTAGGAATTAAAACCATTCTCGATGAACTGGTCTAAATCATTCCCAAATTTCTCTAGACTATCCCTCGCTCTGGAACAGGGCGAAACTAGCCTAGCCTGAATTTTGTAACTTCCAAACCGAAAGGAATTTAGACACGAGATTTTAAATGTAGAACTTACACATAACGATGAAGAGGGTCATTATAGCACCTACCAATTTATCCATCGTTCATCCCCAAATGATCAAACTAGAAAAATTAGGCAAAAATTAGAAATGAGAAGAGTACGTGTACCCTAAAACAATTGAGGGTACTTGTCCCGCATGTCCTTTTTGGTTTCCCAAGTGGCTTCTTCAACCGAACGATGCTTTTATTGAACCTTCATCGAAAAAATTTCCTTCATCCTCAACTTATGAATGTCAAGATCTAGAATCGTTACAGGTTCCTCCTCATAAGCAAAATTCTTATCCAAAAGCACTGAATCCTATTTAATAATGTAGTCCCTATCTCCATAGTACCGTTTCAACATAGAAATATGAAAAACTAGATGAACCCCCGACAAACCCGACGGTAGAGCTAACATGTACACAACTGGACCCATTTTCTTAAGAACCTTGAAGGGACCAATATATAGAGGGTTGAGCTTGACCATCAGTTTAAGGATGGAAGGCAGTGCTAAAAGCAAGCTTGGTGCCCAACTCTTCATGCAAACTGTCCCAAAATTTGGAAGTATACTTCGAATTCCTATCTAAAATGATAGAAAGTGGCACCCCATCAAGTCTGATGATCTCCTTGACATGTATTTTTGCCAACTGCTGTAAGCTGTAATTTACCCGAACTGGAAAGAAATGAGCTGATTTCATCAATTGATCAACTATCACCCAAATAGAGTCATACTTCCCCAATGTCCTAGGGAGCCCCACCACAAATTCCATAGCAATATGCTCTCACTTCCACATAGGTATAGGCATCCTCTGAAGTAAGACCACCGGACTTTGATGTTCATACTTTACCTGCTGACAGTTATGACACTTGGACACGTAATCCACTATGTCCCTCTTCATCCCAAGCCACCAATAAAGTTGTGTCAAGTCACGGTACATCTTGGTCATGCCCGGATTAATATAATAATGCGAGCCATGGGCCTCTGAACGTATATCATTGATCAAGTCACCAACCCAACGAACACATAACCTTTCTTTAAATCACAACACCCTCCAGCATCAAGAGTGGCGTTCGCCCCCTCTTTGTTCACTACCTTATTCTGGAGTGCATTCAACTTTCTATACTCAAACTGTTTGGCATTAATCTGTGCCACAAATGGTGATTTTACCTCCACAGTAGCCAATATTGCACCCCTATCCGAGACCCCAAACTGCATGCTCAAAGATGCTAGAGTCTGAAACTCTCTAGCTAATGGTCTCCTGTACACTCTCAAGAATAACAAGCTGCCCATACTTACGACCTTTCGTCTTAATGCATCTGCCACCACATTGGACTTACCCGGATGATACTGAATAGTCACATCACAGTCCTTTAACAATTCCATCCACCGTCTCTGCCTTAAGTTCAAAACCCTTTGGGTAAACACAAGTAGCGACTACGATGGTTCGTGAAGACCTCACACTTGACACCATAAAGATAGCTTCTCCAAATCTTCAAAGCAAAAACTATTGCTGCCTACTCTAATCATGGGTTGGGTAATTCCGCTCATGAGGCTTCAACTGCCTCGAAGCATAACCCAAAGTGAAGCATCACAAAACACAATGAAATTCTTACCTTCAACAGGCAGCAAAAGAATAGGCGATGTAGTCAAGAGTGTATTGAGCTTTTAAAAGCTCTCCTCACACTGTTCTGACCAAACAAACGACACTTTCTTTTGAGTCAACCTTGTTAAGTGAGTTGCAATTGCTGTGAACTGAACTAGGTTGAATCCAATTCTTAACTGCTTTAATTTTCTAAGGGTCTACCATCATTATCTTCTCCAAAACCACGTGCCCTAAGAAGGCAATCGAAGACAACTAAATTCACATTTAGAGAACTTAGCAAACAACCATTTTCCCCTCAGAATTCCCAAAACTATAAGGAGATGGCCTTCATGTTCTTCCTTAGTTTTGGAGTACACAAGAATATCATTAATAAATACAATCACGAAGGAATCCAGAAAGGATTTAAAGATGTCATTCATCAACATTAGTCAATCCAAAAGACATTACAAGAAACTCGTAATGACCATACCGAGTTCTACAAACTGTCTTTGGAATATCCTCTAGTCTATTTTTTAACTGATGCTAACCTCACCGTAAATCAAACTTTGAGAAAACTGTTGCACCCTATAACTTATCAAATAAGACATCTATGCGAGGCAAAGGATATTTATTTTAGATGATGACCTTATTCAACAGCTTGTAATTGATACACATCCTCATACTATCATTCTTCTTCCTGACAAAAAGAATCGGAGCACCCCAATGTGAAGCACTTGGATAAATGAAATCCTTTTCAAACAGTTCCTGCAACTGAGTTTTGAGTTCCCTCAACTCTACAGGAGCTATTCGATAAGGTGGAATATATGTAGGGCGAGTGTCAGGCTCTAAGGCAATACAGAATTCAATGTCCCTATCTGGAGGCATACCTAGTAAATCTAAAAGGAACACATCCTGGAACAAGAAAACTATAAAAATTGACTCAATAGAAGGAGACCCTGCCCCCATATCCCAAAGATGAGCTAGAAATGTTGAACATCCCTTCCCTACTAGCCTTCTATCCTGGACATATGATATAATCCTTATTGGTTTGGCCGTATACACTCCCTTCCACTCTAGTTCCTTCATCCCAGGCATAGCTAGAGTAATTGTTTTACCATTACAATTTAAAACAACATGATACAGAGATAACCAGGTCATACCTAAGATTACATCAAAGTCCAACATATCTATGATAATTAAGTCTAACCAAGTCTAAAAACCCACAAACAAAATAGGACAAGACCGATAAACATGGGTAACTACCACAGGCTTCCTAACCAAAGTCGATATATGCAAAGAATATCACAGACCAGACTTTGACCCATAGCAAACTGAACAGACACATAAGAATAAGTAGACCCCAGATCAAATAAGACAGAATCCATTCAGTCACAGACAAAAATAGTACTTGTGATCACTGCGTCAGAAGCCTCAAAATCAGTCTTTCCTGGAAATACAAAACAATAGGCCCGGTCATTAATCTGAGCTAACTCTCTACCTGACTGCACTCCTGCAGCACCGTTACCACGACCACCTGCCTAATTTCCCCGTCCAAGCTATGGACGACCCCCATCATTACCCCCTCCTCTACCTACTAGAACCACTGCCTGAGCCTGTTGCTATGTCTGGCCATTCGCCTGTCTCACCAAACACTCCCTCTTAAAATGACCAACAACACCACAATGATAACACCCACTCTCTAGAGAAGGCCAACTGACAAAAGAATAAAAAAACCCTTGGCCTCTAACAACCTGAGTCTGAGAAGGTCATTTAGATTGTACCACAATAGAAGTTGTTATAGCCGACTAAATAGGGCAAGCTAAATAGTCCTGCTGGCCCTTAGAATAGGATTCACTGAAATTCCCAACATTTCGAGACTTCTTGGCTAACATCTTAGCCTGTCCCGCCTAGGCCACACCTTCCAACTTCTTCACATAGTCTGACATATCATTAAACCCCTTTCCAGTAGAAGTCATCTGCACAGTCAAAACCTGAAGATCATAATTCAAGCCTTCAACAAAGAGATGAATCCTCTCTTCCTCAGTAGTCAACAGTAGAGTAGCATAGTAAGATAAAGTGTGAAACTTTGCCTTATAAGTTGTAATAGTCATATCACAGTGTTCCAAAGACCAAAACTCATCCTTCTTATGATAACGGAGGGTACAAGATACATACTTATCCAAAAATAGAGCATAAAACTGCTCCTAAGTCAAAGAAGGAAAAATAGGTGATCGACATATGCCATCAACCACTGCTTAGCATCCTTCTCCAGTAGAAAAGTCATAAACTCAACCCCATGTTGCTTCACAATACCCATCTTCTGCAACCTCTCATAGCAATTTATAATAAACTCAAAAGCATCCTCAGATTATGTACACTGAAATGTAGGAGGTTTCCTCTTCAAGAACTTAGTCAGTAGATTATGTTTAGTACCAGTCATCACAAAACCCAAACTGGGTGAGGAAAAGCATCTGTGCTAGAAGTCTCATCCATCCTAGGAGCCATAGCAACAGTAGGATGCACAACTGAAGCCTGGTAAGCCAAAACAGTAGGGTGGCTCCAGTCCGAACCAACCCATTCAGAAAAGCTAACACTTGTTGAATGACCTCAAGAGACATAGGAGGTAGAGCTACAACCCCAACTGGTGCTATCACCTCGGGCTCCATCTCCTGCTTTCCTCTCCTCAAAATGATCCTGAGGTGGTGAAGGGGATGCTATCCTCTCATTATCCTGACCAGCACCTGCATGAGCTCCACCCATGGTGGGTGTGGCTCGTCCCTTTCTTTTCCTTCCTCTTCCCGTCACTCATCTTCTTTCTTTCACGGCTGGCTTCTCAGCTGGAGTGGCCGGTGTGGGGACTACTGCTCGGGTTCCATTAGACCTAGTATTCACCATTTGGGGAAAAAGGGTGAAGAGATCAGATACCAATTTGGATCACCAGATACCAATTAGAATCAAGTCATAACATGAAAGAAGCAAGAAAGATAGATTTCCTAAAGCCCTATAGCCTCCCAAAGAAAAGTATAGACGTCTCAGTACCGTTTCATGAGACTCTACTAGACCCATTTTGGTACAACGAGATCTCCAAAACCTAGGCTCTGATACCAAGTTTGTCAAGAACCAAACCGTCGTGAGTGGTACCCACACTACTCACACGGTGGGAGAACCAATAACCCCGAAAACATTGAACAATACTTAGGAAGAATACAAAAACTATCCCACAAATAGTTTAATAAGTAGCTAATTCAATTACTTACGAAAACAAAATACCAAACTGAAATCCCCTAGAACCGAAAAGTCGATGTACCAAAACATACTACGAATGTCAAGAGGGTATGCAACCCACAAAACTAAAAGAACATAACTAGTCCAAACAAAGGACAATGTCCAAGGAAGATAGATCTCATGGTAGCCCAGATATACTGCTCACCTTAAAATCTGGAAATCAGCTGCTGAAGTCACAAGAGAGGTCTCGAAGAAACCACTGGAATATGTGTTGCACTCATAAAAGTAAATGAAGGTATAATATCAGCATATAATAAAACACAGTGTACTGGTAGGGTCATCAGCTAACCCAAGATGAAAATATGAACACTTAACCAAAATATAGTACAACTAGCTAACACATGCTCCCACATTATACATTTAGCACATAAGTACAAATGGCATTTAAGAGGCAACACCAACAAGTCAACAAATATCACCAAGTCAAAGATAGACAATTCAAGTCAAGATAAATAAGCTAATATGAAACATAGCAATTATAGTTTCCCCGGTCCACTCAAGGAACCATCACACCATTCCATACCTTGTATCCCATACATACATGTTAAGGGTTATATACCCATCCTCTAGCTATGACCTATAGGGGACAATTATTGTCCATGTACTAAAACCCCATATATGAATGTATGTAATCCTTAATCCAACCATACCCTGTGAGAACGTCCCAAATACTGAAACATTCCACAATTCACAATATAAGGCAGGCCAATCATAGAGCAAGTAAATAATGCATGTACCACACCCATAAGCATACATTAACCAATCACACTACAAGGTAGTTAATATGTACATACAATGCAAGTTGGATTAATTATACCACCATCACCTACCTCAAACCAAGCTTGCACAACTCTAAGCCATAGCTTTGCCTTTTCATGCCCTTTCCACTTGTTCGTGGTCTAAAACATACATACAAGTATCGTATTAACAAAAATAACAAATATGGCAGGATTTATAACTCACCCCAACCCCCTAAGGTCAGTTCATGATCGTTCCCTTATCGTTCTAGGGCTATTTCCCCCGTAATTCACCTAAAACTACCAATTTCATAAAGTGTTTAGTGAATTAATGGAATGCAAGGCCAATTTCATGATTAATAAATAAAACCCATTAACCTAATGCTTATTTTCACCCCTTACACCAGTAATCATCCAAAAATCCACCTTAAAATCCTCCCCGAACTCCATAATTTAAGGATTCTAAGGATTAGCAAGTAATTACAAGTTAAAGGGAATGAAATTCTTACCTTAACGTAGTTTAATAGAGGAAAACTAATGATTTTTATCCTAAATCGCCCTTTTCTTGTCCCAAAACTAGTTTAGAAAATATAAACTACTTTGGGGGAAAAATCACATTAAACTGCGGTTTGTACCGCTATAGCGGTACCGCCACAGCGGTACCACCACAGCGGTACCACCACAGCGGTACCACCACAGCGGTAGCTGACCACTATAGCAGTGTTGACCGCCCTTGACCACTGCTATAGCGGTGTCGACGAGACAGTATGTAACACCCCGTATATTTTCGAACCTATTTGATTGACGTAACATTTATGGAATTATTTAAACTTGAGATGGTTGGTGTATTATGCATTAATTTTTTGGGCTGAATTACTATATGCTAATGGGCTCAAGAAAGGCCCAAAAATTAAGCCATAAGACATGGCCCAAATGGAGAAATGACTCATTCATCCTTTGACCAAGTAAACATGATATTTATTGATTAAAAGTGGATAAGGATGACCATTAAGGGACTATATAAGGCACAAAAATCAGATTTTTAATCACCAAGACACACATGCCATTTCTAGAAGTTTCCAATAATATTTCATTTATCTTTCAAACCCTAAGCTATCATTCCCTTGGACAAGATCATCCTCTTTTAAGCTTTGATAAGTATTGACTCTTATGGTTTAAGATATTATATTCATGATAGGGTGTGTAAATCATGTTTGTTATGTTTACACAGTGTTGAGCAGTCCACGATGTGTAAAACAGTCTATTATTGCTTAATCGGTAAAGGGTTTTGCCTTCTAAACTTGAAAGGAGGCTTGTGGTCTTGAAGGAAGTGAAATTGATGAATTAAATTTCAATATTTAAGATGTGGTTATGTCCTTAACTTGCTTTCTCTTTGTGTATAACATTTGGAATTGTTGTTGCGAAATTGTGTATGGGATTGGTGACGTATTGAAAGGAAAAATGTAGTTTTGGTGATGTTCATGTGTGTTGTGAAACCATGATTGTTTGTTGGCATCCAAGTTGACCTAAAATATGAAAAGAGAAGCTTAATTATGTCCATGGACCATATATTGCAAAAAAGGACCCTAAAATGACCCCTGGAGGCTGAAACGGGCACCCGCCCTCGCGGACGGGGAACCTGCGGGCGCAGATGCAAACGCAGGTGGCCCTGGACAGGCCAGATGGTCACCTGCGGCCATATCTCATCCACCTGCGGGTGCATGTGTCTCCACAGACCATTCCAGAATTTTGTTTTGTTTATTTTTGCTTCTCTTTGACCCCCCAAGGCCCCTATACCCTTCTTGGATGCAATTATCATCTTATGGTACCTTTTGAATAGATTTAAGGGATCGTTCGGAGGCATGTTGGATTATATCAATTATGAATTGTTGTTAATGTGTTATTGTTAAAGGTATTTAAGTGACTTGATGGAGTAAAGGTGACGTAGTGTTGAAGGGAAAGTGTAAAGTATAACCTTAGTGTGCTATCGCTTTATGATACCTTGATTAATTTGTGGAATGTTTTGGTGTTGTTGGAATGGTAACGCAGTGTATTATACTTTAAGAGGGTGAAATGACGTTATATGGCAGTCATGTAGGTTATTGTCGTCTTATGCACTTGTAATGTAGTTAGTTGTTAACGTGAGCTCCGTTATGTACTTGTGTTGTAGAGTAACGCGCAAGGAAGGAGCTGAATTATTGTATTCACATATTATATTGTTGTATTCTTATTGGGAAGATAAGGTATGTAAGGTTACTCTTTCCCGTATCCTTCGGCAACACCTATTGTTCACGTCATTACCGTACTAGTTTCTATGCCAAAATTTTCTAAAGTATTTCATTCCAGGTTGTTACCAATTGTTATTCATATGCCTCATATTTATGGACTACTAATCTAAAGTTTCAATAATGTTATTACCACCTAATGAACTATCTCAAAGATTAAAGAAGTGATGTAATGGAAGTCTTTATTCTTGGGTCATGGAAAGAACAGCTAGCATGGGTCGATCCAAATATATCGGGTGGTATCCCAGGGGTGGAAAAAACAACAAGCATGGGTCGATCCCACAACCACGGGTGGTATCCCAGGGGTAAAAGGAAAGCCTAGCATGGGTCGATCTCGATTGATTATTGTTACGACCCACTGATCAGCTTGGGGCCTGGGCATTATATGAATGAATGATGAATGATGATGACTGAATGAATGAACGTAAAAGCAAAGAAAGTAATGAAAGCAATATACATGGTTCCACACATACAGAACGATGGTTTATCCATAATGTTTATTCACTTGTATTTGCTTCCATTTGGTTTCCTATATCTCATACAGTTGCTTTTAGCCTTACATACTCAGTACATTCTTCATACTGACGTCCCTTGCGGGACTTACCTTACTTGCTACAGGCACTGGAGCTAGTAGACCTCCACAGTAGGATACAAATCATCTGTAAACTGTTGGTGAGCTCCAGATTAGTTTGGGGCTTTCCGAGTCATTATGTACATTTGTTTTGGTATTGTATAAAGTGGGGACTTGTCCCGACTTTAGGTTGGTTATGTATATGTACTTGTTGGAGGCTTTGTAGACGTTGTAAGATGAATGAAGAAATGTATGTCCATTTTGACTTGATGGCCCCAACGGCCAAGTTTCATATCTATTGAATGTTTCTCCATGACTTCCGCCATTGGTATCTTGCATCTATATATGATAGAGTGTTGTTCATTTAGTGACATATAGATAAGTGTACATGAATGAAGGTTGGTTCTCTCGAGCCTTAACGACTTTGGGTGCCAGTCCGCCTCAATAGGATTTGGGGTATGACACAGTAAGTTCGTATTCACCCAAAATTCCCATTTTTTTACAACACACTTTGATCATGGGACATTCCAAACAATGCCCTTTATGCCAAGGTTAATTTCGGGAGTTCTACTAACCCAAATTCAGTTTCATAAAATCCTACAGGTTTCTTATGGCCTTGGCTAACTAGGAATTAACACCATTCCTTCCGAACTAGTCTAAATCATTCTCAGATTTCCCTAGACTGCCCCTCACTCCAGAACGGGGCAAAACTAGCCTAGCTTGAATTTTGTAACTTTCATACCAGAAGGAATTTAGACACAAGATTTAACATGAAGGACTTACACGTAACGACAAAGAGGGTTGTTACAGTTTTATAAAGTTTATGAAATTTTATTATGGACTTTCCATAAAATTTAATACCAAAAATAATTTGATTTATTCCATTAGAAAACTTAAAATTCAAATGTAAAGAAATTACATAGCATAAGCAGCACATGTCTTTTTGTACATTTAATTGTTGCTCGTCCATAATGGACTACTAATGGAATTACAATTCCAAATCTATTAAGGCAAACCAATTTTTTGTATAAGCTAAAATTATAATTAATTTATAAGTATTAAATATTATGATTTTTTACATAGATTAAATAATTTTATGTTAAATAATTAGGATAATAATTAAATAATAATTATTTAAGAAAAATAGTAACAGACATAAGTGAAAAGATAATTTTATCTTTTGCGGAGTCTTTTAATGAAGGGAAAAAAGTTTAAATCACTTTTCTAAGGTCTTTCACACTTTTAATATAGTATAGATAGATTATATGGCATATGGATTGGTCATTGGACATATTGCGGTTGAGGATTGTTGGTTTGTTAATGCTCGAATAAATAAGTTGTTGATTTTGAATCATTGAATTCAAGATATAATTATAAAGTGTACATGTAAAATTAGATGCACTTGTGATATTATCTCGAGAGACATCAAAAGTGGATATATAAGTTGACATAATTATTATGGATCGAGTACCACACTGGTACAATATTATTATTATTATTATTATTATTATTATTATTATTATTATTATGGATCGGATAACATGCTGGTATGATATTATTATTTTAATTATGGATCAAGTACCAGGTCGATATGGTACATGGACCTTGGACATCCCTGAAGTTCATGACTATTGGGCATAAATAAGATCCCTTAGCATGTGTGTACGTATGAGAGAGTACTATAAGATGAGAGAATATTGTGAGTCTTAATGAAATATAGAGAGTATACCATTGTAATAGTGGTATGGATGAGATCCATTTATTTGTGAGGTAACAACTATATTTTCAGGTTCTTTCGTATGATTTGATATGTTTAACTTATGACTTATGTGTCCTTATATTGGTGGTATTGATGTGATTTTTGGGATTATAGAGCTTACGGTTTCTCATAAAAACTGTTGTGGCTTATATGTCTTAATGTTGACATTGCGTGACTGATTTGGAAGGACTATTTGATTGAGGAAACTACTTGTTATGTGTTGAGATTTGAGATACATGTTTACTTGCCTTATTTGATTTGTGCGATATTACTATTGTTGTGGATTATTGTATTCCCTATGATGTTGATCTAGTTTTGAGTTACGTGAATGTACTCTTGATTGGTTGGTCGGATCGTTAGTCGGTTCCATGTTCTTCCAAAAATGACGTAAGTATTGTGTGCATAGCCTTGGTGATGTAAAATGTCAGTAATTGTGTTAGAGGTTAGTGAACTTATCGTCATGATACAAAATGTTATTGCAACTTACAGAGTTAATTGAATTAAGAAAGATAATTGAAAACTTTCTAAGATAAACTGAGAAGTATCAGTAAGGAGTGTGAACTGGGTGCTAAATTGTTATATGAGATTATAATATTCGATTTTGTTAATTTTAGATGGTATTGTGTGAAACTAGTTTTGATTGGCTAATTATGCCTACCAGTATATGTGGTGTACTGATACTACTCTTGCTATATGCTTTTTAAGGTGTAGACATGGTTGCAAGTTGACTGAATTTTTATGTTGAGGTGGCAAGTATCTAGCATCAACTTTCGTACCTCCCACTCCTTAAACAGAAGTTGTGTTTTTTATTTCTTTTTCTTATTCTGTTTAGAAGTTCTTGAACATGTCTAGACTAGGTCCTTGGAAAATGATGTAATTTGCTAAGTTGGAAGTTGTAAAGATTTATGAGATTTTCATTTTTATTACTTATTTAAATTGAGCTGCATATTATAAAGATGTTGTTTCCAAGAATTTCCACATAACAAATGAGTGAGTGGTAAAAGGGTTCTCCTATCTAGTTAGAATGGAATAAGTGTCCTCACGATCTCATAATTTGGGTCATGACAGTTGGTATTAGAGCCCAGGTTATTGGTCTCACTAGTACAAGAGCAATGTCAAATAGAGTCGTGTCGTTTGGTGTGTAGACGTCCACATCAAATCCTCGGGAAACATCAAATCTTCATGAAGCTATGAGACATCTAGGGGTTATTCCCTTTTTTCTTTACTGTCGTGCTATCTCAGTTATTATCTAATTGGATTGAGTCCTGTTGGTATATAGTATATATCAATGGTATCTCGACGAATTTAATTGGAACATAGTTGGTTCCAATTGGTATCTTGATGAGTTTGCAATTGGAATCTAGTCGATTCAAATTGGTATCTAGCGATAAAAGATAGAATTTGTGTGTTGGATTTATGAAATTGTGGTGAAACTATTTAACTAATTGTTGTTTGTTGAGTCGATAGTAAAATTGGCATTTTTTGAGATTATGACAACTTGTAGTGCATTCATACTGTACTGATGCATTTTGTGGATGAAATAATAATATGGGGTGGTTTGGGTCTAGGTACCCTGACAAAATTTCCTCATATGGTTAAGATAGTGAAGATCTCAAGACGAGTATATTAAAAATAAAAGGCTCATGCTTTTAGATTTATTTGAGTAAAATTTTGAATTACGGTGTTATGTTTGGTTATTTTTTGTTACGTTAGGGGGTTACTAGTGATCTAGACTTCCGTATGAAATCCTGGTATTTCAAATGAGGTGGTAACATGAAATTTTAGTGGTCAAGTACATTGAGATTGATTTGCAGAATCCTAGCATAACACTGCATGACAAATAGAAGTAGAGACTTAGTTTTCCCTGAGCTACTGGTTTAGGTCCACTGCAGTGAAGGGAGTTCTGCTGCAGCGATCGATTGTTCTCCATAGCAGGGCTAGGCCTATTTGCTAGGGTCATTATAGTGGACCCTATTCCGCTGTAGAAGAATTGCTGTAGCAAAGGAGGACTGCTGCACCAGATGTTAGGCAGTAGCCAACCCTCAGTTTCCTTCTTCACAGATCTAATTTTTCTAAACACAATTCAGGGGCAAATTTCTATATGAAGACGATATTCATAACAGTAGTGGCCTACAAACACGAACATTGTACCCAAAGATGCCACCAACGTCACTGTAAAATCAATACATTTGGAATCATCCAAAAATGTGAGAGAATAAATAAAATGCCTAACAAGGGCCCTTCAAGGGAAAAATAACCGATATTTAAAATAAAGGGAATATAGGGGTGGGAGGTACATGTCGGGGCCTAGTTCGATGCTTTATCATATCTGACACTCGAGTTGTTGGAATCGTCCCCGTCTAACCCATTCAGGAAGGAATAGGTCCTTTGAGGTGTTGAAAAAGGCCCTCCACTTCTCCATGATCTTTTCCCTATATTCGCATCCACCCGGTCTAGGATATAAGCTATCACAAATGCTATCTAGTAAGTCACACTGGAAATGTTTCCAGAAGGATGAATCCTCATGGAAAATAGGTTTAAACACCACCAAGCATCGGGGGTGAAGTTGGTACTCTTGATTCCCCTGCTAGTGTGAACCCAAGGAGTCCTCTCCCTTTTTTTCTTCACCATCAGCATGTTTTCCAACCACTGGCTGTCACTCTCCTCGTCTTTGTTACCGTAGCCTCCTTTTGGGGGATTTATCACCCCATAGCTTCATTAATGACCTCCACCCTAACTAGAAACTCTGAACCTCAAATGCAAATAATGGAGTTTTGGAGCTCCCACTTCACAGTATGGAGCATGGCATAAAAGTCCCTTACCCAGTTTGTGTTACAATCACCAGTCAACTCTACCAACAGCCTCTAACCCATCTGTTATAGGTAGTTATAAAACTCTGATGCCTCCTCCTATAATAACCCTTGTTGTAATTATTAGAATTTTCTATATTTTGTCTATTTTTCCTTTCCCCATTTTTGCTTTATATGATTTATGAGTTGTGGAAATGGTTTGCACAGTCCCCAAAGTGTTCGAGAGTAATTTATATGAGTTTGTGGTTTTGAGTAGTATTTAAAGTGATATGATTGTCTTTGGCTAACATTTTGTGATCTAAGCATCGGATAGTGATTTTGTCAGTTTCATTATATCCGAAACGTCCATTTTTGGTTAGTAGAATAGTCTGTTCGGCTCTCAAGGCCCATTCGTGATTTTTGAGTGTTTGGTTGAAATACTAATTTTAATTGCCTAAAGTTGGTTTATATGTAACTTGTTGATAAGGACCTTGTTCAATAAATCTAATGGTTTCATTAAGTTCGAAAGGAAGAAATTAGCGTAGTAGCGTTATTGGTTTATTTCTGTGGAGTCTCGAACGTATCTCGAGGGTCCATTAGGATAGCTTTGGCTTGTGAGTTTTGCAAGTTTTAGCTGTTTTGCAGTACAAGTATTCCCTTCTTCGCTTTCACAACCCCTCTGTCACGTTCGTGAAGCACATACATTCCCTTCTTCGCGTTCGCGACCCCTTTGTCCCATTTGTGAAGAATAAAAATTTCCTTCATCGCTATCGTAATAGTGGGTACCACAATCACAAAGAGTATCTAGAGGGTCAGGTTAATTCCTTCTTCACGCTTGCGGACAGAGGCCCGCGTTTGTGAAGTTATGGGTTGGGTCAGCCTCGCTTTTGCGGTAAGGGTCTCGCATTTGTGAAGGTAATTCATTCCCTGTTCAGATTTTTAAATCCATTTTAGCATCAAATCTTATTTTCTCCATTTTTGGAGCTTAGGAGCTCAAATTTGGGAGATTCCAAAGGGAATTTTGAGATTTCTTTTGTGGGTATGTTTCTAACCCATACATTTATCATTTTCCATTAATTTTGGCATAAAACCATCTTCAAATCTTGGTTTTTAAATTATAATTTTGGCATAAAACCATCTTCAAATCTTGGTTTTTGAACAATAATTTTGGGGGGTTCACCTGGTAGAGTACAAAATGAGTTTTTCTTTGATGTAAAACTCAATTTCAACTTATTTTTCAATGGGTTTTCAAATTTATAACCCTAATAGTATGGGAAACAGTATTCTTAAAGAAAATTTTGATTTTACCCTTTTTCCTTTGAGGTCAATTTTCAAAGTATTTTTAGACCCGAAATGAAAGTAGCTAATATGGGTATTGTTGGACTCCTTTTGGCATGTAGATGTTTTATTTGATGAGTTTGAACATGTTTGGTGATGATTCATATGAGTAGAGCTTTCAGTTGATGCTTTGGACCGTGTTTTAGTTTTGTGGATCTTCTTTAAGGCAAGTTGAGATATACCCTGACTCTTTTATAAAGTGTTTATGTGTTATATGCTTATTTACTTGTGTTTTGTGAATTGCTAAGGGTTTGAGGGTCCCTCTTAGATGAAATGAAGAGTATCTTCGTCGGCATCTAGAGTTTATTGATGGGTGGAAATAGTAAAATAATAGATATCTTAATTGCTTCCCTCTACTTATGCATATGCTCATGGTAAATTATGGATAAATGACATATAGATCGTGAGTAAATTGATAGTGGGTATCTATTTAAGAGCTTACATCATGTTTTGTGGATATTGATGTAATGATTGAAGTTTAGTAACCATTTAGGAAAAAATTATACTCTTATGTTATTTAGAAAACACTTTGAGTATTAATAAACTTGTAGTAGTTGATGTAATTATTAAGGTTAGTAATCTCTTAGGATATAACCAATAGTACAGTTAAATAGTTGAGAAAGGAATCTTGGCTTAGTTATTAGGTAATCAATAAGGGGAACTTTAGGACATGTTGTTAATTAGTATAGTTCTTCTTTTAGTATTTTTAGTCTAATGGTGTCATGATTGGGGAATGATGGAACTTATCATGTAAACCAAGTTGGATCTTAGCATAAGCTCTCTATATCTACATTGTTTGGATTATTTATTATTATTGTGTTGCCTGTGTAGGGGATTATATAAATATTATTATTGACTTGAAGGATTGAGTTGATACAACAAGCCCTTTTTGAGCATTAATTGCCTTTATCATTATCGTGATGCTCGAGAGAGGGGCTTGGATTGATATTATTGATGTCTTACATGACACATTATCCTAGTAGTGCCATGTGATGGCTTATATTATGAACTATTGATATATTGTGGAGTTTTAAGCTTATTTATGCCATTATTGAATTGATTTATTATCTTCATGTTGATTTGGTTGTGAGCATGCATCCTCATTTCATATATCTATATTCATAAAAATTGGTACCACTGAGGCACACTGATTCTGAAAGAAAATGAAATATTTTACAATACCCTTAACTGAGAAATATGCCGGCAAGTTTAATTAAGATATGAGATTGATTTAGTATATGGGTCGCTCCCCCCACAGTGTCCTGTCCTAGAAGATTTTGCTAGGAAGGGTGTGTTCAGTATATGGGTCGCTTTCCCTATGGGTCCTATCCTAGAAGTTTTAGCTTAGAAGGTGTATATGAGGTGCCATACGATGGCTTACATCATTATCACTCCACTGCATTGCATACCTTTGTATGATTGATATTGCACCTTATTATTTCCTTTCATATTGTATTATCTTGATTGAATCTTATTTATGATATTGCGTATTCTGCATATCATATTACTATATTACATTGCATTGTACCTTCTCTTTGGTGGTTTGGTGGTTGATACATTATGAGATGTAGGGTATTGTTATGCCTTGATCCCTTGAGACTATTGTGTCACATCTAGTATTTGTGGGATACGCACCTCCTCTACCTTAGCCGGGATTGTTGGTTTGAGATGGTGAGTTGATATCATATACTGTGTTGTGAGATTATCTTCTAAAATTACTTATCTCTATCACCATTGATCTTAAATTTGTACATACCTACCTTAATACACTGATTTGATTATCTTGATAAATGTGTTATCTACTAGGATAGGCTGGGACTTTTCTAAGTACAGGATGATTTGGGGTAAATTGGATGGTTGGTGTGGTGGTCTTTGCCATCAATTTGGATTAGGTTAAGTTATCGATGATGCTTATTGAGTACACGTGTTACATACTCACCCTTGCTTTTCTTTTCCTTTTTCTGCATCCCGTGTAGGTTTTGGTTCAAGTAGCGGAGTGTACACTATTTTCTCCCAGTGTTGGCATTGCAGAGATTAAGGTAGCGGTTGACGGGTCTCATAGCTTACCCAAATCTATCTTTATTCTATCTTATGGTTTATCTTTATTTAGGATATTTTATATTATTCTGCATTAGAGACTTGTACGAGTAACAACCAGACCTGGGATGTATTATTGAGACTTGTATTTCATTTCGATATTATGTTGGGGATTATTTCCATTCTTCTTCTTCTTTTGCTTTTGTTTACTTTGATTATTGAGTTTGGGTTGGGATAGGCTTATCTGTACTAGAGGGTGTGACAAGTGCCATCGTGTACCCTATGTTTGGGTTATGATAAATTAGTATCAAAGCCCTAGGTTCATTGGTCTTATTAGTACAACAGAGTCTAGTAGAGTCATGTGGATCTGTGCGAAGACGTCTATTATATAACTTCTAGAGGCTACATAACTTTAGGAGAAATCTATTTCTTTAGTCTGTGTCATGCGTTCATAGCTTAATGTGACTCAAAAACCTCTTATTCACTCTCTCACAAATAGTAAGAACATATTTTTTTTGGCTAGAGATTTAGATCTCGTGCATTGGGTATACGATAGAGGTAGAGGTTGAGGTAGAGTTTGGATTAGACCATCCAAACCAGCTAGAAGTCAGGTTGGCATTGCCTCTTCAGGTTCTAGAGTTGCTCGTGATGATGGGTCTATTGAGATTGAGGGGTTGAGTCTGGTACAAACACCACCTATGTTCATTTCCATACCTATGCTTGTAGGTGTCTTGGTACGGGTACTGGGTTCCCTTGAGGGGATGGCCCAGACTTTCAGTCAGCGCACTAATTCGGGGCTTCAGATTCCTGCTACACAGTTGGCTACTGCTACTAATTTCTCTAGTGTTGATGTGATATTGTCGGATGTTGCTCCACATCTAGTGAACTTACCCTTTATATCCATGGAAGGACAGATTAGGTTCATAAAGTTCACGATGATAGATCCTCTCTAATTCAATGGATATCCTAGGTTTGATGATTATGTCTCGGTTGGTTGTCATAAGAGATTACACAGGTTAGGCCTGTTAGACTCTAATGGAGTAGATTTCACTTTTTCTAGTTATTTGGACCAACTAGACAGTGGTGGAGGACTTTCATCGAGGGTAGACTGGATGGGTCACCTCCTCTCTCATGGGATTATTTGACTCAGGAGTTTTTACAGGAGTTTGTATGGAAGCGTGAGAGGTGTGTGGGCTAGAGGCCTCTTGGAATTGATAGCGGTGATGATATTTATGGTAGAGGTCAGGCTTCTCATTATTATCTTCAAAGGTGGTTAGGTCGTGGTGGTCGTTTGGGTTCTTCAGATCCAGCTCAGCAGACTCCTACTCTTTTGATTTGCTTCATATGTGGAAGTCTCAGGCACTATAGGAGGGATAACCCACAACATAGATAGAGAGATGTATCATTAGTGGAATAAAGAGATGTCATGCTCAGTATTATGTTCCTAAGGGTGGACTCAAGGCAGGAGATTTCAGTACTGTAGTCACAGATATTGTTTCAGTACACCTTGGATCTGTCTTGGTAGTTTTTGACTGTGGTTCGATATTCTTCTATGTGTTACTTATTTGGCATTAGGTCTTGATATGATTCGTGGGATCTTGTTTTGTCTATTCATATTGTGACCCTATAGATGATTCTTTAGTAGTGGATCTGGAGTACCAATCTTATGTTGTGACTCATTTAGAGTGTATCATTGTGTTAGATTTGATTTTTCCCTAGATATTATGGATATCAGTATGATTTGGGGATGATATTCTCAATGGATATGTTGTGGAATAGTGGTAGATTGCTGGTAGGTATTGGCATATTCAAATTATAGGATGTAATTCAGAGGTTTACATAAGGGTTGTGATATCGTTGGGACCGAGAAAGTGATTCAATTATTAGGGTAGCAAGTTGTAAATAAAGAAAGCTTAAAACTGGTAGACTTATATGGAATTAGCTGCAAGTGTTAGTGGCAGTGTGTGTGCTTAAGTTAATTTTTTTAAAGGATCACATCGGTATATCTATGGTTTGGGTTAGCACATTGATGACGAGATCGGATTTATGGGATAATTAGTGATACTAATCAGTTTGTGCAAAAATATTTAGTAATGGACTAAACTCATGGTATGACTGACTCGAAAATATTTCAAGTAAAAGATTCTAGTTGGATAAGGGAAGGTTTTCAGGCGTTCAAGCCTTCTGATTTGTTACTTCCTTAAAGACTATCTTTGCTTAATTGGGAAGACTTATAGTGTGAAAACACTCCTCGGTTAGACTTGAAGCAATTCGGATAAGGATATTTGCTTTTGATTTGGAAGGATTTGTGAATGGAAAGGCACCTGGTTTATAGCATTTATTACTTTGGAAGTTAAAGGGCTTAATGATGTACTTGGTTCAAGAGTTTGTTTAGAGTATGAGATATTATTCCATGGTTCTTGTGTTAAAGAGTACTGAATGGGGAATGAGTTAAGGAAATGATAAGGAACTTATACATAAGAATTTGAAGCATTCCGAGTTGTGATATAGGTATGAGTTGGAAATTTTAAGTTTTGATAGTATTAGTGGTGACTTTTCGGAGATTCAATTTGTGATTTGGGCATCAATCAGTGATATGTTGTAATTTTTGCACTTCTACTATGGGTTGATTGTCTCTGATATGATGAGTTACTTACATGTGTATGATTGAAGGGGGTTTTCATTCTACCAGATTATTGAGGACTTTGAGTTGATTGACACTACATGGGTGTTGAGAACTACATAGATTGTTATGATGGGTTGCATAAGAATTTGGTGACATATAGAGCATACATGATTGTGGTATAGAGAGTTTTATGATGATTCACGATTTTTTCCAAGGGTTGAGCATGAGGATATGACTATTTGAATAGTGATCGAAGTGTGCTAAGTGTGATTTTTGAGGTTTTGTGTGGAAATGATATCAATTCCTGACTTAGTTGCTTCAGCTTGAGGAGATAGTACTATCCGATTCGAGAGTTATGGTATCAGCCTTGAGTAATTTTGATTCAGTCAGAAAAATTCTTATAGCAGGCTTGAAAATAGCAGAAAGTTCTTTTTGAGATAGAGGAAGGCATGATTCAGTATTGTGGAGACTTATAATGTGGGTCCATGGATTCTTTGGTGTTTTGTTGGTACCGGGATAATACTGATTTTGTGGCACAGTTAGTTTTCATGACCCAAATGGTCATGAGCGGCTCCCGCCCTAACTTATGGTAGGAGGACCATACTAATCTCACCATTACTAACTCAAGCGTTACTTCACATTCATCTTATATTAATTCTCATGTTTTAAACAACTTCAAAAAGGTCTTCATTCAAATAAGAATAATTGTCAAATGACATTAACATCCATAAAATGAAAAGAGTGCGGAAACATCTATTTATTAAAATCCCAGGGACCTGAAGTCACCGTACAAGAACATCTAAGAATAAACTAAGTCTGAAACAACTAAAATATCCAAAAAACATAAATAATGGGAAATTGTCTCAGTCCCGAAACAAAGGACATCTAGAAAGATCCGAAAGTTTCCCAGTCATGGTTCTCACCCTCAAAATCAAGTCTGAACCACTATCTAGAGCCAAGGTCGCGGGTCCATTGCTAGAAAATGTTCTGCACTCAACAAAAGAAGAGTACATGTAGCATCAGTACATCAATAAGTACTGGTACACATCATAGGCCAACTAATTCAGCAATGTAATAGTAAGCAAGCTAGACAAGTATAAAATAAATCATAACAAAATTCATAATCAAAGACATCAACAATTAAATACATCATACAGATACAGTTCACAAGTTTACTTTCACAGCTTTTACACTTAGTCACTTTCAACAACAACTCATCATCATATATAATCATTGTAAAGGCACTCAATGCATATGAATGAGTGCATGTATGCAAGATGTACGCATCACCTCTTATTCATCTCATCATCAACAACATCATAATATACCGGCATGGTACCCGACCCTTTATCACAACATATCATATCCATATCGACGAAATACCCGACCTTCATAATCCAACATCATTGCAATGCATATGAAATGAAATGCAGTCCATAAATCACAATTCATGCTAGAAGGAAATCATATATGTTTAGTTTACAAACAAGCACAAAGCCAAGAAAGTCTAAGTGCTACAACAAAACCATAGCCTACCTCAATTCCTTGCTCAAGTCACCTTTAAGCCACACTTTTGCCCTTTCATTCTCGTTCAACTCTTTCTTAATCTATAACAATAAGAACATATACCCGTTTAAAAAATTTATCCCTTTTAACTACTAGGGATCAAAAATCAGTAATTTTAGTCATAATTTCACCCTATTTCATCATCTTAGGGTTTCCTATCTCTCAAACTACATGAATTATTCTTGAATTAGCATGAACAGTCATAATTTCATCCCCATTAATATTTTCTAACACCTAAAAGTCAATTTCAATAACTAGGGCTAAACCCCAAATTCTACTATAAATTCATTTCTAAAGATTTTTCTAAGGTTATAGGAAGTAAATTCAAGTCTAGAATGTAATTACTTACCTCCAAAGATGAAAAAATCCAAAAACCCTTTGAAAATCGCCTTACCCAGAGCCCCCTTGCATTTTTTTAAAAAGTGGGGAGTGAAATCATTTTATGGTTTTTAAAACTGTCAAAATTAGGTGTGCTACTTCTGTAACGGTTAAGTACCACTGCAGCAATTAAAGTTCCACTGCAGCGGTTCGCGCCTTTAAATGGAAGTCTGCCACTGTTGTATCTATTGCCGATGTAGCGCACCAAGGAAAAAACTTAGGACCTTCCCTCATTTTTTCTTATTTTACAACACACACCACGAATCTTAACATCACAAACGAACCCCTCTACGGTAAACTTTATAACCAGAGTTCTATAACTCTGTTTCAGGTGCCCAAGTTGCTATGGATCCCTAATCTTGTTTCCTATATAAATATCACATCAGAAACCACTATCAACCATCACATTAGTACTAGATTTCATTTTACTAACACACCTCAAAAATTGCCCAACCTTAGACTAGCCCTAATTTTCTAAAAAATCGGCTAAGGGAAGATTAAGTGTGAATTTTACTCCTTCGTTTAGCATAATGGTAATTTAGACCATTACATCAGTAACTTATGGTGTTTCTGACAGATTCAGGTAAACTGGGTATGGTCAGAACTTCTATTGTGATCAACTCAGTTTTTGGGTATAGAGAAGGTTTGAAAATAAAGAAACTCAGCTTTATTGAGAAATTTGGCTTCAAATGTTAGAGTGGTGGTATTAAGGGTTATAATATGAAGAATTTTTGGTTACTAAGTGAGATCAGTAGTTCTATAGATTTGACTCTACTTGAAAGTGCTTGCATGAGGTTTACGAGGATATTTTTGGTTCCTTGTCTGTTTTGGTACTTTACTTGTACATTTGAGGGCGAACGTGTGTCTTAGTGGTGGATAATTTAATAATCCTTTTTGTGATTTTTAGATTTTTTTGTGTTTTGACCATTTTACCCTTCTCCGTTGTTGCTTTATATCATTTATGAGTTGTGGAAATGATTTGCACAGTCCCCGAAGCGTTTGATAGTGATTTATATGAGTTTGTAGTTTTAAGTAGCCTTTAAAGTGATATAATTAAATTTGGTCTACATTATGTGATCTGAGTGTCGGATGGTGATTCTGTCAGTTCCATTAGATCCAGAATGCTCATTTTTGGTTAATAGCATAGTTTGTTTGGGTACTGAGGGTCCATTAGAGTTTTGGCTTGTGAGTTTTAGTGATTTTCAGTTGTTTTACTAGTTCAAGTATTTTTTTTCTTCACATTTGCGACCCCTCTATCGCATTCGCGAAGTACATACATTCTTTTCTTCGCGTTCACGACCCATATATCACATTTATGAAGAACAAAAGGTTCCTTCATCGCAATCCCGACGGTGGGTACCACGATGGAAAAGAGTAGCTAGTGGGTCAGGTTAATTCGTTCATCGCGTTCAAGGGCAGAGGCCCATGTTCACGAAATTACAGATCGGGTCAGTCTCACGTTCCCGAAGGCAATTTATTCCATTGTTAGATTTTTAAATCCTTTTAGGCCCTATTTTTGGAGCTTGGGAGCTCGAATTTGGGCGATTCCAGGGGGTTTACGAGATTTCTTTCGTGGGTATGTTTCTAACCCTTGCATTTCTCATTTACTATTAATTTTGGGATAAAACCATCTTCAAATCTTTGATTTTTTAACATGAATTTTGGGGGGTTTACCGGGTAGAGTACAAAATGAGTTTTTCTTTGATTTAAAACTTGGTTTCAACTTATTTTTCTATGAGTTTTCAGATTTAGAACCCTAAGACTATGGGGAAAAGGATTCTTAAATAAAATTCCAGTTTAACCCTTTTTCCTTCGGGGTCAATTTTTGAAGAATTTTTGGACCCAGAATGAAAGTAGCTAATATGGAAATTGTTTGACTCCTTTTGATGTGTAGATGTCATATTTGATTCGATTGGATGTGTTTGGTGATAATTCATAAGAGTAGAGTTGTTGGTTGATGCTTTGGACTACATTTGGCTTTGCGGATCTTCTTTAAGGCAAACTGAGATGTACTCTGACTCTTTTCTGAGGTGTTTATGTGTTATATCCTTATTTTCTTATGTTTTATGAATTGCTAAGATTTTGGCATTACCACTTAGATGAGATAGTGAGCATCTTAAGGGTACTGGAGTCTATTGATGGGTTGAAATAATAAAAATGGATATCTTGATTGTTTCCCTCTACTTGTGTATATGCTTATGGTAAATTATGGATAGATGACTTATAGATCATAAGTAAATTGTTAGTGGGTATCTATTTAAGAGCTTAAATCATGTTTGGTGGATATTGATGTAATGATTGGAATTCATTAACCATTTAGGGAACAATTATGCTCTTATGTTATTTAGCAAACACTTCGAGTATCAATAGACTTCTAGTTGTTGATGTAATTGTTGGGATTAGTAATCTCTTAGGGTATAACCAACGATAGTACAGTTAAATAGTTAAGAAAGAAATCTTGGTTTAGTTATTAGGTAAGCAAGAGGGAGAACTTTAGGACATGTTGTTAATTAGTATAGTTCTCCTTTTAGTAATTTTAGTCTAATAGTGTCATGATTGGGGAAAGATGGAACTTATCGTGTAAAACAAGTTGGTTCTTGGTGTAAGCTCTCTATATCTACATTATTTGAATTGTTTATTATTATTGTGTTACCCGTGTGGGGGCTTATGTGAATATTATTATTGACTTGAAGGATTATTATTACTGTGATGCCCAAGTGGGGGCTTTGAGTTGAAATTATAGGCCTTATTTGTGCATTAATTGTCTTTATCATTATCGTGATGCTTGAGAGAGGGGCTTGAATGGATATTATTGATGTCTTATATGACGTTTATCCCAGTGGTGCTATGCGATGGTTTATATCATGAATTATTGACATATTGAGGAGTTTTAAGCTCATTTATACCATTATTGAATTTATTTATTATCTTTATGTTGATTTGGTTGCGAGCATGCATCCTTATTTCATATATCTATATTCATGGAAACTGGTACAACTGAGGCACACTAATTTTGAAAGAAAATAAAACATTTTACAAAACCCCTGACCTAGAAATATGCCGGCAAGGTTGATTGAGATACTAGATCGTGTTAGTATATGGGTCACTCATCCCATTGTGTCTTTTCCTGGAAGCTTTCACTCGAAAGGTGTATGTGGTATATAGGTCGCTCCCCCCATGGGTCTTGTCCTGTAAGTTTTAGCTCGAAAAAAGTATACGAGGTGCCATGTGATGGCTTAAACCATTATCACTCCATGGCATTGCATTCCTTTATATGTTTGATATTGCGTCTGATTATTTTCTTTCATATTGTATTATCTTGATTGAATCTTGTTTGTGAAACTGTGTATTCTGCATCTCATATTACTACATTACATTTCATTGTACATTCTTTTGGGTGGTTTGGTGGTTGAGATATTATAAGACTTGGGGTATTGTTATGGCATAATCCATTAAGACTGCTGTGTAACATCTAGTGTTTGTAGGATACACACTTTCTCTACCTTAGTCGGGGTTGTTGATTTGAGATGGTGAGTTGATATTATATACTGTGTTGTGAGATTATTTTTGACTTATCTCTATCGCCATTGATCTTGAATCTATACATACCTACCTTAATGCACTGATTTGATTATCTTTATAAATATGCTATCTACTAGGATAGGCTGAGACTTTTCTGAGTGTAGGCTGGTTTGGGGTAAATTGGATGGTTGGTGTGGTGGTCCTTGCCATCACTTTGGATTAGGTTCAGTTATCAACGATGTTTGCTGAGTACACGTGTTTCATACTCACCCTTTATTTTCTTTTCCTTTTTTTGCACCTTGTTTAGGTATTGGTTTGAGTAGCAGAGCGTAGACTGCGTTCTCCCAGTATTGGCATTGTGGAGATTGAGGTAGCGACTGATGGGTCTCAGAGCTTATCCGGATCTCTCCTTATTCTATCTTATGCTTTATCCATATTTAAGATATTTTAGGTTATTTGATATTACTCTGCATTAGAAGCTTGTACGAGTGACAACCAGACCTGGGATGTATCGTTGAGACTTGTATTTCATTTCTATAGCATGTTGGGGATTATTTTCATTCTTCTTCTTCCAATATTGATATACTTTGATTATTAAGTTTGGGTTGGGATCGGCTTACCTGTACCAGAGGTTGTGACAGGTTCTATCACTTACCTTATGTTTGGGTTGTGACACATCCGCTACCCTATCCATTAAAAACCCCTATTCATTCATGATCCCTCTAACGTTCAGTTGCATAAATCGTCTCTTGGATTTGTTGTCGACGAACCTATCATAGTGGAGGGGAATGTTGATACCTCCGTCCATGGTAGTAGTAGTATCTGAAAAAGTGAAAAGAAATGCATCAGATGATGTTTTTATTTATTTTCCATAAGAGGTTAAGCATAAAGGCACAAGAACAATGGAAAGTTGATTCAGAAAAAATTCAGACTTTTCCAGTCTTTTCCAGGCAGGGACACGAACAAACTTTTGTTGCAGTGAGGTTGTAGTAGTGAAAGGGATTTCACCGTAGTGGACAGGACCTGCCACAGCAAGGTCATGCTTGCATAGTAGGATCATGATAGTGAGATGACCTTTGTCGCGGTGAGATCGTCATTCCCAATGAGACCCCAACCCCAAAAATGGAGTTTTCGAGTTTTTGCTTCGTTTTAATGATTTTTAGCCCAGATTGGGCATATGTAATCCAAATCAAGTCTCAATGGTTTAAAAGTTTTCAAAAAATGCCCTTTCACATACCCCACTTCTTTTTAGAGTTCAAACCCCTATGAACTCTGTAAATTTTCAGCTGAGAATTTTATAAGAGCGTTGAGAACGTAGATAGACTAGCATGCTTCAAGATTTCTTCCCTACAAGGGCAAAATCAAACATTGCCCCCAAAACCCCAAATTTTTCTCAAAATCAAGCAATATAGGCATGCATAATTTAATATAAAAGTTCTAAACAATGAAGTAGAGAAAAGAATAAGTAAATTACCTGAAGAAATCAAAGAGTGAGGGGGAAGTTATAGAGAGGATTTGCAAGTTTGAGAGTACTGTGTTTTTGAAAAAGTGAGGAAATGAATTCCTCACTCGATCCTTAAAACTTCCTCGACTCCGCTGCAATGGCCCTAGTTCCACTGCAATGAGCTTGTTGTAGCGAGAATCTCATCACTGAAGTAGGCCATACCTAAACTCCGCACTATGCTGTTGTGGTGTCGTATGCCGTTGCTAAATCATTTCCCTCCAGATATTATGGGTTCTTATAAGATCCCGAGTAAGTAAATTATTTCCTAGAGCTATCAATGTACGAGAAAAATAATTTGATTTGAGCATAACACCATTCATGCATGTTAATTTTCTATAAGGCCTCAATAGAAGGTCAGGTAAATATTATTGGGTTTGATAATTGAGGACAAGTGACCTTGAGAGTAGTTATCTTCAAAAAATTTGACCCCTTACTCCTTGTTACCTAAGTCTGCTTGGGGACGACCAGTGGGTAAATTGGTATCTAATGTAATAATTAGTTCTGTTGTTATTATAATGTTCACGACAAAGGCGTGATAATTTAAAAAGTTTATTTTAACGTGGTAATTCAATTTAGGGTGGAAATGGTTCATTTAATACTAAATGGGGTGATAAATAAAAGAAATGGGTGGGCCTGACCTGCCTAATAACCATTGTGATGTTCCTCTTCCCACTACAGCAAGCCCGCTGTAGTGAAGATTGGTCTACTACAGTGGAGCCGGGCTAGTAGCTCGGAATAAAAACCTATTTTTAGGTTCAACACATTCTAAAAAGAGTTCAACCTATTTTCTTGATTGTGTGACTTTATTGCTGTAATGTTATTCTGGTGCATTGAATATGAAGGAGAAAGCGATATCACAACCTATTGGTTCTGAAAGAAAGCTTGACTAAGATCTAGGGTGTAATATATTGCAAGAAGTATAACTAAGGTTAGGATTGTACATTGAAAATGGACGGATAATCAAATAAATAGCTAGCGAAGTTGTAACACCCCAAAAGTTCCTAGTAAATAAATGTAGCCTTAATTAGAAAATTAGTCACCAATTATCCAAATCTGCACCAGAATGACTTTGTGTATGAGTTGTACAGTGAGCCTATGAGTCGTGGTTTGACTCATTCTATATAGTAGAGCCAAAGTCTAGAAAGATAGAAATTTCACCCAGTTGCCATAACTCAAGGGGCACGAGTCATAGTCTCAGAGTACGAGTCATGAAGTGTCTCATACTGATGAGGAACCTAAGAGATAGCATTTTCTCTCAAGGGCCACGAGTCCTTGTCATGACTCGTAGGTAGACGTCACAAGTCATGAGAATAGAATGTTCCCCAAGACAGAAAATCCAATCCAGGAACCACAAGTGAAAGAATGGCTCATATGGTCAAGGTACAATTCGTACCATGGAACCTGTGACTACTGAACCCAGAAACTTCAGTTACTTTAATCAGGGTTTTTTTTAACTTTTACTTAAATCCTAATCCTAAACTACATCATTTGGAGTTATTTTAAGTGGGATTAAAGGGTATTAGTCGAACCTTTTCCCTCATTCCATCAGAAACACTTAGAATTTTATCAAAAGAAGCGATTAAACTCTCTCAAGTCAAGATGCTTAGGGTTTTTCTCCAAGGTCAAGATTCAAGCTCTTGGCATAAATTCTCAGACTCTAGGTATGTGGGATTCAAAAATTGGTATTCTTTCACCCTTGTGTCACAAAATAACTCAATAAATTCCAGTTTCTCCATGAATGATAATTTAGGGTTCATACTCAATTTATGGTTTCCCTTAAATTTCAGTCTTCTAATGATTTCTACATTATTATGACATATTTTTCGTGATTTTCAATACAATATGATATAATCCTATATGAATTGAATACTTGCATGATTTCAAGTAAATTTCATATGTCTCAGCTATGTTTTAAAAGCATGTTTCAGACTATTAGAGTTTTAGTATGAACAAGCATGACTAGTTTTCAGTATATAGACTTTCAAAAATCATTTGGATTGAATAAGTTCTGACCCTATTTTTAGAACACCAGTTTTATATGAGCTATCAGTATATTACCAGTTTGGTAGTAATACTTAGTACTGAGATGGATTAGGGTCCCAGTTAACCCAAAGTCCTAGAACTATATGCCACTGTAGGTTTATTTAGCCTCTAGTTGGGTATCAATTTAGTGATCACATCAGTCATGCCTTTATATCTTGGCAATGTATATTGGGGCCTCCTGCTGGATTGTATACATTGGACTCCATGTTAGCTAATTATGTGGTTTATGTCAGTTAGAAGGCTCTCCCATAAACTCAGACTCAGTATATTTGTACATGACCCTCGGTTTAGTTTTATTTGCATTGTATTATGGCTTTTCAGATTATCCTTGCATATCAGAGACAATTACATTAGCATCAGACAAGGCAACACTTTAGACAAATGACACTACCTAATCAAGCAGCAAACCAAAATCTAGCCCTTAAGCCCTCGCAACAAAGAAGTCCCAACACTCAGTATATGCAAAGTAAAGCAAAAACTCGATGGAATCAAATCTCTCACTCTCACAAGCAAGTTTGTCTGTGTGTGTTTGGTACCATAGGTTATTTTCTACACCTTAACTTTTGGACAAGCGGATTAGGATACTATAGGACTTTATTGGCTTGTAATGTAGGCTCAGGGGTAGGTATGGTATGTCTGGATATAGTGACTAACCCTCTTTGACACTACACTAGTTTTGGCTTCCACTTTCATCTACCTTCTTTTATTTTTTCTCCCTTTGTCAACTTTTTTCTAGGGTCCTGGGTACGAATTTATTTTATTCAATTTTTTTTCTCCTTTTTTTTTTTGCATATCGCATCCGAATTCCCTTTTCTTCTCACTACACATTCTACATACCCAACTTTCTATGCATCCCTACAGTAGCCACACTCAACTTAGGTGATTTGTCTGAGTTGAGGTACACAGTGTCCAAGGAGGGACCAGGGCAAAGATAGGTTCATTGTAAAATTCGGAAAGGTGATTAGGGTAATTCAAATCAAAGGACTACTTAGGATCAAAATTAGGCTATAGTGGACTATTTAAAGAATGTCCTACGATCCTTTCCTATAGCTTTCAGCGAGACTAACTTGGCAAGTTCTGGACCGCACACACACGCCAACTAGGTACATCGTCACACATTCTCAGCTCAGGGCTATCATTCCAGTTACTACCTAATCGGTTCTTGCATAGTCTAGCTAAGTTACCACACTACTAATACTAATTTCATATCGAGATCCAAACAGTGGTTATAGTTCCAGAAAGCATACATCACAGCACAAAAACAAATTTTCACAAAAATAAATTTTTCAGAGGGGTATCATTTTAAACCAAAATTTTGCATGCTTCTTGTATTTTGACTGCACTAAGTATTCTTATTCTACTCTAAGTTACACACAAAACAACAAAACAACAAAATAAAACAACAAAAATTAAATAAAAACACCTAAACATGCATGTTCTAACTATGATAGTGCAGCCGAGGGAAAAGAAATACGACAACAAAAATCCTCGATTGTGGAACACCCCCACCCCCTACTTAGAAATCCTTCAATGTCCCCATTGCACGAAATTGTGAAAAGTAAAAATATGGGATAAGGGACATACCTGGGGCGTACTTAAATCCCTGTCTCTAATCAGTGGGAGTCCCAGATGGGACCTCTCCAACATCATCTCCTTTCGTTGCCATAACTATAGTCGGGGCACTCTCAACTGTGTGGGCACCGGTGGTGGATGGTGCACTCAATGTCTCAACAGTGGGGGAAGTCTATGTAGCCCCCAAACCCTATTCTACAACCTCAATTGTCGGTGGTACATCATCACCCTCCGATATCACTAACTCAGAGATATGCTCAGTCACCTTCTCTTTTCTTCTCTTCTTATTCTTCTAATCTAACATTTTCTTCTCATCTTTTTCAGTTTCATCACCTCTCCTCCTCTTTCGAGGCTCTAAACCTCTGCTCTTCTCCTTAACATCTATATCATCAATATCCAAGGCTAGAGAATAGAAATTGGGAACCAAGGAGTCCATATTTACCACAAGATCGACTAGTAAAGGCATAAATAGAGGTAGATGAGGTGCAACTGGAATGGTCCTCTCAGAACGAATACAGACCACTTCTTTCAAGACGGTCACATCAGCAATAAGGGCTCCCATGTCCAAAGCCTAGACCAAGTCAACCTTAGCCAAAGTATGGTTCTCAAACCTATTAAAATAGGTCTGAACCTCCCGCACTGCATCCTTAATTTCATCCATCACATAGGGCTTAACCCCGACCTCCAACTTCTTGATTCAGGCATCGTGCAAAACCTGAGTCCTCAGAATCTGCTCCAGCTGAGCAGTTTGTATCAAAGTGTAACCAGCTGGAGCCTATGTATATATACCCAATAGTATAGTCGCTAGCTGTGATATATAGAAAGTCACACTGACTTCAGATGCTGGGATCTCAGTAGCCTGGGAACCCCCAGCTATATTAGGAATCTCCATACTCCAATATAGACTAGCCGAGTTTCTCATATCCTTAATCAGTACCAGGTCTGCAATCCTTGTCAGCTGGATAACATTGTCCATCACATCAATAGTTGGGACATATGTACTTCTCATCAACTGAGTGACAAGGCAGGGAAAATGTAGGGTCGTACTGAACTGAATCATCATGTCTCAAATTTTCTCTGTTATGATCCACGAGATGTTTAGCTCTAACCCAGAAATAAGTGCAGTAACTAAATTGGCATTGGTCGCCCCCAATGTGTTATCATTGGTTGTGGGTGTGATTCTTTGCCTGACAATGGACCACTGATCTTTGGCGGTAAACTTCAAGTTGTACTTATAAGTAGATGCCCCATTGATCCATGGGGTGTTTTCACCAGCTTCAGGCCCACCAGCCACCTATAGTGCATTACCTTATCATTAAATGCTTACCTGAACAAGGCTTTTTAGATGGCCTTAACAGGTATATCAACCTCAGTATCCCATACTCAGATGTTGTCAAGTCTAGACAGCTTCTTGATGTCCTTCTCCTTCCTCAAAGGAGTCATATTCTTCAATATCACCACATATTTGGCATAAAATTCACACACCAACTCCGGCATATATTGTCATAGGGGTCTTGTCATCCACCCCAGCTCATATCTCTCAAAGCCCCGCACCAGTTCTGGGACTTTCTGGAGTGACTCAGATAAGACCTAGGGATCTTCCTGGATGCTTCTCTTTTAGTTTCCACTGTCTATGAATAAGACCCCATTAATGTAGTAGTCCCTTGAGTTTAGGACTATCCAGCATCGTGAATCTATGCCTTTTTGAAGCCTCTAAGGATTTAGGATTGGACTCATTCTCCTCCTTTGAGGAATATTCTTCCTCAACTTGGTTACCCCCATCTTCTTGGGTATATTTCCTTCCCTTTTTAGACTAGGGAAAGTTGATGGGGGTGGCATTTTCTACCAAGGCCGTAGATGTAGTGGCCTTGGCCTTCTCCTTCTCCTTTTCCTTCCTTCTCATGGTCTGAGGTGAGTATTGCTCCTCCCAGGAACTCATGGGGAAGTTCACCTCGGTCCCACTTGAGCTTTCGGACTTACTCTCCGAGGTTGGAGGTGTGTCCTTGGGTGCCTTTTTCTTGGAGACGTCCTTCTGCAACTTTTTTTATGCCTTTGGTGCCATTGTATCTATATCAGAAAAAGTTAGAATCAATTTGGAAAATTTTGATACAGGAGCAGTAAATGTATCAGACGACCCTATCTACGATCATGCAATGAAGGAACGATCGTGCCTACCTGTCATAGGAAGGATTCCCTAAAAGTACTAAGGGAACACTATATCAGACGACTGGTTCCTACGATCATGTAATAAAAGTATGATCGTACCTTCTAATTGTAGGAACACTCCCAAAGTATTGGGAGTATGTCACATTAGACGAGTATATACCACAATCGTACCTAGATAGGACGATCGTAAGATGTACTCGTATGATGAGAACTTATAAAATTTCAATTGGGACCCCATAATAACCCAACCTACTACCATATGTGGATACTACGAGTTGTGTCATGGAGTGCACTGACACTTAACAACAAATCAGAAATGGTTCTTGACCCTATTTGACCTTCATTGACCACGAATTTAACCAAAATACGGGTACTCAAGACTTCCCTACTTTTATTCCTCATGTAAAACTCAACCAACTTCTTTATTAGCAGAACCCACTGAAAGTTTAGACAATACCCATTTTACTTTAGACAAAGAACGAAATCTGAAAGCATACTGATAATATGGGTTTATTTTTTTGAATTTTAGGTTGAAAGCATCAAACCAAGTTGATTGCAAACACAGCCTTAAGAACAAGAAGTAGCAGATACACAGGTAATTCTCTAAATTTTCTTTTGCTCTTAGGAATTAAGGTTAATGATTGGTTGGTTTGAAAGATTGGAAATGATAAGGGGGAGAATCGGGTCAATGAATAAGGGTTTAAACGTTTAAACCCTAGTTGGGTTAGGTCAGATCAGAACCTCATCCTTTAAGTGGACTCCTCAGACAGGAGCCTCATATGATTGTGGTATCATTCCACGATCATAACATCATGTCATAAGATGAGGATTTTAGGAAACTTACCTGGGAACCTACGATCCATAAGGATGATCATGGTATGTAATCAGGATCATTCCTTAAAATCATAGGTTTAATGTCTATCCTGATGATCTGCAAGAGCTTGATCAGACGATGGGCACTACGATCATGACATCTTGGTATGCTCGTGGTGACCCATTGTAGGACAACTCCCAAATTTACATCCAATAGGACTTTGATCAAATGAGCTCAGACAACTGAACCACGACCGTGGGATCTTCCCACGATCATACCATCCTCTCATGGGATTCAGTTCAACACCTTCTTTTTCCTGCATGATCCCTGCACCAACGTCCAATATTACCCTACAAAATATAAAGTACTAAACATGGATTGCCTCCTATGAAGTACTTGATTTAACGTCGCGGCATGACATGGCTATGTCAGTTACTTAGACTTTACCAACTAGACCATGGGTTGCCTCCCATGAAACGCCTGATTTAACATAGTGGCATGAATCGGGTGGTCTTGATCTCTTAAGACTCCTTAAATCCACTTCACAAATCAACTTTGAGGAACATTGTAACCACTCTATATGGGTCGTTCCATTCCCAAGGAATAGCTTCATCCTTGAATCAAACAATAGCACCATATCGCCTGCAATGAATTCTCTCTTCTCATTCTTGCTATCATGATACAACTTCATCTTATCCTTATACAAGGTTGAGCTCTTATACATACAGAGTTAGAATTCATCCATCTCATTTATTTGGTCAATTCTCATCTTTGTTGCGTCACTCCATTCCAGATTCAACCTTTTCAATGACCACAATGCCTTATGCTCAAGTTCAACAGGAAAGTGGCATGCTTTTCCATACACAAGCTAATATAAAGATGCACCAATAGGTATTTTAAATGCTGTCCGATATGCCCATAATGCATAATCTAACTTCCTCGCCCAATCCATCCTATTGGCATTCACAGTCTTCGCCAAAATGGACTTGAACTCCTGGTAGGAGACCTCAACTTGCCCACTTGTTTGAGAGTGGTAAGGTGTTTCCACCCTGTTTTTCACACCATATTTCTCAAGCAAGGCCTTAAATAGATGATTACAAAAATGGGATCCTACATTACTAATGATCGACCTAGGTATCCCGAATATAGAGAATATGTTCTTTTTCAAGAAAGTTGTGACACTTTTACCTTTATTGTTAGGAATTCCAACTGTCTCCACCCACTTTGAAACATAATCGACGGCCACACTAATATATATTTCATGCCATGTGAGCCACACAAAGGGACCCATAAAGTCAATACCCCAAACATTAAACAACTCAAGCTCAAGGATAGTAGTCATTGGAAGCTCATGTCTTTGCGAGATGTTCCCTTGCCTTTAACACTGGTCATAGGCTCGTGCATAATCATGGGAATCCTTGTGAATGGAGGGCCAGTAATATCCACATTGCAAGATCTTATGCGCAGTTCACGCACCCCCATGATGACCCCCAGCTGGTGACGAGTGACATGCCTCTAAGGTACTTATCATCTCGATCTAAGGAAAATACCTGCGAATCACACCATCTGCACAAACCCAATAAAAGTATAGCTTATCCTAAAAAAAAATTCTCACCTCATGCATGAACCTCTTTTGTGGCTGAAATGACAGGTCTTCCAGAACCAGATTACTAGCCAAAAATAATTGGCAATATCTGTAAACCAGGGGATTAAATCTTTTGATGTTGCCATCACCTGCTTATTTAGAAAAGTATCATCAATCTCAAGCTCATCCCATAGTTTTATAATGGCCTCCTTCTTGAGGTGTGATAAATGGTTGGCCACTTGATTCTCAGTCCCTTTTCAATCCTTGACTTCAAAGTTGAATTCCTGCAATAGAAGTACCCATCTAATCAACTTGGCTTTGCGTCTTTCTTCGTCATGAGGTATCTAAGATCTGCATGGTCAGTATGCACAATCACTTTTGTACCAAGCAAATACGATCGAAATTTCTCGAATGCAAACACAACAGCAAGCAGCTCATATTTAGTCAAAGTGTAATTCTTTTGAGCCGGATTAAGTGTTTTGCTAGCATAATAGTTGGGATGTAAGATCTTCTCTCACCTTTGGCCTAGGACTGCACCTAGTGCCATGCCACTAGCATTACACATAACCTCAAATGGAAAGGTCCAATATGGAGATATATTAATTGGGGCTGAAATCAACTTCTCTTTCAGATACTCAAAGGCTTGCAGACATGCGTCATCAAACACAAATTTCACCTCCTTCTCCAAAAGCTTACATAAAGGATTAGCAATCTTAGAAAAGTTTTTGTTGAATCTTCTATAAAAACTTGCATGCCCCAAAAATCTATGAATGCCCTTCACAGAAATTGGTGGATGTAATTTTTCAATCACCCCAATCTTCGCCTTGTCGACTTCAATCCCTTTCTTTGAAATCCAATGACCAAGCACTATTCCTTATTTCACCATAAAGTGACACTTCACCCAATTCAATACCAAGTTACATTCCTCACATCTCCTTAGAACATTGGCAAGATATGCCAAGTAATCATCAAATGAGTCACCAAAAATCGACAAGTCATCCATGAAAACCTCAATAATATCCTCCACCATGTCAGAAAAGATGGACATCATATAATGCTGAAAAGTTGCGGGAGCATTACATAGACCAAAAGGCCTCCTCTTAAATGCGAAAGTCCCATATAAACAAGTGAAAGTGGTCTTCTCTTGTTCCTCAGGAGCAATAAAAATCTGATTGTACCCTAAATAACCATTAAGAAAATAATACCATTCTCTACCAGCAAGACGGTCTAATATCTGGTCCATGAATTGCATAGGAAAATGATCCTTTTCATGCATGAGTTCAGCTTTCTATAGTCCATGAAAACTCTTCATCTCGTGACTGGCCTCATAGAAATAAACTCATTTTTGTCATTTGGAACCACAGTGATTCCACCATTCTTCGATACACATTGGACCGGACTCACCCACTTGCTATCAGTAATCGGATAAACCACACCTGCATCTAACCATTTAATGATATCTTTCTTTATAACCTTTTGCATAGGTGGATTCAACTTATATTGATACCCAATGTTGGGTATACAATCCAGCTTGAGTTGGATTCTATGTGTGCAAAATCCAGGTGAATTTCCAATAATGTCAGTAATAGATCATCCAATGGCCCTTTTGAATCTCTACAAAATGGAAACTAAGGCCTCAACTTACCACTCTAGTAAATCAGCTACAGTGATAATCGACAAAGTGTTGGTCGCCCCCAAAAATGCATACCAAAAATAAGAAGGTAGAGCTTTGAGTTCCAAAACTGGAGGCTCCTCAATAGAAGGTTTGGGTGGCTGAGTCATTCTATTCTTCAAATCAAGATCCAGCTTTTTTGGTGTGTAATTGTATAAACCCCTACCAACGAGTGCATTCACCATCTCATCATACTCGTTAATACCATCACTGTCAAAATTCATGATAATGGCTATGAGAGCTTCAACCCCAAGTCTCTCCTTAATAGGAGCTACCAATTCATCCTCGTCGACTGTATCTATCACAAAAATCGCATGCATGTCCTTCAGCTATTTCATATATTGGCATATGTTAAAAGTGACTTTCTCATTAATCAACCTAAACTTCATCTTCCCAGTCTCCATATCAACCAAAGCACGTCTAGTCGCAAGGAAATGCCTCAAATTCAACCTCACAATCAACGATGATGAAATCAGCTGGAAAGATAAAGGATGCAACCCTTACCAAAATATCACATAAGATACTCACCGGCTTCTTCACTGTACATTCTTCCATGAGGAGTCTCATCAAAGTTAGTTTGGGTGCTCCCAACCATAACTATTTGTAAACTGCTAGTGACATCAAGTTAATGATAGCTCCCAAATCACACAATGCCTTTGCGAAGTTAAAACACCCTATAGTGCAAGGAATTGTGAATGCTCTTGGGTCTTCCTTTTTCTCCACTAATGATCGAGATGTTATTGCACTACAATGGTGTACATTTTCCATTGGCTCAAAACTCATAGTCTTCTACATCATCACCAAGTCCTTCATAAATTTTGTATAGCTCGGTATTTGTTCTAAAGCCTCCACAAGAGGGATGTTTACCGACAGTAAACTTTTGATACTTTTCCTCTGCAGTTTTATTCTTCAACCTTTATGGAAAAGGAGAAGGAGATCATGGATTGGGATTCAATAATTGTGTGACCTCCTTTCCCTTCTCTTTGGCTGACTTAACCTCTTTTTCAGCAACTAGACTCTTTTGTGATGCATCATCACCTACAACCGAATTTTTTACTTCAGTCTCATTCATATCTTCAACAACTATAGGCTCATTTTTCTTGTCATCAATGATAGGCATAGGCAAATCAGTAGTAGTCTTCCCACTTCTAGTCTTAATGGCTAGGCAATGGCTATTATTCTTAGGGTTTTGGATGGTGTTGCTCAGGAGTATGCCCGATTGATGTTGATTCAATGTGGTGGACATCTGTCCAAAATATTGCTCAAGCTATTTAGTGGCGGTCGCATGAGACTTAACTTTTTGGCTCATCCCTAAAATGTCTGCCCTAATCTCCTTAAGGCAACTTTCTTGGATCTCAGACCCCTTAACTAATTTTTCGAGTAAGGCTTCCATCCTTGAATTGCCGAAATTAGCATCACGGTTCCCTGGTGGAACTTAAAGGCCACTCTTGTCCTTGTAATCATCCTTCTGCTTCCAAATACCATCACGATCTCTATCTCTGTCTCAATATCTCGACTTGTTGTAATTATCTTCGTAGTAGTTCCAACCTTGATTCCCTTACCTAGAGTTCCAATAGTCTTGGTTAGACCTTTGGCTCATGGCTTAAAAACCTGCTACCTCTCTGTCAAGATACTTAGCCTCTTCCTCAAAATCCAAATCTTCATACCTAGGGGCCTTACCTTGTGCACGTACCGCATTTACCTTCTCTACCTCAGCTGCAGCAAATTGCTTAGCAAGCAATCCAATCTCAGTTCTCAGTTGTGATACCTCTAGAGTTACTATCTCATCTAGTGCTCTGTATTCTGCTGATGCTCTAATTGTATAAGTTCCTGCGGGTCTGTATGTCTCTCGAGTATGCCAACCTTGGTTGGTTTTAGTGATTCAATCAAGAATATTGGAGGTCTAATCCCATCATAGATTCATAAATGCCCCACCTATAATAGTATCCGCTACAGCCTTCGTGCTAGTATTCAAAGTTCTGTAGAAGATTTCTAACAAGTTTCTTCCAGTCATCCTATGTTTTGTAACACTCTACAGCTTCTTCCTGAACCTTAACCAAGTCTCATACAATGCCTCTGAATGCAACTCTCTAAATTTATATATCTCTTCTTTTAATTACAGTATTCTAGAGGGCGGAAAGAATCGATCCAAGAGCTGGGTCCTCAACTTGTTCCAGTTAATAATAGATCCACGTGGCAATTTAGCCAACCATAGGGTAGCTTCTCCTATCTGAGAAAATGGAAATAACCTCAGTTGAATAGACTCTTCACTCACCCTAGGTAGGTTATATGAAGTGCAGATCCCCAGGAAGTTCATAATATGCATGTTTGCATCATCGGTAGGAAGGCCGGCAGATACCCCTTTTAGGTTTAGAAAGTAAATCATAGCACTTGTGATATCAAACTTATTCCCTTGAGGTAATTTTGGTGGAATGATGGAACTTTTCTCAATCGGTTCTAAATAGTCCAAATCTTTTTCAGGATCTTTATAAATGAAAGATATTGTTGTAGTGGCTGCTGCCCCCCCAGGCCTTCTCTATCTTTTTCGATAGTTAAGTGAAGCATGCCGAAGCCTCATTTTGCCTTGATCTCTCATCCCTAGATTCCTTCCTGGCAGCCTCTTGTCTGGCATTCTCTTCAGCTATTAATCGTACAGTGGTCTTTTTCATAATTTTCTGGTCGACAAGACAAAGTGGTGGTTGATTATGAATTTCACCACCCCCATGAGCACCTTCCAACAATGTTACTGGATCTTGAACTCCGTCATTAACCATTCTTTGGTTGTTTCTCAGAGTTCTCTCAAGTTCCATATCAATTGGAATCGGGGGATTTCCTTGACTCCGAGTGCTGGGCATACACCGGTGTGCCCTAAAAATAGCAAAAATGTAAAATTAGCAAACAAAACCAATAGCTCAACAAACACAATCAATCAACTCCGTAACTATATTCCCCAACAATGGGGCCAAAATTTGATGTTGCCCAAATTACACCTCTCAAAAAGTATAAAGCGGTCAATGAATCAAATATAGAACCCAACAAGATTGGGCTCGATCCCACAGGGAATAGGTCGAGGGGGATTTTGTGTAACAAAAGATCAATAGTAATAAGTGTTGAGCTGTTGGATTTGTAATCAATATGAGAAAGGTACTAGGACTGTGTTCTCCAATAACTTCATAACTCCATAGGTTCTCCGTACTTTAGTGATCTCTCATGGTAATCCGCATGCAGAATTGATAGGTTATGTATCATCTAACCGACTATATTATGTCTCTTGTAGATGACTATCCCCTAGCACAAAGGTTAATATGCCATGAGTGTTGCATTATTAAACCCTATCTATGATCCCAACATAGTCTTTCCCGTTTACCGGCTCAAGGCTAATTAAATGAAGATAACTCTAAGTCTTGTTGTTGATTCTCTATTCCTATTTGATTACCCTCGCTACAGTCTAGGAGAGGGATAGTATGAGTCTCAATGCGTGCACTCATTGAAAAGTAATCAAACCAGAAGAAACAACAATACAAGCTCAATTACCCTTCAAGATTCACTTTGTACTTTGAATGCTATGTCATTAATTCGGCATGGTTCCCATAACCCTAGTTATGGTGTTTAGTTACTCATGACTACAATATCACAATAAGAATTCATAGGTGAAACCATAAATATGAACTTACAATAGCAAGAAAACTCCACAATCTCAACTTGAATTAAAACCCCAGAATTGGTATTCGTGAAATTCCAAGAATTTGCTTTAGAATCCCACAATATAATGTTGTAAAGTATGAAAGAGTGTCAACTCATACAAATAACCCTATAGGAGTATTTATAAATAAAATAAAACCTATCCTATTACAAACAGGAAATCTGGGTCAGCTTCGAACGAGAGGAAGGTATGATTGTGGTTAGAACCCACGATCGTCCCTTGGTGATCGTGGTTTGGCTCATAAGATTTCATATTTAGGTATTGAATGGTACGACTCTCAATATAGACTCGTATATTCTTCTCACGATCGTATAATGTGGTCGTCTGTTAGATCTTTACTTGAAATTCTGCAACTTGTAAATCTGGAGTCCCTCCACATGACATCATGGTACGATCGTGACTTTAAAGTATGGTCGTGGGCTGCCTTTGTCTGATCTTCACTACACTTGACTTCTGCAGATTACAATTTAGGCATATCTCCTATGATAGATTTGTATGGTTGTACAATCAACCTACGACCGTATAATCCTTCCGTCTGATTTGCTTTTGAGAACCAACCCTCTAGTTCTTGGTACGACAGCCTTTGTACGACCATGGTTAAATCCCATGATCGTGCCTTCTCTAGTGTGATCACCTTTAAGTTCAATTTTCAGTACTTTCCTTCTAGGAGCCTCTTTATCCTGTAAATACCAGAAAACCCATCATATCTACAAAAAATACCATTGCACTTGTAATTATTCACCCTTTTAAGTGTCTCAAATATCGTAAATTCATGACACATCAATCAATATATTATGTACATCCTTATTGGGTCATTGTATTATAATTTAGTTTCTTAGCACTCAGTTTGCATTCAGTATCCCATATCAGTATTTTCAGCATGTTCAGCTTATTTTATGATTTGCATATCTCACATGCTCATTACATTCAAAGTATTGATTGCATACATTCTTTTGCATTGTGCCATATTATGATATAGGTTTGGGCACTCAGCCTCAACATCGTAGATAGTATGTTCCAGTGCCACATCAACGACTATCAATAGTGAGTCTTCACCATCCGAGGATAAGTGCTTATTATGTTTATTTTTATATATTTTAGTTTTAAGTATTTTAGAGTTAGTTGGGGGCTTGTCCCAGTAGCTCGTCAGTAGTAGAGGCTTCCAGACATAGAGTTAGATATTTCAGCTTATTTTTGTTGGGTATTACTTTTTATACTTAGTTTATTATCAGAGATTGTTCAGATTAATTCAAAACTTATATTTATCAGTTTACCTTCCTCTCAATCTTATTTATTTCAGAATGTTTAGTATTAAGTCATGCCATGGGTTGGATTGGGGTCATTTATGTCTCTAAGCACCGTGTTACATCTAGGGTATAAGATTAGGTCATGTCAAACTTGTATCAGAGCCTCAGGTTTAAGGTGTCCTAGGGTGTTTGAAAGTTGCATTAAGTAGAGTCTCTATCATGGGTGTGAAGCGTGCCATACTTATGAGGGGGAGGATGCACAATATTTTAGGAAGACTTCACTTATTTCATGTTCATAATGTGTGATAGAGTATAACTCTATTTGCCCTTCTAATTCATGCCTTACATATTTACAAAATATGCCTACCAGAAGGTCCAATAGTTGCAGGAGTGGAAACCGGTCAGCCCCACCAGCACCTACAGATCCCTTAAATGAACAAGTATCCCATGTAGTATTCAAGGCCACTCGGCCACTTTTCAGATACTTGCTCAAGCTATAACCAATAGGTCAATCAAAAAGTGGTTGCACCTATGAACCCAAATAGGAGTGCAACAACTGCTAGAGTCTGAGGCTGCACTCAGATGAACCCTCCAGAGTTCCATGGATCAAGAGTGGATAAGGATCTATAGGACTTTATTAAATGAGGTAAAGAATATCACTTAGATCATTGGTATTACACCAGTTGAGAGTGCACACATGGACTTCTATCAGTTTAAAGGGGTGGCTCAGCTATAGTTCAAGCAGTCGAAAATAACTGTAATGAGGATACAACCTCAGTTGATTGAGATGAGTTCATAACTACTTTTCTAGACAGGTTCTTTCCTCATAAGTTGAGGGAAGCTAAGCTAGGAGTTCATCAATCTGATGTAGAGTAACATGTTCGTAAAAGAGTATTCTCTAAAATTTACCCAGCTTTCTAGGTATGCTCTAGAGATGGTTGCTGAGCTGGGGGATTGGATGATCAAGTTCATTTCTGGTGTCTTAGAATTAGTGGTCAATGAGTGAAAGAATGCTATGCTTTTGGAAGAAATGGATATCTTCAGACTTATGACACATGCCCAGCAGATAGAGAAAAAGAAGTTAAAGGAGAGAGAGAGGGAGAACAAAAGGGAAAGGACAGGAAACTTTGACTACTCTCAGCAGAGGTTAGGTGGTGGAAATCGCTCTTAGTTTTAGAAGAGATCTTCAGTTGCAGCACCTTTTTCAACTAAAGCACTATCACCTAGACATTGTTATGATAAGAAGAATAGAGCATCAGGCTTTAGGTCTCAGGGCAGTGTTACAGGCAGCCGTACTTTTCTAGCATACCTTAAGTGTGGTAAGAACCATCCAGGTGAGTGCCATGCTAGAAAGGAGGGTTTTTATCGAATGCAGTCAGACTGGCCACAGGTTAAGGAATTTCTCCTCCATCGGACATGGAGATAAGGGTAATAGGGCTCAGTCTACTCCTTCAGTAGCCACTTCAGGTCACCCAGCTCAGTAGGGTGCTTCTACTAGTATAGGTAATTGTTAGCACCAGATCTATTTCTATGCTTTATCTCCCCATCAGGATCAGGAGAGATCACCATACATAGTCACTGGTACATTACGAGTTTTTCATATAGATATGTATGCATTGTTAGATCCAAGGGCCACACTTTCCTTTGTGAACCCTTATGTTATAGTAATTTTTAGTGTCATTCCCAAAACCCTTTCAGAATCCTTCTCAGTCTCTACTCATGTTAGTGAGTCAGTCATAGCCAAACAGGTATACGAAAATTGAGCAGTCTTAGTTTTCTAGAAAATTACGATAGTTGATCTAGTCGAGTTAGATATGAATGATTCTGATGTCATTCGTGGAATGGATTGGTTATAGTCTGATTATGCCTCAGTCGACTACAGTACCAGAGTTATTAAGTTTTAGTTTCCAAATAAACCAATCCTAGAATGGAAGGATAATACCGCAGCGCCTATACGTCAGTTTGTCTCTTACCTTAAGGCTATAAAAACGATCTCTAAGGGTTGCATTTATCATCTAGTTTGAGTTTAGGATTCTAAGTTCAAGACCCCAACCCTTCAGTTATTTCAAGTTGTCAATAAGTATCCAGAAGTATTTCCTGAGGATGTCCCAAGCAGGAGATCAACTTTCGGATAAACCTTCTTCCAGATAGCCAGCCTATCTCAATTCCTCCTTACAAAATGGCTCCAGCTGAGCTTAAGGAATTGAAAGGCCTCTTAGACAAAGTTTTCATCAGACCCAACATCTCTTCATGGGGTGCTCAAATTTTCTGCATGCCCAAGAAAGATGATTTGCTCAAAATGTGCATCAATTACCTTCAGTTGAACAAAGTCACAATCAAGAACAAGTATACTATTCCTAGGGTTGATGACTTATTTGAATAACTTCAGGGTGCTAGTTGTTTTTCAAAGATAGACCTCAGATCTAGCTATCACCGGCTAAGAGTTAGAGAATGTGACATTTTTAAAATAGCCTTCAGAACTAGATAGGGTCACTATGAATTTGTCGTTATGTCTTTTGAACTAATGAATAGTCCTACAGCTTTTATGGAATTGATGAATAGGGTGTTCAAATAGCATTTGAACATATTCATCATTATCTTTATAGATGACATCCTCATTTATTCTCGGAGCGAGGATGAACATCTAGACCATTTGAGGATTATTTTTCAAACCCTCAAGGATTGTCAGTTTTTCATGCATTGCTTCTCCTACGTCAGATTGACTAGAAAGAAAGTCAGGTTTCAGTGTCCAATGATTACAAGAAGAGTTTTCAGGAGTTGAAGACTCGACTCATTTCTGATCCAGGTTTGACTCTACCAAAGGGTACAGATAGGTTTGTGGTATATTCTAATGCCTACAGAGTTGGCCTTTTGTATGTGTTGATGTAGCAAGGTAAGGTCATAACTTATGCTTCCAGACAACTCAAAGTTCATGAGAAGAATTACCCGACTCATGATCTTGAGTTGGCACCAGTATTTTTTGCCTTGAAAATTTAGAGGTACTATCTTTATAGAGTTTATATGGATGTTTTTACTGATCACAAAAGCCTTTAGTATGTGTTTAGTCCGAAGGATTTAAATCATTTTTAGAGGAGATGACTAAAATTTTTGAAGGATTATGACATGAGTGTTTTGTACCATCTGAGTAAAGCCAATTTAGTGGTTGATGCCCTTAGTAGACTGTCTATGAGTATTGTTTCTTATGTGCAGGATGAAAGAAAGGAGTTGGTTCGTAGTGTTCAATACTTACCTAATTAGGAGTTCATCTTGTTAATTTGACCGACAGTGGAGTTATAGTTCAAAATGGTTCAGAATCTTCATTAGTGATGGAGGTGAATGCAAAGCAAGATAGTGATCCTATCCATCTTATTTTGATGGAAGTAGTCCATAATAAAAAAAGTGGAGGTTTTCTCCTAAGGGAGAGATGATGTGCTTCATTATCAGGGCCATTTGTGTGTTTCAAATGTTGATGATTAAAGGTAGAGGATGCTGACTAAAGCTCATAATTCTCGATGATCTATTCACCCAGGTGCCACCAAGATGTACCATGATCTACAAAAAGTTTGTTGGTGGAATGGCATAAAGAAGGATCTCGCAGAGTTTGTAGCAAAGTTTCTTAATTACCTACAGGTTAAGGTTGAGCACCATAGATCGGGAGGTAAGATCAGGATATTAGCATTCCTACTTGGAAGTGGGAAGAGATAAATATGGACTTTATCATAGGGTTACCTCATGTGCGCTAACAATATGATTTAATATGGGTTGTCATAGACCGAATAACTAAGTCGACACATTTTCTTCCAGTGAAGACTACATATTCAATAGAGGATTATGCTGGACTTTACATTGGGGGTTGGTAAAGTTTCATGGAGTTCCCTTGTCTATCATCTCAGATTGGGATACTCAATTCACATCGCAGTTCTGGAAGTCCTTTTAGAAGGGTCAGTACCCAAGTTAATCTCAGCACAGCTTTTCACCCTCAAATAGATGATCAGGTAGCACATACCATTCAGACCCAGAGGATATGTTGAAACCTTACGTGATCGAATTTAAAGGTAAATAGGATGATCACTTACCTCTTATTGAATTAGCTTACAATAACAACTTTCACTCCAAAATTTAGATGGCTCTGTTTGAGGCACTTTATGGTACGAGGTGTAAATCTCCTATTGGATGGTTTGAGGTTGGTGAAGCTACTTTGATAGGGCCTGATTTAGTTCATAAGGCTATGAAAAGTTTCAGCTAATTAGAAAAAGGCTGAAAATGGCTACGAGTCATCACAAATCATATGTAGATATAAGGAGAAGAGAACTTGAGTTTGTAGTTAATGATTGGGTCTATTTGAAAGTTTCACTAATTAAAGTGGTGATGAGGTTTGGAAAGAAGGGGAATCTTACTCTCTGATCTGTTGGTCCTTACAGGATTCTCATGTGCATTGGAAATATCTCCTATGAGTTGGAGTTTCCTGTAGAGTTAGCATTGGTGCACCCTGTCTTTCATGTGACTCTTTTGATGAATTGCATTGGTGATCCAGCATTAGTTATGCCATTAGAGAGTGTGGGCATGAAAGATAGTCTCTCTGATGAAAAGGTCCCAATTGAGATTCTTGACCATCAGGTTCTTAAGTTGAGAAATAAGGAAGTTGCTTTAGTGAAAGTCCATTGGAGAAACCAGTTAGTTGAGGGAGCTACTTGGGAAGTGGAAGCAAATATAAGGACAAACTACTCTTACCTTTGTCTTTCCAGTTCAGTACCTGCTTGAGGTAGCAATTTCCTCATTAGTATTCTTACTAGTTTCACGCCCCATCAGTTGTTTGAATGCCCTTAGTATGCATGCATGTCTCATGAATTCAGCTCAGCTTATATTTTAGTCAGAAATAAGTTACCATGTAAGTACTTCAGCTTATAGAACTTAATTTTTTGGGATTGAAGCTCTTTCTCCACCATCTCATCTTAGTTAGTCTTCATTCGAGGATAAATATTCCCAAGAGAGAGATATTGTAACATCCAAAAAGTTCCTAGTATGTAAACTTAGCCTTAATCAGAAAATCAGTCAGTAGTTCCAGAAATATACACCAGAATAACTCACTTTGTGAGTCTTAGAGTGAGGCCACGGGTCTTGGGATAACTTGTTCTGAGTAGTAGAACCAAAGTCCAGAAAGATAGAAATTTCACAAGTTTCCACGACTCAAGTTGCACGAGTCATAGTATAAGAGTACGAATCATGAAGTGACTCATACTAATGATGAAGCAGAGATAGTAGCATTTTCTATTAGGGGCCACAAGTTCTTGCCACAACTAAAAGGTAGACCTCATGAGTCGTGAGAATGAAATTGCTCCCCAAGAGAACAAATCAAGTTCAGGAACAACTCGTGTGTTCAAGGTACGATTCGTACCATGGAACCCGTGATGGCTGAACCCAAAAATTTCAGTTACTTTAATTAGGGATATTTTTATCTTTTCCTTAAATCCTAATCCTAAACTACATCGTTTGGGGTTATTTTAAGTAGGATTAAAGGGGATTAGTTGACCCTTTTCCCTTATTCCATCAGAAACATTTAGAAATTTATCAGAAGAAGTGATTAAACTCTCTTAAGTCAAGAATCTTAGAGTATTCTCCAAGGTCAAGATTCAAGCTCGTACCAAGAAATCTCAGACTCCAGGTATGTCAGATTTTAGCAATACGTATTCTTTCACCCTTATGTCCCAAAATAACTTAGTAAGTTATAGTTTCTCCATGAATGATAATATAGGGTTCATACTCAGTTTATGATTTCACTTAAATTTTAGTCTTTTCATGATTTCTATATTGTTATGACATGTTATCCATGATTTTACATCCAGTATGATATAATCCTATATAAATTGAATGCTAGCATGATTTCAAGTAAATTTCATACGACTCAGCTATGTTTTCAAAGCATGTTTCAGACTATTAGAGTTTTAATATAAACAAGCATTATCAGCTTTCAGTATACAGACTTTCAAAATTCATTCTATAGACTTTCAAAAATCATTCATATTAAATAGGTTCTGACCCAGTTTTCAGAACACCAATTTTATATGTGCCGTCAGTATATTACCTATTTGGGAGTAGTACTTAGCATCGAGATAGACTAGGGTTTGAGTTCACCCAAAGTCCCAGAACTATGGGCCACCATAGGTTTATTTATACCCCCAGTCGGGCATCAGTTTAGTGATCGCCTTAGTCATGCCTTTATACCCTGGTAGGGTATATTGGGTCCTCTTGCTGGGGTGTATACATTGGACTATACGTTAGCTCATGTGGTTTATGTGGGTTAGTAAACTCTCCCATAGACTTAGACTTAGTATATTCATACATGACCCTTACTTTAGTTTTATTTGCATTGTAATATGGCTTCTTAGATTATCCTTACATATCAGCATATTATGTACATCATTATTGGGTCATTGTACTACATTTTAATTTCTTTGCATTCAGTTTGCATTCAATACAGCATATCAGTATTTTTAGCATATTCAGCTTATTTTATGATTTGCACATCTCACATGCTCAGTACATTTAAAGTACTAAATGCATACTTTTTTTGTGTTGTATCATACTATGATATAGGTTCGGGTGCTCAGTCTCAACATCGTAGCTAGTATATTCTAGAACCACATCAACGACTACTAGTGGTGAGTCCTCATCATCCGAGGATAAGTGCTCATTGTTTATTCTTTTGTATTTTAGTTTTCAGTATTTAGTGTTACTTGGGGGCTTGTCCCAGCAGCTAGTCAATAGTAGAGGCTTTCAGACATAGGGTCAGATATTTCAGCTTATTTCAATTGAGTGTTACTTTTTAGACTTAGTTTATTATCAAAGATTGTGTGTGTGTGTGTAGTGCAATTTTTCAATAAACTGCATCAATAAGGAAGCGATCTCCTTGGAACCTAACATAATTCCTTTAGTGCCAAATGTAATATATCACCATGGCAAACATGCAACATGTAATCATAGCTTTCCTAGTTCTCTGTTTTGCCATATTATTTTTCCACTGCTATATCAAACCTCTTTGTTGTTACGTATGAGTCATATGTTTAAGACCTCATGTACAAATTCTTCCCGGTTTGGAAGTTACAAATTTTAGGCCATGCTAGTTTTGATCTATTTTAGAGTAAGGTGTGGACTAGGTAAATCTGGTAATGATTTGGATTGGGGTTGTAGTATTTGTCTTAATTTCTAGTTAGCTAAGACGATAAGGAACTTTTATAAATTTACGAAATCGAATTTGGGTAAGTAGAACTCCCAAAATTGATTTTAGCGTGAAAAGCATTGTTTGGAATGTCCCAAGTTTAAGATGTGCTGTAAAAAGGGAGATTTTTGGGTGAAGACAAACTTTTTGTCCAATCGACGCTGCTATAGCGGCTGGCATACTACTATAGCGGTAGGCGCTACAACAAAATAATTCCCGCTATAACTGTGATTAAAGGTGGTCAACGCCCACTATAGCAGAAGGTACTGCAATAGCGGTACTGCTATACCGGTGAAAACTACAGTTTAATTACTATTTTTCCCCAAAATAGTTTATTATTTTAAAACTCATTTTGCGGTAAAGAAAGGGCAATTTAGGGCGAAATACACCAGGTTTTCTTCCCTTGACCTTGTAAAGGTAAGTAATTCATCCCCGTTAACTTGTAATTGATGATTAAGCCTTAGAGTTGTTACTTTACAAAGTTTGGGGATGGTTTTAGTGTGGATTTAAGTTATTCTAGTGCAAGGGGTAAAATTACATATTATGTTAATGGGTTTTGATTATTAACAATTAATTTACCGTTGCATTCTGTTAATTCACTAGTTTATCCATGAAACTAGTAGTTTTAGGTGAATTATAGTAGTAAAGCCCTAGAAAAGGAAGGGAATGAGCATGTGCTTGACCTTAGGGGTTGGGGGTGAGTTGTAATTACCCATGTGGTAGGTCAAGGTATTAATTATTTGTTTATATGCATGTTCTAGACCACGAGCAAGAAGAAATTGCACAAAAGGGAAAAGCTTTGCATAGAGGAGTTGTGCAAGCTTGGTTTGAGGTAGGTGATGGTATTGTAGTTTAAATCGAACTTATATTATATGTGCATGTTAACTACTTTGTAGTGTGGCTGGTTAATGCATGTTGTTTGGTGTGGTTAATGAAATGATTTTACTTACTTATTGATTTGACCTGCCTTATTTCTAAATTATGGAATGTTTCGATATTTAGGACGTTCTCAAGCGTTATTGGTGAAATAAGGTTGGCAGACACTTATGTCTGGGGTTTAGTACATGGACGGAATTTGTCCCCTTCAGGTCATGGCTAGAGGATGGATGTATTATCTATAACGTGTATGTACGAGGTTCAGGTGCGTTCGACAGTTCCATGAGTGAATCAGGGAATGTATTTATCTATGCTTGATAGTTGCTTAAGTCGTCTTGACTTGTTGACTTTGCTTGACTGAACTTGACTATTTCTTTAAAATCCTAAACTGCTATTTGGTGTTATGTGCTAAGTGTATAAATGTTTTGAGCATGAATTAACTTGTTGCTTCTATTATTTAGTTAAGTGTCCATATTTTCATCTTGGGTTAAATGACCCTACCAGTACACTATTGTTTTCTTGTGTGTTGATACTATACTGGCATTTACTTTTGTGAGTGCAGTGCATATTCCAGCGGCTCCTACAAGACCTCACTTGTGATTCCAGTGGTTGACTCCAGATATCAGGGTGAGCAGCATATCCGGCTACCATGGAATCTTTGTTTATTGGCATAGTTCTCTAGTTCTAAACTTATGTTTTATTTCAGTTTCGGGGTTGCATCCCCTTCATGACATTCTTAGATGTTTTGGTATAGGTGACTTTCGAGTCCTAGGGATGGTTTATGCATAAGTACTTTTCCACCTTTATTTGTATTTATGATTTTGGTTTTAGATGGGATGATATATTGCTGGATTAGTTCTTCATATTTTTTGTAAGTGTTAATTATGGGATTGTTTTTCGGGGTAGTTAGTTCTCCCACAAGATGAGTAGTATGGGTGCCACTCACGATGGGTTTGGGTCATGACAAAGTTGGCATCAGACCCTAGGTTCGTCGATCTCGTAGTACCAAAATGGGTACAGTAGAGTCTCGCAGAATGGTACTGAGACATCTGTACTTTTCTTTGGAAGGCTATAGGACCTTTGGAAATCTGTCATTCTTGCGTCTTTCGTGATATAACTTGATTCCAATTGGTATCTGGCGATCCAAATTGGTATCTAATTCTTCACTCTTTTTTTCACAGATGGTTAATACTAGGATCCATGGAACCCAAACAGCAGCCCCTGCACCAGCCGCTCCAGCTAAGGAGCTAGTCGTGAAGGAAAGAAAATGAGTGAGAGGGAGAGGAAGGAAAGGAGGGGGACAACCCACAACCTCCAGGGGTAGAGATCGAGCATCTGTTGTCCATGTTCATGAAGGGTCAGTATCCCCTCCCACAGGTTAGGATCAGTTTGAGGAAAATGAAGTAGTAGAGGAGCAGGAAGTTTGAGCCCAAGATGGTGGCACTAGCAAAGGTTGCAGGCTTATCTCCCATGTCTGCTAGGGTTATTAAGCAAGTGTTAGCGTTTTTAAGCGGGTTGGTAGGGACAGGAGACTCCTACTGTACCAATTTTTCAGGCTCCAATTGTTCACCCTACTATCACTATGGCTCCTAAGATGGATAAGTCTTCAGGAACTAATGCTTTTCCTCATCTAGTGTTGGGTTCTGTGATGACTGGTACGAAACACAAACTATTGACAAAATTCTTGAAGATAAAACCCCCAATATTCCAGGGTACTGAGTCTAAGGATGCTTTTGAGTACATCATTGATTAATATGAGAGGCTGCACAAGATGGGAATTGTTCAGTAACATAGAGTTGAGTTTGTGACATTTCTATTGGAGAAAGATACTAAGCAATGGTGGAGGGCGTATGTTGAATGTCGGTCACTATTTTTACCTCCATTGACTTGGGAGCAGTTTTATGCTTTGTTCTTGGATAAATATATGCCATGGGCCTTTCATGATCATAAGAAGGATGAGTTTTTGGCATTGGAGCAGGGTGATATGTTAGTTGCGTCCTATGAGGCCAAGTTCCATGCTTTGTCTCGCTATGCAACTCAGTTGTTGGCTATTGAGGAGAAAAAGATTCGACGCTATGTTAAGGATTTGAACTATGATCTTCAAGTTTTGTCTGTGTATATGACTTCTGCAGAGAAGGGGTTCAATGAAGTTTCTGATTATGTGAAAAAGTTAGAGGAGGTTATGGAAGTGGGTCAGGCTAAGATGTTATCCAAGAGGTCCAAAAATATTGGGAATTTCAGTGGATCTTACTCTAAGGGTCACGATCAGCAGGCCTACTCAACTCGCCCAATTCAGTCAGCCTTTCCAGCTTCTACTGTGGTCCCAACTAAGGTTTCTTCTCAGGAACAGGTTGTTAAGGGCCAAGGGGCTTCTTACTCTTCTGCTAGTCATCCTTCTCTTGAGTGTGGATGTTACTATTATGGTGTTATTGGTCATTTTAAGAAAAAGTGTCTTTTGAGACAGGTAAATGGCTAGGTACAACAGCAGACTCGGCGATAATTCCAGTAGGTAGAGGAGGAGGAGTAATGGTAAGGGTCATCCACAGGGTGGGCGGGGAAATCAGGCAAATGGTTGGGGTGGTTGAGGAAATAGCGACACTGGTGGAGGAGCGCAGCCGAGAAGGGAGTTAGCTTAGATTGATGATCGATCTCACTGCTATGCTTTTTTGAGAAAAGGTTGAGGCCGAGGCTTCTAATGTAGTGATCACAGGTATTATTTCTGTTTGTGACTAGATGGCTTCTGTCTTATTTGATCCAGGGTCTAATTATTCTTATGTATCTGTTTAGTTTGAGGTGGTTCTGAATCTGGTTTGTGATATACTTGCTCATTCTGTTTATGTGTCTACTCCTATTGGAGAGTCTGTGGTAGTAACCCATTCTTTTCGTGCTTGTTCTGTGTTTTTTATGGGTTATCAGATTTGGGTAGATTTGATTATTTTAGATATGTGTAATTCTGCGTATGACCTGGTTATGTCCATATCATGCTATTTTAAACTGTAATGTTAAGACAATGACTCAGCAATGCCGGGATTGGATAAACTAGAGTGGGAGGGAGTGTATAAGGCCAAACCAGTGAAAATTATATCATTAGTGGGAAAAGGGTGTTTATCATTTCTAGCTCATCTTTGGGATGTAGATGCGGAGTCCCCTTCTATAGAGTCAATTTTGGTAGTTTTCGAATTTCAGGATGTGTTTCCTTCAGACCTACTGGGTATGCCTCTAGTAGGGATATCGATTTCTGCATTGATTTAGAGTCAGGAACTCACCCTATATCTATTCCACCTTATTGAATGGCTCCAGCAGAGTGTAGGGAGCTCAAAACTCAGCTATAAGAGATACTTAACAAGGGTTTTATTCGTCCAAGTTCCTCACCTTGGGGTGCTCCAATTCTATTTGTTAAGAAGAAGAATAGTAGCTTGAGGATGTGCATTGACTATAAAAAGCTAAATAAGGTTACTAGCAGGAACAAAAATCCTTTGCCTTGCATAGATGATTTATTTGATCAGTTACAGGGTGCATCAATGTTTTTAAAGATTGATTTGCGGTTAGGTTATCATCAATTGAAATTTAGATCAGAAGACATACCAAAGACAGTTTTTAAAACTCAGTATGGCCATTATGAGTTTTTGGTGATGTCTTTAGAGTTTACGAATGCACCTGCAGACTTTATGAGTTTGATGAATGGGATTTTTAAGTCATTCTCGGATTCTTTTGTTATTGTGTTTATTAATGATATTCTTGTTTATTCCAAGAGTAAGAAAGAGCATGCAGGCCATCTTCGCATAGTTTTGGAGATTCTAAGGGAGAAGCAGTTATTTGCTAAGTTTTCAAAGTGTGAATTCTGGTTGTTTTTAGTTGCCTTCTTGGGGCATGTGGTTTCTTAAAAAGGGGTGATGGTTGATCCCCAGAGCATTAAGGCAGTTAAGAATTAGATTTGGGAACTTCGATTGGATTTTAAGCGAGATTTCCTAGAAGTTTGACTTTGGTAAATATTCTTAGTAAACAGACTAGGATGGGAATTCTAACTGTTCTATTAGCACCAGAATGTGGTTTTAGGTTAACCTTGGATTTGGGTCCCGAGGCTTTCGGACTCATTTTGGATGCTCGAGTGGATTTCTAGTAAATTTTGAAAAGAGTTAACTTTGTTCAATATTTTGTAGAAAAACCTTCTGGTTATTTCATCAATTCCATTTAGTCTGGAACGTCATTTCTGGTAAGGTAGTGCGTTTAGTTTGTGTTCTGGGGGTCCCTAACAAGTCTCGAGGAGTCAATCAGGACTTAGGTTGTTGGGTGTAAGTTGTTGATACAGCCACTCCTACGGAGCTTGGTTAGCACCTGAAGAGAGTCTGTCGCACCTGCGAAGGATGTTGACATCAGCGCCTCTTAGTTATACAGAGTTTTCTCCACTTCAGTGGAGCCACTCAAGCGGTCGGTGGTTTAATTCTATGGAGGGTGCATTGTGCACCAAGCTCCACTTCTTCTGAGTTTTACTGTCGTCAGGGATTACTTTAGTAAAGCCCCGACTACTTAGTGACTTCTGCTTCTCCGGAAGGTTCACCGTTGAAGCAGTGTCTCTTCTGTGGCCAATTCTCCATAGAAGTAGTTATCGGCGGCCATTTAAGACCTCCTTCTTCAACACTTAAAATTATTTTCCAAAGTTGGTTCAGAGCTTGGTTAAAGGGGGAATTGACAGATTGTTGGAGATTTATACATCTGGTAAGTCCTAACTCTTCACCTTTGCATTCCTTCATCCCATTTAGTGTCATTTTCATACTTAAATAGTGATTTGGGTCTTGAATTCTAAGATTTTTCATCCATTAAAGTAAGATTTTTGGACTAGTTAAGGTCTGAATCCCATTTCATTTTTGCCCAACTTCTGGGTATGGGTTTCTTACCTTTGGGCCCTAAGAGTTGATTTTAACCCAATTTATGGCTCAAATTATATTTTATCAATATGGATATCATTATTCTCACCTTAATGAATAGGTTATTTATTTGATAGCATGGCAGTATTGTTGCGCCCCAGCTATACACGCAAGTGTACGTGATCGTGCAAGTAATAAAGCAACTCCTTTTTAAAGAGCCGGATATCGAACCCAAGGGACTTTCGTCAACAGAAATCAACTCTGGACGTCAAACTATAATTAAAAACTAGTGTTGCGAAAACGACAAGAGATTTGGTGCTTAAAAGTTAATGATTGCGGACGAAGAACTCCTATCATCGCTACCGTAACTTTGGTTTTCGCAAATATGCTTGAAAAATCAATGAAAAATAAATTCCCAGGGCTAAGGCACCCTGAACATCATCTCTTGAGCATAATTGTTGTTGGTTTAAGCACTTTGAGTAGTTTATCGTGGTTATCGATCCCAAGGTTAATTTTATAACTATATTCGTCTCCAAATTATAATTTTCTACTAGAACTTAGAAACCTACCTACATCCGTGAGTGGTGATAAGCTTAACCAATTCTAGAGAATTCAAGCTTTCTTCTTGTAATTGACCAAGTGTGGGTGGTTAGGTACCTCTTGGTCCTAACCACATGTCAATCCCTTAGAATTACTTTTTCGAGAAATACCACACATCATATATTCAAGTTCTATCTCTTAGTTTCTCTCTCGAGCTCACTTCAAGACAAGGAATATATTCCAATGGTGATCAAACATCAAAATAATGAATTTTAGAATGTATGAATAACCACTTTATGATAAACTCCAGGAAAAACCAATACAATTAACCCAAGAGATTCATGTTCTTGGCCTTAACCCCAAGAATGAGGGATTTTAGCCACTCATAATGTTTATCAACATCCACAAGTAATAAATACTCTAAAAATTAATTAAAACTGAAAAGGAGAGGAATGGAACCTAATTGAGATGCCCAAAAACGCCCAAAATATTCTAAGGATGATGGAATGTGATACAATAACTCAAAAGCCCTATTTATAGACCCAAGTCGAGGCAAAAATCGGCCAAAAAGCGGCCCGGCACGCCATTGGGCGCGCCTAGCACTTAGGCATATTTTGCCTCAGTAAGAAGGTGCTCCCAGGCGTCGTGGCACGCTGGCCAGCGCGCCTGGGCACTGCCTAGGCAAGTGGAATTTTTGCCAAACGCGGCCTGGCACGCTGCCTAGCGCGCCAGGCCCCCTTTTTTGTAATTTTTTGCTTTTGTCGACTTCTCTTCGCGGATTTGGATGGATTCTTCAAGATCAACTCTTTGGCTTGTCGGTTATTGTTGCGACCCAGCTATACACGCAAGTGCACGTGATCGTGCAAGTAATAAAGTGGCTCCTTTTAAAGAGACGGATATCGAACCCAAGGGACTTTCATCAACAGAAATCACTCTGGACGTCAAACTATAATTGAAAACTAGTGTTGCGAAAACGACAAGTGTTTGGGTGCTAAAAATTAAATGATTGCGAACTAAGGACGCCTAACTTCGCTGCCGTAACTTTGGTTTCCGCAAATATGCTTTAAAAATCAATAAAAAGTGAATTCCCAGGGCTAAGGCTCTTTGAACATCATCTCTTGAGTGTAATTGTTGTTGGTTTAAGCATTTTTGAGGAGTTTATCATGGTTATTGATCCCAAGGTTAATTTTACAACTATATTCGTCTCCAAATTATAATTGCCTTCTAGAACTTAAAAACCTACCTACATCTGCGAGTGGTGATAAGCTTTACCAATTCTAGAGCTCTTAAGCTTTTTTCTTGTAATTGACCAAGTGTGGGTGGGTAGGTACCTCTCGGTCCTAACCACGAGTCAATCCCTTAGAATTACGTATCCGAGACAGACCACACTTCACATATCCAAGTTCTATCTATCCGTTTCTCTCTCGAGCTTACTTCAAGACAAGAAATATATTCTAATGGTGATCAAACATCAAAATAATGAATTTTAGAATATATGAATAACCACTTTAACATAAACTCCAGCAAAAACCAATACAATTAGTCCAAGAGGTTCATGTTCTTGGCCTTAACCCCAAGAATGAGGGATTTTAGCCACTCATAATGTTTATCAACAACCAAAAGTAAATAAATACCATAAAAGTACTTAAAAACTGAAAAGAAGAGGATTTGAACCTAATGAAGATGCCCAAAAACGCCCAAAATATTCTAGGGAGGATGGAATGTGTTATAATAACTCAAAAAACCCTTTTTATAGACCCAAGTCGAGGCAAAAATCGGCTAAAACGCGGCCCGGTACGCCATTGGGCGCGCCTTGTACTTAGGCAGATTTTTGCCTCAGCAAGCAGGGTGCTCCCAGGCGGCGTGGCACGCTGCCTGGCGCGCCTGGGCACTGCCTGGACTGGTGACAATTTTGCCAAAAGCGGCCTGGCACGCTGCCTAGCGCGCCAGGCCCCTTTTTTTGTAATTTTCTGACTTCCGTCTACTTCTCTTCGCGGATTTGGATGGATTCTTTAATATCAACTCTTTGGTTTGTCTCTCATCTTCAATCTTCTTCGATCGTAGCTCCTCCGAGCCTCACTTTCCATGCCAAACATGCTCCAGAAATTGCAATTTCCACCTACAAGAGTCTAATCATATTGGTTAGCACACTATCCCATTTTTCATCAAAAATATATGAAATCAACAAATATTGTTCTCAAAACTAAGGTGATCATGGGTTAAAGTCGCTACTAAGGCATATAAATACGCCTCAGATCACCACCCCACACTTAAACCTTTGTTTGTCCTCGAACAATTACTCACACTTGACTCAGGGCAACTTTTAAGCAATAGACACAAAATGAACATTCTTGCACAGCTTACACAACCACATATCAACTTATGCACCACATACTAGGATATTACTCAATTACATAACAGGTTGAAACAACCTACCCTAACAAAACAACTTACTAGTTGCAAATTTATGCGTGATACATTATTAATGGATTACCAACTTCACTAACCATGTGCCCTCACAACAAAAGAATCACCCATCAATCCCACAACGTAATTACTAAACAGGTGTATGAATGAAAGTCACTCACTCTCAGAAAGAGTTCACATGCAACACAAAGATGAACCATAGGCTTGCCCTTAGTGTAATACTCCACTAATGTTAAGATGTTAAAGCTTAAGATCAAGTAGGACTTTGTAGGGGTTGTAATGTAGGCACAAGGACGGGTAGGAACTATTTGGTCAAAAATAGTGACTATCTTTCCTAAGCACTTTATTACACTACAAATTGTATTTAGAGCACCTTCAACCAACCTATATTCCACTACTTTTCTCTTCCCAACTTTTCTTTGTTTTGCCCCATAACTTTAAACTAGCTTCCGCACATTGGATAAGGACTACTGTTATTACTCATTGATTCCAAAAACAATTTTCTCTTTTTTTTTTTTTTTTTTTTTTTTTTTTTTATATATGTTATATTCCCCACCAACATGCACAAACTTTTTCACACATCTATAAGAGATAAGCTTGAGGCTTTCACATAACTCTTTCCTTCTTCCCAACTCCTGTACTCCTTCACCTCTTAATTTTCGTAATTAAAGCGCTTAGGAGATATTTGATCAAATTCTGGTTCACTGAAAGAAGAGGATTGAGCTACATGTAAAGCTAACAAGGAAAAGGCTAAAGGCTCAACGGGGCTAACAAGGATTATGCACAGAGGGTAGGTAAAGTAGGTCTAAAATATGGCTATCAAAGAAATGCCTATATCATCTCCTAAACTCAACATCTCTTATTTCGCTTTGCACACACCCCGGGCAAGTTCTAGACATCATTATGCATATGGAATATCATAACAAAGCCTTACTCACACATGGCACATGTTCAGCTCAGCAAGTTCACCATAAAACCTCTGAAATCATGCATAAATTCAATATTAAGCAACTTAGCAAGTCAACTAAGTGAGAATTAGGCGTCTCAACACTTGCTATTATATATCCGGGCATGTTTCATACGTGTAAGAACAATTGTATAGCAAGCAAGAACACCCGACACGACACTACATGACTAATTTGCTCTTAAGACGGTCGTCATCCATCCATCATAGAGCAAATCCCTTAGTCCTCTGACTAAGGCGACTTATCAGTAATAAATCCCAAAAACAACACAAAATAACATCAAAAATCCAGCATTTAACATATACATATTTATTTATTTTTTTATTTATTTTTTTTGTACGGTTCAAAGGGACTCTCCTTAGTAAAAGAACCGAAAACAAACTCTAAGGAACCCAAAATAAAAGCATACTGCAGCACACATATACATACATACAAGGGAAGTCCATCACACCCCACCCCACACTTAAAAGATTAGCACTGTCCCCAATGCTACCAAAATACACAAAGCAAGAGTAGGATGTAAGGAGCTCCCTGGTCAATCGAGGTAGTCATCGTCCTCCGGCCCACGGACCTCTAACGGTGGATCGTCCGCCTCAGCCTCCTCATCCTCAGAACCACTCTGGAGGTCATCTTCATCTGTGGGAACATCATCATCCACAGGCTCCACAAAGTCAGGACCAATCCGCAGTAAGGCCATAGCATGCTCATTTAGAGGATAATCCCTCTCCACCTGGCCCAGCTCATCCGCTGTGGAAGGCCTACCTCCAGTCCTATGTCGCAGCATTTCCAACCCATACATGCGGGCTAAAATCCCATCATCCCGAGCATGACGCTCTGCTAATGTCAAAGTGGGGCCGAGTGAATCCGGCGCCTTAGTTTGGGTGACATCCACAGGGGTCGTCGTCAAAGGAGGATGATAGTCAAAATTTTCTTCGGGCACTTCGAATGCTCGCATTAATTTGGTCAATAGTCCGCCGAAAGCATATCGAAGACCTCCATGGAGGCGAGCTCGCCGCATTCCTGACAACAACACAGAGCCTACATTGATCTCTGTACCAGTCATGAGAGCATATACCAGACAGACACGATCTCTCGTAACTTCAGTCATGTGGCTCCCTGGAATTAAGCAACAGCACACAATCTTGAGCCAAATCCGAGCCTCTTTGTTGAGATGGGCAAAGGGTAGACTCTGGTGATCCCCTCGTTGGTGATGGCGGAGCCACCTCACAGTTGAAGGTAGGCCGCACAGAGTGTGTCTAATTTCAGCATATGGAGGCCTAGCATTTAGCTTGAGTATGTCTTGTGGATTAGCCCGAGTGGGGACCCCTAATAATCCATTCAAGCTCAATGAGTCAAGTATCACATCCGAACCTCGTACCACGACCGAACATGTAGGTGCGTCCGGGTTCCAATTTGCGTATAATTCCCTCACCAGGTGGAGGTTGCAATCGGTAGGTCTGTTGAAAACAAAGCCCATCCCAAGTTGCTCAATCCGAGCCAAAACTCTTGGGTAAACCCGAGCCAGGCTTGCCCTATCAATACACTCATCGGAAAAATATTTAGCTTTCGGGTGGCTTTTGTACCAACTTTTCCCCGCACTGGAAACTGCATTTAGCCCGTACTTCCGCTTTTGCCCTTTTGGTACTGGGGGAGCTGCGGGTACCTTATTACCTGACCGACGTCTCTTGTGAGAGCTAGAGGCTGCTACATTAGAATCAGACATAGTACCTGTAGCAGAGATCCACAAACCAGTCAATAAACCTTGTAAAAATAGCTAACCAACTTGATGTGCGGTGACATTGAGGGCCACCCCACATCTAGTCGCTTGGCACCAATTCAAAATAATTATGGGCGGAGGGTACTCAGACTTCCCCTTATCACTTAATGCCCCAAATCCAAGTACAATCATGTATAAAGGCACATTCCTACACAAGATTAACAGTCTCATAACTAGCATTAGAATGACATACTCGTGGTACTCAAGAATTCCAACGAAAGTCATACATATTCAACACATATGAGTTTAATTTAATGATTGCCACCACCAAGTTGCTCCAATGTTACCAATGAAGATACACCCAATTCCAATCTTTTCCCTAGAATAAGATTAGCAATCACAAGATCACAGTCGTAGTAAGGCCACCCCATAAACCCAAACTATATGATAATAAGCAAGTCAATACACCAAGAAATCTAGACAGCCCACACGAAATCCCAGAAGACTTCAAACTCACATCATCCTCTTAGCAACTAGAGAGAGAAAGTTAAGAGAACATACCTTGATATCTGTTAATGGAGACTTGGACACAATTCCAAGAGGAGAAGGCTAGACTTGGAGCTATTTGTGGCACAAGTAGAGAAAATAAGAGAGAATTTTTAGAATGCCTAGGGGAGAAATTCGGGTGTGTGTGTGGGGAGTTGAGAAAGATGGGGAAAAGTGATGAAAATTAGGGATTTGAAAGAAAAGGGTGGGGGTGGGTCGGTTATCATACAAAAAAAACTCAACCAATTTTAAAGGGGGTAGCGACGTGGCACGCTGCTTAGCGCGCTACCCCACTGCCTTGCTAACAAAAATATTGTGCACAGGCGGCGTGGCACGCTGCCTAGCGCGCCTGTGCACTGCCTACGCGAGTCAATTTTTTTGGGGCAGGCGGCGTGGCACGCTGCCTAGCGCGCCTGCCCTCTGCCAATGTTAATTATTTTTTTCTCAATTTTACCCTGGCACGCCAAGTAGCGCGTGGGACACTTTACCTCATACCTGGGCGATATTTCACATGTTTGTCATGACCTTGGGGCTATTATAGGTCCCAAAACTCCAAACTCAGCCCAAAAACATGTCTTACCTGCTCGGCACTTCCAAATAATCGTATGTCCGCCAATTTTTACCTTTTCTTTGTGGGTTTCCATGTCAAAATGCTCCTTGTCTCTGCACAAACACAAGATACTAGAACTAAATTAGAAAAAGCTGATCCAAAATTTAAAGGGGATGGGTTGCCTCCCATCAAGCGCCTTAGTTTTGGTCGGGGCACGACTCTTCTTTTTGAACTTTTACTTTATAAGGTCTAACTATTACAACAGCTTCATGGGTTGCCTCCCATGTAGCGCCTGGTTTAATGTCGCGGCTCGACCAATTATCAGTGCCTAGTTATCAGCAAGGCGAAGCACGTCCTCCGTCTGCTTTCCTTCCTCACCGAAATAATGCTTCAATCTCTGGCCATTTACCATAAACCTTGTACCATCCGCCTTGTTCAAAAGTTCCACCGCACCATGAGGTGTCGTGCGACTTACCTCAAAGGGCCCACTCCACTTGGATCTTAGCTTGCCCGGAAACAACCTAAGTCTTGAGTTAAACAAGAGTACCAACTGGCCTGTCTCAAAAGTACGGGGAAGAATATGCTTGTCATGCCATCACTTCGTTTTCTCCTTGTAGATCTTAGCATTTTCATATGCATGAGCACGAAATTCTTCCAACTTATGGAGTTGTAACAACCTCTTATCACCTGCCAACCCCGGATCTAGATTTAACTTCTTTACTGCCCAATATGCTCGATGCTCGAGCTCAACTGGGAGGTGACAAGCTTTCCCAAAGACCAAATGATAGGGAGAAGTCCCTATAGGAGTCTTATACGTCGTTCGATAGGCCCAAAGAGCATCATCCAGCTTAAGTGACCAGTCTTTCCTCTGAGTATTCACCGTCTTCTGCAAGATTTGCTTTATCTCCCGATTAGACACTTCCACTTGACCACTTGTTTGGGGATGATATGCTGTTGAGACCTTGTGTTTCACTCCATACTTTGCCAATACATTTTTCACCAAATAATTAATGAAGTGTGATCCTCCATTGCTAATGATAGCTCTTGGAGTTCCGAACCTCGTGAAGATGTGCTTTTGCAGAAACTTTATCACAACTTTGGAGTCGTTAGTAGGAAGAGCTGCGGCCTCTACCCATTTGGATACATAATCCACTGCAACGAGTATGTATAAATTTCCATTCGACTGTGGAAAAGGGCCCATGAAATCAATCCCCCATACATCAAAAATTTCTACTTCTAGGATGTTGTTAAGAGGCATCTCATGTCTCTTGGCAATTGTCCCCATACGTTGACATTGATCACAATTCTTCACAAAAGCATGAGCATCTTTAAATATCGAAGGCCAGAAGAATCCTGATTGCAATATTTTTCGGGCTGTTCGTTCACCACCATGATGTCCACCATAAGGTGATGCGTGGCATCTCTCTAACACTTGCTTAACTTCCGCGTCTGGAATGCATCTTCGTACTATTTGATCAGGCCCTTTCTTGAATAAATACGGCTCATCCCATATATAAAAGCGTGCCTCATATGCCAGTTTCTTCCTCTGTTGAGAACTAGAATCAGGAGGAAATAATCCACTTACCAATAGGTTCACAATGTCTGCATACCATGGCAACTCCTCAACCTCTAATACCAACAACTGCTCGTCTGGAAATTCCTCACAAATATGCCCATCGTCCTCTATATGTGTCGAGCTCTCAAGTCTAGAAAGATGGTCAGCAATTTGATTTTCTGTCCCCTTTCTATCTTTAACCTCTAAGTCAAACTCCTGTAGCAATAAGATCCATCTAATCAAGCGCGGCTTAGCATCCTTTTTGTTGAATAAATATCGTATTGCTGCATGATCAGTATATACAATGACGTTTGTGCCGACCAAATACGATCTGAACTTATCAAATGCATATACCAAAGCTAACATCTCCTTTTCAGTAACCGTGTAATTAATCTGGGCTGCATCTAGAGTCTTGCTTGCATAATAAATAGAGTGAAATACCTTATTCTTTCGTTGACCTAGAACCGCACCCACTGCCGCATCACTTGCGTCACACATGAGCTCAAATGGCAGAGCCCAGTCAGGAGCAATAAGAATAGGTGCCTCTATTAACTTCTTTTTCAAAACCTCGAATGCCTTTACACATGATTCACAAAATACAAACTTCACATCTTTCTCCAAGAGTGCACACATGGGACGTGCAATTTTGGAAAAATCTTGAATAAACCTTCTGTAAAATCCTGCATGACCCAAAAAACTTCGCACTCCCTTGACCGATACCGGTGGAGGGAGTTTTTCAATAGCTTCGATCTTTGCCCTATCAACTTCCAGCCCTTGCCTCGACACTTTATGCCCGAGAACTATACCTTCTGTCACCAGGAAATGGCACTTCTCCCAATTGAGAACAAGATTAGTTTCTTCACACCGAGCAAGGACTTTATCCAGGTTTTGCAAACATACCTCGAAAGAGTTACCAAAGACTGAGAAATCATCCATAAAAATCTCTACAAACTCCTCCACCATGTCGTAGAAAATAGCCATCATGCACCGCTGAAAGGTGGCCGGTGCATTACATAATCCAAATGGCATACGCTTGAAAGCATATGTGCCGTAAGGACATGTGAATGTAGTTTTCTCTTGATCTTGGGGATCTATAGCAATTTGATTGTATCCGGAATACCCATCAAGAAAGCAATAATACTCCTGCCCGGCCAAACGATCTAGCATCTGATCAATAAAAGGGATTGGATAATGGTCCTTCCTTGTAGCATCATTAAGTTTCCGGTAATCCATGCAAATACGCCATCCAGTTACCGTTCTTGAAGGAATCAGTTCATTTTTGTCATTTGTGATCACCGTCATACCACCCTTTTTTGGAACACATTGTACTGGGCTCACCCACGTACTATCAGAGATAGGGTAAGCAATTCCAGAATCAAGCCACTTAATTACCTCCTTCCTCACTACTTCTTTTATTACCGGGTTTAAGCATCGTTGGTGTTGCACACTCGGCTTGTGCCCTTCTTTCATGTAAATTTTATGCATGCATAAACCCGGATTAATCCCATGGATGTCAGACATCTGCCAACCAATAGCCTTCTTTCTTCGTTTTAGAATCAACAATGCTGCATCAACTTGTTCTTGTGACAAATCTGCTGCCAGAATAATAGGAAGAGTCTTGTTTTCACCTAGGTAAGCATATTTAAGATGCGGTGGAAGTTCCTTCAATTCAAGCTTCGGTGCTTCCTCGATTGAGGGCTTAGTTGTAGGACCGAGAGGACGATTTAATGGTTCCCATCTACCTTCTTTCGCATAGATGCCCATAAGATCGAGAATTTGCACCATCTCACTAGCTTCTGCATCGCCAAACACATCTTGCCCCATCAAAACTTTTTCCAACGGATCTGTAGCCAAAGTGTAGATGTTTTCAACCGCCGAATCTATAGCTGTGATAGCCGACAAGTTCTCATAAATCTCTGGAAGCTTCAAAGCCCTATACACATCAAAGACTTCAACCTTATCATGAGCTCGCATAGTAAGTTTCCCGGCAGCTACATCAATGATTGCCCCTCCAGTGGCCAGAAATGGACGCCCCAAAATAAATGGGACTTCCGTATCAGGCTCAAAGTTCAGTACCACAAAATCAACCGGAAAGATCAACGAACCTACTTGAACCAGAACATCCTCAACAATTCCATCGGGTCTAGTCACAGATCGGTCTGCAAGCTGCAGAATAATAGTGGTAGGCTTAGGACGACCCAAACCCAACTCCTTGAAAACCGAAGTAGGCATCAGATTTATACTGGCCCCCAAATCACACAATCCACGAGCGCAGACTCGATCTCCCAGAGTAATCTTCACAGTAAAACTACCAGGATCCTTCAGCTTAGTAGGTAACCGGTTTTGAATGCGAGAACTAACCTCCTCAGTCAATGCAACTGTGGCGTACTCCGTCAATCTACTCTTGTTTGCGACAATATCTTTCACGAACTTGGCATACTTTGGAATACCCTGCAAAATATCCACAAGAGGCAAATTAATGTGCACTTGTTTAAGTAGTTCAATGAACTTACCAAAGCACTCATCCTCCCTCTTCTTTTTGAATTTCTGAGGAAAGGGAGGAGGCAACTTCACACTATGTATCACTTTATCATCTTTGGGGCTTGTGGTACGCTCCACTTGTTCATCTTCAATCACCACTACTTTTGGCTCCAATTCTTTCGCTGGTGCAACTGTACCCTCTAACTGCTTACCACTACGGGTAACTATAGCATTCAACTGCTTGGGATTTGGCTCAGTATCACCTGGAAGACCTCCTTGGGGCCTTATATTCTGTGCATTAGCTAACTGGCCAATCTGCTTCTCCAAATTCTGAGTAGCCAACTGGTTGTTCCTCACATCTGCTGCTAGCTTAGCCTGCTCAGCCATAATCTGTTTTAACATATCCTCCATGCTCATATCTCCAGTCTTAGTGCCCCCCTGATTACCTTGACCTTGCTAATTGTTGTACTGAGGTGCATATCCTTGAGGCCTGTATTGAGTTTGATTTCCTCCCCACGAGAAGTTTGGATGGTTTTTCCACCCGGCATTATAAGTGTTACCGTAGTTCTGAGCGCCACCTCCCCTTTGGGCATTACCAACAAAATTTACTGAATCTGGATTAGCACTACACGATTCGCTGGTATGATCACCATTTCCACATACACTACACATCACAGCAACAGGTTGCTGGACTGCATTCACCGGAGCTGGTTGTTGCCCCAAATTCAAACTACTAAAGTGATTGTTCATCATGTTCTGCATAGCTGAAATTTGGACAGATAATGCTGTGACTGCATCCACATCTAGTTTCCCCGCAATCTTCTTTGCAGAATTCCTTGAATTATCACTATGCCAGTCTGGATTTCCCTGCGAAATATGATTCAACAGAGCATATAATTCATCATACGTCTTCTCTAAAGCCTGTCCGCCTGCAGCTGAATCAAGTAGAATTTTAGTGTTGGGGTCGAGAGACTCTATAAACGTATGTACCAACACTTCATTAGCTTGGTGGTGGTGAGGACAATCCCTCAACATGGATTTGAATCTGTTCCACGCTTGGTACAAATTCTCATCATCTCTCTGTCTGAAACTTAGTATCTCACTCCGTAGCTTTGCTGTCTTTCCAGACGGAAAGAACCTTATTAAGAATTTCCGAGCAAGATCATCCCAAGTGGTGATAGAATTAGCCGGCTCTGCATCTAACCACCTTCTTGCTTCCCCCAACAGAGAAAAGGGAAACAAAGTAAGTCTCACATAATCTGAAGACACACCCGCAGGAATATATGTGTCACTGATCTCTAGAAAATTCCGAATATGTCTCTGCGGGTCTTCATGAGCAAGACCAGTAAACTGTCCACTTGAGTGCAAGAGTTGCACCATGTTCTGTTTAAGCTCAAATCTACCTCCAGCTGCCGGTTTGAGAATACTGGAGGTCACATTAGTGGTGAGTGGGATTGCCACATCGCGGACTGTTCTAGCAGCCATCACTTCCGGTTCACGTCTCTCTGCACCTGGTTCTTCAATTCTCACGGGATTACCCCGTATTCCTTCGCCAGCCAGTTCGACTTGTGGGATTGGGTAATCTGCAGCCTGTCTCCTCAATCTATTGAAATATCTTTCAGGTTCAGACTGTGGGGCTACCAAATCCTTGTTCCTTGCCAGTGTTCCGATGAAGTAAGCCTGCAAAATAGAACAGCTAAGATCAAGTTGTCAACACGTAGCTGAAAATTAAAGTACAAGCGTAAAAAATTGAAATCTATCTATTTGAAAGTCCCCGGCAACGGCGCCAAAAACTTGTTGCGACCCAGCTATACACGCAAGTGCACGTGATCGTGCAAGTAATAAAGTGGCTCCTTTTAAAGAGCCGGATATCGAACCCAAGGGACTTTCATCAACAGAAATCACTCTGGACGTCAAACTATAATTGAAAACTAGTGTTGCGAAAACGACAAGTGTTTGGGTGCTAAAAATTAAATGATTGCGAACTAAGGACGCCTAACTTCGCTACCGTAACTTTGGTTTCCGCAAATATGCTTTAAAAATCAATAAAAAGTGAATTCCCAGGGCTAAGGCTCTTTGAACATCATCTCTTGAGTGTAATTGTTGTTGGTTTAAGCATTTTTGAGGAGTTTATCATGGTTATTGATCCCAAGGTTAATTTTACAACTATATTCGTCTCCAAATTATAATTGCCTTCTAGAACTTAAAAACCTACCTACATCTGCGAGTGGTGATAAGCTTTACCAATTCTAGAGCTCTTAAGCTTTTTTCTTGTAATTGACCAAGTGTGGGTGGGTAGGTACCTCTCGGTCCTAACCACGAGTCAATCCCTTAGAATTACGTCTCCGAGACAGACCACACTTCACATATCCAAGTTCTATCTATCCGTTTCTCTCTCGAGCTTACTTCAAGACAAGAAATATATTCTAATGGTGATCAAACATCAAAATAATGAATTTTAGAATATATGAATAACCACTTTAACATAAACTCCAGCAAAAACCAATACAATTAGTCCAAGAGGTTCATGTTCTTGGCCTTAACCCCAAGAATGAGGGATTTTAGCCACTCATAATGTTTATCAACAACCAAAAGTAAATAAATACCATAAAAGTACTTAAAAACTGAAAAGAAGAGGATTTGAACCTAATGAAGATGCCCAAAAACGCCCAAAATATTCTAGGGAGGATGGAATGTGTTATAATAACTCAAAAAACCCTTTTTATAGACCCAAGTCGAGGCAAAAATCGGCTAAAACGCGGCCCGGCACGCCATTGGGCGCGCCTTGTACTTAGGCAGATTTTTGCCTCAGCAAGCAGGGTGCTCCCAGGCGGCGTGGCACGCTGCCTGGCGCGCCTGGGCACTGCCTGGACTGGTGACAATTTTGCCAAAAGCGGCCTGGCACGCTGCCTAGCGCGCCAGGCCCCTTTTTTTTGTAATTTTCTGACTTCCGTCGACTTCTCTTCGCGGATTTGGATGGATTCTTTAAGATCAACTCTTTGGCTTGTCTCTCATCTTCAATCTTCTTCGCTCGTAGCTCCTCCGAGCCTCACTTTCCATGCCAAACATGCTCCAGAAATCGCAATTTCCACCTACAAGAGTCTAATCATATTGGTTAGCACACTATCCCATTTTTCATCAAAAATATATGAAATCAACAAATATTGTTCTCAAAACTAAGGTGATCATGGGTTAAAGTCGCTACTAAGGCATATAAATACGCCTCAGATCACCACCCCACACTTAAACCTTTGTTTGTCCTCGAACAATTACTCACACTTGACTCAGGGCAACTTTTAAGCAATAGACACAAAATGAACATTCTTGCACAGCTTACACAACCACATATCAACTTATGCACCACATACTAGGATATTACTCAATTACATAACAGGTTGAAACAACCTACCCTCACAAAACAACTTACTAGTTGCAAATTTATGCGTGATACATTATTAATGGATTACCAACTTCACTAACCATGTGCCCTCACAACAAAAGAATCACCCATCAATCCCACAACGTAATTACTAAACAGGTGTATGAATGAAAGTCACTCACTCTCAGAAAGAGTTCACATGCAACACAAAGATGAACCATAGGCTTGCCCTTAGTGTAATACTCCACTAATGTTAAGATGTTAAAGCTTAAGATCAAGTAGGACTTTGTAGGGGTTGTAATGTAGGCACAAGGACGGGTAGGAACTATTTGGTCAAAAATAGTGACTATCTTTCCTAAGCACTTTATTACACTACAAATTGTATTTAGAGCACCTTCAACCAACCTATATTCCACTACTTTTCTCTTCCCAACTTTTCTTTGTTTTGCCCCATAACTTTAAACTAGCTTCCGCACATTGGATAAGGACTACTGTTATTACCCATTGATTCCAAAAACAATTTTCTCTTTTTTTTTTTTTTTTTTTTTTATATGTTATATTCCCCACCAACATGCACAAACTTTTTCACACATCTATAAGAAATATGCTTGAGGCTTTCACATAACTCTTTCCTTCTTCCCAACTCCTGTACTCCTTCACCTCTTAATTTTCGTAATTAAAGCGCTTAGGAGATATTTGATCAAATTCTGGTTCACTGAAAGAAGAGGATTGAGCTACATGTAAAGCTAACAAGGAAAAGGCTAAAGGCTCAACGGGGCTAACAAGGATTATGCACAGAGGGTAGGTAAAGTAGGTCTAAAATATGGCTATCAAAGAAATGCCTATATCATCTCCTAAACTCAACATCTCTTATTTCGCTTTGCACACACCCCGGGCAAGTTCTAGACATCATTATGCATATGGAATATCATAACAAAGCCTTACTCACACATGGCACATGTTCAGCTCAGCAAGTTCACCATAAAACCTCTGAAATCATGCATAAATTCAATATTAAGCAACTTAGCAAGTCAACTAAGTGAGAATTAGGCGTCTCAACACTTGCTATTATATATCCGGGCATGTTTCATACGTGTAAGAACAATTGTATAGCAAGCAAGAACACCCGACACGACACTACATGACTAATTTGCTCTTAAGACGGTCGTCATCCATCCATCATAGAGCAAATCCCTTAGTCCTCTGACTAAGGCGACTTATCAGTAATAAATCCCAAAAACAACACAAAATAACATCAAAAATCCAGCATTTAACATATACATATTTATTTATTTTTTTATTTATTTTTTTTGTACGGTTCAAAGGGACTCTCCTTAGTAAAAGAACCGAAAACAAACTCTAAGGAACCCAAAATAAAAGCATACTGCAGCACACATATACATACATACAAGGGAAGTCCATCACACCCCACCCCACACTTAAAAGATTAGCACTGTCCCCAATGCTACCAAAATACACAAAGCAAGAGTAGGATGTAAGGAGCTCCCTGGTCAATCGAGGTAGTCATCGTCCTCCGGCCCACGGACCTCTAACGGTGGATCGTCCGCCTCAGCCTCCTCATCCTCAGAACCACTCTGGAGGTCATCTTCATCTGTGGGAACATCATCATCCACAGGCTCCACAAAGTCAGGACCAATCCGCAGTAAGGCCATAGCATGCTCATTTAGAGGATAATCCCTCTCCACCTGGCCCAGCTCATCCGCTGTGGAAGGCCTACCTCCAGTCCTATGTCGCAGCATTTCCAACCCATACATGCGGGCTAAAATCCCATCATCCCGAGCATGACGCTCTGCTAATGTCAAAGTGGGGCCGAGTGAATCCGGCGCCTTAGTTTGGGTGACATCCACAGGGGTCGTCGTCAAAGGAGGATGATAGTCAAAATTTTCTTCGGGCACTTCGAATGCTCGCATTAATTTGGTCAATAGTCCGCCGAAAGCATATCGAAGACCTCCATGGAGGCGAGCTCGCCGCATTCCTGACAACAACACAGAGCCTACATTGATCTCTGTACCAGTCATGAGAGCATATACCAGACAGACACGATCTCTCGTAACTTCAGTCATGTGGCTCCCTGGAATTAAGCAACAGCACACAATCTTGAGCCAAATCCGAGCCTCTTTGTTGAGATGGGCAAAGGGTAGACTCTGGTGATCCCCTCGTTGGTGATGGCGGAGCCACCTCACAGTTGAACGTAGGCCACACAGAGTGTGTCTAATTTCAGCATATGGAGGCCTAGCATTTAGCTTGAGTATGTCTTGTGGATTAGCCCGAGTGGGGACCCCTAATAATCCATTCAAGCTCAATGAGTCAAGTATCACATCCGAACCTCGTACCACGACCGAACATGTAGGTGCGTCTGGGTTCCAATTTGCGTATAATTCCCTCACCAGGTGGAGGTTGCAATCGGTAGGTCTGTTGAAAACAAAGCCCATCCCAAGTTGCTCAATCCGAGCCAAAACTCTTGGGTAAACCCGAGCCAGGCTTGCCCTATCAATACACTCATCGGAAAAATATTTAGCTTTCGGGTGGCTTTTGTACCAACTTTTCCCCGCACTGGAAACTGCATTTAGCCCGTACTTCCGCTTTTGCCCTTTTGGTACTGGGGGAGCTGCGGGTACCTTATTACCTGACCGACGTCTCTTGTGAGAGCTAGAGGCTGCTACATTAGAATCAGACATAGTACCTGTAGCAGAGATCCACAAACCAGTCAATAAACCTTGTAAAAATAGCTAACCAACTTGATGTGCGGTGACATTGAGGGCCATCCCACATCTAGTCGCTTGGCACCAATTCAAAATAATTATGGGCGGAGGGTACTCAGACTTCCCCTTATCACTTAATGCCCCAAATCCAAGTACAATCATGTATAAAGGCACATTCCTACACAAGATTAACAGTCTCATAACTAGCATTAGAATGACATACTCGTGGTACTCAAGAATTCCAACGAAAGTCATACATATTCAACACATATGAGTTTAATTTAATGATTGCCACCACCAAGTTGCTCCAATGTTACCAATGAAGATACACCCAATTCCAATCTTTTCCCTAGAATAAGATTAGCAATCACAAGATCACAGTCGTAGTAAGGCCACCCCATAAACCCAAACTATATGATAATAAGCAAGTCAATACACCAAGAAATCTAGACAGCCCACACGAAATCCCAGAAGACTTCAAACTCACATCATCCTCTTAGCAACTAGAGAGAGAAAGTTAAGAGAACATACCTTGATATCTGTTAATGGAGACTTGGACACAATTCCAAGAGGAGAAGGCTAGACTTGGAGCTATTTGTGGCACAAGTAGAGAAAATAAGAGAGAATTTTTGGAATGCCTAGGGGAGAAATTCGGGTGTGTGTGGGGGGAGTTGAGAAAGATGGGGAAAAGTGATGAAAATTAGGGATTTGAAAGAAAAGGGTGGGGGTGGGTCGGTTATCATACAAAAAAAACTCAACCAATTTTAAAGGGGGTAGCGGCGTGGCACGCTGCCTAGCGCGCTACCCCACTGCCTTGCTAACAAAAATATTGTGCACAGGCGGCGTGGCACGCTGCCTAGCGCGCCTGTGCACTGCCTACGCGAGTCAATTTTTTTGGGGCAGGCGGCGTGGCACGCTGCCTAGCGCGCCTGCCCTCTGCCAATGTTAATTATTTTTTTCTCAATTTTACCCTGGCACGCCAAGTAGCGCGTGGGACACTTTACCTCATACCTGGGCGATATTTCACATGTTTGTCATGACCTTGGGGCTATTATAGGTCCCAAAACTCCAAACTCAGCCCAAAAACATGTCTTACCTGCTCGGCACTTCCAAATAATCGTATGTCCGCCAATTTTTACCTTTTCTTTGTGGGTTTCCATGTCAAAATGCTCCTTGTCTCTGCACAAACACAAGATACTAGAACTAAATTAGAAAAAGCTGATCCAAAATTTAAAGGGGATGGGTTGCCTCCCATCAAGCGCCTTAGTTTTGGTCGGGGCACGACTCTTCTTTTTGAACTTTTACTTTATAAGGTCTAACTATTACAACAGCTTCATGGGTTGCCTCCCATGTAGCGCCTGGTTTAATGTCGCGGCTCGACCAATTATCAGTGCCTAGTTATCAGCAAGGCGAAGCACGTCCTCCGTCTGCTTTCCTTCCTCACCGAAATAATGCTTCAATCTCTGGCCATTTACCATAAACCTTGTACCATCCGCCTTGTTCAAAAGTTCCACCGCACCATGAGGTGTCGTGCGACTTACCTCAAAGGGCCCACTCCACTTGGATCTTAGCTTGCCCGAAAACAACCTAAGTCTTGAGTTAAACAAGAGTACCAACTGGCCTGTCTCAAAAGTACGGGGAAGAATATGCTTGTCATGCCATCGCTTCGTTTTCTCCTTGTAGATCTTAGCATTTTCATATGCATGAGCACGAAATTCTTCCAACTCATGGAATTGTAACAACCTCTTATCACCTGCCAACCCCGGATCTAGATTCAACTTCTTTACTGCCCAATATGCTCGATGCTCGAGCTCAACTGGGAGGTGACAAGCTTTCCCAAAGACCAAATGATAGGGAGAAGTCCCTATAGGAGTCTTATACGTCGTTCGATAGGCCCAAAGAGCATCATCCAGCTTAAGTGACCAGTCTTTCCTCTGAGTATTCACCGTCTTCTGCAAGATTTGCTTTATCTCCTGATTAGACACTTCCACTTGACCACTTGTTTGGGGATGATATGCTGTTGAGACCTTGTGTTTCACTCCATACTTTGCCAATACATTTTTCACCAAATAATTAATGAAGTGTGATCCTCCATCGCTAATGATAGCTCTTGGAGTTCCGAACCTCGTGAAGATGTGCTTTTGCAGAAACTTTATCACAACTTTGGAGTCGTTAGTAGGAAGAGCTGCGGCCTCTACCCATTTGGATACATAATCCACTGCAACGAGTATGTATAAATTTCCATTCGACTGTGGAAAAGGGCCCATGAAATCAATCCCCCATACATCAAAAATTTCTACTTCTAGGATGTTGTTAAGAGGCATCTCATGTCTCTTGGCAATTGTCCCCATACGTTGACATTGATCACAATTCTTCACAAAGGCATGAGCATCTTTAAATATCGAAGGCCAGAAGAATCCTGATTGCAATATTTTTCGGGCTGTTCGTTCACCACCATGATGTCCACCATAAGGTGATGCGTGGCATCTCTCTAACACTTGCTTAACTTCCGTGTCTGGAATGCATCTTCGTACTATTTGATCAGGCCCTTTCTTGAATAAATACGGCTCATCCCATATATAAAAGCGTGCCTCATATGCCAGTTTCTTCCTCTGTTGAGAACTAGAATCAGGAGGAAATAATCCACTTACCAATAGGTTCACAATGTCTGCATACCATGGCAACTCCTCAACCTCTAATACCAACAACTGCTCGTCTGGAAATTCCTCACAAATATGCCCATCGTCCTCTATATGTGTCGAGCTCTCAAGTCTAGAAAGATGGTCAGCAATTTGATTTTCTGTCCCCTTTCTATCTTTAACCTCTAAGTCAAACTCCTGTAGCAATAAGATCCATCTAATCAAGCACGGCTTAGCATCCTTTTTGTTGAATAAATATCGTATTGCTGCATGATCAGTATATACAATGACGTTTGTGCCGACCAAATACGATCTGAACTTATCAAATGCATATACCAAAGCTAACATCTCCTTTTCAGTAACCGTGTAATTAATCTGGGCTGCATCTAGAGTCTTGCTTGCATAATAAATAGAGTGAAATACCTTATTCTTCTCCCTCTACATAGTAAAGGGCATCCTACTTGGTCCAATTATCAAACCAGAAGCTTGAAGTGCCTGCCTTCACTTGCCACCATATGTTATGTTCTACCTCCTCCCTTATTGAAATTATTTTTCTCTATACATAAGAAGTACCATATCCTCTAGGTATGATATGATGGAACTTTTTACAGTAGTTATACCATATGAATTCACTCCACAATGAGGATGTGGAGATTCTAAAGCTCCACCATAGCTTAGCAAATAGGGCCTTTGAAACTACATGCAATGATCTGAAACCAACTCCACCTTCATCCTTAGGATAGCACATATTCTCCCAAGAAACCCAATGTTTATTCCTTGATCCAGTTGCATTAGCCCAAAAAAACTAGCAAAGATTTTATGCAACTGATTGATGACACTCCTGGGGGATTCATTACCGACAACAGATATACTGGCATGGATTGTAGCACATATGCTATTAATATGTATCTCCCTCCAAAGGACAAGAGTTTATTCTGTCATTGACTTGATATTTTCATTACCTTTCTGATCAGTTCTTCAAAATGAACCTTATTATTTCTCCCATAGAACACAAGACAACCCAAGATATGTGAAGGGAAAAAACCCTTGTCTCACCTGTATAATTCTCTTAATCTGATTGCACACTCCTACTGGTACTTTCTCATGGAGATATACAAGGATTTTCTCTAGATTAATCATCTGCCCTGATACCATCTCATATTCTCTCAATATCTTCATCATTTTCTTCATAAAGGCTGGATGACCAGAGAAAAATAAAATGGTATAATCTGTAAAGAACAAGTGGTTTATTTTTGGGCTCCACTTAGGCATACCATATCCTTTATAGTCAGGATCTTCAAATAGATTGTTCAAACTCCTTGCTAATGCCTTAGTTGCAATGATAAAGAGAGTTGGTGATAGGGGATCACCTTGCTTAAGACCTATGGTAGACCGAAAGAAACCAAATGATTGACTATTAATCAATACTGAATACCAGTTGCTACTAATAAGCCTCACTATCATATCAATGAATCTTTCAGAAAAACCAAAACTTATCATCACCCTTACCAAGAATTTCCAGAACACCTTATCATATGTTTTGGCTATATCAAACTTGACTACTACATTTTGTAACTTATTTCTCCTGTTAATGTCCCTTATAATCTCTTGTGCTAGTAGCACATTTTCAGTGATACTCCTACCCTTCACAAAACCAGTCTGATCGGGAGATGTTAATATAGGTAGCGCCTTAACTATTCTTTCATGGAGTACTTTGGAAATGATCTTATTAGTAAAAGTTCTCAAGCTAATAGGCCTCAGATCTCTAAATTTTTTGACCACTTCCTTCTTAGAAATGAGTACTAAATTGGTATGAGTCACATACCTGGGTAATTCCTTCTCGGTGAAAAATACCTTCACCATGTTGGTTATATCATTACCAATGATCTCCCAACTAGATTGAAATAATTGACCTAAGAAACCATATGGTCCACTAACACTATCAACATTTAGTAAGAAATCCACCTTCTTCACCTCCTCTTCAATTGGCATCCCCCCCATCTCCTCATTTTCCTCCTCAGTGATTAATTATGGAATACTGTTAATCATTTCATAATTGCTTGCCTCTATATTTTCTTTGAACATCTCCTTGAACATATTTACAACTTTCTCCTCTATATTTTGAGTAGTAGTAATCATGTCACCCTGCATTGTTTGTATTTCACTGACCTGCATTTTTCATTTTTTGCTCTTCACATAAGCATGACAAAATTTAGTATTTCTATCTCTATCAGTAAACCATTTCATTCCAGTTTTCTACCTCCAGTATTCCTCCTTAATGTGAAAATGTCGTTTTAGATTTGCTTCTGCTTTATTGATCTCACTCCTATTCTCCTAAGTAGGTGCTATTTCCAGCTACACTTCATTAGCCTTTACTATATATTCCAAAGTGGCAACTTTTAGAAAATCTAATGATGTATTACAAAAAAATCTAAAAGGCTTGACCACATATTCTTATGATGTATTACACAACGCATGTAGAGGTGCATGATCTAAGCCTTATCTGATCAGGTGGTGAACCTCACTGTTGGGAAGTAACTGTATAAACTCATTATTCCAAAACACTCTATCCAACCTCTTGAAGATGTTATCCTCTTCAATTCTTCCATTCCACCATGTATAGCAACTTTCTACAAACTTTAACTTATTTAGTGCACATGTATTGATGCAATAGACAAAATCTGATGTTTCCTGCTGTGTTACATGCAAGCCTTCCTATTTCTCTGGGTCATCTACTACTATGTTTAAATCTCAACCTACTAACCAAGGGATATTAGTTTGGTCTGCAATATTCTTCGGATCCTCCCAAAGTTCCAATCTTTCTAGTACACTGCATCTAGCATAAGTTGTTGTTACTTTGGAAATCTCAGAACTTCCCCTTAACTGATAGGTCATGGTCAACTATTGTATTATATCTGTGGAACCTTTTTCCTCCCAATCATCTTTCCAAAACATCCAAATTTTTGCTGAGCTATTGACCTAGCATTAGAAAGTCCCAATTTGCTTCTATAGGTCTCTAGCTCAGTAGGGCTTTGAAAAAGCTCTAGTAAAGAAATGTAAGAGTAATGATGTCTCCTATGCAGGTCTACTAGTTTCTCAAAAGAGTTTTGAGTTCTAACAGACCTAATATTCCAGAATATTACCTTGTTAATCATTAATCAGAAGTAAAAGATGACCCCTTCTTCCTCCTTGTATTCATTTATGATTGAGGTTGTGATGGCTTTTTCACCTTCTTATTCTTCCCTTTGATTTACCCTATCTGCCTTGGTGACAAGTCTGCACTTTTACTGATATCCTCTGCATTAACCTCAATGCTTTTATCTTTCTCTGAATTCTGCTTGTCCTTGATTTCTTGATCTATTAGAATTATGATTTTTGGGATCTTATCCCTTGATTCTTCTCCTCCTTTATCAATACTATCTTATTTTACTTTTGATTCCTCATTTTGCTTTGTTTCAGTCAGATCCTGAGGTGAGTTAACACCCTTCCCTACTAGGTCACTGCCTCCTGACTTGATTTCTCTGGTGATTTCTGTGATTGTCCTAAATTATTCACCTCTTCTTCAGTATGTGTTGTATTCTTAACTGAGCTTTGGGTATCTTTTTATTTGCTACTGCTACTTGACTCTACTAAGTGAACAATGTCCTTCCCCATATATGGTTGTTCCATGTCCTTATCTTCTCTTTGGATTCCTTTGTCTCCTTGCTCTATGTTGTTACCTCCTTGTCCAGCTTTTCCTCCTGTTCATCTTCTTTTTATTCTTCCAAAGCCTCATTTTTATTCCCAGTAGTTAACTCTTGGTTCTTTTTTTGTGGTCTTGGGTTCCATTTCTATTCCATTCTGCCACTATATGTTTGTCTACCTTTTCTGAAGCTATTTTTTCTCTTCTACTCCTAAAACTCTGCATTTTCCCCTTGCTTTGCTTTCCCTCTATCTTTCTTTGTTATTCTTTCTCCCTCCTTATTCATCTTTGTTGCTAAATTTCTCTTCTCTTTATCCTCCTCTTTAGTTTCCTTGTTATCTTGTCCATCTTCCTCCTCTTTAGGGTACAATTCTGGATGAATGATAAAACATTCCTTCTTATTGTGCCCCTATAGCTTGCATGTCTTGCAATATTTAGGCACATAGTCATACACAATTGTCACCCCATTTTTCATTCGCATCCCCACATTAATCATTTTTTAAAATTCCCCATGTAGATCAACTTCAACTTTGACCCTTGCACAACTTGGCCTAGTTTTATTTTGTGTGGCCAAATCTACTTGCAAGGGTTTTCCAAATGCTGCTGCTAGTGAAAACACAACCCTTTTTCTAAAAAAATTTGGCGGCAGTGATGAAAATGATATCCATGCAACTGCTATTGATGTTTTCTTCTCCGGGTCAAACAAAGGATCCCATTTAAGCATGTGCATAGGATATGACCAATAATTGTGAGTGATATAGAATTGCGGCTTCGGTAATAAACTCACATAATCATCCAATCTTGTATCCCTAATCAATATGTGTCTGTTACTCAACAATCCTATATTAACTTCCCCTTTCAATTCGCATTGCTTCAGAATTAACCTTCTTAGATCTTGAATCTCTAGCCATCCATATGAGAACTTCCCTACCACTGCATACTGCAACTCCTCATTGATTATAATCTGATTTGCCTTCTCTTCTTCACGTACTATTTGTGGCTCCCCATGTAAATTTGCTATCTGTTTAAGATAGATGTGTTTATATTTAGGATGAGGTTAGATGGGTTTTATTGTGTTAGCATAAGTTGTCTTCTGTGATTCTTCAGTCGCAATAGGTGTTGTTGGCCCAACCTCCCCATGTTTCGATGATTGTAGGCAAATTTAGGGTTTGATGGCAGGATTTTTAGAGAGCGTGTTTCAGTTAACTGTTATTCAGTTTGTTGTTGTTGTTGAGATTAAAATTTCAGGTTCTACTGGGAGGCGAACCCAGGTCAGTCGAAATCATGATTTAAAATCTGAAATCAAGATTTTTTGAGAGATTGAGATTTCATCTCATGACTTTAAATCATGATCCCAAATTGCATGTCCAAATACTAATTTGAAATCATAATTTGAAATTATGGCATGAAATCACATATCCAAATGCCTAATAAATTTGAAATTTGAAATCATGAGTGATCCTCTCATGATTATCTACATATTGTTCTTTCATTGCATTGTTGTTTTCTCCTCTTCTTCTAATTTTACATTTAGCTGTCACTATAAAGAGAATTGAGTTTGCAATTCTTTCCAACATGAGAAAGTGTAATTCTTAAAGTTTGTTGTCTTAGAAAAAAAAAACTACTTTCCGTAAATCGAATCAACATTAAGTTGCTTAAATGTGAGTAATCATGTTTCATGTATTTAGATTTTTGTCATTGCTTGAAATGAACTCTGAGACCTGATAATGACTAGTATTATTACGTCATTTACAATAGCGCTATTGTCATTCTTTTAGTATAACATTTAAATTTATGTGATATAATTTGAATCATACGAAATCTAAAAAGGAAATAAATATTTTAAATTTTTTTTATTTGAAATATGTCATAGCATTTATATTGTTGTGAAGCATTTGGAATTCATGATTCTTAAATAATTATAACATTTGTATGATTATTAAATTTTTTATCAAGGACCAAATGAAAGGCACAAAGTTAACCATTTCAAAATTTAAAAACATCATTCTTTTTATGTCACATAAACTATAATTGAGCAGTTGTTAGTGATTCCATTCAATCCTTACTCTCGAAATGTTTGAATTTTATTGATGAACAATGTTTCAAACATCATCGAGAGAATTGCAATAACAACATACCAAATATAATCCCACAAAATGATATTTGGAGTTAAAACATTCAAAATCCAAATAAGCAATGCGTGTACCGCATGCGAATTTTGCATTTCGTCCTAACAGATCACCTATATACACGGTAAACACTATCTTCTTAATTTCTTGCAAATAATTCTTTTTTTTTTTTTGTAATTTTTTTAAAAGAAGATTCTTGCTAGTATTTCACTATTACTAAAAAAAAAAAATTTTTTATTTTATTATCTAGTATTTCTCACCATTATACTATTTTATAGATGAAGTTGTCTATTTATCTTTTCTTTATTTCACTCATTTGGGTTCTTTTTTCATGATGTAAACTCTCAATATCGACATTGCAAGCCCAATTGAAAAAACAAGATGTGGTTAACATGGTTTTAGCAGCTAGGACTTACGAATTCCTATAATATCTTCTTTCCTCTTGTCTCGACTCATACTCTTCCCGTTTGTGCCTTTTTTTAAAAATTAACTCCACCTTCTTGCACCACAACCATATCATTTTCTTAATGATATTTGTTATAGTATATTTGTTTTATACTTGTTAATACTGTCATAACGAGATTCAATAAACTTGAAGAACTGGTCACACATCTAAATTATGGTTTGCCTTTCAATTTTATACAAATGGTTTCATAAATTACTCTAGAATTCAAAAAATAAAAAATTCTTGAAGTCTTTGCTTGGTAACCAAGTTTCCATATCTACTAATTTATGGCTTCCTCTTGTCTTAATACAACTTTCAAATGACAACCCTAAAGTTGAAAGTGATTTTAAGCCTTTTTTTTTTTTTTTGATAGGAGTTATATTAAGAAAACTTAATTTACAAGATTACTATGAATTATGATAACTGCTATAGATTCTATGGAAAACATTGAGATTATCAAAAAGAGGGACACCAAAACTGTATATATTTGGTTCTACTGCAGCAAATCCTTCTGTAGGAGCTGGATTCACAAAAGACTGGTTTGAAACTCGCCTAGCATAAATATGGCCAACTACATCATCTTAGTTGTCTACCCTAAAAATGGTACAGTTATATTTATATCATGAGGTCAAGAGCATACATCTCAATTTAATCCTTTGAGTTTAAGTTTTTTTACCAATGGTTTGACTATGAGTTAAGGAAAAGCTAAGTAAATAACGTAAAATCAAAGAAGTACAACAAAAATACTCATATTTTATGATGATATAGCAAGTAAAGCTAAGTGAGGAGCAAGAGTTAGAAACCAAGAGTATGTTGGGTTCGAAATGGATAGGGCGTCATGCGGAAGCTATTAATTACAAACCAAGTTGACCATAAATTAGATGACAAAGAAAAACATACTAAAAATATATTATTAATATTATTTGGTCAAGCAACCTACATATTAAAAACTAATATTAAAATACATAAAAATTATTAGAGATAAAAATCTCCCCCTAGACAAGACTCTTTTAAACGACTATATTGTGGATGCTACTATGTTGTAGTTGGAAAGAAAGGATCTTCACTTTATCTAAGTACATAACTTTTTTCCAAGCAAGAATAAACCAAATATGTGTAATGACCCTCCTAGTCATTTTCTACTTTTGCACATTATTTCGGTGTTTAGAGCTTTCTCATAGCTGCTCCAAGTCATTTATGACTTGTAGGAACTGATAGTTCGGTTACTGGGCAGTTGAGTTTTAGATCCATTTTCCTGTTTTGAAATCGTTGCTTTTCAAATTTGGTGAATGGGCTTAAACATTAGGTTGACGACCTTGTATGCAAATTCTGACAGCTCTATCAGCTCCGAAACATAGATTTTAGGCTAGGGGGACCTTTGGTTTGGATCCCGAGGCTTTCAGACTCATTTGGACTATTGGGTGGAAATTGGTTAAAACGGCCATTTAGGTATGGGACCCATATTTCATCAAAACGACACCGGATGGAAATTTTGAATGCATCATTGAGTTCAAAATATCGAATTTAATAGGGTAGCATAGTTTGTTTGCGTTCATGGGGTTCCGAACGAATCCCAAAGGCCTGTTGGAAACTTGGCAAAATATTACCAAGTGCTGATGCTGCTTCAGCTGGTGCAACCGCTTAAGTGGGCCTTTGGACGCTTAAGCGGAAACTACTTTAGTGGCTTGGGCACCGCTTTAGCGGCTGGGGCCTTGGATTCCCCTGTCCGCTTAAGCAGAGGCTTGTCTGCTTTAGCGGGGTGCGATTAAGTGGCACTCGTCCGCTTTAGCGGAAGTCCACCTCGGGTCGTTAAGCGCTTAAGCGTTGATGGGGGTGCTTTAGCGGCACCTGCAGGGCATTTAATCCCCTTTTCACCTATTTTTTCTCATTTTACTCTAAGTGTTGGAGCATTAAAGCTATAGAGAGATAGTGGGAGAGAAAAGAAGATTCTTGGGTATTCAAGAGGGGCTTGGAGAGTTCGTCAACATCATTTTCCTCATCTAAATCCTTGTAAGTTCCGTCTAATTTTTTGGTAAATTCTCCGGTTAATCCCAAAACCCTAGCTAGCTTTGTGGGTTGATTTTGGGTGTTGTAATGCTCAGAGTTCACCCATTATTGAGGGTAAATGATCCTTGAGCCTTGAGGAACGCTTTGACTATTTTAAATTTGTGATTTTATAAGTGGGCCCCACATGAGATTTTCAGCTTGATTTTGGACCCAATGCATTTATATGCAATATGAGTTCGGTGAGTTGTGGTATGAAAGAGTTCATAAGCATGGTAGTAGTATATTTCCTTGATTGCATCCATCGAGCTTATGGGTGTTCTTTTGGATTAGTCCTCTATTGTTTTCATCTTCTAGACTTATGGGGACCTAGTTAGGTTATAAACAGTTTACCTAAAGTCAGGTATCGTGTATTTCGTTATTTATTTCTATATGTCGGAGCATGATCTCAAGGTTGCCCCTTTTCCCTTGACTATTAGCTTACTTTATCTCATTTTATTATGCTTTTATTATGATTTAGCTCAGTCGATCAATGATAGCTACTGAGTACCCGTTGCTTTGGTACTCATACTACACTTCTGTATCTTTTTTGGTGCAGATCCGAGTACTAACCGCACCATTGATATTCTAGCAAGCTATCTACTGGTCTCGAAGATAAGGTGAGCTTTCAGAGCCGGAGCTGATCCCCTCTACTTTCCCTATTTTTTGCTGGTCTTTCATTTCGAGACTACATGTGTTGATATTATTAGTACTCTTATTATTTTACTAGTTGCTCTTGTACCGGCCTTACCAGATCATGGGAGTCATTTTGTTCTTCTCCCTCTTTTATTTAGCCCTTTATTTTTGTCCTTATATTTATGGGCATGATTTGTATTATTTTTGTATTTTTTCTCCATTACGCTTATTACTTGTTGTTCCGTTCTAAGGCTTGACTTACCTACTGGTGGGACATAGTAGGTGTCATCACAACTCAGAAATTGGGTTGTGACAAATTGGTATCAGAGCGCCTAGGTTCACTGATATTGTTGGTACAAGAGTAAGTGTCTAGTAGAGTCCCGCGTATTGGAACGATGACGTCCGTATATTATCTTCGGGAGGCTACAAGACATTCTTAGGATGAATTCACTTTCTTCATTCATTTCGTGAATCGAATTTGTGTTGGTTTCTAAGGCCTCATTGTTCTACTCTTTCACAGATAGTTAGGATGCGAGCTACGACGATAGGTGACGGTGACCCCGAGCCCACTGCTAGAGGCCGTGGCCGGCTAGAGGTCGAGGCCAGGCTAGAGTTGTAGCCCCAGCCAGGGACCGGGATAGATAGCTTTCGCCAGATCCAGCTATTGCTTCCGAGGCAGAGGTTACTCCACAGGATCGGCCACCCCAGCCATTGGTGGGCTAGGGAGCAGCCCAGGCTCCATCGGGGTTTATTTCTTCGTCCTTGCTTAGAGATGCCTTGGTCCAGTTGTTGGGATTGATTGGGAGTGCACCATCTTATGGTGCACAGTCTGCGAGTCAGAGTGGTACGGATGTAGGGGATCAGCCTATAGCTACGACACCCAGAGTTCAGGTTCTCCTAGAGCCGGCAGTTGCTCAGCCTGTGGTCACCTAGCCTGCTATGTCTTTTGAAGAGCAGAAGATGTTGGATAGATTTCTGATATTGACTCCTTCGAGGTTTATAGGGGCTCCAGGAGAGGATGCATTTAAGATCCTGGCTACTTCACCTAGCCTGCTATGTCTTTTGAAGAGCAGAAGATGTTGGATAGATTTCTGATATTGACTCCTTCGAGGTTTATAGGGGCTCCAGGCGAGGATGCATTTAAGATCCTGGCTACTTGCGAGGTTAGGCTCTATAATTTGGGCCTAGTTGAGGTTCGTGGGGTCGATTACACTACCTTTCAGTTGGACTTGGCTTCTAGACATTGGTGGAGAGGTTTTCTTGATTCCATACCAGCTGGATCTCCCCCTTTGACATGGACTCGATTCTCTAAGATTTTCTTGGAGAAGTGTATGCCCCGCAGTCTTTGTGAGTGCATGAGAGATCAATTCACAGGGTTACAACAGGGTTCTTGTCACGCCCCAAATCCCATCGGGACGTGATTGGCACCCGAAGCCGACAAGGCCCGAGAGAACCAATCTTTGCTTCTATTCATTCATATACATGCCATAGGAAACACTACTATCACATAGAAACATAAGGGGCTAAAATCGGAAGGCATAGAACATATGACGTATATACATATGAAAAACTTGGCCGTTGAGGCCATCGAGTCAAGACTTCATCTATTATCTTATATACATACACCCACATACGTCTACAAAAGCTTCTAACAGATGCATTGACCAAAACCAACTGAAAATCGGGACAAGTCCCCGCTTTATACACAATGTACAATATCAAAGCATATGAACCACTGTGACTCGGAGAAGCCCCGAACTAACTGGAGCTCACCAATGAACCTCAAACAGCTGGCAACCTACTGTGGCGGCCTACTAGTACCTGCGCCTGCAGCAAGTAAGGTAAATTCCCTGAGAGGGGTCAGTATGAAATAAGTACTGAGTATGCAAGGCTCAGATAAAACTATATAATACATGAATATTTCAATGAACTCAAAACATATGAATAATCAATGTGAATAAGTCACCATTTTGCATTTTGGAAACCATGTGGATTTCTTTCATTACTTTCATTACTTTTTTTACATTCAATGCTCACTTGTCATTACATATGTCACAATGTACCCGGGCCCCGACTGATCAGTGGGTCTTTTCATATCATATCATCGTGTTGGGATCGAGTCGAGCTAGGCTTATGCCCCTAGACTTGCCACCCATACATCAATGCATCGGGATCGAGTTGAGCTAGGCTTATGCCCCTAGACCTGCCACCCATAAATCCATAGCTCGGGATCAAGTCGAGCTAGGCTTACGCCCCTAGACCTGCCACCCGTACTTGATCATTGACCACATATGCATTACTTTGCTTATTACTTTGAGATTGGTACTTTGAGATTGTTGCGTTACAATGAGAGTCATAACATCACTTTGAACTTTGGTACATAACATTGTTGGAACCATGGAATCTTGAGAAATAATCAATGTATATGAGACATGTGAATGGCAACTGATAATCAATGTATATGAGTCATGTGAATGGCAATTGATAAAAGCATACAAGACATGTGAAGAAGCATAATTGGAACCCGGAAATAGGATACCCTTAGCTTATGAGAGATTGACACTTTTGTAGCTCTAACATTGTTGGAAGCTTTGGAACAATAACCAATGAGTAAGAGACATGTAACTAATCATAATTGGAACTTGAAACATTAACCAATGACTATGAACCATGAAAATCACCATTGACCCTATAAGGAATATGATAATGATATGGCAACTTGAATTGAAATACCTTTGAACATTTTGAAATGAAATAAGTATCATATCATCATGGACAACATGCTGCAGAAGGATACAAAAGAGTAACCTTACATACCGTATGTTCTCAATATGGATACGCAATCTTACTCTTGAATACAACACTTCAGCTTTCCCTTTACGTCTATTCTACACACAAGTACACAACCGGAACTTACATTAGCAACTAGTCATTAAATCGGTGTACAAGACGACAACAAACTATGTGACCACCATATAACGTCACACCACCCCCTTACAATACCCTCCGCTACATTTCCATATCAACAACACCATGACATTACACACATTGACCAAAATAGCATACATTGATAGCATTTCACCCATACTTACCTTTTACACATTTCTCTTTATCATTCTGTCATAGGTATTCCTTTATAACAACATAGAAACAATCATACATACTTAACATAGTCCAACACACCTCCATACGATACTTTAAAGTCACTAAAACGACATCACAAGTTGATAATTACATCCCAAAAGGGTATTGGGGCTTTCGGGGAGCAAAGGGATACGAAAAAAATCAAAACACAATTCTGGGCTGACCTGCGCTGCCACCTGTGCACTCAGGTGGCTGAGATGTGCACGCAGGTTCCCTCCAGAGGCATCTGCGTTGGCATCTGCGCCCGCAGGTGCCTCCGTCTGCGGGGGCGGATGCCCGTTTTGGTCCGAAATGGTCTTTTTGGGGTCTTTTTATGCAATGAATGGTCCATGATCATAAACAAACTTATTTTAACATATTTTTGATCATCTTATATGCCAACAAGAAGCCATGGTCTCACAACACATGTAACAACACCAAAACAACACTTTACGGTCAAAACATCACCAAAACCATAACCAATTTCACAATGGAAATTCCCAACATGATACACCATGACAAAGCAAGTCAAGACTATAATCACATATCACATGTCAATGAATCCATCAAGGTTATTTCCTTCAATAGCACAAATCCATGTTCAAGCTTTCAAGACAAAAATCATCCTCCGATTAGCACACACAAGTTGTTTTACACATAATGAATTTCTCATACTTCACCAACATAACCAACATCATCTACACAATATTACATGCCTATAATAAAGTAAACCATGAGAATATACACTTACCAATACTCACCAAGTGATGATCTTGCTCAAAACAAGTGTAGTTGCCTTGGCTTAGAGAAAGGTTTCTTTGTGGTCTCTTGGAATTATCTAGATTTTTCAAGAAATGGCAAGGTGGAATGAATGATTAAAATCTGATTTTTGAGCATATATATAGCATCCTTATCCAACCACTTAATGGTTTACTTGGTCAATAAAAGAGAAATGAAAGAATGGGTCAAATTTCTCATTTGGGCCATGTCTTTGCAACATTATTGGGCCTTTATTGAGCCCAATAGCACAAGATTACTTTAGCCCACAAAATTAATGCATAAGTCCTCAACAATCTCATGGTTAAATAATTTCATGCATGTTACGGGAATTAACTAGGTTCGAAAACATACGGGGTGTTACAGTTCTATGACATTTCTCGAGTATGAGGCAAGATTTCACGAGTTGGCCATACATGATTCTGCGATCTTTCCTACCGAGTATGAGAGGATTCAGTGTTATATTTGGCGACTGAGACTTTAACTTCGCATGGAAACTTAGAGTTTGGTTGCTGCTGGTAGGTCTTTCATTGAGATTTTAATTATGCCCAGACTATGGAGGAGATGCATTGCGAGGCCCAAGGGTCATCGATAAGATACCACGTCATCAGGGCAGTTTCAGTAGGAGCCATAGAGTCTCACAGTTCAGAGGCAGAGGTTCTCAGGGTAGGTACCCTCTACGTCTGTTATATTGGCCCCAGGGTCAGTCCAGTAGGCCTGTTCTGGCAGCACTTTAGATTTTTGATGGAGATCAGTCTAGTTTCAGTTATTCTTACGGCCAGAGTAGTGGCTAGTCTCCGAGTGGTGCACCTTCTGGATCTTCTGGCCATGTTTACTATTCTAGGTCAGCCGAAACTTCTGTACTGAGTGGTATTTTGGGGCCTTTCTATACTTGTGGAGTGTTTTCCATTTCTCCAGAGAGTGTCCCCAGCATGGGACGATTCATCCTATAGCGCAAAGTGTTCAATCGATTAGATCAGTGCCGCCTCCAACAAGAGGTGGTGTTCAGGGTTGCAGAGGTGGTCCCCATGGTTCTCGAGGAGGTTCTCAGGCAGGTAGGATGGGTGGTAGGTCAGACGCCCATCCAGGTGGCGGGCAAGGTCATTTATATGCTGTACCTGGTATACCAAAGGCAAAGTCTTCGGATGCTATAAATACAGGTACGATTTTAGTGTGCCATCGGCCAGCTATTGCTTTGTTTGATCCGAGATCCACTTATTCTTATGTTTCTTATTATTATGCACCACGGTTAGAGTTGTCTTGGGAGCTTTTATCTGTGCCATTATGTGTATCTACTCCCGTGGGTGATTCTTTAGTAGTAGATCGAATTTATAGATCATATGTGGTGATCGTTCGAGAGTTTGATACTTCGACCAATCTTATTGTATTAGATATGGTAGGCTTTGATGTGACTCTGGGCATGGACTGGTTATCCCCTTATCATGCGGTCTTGGATTGCTTCGCCAGACCATTACCTTAGCCATGCCTGATATACCCCCGGTTGTATGGTAGGGTTCTTTTAGCCGTGCACCGACGGGGATTGTTTCTTATGTTTGGGCTAAAAGATTTGTGTTGAGGGGTTGCGAGTCTTATCTTGCTTATGTTTGTGATGTTAGTATGAAGAGTCTCTCACTTGGCTATGTTCCTATTGTCCATGAGTTCTCAGATGTTTTCCCTACCGACCTGTTTGGCCTTTCTCCTAAGCGTGATATTGAGTTTGCTATTGATCTAGAGCCGGTCACCCAACCTATTTCTATGACATCTTATCATATGAATCCTGCAGAGTTTAAGGAGCTGAATTCTCAGTTTTGAGATTTTTTGGGTAAGGGTTTTATTTGGTCTAGTGTATCGCCTTGGGGTGCTCCTGTCTTGTTCGTACAGAAAAAGGATGGTTCTATGCATCTGTGCAATAACTATAGGCGGTTGAATATGGTTATACTGAAGAATAAGTATCCTATGCCTCGCATTGATGATTTATTTGACCAGCTTCTGGGTGCGGCAGTGTTCTCTAAGATTGATTTGAGATCGGGTTACCATCAGTTGAGGATTCAGGCTACGGACATCCCTAAGACAGCCTTCAGGACTCGGTATGGCCATTATGAGTTCTTGGTGATGTATTTTGGGTTGACTAATACCCAACAACGTTTATGGATTTGATGAATCGAGTTCTCACGCCCTATTTAGACTCCTTTGTGATTGTCTTCATTGATGATATTTTTGTAAATCCGAGGAGCGGGGAGGAGCACGAACAACATTTGAGGATTGTGCTCTAGACTTTGAGAGATCATAGGATTTATACCAAATTCTTAAAGTGTAAGTTCTAGTTTGATTCTGTTACATTCCTAGGGCACGTGGTCTCTAAGGATGGGATTATGGTGGATCCAACAAAGATTGAGGCTATTCGTGATTGGGCTAGACCTACATCTCCAACTGAGTTTCGTAGCTTTTATGGTTTGGCGGGTTACTATCGATGATTTGTTAAGGGTTTTACTTCTATTGCATCGCTTATGACCAGACTAACTTGGAAGGAAGTTTCTGTGTTCCAAGGGTTGGACACTTGACTCAGTTGATACTGCGAGAGGCTCATTGCTCCAGATATTCTATTCACCCTGGGACAGCAAAGATGTATATAGATTTGAGGCAACATTACTGATGGAGTGGCATGAAGAGAGATATTATAGACTATGTAGCTCGTTGCCTTTATTGTCAGCAGGTAAAGGCCGGGCATCAGTAACCAGGTGGATTGCTTTAAAGTCTATCCATTCTTGAGTGGAAGTGGGAGTAGATTACTATGGACTTCATGACTAGTTTAACTTGTTCTTTGCGTGGTTCTGACAGTATTTGGGTCATCGTGGATTGTTTGCCCAAGTCGGCTCATTTTATCCCGATTCAGATCTCCTTAAGTGCCGAGAGGTTAGCCCGTATCTACATTCGAGAGATTGTTCGCCTTCATGGAGTACCCATATCCATTATTTTCGAATGAGGCTCAGTGTTTACTTCTAGCTTTTGGAGGACTTTTCAAGAGGATTTGGGTACTCAGGTCGATCTTAGTACCGCATTCCATCCTCAGATCAACGGTAAGTCAGACCTGACTATTCAAGTTCTTAAGGATATGCTCCTCGCGTGTGATGGACTTTGGAGGTCAATTGGAGCAACACTTAGCTTTGGCAGAGTTCACTTATAATAATAGCTACCATTAGAGCATTGTTTTGGCACCATTTGAGGCATATATGATAGGCAGTGTCGGTCTCCGATTGGCTGGCTTAAGACTTTAGAGATTAGCCCCTGTAGTGCTGACTTGCTTCGTGAGTCCTTGGATAGGGTGCGGGTGATTCAAGATAGGTTGAGAGCATCTCAGAGCAGGCAGAAGAGTTACATTGATTATAGACTTCGTGCCTTGAAGTTTGGAGTTGGTGACCAGGTTTTCCTCCGTGTATCACCCATGAAGGGCGTGATGAGGTTCGGGAGAAAGGGTAAGCTCATCCCCAGGTATATTAGTTTATTCGAGATACTTTAGACAGTTGGAGAGGTAGTTTATGAGTTGGCCTTGCCCCCAGATCTGTTCATCAAGTTTTCTATGTCTCTATGTTGCGGAGTTACATCTCGGATGAGTCTCATGTGCTTCGGTGGGACTCAGTTCAGTTGTACGAGAGGGTGACGTTTGTAGAGGAGCCAGTGCTCATTTTAGCCAGAGATGTAAGGCGATTGCACTCCAGAGAGATTCTATTGGTTAAAGTCCAGTGGAGGCACCCTCCAGTTGAGGAGGCTACTTGGGAGATCGAGACAGAGATGCGGACCCAGTATCCCTACCTGTTCGAGCCTTTAGGTCCTTCTTAATCTTTTAATTTCGCGGACGAAAGTCGTTTTAGTAATGGATATTGTAATGACCCTATTGGTCATTTTTTACTTCTCCATATTATTTCGGTATTTAGAGCTTTCTCATAACTGACCCAAGTCATTTATGACTTGCTGGAACTGACAGCTCGGTTATTAGGCAGTTCGTTTGGGTTTTAGAGCCATTTTCCTGTTTTGAAATTATCGCTTTTCAAATTTGGCGACTGGGCCTAAACATTAGGTAGACATCCTTTTATGCTGATTTTGAAAGCTCTATTAGCTTTGGAATGTTGATTTTAGGCTAGGGAAACTTTGGTTCGAATCCCGAGGCTTCTGGACTCATTTTGGACTATTGGGTGAAAATTGATTAAAAAGGCCATTTGGATGTGGGACCCATATTTTATCAAAACAACCCCGAATGGAAATTTTGATTGCGCCCTTGAGTTCAAAATATCGAATTTGGCAGGGTAGTATAGTTCGTTTGTGTTCACGGGGTTCCGACCAAATCTTGAGGGCCCATTGGAAACTTAGCAATATATTGCCAAGTGCTGATGCTGCTTCAGCTGGTGCAACCGCTTAAGCGGCTTGGGCACCGCTTTAGCGGCTGGGGACTTGGACCCGCCTGTCTACTTAAGCGAAGGCTTGTCCTCTTTAGCGGCACCCGTCCGCTTTAGCGAAAGTCTACCCTGGGTCATGGAGTACTTAAGCACTGGTGGGGGCGCTTTAGCGGTGACCGCTTAAGCGGTCAAGTGGTCGCTTAAGCGGCACCTGTAGGGCATTTAACTCCCTTTTCACCCGTTTTCTCTCATTTTTCTCTAAGTGTTAGAGCATTAAAGCTCTAGAGAGATAGTGGGATATAAGAGGTGATTCTTGGGTATTCAAGGGGGGCTTGGAGAGCTCGTTAACATCATTTTCCTCGTCTAAATCCTTGTAAGTTCCGTCTAATTTCTTGGTAACTTCTCCATTTAAGCCCAAAACCCTTGCTAGCTTTGTGGGTTGATTTTGGGTGTTGTAATGCTCGAAATTCACCCATTGTTGAGGGTAAATGATCCTTGAGCCTTGAGGGAAGTTTTGGCGATTTCAAATTTGTGATTTCGTAAGCGGGCCCCACATGGGATTTTCAGCTCAATTTTGGACCTGATGCATTTATATGCAATATGGGTACTGTTGTTCTTGTATTGATGAGTAGAGTATTATTCTGATAGCGTGGCATCTTGTGGAGGCTACTCAGAAGGGAAAGGCCCCACTGTAGCGACTTTATCGAGCTTTCTTTGGTGTCTAGGTAGTCTAGGATTACCCTACTTATAGATTGAGCTTAATTATGGTATTACTATGATATTATGCTAGTTTTAGGTTGGAATTTACAGTTGGTTCCTTAGTAAGTAAAAGTTGGTTTGTTTGGCCGATTTGTAGGCCGTTTTGGAGGTCCCAATTACCTATCCCTTAAGTAAATTGATGCTTTGGGGTTATAATATTGCACTTAGCTCCTTGTAGACTTAGGAGGCCTTCTTTTGCAACTTTATCCTAAATCTTGCGCCTTAAACTACATAGCATATACCTAGTTCGGGGCTAAGTCAATGATCTTGAGCTTATTTAAAGACCGGTTCGAGTCCGACACATTCTATTGATTTGTGGCATTTAAAGATCGGTTTGAGTCTGGCACATTCTATTGATTTATGGCATTTAAAGACCGGTTCGAGTCCGGCACATTCTATTGATTTATGGCCTTTAAAGACCGATTTGAGTCCTGCATATTCTATCTAATTATGGCACTGATGATGATTTATGAGAAGGGAATTTCGGTTCAAGTTAGGTGTTTATGGGTTATTTCATGGCATTATGGTACCGGTTCGAGTCAAGTGAGTTGTGGTACGAAAGGGTTCATAAGAATGGTAGTAGTATATTTCCTTGATTGCATCAATCAGGCTTATGGGGGCTTGTTTGGACTAGTCCTCTCTTGTTTGCACCTTCTGGGCTTATGGGGCCCTAGTTAGGTTATAAATAGTTTACCTAAAGCCCGGTATCGTGTATTTCATTATTTATTTCTATATGTCGGAGCATGATCTCAGGGTTACCCCTTTTCCCTTGACTATTAGCTTACTTTCTCGCATTTTATTATGCTTTCATTATGGTTTAGCTCAGTCGGCTGATGATGTCTACTGAGTACCCGTTGCTTTGGTACTCATACTACACTTTTGCATCTTTTCTGGTGCAGATCCGACTACTAGCCGCCGTCATTGATATTCTATCCAGCTATCTACAGGTCTCGGAGATAGGGTGAGCTTTCAGAACCGGAGCTGATCCTCTCTCCTTCCCCTATTTTTGGATGGTCTTTCATTTTGAGACTACATGTGTATTGATATTATTAGTACTCTTATTCTTTTGCTAGTGGCTCTTGTACCGGCCTAACCAGTTTGTGAGATTCATTTTGTGCTTCTCCCTCTTTTATTTAGCCTTTTATTTTCGTACTTACATTTATGGGCATAATTTGTATTATTTTTGTATTCTTCCGCCATTGCGCCCATTACTTGTCGTTCCGGTCTAAGGCTTGGCTTACCTACTGGTGGGACATAGTAAGTGCCATCATGACTCAAAAATTTGGTCGTGACAATATGAAAGAGATATTTTCTAATAAGAAAACTTTTTCCAATAAGAAAGGTAATTCTAGTTATGGTAGAAAATCAGGTAAAGTAGGAAATTTAGGGTAAATTCTAAAAAATCTCCCCTTTGCCTGAATTTTCTGGTAAAATAATCCTCATCTTTTTGGCTGAATTTTCTTGGCAAAACTTGATCCACTGTCTTCACATGCATGATCTTCACTCTTCACATAATCTTCATGTATCACTGTTACTTACCGTAATTAAATGTTGATATGGGTAAAAAATTGAAGCCTTATGTATTAAACTAAGCACGGTTCTTTTATATTGGAGCCATGTATCAAAAGTGTGCAGGGTTGAAAATTTAAGCCTTGTGTGTTAAAAGTGAGCATAGGCTAAAAGTGGACCTCATGCGTTAATAGTATATATGCATGAGGTGAAATGAGCCCAAGTATTAAAAGTTAATAGGGATTGAAAGTTGGAGCCCATGCGTTGAAGTAAACATGGGTTGAAAATTGATTTTATTTTGAAGATAGATAAGCAGCACGATTGTTGAAAATATGATTGAAACTTTTTTCCCCACGTGTAGTACTGACAATTTTTTTTTTGTGGATAAAAAAAACTTCATTATCATCAAAATTGTTTGCAGTTATAACTGAACTCGCCTTGAACCATGTATTCGACCTCTCTGAACCTTGAACCTTAGGCGCTGCTACCACTTGTTGGATTTGAAATAGATAGGGCGTTATGCGAAAGCTATTAGTTGCAAACCAAGTCAGTGATAAATCAGATGACAAAGTAAAACATACTAAAAATATATTATTAATATTGTTTGGTCAAGTGACCTACATATTTTTTGGTAACTATGGATTTTATTACATAGTGAGAACTCAAGCTCAAGGAAACAAAACAAAAAAAACAGGCTATCACGACCCGATTTCTCATGTCATGATGGCACCTACTCTAACCCCCCAGTAGATAAGCCAACTCGTAGACCAGAACAACTAGTAATGGGCTACTAAGAGAAATGAAGAAAACTGCGGAATAAATATACTAAAAAGACTAATATCACCCAAAACATAGTGGAGCTAGTACTAGAGCTTCTAATACAACAGGAGTACAAGTGAAATATAGGATAAATATACATACAAAGATGTCTCTGAATACAACATAGAGATCAGCCTAACAACAAGAGAGAGAGTAGAAGCAACTCCGAGCGTCGAGAACTCACCCTAAATCTCCAATCCATGGCTGCTATGCACGATGTACAAATCAATGGCGATAACTCATACTATGATCTGCAAGCTGCAGAAGTGTAGTATAAGTACCAAACACGTAGTACTCAGTAGGCATCGGTCAACTGAGCTCCATAAATAATGCAAGCATAAATAATATGCAAGGCAAGAAAGTAAACTACATGCAACTATCCAGGAAACTAAACATAATAATACTAACAGGGCAATAAGGATAAACTATCCTATCCTAGCAGTATTCCAGAACTAAAGTGCAATACCGTATATCACCAGATAATATACAAATGAAGAGTGAAAGAAGGATACATAGTAATAATACTAGGCCAAAGGATGCATATACAATATGAATAGATAAGGAAGGAGAGGGATATATGGTAATGCCATATATATTTACGCATATATATATATATATATATATATATATATATATATATATATATATATATATATATGCATATAGGACTAAATCACAGGTAACATCCTAAGGGAGTCCACCAACATCTCAAGGATCATAACCAAGTAGGGAAGCCAATACTAGCATAATCAGGGTCCCTAACCATAATGTCTAACTGTGAGGTAACTATCAATAATGTAATTTACCATAATAAAGAAGGGAATCAGAAACGTACCGCCAATCTCGGGTACTAGTCCATAATCATCCTTCCACGAACTAACCATAATAACCAATAAATAAGAAATCGGCTAGTCCGGAAAAATAAATACCTAACTGGACCCCCATAAGCTCGAAAGGTTCACAAAAGCAATCAACAAACAACAATCATAACTTGTACCTATACGGCCCCCATAAGACCGATAGATACAACCACTAAACAACATACTGATGATAGGCAATGCAATGAATAAATGAATACAGTATAAACCATAAATAGCAAGCCGACCCAAGTGCAGTGCCATTACGTAACAAGTGTTTACAGCTCCTCCAGTTCAATAGCTCACAAAAGCAGGACCTAAGGCGACCATCCTTCTTCGGTACTGTGGCTCACGGACAAAGGGGCCCCTAGGGGACTCGGGATATCCATATACACTGCCTGGTCCCGAATCAAGACTTCTAGTAACCATCATAACCAATCTACTTCATCCAGTATAGGAGAGAGATATAAATATAATAAGTGCACGGACTCGAATCGTGGCTAAAAGAGTAGTCTATAAATCCATTGTCCGAGATTAAGTTCGGGACTAAATCAATGTAGTGATGTAAAGAGGGTAGGAATCTCCCTCAATCAAAGTAAATAGTAGTGGTAAAATGAGTGGATTAATAATGGACCGAAATCAACCTTTGTCTAATTTCTGAAATACCATATTTAGTTTCAAAGCTCATAATTCATTAAATAAGGTGGTACGATTCCCGTTGTAAAAGAATTCATTTTTAAAAGTGAAAAGTGGGAGTAAATCCCTTTTTTGAAAGCAGTAGTAAAATCAAAGTTTTGGTTGAAACCGTACCACTAAATGAGCATAAATGCACCTAAAAGTATGCATGCCATCACCAGTATCCAAACACTACAATCATTAGCGCCTAAGCGTTTATAAATTAGAAGCACGTCCCTTCTAAGGATAAACTACTCACCTGGAGTCCAACTGGTATCAAAACCACGACCTTGGGCCCAACAATATATAATCAACATAGTTAAGCCTCAAAACTCGGAAAACTATGGTAATCATGGGCATAAAGCCACTACAAGGATCTAATTGGGGAAATACCACCCAAATCACTAAGTCAAATGGCAAACCTTATACTAAAGGATCCATAATGCCAATCTATGACTAAACAAGTCTATACTTAAGGATAGTAGGATTCTAAGGCCAAAACAAATATCCTATGCTAAGGTTCGGGTCACATTTCTAGCCCAGTTTCCCTAAATAGGATAAATCATTATACACTAGTCATTATCACATCCTATAATCCCTACCTAGCATGCAATCCCAGATTCTCTAAATAGGCTAAATCATGATACACTAGTCATTATCACATCCTATAATCCCTACCTAGCATACAATCTATACATCACACCACCTCATAGAGAAAAGTAGACCGAAGTCTACCTCAATGCCGAACTGCAAGTCTTGAATCGTCCATAATTCGATCAACTCTTCTCTATGATCCTAAAAATGATGTCAAACTATCAAAATAATTATCTACGTGTTAATAGGAGTAAAACGACACCTATATTGCTATATAAAACTCTAAGCCCAAAATTGGGTCAATAATGGGCCCATGGGGCCCGTTAATGGAATCCAAAAATTGAATGCGTCACGAGGTCCCTCGAAGGACAAGAAATGCATGCTCAAAAGTTGAGCACAAATGGGACACAAATCGGGGCTCAAATTAGCCCCGAGAGATAATAAAACTAAAGGGAAAAATCAAGAATTTACGGATGATTAGAGCGGAAACTTACCAAGCAATTAGCGGGGAAGATCACCTCAACACCCTCTACTCACCCCCAACTCCAATTTATGAATCCCCACTAGTTCTTGAGCTCCTAGGGCTAAAAATGGTTGAAAGTGGCGAGAAAATGAGTGAGAAATTGGGGAAGAGAAATATATATACTGCCAAGGCAATGCCCTTCTCGAAGGCGGGACTGGATCGGGAATACCCTTCTTGAACGTGGCTGGTCGACCGCGAACGCGAAAAGTAGGGTTGAGCCATCCAAGCCCCGCCCGCTTACCCTCAACAAATGCGACGGTTGGCCCGCAAATGCGATGGTCATTAATCTTGCCTATCGCGAACGCGGCCAAAGCCATGCAAATGCGAAGGCCAAATTGGCCTGCATCGAAAGCTGGAAAAACCAGATAACACTTAAATCCTCATGGACTCTGATCGGGTGCTCAGGATTTGTTTGAAATCCCGTGCGCATAAACAAACTATGCTACCATACCAAATTTGACATTCTAGATTCAATGGTACCATCGAAACTTCCAACGGAGGTCGTTTCGATTAAATATGGGTCCCATATCTATAGTTCTATTTTTTATCAAATCTACCCAATAGGTCAAAACGAGTTTGGAAGCCTCAAAACCTGGACCAAGGGTCCTCCTAGCTTAAAATTAACATTCTGGAGCTGATGGCACTATCAGAATTCTCATTCGAGGTATCTACTAGGAGTTTTGGTTCGAAACCAATTTCTTAACAGCGAAAGCTCCAAAGTAATAAAATGAGTCTAAAATCCAAATGAACTATCCGATAACCAAACTGACAGTTCTGGCAAGTTATAATTGACCTATAGCCGCTGTGGGAAGGCTTGAAATACTGGAATTGCATGAAAATGGAGAAAATGACCTGGAGAGTCATTATAACATCTACTACTAAAAGGACTTTCGTCCGCGAAAGTCAATGGATAAAAAGAGCAAGAAAGTTCGAAATGACTAGGTAATGGGCCCGCATGTCCCCAGTATGACCCCCAGATAACCTCTAAGAAGAGACAACGCTTCTAAGGGATTTTTCCATAGGTATCCCTTTCTTAACCAACTTCTTTACTTCAATTTCCAAGTAACCAAAAACTCATTCTCAACCACCAACTGGCCTTCAACTAAACTAAGCACGACTGACACACATAAATCCAAACCACAACACACTGCTATCACACCAATACAAGCCTAACTAGGAAGAAGCTCATCCAATCTAAAAGCAATCCAAGGCATGAATTATGCACCAACTCCAATATCCAAATCTAACCTTTTTTTGCCTTTCCAAACCTGTTATCAACTCTGAACCATACAAAGTATCATTCGAGTCCTATTCGTACATTTACATCACACTAGCGTCGAAAGACTGAAGATGATATACTGAAAACCCACGGACTAACATATGAGCAATGCACAATAAGGTCTACCTGGGTACTCAAATGGTGGTGGCTGAAGCGTACAAGCTCTACCAAAGTCAATACTGCTCAAAACTAATAGCCATGAGTACGAAGCACAACCTCTCAAAACTGAACAATCCTCTCCCAAAACACCCCACCGACTGTGGGTGAAATCACACCAAGCCCAACTTAAGCACACTTTCTCTGTTGAGAAGACATTTAAAATTTCTTATGACAATTGAGAAACCAAGGCCACAAGCAGTAGAAACCAATACCATATGCCAACGGACTATCCTCCGAGCATTCAGCTAAAATAATCCATCTGAACTGAAGAAAACTGAGCTGGTAGGAAATGAGTAGGCTTAGTCAGCTTATATATATAAATGCTCAACTGAAGCGAATATGAGAATTGGGATGTAACCAAGCTACGCATTCCAAAGTTAAAATCTCAAACCAAAACTGAACTACTCGATCCCTACTATCCAAATTGATTCTGTTGACGAGTAAGCATCTATAAACCAAGATCTATCGCAGCTTTTAAGTCGTCATCTGAAGGCGTCAAAATCCAAAACTAAAATCAACAAGTCTTCACTAGGGTCAAATACCCAAATCAATCTCACTATAAGAAATCAAGCATATACCCCAAAATTAATCTTACCTTCAATTACTAAACATATATCCAACAGTACCCGCAAGGTCTGAAACTAAAATGGTGTCGAAGAACACAATCGCAATAGAGGAAACCACCGACCGAGGACACAAGCAACCAACTCTATATCTTTTAAAGGGCGTAATGCATCAAGGTATAACCAAGAACTCACCAAGGCTGCAAATGGTACTAGTGATAGCCAAAGGACTCCATGAAGTCCTTTTAGGCCAAACAAATACCGTGATGAGAATTTTCTTATTTCTCTCAATTACACCACTTTATATCAGCTGAACTATGAACCACATAGCAGGGGGGATTAGAGTACCTAACTCACTATCACATCAATATCAAGACCACTATCGGGTGATGAACTATCCAAATCGAAAGAACAAATCTCAAAATCTCCAACAATAGGAGTGGGTCATCGAAAAGGATCGCCGAAGCTAGAATCACCACAAAACTGTGGAAGACCAAACTCACCTTAACTCTTACCACCCATCCAACAATTGATCTCACCTCACTAATAGGAAGGGAACCAAACCTACCAAGGTAGACATCAAAGCCAAATAGAAAAAAATTGCAAAGAGGGAGATACTAACTAGATGACGCTAGTCTAGCCATCTATCTAGTAAGAATCAATAAATATCAAAACAACGACAATAATGACAACAGTAACCATACTAGCATAAAGTGTAAGAGGTACCAACATGAAAATCCAAAACCATTACCACTCTATAATCATAACAGAGCCAGCATGCCAAAGAGAAATGGGACTTTAACCCAAATGCTACACCCTAAAGGAAATACCACACTGATCTACTCGATCTATGGGTATGAAAACCTCAACTCAACTCAACTAGAACTAAAGGATAGTAATTCAAATTGCACCTATATGATGGAATTTTGAAGTCATAGTCCTAATCTGCCTGAAGCATTACAAATTTGAATATGTCCAAACCTGGACTGAGTGTCTGAATGGCCAACTGAGGCACTAAGCGCACCACCTCTAACAGAAGGTAACACAACTCTATAAAACCAATTTGGCAGTACTAAATGTCCAATAATCCCATGCCAGGGACACTCTCTGGACCAATGACTGGTCTCTCTACAGTTATAACAAACCTTTGAAGCTCTAACCTGACAAAAAACATGAGTTGTCCCCAACTGGCTGACCAACTTACGTTTGGTGCACTCCCTAGACCAATGACCAACCTTACTTCAATCGAAACATGCCCCTGGAACTCTCTGATGCACTATACTTATTGACCTAGAATGACCGCCACGGCCTGATAACCTAGACCAAATAACCCGTACTGCCTGTCTAGAACTCTGTCCACTGAGAGTTACCCATACTCTAAGGTGCTACCTGTACAGGCATAATAGGTTGCAAATGATTTTGATCTCGGCTGGGAAGATCCCAACCTCTAGAAAAAATACCATTAATATTGTACTGCTGAATGGCCTCTTATTGCCACCTCTATAGGCTTCAATACATGCTCTCTCTATAGCCCTTATATGCTCAACAACTTGAAAAAAGTGAGCCCAACTGCTGCTAAATGCTCTATCGCCAAGCGGAGTGGTAAAGCCAATCCCCTGATAAATCTCTGCACCATCTCATGCTCTGTAGCATAAAACATAAACGTCTGACTAGCCCAATCGAGAAACCCAATCTCATACTCTAAAACTAATAGAGATCCCTACTGAACGCCAACAAACCCAACTATGGCCTGAGAATCACTAAGTGCACCAGGCATCACCACTGACGGTGAATTATTAATGGGAAGACTTGAAATCTTTATCACGGTATCCTGAAAAGCTTAGGTGGTTACAACCTTTGTCGGAGCCTAGGTTGTCCCCAGACCCTCTGGTTGATGCCAAAGATCCATGATATCAATCTCTGACTCCTTAGCTCGACACTGAGCTAAAACTCTGGTAACACGCACAGAAGTATCATCCACATCTGTTGATAACCTCGTACGATCCATCTGGGAGAGAGTGGAGTCAAAATAAGTACTTGGAGGTTCATAAAAGTACGGACACACGACAAGGAGTCAAAAATAGAATTTCCTAAGAATGCCCTATAGCATCCCAAAGATAGGATATAGATGTCTCCGTACCGATCCCCAGGACTCTACTAGACACTTAGCTCTTGTACCAACAACAACGGTAAACCTAGGCTCTGATACTACTTTGTCACGTCCCAATTTCTCAGGTCATTATGTCACTTATTCTAACCCACCAGTAGGTACGCCAACCTGTAGTCTAAAACAGCTAGTAACAGACTACCAAGAGAAATTAAAAAAACTGCGGAATAATTATAATAAAAAGACTAATATCACCTCAAAACCTGGTGGATCCAGTACAAAAGCTTCTAATATAACAGGATAAATACAAGTGAAATACAGGATAAATATATCTATACAAAGTTGTCTCTGAATACAACATAGAGATCAGTCTAACAACAAAAGAGAGAGTAGGACCAACTCCGAGCATCAAGAGCTCACCCTAAATCTCCCATCCATGGATGCTCCAAACAATGCACACATTAACGGCGATAACTCGTACTATGATCTGCAGGCTACAGAAGTGTAGTATGAGTACCAAACACGTGATACTCAGTAGGCATCAACCAACTGAGCTCCATAAATAATGCAAGCATAAATAATATACAAGGCAAGAAAGTAAACTACAGGCAACTATCCAGGCAACTAAACATAATAATGCTAACAGCGAAATAAGGATAAACTATCCTATCCTAGCAGTATTCCAGAACTAAAGTGCAATACCGTATATCACCAGATAATATATAAATGAAGAGTGAAATAAGGATACATTGTAATAATACTAGGCTAAAAGATACATATACAATATGAATATATAAGAAAGGAGAGGGATATACGGTAATACCATCTATATATATATATATATATATATATATATAGGACTAAGTCACAGGTCATCTCGAGGATCATAACAAAGTAGGAAAGTTAATACTAGCATAATCAGGGTCCCTAACCATAATGTCTAACTGTGATATAAAGATCAATAATGTAATTTACCATAATAAAGAAGGAAATCACAAACGTACCACCAATCTCGGGTACCAGTCCATAATCAGCCTGCTACGAACTAATCATAATAACCAATAAATAAGAAACCGGCTAGTCCGGACCAACAAATACCTAACCGGGCCCTCATAACCCCGGAAGGTTCATGAAAGCACTCAGCAAATTGCAATCATAACTTGTACCTATACGACCCCCATAAGACCGACAGATACAGGCACCAAACAACAAACTGAGGCTAGGCAATGCACATGAATAAATGAATGCAACATAAACCATAAATAGCAAGTCAATCCAAGTACCATAACATAACAAGTGTATACACCTCCTCCATCTAAATAACTCACAAAGGCAGGACCTACAACGACCATCCTTCTCTAGTAATATGGCTCACGAATGAATAGGCCCCTAGTGGACTCGGGATATCCATATACACTGCCTGATCCCGAACCAGGACTTTGAATAACCATCATAATCAATCTACTCTATCCAGTATCAGAGAGATATATAAATATAATAAGTGCACGGGCTCAAACCATGGCTAAAAGAGTGAAGTCTTTAAATCCATTGCCCGAGATCAAGTTTGGGACTAAATCGATGTAGTAATGTAAACAGGGTCAGAGTTACCCTCGACCAAAGTAAATAGTATTGGTAAAATGAGTGGATTAATATTGGACCGAAATAAACCTCAGTCTAATTTCTAAAATACCATATTTAGTTTCAAAGCTCATAATTCATTAAATAAGGTTGTACGATTCCCATTGTAAAAGAATCCATTTTTAAGAGTAAAAAGTGGGAATAAATCCCTTTTTAGAAAGCAATAGTAAAATCAAGGTTTTGGTTGGAATCATACCACTAAATGAGCATAAATGCACCTAAAAGTATACATACCATCACCAGCATCCAAACAATACAACCATAAATGCCTAAGCATCTATAAACTAGAAACACTTCCTTTCTAAGGATAAACTACTCACCTAGAGTCCAACTGGTATCAAAACCACAGCCTCTGGACCAACAGTATATAATCAACATAGTTAAGCCTCATAACTCAGGAAACTACGGTAATCAAGGGTATAAAGCCACTACAAGGATCTAATCGGGGAAATACCACCCAAATCACTAAGTCAAATAGTAAACCTTATACTAAAGGATCCATAATTCCAATCTATGACTAAACAAGTCTATACTCAAGTATAATAGGAATTTAAGGCCTTAACAAGTATTCTATACTAATGTTCGGGTCATATTTCTATCTCGGATTCCATAAATAGGCTAAAACATGATACACTAGCCATAATCACATCATATAATCCCTACCTAGCATTCAATCTATACATAACACCATCTCATAGAAAAAAGTAGACCAAAGCCTACTTCGATGCCTGACCGTAAATCTTAAATCATCCACAATTCGATCGACTTTTCTCCACGATCCTAAAAATGATATCAAACTATTAAAATAATAATCTATGCATTAATAGGAGTAAAATGACACCCATATTGCTATATAAAACTTCGGGTCCAAAATTGGGTCAATAATGGGCTCATGGGGTCCGCTAATGGAATCCAAAAATTAAATCCATCACGAGGTCCCTCGAAGGACAAGGAATACGTGCTTAAAAGTTGAGCATAAATGGGACACAAATTGGGGCTCAAATCAGCCCCAAGAGATAATCAAAATAAAGGGGAAAATCAAGAATTTACGGATGGTTATAGCAAAAACATACCAAGAAATTTGCGGGGGAAGATCACCTCAACACCCTCTACTCACCCCCAACTCCAATTTGTGAATCCCCATGAGTTCTTGAGCTCCTAGGGTTAAAATGGTGGAAAATAGTGAGAAAATAAATGAGAAATTGGGGAAGAGAAATATATATATTGCCAGGGCAATGCCCTTAACAAACGCGAGGCCCCACCGCGAATTCAGGACTGGACCGGGAAGACCCTTCATGAACACAAGTGATCAAATGCAAATACGAAGAGTAAGGCTGAGCCGACCAAGTCGAATTACCCTCTGTGAACGCGATGCCTGACCCGTGAACATAAAGGCCATAAATCTTGCCTATAGCGAACGCGGCCAATGCCACGCGAATGCGACGGTCAAATTGGTCTGCACCAGAAGCTGAAAAAATTAGCAAACACTTAAGTCCTCACAAACTCCTACCGGGTATTCGTGATTTGTTCAGAATCCTGTACCAGCAAATAAACTATGCTACCATACCAAATTTGATAGTCTGGACTCAACAAAACTTTTGAAACTTCCAACTGAGGTCACTTTGGTTAAATATGGGTCCTATACCTATAGTTCTATTTTTCATCAAATCTACCCAATATCCCAAAATGAGTTTGAAAGTCTTTAGACTCAGACCAAGGGTCCCCCTAGCATAAAATCAACATTCCGAAGCTGATGGTACTATTAAAATTCTCATCTGAGGCCATCTACTAGGAGTTTTGGTTCGTGACCAATTTCATAACAACAAAAGCTCCAAAAGAGAAAAATGAGCCTAAATCCAAATGAACTGCCGATAACCAAACCAACAATTCCAGCAAGTCATAATTGACCTATAGCCACTGTGGAAAGTCTCAAGATACTAGAATCATGCAAAAACCAAGAAAATGACCTGAAGGATCATTACACAGGCACTAGACATAGTCATAGTTCCTGAGAAAGCATATCTACTCCTTTACTACCTATCTAACTCTAGCTTGGATAGAAGTTAAGCTTTTACAAAATTTGAGCTAGTTTAGGCTTCTAATAAGCACAGTAGTATACATCTTGGATTATCAACCTCACAATTGTACCCGGTGTTCACTTCTTTTCTTGGAATATGACTTGGTTCCACTCCTTCCATATGTGATATATGCATCCATTCAAGACCATGTGATAAATGATGGAGTGAGCTTCATTCATTCTAAAATTTCATTCCATACATATACACTCCATTGGCCAGGCCCAACTAGGCATTGTGATACCTTAACATTTCATCAGTTGGCCCCATATCTCTGCTGCTACTGGGCACTAAAAGAATAGATTCCCAAGAGTTTCATCTTCCCCTTCACATAACTTACATTGCGGTTCCACGTCAATTCCCCATTTAATCAACCTATATTTTGTGTATACCTTTCCATTAGCCACCAAGTACGCCATGGACAACCATTTAAAAGGTGCTGGATTACTGCATACAAGCTTCCTCCATCTCACTCTAGGTAGGGTACCCATAAATTTTAAGTATATATGGTGCATTGAGAACTTCCCAACTCTCATTTATTCAAATACATTCAGTACAACATCTTCTATATACCTGACAGCTTGGAGAACTTTCCTAACCAGCCACGATGCCTGATTAGCTTAGGTAGTACCTACTGCTCCTCCTTTTATATAGTATAAATGAACCTATTAAACCTATAATTTATCTTTTTTGTTGCACAGGTTCCACAACAAACTTACATAAAACAACTTCATTCGACATACCTATAGTCAACAGATTCAAACCTCCTGCGCCCATGGGCATACACATTTTTCCCCAAGATATCATAGCTTTCTTAGATAGTTCCATAGAACCAGTCCACAAAAAGGTTTGGCAAATCTGTACTATTTTTTCCACTACTTTCTTCGGCAATTAGAATATATGTGACCAGTATACTTGTATAGAAAGCAGTACACTCTTCAACAGTTGTATTCTACCTGCATATGAAAGCAACTTTGTTGTGTAAGATGTTACTCTGCTCAGCATTCTTTCTAAAAGTGGTCAACATTGGACCAAGGATATCATTTTGGTACTTAGTGGCACCCCTAAGTACCGAAAGGGTAACTTTTATTTTTCCACACCCAAGAGCTAAAAATTTGTTTTTGTACTTCTATCTTCACCCCACAAAAGTAGATAGATGATTTTTACAAATTATATTGCAACCTAGATGCATTTGAGAACTGTTAAAATTTGGCAAACAATCTCTGAACCGAGACCAACTCTCCCCTACTAAACAAGAGAAGATCATCTAAAAGCTAAATTGCACTATCTGTAGCTTCTAACACCTACGATGATACTTATAAAACTTATCCTACTTCAATTGCTTCAGGAGATGACATAAATATTCCATTGCTAGAACACATAGGTGAGGTGATACTGAACCACCTTGCGTTAGACCTTTCTTGGATGGGAATGGTTCCGTTGGATGCCCATTTATTAAGATTGTGTAGGCCACAGAGGTCATACAGTACATGATCCTGATCTTGGGTGTATTTGAACTCCCAAGTGTCATTATTCATACGCATTTAGCTTAGTTTTGAGGATAATTTAACATGCTTGTGAACCATAAAGAGTATATATGTGTATTTTTGTGTTAAATTACTTGTTTATAGTTTTTAAGGTACCTTTTAATCAAGTAAAGAGTCAAAATGATCGAGTAGAACTTAGACGAGGAAACTAGTGTCGCTAGCTTGAGCTATGCTTGTTCTAGTGTCCTTTGATGTGTTCTATTGTGTTGTATGGACTTATGGTTGTGTTAAGATGTTGTAGGGGACCATTGGAGGATTTAAGGAATCTAAATAAAGCCTAAAATCAAAGCACAAGATGTTTGGGATCAAGGTACAAGAGCACTAGAAGATTGGACGTGAAATGCTAGAGCCATGGACAAGGGGCGTGTCGCACCCTCCACCACCCCTATTGGGAGGCACATCGCACCCTCCAATACGCTAATGAGAGGTGATTTTAACATGTTAGGGTGATTAGCTATTGGTTTGATCCCGTATTGATTTTTTGTCGAGCCTCCACTCCCACACGATGAAGGACGCGATGCACCAAGTCCCAAACCCGTCCAAAATTGGTTTCTAATATTGTTTTAAGTTGGGATAAAGTTGTAATTGATTGGGATTCGACTTGGGCACCTCTTGGACGACTAAAATCCCTATAAAAGGAGTAATTGGCCATAATTATGAGGGGTATTCACCTTACACACGAATTGGAGAGCAAAGGAGAAGGCAAGGAGCTCTACACTAGGGTTTTGTCCTCTTTACTTTTCATTCTTGTAATTTAAAGTTATGAACTCTATTTTGGAGATTGTTTGTATGAATATGAGTTGCTAAACACCCTCAATATGTGGTTACGGATAGAACATGCTTGTTTAGTAGTTTTTTTTATTCATTGACATTGTTTCTCATTTAATTATGCTTTTGTTCTTGATTCTACTATTTTGATATCTGATCAACATTGGAATATATGAGTAATTCATGCATGAACTAATCATGGGATTGTATGAATAGGATAAAGAACTTAAGGAACAAGATCATCTCTAGTGTAAGCTAGGGTTGATTCGCAACTAGGCTAGACATATACCTAGGAGCCTTATTTAGTTATGACGGGATGATTAATGAACGCACTTGAATTATGGAATCACATACCCACTCAACGATGGAGTTGTGAGACCAGTTCAAGTAGACGATTTAGAGGATGACCATTCCCGAATCAATACTTAACCCTGAAACCCATAATTCGAGAAATAAAGATCATTGAATAGAATAACTACCATGCATAATTGTATCGAATGTCATAACCCTGGAACTCTCTATATATTGTTCACAACCCAAATTCCTTATCATTGTTAATTTTAGTATCTAGTTATAAAAATGAAACTCAACTTTTTTTTGGTTATAACTAGCACTTGTTTAGTTCAAAATAGTAATGCTTAAATTAGATCTCTTGTTAAACACAAGTCCCTGTGGGTTCAACATCCGACTCACGAAGAGTTACTTTATTACTTAAAACAACCTCATACACTTGCGTGTGTGCTTGGAAGCGACATGTTTTTGGCGCCGTTGCCGGGGACTTAAAAATTAGCAACCTTCTAATTTTCACTTTTATTATTTTGGTTGATAGAGTGCTAACAACTTGGTCTTAGCTACTGAATTTACAAGTATAAGTTTAAATCTCGAGTAAGCTGGTAAGGGAGAGAGAATTGGTTGAACCACATCTCGAACCCGAGCGAAGCTTGCATCAATTAAGGAGAGAAGCAGCACCTCTCTAATAAACCCAACAAGTTTAACAAGATGAGATCGCTCCTGCACCACTGGCTGAAGAACCACCAGCCCGCAGGATAGTGTGCAAAGTGGCAATTCCACCTGCAACTAATACGACCTCCTTTATTCAGAAGCTAGCCGCAGGAGGCAGATTTGAACTGAAGTAGAACATGGTGCAATTGTTGCACACAAGCGGGCAGTTTACAGGCATGTCATATGAGGATACACAGGTCCACCTTCAGAATATTTTGGAGATAAGTGACACTTTCATTCCCGCTGGAGTCTCTACAGACTATATGAGGCTCACACTTTTCCCATTCTCACTTTTGGGTGAAGCAAAGAAATGGTTGAAGGCAGAACCTTCAAACTCAATCACCACTTGGGGCGACTTAGCAAAGAAGTTCCTCATTCGATTCTTCCCATCAAGCAAAATTGTAAGGTTAAGAAGTGAGATTCTGAGATTCAAGCAAAAGCCAGAAGAGAATCTCTATCATGCATGGGAAAGATTCAAGTCTCTCCTCAGAGATTGCCCGCATCACCAGTAAATGAATGAGGTAATGGCTCACACTTTTGTTGAAGGACTTGACCATAACAAATTTTTTTTGCTAGATTCAGCTGCAGGTGGTCAAGTATTAGAGAAAACTTATGATGAGCTATACACTCTACTAAATAGAATCGTACAAAGTAATCTAGACTGGAATGGTGATTTGTCTAGAAGTTTAGTGAGGAAGCCAACTGGTATGATTGAGGTAAATGGTCTCACAGTATTGGCGGCACAACTTTCTACCTTTCAAAATCAGATGATGGCCCCATTTAGCAAATTGAGTGTGGCTTAACCTCAGGTACAAGTTAATACAGTGCAACAGGCTCAGACTTGGTGCGAAACTTGTGGTAATGGTGGTCACTCTTCAGACTATTGTGCAGCAAATCTGAAATCTTTAAATTTTGTGGGCAATGCTCAGAGAGAAAATCAAAATTATGGTAATGCTTACAATCACAATTGGCTGGCTCAACCTAACTACTCTTGGGGCAATAATCAAGCCCAATCTCAGTAGTTTTAATAGTAGTAAGGGATGCAGACTAATACTCAGGCCAATAATATTGAAGAGTCATTGAAGAAAATCATGGCCACCCAAGAGCAAATAGTTATAGATCTCAAAAATTAGCAACTTGCTTAAAAGAATTTAGAGATATAAATAGGTCAGTTAGCTCAGGCGCAGAATCTAAGACCTCAAGGGGGTCTTTCGGGTGATATAGAGCAAGCTCCAAAGTAAGTTATGGCTATTACATTAAGGAGTGGTAGAGATTTAGGTGATGCACATCCAAAGAAAAATCATGAGGTACAAGTTGAATTGCTCACACCCAAGCAGACAGACAAGCAAGTTGAGTTTAAAATTGCCAATGAAAAGGGGAAGTCTGAGTGACCAATGAAGAAGCTGGTTGAGCAACCTCACAATAGACCACCACTACCTTTACCTCAAAAGTTCAATAAAACAAAGGAATATTCTTGTTTCAAGAAGTTCTTTGACATGTTCAGAGAGCTTCACATTGTTGCAGGGAATGCCAAAGTATGATAAGTACTTAAAAAATGTATTGACGAACAAAAGGAGGCTGGGTGATATTGAGACGGTGGCACTTACTGAAGAGTGCAATTCTGTGGTCATGAGCAAGATGCCCAAAAATCTCAAGGACCTGGGAGTTTCACCCTCCCCCTACAAATTGGTGAAAGTGATATTATCCATGTTTTGAGTGATTTAGGGCCAAGCATCAACTTGATGCCCCTTTCAGTTTTTAATACTCTTGGTTTAGGAAAGCCAAGGCCCTCCTTAGTAGTGTAACAAATGGCGGACAGAACACGAGTGGTGCCCGAAGGAATCATAGAAGATGTTCTCATTTAGGTTGGTAAGTTTATTATTCTACTGACTTTATTATTCTTGATTATGATGCAGATGACAGGGTACCAATCATATTGGGGCGCCCATTCTTGGCCACTAGTAGAGCATTGATAGATGTGAGAGAAGGAACACTCAAGATGAGATTGAATGATGAAGAAGTGGTTTTCAGAGTGTACAAAGCACTCAACACACCATCACACTGTAGATATATGCATGATCACAGCTATGGAGTGGATAAGTGTGGGGTGGAAGAGTGCAAACCACCAATTACTTCTTCGGACTCTCTCATGGAGTTTTCCAAGTTGACAAATAAGCCTGAACCTGAAAAACTTAAGTGGCATGCTGAAAAGGTAGGTGTAAAAAAAGATGCAAGCCTCAATCATGAGCACTTGAGAGGTCAAAAAAGAAAGAGGAGATGGTCTCCAAGTAGGAGGAAGAGGATGAGAGAATGTGGATAGTGAATTTGTGATTTTATTCGTGCCACGACATTAAATCAGGCGCTGCTTAGGAGGTAACCCAAGTTAAGGTTGTATTTTTACTTTTTGGTTTTATTTAGTATCACCTTTGTTTTGTTTTGTTTATTTTGTTTTGCAGATTAGGGGAAGTCTGAGTACCCAAAATCTAAGATAATGAGCATTGTAAAAACTGAGTGCGGGGTCCCTTAGACCTCTTTGATGGATTATGATGCTACTAGTTAGTCCTAGAGGCCTCAGAGAGTATTTCTATCTTTACTTTTAAGTTGTACTTTGGGGACAAAGTGTGATTTTAAGTATGGGGTGGGAAAGCTTCCGATTTGGTTAGGGTGGAGTGTGCTATAGGAGTCTTTTGGTTATTTGTTTTTGCTCATGTTGCTGAAAAATTTGAAAAATACAAAAAGATTTTCTTTTAGTAATTTATTTTTGGTTTCTTGTAGGAGCACACTTCATCTACCCCTCGATTTTTCTTTTTGGTTATTTCCCGAGGAGACGCCTTTTGAACCCAGTATTTTTTATTTTAGGAGTAATTTTTAAATTTTAGAGATGTTTTTGTAGATGCTATGCATGATTACTGGATTGCAAATTGGTGTTTAATTTTGAAGCATGTGTAGTGAATTGAATGACTACTGTGAGACACCTATGCTCTTTGATATGACTCTTGTGTGATGTTGGTTTAATAGTGAATTCTTGCTATTGCTTTGTTGAGAGTCTACAGGGATCCTTCTTGATTTGAACATGTGCCAGGTATGAGTGAGATTTTGTGATACTCCATGTTTGCATATTGATGTCTAGAACTTGCTCGGTGTGTTTGCAAAGTGAAATAAAAGGTGTTGAGTTTAGGAGATGATATAAGCATTTCTTTGATAGCCATATTTTATACCTCACTTTATCTACCTTTTTGTATGATCCTAGTTAGCCTTGTTGAGCCTTTAGCCTATCCTTTTCTTTCAATTAACCGTAATTTGATCCAAAACTCCTAAGCACTTTAGTTGAGAAATTAAGATATTAAAGAGTGTAAAAATGAAAGAAGTAGAAAGTGAAATTGAAGCCCCAAGTGAATTGCTTTTGATTTGTTAAGGTTTATGTCTGATAGGTAGGGAGTAATGTAATGAAAAGAGAAATTAATCCAAAGAAGTGAATCTTGTGTTGATAGAAAATACTCCTTACTTAATATGTGTAAGATAGCTTAAAAGATGGGGCAAAACAAGAGAGAATTTAGGAGATGAAAGTGGTGTGAAATAGGTTGGTTGGAGGTGATCTTAATGAAAATTGTAGTGTATTAAAGCGCTTAGGGAAGATAATCACTATTCTTAATCAAATAATTCCTACCCGTCCCTTAGTCTACATTACAACCCTTAAAGTCCTACTTGATCTTGAGTTTTGAAATTCTGATATTAGTGGAGTAGTATACTAAGGGCAAGCTTATGGTTCATCTTATGTAACATGTGAATTCTTTGTGAGAGTGAACAAAATTTGATTCTTACACCCATTCTTGTGTTAAAAGGCATACTTGTGAAGTGAATATGGGTGACTCTCTTGTGGTGAGGGCGCATGTAAGATGATAGATAAGTGACATATATGATCTCTTTGTTTAGTAATATGCATGAGTTTTCCAACTTGATAGAGTCAATTCTTGAGGCTATGAAGTTTTGAAATAGTATTCATGTGTTCTGAAGTTGTAATATGACATGTCGAGTGTAGAACTTACTATTCATGTGGTTTGTGTGGTTCTGGCTTAAGTGTTTTAGTGGTATTAATTTTGTTAGAGTCTTCTTTGAGGTTTATTTATGTAAAGAGTTGTTCGAGGAGAAACAAGGCTTTAAGTGTGGGGTTGTGATCTTGGGTGTATTTATACTCCCAAGTGTCAGTATTCATACACATTTAGCTTAGTTTTGAGGATAATTCGACATGCTTGTGAACCATTAAGAGTATATATGTGTATTTTTGTATTAAGTTACTTGTTTATAGTGTTTAAGGTACCATTGAGTCAAGTCAAGAGTCAAAATTATCAAGTAGAACTTAGATGAGGAAACTAGTGTCGCTAGCTTGAGCTATGCTTGTTCTGGTGTCCTTTGATGTGTTCTATTGTGTTGTATGGACTTATGGTTGTGTTGAGATGTTACAGGGGAATATTGGAGGAGCTAATCAAGATAAATCAATCCTATAATCAAAGCACATCCTATAATCAAAGCACAAGACGTTCGGGATCAAGGGACAAGAGCACGAGAAGATTGGACGCGAAATGCTAGAGCCTTGCACAAAAGGCACGTCGCACCCTCCACCACCCATATTGGGAGGTGCATCGCACCCTAAAATATTCATAATGATGGGTGTATCACACATGGTAGGGTAATTAGATACTGGTTTGAGCCCGTATTAAGCTCGTGTCGCGCCTCTACTCCCACGAGATGGAGGACGCGACGCACCAAGTCCCAAACCCGTCCAAAATTGGATTCTAATGTTGTTTTAAGTTGGGATAAAGTTGTAATTTATTGGAATTAGAATTGGGCACCTCTTGGACGACTAAAATCCCTATAAAAGGAGTACTTGGTCATAATTAAGAGGGAGATTCACCTTACACAGGAATTGGAGAGCAAATGAGAAGGCAAGGAGCTCTACACTAGGGTTTTGTCCTCTTTACTTTTCATTCTTGTAATTTAAAATTATGAAATCTATTTTGGAGATTTATTGTATGAATATGAGTGGCTAAACACCCTCATTCTTGGGTTACGGCTAGAACATGATTGTTTAGTAGTTTGTTTTATTCATTTACTTCATTTCTCATTCGATTATACTTTTGTTCTTGATTCTACTAGTTTGATGTCTGATCAACATTAGAATATATGAGTAATTCATGCATGAACTGATCATGGGATTGTATTAATAGGAAAAAGAAATTAAGGTACAAGATCATCTCTAGTGTTAGCTAGGGTTGATTCGCAACTAGGATAGACGTATACCTAGGAGCCTTGTTTGGTTATTAGGGGATGATTAATAAACGCACTTGAATTATGGAATCAAATCCCCACTCAACGATGGAGTTTTGAGGCCAGTTCAAGTAGACGGTTTAGAGGATGACAATTTCCAGATCAACACTTAACCCTGAAACCCATAATCCGAGAAATAAAAATCATTGAATAGAATAACTACCATTCATGATTGTATCGAATGTCGTAACCCTGGAACTCTCTCTATATTGTTCACAACCCAAATTCCTTATCATTGTTAATTTTAGTATCTAGTTATAAAAATAAAACTCAACTTCTTTTTGGTTATAACTCGCACCTGTTTACTTCAAAATAGTAACGCTTAAATTAAATCTTGTTAAACACAAGTCCCTGTGGGTTCTATATCCGTCTCATGAAGAGTTACTTTATTACTTGAAATGACCACGTACACTTGAGTGTACGCTTAGGGGCGACAGATCCATCTTATAAAGACTTCAGTAAAATCAAGACTAATGAGGACCTGCTTCATAAACTCCTATTCTATCGAATCACATGCTTTCATAATTTTAACTTTCATCATACATCGTTGTGATATATTCTTCCTCCCATATCCCTTTACTATCTCATGGCTCAATGCTATGTTATCAGAAATGAGTCTTCCAGGCACATAGGCTGCTTGTGTGGAGGATCAATAGGCATTTCCATCACCGATTTAAGACTTGAAGTGAGTACTTTAGATACGATCATATATATCATTGTGCAATATGATATAGGCCAAAACTCCCTAATTGTGAAAGGATGTTTGACCTTTGGAATAAGGGTGACAATGTCATAATTCACTGGCGGATACATTGTATTATGGTTAAATAATTCCAGCACTACCTTTATGACATCCTCTCTAATGATAGACCATGTCTTTTTATAAAATAGGGCATTGAACTCATCTATTCTGGGGCCTTGTGGCCGTCTATGGACATCACAACATCTATTATTTCTTGTTGAGTAACTGGACTAATGAGACTAAACTGCTGTTATTTGTTAAGAGTAGCCCCACTTTGCATTACAGTTTCATCAATACTAGGTGGAATTCCCATTGAATAGGCCAATAACTTCTTATAGAACCTTAAAATCTCTTCTTTCACATTCGCTATCAATAATATTTCCATCATCTATAACCAAACTTCTAATTATATTTTGGGATGTTCTATTCTTCATCCAGGAAAAGAATTATTTTGAGTTCTAATCTCCTGCTTTCAGCCATGTGATTTTTGTCACAAAATACTCTCCTCGACTAAATGCCACTTCTCCATTTGGTATTTCAATCTTATTTCTTCATCAAATAGGGATAAAGGACAACCAGATTGTCTCATTTATGCTTATAATTGGTCCAACTCTGATCTTGTGTTTTGGATGTTGAGTTTATAATGATAGTATTCTTTTTTGTTTAACTCTTTGAGAGCAATTTGGACTTTTTCAAGCTTCTGCCAAAGTCTTAACATTTCAGTACCTGTACCTGTACCAACACCTATTTATACTCCTTCCACCAAAGTAAAAAAATTGGGATGGTCTATCATGTAATTAAAAAACCTAAATACTTTTCCTTCTTTAGCATGTCCCCGTCTATTAGAACACTCAATGGAGAGTGGTCTAAAAATTGAGGGTCCAAGATGTGAGTTTCTAGATATGGCCATTTTTGGATCCAAGCAGCATTCACCATGGATCTTTCTATCCTACTATAGGCATGGTGGTTGGTCCAAGTAAATGACCTACCTACACTTCTCATTTCTTCATCCCTGTATCTATCATAAAGTTGCTGAAATCTCTTAATTCTGTGTCTTGTATAGGAACCACGAGTGTCCTATCATTCACATTCCTTATAGTATTAAAATCTCCTTGTATAAGCCAAGGAGTTGTAATAGCACTAGCAATAACCAATAGGTCCTAACATATTGCCTTTCTGTCCTGGATGGTGTGTAGACCATAGATGCTAGTAATATAAAATTCCACTTTAGCTGTATAAATCTTCAGTCGCCCATGTATAAGTTGTGTAGTTGATCTAAGCAAGTCAAAATCACATTGTTTATGATCCCATAAAGTCCATATTCTCCCTTTACCTCCTATCTGATAGTTGTGTCTCCATTGCCATCATGGTACCATCTTTTCAACAATACATATTATTTTATCCTTACTTACCGTATGCTTCATCAAAGCTATAAATCCCACATTATTATTTTGTATAAACACCTGCAGTTCCTTCTTCTTATAGCCTGGTTAAGCCCTTACATTCCAGGACACCAATCTCATTGACAAAAATTGGTTTTTCCTAGGCAACCAGTGCCTATTACTTCCGTGCTCTCCATTCCTACTTACTTCTTTTTCCACCTCTCCTAGTAGTGGACTAAAGACATTATTAGTTGCTAGTCTTGGGGACAATGTTTGTGCCCTAACTGGCGATCCCCTTACAGTGTTCAACCAATCTCTCATACTCGTTGTAGTTTGTGAGCTACTAGCAATATCTCTTGCTCTGGTTGTTGATTTAGTTGCTTTGTTTGGTCCTGTCGTCCTCTTTATCGCATTATTATCCCCCTTGGTTAACACCTAATTTTCTTTGGGTCACTGCTGCTTATTCTAGACCTGTTATATGGGCTTTTTCACCTCTACTTTCTTCTTCACAGGTTCCTCAGGGCATTCATGACCAATCTATAAACACTTAGAGTAGAATAGAGGTTTCCAATCAAATTCTATGTCTTGCTCAAATATATTTCCATTAGGATCCTCAACTAAAATTCTAGAATAGGAAATTTGATTGACATTTGAGGTGAACTTGTCTACATAGATTGGTCTACCAATGGTACTACCAATTCGACTCAGTGAATCCTTTCCCTAGTAGCTCAAAGGCAAATTAGGAAGTCGAATCCATAGAGGAATAATGCACAGTACCTCATCTTTAAAATTGAACTTAAGGCTCCATCTTTTTACTATGATAGGTCGAGTATTCAACATATATAAACCATAGTACACTTTAGCATCAAATTCCTCCATACTAGCAAACCTTATGAGAAAGTATCCATTGTTGTGGTAGTAGATCTCTGGCTTGGTAGTTGTTTTCCCCTTAGCCACCAGGAATCTTTTAATAGCTCTTATGGAAGGAGAGTCACGTACAACATACATTACCACAGAACTTTGCCATTTGTTTGTTTCAAACTCTACTTCCTCTTTGGCTAGCTGTGTTACCTTTCCCCCTTGCATCATTACTAGTGGAACATAGCAAAGGTGTATACCCTTTGCTGCTAGTCAATTTGAAGTAAACAAGCTAGCCTAGCTTTATTCTTCTGCCGACTATGGTTATGAAGCCATAATCGGCTCCATCTTATTTGGGCATGTAGATACAGATGTTTTAGTATCCTATATATATCCAGTTTGCTCTGTCACCTCCATTAAGATCTCCATCCCCGAAATTAGTGTTGGAATTTTGAGGGGCTTACCAGCCTTACCTGCTAATCTGGAGTAGCCCACATCATCCTGCATTTGCCTTGCTAGAGATTCCCAAATTGTGCTTATTACAGTTTTCCCTTTCTCCTTGTCAACTTTACCATGTTCGCTTGAAGATCTAGGACTAGAAATCGCTTTTGTTGCACTTCCTACTAGCCAATTATTCATTACCGTCATTATTATTTTGTCCAAATTCCATCATAGTGCCATTTTCTTACCTCTCCCTTTACCTCGAGCCATTTTCTAGTGGCACAATTTACGTGTGCCAAGGGGAGGATGAATCTATAAAGAGAAAAAATCATGAGATTAAGCGACCTATATATTAAAATTAATATTAAAAAGCATAAAAACTATTAGAGAGAAAATCTCTCCCGAAACAAGACTTTTTTAAATGACTACACTATGGATGCTACTGTGTTGTAGTTGAAAAGAAAGGATCTTCAATTTATAGAAGTCCCAAACTTGTCTTCCAAGCAAGAATAAACCAAATGTGGAAGAGATCTTTCCTAACAAGTAAATGTTTTCCACTAAGACAGGTAATTCTAATTATGATAGAAAATCAGGTAAATTAGGAAATTCAGGGCAAATCTTAACAGAGTATTGAGGCAAATATGGACTTCTCTAAGAGGTTAGCCTCCATTATACCTCTTGTGAAAGAATTCCTTCCAAATAAAATATTCTTCTTTCCAACGAGTTGGCTTAGATAAAAACAAGTGATTAAAGAAGAATAAAACTTGATGCTCAAGAAAATATTATCTTGCTCTTGTATTATTGGGAATCATAAGATCTTACAAATGTGTGTAGTGCATTTATAAGTTATAACAGTGAGGCATCATTCAATAAAAACGTTCCAACTGAGCCCTAAAGTACCAGAACAAATGATAGAGGGCCAAGTAGTAATGTCGTTAGTGATGCCACCTAATATTCCTGCAATGCTAAGGTTTGTATGGGCTCGCTCGCCTACCTGAGCCTTCTGGCACTTTCTCCCCTCTTGTCTCTTTGTCCATGCCGCCGGTGCTCTAACCCTCTTCTCGCCTTTAGTGTGTATTTAGTCTTTCCTCTCTAGAGGATATTTCTTCGAAGGCCCCACCTCCTTGGGCCTTCCTTGATCTTTTCCTAGTTTCATGTGTACTCGACTGATTCTACCTCATACAGATAGTCCCTCCATCTTTTAGCTATGATTTTAGACATGGTCGAGAGATAGAAAGAGAAAAAATTATGTGATACTCAGTAGCTCATTCCCTCGAGAACAGGTAGGGCTACAAATATTACTTTCTCAACCCTTCCTGCCATGTGTTTGATTTGTTTATAGTGCACCACTCTAGGTAGTTTTTGAATATTCTTATATGAATCAGGGATTAACAACCGTCTATATTCTTTATGCTTTACCTACAAAATCCATCATGAAATTCCTTCAGCCCCATAGATTCCTAAAGTTGTTTGGCTCTCCTTCTCATAATCGCCATGTCTTCTTCACCTTCAGGATTTGCCAACCTTTCTTCTTTTGGGAGTAATTTTGTCACACCCCGAATCCCAACGAGGCGTGATTGGCACCCGAAGACGATAAGGCCCGAGAGAACCAATCTTTGCTTATGTACGTTCATATGCATGCAAAGAAATACCATTATCACATAAGAACTTGTCATGCTAACTCAAAATTTATGAAACCTGTGCTAAATATATACATATGTAAAACTTGGCCGACAGAGCCATCAAGTCATCATGGACACACACCTCTTACATTTGTCTTCCCACAACTGTCTACAAATCCTCTACAGATGCATGACTATGTCTCTACAATATTTACATAATACCAAAACCTAGTGTTCACGTGTGACTTGGGAAGCCCCGAAGCAACTGGAGCTCACGAAAGACCTGTATATGATCCGCAGCCTACTGAAGAGGTCTACTAATGCCTGCACCTGCAACATGTAAGGTAAGTCCCCAAGAGGGGTCAGTACGAAGATGTACTGAGTATGTAAGGCCATAAGACAACTGTATCAATACATATGAACTTCAATGGAAATAACTATAAGAGAAAACTCTATATGTGGAATGATGTACAATTCTTCTGTTATTGTCATTTATGCTCACTCATACATAATAACAAAAACCATGGAATCAATATAAGAGAAATATCTAATGTGAATAAACTCTCTTTCTGTATGTGGGGAACCATGTATGTTACGTTCTTTACTTCTCTTGCTTTCATATTTATTCATCTTTATTGTTCTACCCATGCTAGGCTATTTTGTAGCCCCTGGGATGAGATGAACCCATGCTAGGTACTTTGACCCCTGGGATGTCATATGAACCTATGCTAGGCTTTCGTGTCGCCCCTGGTATGTCATTAACCCATGCTAGGCTTATCGCCCCTGGGATGTTATGCTATGTGAACCCATGCTAGGCTTTCGTGTCGCCCCTAGGATGTCATTAACCCATGCTAGGTTTATCACCCCTAGGATGTTATTGGGATCGACCCATGCTAGGTATTTCACCCCTGGGATACCACCCATTAAACATTACATTCTTTCTTTCATTACTCTTTCTTTCATTCTATGAGGGATACCTTGATAATGGAAACATTCTTGAAACTTGAAACACAACATACATTACTTCACATATTAACTCTTGTAAGATTGATATCTCTTCTTGTAGGGAATAGGTACATTAACTTGTCCATTACATCTTTCATTACTTTTGAGAGGTTGGTACTTTTACTTGTGAGAAATTGGTACAAAGATAAACATAATATTCTTGGACTTTGGAACAAGACATGATTGGAACAATGCTTTTCAAACTAAACAAGCTCTCTTTACCTCATTACTCTTGTTGAGATAGTTCTCTTAGAAACTACAACAACATGTCAACTTAAGAACTTCCGTCCATAAATAAGAGATAAGTGGATCATAATTCATCTAGGAGTACAACACATATGAATGACAATATAAATATCAACCTTAGTTGGAATACTATAGAACTCCTTTGGAATAGAACACTTTTGGAACCTTAGGATAATGATCACTAAATACGATACATGTGGATATCAACTGCTCACCAACTGAGATGCAATACCTTAGAACATTTGAAACTCTTGACATATTATCCAATGAACGTGAGTCAACCAATGAACATGAGTCATATGATTCACCATTGACCAATGAATAAGGAATATATGGGTAACTCTATCCAACTCTCGAATACGGAATACCTTAGAGTATTTCGGAATCGAATGAGTACTATGACAATGTGAACACCATATGTTGCAGAAAGATATAGAGAAGTCACCTTACATACCTTTGCGTCTCACTATGAATACACAAGCTTATATGGAAATACAATAGTCCAGCTCTTTCCTTACGCCTCACTCTACATCACAAGTACATAACGAAACTTATATTAGCAACCAACTACCTTACAAGTGCACAAGATGACCATGAATCACATAGTTACTTTAGAACGTCATTTCACCTTCTTAAAATGTCATTTATCGCATCAACATGCCAACACTACCATAACATCCCACTCATTGACCAAGATTTCATACAACAATAGCATTTCGCATCACACTTACCCTTTATGCTCTCTCTTTAGCATTCCGTCACAATTACCCTATCAAATTGTCTTGTAAAAACTTATGAACAATAATACATACTTAACATATTCCAAAATTCCTCCATACGACACTTTAAATTCATTAAAACGACCTCACAAGTTGATAATTACATCCATGAAGGGTATAGGGGTTTCGGGGGGCCAAAGGGATGCAAAAACAAGCAATTCGGAGTTCTGGGACGATCCACTAAGCCAACTGCACCGGAAGGTGGATGAATTGTGTCCGCAGGTGAACTTTGGCAGTATCCATAGGCACCTGCGTTGGCACCTGCGCCCGCAGGTGCTTCGTCTGCGAGGGCGGGTGCCCGTTTCGGCCAAAAAGGGTCTCTTTTGATTCTTTTAATGCAATGAATGGTCCATGATCATAACCAAACTTATTTTGACATATTTTTGATCATATTAAACACCAAAATTCATCCATGGTCTCACAACACACATAACAACACCAAAACGACACTTTACGGTCAATACGTCACCAAAACCATAACCAATTTCACAATAGAAATTTCAAACATTATACACCATGACAAAACAAGGAAATGATATAATCACATCTCACATGTTAATATTAACTCCATCATGTTCACTTCCTTTAAGACCACAAGTCCATGCTCAAGTTTACAAGGCAAAATCATCCTCCGATTTAGCAAACACAAGTTGTTTTACACATAGTGAACTTCTCACACTTCACCAACATAACCAACATGATATAAACCATCTCCCATGCATAAAATATATTAAACCATAATAATAAACACTTACCAATACTCACCAAGTGATGATCTTTGGCCAAAAGGATGAGAGCTTAGGGTTTGTGGAAATATTGAGAAAATTCTAGAAAGGCATGGGTGTCCAAATGAATAAAAATCTGATTTTTGGCTCTATTTATAGCCCCTTTTAGTCTCTGTTTATCCAAACACTTGTTACACTAATAATGTAGGGACTTGTTCTTGCAAGAATGGGTCATTATGCCCTTTTTGGGCCATGTCTTTATGCCAATTTTTGGCCTCATTTAGCTCATTAACAATTTGTTAATGGAGCCCACCAATTGAATGAATAATTCCTCATACATATATATATATATCCCTCAAGTCACTCTTATCCATCTCTTGGCATTAAATGCGTGGTTGATTAGTCAAATGGAAGATTGACTCATGTTTTGCCCCATTGGGCCAAGTCTTTATTATGATCTTTGGGCCTCATTTGGACCAATGGCTCAAGACTCATATAATCCCCAACAAATAATTGCAAATCTCTCATGTTTTCATTTTTCCCTAACTGTTACGGTTGTCAGCTAAACTCAGAAACGTACGGGGTGTTACACTTTGAAAGGTAGGAGAAACAAAAAGAGGGACCTAAATCCCCTAAACCCAATATTAACAATATTTTCCCTGGAGTTTTCTAGTTTAAAGACAACTTTAAGATTCTTCCAATTAATTCCTTCTAGCTAAAAGATTGGGCCATAGGCAATTTTTCCTTTCTTATAAAAGAGAGTTATATCCCCACAATCTGGTTGGATTGTGATTGGCTTGAAGATAATTTTTAGGTCCTAGTTCCCCAGGGATCTGAGAGCATCTCCTCCTCTAAGCCTGACCAATTATTAGTTCACACTTACCCTTTTACTGCAGGTCTAAGCAATCCTATTGATGAAGTTATTATTTTCTTCTGCTCAACTTTCAAGTTATGCCTAGGACAACTTGTGCCCAGAGTCTGGAGAATTATAGCATACCTTCGAGTTCTAGCTCAGGAGGTTGGTCAACCTTTTACCCTAACCCAACTTATGCTTTTTTTTATTGCCTAGGATTGTTCGTCTAGAGATTTAAGAAGGTGAAACCCTAAGCTATCTAGTTGGTGTAAATCTTTAGCTATCCCTTGTCTTTCCATGGATTGTCCATAAGTGCTCGCCATTTCCTTACAACTTAACGCATCAACTACTTTATTTTCTTTCCCTAGATGATATAAAATATTAATATTATAATTTCTTAATAGCTCAAGCCAACTCCGTTGCCTCAGATTCAGGTCCTTCTGCTTAAAAATATATTACAAACTCTTACGGTCAGTGTATGTGTCAACATGCATCCCATACAATTTCACGACCCAAAAACTAGGTCATGATGGCACTTATCGTGGCCCAACCTTGATAAGTAAGTCAATCACCCAAAAGGAAAAAAATAAATTCTCAACAAGAACAGTAATCATAAGGCGAGACTTCTAGGACTAAGTCAGGCCAACACAAAAGATAAATAAAGCGTAAGTCTGAAAGAAATAACATAAAATCCCCAAAATATGGTGTCATAAGTGTAAAGCATCTAATACATCATCCAAATAAAGGAAGGGTACAATGTCTGTCTCCAAAAATAAGCAAAGACATAATAAAGGTAAGAGGAGTTCCAAAAGTCAACTCTGGTCCCTAGAGCAACCCAGTACCTCGATCACTGTCTCTGAAAAACATGACCATCCACCGTAAGTCGTACTCAAACTAGGATCTGCACCAAAAAGGCACAGTAGGGGTGAGTATGGTCCACTTGTACTCAGTAGGTATCATAGGCCAATTGAGCAAAGCAGAAAATAATATAAGTAAAGAAAACTACGAGCAAGTCACCTGCAAACAAAATATTTCCAAGTGATAGCTCACACCATCTCCACTAACAGTTCTAATATAAACACTAAAACCAAATAGCACAAATATACACGAAGAGTATAAGAAAACTAAACATAAGTCAAGGGAAACTGAAGAATCATGAAAGATACATATGTAATGCAATGCAATGATGATGGAATGAATAGTGAAATTCATCGCATGACTTTCTGTATACACCTACTAAGCTCGCAGCTCCCAAGATAGGACCCATGGGGGTTTGCAACCCATATACTAAATCTCAAATCTCAACCCACCTTTTCGACTCATGTTCACAGAGAAGGTTTTTATAAAATATCTTATTTGCTTTCAAAAATAGTGTTCCTCAATGGTACTGTTATCTCATGAATGTATATGTATGGAATGAGGATGTAATGCTCACAATCAAATCAGTATGAAGATATCCAATTAATTCAATATGTATATAAGTGAGCCCAGAAATCAACTCAATATGTCAACAATTCATGATATCAACTCTAGTTAGTCACTATCGAAATAAATATGTATATAAGACATCATTAATATCATATCAAACCCTAACTCGGGCATTTCTATCATGATAAAGGCAATCAATGCTCAATAAGGCCTATAATAATAATTCAGGCCCCCGTAGGGAATTATATCTAGAATAAAGACATTTAAATACACAAAGAAGGTCAATGATGTCAAATAAAGCCCCCACTCGGGCAACACGCAATACATAATACTACAAATCAACAACAACGAGAAAATAAGCCCCCACACGAGCATCACACAATATATATCTAACTCAAACACAGTACTCATAGTTATTTTCCCTAACCTATAGCATACTTTACTTATTTATTTACTACCCAACCCAGTCTGAAGAAAGTTAAGCCATAATCCACCTCGAAATGACAAAATTAGAGCCTAAAGTCCTTTAACACAGTGCTTTCTCCTTTCAAAAAAGTCTTCAAATAAACTACAACAATTAAATATAGCATTTACGCATTAAGAAAAAGCTAATGATATCCATATTGACAATATTTGAGTCGGGTCCAAAATAGGTTCGAAAAATGAGTTCTAAAATGAAAGGGGTAAAACTAAATATATTTTTTTAGAAATACATTCCCCAAGGTTAAAGGAATCTACAGTTGAAAATCCATGCAAAAATGAGTTAAAAATGAGGTCCAAATCGAAGAAAAATCATTTTTAAGCTTTACAGGTAAAAACCTCAAAATCCCTCTTAAAAATCATGATTAAAAGGTGTTTTTGAAGATGTAATAAATGGTACATAATGTGAATAAGAGTTTAGAGGTTACCCACATGAAACACGATGAAGAAACCCTCAAAAATTGCTTTTTTCGAAGCTTGGAGGTCCAAAAATGGAAGAAATTCGCAAAAAATGGGGTATTTATACTTTTCTGTGAACAGTGCCTCGCGCACGTGGTCAACCCTTCACATTGACGAGGTTAAAATTTGACCGACCAAAGGTTTGGCCTTCATGTTCGCAGCCAAGGCTTCGCATTCACGACAGCCCTATCTCGTTCGGGAAGAGGACTCGACCTGACCCCGGACCCCATTTGTTCTTTGTGATTGCAGCTCTCTCCTCGCAATTATGATGAAGGAACTCATCCTTCTCTGCTTTTGCGGCCAGAGGCCCACGTTTGCAAAAAGGAGGTACCTGTACCAGATATTGTTGCGACCCAGTTAGACACGCAAGTGTACGTGATCGTTCAAGTAATAAAGTGGCCCTTTCGAGCCGGATGTCGAACCCACATGGAATTGTCGTTTAACTATTCACTAGACTAAACTAGTTCTTGATTATTTATTTAAGCGGTGGAATATAGAGATATGATGGGTATAAAGTATAAAATAACTATGAATTAAACTAACATAATTAACTTGGGGTATAAACAATGGCAAGTTGAATTCCCAGGGTCAAGGCATCCCGAACGTCATCTCTAGCACATAAATATTAATGGTTTAAGTAAATTGAGTTGTCTATCGTGGTTATTGATCACGAGGTTGATAATATGATTATATTTGTCTCCAAACTATAACCTTCTATTAGAAATTGGAAACCTAACTACATCGTTGAGCTGGGATAGATTTAACCAATTTTAACGCCTTTAAGCTATCTTCCCGTATTTGAACAAGCACGGCGAATTAGGTACCTCTCGGTCCGAACTGCATATCAATCTCTTGGAATCGCTTCCTCGAGTAAAGATCACGCTCCTTATATACCACGTTCTATCTCTCAATTTCTCTCTCGAGCTCCTCTCAAGACAATAGATTTATTCCAATGCTAATTAAGCATTAAAATAGTAAAATCAAGAATATAAGAATAACCAATAAATTGATAAACTTCAGCAAAAAAAAAAATATTCAACTCACGATATTCATGTTCGCAGCCTCAACCCCAAGAATAAGCGATTTTAGTCACTCATGGCTTGATTTAACATAAATTGATAAAAATTATAAAAAAGAAATAAAAATAAAAAGGAAAAAGAATTAAACCTAATTTGGATGCCAAAATCCCCCAAGAGTAGTCCTACCAAGATGGAATTATGATACAATAACCCAAGAGCCCTATTTATAGGCCGGAAATCGGGGCAGAAATTTGCCAAAAAATGGCCCGGCGCGCCTGGGACTTAGGCAAATTTCTGCCTTTGAAAAGGTGTGCCTGAGCAGCCAAGCACGCTGCCTGGCACACCCCTCTTCTGTCCATGCCATCAAAAATTCTGTCAAAAGCGGTCCGGCACGCTGCCTGGCGCGCCAGACCCTTAAACTCCAATTTTCTTCCTTTCTTTGACTTTTCTTCGCTGATTTGGTTGGATTCTTCAAGTTCAAATCTTTGGATTGCCTCTTATCTTCAATATCCTTCGCGCGTAAGTCCTTCAAGCCTCACTTTTCACTCCAAAAAGTCGCAAATTCCACCTACAAGGGTCTAATCACATTTATTAGCACAATATCAAATATTCCATCAAACTAATATAAAATACATACTTATTGCTCTCAAAACTAAGGTAAACATGGGTCAAAGTCGGTAATAAGGCATATGAATACGCCTTAGATCAGATATCAACAAAAATACTGATTTGCATGGTTTCCAAAGTCTCTGAACGAACCCTCGGGATTTGTTTGGGACTCCACAGAAATAAACTATTTATACTACCAAGCTATTTTCAATGTCTCGGACTCAATGGGGACATGAAATTTTTGAAAAAAGATCTTTTTCAGTAAATTAACCACCGGGACCCCCTTTTCACTATTTTCTGAACGAAGGGTCGAAATGTAAAATAAATGTTCTGAACCTAAACCAACCCCACTACTAACCCAAAATTTATATTCTAGAATTGATATTACAAATCTAATGGAACTGTCCAAATCACCAACCGACACTCAAAACATCAACTGTTGACCGAAGTCAACTATAGAACTTTCAAAGCCTAAAAAAACCACAAACTCACCCAAATCATTCTCGATTGCATCGAGAACCTTGACAACCATCCCCACACCCCAAAATCAACATGTATCAACTATGGGGAAGGGTAAAATGGTCAAAACACATAAAAAGAAAGATTTCACAAAACAGGTCATTACATACAATTAGTGGCGTCATATCTTTAAAGCACATACAACTGCTGCTAGCTCAAGATCATGTGTTGGATAATTTTTCTTATATGGCCGCAACTATCTTAAGGCATAAGCTAATACTTTACCATGCTACATCTATATACATCCTAATTCCACTCCTGAAGCATCATAATACATAGCATACCCTTCCAACATCTATATGCATCCTAAGTCCACTTCTGAAGCATCATAATACACAGTATACCCTTTTGTGCCTTTTGGAAGTACCAATATGGGTGTATAAGTCAACTTATTCTTCAGATCTTGGAAACTTCTTGCACATGCGTCATTCCATTGAAACTTGATTGTTTTGTGTGTTAGCTTTATTAAAGGTGCAGAAATGGAAGAAAATTCTTCAACAAACCTTCTATAATAACTTTTCAACCCAAGGAAACTATGAACCTCTGTAGGTGTTATAGGTCTTGGCCAGTTCTTCACGACATCTATCTTTTAAGTATCAACCCTTATTCCTTCATTGGATATAATATGACCCAAGAATGACATAGATTTTGATCAAAACTCACATTTAGAGAACTTTGAATATAACTTACGATTATGAAGAATCTGTAACACTTTCCGTAAGTGACTAGCATGGTCCTCTTTTGATCTTCAATAAACCAAAATATCATCTATAAATACTATCACGAACACATCTAAGAGTGGCTTGAACACCCTGTTCATCAAATCCATAAAAATTGTTGGTGCATTTGTTAGCCCAAATGACATAACTAAAACCTCATAATGATCGTACCATGTTTGAAAAGTTGTCTTGGGTATATCTTTCTCTTTGACCCTCACTTGGTGATAACCCGACCTCAAGTCAATCTTTGAGAAACACTTAGCACCCTGTAACTTATCAAATAAATCATCAATTCTCGGAAGGGTATATTTGTTCTTAATATCATCTTATATAGTGCCGGTAGTCAATACACATTCTCAACGAGCCTTATTTACTACCTATAAATAACACTGGTGCACCCTAAGAGGACATACTAGGCCTTATGAATCCTTTTCTAACAAGTCTTTTAATTTCTCCCTCAACTCTAGTAATTCTGTTGGGGCCATTCTATACGAAGGAATGGAGAAAGGCTGAGTACATGTAATTACATCACTACCAAACTCTATTTCTTATTTTGGAAGCAAATCTGGAAGATCTTTGGGAAATACATTAGGAAATTCATTTACCACTAGAACGGATAAAAGTGTTAGTGGCTCCGCATCTATATCTTTCAATCTCACTAGATGACATATGTACCCTTTGAAAATCATTTTATTTGGCTTAATATAAGAAATAAATTTACCTCTTGGTGCCCCAATATTATCCCTCCATTCAAGGACTGCCTCTTTTGGAAAATAGAAATACACTCTCTTAGTTCGGCTATCTATTGTGGCATAACAAAAAGCCAACCAGTCCATACCTATTATAATATCAAAATCTACCATTTCTATCTCAACAAGTTCATCCAATGTATCACGACCACAAATAGTTATTATGTAATTATGATACACTCTTTGTAATTGGACTAGCTTATCCTTGACCAGCAACTATACGAGTCAATAATTAGATTGTATTTTTTAAATCTTTCTTAGTAGAGTTAATAGGTGGTTCTGAGGGTGTTGTTCTCCTCCCTAGATCTTTAGGAGATGAAGGAGTAGAAGAAATATTTGATGGAAACTCATCTTGAGACTCACTTTGATTAGCACGTCTAGGTGGTGACTTATTGGTCCCTTCTCTGGAAGCCACATCTACCTGCTTACTTGTATTCTTACTCCTTCTTGTAATCAAAATCTTTACTATAATAAAAAAAACATAATCAAAGGTTAAATATGACTCCACCTACAACATTGGCTCTATTGCACGATTTAAGAAATGAAGAAAAATAGACAACTCCTAAATGTCCCATAACCTCTTATTTATAGATGTGGTGCACAATACACCCATAAGCAAGACTCTATATAGACACAACTTTATAAATGTAACACCCCGTACGTTTCTGAGTCTAGCTGACTACCGTAATATTGATGGAGATAATGAAACATGAGAGATTTGATGTTTTATACATTAATTTGTGGGCATTAATAAGTCTTGTATTATTGGGCCCAAAAATGAAGCCCAAAATTAACAAGAAGACATGGCCCAACATGGAAAATTTGACCCATTCTTCCAATATTGGTCCATTTGACCAACCAACTATGCATTTAATGCTACGAAGGGATAAGAGTGACTTGAGGGACTATAAAAAGTAAGAAAATCAGATTTTTTATTCATTTGGACTCTCATAACATTTTCTAGACTTTTCCACAATTATCTTTTTGCCTCTCAAGAACCCCAAGTCATTCCTTGGGCCAAAATCATCAATTTGTAAGACTTGGTAAGTGTTTATTATGATGGATTAATATATTTTATACATAATATATGGTGTATATTATGTTGGTTATGTTGGTGGAGTATTGAGAAGTTCACTATGTGTGAAGTGTGCATGTTTGCTAAATCGGAGGATGGTTTTGTCTTGTAACCTTGAATATGTACTTGTGGTCTTGAAGGAAGTGAACTTTCTGGATTCAATATTGTCATGTGATATGTTATCATAGTCTTCCCTTGTTTGGTCATGGTGTATAATGTTTGGAATTTCTATTGTGAAATTGGTTATGGTTTTGGTAGCGTATTGACCGTAAAGTGTAGTTTTGGGTGTTGTTATGTATGTTGTGAGACCATGGCTGGTTTTTGGTAGTAAATATGGTCAAAATATGTCAAAATAAGTTTATTTATGATCATGGACCATTCATTGCATAAAAAGACCCCAAAAAGACCATTTCGGACCAAAACGGGCATCCGCCCCCGCAGACGGAGGCACCTACGGGCGCAGATGCCAATGCAGATGCCTCTGGCTGCTGCCAAAGGGCATCTGCACGCACACCTCAGTCACCTGTGGGCGCAGGTGGCAGCGTAGGTCAGCCTCCAGGTCCGGTTTGTATGTTTTTGTATCTAGTTGATCCCCGAAAGCCCTGATACCCTTTATGGATATAATTAGCAACTTGTGATATGGTTTTAATGACTTTAAAGTGTCGTATGGAGGTATGTTGGACTGTATTAAGTGGGTATTATTGGTCATATGTTTTTATGAGGCCAATTTGATAAGAATAAATATGACGGAATGATAATGAGAGAGCGTAAAGGGTAAGTGTGGTGTGAAATGATATTGATGTATGATATTTTGGTCAATGTGTGTAATGTTATGGTGTTATTGATATTATAATGCAGTGGATTGTGTTGTAAGGGGTGAAATGAAGTTATGAGGCAGTCATATAGTTCATTGTTGTTTTGTACACTTGTACGGTGAATAGTTGTTAACGAGAATTCCATTATGGATTTGTATTGTAGAGTGAAACATAAGGAAGAAGCTGGACTGTTGTGTTCATATATAGACTAGTGTACTCATACTTAGAAGTGAAGGTATGTAAGATTACTTTGTCCGTATCCTTCTGCAGCATGTATGTTAACATTGTCATAGTACTCATTCGACTCTGAAATGCTCTAAGGTATTTTGTATCCGATAGTTGGATAGTGTTACTCATATGTTCCTTACTCACTGGTAAATGGTGAATCATGTGACTCATGTTCATTGGTTGGCTCATGTTCATTAACTAATATGTCAAAAGTCTCAAAGTGTTATAGTTCAAAAGGGGTTCTATAGTATTCTAACTAAGGCCGACATATATTGTTATTCATATGTGTCCTACTCGTAGATGATTGATGATTCACTTATCTCTTATTAATTGATTGAATTTCCTAAGCTGTCATGATGTTGTAAGTTCTAAGAGAACTATCTCAACGATAGTAATGAGGTAAAGAGAGCTTGTTGAGTTTGAATAGCATTGTTCCAATCATGTCATGTTCCAAAGTCCTATAGTATGATGATTATTTCTTGTACCAATCTTTCATAAGTAAAAGTACCAATCTCATAAGAGTAATAAGAGAGGCGGTGTGCAAGTTAGTATAATTAGTCCTCATAAGTGAAGATGTCAATCTCACAAGGTAAAGGAGTGAAGTGAGATGTCTATGTAAGTGTGTGCTCTTGTAATGTCATGATCTCTAATGTGTCGCTCTCATAACTATGTAAAGGGTTTAAGATTGTAAAGAAGAAATGCTTACGTGGTTGATATATGTTTCATTGAGTGCGGATCGAACATCTAAGGGTATAAGTTCAAGATGGAATAATCCCAATATTATGCTTGACTATTTATTATAACCCACCATGAGAGTGGATGTATGTTAACCCACCATGAGAGTGGATGTATGTTAACCCACCATGAGAGTGGATGTATGCTAACCCACCATGAGAGTGGATGTAGGTTAAACCACCAATAGAGTGGATGTACGTTAATAGAGAGGATGTACGTTAATAGAGTGGATGCACGTTATATTATTAAACCACCGATAGAATAGATGTATGTTATATTGTTACCCCACCACTAGAGTGGATGTATGTGGATGAATGTTATTCTTTTACAACCTACAAACCAAGTAGATGAATAATAGTGGTAATGAATATAGAAGCAAGAAAAAAATCTCATGCATATAGAAGAATCTATTGGAGGCAAGTCTCTTGAGTGAAAGTAATTTTCCCTTGAAGGAGAGTAATTATAAAAGATATTATATAAAATGATGGTTTATCCACATTGGCTATTCTCTCATATTTCATTCTATTGATATTCTCATGTATGATGCTATTTCTTATGAGCCTTACATACTCAATACATTCTTCGTACTGACCCCCTCGGGGGATTAACTTACATGTTGCAGGTGCAGGCATTAGTAGACCTCCTCAGTAGGCTGCGGATCATATACAGATCTTTGGTGAGCTCTAGTTGCTTCGGGGCTTCCCAAGTCACATGTGTACACTAGGTTTTGGTATTATGTAAATATTGTATAGACATGATCATGTATCTGTAGAGGCTTTGTAGACAGTTGTGGGAAGACAAATGTAAGAGGTGTATGTCCATGATGACTTGATGGCCCTGTCGGCAAGTTTCACATATGTATCTATTTAGCACATGTTTCATGAATTCCGTTATTAGCATGATAAGTTCTTACGTGATAAGGGTATTTTTTATGGCATGCATATGAACGAACATAAGCAAAGATTGGTTCTCTCGGGCCTCATCGGCTTTGGGTTCCAATCACGCCTCGTTGGAACTCGGGGTGTGACAATAAACTCCTGACCTGTTATAATACCACTTTTGTCACACCTCAAATTCTATTGAGATGGATAGTCACTCGACGTCCTAAAGACTCGAAAGAACCTACTTATAACCTATGCAATCCATGCGTATAACTATGTTAGTCATGAAGCTTCAAAAATATAAATATAGACTATAGTGATTATAAAATACCAATAAAGAGATAAGCCCAAAACATATAATTACTTGTTTGTTGAGGCTACAACTATTAGGAGACCAAACATAACTGTACTTTATACATTAATCAATAAAGCCTATATAAGATTGACAAACTTGGTCTCCATTGGGACAGGACACGCCTTACTCTTAACTACTATACAATACCAAAATACATATACCAAAGACTCAATAAAGCTCTGAATCAACCTGGAGCTCACCAACTACAGTTGAGTGTCCTATGCTCCTGCTAGGGAGGTCTAACAGCTAAAGTACTTGTACCTTCAGCATGAAACATAGTATCCCCTATGAGGGACGTGGTATGAAAGAAAGTACTAAGTGTGTAAGGCTTAAAGTAACCATATGTAAGATAAGAGCTCAAATGAAATCAGGTGCCAATGTGTAAATGGATAAGGATGAGAGACCACCTTTGCTTACACTTGTGGTATCATGTACATTACATTTATTTCTTTACTTTTCTTTGCTTTATAAACCTTGTGAGCCATGTAATACAAGTGACCAACTGATCAGTGATAAGAGAGGATGCCCCATGCTAGGCATTTTTTCCCCTGGGATACTATCCTCATAAATATACAAATTGGGATTGACTCATGCTAGGCTTTTGCCCTTGAGCTGCCACCCATAAATACATAAATCAGGATCGTCCCATGCTAGGCTTTAACCCCTGAGCTTCCACCCATATATACATATTCACTTTGCGTCATTTCTTAAACCTTTGAGATTGTTATTTGGGTGGTCATGGTTTATTGAGCTTTGGAACTATGGACTAGTAGTAAGAGACATATGAATATATATTTAAGGCAGTAACCATGATATAGAAACCAAATGTAACATCAAGGTGGCACTTAGGAACTTATATGAATCAATGAACCTTATTTTACTTAGAGGAAGACTCATAAAACTAACTTATTGTTGAGAATATCATTTCATATTAGCACTTAGGAGAACAAACACATAGATTTAGAGAAATAAACACATATTAAAGTAGGTCGACATTCTAAGGAGTGGGTAAAATATCTTTAGCTACATTGAAGATCATACGTTGTCACCTTTACTAGAAAGGACACTTAGGAAGGTCACTTTGTTAGCAGAAACACAAGTATGAGATTTCATGTCAAAGAATGTGGAATCGAATAGTCTTACATACCTTCTTCATATTTTCTATCCAATAAAACTACCACATTTCAACATCCATTTTAAGGCATTGATGTACAATAAAATAAGTGGTAAAGCTATATTAATAGCCAATCGATCAATTTAGGCTAGTTGATTACACCAAAATAGTAGTCGGATAGTAGCCCTTAAATAAATGGTATATCACCACCCCCTCCATTTTCACATCAATGCATCCCATACACAACCATCCTATAGGATTAGCTACAACCTCCCAACACAATACCTCCAAAATAGCCATTAAATAGTCCCAAAATTCTTTAGCATAAAAGGAGAATATTGAACTCAAGAAATTCAATCACCTTTCCATGAGTTTCTTAACAAAAATACATACATAATTCTCCACCTGTACATGTATATAGAAAGAGATAGAAATTGGGCAGTAGTCTTACCTTACTTTTTGGAAATTTGTTCTCTTAACATGTGTTTCTTTAGGATCCGGATTCCTTCACACATAAACCAAAGAAGAAAAAAAGAAAATCTCTTAATAACCAAGGGAGGTGGAACTACCAAGCTTAGAGAGAGTTGTCGTATGATTTAAACATAAAAATCATAATTCCTATAATATTCTTAAGCTAAGATCATGAAATACACTTACCTTTAGGTTGGAAGGAAAGGAAATCCCAAAAACTCTAATAGGAATTTTAGGGCTGTTGTAGAATCTAAGAGAGAACAAGAGAAAACTCAAACATTCTGCTTTTGTTTGCAAGTTAAAATAAGTCAAATGAGCTTATATTAAACCCTTTGAAGGGATCACCTTGTTTCCAACATTTTTGGCTCATTTGGGCCATAATTTTTCAAGTAGGTGATGCACCAACTTGACCATTTTACATGGTCCTTGTGGACTTAAACTTATCGGTCCTTGACTGCCTATTCTTCTCCTTTTCTTTTACACTTAGTTTGGTCCAGAATTTCCAAGTAGGTGATGGTGTACTTAGCCCAATAAGCTGGTTAAAAGAGTCTTAGTAGGTGATGAACCTACTTAGTTCTTTAGGCTGGTCAATGAGTTAAAGTAGGTGATGCACCTACTAGCTTAATTAAGTCAAGCAAGTAGCTCACTTATTTTATTCTATATTCTATATGTTAGCCCCTTTACTTTAACTTAACACTCATAAGCACTTGGCCACTTCAAACCTTAAGGCAAAATACCACCTTACTATCTCGCGTAAAACACTTTCATCAAGGTTAACTTGGTCGTATACATACTGAAATATTTGGGTTGTTATAGTATCCTTTAAATCCATTTTAAACCATCACTAATTTCTTAAGAAACTTGGTATCTTGCCTATACAATGAGGCTACCTTAAGTTCCATATAAATAGAACTAGTATAAGTAGAATATGGGGGTGTTACGTTACCCTTATCCAAAACTAATAGGTTATTTTTTAAGTAGGAGGATACTCTTTTGGATGCTCGCATTCCGAGATGTCTGTATGCCCAGTGAAATGGGTTCGTTTATGTTTACTATTCCAACAATTCCTCATTCTGTCCTTTGACCTTTAAAGGTTAGTTTGAAAGCAGCATTCTCGAGGGTTCTCTCTCTCTCTCTCTCTCTCTCTCTCTCTCTCTCTCTCTCTGTCAAGTGAAATAAAAGAAATAAGTCATATTCTCATGAGGAACTCAACCATAGGGAAGAAAATCCCAATTTTGGAAGAGCCTAATCTTATAGGGATTCTTAATATTCACACTTTCAAAAATCCTATGGCTTCGGGTGCCAGGTCCAAAATTCCTCCCAAACCTTCTAATTCCTTCATATTAGGCAGAACTTCCCAGCGAATATTCAAAACTCAATACGGAGGTATTCCACCATATTATTAGTCCCTTATAAAACTCATTTTTTATCCCAACCCATCAGATTTGCAAGTTATTTGAGTCTATGATCTCTTTTGAGGATCAAAGTAAGATGGACATGATCTCAACTGGGTATCTTTGGAATGACTGTGTACATGCTGGCACCAATACATTACTCTTCTAATTCCTTCATATTGATCTTTTGGTTTCCATTATCCTTGATTTTGCAGCTTACCCTTTTGTCTATCGGTGTAGTTTACACAGAAGGATTAGAGTGAATATTATGGGAGTAGGGTGCTCTAAGAGACAAGAGTTAGAAGCTCCAAAAAGCTTTTATCTTACTTCCCCTTTACCTTAATCACCAACGAGGACTCAGAACCATTTTGCACTATCGCACCACTATCAAACCATTTTGCAAGCTCTTTCTTATCCTTTTCTACATGAGCAACACTTTTCATAGACAACCTGCTAAGAGCATCAACAACCACATTACCCTTACCCAAATGGTACAACACACTCATATCATAATCCTTAAGGATCTAAATCCATCTCTTCATTCTAAGATTTAACTCCTTCTAAGTGAAGACATACTGCAAGCTCTTATGATCTGTAAAAACATCAACATGCACTCGACAGAGATAATGGTGTCAAATTTTTAAAGCAAAAACTATAACTGCTTACTCAAGATCATGAGTCAGATAGCTCTTCTCATGAACCTTAAGATGTCTAGAAACATAGGCAATAACCTTACCATTACGCATCAAAACACAACCAAGTCCAACTCGAGACATATCATAGTACACCATGAAACCATTTTTACTCTCTAGCAGGTTCAAAACTGGAGAAGAAGTAAGCCAAGACTTCAGCTCTTAAAAGCACTTCTCACAAGCCTTGGACCACTAAAATTCAACCTTTTTCTGAGTCAGCCTAGTCAATGGGGATGAAATGGACAAAAAACCCTCTACAAACCTCATGTAATAATAGTTAAACCCAAGAAACTCCTGATATATAATGGAGCTATCAGTCTAGGCCAACTTTTAACTACGTCAATCTTCTGTAATTCAACCTATATCCCCTCACTAGAAATAACATGACCAAGGAAAGCAACTGACCTCAACTAGACTCACACTTAGAAAATTTTGCAAACAACTGTATATCTCTGAAGGTCCGAAGGATAATTATAAGATGGTTAGCATGTTCATCCTCACTACGAAAGTAAATCAAGATATCATCTATTAACACAATAACAAACATGTTGAGATACTGCTTGAACACCCTATTCACAAGGTCTATAAAAGCTGCAGGAGCATTGGTTCGGCCAAAATCATAATAAGAAACTCGTAATGCCCATACCAAGTTTGAAAAGCTATCTTGGGGATGTCACATTGTCTAACCTTAAACTGATGGTAACTCGACCTAAGATCAATCTTATAGAAACAAGTGGCACACTAAAGTTGGTCGAATAAGTCATCAATTCTAGAAATGACATATTTATTCTTAATTGTGACCTTGTTCAACTGATGGCAATCAATACATATTCTGAGGGAACCATCTTTATTACACACAGAGAGGATTGGAGCACCCCACGAGGAAACTCTAAGCCTAATAAATCCCTTATCTAAAAGATCATTCAACTACTCTTTGTGAAAATCTTTGGGAAAGACTTCTAGAACTGACTGAAGAGTTGGGGTCTAGCAAGTAGAATCATTAACCCGACTTCTAGAACTGACTGAAGAGTTGGGTCTAGCAAGTAGAATCATTAACCCTCAATAGATGATAGATATAGACCTTTGAAATCATTTTTTATTGCTTTGAGATATGAGATAAAATTACCCTTAGGTATTTCAAGACTACCTTTCTATTCTAAGATAGATTCATTAGGAAAGTGGAATTTAACAACTCTGGTTCTACAATCAACTAAGGTATAACAAGAATATAGCTAGTCCATACCTAGAATAATATAAAGTCTACCATATCTAATTCTACTAAATCAATTGTGGTGTCTATATGATTGATGAAACTAGGACAACTTTGATAAATTCTTCTAGCTACAACAGATTTTCCAACTAGAGTGGAAATAGAGAAGGGATGTAAGAGTTGTTCGGGATGGACTTTGAAATTTGCAGAAACAAAGAAGTGACAAAAGAAAATATAGCTCCAGGATATAACAAGGCATACACGTCAAGAGAGAATACTTTTACATACTAGAATGACATCGGGGGAAGTCTCATAATCCTGATGAGAAAACAAGGCATAGAAGTAATTTTGACTACCGCTTCCACTTGAAGTGGTGCTTTTCTAAACATTTCAACCTGATGAAGCTAATGATGAAGTATCCTGAGGTCTGTCACCCCCCATTTAATACCTAGTAGAGGGTCAATCCTTAAGCCTATGACCTATCTTACCATACCTAAAGCAACCATCCTTACCATACAAACACTCATCAGAATTATTCTTCCCACACGTGTTACAAGTAGGGTAAGCTATGAACCCTCTTGCAACACTATCCTGAGATTGCAAACCAAATATTCTAACTAGATGATCATACCTGGTCCTAGGTGTAAGCACACTGGCTGAAGATGGAGCTAGTTCAGATGACCTATTCTGAAAGGATGATCGATTTTCATTATCAGACCGCTGCTGATAAAACTCATTACCTGATGTTATGGATCTCTTATTATAAAACTCTTACCTATCCTTCAACTTATACTTCTAAACTTGATGAGCATGGATCATAAGTCTGGAAATATCCATATCCCCAATCAACATGGTTGTTTTACCCTCCTTGGCAGAAAGATGGGAAAGTCCAGAAACAAATAGACTTATCTTGTTTCTCATATCAGCTACCATATCCGGAGTATAACAAAATAACAGAGTGAACTTGAAGATGTACTCCCTCACATTTATAGAACATTGCTCTAGATTGAGGAACTCTTAATCTCTTGCCTCCCTCAACTCTCGGGGAAAGAAACACCCCAAGAAAGCTTGCTCAAACATAGCCCACTCTGGAGGTGCATCACCTCCACCCCTAACTTTTTTCCACTATTCAAACTAAATCCTAGCAACATCCTTAAGCTAGTAAGCATCAAGATCAACACTTTTAACATTATTCACACGTATCACACTAAAGATCCTCTGAACCTCATTAATACAGTTCACCGGATTCTCACCCAGCTTCGACCCAAAGAATTTAAGTGGATTCATCTTGAGAAACTCACAGATCCTAGTAGTGACTAGAACACTCTAAGGACCTGCAAGTGTTACTCCCTGATGATTAATTTGGATTTTCATAGTCTGAGTAAGCATTTGGATAGCAATACAAAACTCTATCAGCCTGAGGTAAGCATTTGGATAGCATTATGAAACTCAACTTAGTAATATCAGCCTGAGGTAGCACCTGAGAACTTTCATTCCTGGTCTGTCTTGGGCGTCCAATGGCTCTGCGTGGAGGTATAATCTGAAACACGTGCAAAATTGGAGTTAGAAAATATTCATACAGTTAAACTCTATCGCATAAACTTAAAGCATGAAAGAAAGGAAAGTATTTACTAAATGCTCTGTAGCCACCTCATTGTAAGTGAGGCACGCTTCATACTCACACCCACGTAAAGGACTCTATAGAACACAACTTTTTAGACATCGTAGGACTCTTGAACCTATTGCTCTGATACCAAGTTTGTCACAACCCAAGTCTACACCGTGGATACAACAAGGTATTTAAAGCCACTAATAGCCCCAAGCAAACCCTTGGCATAACATATCTAAGCATACTATGAGAAAAAAAGAAGAAGTTATAAACTAAAACCATAAGTGAAATAGAATTCAAAGACAAGTCTATTATAACTGAATACTAATGTCTAAAATCCTCTAAAACTGAGTAAACAATATGTTGGGACAAGGCCCCCAACTACCCATAAAACCAAGTCTAAAATTAACGAAAGAACAACTAAACTATATCCCTGAATGAGGAGGACTCACCAACTATTGAAGTATGAACTACTACTATCTAGCCACGAGCTTGAGAACAATCGCTCATACCTACATCAATGAAAATGCAGAAGAGGTATACGCTCAGTACAGAGATGGTACTGAGTAGGTAAGTACAAATCTAAATAAAATCATAAATATAATTTGAGGAGAAGATTAAAATGTGACTTTCATAAATATAAGTATCAATTGAGGGTAAAAGAAGTTAAAGACCATAAATAAGGATTTCAGGAAATAATACACATTTGAAACAATACTAGCTGAAATCATGTAGTGATCATATTAAGTAACTATTAAAATAGAGTTAAGTCTTTAGGTGGGGGTTTCTAATAACCAAAAAACATCACATGAGCTAGTGATGCCCAGTATCATACACCCATAATGGAAAAGGTTGTTCTTACTGGCCAAGGTGTAGAATCATAACATAAGGATATTGAAATTGTACCTCAAAGAAGATAAAACTATGGTGGCAATGCAGTTATGGAACTTGGATTTTCTGAACCCTTGTTCTCTCAGTGATAAATAATTCTCAAAAAATAGTTCATAAAATCATAATGCTCAAACATATTGAAATCATAGCTATTTGTATGTAAAGTTTGAATCTTTACTAAAATTCATAATTCAAAGCTATCATGAAATTCTTCCTTCTTTGGGTTTATTCTATTTTCTTAAAAGCTCATAATATCATAAAGACTCAAGAAATCATACTTTGGAATATTATAAGCTTCAATATTCGAAATCATGTCAATAATCAAAAGAAAAATAAGGAAATTTTGCTAAGCTCAAAAGTAAATTCATCATATACAAAACCATAATAATAGATAAAGACTTCAAGGAAATAATATAATTTACTAAATAAAAAGGGAATTTGAAAGTGGTTTTATGAACATGATCTTTAATTTAATAAAATCATAAGGTTTGGGGAATGAGGATGAAATGAAATCCTCATGAAGTCTTACATATCTTAATTTCTTCTCAGGAGGAACCCTAACTTGAGGAAGAAGCTCCAAGAATTCAGTTCATGAATCTTGAATGAACTTTTCTTGAAAACCTTAAGACTATGATGTAGAATTCATTAAGAATACATATTTGGATGTTAGAATTTCTTGAAAATACTTAGAATTAAATAGGAGAGACTTACCTTAGTGATGGAAGATGAGTGAGGGGAGAAAACCAACTTAAAGCTGATGGGAATGAAAAATAAAGTGAAAATTTTAGAGAAAACAACCTTTTAATGACTTTCAAAAACCCAACCTCATTCAAAACGCGGCCAGCGCTAGGTGAAATGTGGCCAGCATTTTCCAAATGTTCTAAGGCAAAATTTTTGGAAGTTTCAGGCCAAAATATAGCATGCACCTTGCGCAACATGGCCAATGTTTTGGTATAATCCACTTTACCGCATCATTGTAGTAAAATAACCATAACTATTTACTCATCATTGGCAAAAAGACTTGTAATGACCCACAATATCATTACACTGAGTTAGGAGGTAAAAGTTGTACCTAGACTCCCCTTAGCTAAATTTTGAGAAATTCAGGGCTAGTTTAGTTTTGGCTCAAATTCGAAGGTTTGGTAGATGAGTGAAATGTGGTATTGAAATTTTTGGTAATAGCTGGGTTTGATGCGATAGTTGGATAGCCAACAAGTATAGGAAATCGTAGCAACATTCGAAACCTGAAACAGGGTTATAGAACTCCAATTATAGCATTTATCGTGGAGGGGTTGGTTCACATTATTGAGATTCGTGGTTTGCATTATAAAATGAGAAAAATTGAAGGAAGGTCTCGAGTTTCTGCCTTAGACCACTGCCGTAGAAAAAGTAACCACTGCAGTGGTCAGGAAAATCACAGTGACGGCCTGTTGTAATACTGGCGCGAATCGCTGCAGTGAAAATTTAACCGCTGCAACAGTAATTATCCACTGCTACAGTAACACACAGTTAAAAATTTTAGTTTTAAAACCTAAAAATATTTTCATTCCACATTTTTCAAAAAACACAATATAGCTCTGGGGAGAGACGATTTTCAATAGGAATTCGAAGTTTTTCATCTTTAGAGGTAAGTAATTACATTCTAGACTTGAATTTACTTCGTTTAACCTTAGAAAATTACTAGAAGACAGATTAATGATGGAAATTGGGGTTTAACTCTAGTTCATGGGGAATTCATAAAAAGTGGTAGAATGTGAATAATTTCAGCATATAGCAATCCTAGGGTGTTAGAAAACACTAATGGGACTAGAATTATGACTAAATATGCTAATTTGAGTAGTGTTCATAAAGTTTAAATGATAAAAAAAAAAAACTAAGATGATGAAATAGGGTAAATTATGACTAAAATTAGTGATTTTTGATCCCTAGTAGTTGAAAAGGGATGAATTATTGAAATGTGTGTATATTTTGTGGTTGTATAGATCAAGAATGAATTGAACGCGAATGAAAGAGTAAAAGTGTGGCTTAAAGGTGACTTTGAGTAAAGTAGTTGAGGTAGGCTATGGTTTTGTGTAGCACTTAGACTTTCTTTGCTTTGTACTTGTTTGTGATTTGAACATCTATGATTGTCTTCTAGCATGATTTTTGATTTGATGATTGTATTGCATTTTCATTACATTGTGCTGAGGTTTTAAGATGATGGGTCGGGTTCCATGCCTATACAATATGATATGGTATAATAATGGGTCGAGTACCACGATGTTATAATATGATATGTCATGATAATGGGTCGGGTGCCACGCCGGTACATTGTGATGTTGATGAGGAGGATGATAATGGTAAGAGATGATGCGCACATCTTTCGTACATGCACTCTTCTATATGCATTGAGTGTTATTTGATTAATATATGTGATAATGAATGGTTGATGAAAATGATTAAGTATGAAAGCTTATAAAAGTGAACTTGTGAGTGAAATTATATGGTGATCCATGATGTGTTTTTTGATTGATATCATTGATTATGAATCTTGTTATGATTGCTTTCATACTTGTTTGACTTGCTTACTTGTACATTGTTAAGTTAGTAGACCTATGATGCTCACTAGTACTTGTTGATGTATTGATACTACTTGTACTCTTATTATTATTGAGTTCAGAACATCTTCCAGTAGTTGACACGCGACCTCGACTCCAGATAGTTATTCGGTCCTGATTTTAAGGGTAAGCACCATGTTCGGGCAATCTTCAGATCCTCTATGATGTTATGTCCTTCGATCCGGGACTAAGACAATTTCCTCTTTGATTATGATTTTGGATATTCATATTGATTTTAGACTTAGTTGTTCTTTTTAGATGTTCTTGTATGGTGACTTCAGGTCCCGGGGATTGTAATAATAGAGTTTTCCACACTATCATTTTATGGATGATTAATTTGGTGACTAAGATGCTTAATTAAATGAGAACCCTTTAGAATTGATTAAAAACTTAGGAAATTGAATAATGTAAATGAGCGAGTAACATTTAAGTGAGTAAGGGTGAGGTTAATATGGTTCTCCCGTCATATGTTAGGGTGGATACCAATCATGACCGGTTGGGTCGTGACAAAACTCGAAGACCTTTAAAATTTTATAGGTATTGAGTCTCATAACTCTTTATATTCTAGGAGTAACGCTCATTTGAAGTTGACCTTAGTAAAATCTTATATGGAAACTCAATCGGTAAAGAAACCTCCGACTCAACTTTGTGTTAGAAGCTCCTTATGACCTTAATTCATATTCAAATATCTTCTCACACTAAAGAATTGATCTTGACACCCACATACAATTAGAAATCATCAAATTAGGCTCCATACGCATTCGAAGAACAACTTGGATTTTAGTTCAGAAGTTCGAGATGTTCCAAATAATCACAGGCATCGAGCTTTTCCGTATTTGAATTGTTCACATATTCACAATTTCCTTACAGGTTACATGGATTATTAGGATTCTAAAGCTTCTTCTTGATAGATCCCTAAGCTAAGACTCTAATGGGAGTGGTATCAACCTCTTCAAGGTTCATTCCCCCAAAAGAGAACCAAATTAGGGATCTATAGCTTTTATAGACTTGTTCATTAAAGGTACCTCTAACTTTGCTATTGAGCTGATTATGATTTCATAATTAGATTTAATCTTTTTTATTTAGATTTCACCGCACCTGGTGAGAGATTAAGGTGACTTGAATTGACACTGAAACAAAGAGGAAAGTTTTAACTAGCTCAAATCTATAGTGGTTGATTCTAGATCTATGAGCAAGGAAAAGGTGTTGTGGAGAGCTGAAGATTACCTAATGCTCAAAGAAGTAGCCCTCATCACTAGGGACATCAGAGTTTGATTAATTGGAGAAGGAAACCCTTATTTCTATTTTGGATCTCGTTTGTTGCTGATCATCTTCTTCTTTGTCTCTTCAATTTCTTTTTTTGTTTTTTTGCCCAATTTTAGGTTTGATTTTGTTTATTTTATTTTATTTTATTTCTTTCTTGGATTTCTTAAGGCTTTGGATTTGTAAATATCAAGTATTTTTTATTTATCAATAAAATGGGCCCGATGGCCTCCTTTTCACTAAAAAAAACACTCATTCTTTAAAATTTAATCATCACTTAATCATTGCTCTCAAATAATTGACTTAATTATTACCCACCATAATAGTAACTAATCACTTCAAAGACAACTCAATACACTAATAACATATGAGAAAATGGATATTACATATACCTGATAACTTTCCTCTATATTATCTTCCCACATCAAATATGAGTTAGTGAAAGTAAATCATGGGTTTGCATTTGTTGAGTAGTAACTGCTGCTCCTAGGTCCCCCTCTCAATGTATCGGTAAAGAACTAATTCGCTATTACTCTTTCTATTAAACCTATGCAATTACATGTAGGTCAAAGGAAAGAGGTGGACTAGGTCCACTTCTTCTTGATTTACCACTATATATTAATCAAATTAGGGGAAATGGCATTTTTGATCTCTGAGTTATTAGGTTATTCTGACTTTGGTACCTATATTATTCGATTAAGCACTTTTAACCTTTAATAAAATGTAGATGTGTGATTTTCATCCTTCAAACTAATATAGGTTAATGTTTAATAGAATTAATATTTCAAATAATAATAAAAGAGAGAAAAGAAAGAAATGAAAATGAAACTCTTCAAGTTCATACACCTCAGTTCACATAAATTTGAGTTGATATTATATATGGGACATTATCGTATATAACTCTGATCTTGAGAGACAGAGAATTGATAAAGAATATAATAGAATAATGCAAAAATAGAGAATTTTCAAATACTCTATTATCTAATGGAAATAAATCAGATGCAAATTAAACAAAGAAAGAAGAAGTACTACGACAGGAATAAGCAAGAATCAAATGGAAAATAGAAATGAAGCATCAATCACTTATTTTCAAACTGATTCTTATGTGAGGCTCTCCACATTTAGGTTAATTAATTATGATGATTTCGAATCTTCGATGTGTTTCTTACTTTACCATGAATAATATTATAATTTAATTGGCACAGAGTGAACTAAGTTCTCAAAGTAATAGTGAGAGAAATAAAGTGGTCGTTCTAAGATTCCATCATCTACCTCGTTATACAACTTGTAAAACAGGATGAAGCAAAGCCTCGTAACAATCCCTCTCTTTTAATCAACTTTCTTTTTTTTATTTTTAATTTCTATTTTTTATTAAGAGTCTGTTAAGTATTTAACTTCTGTTAACATCAAGGATGAATATCACATATTTATATTAATTAAAGACTAAAAGTGCTTAGTCAAATAATATAGAGATCAAAATCTGAATAACTCAATAACTCAGGGACCAAAATAACTACTTCATCATTACTATATTATTAAAAAATAAGTGTAATAGGAAATATATATTTCCTCATTACCATTGACCGCTAAATCATTACTATTTTCTCATTACCATTGACCGCTAAATTAATTCTCAAACTAATGAAATATATTTATATAAATAAAATGGGGTTATTACGGTCCATCACCACTAGGATTGTATTTTGTTCTTCAAATTTTGACAGTACTTCTATGAAATTCATATATATATATATATATATATATATATATGAAGGGGTTATAGAAACCCTGGATGTACTACTTGTTAATCCTTCCGCCTCTAACAAATATCACATTCCTGAATAATAACTTCATGATTTCAATCATAGATGTCCAATAAAAAACAATTTTCACCCTTTGATATATAGTCCAAATTTCAAAATGTCCTCCCAATCTGAAACTATAAATGGTTGAAATCAATTCTCTTATGAGCAATCCGTTAATACCAATCCAAACATTTCCTGTATACCTTAACTAATTATTGTAGTGACATATCCATTCTAACATTTTGATTAGTGCTTAGACTTGTGATATCCTGCAAAACTTTTTGATCTCCTTCATAGCTGGCCACTATCTTATCCACCCACTTAGGTTGTAGCTATGAAATTACCATGCAGTGCTCATCAATCATTATATTTTCATACCTTTCTCATAATGGATCTTAAAGCTCAACCTCATTAGCTTAGTTAGTGTAACACCCCGTACATTTCTGAACCTATTTGATTACCGTAACACTTATGGAATTATTTAAACATGAGAAAGTTGGTGGATCATGCATTGAATTTGGTGGGCTAAATTAATATGTGTTAATGGGCTCAACTTGAGGCCCAAAATAAAGCCAAAAGACATGGCCCAATGGGTCAAATGACCCATTCTTCCTTTGAATAATCAATTATTGATCAAAGTGGCTAAGGATAACTTCAAGGGCCTATAAAAGGCACAAAAAATCAAATTTTATTCATAAAAAGGCACATGTCATTCTAGACTTTTCCAAGGAAACAAAAAGAGATATTTTCTCTCAAACCCTAAGTCATCTCCTTGGACAAGATCATCATTTTACAAGCCTTGGTAAGTGTTTATTCTCATGATTTAATATATTATATGCATGAGAGATTATGTAGATCATGTTGGTTATGCTTGCAAGTGTTGAGTGGTGCACTTTTGCTTATGTGATCTAGGTTTTGTCATTTTGGTGACTTAAACTTGAAAGTGGACTTGTAGTCTTGAAGGAAGTGAGTTTGATGGATTGAATATTAACATGTATGATGTGGTTATGGTTATTTCCCTAACTTGATTTCTCTTGGTGTGTAACTTTTGGAATTGTTGTCGTGAAATTGTGTACGGAAGGGGTGACATATTGAAATAAAAAGATGGTTTTGGTGATGTTTATGTGTGTTGTGAAATCATGGCTGTTCATGGGCATTAATTTGATCAAAAATATGTAAAGGAAAGCTTACTTATGGCCATGGACCATTTATGGTGAAAAAGGACCCAAAAATGACCCTTAGAGATGAAACCGGGCATCCGCCCTCGCAGACGGGGCACCTACGGGCACAGATACCAATGCAGGTGACCCTGTACTTGTCTGTAAGGGCACCTGCAGCTGCAGTTCACCCATCTGCGGGCGCAGGTGACCCCTCCAGACCCCCCAAGGTCCCGTTTTGCATGTTTTTGTCTCGTGTTGATCCCCGAAATCCCTCTAACCTTCTTGGATGCAATTATTAACTTATGAATGACCTTAAAGGAGTAATTTGGAGTTATTATGAATTATATCAAGTATGTATTGGCTTTAATGTGTTATTGTGAAAGACGTTTAGGTAACGTAACGACGTAAACGTGACATTGTATTGAATGGGAAGTGTAAAGTATAATCATGGTGTGAAATGCTAGTGATTTATGATATCTTGGGTGATGTGTGACATGTATTGGTAATGTTAATGTAGTACATGGTATTGTAAGAGGGTGAAATGACGTTGTATTACAGTTACGTAACTTGTTGTCATGTTATGCATTTGTAATGTAGTTAGTTGTTGACGGGAGCTTCGTGATGTACTTGTGTTTTAGAGTAAAACGTAAGGAAGGAGCTGGATTATTGTATTCACATATAGGACTGTATATTCATATTAGGAAGATAAGGTATGTAAGGTTACTCTTTCCGTATCCTTCTGCAGCATATATTGTTCACATTGTCATTATATTTGTTCCATTCCGAAATCTTCTAAGGCATTTCATTTCAGGCAGTCATGTAGTGTTATTCACATGTTCTTTATTCGTGGATTAGTTGTTATTCATAAGTCTCCTAATCATGGACCGATGTTCCAAAGCTCCAATAATATTGCGACTATCAACATATCAATCTCTCAAAAGTAAGAAATAAAGTAATGAATATTTGTTGGTGGTAAGAGTACGGGTGGCAGCTCTAGAGGTATAAGCCTAGCTCGAGCCGATCCCGAATTTGTTTGATCAGGGGGAAGCCCTAGAGGCATAAGCCTAGCTCGGGCCAAACCTGACAAGGGGCAGCTCTAGAGGTAAGAAACTAGCTCGAGCCGAACCTGATATGTTGGTTTATGGGTGGCAGCTCTAGAGGTAAGAACCTAGCTCGAGCCGAACCCGATATATTGATTTATGGGTGGCAGCTCTAGAGGCATAAGCCTAGCTCGAGCCGATCCCAACATAACGTTAGGTTATGTTAAGACCCACTGATCAGTTGGGGCCCGGATACGATATGAGATGAGTGATGATGAATAAACATTAGAAGCAAAAGAAAATAATGAATATAAGGTACATGGTTCCACATATGCAGAACGATGGTTTGTCCATATTGACTATTCTTTTATATTTGATTTCATTAGAATATTTATGTGTCTTACAGATTCATACGGCCTTACATACTCAGTACATTCTTCGTACTGACCCCCTTTGGGGGGACTTACGTTACTTGCTGCAGGCACAGGTGCTAGTACACCACCAACGTAGGCTACGAGTCATCTGCGGATCATTGGCGAGCTCCAGTTGGTTCGGGGCTTTCCAAGTCACATGTGTACATTGTTTTGGTATTGTAATTGTTGTATAAAACAGGGACACGTCCCGATTGTAGGATGTTTATGTACATGTATATGTTAGAGGCTTTGTAGACGTATGTGGAAGATAAATGTAAGAGACGTATGTCCATTTTGACATGATGGCCCTAACGGCCAAGTTTCATATATAGCATATGTTTCCATGACTTCCGCCATTGGTATTTATTAGTTCCATGAGATAGAACAATATTCATACAGGGACATGCATATGAACGTCCATGAGTAAAGATTGGTTCTCTCAGGCCTAAACGGCTTCGGGTGCCAGTCCGCCTCGTTGGAATTCGGGGCGTGACAGTTAGACCCTTGTGCTGTAAAGATATAGTTATTTCTGATACTACAAAAATTTCAAAGTAAAATAGATGATGAAATGATGTAGATGTAGGTAATGCCTCCACTTATCCACATCCAAAAGGAGGGTTATGAGGTCCTTTGCATAAGTAGAAAATCCTTGGTGTCTCTTACTCAATTACTGGCTCATATAGGCCAAACGCCTCTTGTCTAGCATCAAATAACCCTAATACTAAATTTACTTGCATTTACTTCTAATACAAAGATTTTATTAAAATCAGGCAATGCTAGAACTGAAGTACTAGACATAACTTTCTTCAATTGATTGAAAGTTGTAGTGTCTTTAAAGATCCATATGAATTCTCCTTTTCTAATTAAATTGGTCAGAGGTTTGCTTAGTTTAGCATATCTCTTGACAATTATTTTGTAATAGTCAGTCAGGCCAAGAATCCCCTCAACAACTTCAAAGTCTTGGGTAATGGTCATTTTGTCACTATAACTACTTTAGACTGATAAGTACTCACTTTATTTTCAGAAATAATATGCCCAAGGTACTACACCTATGGATGACTAAATTCACATTCGCTTTGCTTAGCAAACAGTTTGTTCTTCCTTAGCAACTTTAGAACAACCTCTAAGTGCCTCACATGGTCAGTCATGGTTTTGCTATGTACTAGTATATCATAAAAAAAACTAGTATAAACCTCTTCAATTGATACTTAAATACAGAGCTTATAAGGGAATTAAAATGTGATTGACGGATACCTTTGCGGGTGTGAAATTAGCTAATCTCCAGCATTGTAATCCCCAACAACTTCCTCGGACATTGTTCACCTTTTTTTAACCCTCTTTAACAACCTTAACTATAGAATATAAGAAATCAGTTGAGAGGAAAACAAAATCAAAGGACTCGAATTAGATTATGGAGTGAATACAAATATTGAAAGGATTTTCAACAAAATAAGTGATTTAAAGAGGGGGTTTTGAATAGGATGGGTTATCAGTAATTAAGGGATTGGGTTTTGTAAAATGAACTAGTATACTTATTTGTGTTGTTGGTCATCCACGTGGAAGCAATCAGTAAAACTAACTTGCATTAGAATAGGTTGACTATATTATACCTTTTAGAATGTAGATCTTTCTCAAACCCTGATAATGTGGTATGTTTTACGCGTCAAGTTGCTTTTTTACGTTGGCATGCCCTTCCGTTACGCTTAGGCGAATATTTGATCAAATGTGTAACAACATGATTAGTTTTAGATAAAAAAAATTCAAATAGAGGATATATTTAAATTTTTCTTAAATTAGGGGGTTAAATATAACTTTTCCTATTATGAAAATTTTTTTAGTATTATTATGAAATATGCATGTTCATTTAATGGTAGCCATGGTTTATATTTGAAGATGATAGTGGGTCACTTTTGTCGATAGGAAATATTGAAGGCCACTTAATACTACCAATTTAAAGTGGTGGCTTCAAGCGATGAAGCGAGAGTTATTTGTCGATGTAAGTCATTTGTTATAGAGAATTGTGCTTGTTTTTATTGAGATTACACTGAGTATGTTATTAATTTTATTGTTATTATACTAGAAAGAACTACATAAAATTATGAAGCTTATAATAGTGTAACGACCCTCTTTGTTGTTACGTATGAGTCCTACGTTTAAGACCTCATGTCCAAATTCTTCCCGATTTAGAAGTTAAGAATTTCAGGCTAGGCTAGTTTCGATTAATTTTGAAGGGAGGTATGGCCTAGGAAAATTTGGGAATAATTTGGACCAGGGTAGTGGTATTTGTCTTAATTTCTAGTTTGCTAATATTATAAGGAACCCGTAGGAATTTACGAAATCGGATTTGGGTAAGTAGAACTCTCGAAATTGATCTTAGAGTGAAAGGCATTGTTTGGAATGTCCCAAGTTTAAGGTGTATTGTAAAAAGTGGGATTTTGGGGTGAAGAAAAACTTTATATCCAGTTTTAATGACTATGATATGAGCATTCAGTATCATCCGGGTAAGGCCAATGTGGTGGCAGGCGCATTGAGCTGGAAAGCTGTAAGTATGGGTAGTTTGTCATTTTTGAGGATGTCAGGTGACCATTAGCTAGAGAGTTTCAAACTCTAGCATCTCGTAGCATGTTGTTTGGAGTATTAGATAAAGGTAGTGTGTTGTCTAGTGTTGAGGTAAAGTCAACGTTTCTGGACCAGATTAAGGCCAAGCAATTTGTGGACAAGAAGTTAAATGCACTCCGAAATAAAGTGGTACGTCGAGAGGTGGCGGATGCCACACTTTATGTGGGAAGGGTGTTCTGGTTTAAAGAAAGATTATGTGTTCCTCGAGTTGGTGATTTAATTCGTGATGTACTTTCAGAGGCCTATGGTTCACGTTATTCTATTCATCAAGGTACGACCAAGATATATCGTGACTTGAGCAGCTTTATTGGTGGGATAGAATGATGTACTTTCAGAGGCCTATGGTTCACGTTATTCTATTCATCTGGGTACGACCAAGATATAACATGACTTGAGGCAGTTTTATTGGTGGGATAGAATGAAGAGGGACATAGTAGATTATGTGTCCAAGTGTCACAATTGTCAGCAGGTAAAGTATGAACACCAAAGGCCTGCGGGTTTACTTCAAAGGATGCCTATACCCATGTGGAAGTGGGAGCATATTGCTATGGATTTCGTGGTGGGTCTTTCTAATACTTTGGGGAAGTATGACTCCATTTGGGTGATAGTAGATCGACTGACAAAATCAGCTCACTTTTTATCGGTTCGAGTAGACTACAGTTCTCAGCAGTTAGCTAAACTGTATGTCAAGGAGATTGTCAGACTTCATGGGGTGCCACTTACTATCATTTCTGACAGGGATGCAAAGTATACTTCTAAGTTTTAGGACAGGTTGCATAAGGAGTTGGGTACCAAAGTGCACAGTTTTTCATGCTCAAACTGACGGACAGTCAGAGAGGATGATTCAGGTTCTAGAGGACATGTTGAGGGCCTGTGATTGATTTTGGTGGTCACTAGGACCAGTTTTCTCCATTGTGTGAGTTTTCATACAACAATAGTTATCACTCCAGCATTGATATAGCACCATTCGAGGCACTCTACAGAAGGAGGTGTAGTCACCTATTGGGTGGTTTGAGACTGGAGATGTTAAACATTTGGGTACTGACTTGGTGAAGGAGGCTCAAGAAAAGGTAAGGTTCATTCAGATCAAGTTGTTAGTTGCTCAAAGTAGACAGAAAGAGTATGTAGACAGTAAGGTAAGGGAAATGGACTTCAAGGTTGGCGTGCAATTTTTGCTTGAGGTGTCTCCCATAAATGGAGTCATGAGATTTAGCAAGAAGGGCAAGCTCAGCCCTCGGTATATTAGTCCCTTTGAGGTTCTTAAAGATTAGGTTAGGTTAGCTTTACCGCCTGGATTATCGGGATTCCATCTGGTATTTTATGTATCTATGCTCAAAAGGTACCATGGAGATGGAAATTATATTATTAAGTGGAATTCAGAGCTTTTATATAAGAATTTGGCTTACGAATAGGAACCAGTAGCGATTCTAGATCGGGATATTTAGAAATTGAGGATGAAGGAAATTTGTTCGGTTAAGTTACAATGGAAGCATCGGCCAGTTGAAGAAGCCACAGGGGGAATCGAAAAGGACATGCAGGATAAGTACCCTCAATTATTTGAGGATATAGGTACTCTTTCTTCTACCTTGTTTAGCCTATTTTTATCGTTTGATCATTCGGTGATGAACGATGGGTAAATTAGTATCTATTATAATGAAACTCTTCGTTGTTTTGTATGAATCCTATGTTTAAAAGCTTATGTCCAAATTCTTCCCGATTTAGAAGTTACAAAATTTAGGCTAGGCTAGTTACGATTGATTTTAGAGCGAGGTGTGACCTAGGGAAATCAGGGAATGATTTGTACAAGGGCATTGGTATTTGTCTTAATTTCTAGTTCTCTAAGACGATAAGGAACCCATAGGAATTTACGAAATCGGATTTGGGTTAATAGAACTCCCAGAATTGATCTTAGTGAAGGACATTGTTTGGAATGTCCTAGGTTTAAGGTGTGCTGGAAAAAGTAATATTTTTGGGTAAAGACGGACTTTCTGTCCCCTCTACACCGCTATAGCATCTGGCACGCCCCTATAGCGGTGGACTCTATAGCGTAATAATTCCCGCTATAGTTGTGGTCAAAGGCGGTCAACTCCCGCCATAGGCGTAGGTACCGCTATAATGGTGCCACTATAACGGTCCTGCCTGCTATAGCGGTGAAAACCATAGTTTAATTAATATTTTCCCCCAAATAGTTTATTATTTCAAAACTTATTTGGGGGCAAAGGAAGGGCAATTTAGGGCAAAATACACCAGATTTTCTTTGTTTGGCCTTGTAAAGGTAAGTAATTCATCCCTGTTAACCTGTATTTGATAATTAAGCCTTAGAATTGCTAATTTACAGAGTTCGAGGAGGGTTTTAGGGCGAGTTTTGGTTATTTTCTGGTGCAAGGGGTAAAGTTAAGTATTAAGTTAATGGGTTTTGATTATTAACGATTAATTCACCCTTACATTCCGATAATTCACTATTTTATCCATGGAATTGATAGTTTTAGGTGAATTACGGTAGTAAAGCCCTTGAACAGGAAGGGAATGATCATGATCTTGACCTTAGGGGTTGGGGGTGAATTGTAATTCCCCACGTGGTAGGTCAAGGTATTAATTATGTATTTATATGCATGTTCTAGACCACGAGCAAGTGGAATTCTCACGGAAGAGTAAAGCCCCGGCATAGAGGAGTTGTGCAAGCTTGGTTCGAGGTAGGTGATGGTATTGTAGTTTAATCCAACTTGTATTATATGTACATGTTAACTACTTTGTTATATAGCTAGTTAATGCATGTTGTTTGGGGTGGTCAATGCAATGATTTTGCTTGCTTATTGATTTGACCTGCCTTATTTCTAAAATGTGGAATGTTTCAGTATTTGGAAAGTTCTCACGATTTATTGGTGAAATAAGGTTGGCAAACACTTATGTCTGGGGTTTAGTACATGGACAAAATTTGTCCCCTGCAGGTCGTGGCTAGAGGGTAGATGTATTACCCATAGTATGTATGTACGAGGTTTACGTAAGTTTGACGGTTTCCTGAGTGAACCGGAGAATATATTTATCTATGTTTGATAGTTTCTTAAGTTGTCTTGACTTGTTAACTTGGCTTGACTAAACTTGACTGTTGCTTTAAAATCCTAAACTGCTATTTGGTGTTATGTGCTAAATGTATAAATGTTTTGAGCATGGATTAACTGGTTGTACTATTATTTAGTTAAGTATCCATATTTTCATCTTGGGTTGGTCAAATGACCTTACCAGTACACTGTTGTGTTCTTGTGTGCTGATACTACACTTGCATTTACTTTTGTGAGTGCAGTGCATATTCTAGTGTTCCTATGAGACCTCACTTGTGATTCCAGCGATTGACTCCAGATTTCAGGGTGAGCAGCATATCCGGCTACGATGGAATCTTTCTTTATTGGCATAGTTCTCTAGTTCTGAACTTATGTTTTATTTTAGTTTTGGGGTTGCATCCCTTTCTTAACATTCTTAGATGTTTTGGTACAGATGACTTTCGGGTCCTAGGGATGGCTTTTGCATACTTTTCCGCCTTTAGTTGTACTTATGATTTTGGTTTTAGATTGGATGATACATTGATAGAGTAGTTCTGCTTATTTCTTTTAAGTGTTAATTATGGGATTATTTTATTGGGGTAGTTGATTCTCCCACCAGATGAGTAGTGTGGGTGCCACTCACGCCGGGCTTGGGTCGTGACAAATAGTCAAGCATAAGGCAAGAGAAACTCAGAAAAGACCCAAGCAGTTGAAAAATTCCTTAAATTTTATTGTTGTGTTGGAAAGTTTAAGTGCTACTAAAACAAAAAAGGTGGGTTAATGCATTGACCTCTAAAATGGTCATAGAAAACCAATGACTAGTTTTACAAAGGAAGAACATGATCTTCTAGTAGAAACATGTACGCTACTTATTGTTGGCAAATTCTCAAGAATAAGGTTAACAATTGAGTATATTAAAACTTATTTCAATTGAACGGTCCCTCTTAATGGTGTTGTAGAAATTGGGACAATCCCCCAAATTTAAGTTTTTGCTTGTCCACAAGCAAATCGAAACACGAGCATTACTCACAAAAGCAATAGACCTTATTCAAGTAACCAAATTTATCAATCAACCAAGTTAAGACACATTTCAAGCATAAAACTCAAGACTTTGGTGGTACCAATGATTATATCACAAGTGCTTGAACTCTCAACAACTTTGCAAATGAATTTATTTTTACAATCAATGAACAAGTGCTAATCAAGCCATGAATATTATCAAGTGATAATACCAAAGCTTCAAGAGTTAACTCTAAGACAGAAGACTACTTTTTTTGTTCATGTTTTTCGATGACAAATAAAATATTGTCCAACACTCAAATTTTCATATCCCCTCATACAACAAGAGATAAGAACACACACACACCCTCCCCGCTCTCCCTCTCCTCACAACATACACAATAACATTTTCATAAAAAAAAGTGGAATATCAAGTAAGAAGAAATAAACACTCTCCTCTCAGAAAAGATGTCCGAATGCGTAAAAGTGGTACCATAGACTTGCCTTTTAGATAAATTTTCATTAGGCGCACCTAGCTCAAATTCAGTTAGAACCTAAAGGTTGTGATATATGCTTTTGGATAGGGGTAGGATATCAATATGAGTTGTTGTATATTGATGTATTTTGATGGTTAACAAACACAATATGATATGTGTGTTAGGGATGTGATATATGCTTTTGGATAGGGGTAGGATATCAATATGAGTTGTTGTATGTTGATATATTTTGATGATTAACAAACACAATATGATATGTATGTTGATTGTGATGTGTAATGAGAATCAGGTTCTTAAGACTCACGTGTGGTGTATTTCGAGGCACACTCATGTAAAATATATTAGGAAAAGGATTACTTATATAGCTATTAAAAAAAATAAAGTCTTAAACATATCATAACATTTATATGATTATAAAAGATTAGTAAAATGAAAAGAGTAAAGTTATTTTCTTCAAATTTAAAATATATCCTTTTTTTAGATCCAACTAGAAGAAAAGTATGTTACATAAATCAACGAGTTCTTACTAGTCATTTAGTCCCCACCAGTGTTTTCAAAAGTGATTTTGGGGCTAGTCTTGTGTCGGGCCTAACAAAAAGGACCGCAAATGAAAGGCGTACACCCTAGAATTTGGGGCATAAGGTCGGCTGCAAAGTGTAAGTCCCGAGCATAAAAGCATACGCCCCAGACGTTAAATTTGAGTTTTGTTATTCTTAAAACTATTTTTGCTATGGATCATGCTTTTTAGTATTTTTCTAATGATATTTATACTTTATGCTATCATGTTTTCATGTTGTAGTGATTTTCTTAAACTATATAAATAAATAAAGCAACTCACATAGAAAATAACACTATAATAAATAGTTTTTTAGATGGTTATGCCTGAAATTATTAAGAGGGAGATTCTGTAGCTCTATGTTCCTTGTCTTGAGGCAATCTATCTATTTTTTGCAATTGTTCTTAGACTTTTTATCCTTCTCCTTCTTTAAAATATATAAATAGAAATAAGTGCAAATATTAGTTGAGAGTGCGCAAAACTAGTAGATGTGGAGATGATATTTTAAAGATAATCTCAGCTATTATCATTTTTTGTGTTCTTAACTTATTCTAATAATAATTATAATAAATGTTTCTATATTATTAATGATTTATTTAAATTTAACTGCAAAACTTTAACGAAAATTTTACTTTTGTTTATTTTCTTAAAAATAAATTTATAAAACTAAAATACATGAGATTTACTTCCTATAGATCTATGGAAAAAAAAATTGTCCCTCCCATGAGCTCCCACCCCGTTTGCTTCTTTGGTGACTCGAACTCACAACCTTCGAGTTGGAAGCGAGGAGTACTTACCATCCTATAGATCCATGGGATTTACACTCCATAATTTGGGGCTTACTACTCACCTCATGCTTTCCTAAAACGCCTTACCTTACCTCACACCCTTGCCTCTTAAAATATTGGTCCCCACTCCGAAAATTTGCAAATTTTATTGATAAGGATTATGGCATTATGCATTTGAAAGTTAAAATAGGCAAGGAGTTTACCTCGTGTAAAACATTGCACCTAGAAATATTCGTCTGAGCAGAGCTTTACAATGTAAACACCATCTTCTTAAATTTTCTTGCAAACTTTTCTTTTTCAATTTTTTTTTAAAGAAGATTAGTTCCGGCAAGTATTTCACTATTACTAGACATAATATACGTTTTGTTCTATTATCGACAATTTCTCAACATAATACTATTTTATATACGATGTTATTTATATGTGCTTTCTTATGTTATTTCAATAACCTTTTCATGGCCAAAACTCTCAATGTCGATATCGTATCTCACTTGCAAGTACTATAGCGGCTTAACCATGTATATTTTGTATGTATTCTCATTTAGAAACACTAATATACATGAAATTATTTTTAAAACAAATTCACAAGGATATCCTCCTTATACATTAATGTTGAAGAGATACTTTTTCTCTTTTTAAAGAGTATAAAGTTCCATCAAATACAAATTAACTGTTGTCCATCAAATTTTGGTTTGGAAATTCAGGCTTAAATATACAAAGTAAATATACATGTCAGTTCAACCTTAACAAGAGCATAACCACAGTTGAGGTAGAGAGCTCACTAAACTACTAATTTGTTAGAAGCGCCTACTAGTGATCCTATGATCGTTACAGAATATATAAAATACCAAGTTAGCATGTATCAATATTCAATGGTATGAATTTTGAGTTTGCAATACTCCAACATCCTTATCATCGCAAATTTTCTTATTTGATCAGTAATATTTTTTGTACTTACAGAAATAACAAGTCTTTGAAGCAAGAGGGAAGGAAACAGCCACATCACGCATAAAAATATTTAATTGTACAGTTTGCCCTTCAAATGGATTGATCTTTAATTTTTGCCCTTCAAATAAGCTGATCTTTAATTTTTGCCCTTAGAAATCGAACTTATATCTAATGGGGCTGATACAAATTTAAGGGCACAAGAGCATAACTTGTGGAATATTATGATACGAGAATATAAACTTGTAACCGGCAACAAAATTATTTATTTTTAAGGGACAAAAAATCGAGGCAAAAGTGTGAATACCCGCATAGAAACGTTAATCCTATATGCTTATATTTCTTCACTTAGAAGATCAACACACCTTCACACAACACAGCCACCACTTCTCTTATGTGCCCTTTTTATTCCAATCTTGAAGCAACAGTCAATTCTTAGGTTGTGTTCTGTATGGAGAAAATATTTTCAAGTTTGATTGATTAAATATTTTGAAAAACATTTTTTTTTTGGAAAACAAATCCCTTAAAATGAGCAAAATGACTTTCCTAGTGAAAATAGAGAAAACATGCTTCACTAATGACATTCTATATTAATTGTGTCCTCTCCACCCTCCAACGCACCTCATCTTCACCTCCACCCCACATAGCCCTCATCCCCAATCCCCACCATCCTACACCACTACCTCCCATGCTTTTAGGATAATATATTTTACTAACCACACACAAGAAAATAAGAAAAAAAAAACACTTATTTTCTAGAAATCATTTTTCAAGAAAACGAAATCATTTTTCAAGAAAACATTTTCATACCGAACACACTCTAAGACACAGATCATTTTCTATTTGTGGATGTTTGCTCCTTGGGAATTATGGTGACAATTAGAGGCCAACCACAGCATACTCGGTCCTCTAACCCCTACAATTTTACACAAATGGCTTCATAAATTACTTAGAATTCAAAAATCTAAAAGCTTGAAATACCTGTATGGTGACCAGGTTTTCCTATCTACTAAATGGCTTCTCTTGTCTCGGTACAAACTTCAAACGACCCTCAAGTTTAAAGGGATTATAAGCGTTGAATTAGAGTTATCAAATATTAGGCCAATTTACCGTAGAGAACTCCCTCCGTTTCAATAAGTTCATGCACAATGTTTGGCACTGTCCTGGATGGGCAACTCAATGACACATGCGCAAAGAGAAATAGCTCAATTCTTCACTTGAGATTCCACAAGCAACAGCAGGTTAACAGTATAATATGCTCTCGGCCATTGACTAAGCTTGTCAGCTCGCCGTCTGTACAACCCAGTAGACGGCCAAAGTTAAAGAAGCATTACAACACTAGAAATTATCAACTCACTCTAGTTTAATAAGAAATATCACTGGGGAAACCAAATTATTAAGAGACATGCAATGTGAAGTAAATAGATGTCACAAATCAAACCATCTCCCCATTTTCGGGGGTAACAAGACAACACACTTTTCCCAAAAAAGAGAGAGAGAGAGAGACAAGATGGCATTCTAATGGTAAGATTCTTGTTATGTCATGTTTGTGTTTCCTCGACATATTTGGAGAAGGGGGGATTAGTCAACCTTCAGTTAGACCATACGTGGATCAGCCCAAGACTGTTTCCTGTATAGATCTCATTGTGCTCTTCATCATAGAAAAGGGCAGTGATATCTTCCAGGGCTTCTGCAACTGTGCTCCTAATTCTGGAAGCTTGGATACGCTTCTTAGCTTTGCAACTTCTGCCACCATGCTCGTTGCAACTGGTACTGCAACTGCAATTATCCGCGGGACGACCGTCGGTTGCTTTTATTTTAGCAAGGCATTTGCCTGTCAAAATGTTGCTGATATTGATCGATCCCGCTGTAAAACCAGATCAGTCATTTTCAGAGATCTATAAACAAGCATAGAACATCAAAAATAAAATCAAGAGGCAAGCATCAAAATCTACTGAGTCACCCTACTCCCATGAGTCCCAATAAAATCAAGAGGCAAGCATCAAAATCTACTGAGTCACCCTACTCCCATGAGTCCCAACCATCCAGACCAGGACTCATGATCACATCATTTATTTCTTTATTCCAAGCTTAGCAATGCGGGTTAAAACAATACTTCTAAGAGAATCAACTGAAATATAAAACGCATATCAGCACTAATCATTTTTTATTTATTTTTAAAAGGAGCTAATCGTATACTCCCTTTTTATAAGGTGTTTTTAGTTTGGACACACCCCTTAAGAAATTCATACACTCCCAGAAAGTAAGAGCAAAAACAACAACATACCCAGTATAGTCCCACAAGTGGGGTTTGGGGAGAGAGGGGTATAATCAGACCTTACCCCTACCTCTGTCGGGTAGAGAGGTTGCATCTGATAGACCTTCGGCTCAAGAAAATTGTTTTTCCTAAACATGGTTTGAAAGGAATGCAAGAGAAAAAAGCGATGAGAATGTTGAAGAAATAAAAATACTAATAGTAACAATAGTACAGCTAACAAAAGTAAACGAAGCAGCAATAGGAATAAAATCGACGAACAAGGTAATGCTAGCAAAATAAATAATACTTGTAAGGGAACAGATAGGTGCTCCAAACCTAGAAGCCTACCACAGTGAAGAGAGAAAACGCTTGACTACCTACTAATAGTCTACCCTAATTGTCAACTTACATGCTCTCCTATCTAAGTCATGTCCTTGATGAGTCGAAGATGTGTCATATCCTGTCATCAAATCATCTCTCCCCAATCCTTCCTCGGTCTACCTCTACCTCTACCTCTCCTCAAATCTAACACCCCCAAACTCTCGCACCTCTTCACTGGGACTTCGGTGCTCCTCCTTGTCACATGCCTGAACCATCTCAGCCTCGCTTCACATTTTTTCCACCATGGAGGCTACTCCCACCTTGCCTCGTATATCTTAGTTTCTAATCTTGTCTCTTCTAGTATGTCCACACATTCATCTAAGCATCATCACTTTTGTTACCTTCATCTTCTGAACGTGCGAGTTCTTGACTTGTCAACACTCCACCTCATACAACAGTCATTCTAACAATCATTCTATAGAACTTACCTTTTAAGTACCAATGACACAATCTTTATCACACTGGACATCGGAAGCGAGCCTCTATTTCATCCACGCCGCCTAATACGGTATGTGACATCCTCACTGATCTCCCCATTTTCTTGATTATAGACCCAAGATACTTGAAGTTTTCCCTCTCGGGGATGACTTGTGTATCAATCATCACTCTCCCTCCGACTCATGAGATGTGACACTGAACTTGCACTCCATGTACTTTGTTTTAGTCCAGCTCAACCTCAAGCCTTTAGATGGGCCTGTCTCCAAATTTCTAGTCTATCGCAAACTCCGTCGCGTGTCTTGTCACTTAATACTATGTCGACTGCAAATAACATGCACCATGACTCTTCATTCCATGATTCGATGAAATATCTTGAATTTTATGTTGAATTGCTAGGTCTATGTACATGTATCAATCAAGTGAATTTTGTTCTGGTACTTCCACTTGAATATGTCGTTTCAATTCATCCATCACTAAAGCAAATAAAAACGAGCTGAGAGTTTATCTCTGGTGTCGCCCCATCCTGACTGGGAAGTGTTTTGAGTCTTTTCCCACTATCCTCACTCGGGTCTTGGCTTCATCATACATGCCCTTAATCACTCTAATGTAGTATACAGGTACACCTCTACACTCCAAACATCCCCATAAAACCACTCTGGGGACTTTATCGAATGCCTTTTCTAGGTCGATGAACACCATATGTAAGTCGTTTTCCTCTCTCTATACTACTCCAACAATCTCCTTAAAAGGTGAATGGCTCCTATTATTGATTGCCCCGACATGAATCCGAGTTGGTTCTCAAAATAGACATGCCCCTCCTCATCCTCATCTCAACCACTCTCTCTCAAACTTTCATAGTGTGGCTTTGTAGTTTGATACCTTTATAGTGTTGCAATTTTCTAATATCGCCCTTGTTCTTGTACAACGGAATCATTGTACTCCACCTCCATTCTTCCAGCACTCTAGTCGTCATGAAAATGATATTAAACAACTCAGTTAACCATTCCAAATCCACTTTGAATGCGCTCTTCCAGAATTTCGCATGAATCTCGTTTAGGCCAATCACCCTTCGCCCTCTCATTTTACAAATTGCCCCCTTAACCTCCTCAAATTTAATACACCCATGCCCAAAATCTCGATGGCTCTCAGAGTGCTCTAAATCACCCCACACAATATTCCTGCCTCCTTCATTTAAGAGTCTATGGAAGTACACATGCCATCTTCGTTTAATGTGTGCCTTCTCCACTAGTACTTCGTCGTCCTCACCTTTAATGCACCTCACTTGGTCTGGGTCACGAGCCCTCCTCTCCTTGCCTTGGCGAGACTATATAGTTTATTTTCCCCACCTTTGTCTAATTCTTTATACAAGTGTTCAAATGTTGTCGTTTTAGCCATCGTAACCGTCATCCTTGTTTCTTTCTTCACAATCTTAAACCTCTTCATGTTCGCCCTCTTTCCATCTTTGTTTTTGCTCTCCACCAACTTCATTTAAGCAACCTTGCGGGCTTCCACTTTCTCCTGGACCTCCTCATTCCACCACTAGTTCCACCACTAGTCCTGCTAGAATATGAGTAGAAATAACAATAGTTTATAGAATCCTAATTGGAAAAGGATTGGAATGTAATGTCTATAAATAGGGTTTCAGTGTAATAATGTAAATACATCAATCCAATAATATTTTTCTCCTATATTTCTCACATGATATCAGAGCATTGATGAGAAAAGTAACGTTGTGCATCATTCCAGCGAAAACAGTTGCCACTGTGCAATTTTTCGGTGACCTTATCAGTTAATTTTTTTTCCACAAAACCAGCCCACCACAAGGTTTGAAATTTTCCGACGAGAAAACCCCAGTCAAACTCGCTGAAAACAGGTACATGCGCCCTCACGAGCCGCCAGAAGCAATTCTCTGGCGAGCGCGTCAGATCCAAGCACCAGCGCGTGAGGCAGTTTCCAAACACTTTTCCAGCAAGTGCTCTTTTCCAATGAGGTCGCCTCTTTACTCTAAGGTTGTCCATAGAGTTATTTCTTGATTCCAACCAGTTTTCCGGCAATTAAATCTAATTTTCCGGCGACCGAACACTTTTTCTCCAGACTCTGACAACATATTTCCAAATATTTTGCTCTGTTTACTCCTATGATTAAGTTTAAACCCTTAATGAGGATATCAGAAAACCAAACGTCACAGTCCATGAAGAATCGACGAGGGAGAGGTGGTTTTGGAAGATCTCGACCTAGGTTTAGTTATTGTAAAAGGCTAGGACACACTCGTGACTTATGTAGTTATTGTAATAGGCTTAGACATACTCGTGAATATGTTATTCTTTGCATGGTCGATCACCTACAAATGCTCATGTTGATCAGTCTAACACCACAGATAATCAATGGGTGTATTTATTTAAAAAGGAATATAATGAGTATCTTCAATATCAAGCAAAGAGATATCTCTACCATTAGCCTCAACTGCACAATCTCCTACCTTTGGATCATGGATTGTGGACTCTAGCGCTTCTGATCATATTTCTAGTGATAAATCACTTCTATCAAATATTGTTTATTCACGCTCTCTTCCCGTTGTCAATTTAGCCAATGGTAACCAAACCAAAGCAAAAGGAATTGGACAAGCTAATCCCCTATCCTTTGTCACTTTAAATTTTGTTCTTTATGTCCCTGGTTATCCTTTTAATCTTGCATCGATTAGTCGTTTGACTCGTGCCCTAAATTGTGGCATCCTATTTCTTGAGGACTCTTTTGTCATACATGACTGTAGTACGGGACAAACAATTGGCATAGGATATGAATCACAAGGCCTCTACTACCTTACCTCTCCCAACTCCTCCATAGCATGTCCAATTATAGATTCTCCGAAAGTAATTCTTTAACGTTTGGGACATCCTAGTTTGTTCAAGCTACAAAAGATGGTGTCTAGTTTGTCTAGTCTATCCACATTAGATTGTGAGTCGTGCCAACTTGGGAAACACACTCGAACTACCTTTTAACGTACTATTGAGAATCGTGCAATGTCTTATCTTTTCCTTAGTTCACTCTAATATTTTGGGTCCTAGTATAATCAGTTCAACCTTAGGATTTCCTTACTTTGTAAGCTTCATTGATGATTATTCAAGATGTACTTGGATTTTCTTAATGAAAGATCACTCTGAATTGTGTCCTATATTCAAGAGTTATTGTGCTGAAATACAAAATCAATTCGGTGTCTCTATTCGTACCTTTCTTAGTGATTAATGCCTTAGAATATATGTCCTCCCAATTTCAACAATTTATGACTCATCAAGGAATTATTCATCAAACTTCTTGTCAGTATACCCCTCAAAAGAATGGAGTAGCAGAGAGGAGGAATAGGCACCTCATTGAGATTGCTCACACTCTTCTCATTCAATCCCTTCCGTTGCATTTTTGGGCCGATGCAGTTCTCTCATCTTGATACTTAATTTTCGGATGCCCTCATCTTCCATTCAAAATCAAATTCCCTATTCATTATTGTTTACTCAGTCACCTCTATACTCTCTTCCCCCTTGTGTCTTTGGGAGTACATATTTTGTTCATAACATCATCCCAAGAAAAGAAAAATTAACCCCTCGTGCTTTTAAATGTGCGTTTCTTGGTTATTCTCGAGTACAAAAGGGATATCTTTGCTACTCACCCGATCTTTCTCTGGACCTTATGTCAGCTAATGTCACATTCTTTGAATCTCAACCTTACTTCACATCTTCTTCTGATCCTGATCTAACATGTTTGAGGTCTTACCTATATCGACTTTTGAGGATCCTGTCGTTACTTCTACATCTACATCCATAGTGCCACCAGTCTTACCTGCACCGACTTTTGAGGAATCTACAATACTTCTACAACTCCATCACCAGTGCCCCCACTCCTGACTTATCATCGTCGTCCCCGTACAACATCTGGCTCAGATGATTCTCGTCCTGCACCTGAACCTACACCTACTACAGACTTGTTTCCTCTTAAACAACCAATTACACTTCAAAAAGGTATACGATCCAATCGTAATATTAACCCTCATTATACCCTTTTAAGTTATCATCGTCTGTCATCACCCCCATTTGGCCTTTGTATCATCTTTGTCCTCTGTCACCATCCCTAAGTCCACCAAAAAAAAAAGCACTTTCTCATCCAAGATGGCGAAATGCTATGACTGACGAGATGTCTACTCTACATGCGAGTGGGTACTTGGGAGCTTGTTCCTTTCCCTTCAGGTAAATCGATCGTTGGTTGTCATTGGGTTTATGCAGTGAAAGTTGGCCTGGGCCAAATTGATCGACTTAAGGCTCGACTTGTTGCCAAGGGGTACACTCAGATATTTGGGCTTGATTACAGTGATACTTTTCCTCCCGTGGCAAAAATAGCATTTGCTCATCTTTTTCTATCCATGGTTGTTTGATACTGGCCTCTTTATCAGTTGGATATTAAGAATGTTTTTCGCCATGGTGCCCTTGAGGAGGAAGTTTATATGGAGCAACCACCTGGTTTTGTTGCTCAGGGAAAGTCTAGTCTGGTGTGTCGATTGCGCCGGTCACTTTATGGTCTAAAACAGTCTCCTCGAGTCTGGTTTGGAAAGTTCAGCACGACAATTCAAGAGTTTGACATGGTTCGTAATGAAGCAGATCACTCATATTTTTATCGACACTCTGCTCCAAATCTATGTATTTATTTGGTGGTTTATGTTGATGATATTGTTATTACCGGCAATGATCAAGATAGTATCATTAGTTTGAAGTAACACCTCTTTCAGCATTTCCAAACTAAAGACCTCGGCAGACTGAATTATTAGGCATAGAAGTTGCTCAGTCCAGATCAGGTGTTATTATTTCGCAACGCAAGTATGCCTTAGACATTCTCAAGGAGACAAGAATGATGGGATGTAAACCCATTGACACTCCTATTGATCCAAATTCTAAACTACTGCCAAGACAGGGGGAGCCACTCAATAATCCTAGAAGTTATAGGCGTCTAGTCGGTAAGTTGAATTATTTCACAGTGACCAGACTTGAAATTTCCTATCCTGTGAGTATTGTAAGTCAGTTTATGGATTCTACCTGTGATAGTTATTGGGATGCAGTTGTTCGCATTGCGCGATATATTAAGTCAACTCCAAGTAAAAGACTACTCTTCGAGGATCGAAGTCATGAGCAGATCATTAGATATACAGACACTGATTGGGCAGGATCACCTTGTTATAGATGTTCTACATCCGAATATTGTGTTTTAGTAGGAGGTAATATGGTGTCCCGAAAGAGTAAGAAACAAAGTGTGATTACTCGATTTAGGGCAGAAGCAGAATATCAAGCAATAGCGGTAGCAACTTGTGAGCTAGTTTGGATTAAACAATTGTTGAGAGAGCTAAAATTTGGAGAAATCAGTCAAATGGAACTTGTGTGTGATAACCAAGTGGGTCTTCATATCGTATCAAATCTGGTATTTCATGAGAGGACTAAGCACATTAAGATTGATTGTCACTTTGTGAGAGAGAAGATACCTCTCAGAGATATTATTACAAAATTTGTGAAATCGAGTGATCAGCTTGCAAATATTTTCACGAAGTCCCTCACTATCCTCGTATTAATTATATTTGTACAAGCTCGATACATATGACTTGCATGCACCAGTTTGAGGGGGAGTGTTAGAATATGAGTAAGAATAGGAATAGTATATAGAATCCTACTTGAAAAAGGATTGTAATGTAGTGTCCTAATTAGAAAAGGATTGGAATGTAGTGTCTATAAATAGGATCTCAGTGTAATAATGTAGATGTAACAATGCAATAATATTTTTCTCCTATATTTCCCACACCCTTTATGTCCCCCAAGAGTTACCCTTCGAGACCCCAAGTCTTTTCACTAAATTACCCTTTGATCAAAATTTTACCTATTTAATACGGTTTCTTGTTTATGTAAAAATTCACTCATTTATATAAGGGTAAAGTTGAAAGGAAAAAAAATAATACCCTCTTGATTATGTAAAAAAACATCTATATTGGAGTAAATATAAAAGCTAGAAACACCATTTAATATGGACCGGAGGGACTATGATATTATCTCACATCCAAAGGTCTATTATACTTTCAAACATCAAGAAATACTGTTAAATTATCATACTGACGTACCAATTGCTTCTGATAACGGATCATCAGAATCAGCTTTGCAATATGAAATAATAAGGTCCTGATCACTAGTAATATAAATGTTGTTTGTATTGCAGTCAGGGTGCCATAGTAGGTGATCCTCAAATGATGTCACAAGCTCCCCACGGAAGTTCCAAACAGCTACTGTTCTATTTCTGAACGTCAAGAATAACTGATTCTCATACAGAAATATGAATGCTGATGGGGTCATGAATTCGGCTCTGCTGACTTCTGTCAACTCAGAATTGCGGACCTATTAAATTCAACAGCTATAAGACTTGATGATAAAAGATGCTATAGAAAAGGTGATAGTAACTCACATCAAGAATCTGAAGATTTTCGCTCTCCTGTTTGACGAGAAGCTTTTCATTGAACTGTTCAATGAAATCTACCTTCTTATTCCGGTGAAGCAGATGGTTGAAAGATTTGAGAACAGTGCCATCCTCAATAGAGAGAATCTTTAAAGGAACATGGCCGCTAGCTTTGGTAAATATTAGCAGCATGATTCCTGGACTGCTAATGTGAAAAGAAAAGAGAACAAAAATTGTAAGTTAACCAGTTCTTAAGAAATAAAACTACTGCACGTTTATGGATACAGCATATGAACATACACAACAGACCAAACTGCCATTTAGTACATTATTCTATCTACTGAAACCATCTTTTCACTTAATCCCAACCTTACAGATATCAAGACTTAAAAGAGCATTGTTCATCCCAATCTCCCAGAATAAACAGGAATCTCAAAAGACTCATAACAATAATAGCAATAGCTGAGACAAATAAACAAAAACTGTCACCAACATTAGGACACATACAGACACACACAGAGACCCAAAAAATAAAGGAACAGAAAGACAGAGAGAACTAAAGCAGAACATAAAAAACATCTACAGTACAATTACAAAAGCATAAGAAAAAATGGAGCTAGCAACTCTAGCAAATGTAAATAACACACTTTCATTACTAGAAATGACAACTACCGCAAGATTATGTAGAAAATTTTCATGCACACAAGTTATAACACAATTAGTCATGGCAAAAACAAGCATGCCTATGCATGCTTGCAGTAGTACTGAAGTTACCTGATTTTTATCTCTTGGACGTTTTTGTCTGAGATCGAGTATAACATCGTATAATTCTTCAGGTCAAACACCTTATATATGCTGTCAAAAGTAAAAAGAATTGTATAAGTACATCAAAAAAAATGCCAAATTAAGTAACATCGTACAGGGAGGACTTCAGTACCAAATTTTACCTATCCTGGGCAGAGTAAGTAAGAACTTTCCCATTCACGTCATCAAACTCCACAAAACCAGGCCATTTTAATGATTCAGACTCAAATAGAGCAAATCCAGCATCTGGTTTACCCCTCCTTATGTATCTAATATCATTGACAAATATATTGTATTAGAACTAAATAAAAATATTTAGCAGAATGTGAGCAAACAATAATATTAAAATTTCATACTCAATCCTTGTTGTTCTGCATTTCAAGGAACTGAAATTATCTGAAGCATAGACCGAAACAGTGATTAATGAATCGTTGTTTTTATTGTAAAACAAGCTTCGTATGACTTCGTCTGGACTGACATTCAGAAAGCATATCCTCCGGTTTGATTCTGTACCACCAGTAAAGTGTCTCAATTCCCTTTCAATCACAAAGGTGCTCATAGAAGGAATATAACATTGAGAATTACTAATCTTTGTTCTTTACCTCGGCTAAATGCTGCACAGACACCAGATTGTGCAAGGGCGAAAACAATATCGCGGGCAGCAACTATCTCAATTATCTTTGACCTTTTCTTAAGAAATGGAAGTACCATGGCACAATGACCTTTTGGATCATGGGTATCATATTCCTCCTACAGACCACATACAAAAACGGTCAGTAATCACTACTCAGTAGAATAATATGCTAGGTGAGGGCAGCATTCTAGAATAATGAACAACTAATTCAACTAAGGATATTTTAGTTTTTGATATTCAGTCAATGAACAATTACTACATGCTAAATCACGAAAAGATAAGATGCCCATCTTAAGGAACTAACAATGAAATTTTTCTCTAGGAACAGTTCAGATTTTATAAATAAGGACACATCAAAACAATATTCAAAAAATAGCCCAACTTATCCAATCTACAAAATACTTTTTATCTTTTTGAAGCTTTATAGTTGCATACAAGTTTCTAGCAACATGAAAGACAACTCCAACTGGCATTTGTCCAGTTATTCATGCAAAATTTAACCACCAAAACGCAAATTAGGCAAAACAAAAGATAAAAATCAAGAAAAAATTACAAATTGCTCAGACCATGAATAGACTGCAAAATCACAATAGAATGCATACTGTCAGGAAATAATTTATGTTGTCTGGAAATGTACCACAAGACAATTAATCAGCAACCTCATCCTAGGAAAACAAGCCGTTAACAAAGATGCAAAGAGCATCTACCGCGTGCTTTTAAACCACTAGTTGCCTACCATGGCTGGTTCAAGAACTTATGCATTAAGGAAGCAAATGGTGAGCGATTTGTCAACATAATTATTCAAAATTGAAAGCACGAATTGAAACTAGATGAGTTGCACAACTTATAAATATTGAGTTCCACTACAATGTAGACAAAAGATATCACAATTCAAATGTAACACATCTCAGAAAATCGTTTACCTATCTAGTAAACCATTTTTTGCCTAATAAATACTCCCTATGTTCTCTTGATATAGCACTCTTTCCTTTTTAGTTTGCCTCACAAAAGATTGTCTTTATATATTTGGGAACTCTTTAATTTTCAACTTCTCATTTTACCCTTAATGACATGCTCTTATGGTCATAGAAATGTCATGATTGGTATAAAACCACAAGTTCTACGGGTATGTTTAGTATGTGCCAAACGTCCTTCTTTCTTAAACTCGATGCTCAGTTCAACACAACAACAAAAAAAAAAAAAAAAAACCAATGTAATCACACAGGTGGAGTTTGGGGAGGGTGATGCTCAGCTAAACACCACAATATAAAATGAAATGAAGGAACTGGCAAATATAACTTTTGAAACCGAAACTGGCAAATATAATTTGAACATAAAACACGTGAAATAAGGGGAATGAAGTTGCATCTGAGGCTGAATTGCAAGGGAAGATGCTGGAGGAAATGAGATAAAAGTGCAGGGTACGGAGGAATGAGCATAGCGTTAAGAACTCAGAAACAAAAGGAGACGAAAAAAGGAAGAGAAGAATCACACAGGATTCTGAATTGTTATTCATTCTACTTTGCCTAAACCAAAGGATAGATATATTCCTTTATCGGAAAAAGTTGAAAAAGAGACATGAAAGAGATCAAATTTCATAGTTAGTCAAGATCTGGTGGATGGTTTTCAAGATTGACTCAAGAAGCGGTGATTCTAATGATAATTTAATTCCTAAATGACTATATAGTCTAACTAGTGACTTTTAGTTTAAAAAAAAATTGAGCAAATTCAAGGACAGAATTTGTATTTACGACTGCATCGAATTTTGATTTCCCTTCCCCTTATTATACTTCCTAAACCTTCTTGAATTACCATTTGCATTATGTAATATTACCATTTCTGTTTCTCCTATGCTTATTTAAGGGAAAAAAACATTGACGGTATACAAATAAGGATATGATAATCTGCACTCACATTCAACAAGATACATATTACAGCTTACCACAAAAATGTACAACTAACACTAAGCTTCTTCTCTCCAATGAGGATATAAAGTTATTCGCCTTCACAAGCTATCCTGAGCAGTAGCTTTCCGACACTGGTTCTGCAGATGGATATACCTTTTCATCCCCACATCCACTTTCAAATGGCTTGCGGAACTCTCCTTTTCCTACTTACTAATGAAAGAAAGTGAATAAACATTGCCTAGCTGCATTTCAAATCCCATGCGTGTACCATCTTACTTTCATTTTGATCAAGATCAATGCTGAACTATTCACTTGAATAAATTTAGTCAATTTGGTACATATGTACTATCTTTACATGTAAAATTTAGTTCTCAGAGATCACTGTCATTAAAAGCAATTTATCAACAGTAGAAATAACTTCATTCGGTCCATTCATATAACCAAAACCCCAGAAGAAAATTTGTACTCTAACTTGACGAAGGCATATTAGCTAATCACATACTGAAAAATCGAGAAAGAACACCTTAAACTTAAATGTCTGAGACTATTCCAGTGTTATCAAAAGCGAAAAGTGCAAAAAGGCTCTAAGGCCTTCTAGGGCTTTAAGCGCAAAATGCAAATAAAGCGTGAGCTTTAATGAAAACAGGCGCAAATGGAGAAAAACTACAAATATGTATGTGTAGTTCGAGATTAATAATCACAAGCATAAATAACAAATATATGTACACGGAAATTGAAAAAACAAAATACGCTAAAGTGAAATATCAATTATTTAGTGTCACATCTTCAGAATTTCACTCATTGGCAAGGAAAAGTATACCTTAGAGCCTTGACGACGACACTGAAGTGCCCATAAAGCGAGGCAAAGCGCTCAACTTGATTTGTGCCTCGCTTCACGGCTTAAGCGCGCCTTTGACAACACTGGACTATTCTCATGTTAAATCTTCAGCTCACCCTTCCTAACTAAGTTGCTCGGACTCGGGTACGGGTATCTGACACGGATGCCAAAATTTAAATTTTAAGATTTGGGGGTACAGATCCAAGTATGGATACGGGTGCTGGGATTCGGCTAAAAAATTCCAAAACTATAAAATAGAGCAATAAGGATATTCTAATTTGAAAAGATCTTCTAGGTCGTCTTTCCCAAGACCCCAACTTCTTCTTTCAAGCTCTCTGGTTCTTCCCCTCGGAAAAAGAAAAGGAAAGTCCTTCCACCAACTCTCCTTACAAATCGTTGTACTGTCTACTAGAAGTTAGAACACAACCACTTGAATTCTTAGTTTCTCTCCGTTTGGCCTGAAACATGAATCAACAAATATTTGACCAAGAGGAAAAGCTAAAAAGAAAGACAAAAGGACTCTAATATTGAAGGAATGTCATTTCCCATGTCTTAAATCTATTTTAGCTTTTATTTTGAGAAATCAAAATCTCAATTTCCCCCCAAATCTGTCCACAGAATCTGGTTAAAGTATCCGATGTGGGTTAACCGAATCCCACAAGTATCCCACACCCGCACCAGCACCCGTCTCGTGTCGACACGGGTGCGGCAGCAAAAATGAAAAGTCTGCACAACTTAGCTTCCTAATATTGTACTTAGTTTTAGCACAAATTTCACAGTTAAGGACCGAACACCTCTCGTATACACCTAAGAAAGAATAGTTTGTTCTGTTTTACAATAAAGGACGAATATGACTTATCAATAAATAAATAAATAAACAAAGGACCGATATGCAACCCAAATCCGTTACGTGAAGCCTAAACTATAGAAATCACCAAGATGAGCGGCAGAAAAGACACTAAAAGGAAATCTAATTAAAACACCTGGATCTGTAAACATACACAATTCGACAATGTCTATCAACATTGTGCTTCCAATATACCAAACCGCGGCCCCAACTTCATTAACAGCAAACATTTTCCCCTTTTATACCCATAAAAAGACAATTGTACAATGCACATCACTTTCTGAAACACACAATCTACAGCTTCTCCACTTCTATACTCTGTTTTCACTATAAACCTTTAGCAGAACACAAAATTAAAATTGTTTTTACCTATTTGCGCCGTGATAATTTTTTTAGAAAAAGAATAGCTTTGCACAACTTATTTTTTCAACGGAGGGGATTAAGTTAAACCCCCTTCCCTCTACCTAGTTCCACCCTTTATTAGCAAGCTAAGACACAAAAATCTCTTCTTTACTCATGTATCTCTTATAAGGAAATAAAGTGTTATTTTGCATATGTAGCATCCAAACAAACAAAGGTTAAGAAAACTAAATTAGGAACTGATGTATGTCTTTAGGCCACCTTTAGAAAGATGTAGCACCAAAGCAACCCTATTTTAGGTCATAAATTCAGGAAATCGAATAGCAGCACTCTCGATTTCTCTCTTAGTTGATCTAAGTTTCGTATTTGGAAGGGTATGTATGATCCTCTTCATGGATTAATGAAAATTTGCTCCATTGAACTCAAGGAGAATTGTCTAAGTTCTCTCATTTGCCTAACCCCCTCCCCCCCCCCCCGCCCCACAACCACAAAAAAAAAAAAAAAGAAAGAAAAAGCTTTTGCAACCTCAACTCATAAGCATAACTATGAGAATAGTTGAGAACACAAAAGTAAGCAGAAGATCGAAGAAACCTGTAAGTGTATATTGCGAAAACGCTCTTGGGCATCGCTCATACTGAACGAACGGTCTCTCTTGGAACCAATCTCTCTCCTTTGAAGCTTCTTAACACTGTTCACAAACCCATCCATTCCACCGCGTGGCCGCTTCTTCGCCACAACCCTCCTCCCACAACATGGCCTAGGACTAGCAGTTATTCTCCTTCCATCCATCCCTAAAAACACCTCTACAAAAACCTACTACAAATCTCAAACCCTAACACATAAATTGCAACATATGTACACGAATACCAAGTTCTATATTCTGTCTTCTGGGGGTTTAGAGTAAAAATCAGACGTGGGTTATCATGTTTAAACCCTAACTTTCAAATACTCATGAAAAGGTGAGATTTTTACAGTTGCTAAACAGCAAAAATTAAGAGAGGGAACTTTGTCGGTAGCTGTTTTAGGGAAGTGGGCATGAATTTTTTGCCAAGGTATATTGTGGTACAGGGCATATGAGCTTAGTTGGTATAGTAATAATTTGAGCCGAAAATGGAAGAGTGAGTGAACCACTTTTTTGGATTTTGGAAGAGGAGGGACGGAGGGAGGGTCCAGACTCCAGAGAGAGAAATTTGTCGGAATTTGAAAGAGGTTGAAAAAGGACTTGATTTCAAGATAAATCTTCAAAGGATTTTGACGGTGCACTTCATTTTGGGAAAATTAGATGACTTTTAGGTTTTTTTAAAAAAAATTAAAAATGATGTAGTTTGATTTTCAAAAAGTCTTTTATTAACTTTTGATAATATATAAGGAGCAGATTATAAATCATTTTTTTGCTGGTTTTTTTTGGCTGGTTTGATTTGAAGTACTTGAATTCGAATTACTGACCAAATTAATAATTTTTTCACGAAGGTTATTATCGGTAACCTCCTTTAATAGCTCTATAATATTATCAGAGGTAATAGTCTGAACATTCAAATCTTGAAATTGAGATTGAAGTTTATAAAACTCATCATTTTCACAAGAACAAATATCACCTTTGCAAGTATTACATGCAGTACGATTATCATGCTGGTTTTCATTATCAGAAAAATCAAGTAAATCTACTTCTTTTTCAGAGTCAGGGTAATGAGAGTTATAATCGGATTCTGAACCGGACGTATATAACATACCGTAGACTTTATCATAAACAATGTCATCTAATTCTAAAGCTCTAAGCTTTTCTAACTTACAATTGGGAGCAATATGCCCAAATTTTCCACATCGATAACATTTAACCTTAGAAAGGTCTCGTTTGGATCTATCTTTCGTAAATCTCTTAGACTTACGAGCACTCTTTCGTGCTTCTCTTTCTTTTTTGGTTCTATATCTAGAATGCCTTTTTCTATAAGAACCATCGGGGTTAGGGTTTCTATGAAATCTTCCCTTTTTCTTTTTAGTAGAACTAGAAGGTTGATCTATACCAAATTATGCACAGAAATCTCCTAGTTGAGATTTTTCTTTTAGCTTATCCATCTTAAGCTGTCTAGATAATTTCAATTCGTTACACAAGTTTAATCCTTCTTGTGTACAAATTCCTACAAGTTTTCCATAAGTATAATCCTTATACGGAATTTCACCATAACTACCTCTAAGAGTTTTTCTAACCCTTTCAGCAAATAATGAAGGAAGGCCGTCTATAAACTTGGCTTTCTAATGATCAGTCTTAGTTTCGGGTAGTTTCATGACTCGACTAAGAAAAGTATCTTTATACCACCGAAATTCACTTAAAGTCCTACATCGAAGACCGTTAAGGAGTGTTTTAATGGATTCGTAATTACTGGTAAATCTACCATTAAAATGTTCTAATATGGTCGTAACTAATGTATAAACTGCGTCTTCACGACCACTAGGTAAGGTATGACCTAAATTATCAGTAGATGTTTCTGGATTTACAACATTAATAATTGCAGTCTTATGATCGGTAGGCATACAATTATCCCACCATCCTCTAAGCTGACCAGTAAATCCAGCAATAATCATTTAGCAAATCACCTTATTAGTGTTTTTTGCACTAGTAGCTCAATAAATAGTTGCGTACATCAACATCCTATGCACTAAAATGGTCATTTGCCTATCAATAAGACCATCTAAATTCCACTCATAAATTTTGTTACCACTATAAGATGTATTAGTCTGATTCCAATCCCTTTCTTCTATAAGGACAACCTGGGGAGTTGGTCTAGGGTAATAATGAGTTCTCATTCTAGGCTTATCAGCAAAATGAGTGTGATGAACACTACCACAAAGCTTATTAAGTTCGAACAAAGTTTCATAACGAACTTCATTAATATTAGAAGTTGAAGCTATATTATCAGCAAATTGATGAGATAAATCAATCGATTTAATAGTTAAATCCGAGAATTTCTTATCAAGAATTTCTTCTAAATCAGAATAGGTTTTTATTTGAAAATCCTGAATATCAGGAGGCCTTTGAATAGAAGCAGCGACAATCTTTGAAGATGAAGCTGTTTCGGAAGCACCTATTATTTTAGAAATATTATTGTTATAAATTTGTTTTATCAAAACAGTTAAATCATCTAATTTTTTATCGAGTGAACTAATATGTTCACCTAAAACTTTAACATATAAACCCATGTAATTATTTTGGGCAAATAATTTATTTATTTCAGAAATCGTAATTTTACCGACATCATTTTCAACAAATCTTTGAAAGGTGGTAAAAGTAATACCTGTATTATTAGGTAAAACAAAAGACGATTGTGGCGGGTAAATTGCTTTGACAATGTCCCCACTACCATCTTGATAAGATCTTTCGATAATCTTGACATATAAAGGTAAATAGGTGGTTATAAGCCAAGGAACAAAATGCATAATTTGATTCTGTAATGCACAAGTTTCATAAAATTCTTGTGAAATACTATGCATATCTTTTGTACTATAAGTGTCAAAAAATCAAGTTCTAAACTGGTTCCATTTATTATCGAAAAATTCTTTTTGAATATATTTTCGTGCCGATGATCCCGGGCTAAAATCAATGATTTGAGGAATCATTAAAGATCATTTGGGTTGAAATTCATTTCGGATGCGTTTTTAGGTATGATGCAAATCGTAACTGCTCATAAATGGTCCATTAAATGTACAATTTTGATTGATAACAATTTCTCTATAAATCAAGTCGCTATGATTGATAGTGATGCCGATGTTAGTTGCATCAAAAAGGGTTAATACCCACAAAAAATTTTCAAAAGACAACTCATTTAGTCCGCGCGGCCAGATAGATCTAGCTAATTTAGCACCTTTATGCTGGAACATAAAAATCGAAATATATAGGAATTTTTATATAATGGAAAAATATAATTTAAACTTCCCAAAAATCTTTGTAATTGAGTCCTGTCAGTTATAATGTTAGGAATTTTAGTAGTTTCCATGCTACTAAGTCTGTAATCCCTTTCCAACATTGAAATATATTTGTCCACATATTTAGACATAAATCAAGGGACAAAAACAATGATTTTGCTAAATCTTGAAAGGTCCTTATAAAAGTCTTCTTGAAAATAATGATTCCCAATATCATTACTCAATACTGAAACTTACAAAGTCATCCCTTTCTTCCTTATTGAAATTTTAAAAAAATCAATTTCTAAAACATTACCATCTGGGAAGTTTGAATTCTTCAGAAATATTTTTTTTTGTCGGAGACCCAAGACTAAAGTCAATAGTTGTTCTATTCATTTAAACCAGTAGAAAAATTTATTTCAGAGGTCGTAGGATCCTCGTCATTAACAGGAACTGCAATAGTATTTTTACCAATCTGAATACTATTAACTCTTTTGTCATCCCTTATTTGAGAGGTCAAAGCTCTTGAGGGATAATCCACAATATAATCCACAGGAGAGATATAAGAAGAAATAGATCTAGTAAGTCGGGATACCGAATTACATCTATTAAGTTTAGAAAACAAACTGTTATTATCAGTAGTAAAATTAGGTTCTGAAAATCTAATTTTTACAGTACCATTAGGAGATTGTTCGATCTCAGTGATCTCACTGTTCATACTAGCTTGTGGAGGGGAAGCCTCCTCCATAACTCATTCTTTTGGGAAGTCAATTTCATCCATTTAATAGGCCGTCTGGTAGTAACTTTAGATCTACCAAAATTGGTTTCTATTAAAATAGTCTCATTCTTAAAATCCATGATTTTACACATAGAATTCAAGGTACAAAGAGGTTTATAGTAGATCCTATAACAGATACATATAACTTCTGTACCTGGTGCATAATCATAACCATACAACTTAACACTTAATATTAAAGCGTTTAACGAATTTTCATCATTCATAGATATCTGTAGGTTAGGATAAACATTAAAATAAATCGGGCCATAAGCCAAATTGGTTTGAATCGTTCCTATCAATGATTTCTTCCAGTTCTGATTTTTATCATCCCTTAAAACTGCTATAAAGCTTTCAGGTAAGCCTCTCAAAGTGAGTGGCTTAAAAGAGACTTGGATCAACCCAATATGCATGAATTTATGAGTTTCCTTATAAGGAGCTAAATCATTATCAGATAATAATTTTAAAGTAGCATGATCACTATCAACAGTTAACATTTTTCAGTTGTTTTTATATTCTGTTTTATCCCTAATTTTTCAAAAGTACCGATATGGTATACAACCTTGGGTTGGATTTTTGGAATATTTCATTTATTAAGAAGATCTAGATGTTGGGGAATATTATATTCTTCTTTTCTACTGTTTTTAGCAGTAGAACGTCTCTTTATAATATTCATTAAGAGAAAAGTGTCGAACTAGTCATACTTGTGACTACTATAGAAGTTGGCTCTGATACCAAACATATGAATCGTTTGCAAGATGAAAATTCAGGAAGATTTATAGACTTAGTGTCACGACCCAAACTAACGGACCGTGCGGGCACCTACGCTATCCTAAGTAGCTAGGAGAACCCTTATTACCCAACCAAAAATATGCGGAAGACTTCTGTTTTTAAGAGAATACTGAATTAAATATAACAAAGTAAATTAAATACCAATAAATAAACTTTTCAAAAACTTCTTACAACTGTCCTTCACTACCCCAAGACCTGGTCAGACATGTACAAGAGCTACCTATTATAGAATAGACTGACAATAAAATAAATAATACAAAGACTCCAACATCTGCCAGGAAGAAAGTGCAGAAGTTAGTGCTGAATATCGTCATCCATCTAGTAACTGCAAACTAACCTTCATCCAGTTTACACCCCAAGAAGGAATGTAGAAGAGTAGGGTCAGTACAAACACACGTACTGGTAGGCATCAACGGCCGACTAGTGTTAGTCCACATAATCATAAAGTAGAATCAAAGAAAAGAAATCATGACATCTTAAATAGAGTATAATTCAACTAAGGTTGTAATGTCATTATACCACTTTGCCTATATAATTTACAATTCACCAACTCTATTAACGATATTATATTCACCACTAGCATAGTCTAACCTCATTAATTCATACCATTCACCACAATCCAACACTAAACCATCACTATCACCCTTTTATTCGCATTTCTGCTTCCATTACCCACATCTATAGGATCAACCCAGTAATCATAGACAACTCACACTAAACTCTCGGGCTAACAACCAAACACTCTCTTATAATATTAAAGAATAATAACTAGCCAATCGGATAAGCCACGATTACACAAGTATAAATAAAGTAAGTCGACCAACATATAGCAAGTAAGCACAAAGTTTCACTTTTCCAAGTACATGTCACACAATCAATCTCAAGGATACAATCAAATAGGGAATACAAATCAACTCACATCTCAGTAAAACACACAAGAGAACTCAAGTTTCATTAACAAACCTTATAGATACTCTTGGAGAAGGATTAATTCAATTATTGAAACTTTGGGATCGTTTTTTGATAGTATTCATTGGATTCATCACTTTAGATCACTTCATTATCAATTCCTTTATTATTAATATTACCATGCCGGCTCATGGCACCCGATCCAATCATGTCTTACAGCAATACCGAACTTTAACGTCGGCTACATTACTACTAACAATCTTTCCACTTTTCTGTTCTTAATAAATATTCATCATTCACTTTTCAACCTGTATGAAGGTATATCACAAGCCTTCTTTACTCAAGGCATTCTTGTCAATCACATTATCATTATGAATCAAGATTTGTCATTTATCAACAATAGTTTGTACACACATGCTAAGGGACTTATTTCTGCCCAACTAGTCATGACCTGCAGGGGACAATCTAAGTCCATATACCGTACCGGCGTGGTACCCGATCCTCCATAAATAAGTAATATTAACATCCATATCCGTACCGGGGTGGTACCCGATCCTCCATAACCATATTATGTATATTTTATCAACTTCATACTATCTCTCAGGATACAACACGGCGTACTAAATTTACAAGTACACTTATAATCATAAGGCAATTCGATCAAGTTTGATTTTTCATAATTATTCATGCAAGTATCAACAATCCAAATATCATCAATTCAAGTATGTCCAAAAACCAATTAACAAGCATCCAATTTAGGAGCATACACACAATTAAATTGAGTCTAAACTCCAATTAAACCATAACCTACTCAAATACCACAACTTGGGTTCTAACATCACCACCCATAGCTAGCACATTCAACCTTATCATTATTCTCTACCTCTCTCCGCATAATACAATGCACACAATGATTCAAGTCATCTATCCCTTAGGCCTCACCATTATCATGGTACAATATGCAACTTATACTTTTATAACTCAATTAGGTTCATTACTAGAACAACTAAGAAACATCATGTCCACATACTTCATTCACAACAATCCCCTTTCGGGCACATAACACATAATATCATAAATATCACATAATCAATTAATAACATAGTTTTCAGGATTAAAGTAAAGTTCTTATGTCTTTATCCACCTCAACTCCATATCTGCAAGCCTAGACATGCTTTCTCCCATCAATTATAAATTATGAAAATATGAAATAACACAGTCTTCTACTCATTAACCTAGCCTACCTGGACGCCAATCTTTTTGAAGCAACAAGTCATATTAAGGATGCTCCTTCCCTTTCTTCATGCTTCGGAATGATCAATCATCTAAATATCAAACAATCATAAGAGTAATTAATCAATTACTCTTCAAATAAATATCTTTGAAAATTCAAACTCACTAATTCTACCCTAATTCAAGATCTATATCATTCCCCAAGGTCAATTAACCATTAACTAGTTCTTTCAAGCTTAACCCATCTCCATTAATGGAGTTTTTATGCTAAAGGTCTCATCTTTATGGAATTCAAGATTTCCAACCAACAAAATACATAATCTAGTTTACCAAGTTCATGCTAGAAATCATTAATTTATAATCTAGAATTAGTTCTAGGTGATATTAAGAACACCCATAAGTTTTTCCCAAAAATCCACCATTAAAAGGTTCTAACCTAAAATTTCACCATTGAAGGTCTTTCTAATAATTCTAGGATGTTAAAGGATTAAAAGACGAAGAAGATGATGGAAAAGCTTACCTCCACGAAGGACTTTCACCCTAAACCTTGTAAAATCACCTCTCTAGGGTTGAGGAATGAAGTTTTGGGGTTTTGGGCCTGAAAATTGGCTAAAACCGATTTAAATACCACCAGAATTCTCGCTACAATGAAATTCTCGTCTCAGCCCGGATAGTGTTTGGTAAAACGGTCATAACGTTTTACTCTGAACTCGGATTGACAAACGATTTATTGAGTTGGAAAGAATACTCAGAGATATTTGATTTGGTGGGTATTGGTCCCCATAACTCCTTATATTCTAGGAGATATGATCGTTTGAATTTGGCCCTAATAGAAACCCATATCGAAACTCTATTGGTTAAAAATATTTTCAACTTAACTTTGTGCTAGGGATATTGTACGACCTTAATTCATATCTAAAGAACTTCCAAATTAAAGGATTGATATTATTATTCATGAATAATTAAATTCATCAGGATTGAGTCTATCTAGACACATCGAAAGGCTAAAATCTTCACCGAAAAGCTTGAGGTGACACAATGAACAAAATGATGGCTATTTTGGACTCAAGTTAATATTGAGGAATGAATAATTTAGTAACGACAAAATGGGTCGTTACACTTAGTAAATCTCGATCAGGGTGATACAGTAAACCACAACCCCAAAACAGCCCTTAACGCCATCCTCAGCTAAGCGGGCAAAACAGGACTACCGTTATGATTTTTACCATACCACTGAACCATCCGACTGAGTTATAAAATTTTTTTCCCAATTAAAACCAAAGCTCAAGATTCATTTATTCAATTTATGAGCAACGTCTATAATAGACTAGTATGACATAGTTCAACACTAATGAAATTAGCCTTTCATTTAGGCTAAATAATTAAAAGAAAATAAAATAAAAATTACAGAAATTTAAATTACCTTAATTAAGTCGGGTTGTCACCAGAGGGAGAGGAGAATACCAAAAACTCCTAGTCTTTATTCAAATAAGATTTGTACAAAGGAAGAGAGAGAGAGAGGGTTATAAATCCTGCTTCCCAGTGAATAAAGATGGATCCTTATATAATGGATCGTTGAAGTTAAACAACAAAATGGAACAGTAGGTAGGCCTAAGCGTGACCGACAATATAAAAGTAACAAAGAAAAATGTGGCCATCGGGCCCTATTGATTTTAAAAAATAGGGAATCTACTTTATTAAAGTAAAGTTGTTTTGTCCTTCTTCAATAATGGAGGACTGGGGTCGACACTCCTTTATTCCTTGTGCTTATCCTTTCTACTGGTGGATGATTCACCTGTTTGCTGGAATTAACGTAAAAATTGTTCTATGTCTAAGATATCAATTTCTCTAGTGCTATGAACACTCTGTGACTCACCTGCTAGGCACTGGTCATCTTCTTCTTCAGTATAACAGACTGAAGCCATGGAGACATCATCTGATAGTTTAATGTCTAAATTCTTCAATAAATCCTTTTTTACTTCTTCCATATATAAAGCTAGAATCTCTGATTTGTCCATAGCCCCTTTCTTTATTGGGAGCTTCCTTGTGATATGCTTGAACGGACTATTATAATTGTCCTTAGTTGTAGGCTTGTAATTGGCCATAGCTGCTTGGATCGAATCTATGGTTCCTTGTCCATTGATTTATCCATTACTATCTTTCTGCAGCATCTTAGTCCAGAACTTAGTATAAAAAGTCCTCTCTAAACAAGAAAATTTCCCTGAAGTGTTTACTTCCACGGACCATTTCATAATCCATGGGATCGAAAATTCTATAAAGAAATACATCAATGGCATTTCTTCAAAAAAGATATTATCATTTTGAAGATCCATGAGTTTTGGGGATATATCAACCCATTCAGTATATAATTTTTTGTATTCATCTGGAAGGATGTTAACAGAAGGACCGTATAAAGTCCACCATTTACAAAACCATTTTGGAGTTTCTTGGGCAAATATATGTGAGCATATTTTTATGAACCAAGAGTGTTTCCTATTAGGATTTTCATACAAGAAGGTTTTATTAAATCCTTCCAAATAATCCCAATAATTATATTTTACTGCTACGTTATGTTCTAGGTGAATATAATCACGTTCTTGGATCGGGTTAAGCCCCCAATCTTCTGGTATCATTACCTTTTTTATGACAATTTTTGAGAAGCTATAAACTTTTCTGGTAGTTGTAGGATAGAAGTGTTGAATTTCAGCTGGTCCTGTTAATGAGAGTATAGTCTCATAGTGCATTCTAAATTTATACTTCGGAGTAGCATGTGATGCTGTCTTAAAATGCCTGGTCATGATATGTAAAGGATCATCCTTCCATTTTAAATCGGTATTTTCAATGCGAAGTAGAACTTCCCTTTTTTCTTTTTGGTTATAAAGCTCAGTATTCTCATGACTGTCTTCAGTTATAACCGAAAAATATGACGGCGGAGCATTTTCCTCCCCTTGTTTGGATTTTATAAAATCCATAAACTCTTTGTACATAGGGTTATGTGTATTAAGATCTGATGTACTTGCAATATTTGAAGCTATTAGCTTCTGATTTTTGATCTGTACCAAGACTGGCTGTCCTCCTCGGCCTCTTCCCCTTCCTCTATCAGAGGGAGGTTGGTAAGTGGATCTTTGCCCTGGAATCATCCTATAAAACAAAAAGACAATTAGATGACGGTGCACTTCATTTTGGGAAAATTAGATGACTTTTAGTTTTTTTTAAAAAAAAATTAAAATAATGTACATCCGAATAATTAAGATATTATATTTACATTTAAATATTAAATGATTAATATTATTTATTTTGTAATATTTGAATTTATATATAATTTATTTATTTATAAATATAATAAATATATATTTTAAATAAATAATTAATTAAAATTTAAAAAAATATAAATATATCAAAATAAAATTATTATTTGATAAAGAATAAAATATCTATGTCTGGTATTGATATTGGAGATGGTTTGTGGGGTGATGATATTGATAACGACCGGTGTTAGTGGCTAGTAATCATGGTGGTAATAGTTATGATTGTAAAGATGGTTGGTGTTGTAGTACTGTTGTAATGGTGGCGATCGGTAGGTGTAGCAATGATTGTGATAGTGAAGTTGGTTGATGTTAATAGTTGTCAGTGTTGATATCGGTGGTGGAACAATGTGTGGTGGTTAACAACGCATTGATGGTAGTTGATAATGGTGCTAGTTGTGATGACGGAGGCGGTTGGTAGTAGTAATTAACCATTGTAGCAGTAGTGACTAATAGTAGTGGTAGAGATAGCAACGATCGTGATGGTAGTGAGAGAGGTGGTGGCGGCAGTGGTTGAAGAATGTGTGGAGGTTAACAATGTATTGGAGGTAGTTGGTGGTGGTGCTAGTTGTAATAGTAGAGTTGGTTGGTAGTAATGAATGGTTGCTCTTGTGGTAGTGGTTGATAGTGATTGTAGAGACGGCAATGGCAGTGTGGCAGCAATGAATATAATTATAATGATTGAGGTGGCAGGTATAGTAGCGACTGATAGTAGTGATTGATGGTGGTTATGGTTGACTATGGTTATAGTGGCTTACAGTGATGTTGGTGGTTGTGATAGCTGAGACAGTTAGTGGTGGTTATGGTTGATGATGGTAATGGTGGCTGATAATAATGGTGGTGGTTGTGATAGCTGAGGTGGTTAGTAATGGTAGTTGGTGGTTAAGACGATAAGGAACGTTGACAATGGCGGTTAGTAGTAGTGGCTGGTGATTGTGAATACAATGATGGTGAATATTATCCATACAAAAATACCTTTTAATGATATTAACACTTGGTCTCATTTGTTTGCACTTAATGGAGGTCTGAATCTGAATGGTAATTGGTCTGAATGGGTCTTAACCATTAAGATCTAGAACAAAGTCTTAGGTTGCATTTGTTTTTATTAAGATTCAGATGTCTGAATCTGAATGATTAAGATGTTGTCTCTAGATCTGAAAACTGAATGATTAAGACTGTTTATTTTTCAACATCTGAATGCGCAAAATTTATTTATTTATAAATATAATAAAAATACAATTCAAATAAAAATTAATTATATATTAGAAAAATAGTTAATTTACTACAGTAAAATTATTATTTGATTAAAAAACATTTATGTTTGTTAGTGATAGTGGAGATGGTTTGTAATGGTGATGGTGGTGGTAATAATTGATGTTAGTGACTAGTAATATTGGAGGTGATGGTTGTGATGGTAGAGATGGTTGGTATTGTAGTGACTGTCATGATAGTGACGATTGGTAGTGGTGGTGGTGGTTGTGATGTGAAGTTGGTTGATATTAGTAGTTGGAGGTGTTGATCGTGGTGGCTGAAAAATATATGCATGATGGTTGATGATGTGTTGGCAGTTGTTGGAGACGTTGTTAATTGTGATAGTGGAGATGGTTGTTAGTAGAGATAGACTGTATCGATCGGTTACAATAGTGGTGGTGGTGGCCGAAGAATGTATGGAGGTTGGTGATGTATTAGTGGTAGTTAGGGATGTTCATGGTTTGGTTAAAAACCAAACCGAACCGCAAACCGAACCAAACCGATTAAAAAAAACTGATATTTGGTTTGGCTTGGTTAGGTTTGGTTTTAAATTTTGAAAACCGCTACTATTTGGTTTGGTTATGGTTTTACTAAAAACAAAATCGAAAAAATAACCAAACTGAACCGATAAATTATATATATAAATTTTATAATTATTTATATATTATTTATAAATAAAATATAAATATTTTATTAAATTTAATCATAGATCAATTTAAATCTTTAACTCTATCACTTACCATATTTTTTAAGCCCACACTTAAAAGTTTAAACTTAAGTCCAATTATCAAAATTCAAAACCCAAGCCCAAATACTCTTTAGTCTTTAGTATTTAGAAATACCCAAAATCTCCTAACCCTATATGGCTATACATTTTCACGTTTCACTTCTCACAGCAGCTTCTTCTTCTTACTGAAGCAGAGGCAAAAAATTTTACACTGCAGCTTCTTCTTCTTAGCAAAGCAAAAGGCAAAAAAACCTCATTTTCATTTCACAAGGAAAGTGAAGATTAAAGAAGGTCTTCTCTATCCGATTGATTGAAAAGTGAAAACTTCAAATACAAGATTATCAAAACTTGAGAAGGTAATTTTTAGTATTTTTAATTTTTTTGATTCTAGTTACTATCTAATTTTAATTCTAGATATGAATCTAGAGGAGTGCATGGATTGAAAAAAAAAAAATTATATGTTTTTTTCTTCGATCCGAATTTCAGATGAAAAAGGAAGATAGATGTTGAAGATTTGGAGGCTCAACCTCAAGTAGAAGAAACTCCAACTACATCAGCATCTCATGCAACTCAAGAACATGGTAATGTTTCAAATATTACTTCTGTGAGCAATCCTCCAAAAAAACAGAAACGAACAACTTCGTGCAGTCAAGACCCTAGCCTCGGGGGTAGAAGAACATCTGAAGTTTGGGATCATTTTTCAGAGATTACTAATAAAGTGGGTCAAAAGAGGGCAAAATGTAAGTATTGCTTCAAAGACTTTGCTTGCATTAGTAGGAATGGTACTTCTAATCTTTGGGGACATTTACTTACTAAGTGTGTGAAATACCCTTTCAAGTCCATTGATAGAAAGCAAACAACTCTCAAACCTACTAAAGGAGAGGGACAAGTAGGTTTAGATAAGGTTGTTTATAATGTCGCTGAAGTTAGAAGGGCTATTGCCGAGTTTGTTATAATTGATGAACAACCATTTAGAGTCGTTGAGGGCGAAGGCTTTAAGAGACTAATGTCGCTTATTTTACCTAACTATGAGTTGCCTTCTCGTATTACTGTTGCTAGACAATGTTTAAGAATTTATCAAGAAGAGAAACAAAAGCTTAAAAGGCTTATTAAAGGGCAGCGTGTTTGTATTACTAGTGACACATGGACTTCACTTCAAAATTTTACGTATATGGTCATTACAGCCCATTGGATTGACGTTGAATGAAAGTTGCAAAAAAAAATTTTGAACTTTTTTCAAACGCCAGATCACAAGGGTGAGACTATTGCTAAAGCTATTGAATCTTGTTTGTTAGATTGGGGAATTGAAAATTTATTTACAGTGACACTTGACAATGCATCAGCTAATGATTCAGCAATCACACACTTGAAAGGGAGAATTAGTGACTGGAAAGGTGTCATCATGGAAAATGAATTTTTATATGTTAGGTGCAATGCTCACATCGTCAACTTGATTGTAAAAGAAGGATTGACTGAACAAAATAAGTCCATTTCCCGGGTAAGAAATGCTGTGAAATATGTTAAATCTTCTTGTGCGAGAACTGCTTCCTTTAAGTCATATGTTGAGAGGGTTAAACTTGACACTAATGGACTTTTGAGTTTGGATGTAGAGACGAGGTAGAACTCTACATATTTGATGTTAGACACTGCTGCCAAATTTAAAAAGGCATTTTCAAGAATGTATATTGATGATCATAAGTACTTTAAATATTGTCTTGATTCGGGTGGAAAGATAGAGAATCCATCTTCAAAAGATTGGAAAGATATGAATGTCTTTCTCAAGTTTCTGGAGATTTTCTATCAAACCACTTTGAAGTTTTCCAGTACTTTACATGTTACATCAAATACTTTCTTTCATGAACTATTTAATCTTCAAAGCATAATTGTCATCTATTCAAAGTGTGATGATTCTATTTTGACTGATATGGCTAAGAAGATGAAAGTTAAGTTTGATAAATATTGGGGTGAATTTGGTGATATGAATATGTTGTTGTGTGTTGCCGTTGTGTTGGATCCTCACCACAAAATGAAGTATGTGAAGTTTCTTTTTAAGAATTATTATAATTCTGTGGAGGGATGTAGTAAGTCTACTAAAGTAGAGAATACTTTAAATATCTTGTATGATCATTACAAAAATTCTATTTCTGGAATTTCTTGTGAAAGTATTGGAGATCAAACTAGTGTGATTAGTGGAATTGGTGTAATAGATAGTTCTGATGTGTGGCAATCACAATGGGAAAAATTTCTTGAATACGAGAAAAATGTTGATGTTAAATCTGATCTTGAAAAGTATTTGGAGGATGATGTGGAGAAGAATAAGGATTTCAATATTTTGACTTGGTGGAAAGCTTCATCCGAAAGATATCCAATTGTCTCTAGAATTGCAAGAGATGTTCTTGCTATTCCTACGTCTACTGTTGCTTCAGAATCAGTTTTTAGCACCGGTGGTCGGATTCTTGATTGTTTTCGAAGTTCTTTGTCAGCAAAAACCGCTGAAGCTCTTGTTTGTGGTCAACAATGGTTACGTTCAACATCTAAAGAGTGCAAGATTGAAGATCTTTTAGAAGAAATTGAAAAGCTTGAAATAGTTGAAAAAGGTACTAACTACTAGTCTAATATAACTTACTGATTCCTTCTTTCAGTTTCTTTTTTTGTTCTTTAAATTTGATCCCATAAAAAAATCTTTTCTTATCTTCTCATTGTCTCTTTAAAAAAATAAACTAGAGCTTATTTATGTTTGTAGATATTTAATGTCTAATGTGATGATTCTTTTTTCAGAATATCCAAACTCCACTTTGAGCATTGATTAGTTTGGAGCTCAAGCTAAGGAAGATGGTGAAATTACTTTCGAATATATTCTATATGACTTTTAAAATTAGTTTGCTTCTTAATACATAAACTAGAGATGCGTTTTTTCTTCTGACTGCTTTTCTTTGCTTAAAATGACAGCAATTTGGGTGCTATTTTTGCTGAAATTTGGCTGGTTTTAGGCTGGAATTTAGTTGCTATTTTTTTGCTTAATATGGATGCGATTTGGATGGTGATTTTGCTGGAATTCAGCTGTTGTTTTTGCAGAAAAGTGACTACAATTTGGATGCTATTTTTGTTGGATTTTGGCTGAAATTTTTGCTGGAATTCTGCTGAATTCAGCAGCTGTTTTTGTTGAATTTTGGCTGATTTTTTGCTGAAAATTGGTTGTAATTGAATCATTGCTTCTGCTGGAAGTTAGCTATTACTTTTGCTGAAAAATGATTGATATCTTTGCTGATTTTTGTATAAGAGAGGGGATGTACTGTATTTATTGTCAAATATTTATTCTTCCCTTGATATTTTTGGGATTGGATTGCATTTTATAAGCCTCAATTACTTCTGTTTTGTTAAGACCTGCAATATGTATGTATCTATAATCTGAAATTTTATATTTAAGTTTGGCTAGTTTTGTGGGAAATTTAAGGCATTAACGGGTTTCTAGTCATAAACCGAAAAAATCGCTAAAACCGAACCAAACCAACAAGAACCAAACCGACTGTTATTTTTTTTTTGTGGTTTGGTTTGGTTTTAAAAATTTAATAACTGACTAAATTAGTTTGGTTATGGTTTTAACCAATAACCGATCCAAACCGATCCATGAACAGCCCTAGTGGTAGTTAGTAGTGGTGCTAGTTATGATTGATGGGTTGGTAGTAGGGATTGACTGGTAGTGGTTGATGGTGATGGTGGTGTTGGTGTTGGCGTTGGCGGTGGTGTGGTGGATATAATTAGAATAATGGAGGTGGTAGGTGTGGTAGCGGCTGACAATAGTGGTTAGTAGCGATGATGATTGTGATGGTAGAGGTGGTTGTTTGTGGTGGGTGGTGGTTGATAATGGTGGTGGCGGCAGAGGTGGTTAATGGTGGTGACTGGTGATTGTGGATAAAGTGATGGTGAACATTATCCAACACAAGAATACCTCTTAATAATATTAAGGCTTGGTTCTAGATCTGAATGATTAAGACTTATTCAGACCTATTAAAAGCTAAAATCTTAATAAAAACAAATACACTTAATGGTCTGAGGTTTGAACCATTCAGATTCAGACCTCCATTAAGTGCAAACAAATGAGACCTACCATTAAGAGGTACTCTTGTATGGATAATATTCATCCACTACTTTATCCACAATCACCAATCACCACTACCACCATTATCATCGTCAATTACCAACCACTATTACCATCGTCAATTACCAACCACCGCTGCAGCCAATTATTAATACTAACCAAATACATTGTCACAACTAGCACCACCACTAACTACTACTAACACATCATCAACCACCATACATTCTTCCACCATTACCACCATTATTGTCATCATCGGCGGCTACTTTCACCATTATCAGCCACTACCATTAAAATGGTTAATCCCTACGACCAACCATACCCACCACCATAACTAGCAGTGTCTCCAACTCTACACATTCTTCAGTCAACATCGTTAACACCACCAACTACTAACATTAACCGAGTTTACCATCACAACGACCACCAACACTATCAATCGCCATCATTATGACAGTAACTACAATATCAACCACCTCTACCATCACTACATCACCGCCAACATTACTAATCGCTAGCACCAATCATTACCATCACCACCACCATTACAAATCATCTCCATCATCATTAGCAAACATAAAGGTTTCAAAGTTTTAATCAAATAATAATTTTATTGTATTAAATTAAATATTTTTCAAATCTATAAATAATTTTTTATTTAAATTATATTTACAAATAAATAAACTATGCACATTCAGATGTTGAAAAACAAACAGTCTTAACTATTCAATGTTCAGATCTAGAGACATCTTAATATTAGATGTGCATTCAGATTCAGACGCCTTAATCTTAATAAAAATAAATGCAGTCATTCTTCCAGGTCTTAATGAGTAAGACCCATTCAAATCAATTAAATGTTTAATTCTTAATGAAAATAAACGTACTTAATAGTTTAAGGTTTAAATAATTCATATTCATATCTCCATTAAGTGCAAACAAATGATGCCTTATAAAACATATCTACTGTATTTATACTTTCAAAAAGTTACAATTCGTAATTATATTTGATTTGTTATATAAAAATTTATACAAGACTCGATTATTGTATTTAAAGCTCTATATTAATTGTTAATTTTTTTCTCACCTTCTTCACTACTCTAATTTTTTCTACATAATTTTTTAAAAATTTACGTTTCTGCAGATCTCTTTGTTATGGTTTTTTTCCTTAAATCGTGAGTTTTTTTGAAATAGGTAAAATTTAGTGTTGTTTTGTATATTTTCTAATTGCATAAGTATTTCAATTTTTATTTTTTTATTCCTCAATCTTAAACGAGAAAATTTGACATTGTTAGAATTTTACAATTTTTTTAAATTTTTTTTAAGTAATAAAGGAGAAGCACTCCTAGGAAAATTATCAGAGATATAATCTCTAGCGTTCAAAATTTTTACAATAAAACTTTTTTTATTTTATGAATTACTCAATAAAATGCTGATCTAGGATTTATTGTTGCTCTTGAAGTCAAGAGACAAACTAAGTTCCATCATGATCCCATAAAAATGTATCTGTTGAAACAAAATTAAGGTTCAAAATGAAGCAAAAGAAAAAAAGTTGTTGAAACTTCAAGGTTAGAGAAGAAGAAAAAAGTTAGTCAAGTAATTTTAGCAAGAAAAAATATTTTGGTGAAGTCAACATTTCAAAAGTAAAAATCGCAAAGGAAAAAGAACTGTATCAATTTTGACATGCACATACATTGTACTTGTGTATAAAATAGCTATTCTGATTATATTTTGATACTACATATTATCGCTTATGTATCAATTTTTGCCTTTTAATATAATGTATTTTTGAAATTATTGATTTGCAGTCTTGTGTGGACTGAGATTAAGGACAATAAAAGGGTCAATTGATACTAAAATTCATGTCACACCCGAGCATCTTTGACCATCCATTGACCTAACTTTGTAGAATCAGTAGGAGTAAAATCACTTTCATCTATATATTTACATAATTCTTTTTCGGTGACAAATAGCTGAAATTGAAACACCCAAGAAGAATAATTCTTTACTGTTAAATGAACATTGGATAATTCAAATAGATGTGAAACCATGTTTTCAAATAGCAAAAAACACAATGATATGAAAAAAATAGCTGAAATAATCAAAATCAAGAGCCCTAAGTATTTAGGACCAACAATTGACAAACAATCAAGAAAACAAAAACTTTTTAAATTTTTTGAAAAAGTAACAATAAATCAAGAACTCTATGAATCAAAAAAGAGAAGATTCCGATATCATGTCAATAACAGAGAAAATAAGAGAAAAACTGAAGAATAATTACCTTAATTTGATCATCCAATAGATAAGAATACATCATTATTTATACAAAGAGAAATATTATATACTTCATGTAAATTTTACAAATTAATTAGCATGATATTCTACAACTAATGCTACACAATATTTTATACTAAATGTAGTATCTAGAATATCTCTTACATATACACTGTAACTAATGTTACACAATATTCTACACCTAAATATAGTATCTAAAATATCGTTATTGTGAAATCTATACATCTTGCATTGTTTGAATGATCAGGATCATATTGTAGGCGATAAATGATATGAAAATGCCAAGAAGAAAAAAGAGAGTAATAGCAATCATGTGAGTCCAACATCAGAACCAACTGAAAAGGAATTTGGTAACCATTAGTGGCATAGAGAAGCAAATAATTAATACTGTAATTCAAAGAACTAAATGATCAAAAGGATGGATCTTATAGTAATAAGGGTCAAAATATTATACAACAATAAATTTCAATTTCTCTGAATAAATTAATCAGTTTCTTCTTTACCAGAATGAGATATTTATAATGTCATTTCTTCTTATCTCTATTGATATTTTATACTTTGTCCATCACGATAACGATGAATTTTTCACCACAAATATGTTTTTCTAACAAATTTATCCCTTTCATAACAATGCAATAATAAAGACACACTTATTGTTCAATATTGACTCTCTCGAGACGCTTCCACCATTTAGAACTTAGTATCATTTCCAGGAAGAGAGTCAAATTTTCCTCCAAAATCCTAGTTAGTCTATCAACAAATTCGTCTAAAGTTAGATCAGAGGACTCCCTCACATGCTTCAATGAGTCAACAAATAAGGGATCGATAACGATTTCTAGGGTTTTCACCCTAGAAAAGCTACACTGTCCATTTCAAAACGTTGTAGAGAAGATTTGACCGCAGAAATCACATGGTATGGAAGACACTGTTATTGCTTTGAAGAAAGTTTAGAATGGGTATTTTGAGTTGCAAATGAAAAATTGAGAAAGATAAAGGTTGGTCTAATAGTTTACATGCGGGGTGTTGACCCCTATTTTTTGCCTTTCGCAATCCGAATTAATTTGAAGCTAATTTTAGAATAATTGTCATGATAAAATTAAAAGAATTTCAAAATCAATTTCAGGCTAATTTTAGTCATTCTTAAGTAAAATATCTAGTTTCTGTAACATCCCGTACCTACTAAACCCTATATGACGACGTTGAACAATGGTTAATCAAGTGTCGAGAGTCAAAAGTATGTATGTTGTGATGAGATAATTGATATTGGGCCTAGTACATGGGATTAGACCATTGTAGGAGGTGAAATACCCGTATGTTGTCGAACCTATACGACTACGTGTACACTTATGGAATTAGTTAAACATGAGAGATTTGATGAATTAGACATTGATTTGTTGGGTATTAATGAGTCATGAGCCATTGGGCCAAATGAGGCCCAAAACAAGAACAAAAGACTTGGCCCAATGGGGCAAAACATGATCCAATCTTCCATTTGACTAATCAACCATGCATTTAATGCCAAGAGATGGATAAGAGTGACTTGAGAGACCTATATATATATATATATATATATATGAGGAATTATATATTAAAGTTGATGGGCCAAATTAATCTTGAACTATTGGGCTCAATGGAGGCCCAAAAAGACATCCAAGACATGGCCCAAAAGGGGTATTTGACCCATTCTTGCAAGACCAAGTTGCTATATCATGATTGGACCAAGTGTTTGGTAAATAAAGGACCTAAAAGGGGCCTATATATATATGAGAAAATCAGATTTTCATTTCATTTCAACACCCATGCCTTTTCTAGAATTCTCTCAACATTTCCTTATTCAACACAAACCCTAGACCTTCATCTTTTGGACCAAGATCATCATCTTGCAAGACTTGGTAAATGTATATTATAATGGTTTAATATATTTTATGCATGTAAGATGATTTATATCATTTTGGTTATGTTGGTGAAGTGTGAGAAGGTCACTATGTGTAAAACAATTTGTGTTTGCTAAATCGGAGGATGATTTTGCCTTGTAAACTTGAACATAGACTTGTGGTCTTGAAGGAAGTGAACATGATGGAGTTAATATTGACATGTGATATGTGATTATATTACTTCCTTGTTTTGTCATGGTGTATAATGTTTGGAATTTCTATTGTGAAATTGGTTATGGTTTTGGTGACGTATTGACCGTAAAGTGTCGTTTTGGTGACGTTATTGCGTGTTGTGAGACCATGACTGATTGTGGGTACTCAATATGATCAAAAATATGTCAAAATAAGTTTTTTTATGATCATGGACCATTCATTGCATAAAAAGACCCAAAAAAGACCATTTCGGACCAAAACGGGCATCCGCCCCCACAGACGGAGGCACCTGCGGGCGCAGATGCCAATGCAGATGACTCTAGATGCTGCCAAAGGGCATCTGCGGGTGCAGTTCAGCCACCTACAGGCGCAGGTGGCAACACAGGTCAGCCCCCGGGTTCGATTTTGTGTGTTTTCGTATCTAGTTGATCCCCGAAGACCCCTATACCCTTTATGGATATAATTAGCAACTTGTGATGTCGTTTTAATGACTTTAAAGTGTCGTATGAAGGCATGTTGGAATATGGGAAGTATGTATTGTTGTTCATATGTTGTTATGAGGCACATTGACATAAGGAAATGTGACGGAATGATAATGAGAAAGCATAAAGGGTAAGTGTGGTGTGAAATGCTATTGTTGTATGAAAACTTGGTCAATGTGTGGAGTGTTATGGTGTTGTTGATATGAGAATGCAGTGGATTATATTGTAAGGAGTGACATGACGTTATACGGCAGTCATATAGCTTATGGTCGTTTGGTATGCTTGTATAGTAACTAATTGCTAATGTAAGCTCCGATATGTACTTGTATTGTAGAGTAAGACATAAGGAAGAAGCTGGGCTATTGTATTCACATATAGGCTTGGGTGTTCATATTGAGAGGACAAGGTATGTAAGGTTACTCTTTTCGTATCCTCCTGCAGCATATTGTTCATGTTGTCATTGTCCTTGTTCCATTCCGAAAGGTATCTCATTTCGGGTTGTCATATGCTCTTGCTCTCATGATCCTTAACCATGGACCAATCATGACTCAAATGTCTCTTAATCATTGATCGAAATTCCAAAGCTTCCATAATGTTATAATTACTACCAAGTACTAATCTCATGAACATAAAAGAATGAAGTAATGCATCTATGTGTTTCCAATAAGGCTACGACCCCCCAATGTATCAATCTCATAAAAGGAAAAGAGAGAAGTAATGCAATGAAGTAATGGAAGAAGTAATTCTCTCATGGCTACTTTATATATATTCCCTCATGGTTACTTTATAGATATTCCCTCATGGTTACTTTATAATTTTCCTTATGGTTACTTTAACATTATTTTTTATAATTACTTTATCACTACTTTATGGTTCTTTGAGTGAGGGTGATAGCTTTAGGGGAAAAAGCCAAACTTGATACCGAACCTGCTTTCTTATTTTTCGGGTGGTAGCAGGGGGAAAGCTCAGTGGGGCAGAAGCCAAGCTTGACGCCGAACTTTATTATATTCATTGGATCAAGGGGGAAGCTCAGTGAGGTAAAAGCCAAGATTGATGCCGAACCTGCTTTCTTGTTTTCCGGGTGGTAGCAGGGGGGAAGCTCAGTGGGGCAAAAGCCTAGCTTGATGCCGAACTTGAGACGGTTGCATATTGACTGTTGTATATTGACAGTTGCATATTGACGGATGCATTGCATATTGACGGATGCATTGCATATTGACGGATGCATTGCATATTGACGGTTGCATATTAACGGTTGTGCATGATTAATGATTATCTATTGATGGTTATGAATATTGATGGTAATGGACATAAAGAAAGAAGAAAGGTAATGAACGTAAGGTACATAATCCCACACATACTAAAAGATGATTGATCCACATGGAATATTCTCCTGAAATCAAGTTCATTGAAGTGTTTAAGTTTCATGAAGTTTCTTATAGCCTTGCATACTTAGTACATTCTTCGTACTGACCCCTTTGGGGAACTTACTTTATTTGCTGCAGGCACAGGTGTTAGTAGAACTCTACAATAGGCTACGAGTCATCCGCGGATCATTGGTGAGCTCCAGTTAGTTCGGGGCTTCTCCGAGTCACATGTGTATATTGTTTTGGTTTTGTAATCATTGTATAAAGCAGGGACTTGTCCCGACTACAGGTTGTTGTGTTCATGTATCGGTTAGAGGATTTGTAGACAAATGTGGGTTATGGATGTGAGGGACAAATGTTCTGTTTGACTCGATGGCCCTAACGACCAAGTTTCCTAAATACATTTATATAGCGTATGTTTCCATGTTCATGTTTTCCGCATAGTTGCATAAGGTATCATAAGAATCATGCGAGGATATGCATACGAAGGTTCATAAGCAAAGATTGGTTCTCTCGGGCCATATCGGCTTTGGGTGCCAGTCCGCCTCGTTGGGATACGGGGTGTGACAGTTTCATATTTAAATTTATGGAATTTATATGATTTTTATTTGAAAAAATATTTTTGAGAAGCAATTTTATTGAAAATGACATTTAATTTGATTTTGTTTTAAAATCGGCTAAATGGAGAATTTAGTTGATTTTATTTTCAAAGTAAATCAAAATTGGTGTCAAAATAACTATTTTAACTTTTGTTAAAATTAAGAAGCTTAAAATGAGTTGGTATATAATTTATCTCAATTTTATTTTAATATTATTATTTGACCAAACTTGACATTAAAATCCAATTTAACCCATTCATTTAACCAAAACCAAATTAAACGACCTAATTTGTTGGCCCAAAAACATGTCATACCCGACCCAATACCTAATTATCACTCTAAACAAATCAGTCTCTATTTCATTCTCTCAAGTGTAAGAACGCAGATACCAGATGAGCCCTAACCTCAATTCTCCAACACTGCAAAATCCCTCTTTTCTCCTCTAGTTCATACAACTTTGACGTGCCTTGTACGAGAGCAAAGAAGAGGAAGCTTCCTAGAACGTCGCGATAATTATTCCTCTCTTTTTCATTTTTTTTTCTTTGATTTTCGCTCAAATTGGTGATTTCATACAAACTCCAAGCTTTCATTCTTATATTTTAGGATTTTTGAGAAATTCCAAGTCCTACATTGACTGGGGATGTTTTGTTTCCAGACTTGAAACTTTATATAAAAAGTTCCTCAGTCTACATTGTGGGGAACAAGTTTTTCACACCCCAAAAGGAGAAAGAGCCTTTATTCTCTATGGAGTTCTGGAGATTCTTTTCTCTAACTTTAAATAATCAGAAATATTTTACATGTTTTTGTTCAATTTCCATGAAACCAAGTCAAAATCGTAGTTTCAAGATGTTTTCTGGTGATAAGACTCTCTAAGACTCCTTTGAGCTTGAGCTTTTGGTTAAAGAATTTGAGTTCTATTTTTGACGGTGACAAAGAGCTTCGACAAAGTTCAAGTCCTAGCGAGCTACTCCGAAAAAGGTAATTCTCCTGCTCTTTTTTTTTGGTTCCGTAGATCAAAAATATGAAAGCTGGATGATTATTTTAGCGTGAGTTTGATTATTTGAGTTTTATACATCGATCGTTTGTTGTAATACATCATTATAAGTTTTGATAAGGTCATGTTTAATTAATCTCCTCTTCAGATGATGCATAAACTCTTGGTGTTGATTACCACGTTGTTACCAAGAACATCCAGATTAATCGTCGCCTTAAATATTGAGTTCTTGATTGCCTTGTATGTTTTTGTTGAAAAGATCAATTTTACCCCTTGAAATTTCAAAGCAAGGTCATGACTTACCCTTTTGATGTGATTTGTTCTTTTAAATTCTCGTGGAATGTTAGATTAGTAGAGTAGTTAATCCTGCTCAAAATACAATGGTTTGACATCGATAAAATAATTGACGATATCTATTTGATTGTAATTATTGTGCTGTAAACTTAGTCATATGTGTGAAACTATTTCTCCGTATTCGTGACCGTCTCATCCCTTTGACAAGATATCATTTTTTCATGGATAAACTCTCTGTTTGGACTTTATTTAAGCCATTTAAAATGAAGAAGTTTAATAGAAATCTGAGATTAATAGGTAAAATGTTTGATGTTTTTACTTGCCCAATTAGGATGTTGTATTTATTCAACATTATTTTGGGAGTGGCTTCTCTTGGGTATGATTTTCTTTTGGAGAAAACTAGAGTCTTGTTTATCTTCTCGTGTCTTCTTTCTAAATCTGGTTCAAAGAGTGTCACTTTGGTTAAATTATTTTGCTCGAAACTTGAGAATGGACCTTTGCTATCGAATCTGAAAACTACCATTTATATGTATAATTCCCTAAGAACTAGTTGTGATTTATAGATTGATCTACAGGAAAATAGTCTGTTGGAATTCTCAATATAATGCATGATTCCTCATTCTACTTATTTTCCTCTAAAATTTGCTTAAAGATAAAGGACAAATTTGTGGGTCTCATTTGGTGTATGTATTCGTTTACCATGAACATCAATGATGCGATTGTTTTCTGAAAAATTGGAAGTGCTTTAGCATGTTTGAGAGTTGTACCTGTAACCACCCTCTTCGTCGTAACACATGGGCCCTACGTTTAAAATCTCGTGTCCAAATTCTTCCCGATTTGGAAGTTACAAAATTTAGGCTAGGTTAGTTTTGCTCGATTTTGGAGTGAGGTGTGGTCTAGGAAAATTTGGAAATAATTTTGACTGATTTGGTGGTAATGATGTTGATTTTTAGTGAGCTAAGATGATAAGAAACCCGTAGGAATTTACTTAATCGAATTTGGGTAAGTAGAACTCCCAAAATTGATCACTACGAGAAATCCCACTTTTAACGACCAATTCTTTACGAATGGATAAAAATCCGGTCATTAAAGGTGTATTTATAATGAATTTTTTTTTCTCGTCGTTAAAAGTCAAATTTTAATTTAACATTAGCAAAAGGATACTATTTGGATGTTAAAAAATCTAATATCCAGTCGTTAATTAGTATAAAAAAAAGCGCTTAATAATTAGCTTAGTTTTCCCTCTTTATTTTTCACACCCACGTTTTCTCCACCCACCCCACCCCTCCGAAAATAAAACATCGATATAAACAAAGTGGTCTCTCTTTCCCAGTTCTGTTCGAGGTATCTGCATTTGGTAACATAAATTAATGCTACTCTAATTTTAGTTTAACTAGGTCTCTTCAAATTCCCATTCTGTTAGAGAAAATCAGGAAAGAATTAGGGTTGTCTCTCCCAATTCTGTTAGAGGAAAATCAGCAAAGCAATTATTTGGTGCATACCTGGGTTTGTTAGAGGAGAATCAACAAATCAAAGATTAGGTGCGTGTTTCTGGGTTTGTTTGAGGAGAATTACCAAATAAAGATACACAACGTGAGTTTCTCCAGGTTTGTTTTAACGTCTCTCTATTCAAACTTTATAAATATGCATTTTGCATCTCTGATTGATCCATAACAACAAAATCAGCCTTCTATTCTTACTACTCGTTATCATCCAGGATTTGTTGTCTCTGCGACTGATACTATTCATATGCTTTCTTGGAGTTTTCATCTCTTCAACATAAGTTTTTGATACTATGAATTGCTTTGCGGAATGTCTGATTTTGACCAATTTTGAATTTCCATCTAGTTTTTTTTACTTCTTTTTTTTTTGTCTTCATGCACTTATTTATAACAGTTGCATTCATATTTTCGTCATCAGAATATGGTATGTGTATTGATGTGAGCACTTCTTCTTCTAGTAACCTTGATTGAAAATAAAAGGAAGTATGATGATTATTATTAAGATAAATTGTTAGTTTCATAATTTTTGAGAACAAATCTCCATAATCCTTCAATTTTGTAATTCTGCCTTATAATATGATACACATATTTTGGTGTGAACTGCATCATTTAACGTTATACTCGTTCCAACTTTTCTGTGCTTTTTTCTTGTGGTCCAAGACATGAAAAATTTAAGCTGCCGCACTACTAAGAATTCAACAGTTATAACTTAATCAAGCTAATGTTAGGTGAAGAAATAAATAAGAACAAAATAAAGTTAGTATACTTAATAATGTCTGTAGCTAGGGTAATATATTTGATAGCTATTACTTTTACCTTTTTCATGCAATGTTTACTTGTTAAAATTTGACTTGTAGTTTATATTTAGATTTTCCTATATTTGCATTGCAAAATTTAGAGCAAATATAAGATGAAAAATTTACAATACTATATTTTTATACCTTCAAAAAATAAATGATCTCTCTATATGGACTGCAATTAGATCCGTTCTCTAGCTGTATCAAATCTCACTTATTCTTTCTCTACGTCATGTGTAAGGTGAATGTGATTCACTGATCTTCATCTTCAAAGTTACAATTTTGACTATTTTATTGGTAAGCATCGATCTGGAAAAAGAATAGAGCTTGCATTTGAATCTTGTCTAATCTTTATGGATCCATTTACTCATTAAGTAGGTCACAAAATTGGAATAAAATTTACCTTGATGCCATTGTCGCTTTGAAAGCCATCGAATATGTATATAAATTAGTCCATAAATCTAGAATGTGGCTATCGATTTCCAAAGACAACGAAAGTTGGTAAATATTTTATTTTTGGGCTTTGTACATAAGTTTACAACTCTTGCATGATTAGTTCACTGTTATATCTCTGGTCCAACTAGTTCATGTCTTTGTTTAGTACTGGCATCTATATTAACTTTGATCAATTGATTTTTAGGCTTTCCTAAAACAATCACATCACCTTTTTTTTAGATGATTTAGTATTTTTCTTATCTGCTGCACAATGCGTACAACTGTTTCTTCTTGTCTTAGCTGCTGGACAGTTGTAACTTGTATTGTTTTCATAACTTGATAGCTTCTGCTTAGTGCTTACAACCTACTATTTTTTTTTAAAAAAATTAAAGTGTACAACCTGCTGCTTTCCCGCTTTAGCATATGATAAAAGTATTATTGCACCTGAATTATTGTTGCCTTAGTTGTTTCTAATAACTATTGGCCTGCTGCTACTTTAGTTGCTGCGAACAACTTATGAAGTGTATGTTTAGGGCCCTTAGGCTTTTAGCTGTTGCTCTATAATAATAATTTAATTTATACAAAATCTTCTTTTGTTAATTATTATATATGTAAGAGGAAAATGAGTAGATTGTTTAAAGTTTGGAACTTATTATGCAGTGGCAAAACACATAGTTGTGTTAAAAAGAACTCCAATCTTCTCTCGTTACTGCTCATCACTTATAGCTCATCAAGCTTATTCATCAGTTGGTCTGGCTCTTGTCAATTGCTACTGATAAAAAGTACGCATTCTTAAAGTGTTCTTCTCATCAAGGTCTGTTTTTGCTTTTGTACATGTGTTAATGAATTTGATTCTATGGTGCATCTTATTATTTACCTTTTTTTACTTTTGCATTATTGATATTGGTGCTACTAAATAATTGTAGCTATGCTTATGGACATTAATCTGATTGTCTCGCTAAGGTTTATATGGATATGGAACCATATTACATACTTGAGTGTTCTAACTAAAGGTGTTGGCTACTACATGGAATTTTAACCAAGATATGGAATCTGATTTTGTATTCTGAAGAAGTACAAAACTTAAATATAATATGATCTTATGTAACTTATAGCTTGATCCCGAAACATCCTGTGTGGCTATCAATTCCATATAAACCATGAATATTTTTTTTGCCTACTTGAATTACTTCAAACTATTTGAGGTGTTTTTTTAATGTAACTTGAACCATGTGTGAGATCTTACAAAAAGTATTGGTTATGGCACATGAAATAGGCTTGTATGTGATCACTTAAAGCAAAATGTTGAATAATAATGCTAACTTGCATCACCTATGTATCTTGAACAAAGTTTGGTGTAAGCTAGGTTAACTATGTGAACATAGACATAAACAGATTTGTTTGTTGCTAGTTGGTATGTGAAACTGAGTGCCTTCATCTAAGTGTTAGGTAATGTTGCTATGCTCAATTGTTATGTCTCTTGCGATAGCTTTTGTGACCTGAATCTAATATGGAGTGTTTCAAGGGATTTGTGGTGTATGAAAGTACATTCTAAAAGTTAAAAAGAAACCTGTAATATTTCTAAGAATATGAATACAATGTAATCTTTTAGGACTTAAATGTTTACTGTGTGTGTGTGTGTGAATATACTCTGTGTAACATGGAGTGTTGAATTTGATAAATTAAGCGTCATTTGAATCTGATTGTCTGAGTTATTTACTCTATTTCATATATTGGGTTGATCTAGTGCTTTAACTTAAGTTTGGGGGAACACATAAAAGTGTTAGCTACAATGATTTCATTAGGAGAAATCTTAAGTCAGTTTCAACAAGTTCTAGAGTACTAATATGCTTGACATTTTTGACTAATCATTGCATAATATATTTGGTTCATCCCTGAAAGATATTTCCATGATGGACATTATAAATTTACTTCTAGATACTCATTGATTGATTAATTAAATATTAAAACAAAACGCTGGTAACATTTAATGCATATATTATTACATTTAACTCAAAATAAATGGTTAGTTCTTACCTATTATGGTTGTTATACTAATATATTTCTTATGTATTCTGTTTGAATAAAGATTATGGAACCTAATAAGAAATAGATGCAACTTGTTCAAGATCGACTTGATAATGCTTACATACTTGGGGTGGAGAACTTTTTGGATTATGCTTTTACAAAATTGAGAGAACCACAAGAAATAAGTTGTCCATATGTCAAGTGTTGTAATGCATCTTCAAAAACTCGTGAGATGCTTAGGTCACATTGATTAGTGCATGGAATAATCCCAAGTTATACTATTTATTCTCTTTCTTGCATCTCACTGTTAGAAGTAGAACCAAATGCTTTAATGAGATGTTGACAAGCCTCTTCTTCATCCTGTTGCTCATAAATGGATTGGTTGTTATAGTCCACCCCATCCTCCGAATTAATAACTTTGTAATCATCCTTTATCAAAGGTGCATTAGACTTGTTCATGGTACATTTCTTCCTGGAACTTGCTGGCTTTTTTCCAGGTCTTGGAAGATTGAGAAAGTGATCATTTGTCTGCTCTGCAACCAAAACAAACCTCTTTCGACCCTTGTGTTGTTTATCTCTTTTTGTAGCTTCTTCTTTCTCCACCTTTTCTTATTTTCTTTTTAGAGCATCTCTCTTCTTTCTGCTCATCTGTTCAGTAGACTTAGGGGTAGAATTATCACAGCTTTTACTGGACAAATCAGTGCCAAGCTGTTTTCTAGTAGCTACTTTAGCAACAGAAGGTGATACAACACTTGCAAGCACTTGTTTGCTCTGTAACACTTCCATCTATGTAGCATTCCATGTGATTTCTCAGGAATAGAAATCACAGAGACAAAATTAGCAAGGGGATAGGCTCAACTTGAGGTGCATTTTCAGACCCAACATAAACTAAATCTTCAACCCTTATTATTTCCTCTTATCACTGCAAAATTTCCTTTTCCACCCATCATAACATCAACATGTACAACACCAACATAACTAATGGAATTAAGGGGAGTGGGATAAGGATGAAGAACTTCCTTCACACCTTTTAAACCACCATCAATATCATCATTAACAACACCAGGGGTTTGCAGGGGAATGGGAAAATTCAAGTCAATACCTGATGTATTCTACAGATTCATTGCTCCATTTGCTTTTGTCTGGGACTTTGTTCTATTGTGCCTACTGTTTGCCGCTTCTGAGCTTGAAACAAGATAAATGCTTTGCTAAGTGATAATTAAGTCAGGTAGAAGTGTTCATAATCTTTCACCTCCCCCCATTTAGATATCTATTCTGAATATCACTTCTTAGAATTTAATTATCCTTTTTTTTCTCCTGTGGATGTATAGTTTATTCCATTCAATAAACATGAGTTTTGTATTTTGAATTGAAAATTATAAAACGAGGGGCTAGAGTTGAACTTGTAATAATGCAGAAATAGGTTAATTATGGTACAAACGACTTATCCAGATATATGAATATTCTGAATTTGGAAGCAGAAAATATATTCGACAATCCTAACAATTTCAGATATGTGATCAGTTCTGACAAGATAGAGTAAGAGTTGCTAAAATAATTTATGACATAAAATAGTAAAGGCAACAGATTAGTAATATAACACCCCGTATCTTTCCAACCCTATTTGATGATGTTGAATAATGTTTTCTTAGGTGTCAAGAGATATTAGTATGTATTTGGTAATGCTACCGACGAGAAAATTGAAATTTGGCCACGTACATGCAATTAGACTTTCATAGGAAGGGTTTTGTGTAACACCCCGTACGTTCCTAAGTTTAGATGACAACCGTAACATTTATGAAAAAATTAAAACATGAGAAAATTGTTGAATTATGCATTAAAATGTGGGTATTAATAAGTCCCACACAATTGGGCCCAAAATGAAGCCCAAAACCATTAGAAGACATGGCCCAAAAGGGTTATTTTTGACCCATTCTTCCATTTTGGTCCATTTGACCAACTAACATGGCATTAAATGCTAAGGAAAAGATAAGGGAGACATGAGGTACTATATATAGAGAAAAATTAGATTTTTATTCCATTAAACTCTCATAACATTTCTAGATTTTTCCACAAAATTCCCTTTTGCTCTCAAGAACCCTAAGTTCTCCTTTGGGCCAAGATCATCAATTGGTAAGACTTGGTAAGTGTTTATTATGATGGATTAATATATTTTATTCATAATATATGGTGTATGCTATGTTGGTTATGTTGGTGGAGCATTGAGAAGTTCACAAGAAGTGAAGTGTACATGTTTGCTAAATCGAAGGGTGTTTTGTCTTGTAAACTTCACTATGGACTTGTTGTTTTGAAGGGAATGAATTTGGTGGAATACATATTGACATGTGAGATGTGATTATGGTCTTACTTTGTTTCATTCTTGTGCATAACATTTGGAATTGATATTGTGAAATTGGTTATGGTTTTGGTGTCGTATTGGCCGGGAAATGTGGTTTTGGGTGTTGTTATGTGTGTTGTGAGACCATGGCTGAAGGTTGATGTTTAAGAGGATCAAAAACATGTTCAAATATGTTTGATTGTGATCATGGACCATTCATGGCCTTCAAAGACCCAAAAAAAGTCATTTCGGACCAAAACGGGCATCCGCCCCCGCAGACGAGGGCATCTGCGGGCGCAGATACCAATGAAGAAGGCCCTGGAATTTTCCAAGATCCATATGCGCGCGTATGTCAGCCACCTGCGTGCGCAGGTGGCAGCGCAGGTCACCTCCAGAATTGATTTTGTATGTTTCCGACTCTAGTTGATCCCCGAAAGCCCCGATACCCTTTTTGGATGTAATTATCAACTTGTGGTGTTGTCTTAATGACTTTAAAGTATCGTATGGAGGTGTGTTGGACTGTATTAAGTATTGATGATTGCTTATATGTTGTCATAAAAGAATAATTACGACGGAATGATAAAAGGAAAAACGTAAAGTGTAAGTGTGGTGTGAAATGCTATCGAGGTATGATCTTTTGGTCAATGTGGGTAATGTTATGGTGTTGTTGATATGGAAATGCAGTGGATTGTATTGTAAAGGGGTGACATGATGTTATATGGTAGTTGCATGGTTCATTGTCATCTTGTACGCCTTTATAGTGACTAGTTGCTAATGTAAGTTCTGGTATGGACTTGTATTGTAGAGTAAGACATAAGGAAGAAGCTGGACTATTGTGTTCGTACATAGACTTGTGCATTATTCATACTTGGAAATGAAGGTATGTAAGGTTACTCTTTTCGTATCTTTCTGCAGCATTGAGTATTCACCTTGTTAAGATACTTACTCATGTCCGAAGTGTTCTAAAGTATCCCAGTTCAGGTTGAGATATATTGTTGTTAATTTCTTAGAGGAATTATATTTCACTTATCTCTTATTCATTGACTGAAGTTCCAAAGTTGTCGTAATGTTGTAAGTTCTAAGAGAACTATCTCAAGAGAGTCATGAGGTTAAGAGACAGAGAGTAAAGAGGTTAAGGGTAATAAAGAGGTAATGTGTGAGCTAATATATCTACCCCTCCCAAGTTAAAGTGTTAATCTCTTAAAGTAAAGGAGTGAAGTAATATATTTGTGTGCTTCAAATGATGACTTGATCCTCAATATGTTAATCTCTCATAAGTGAGTATGTCAATCTCTCGTAAGTGAATAAATCAACCTCTTCCAAGAAGAATAAGAATAAGAAGAGATTTAATTAATAAGAATTCTCGGATGGCAGCCCAGGGGTGCAAGAACACCCGCATGTGTTATCCATGGGGTGCAAATACCTGCATGATGATGTTAGTTATCCATGGGGTACAAATACCCGCATGATGATGGCCATTTATCCATGGGGTGCAAGGACACCCGCATGATGATATGATCTTATCCATGGGGTGAAAAGAATACCTGCATGATGATGATATGTTATCCATGGGGTGAAAAGAACACCTGCATGATGAGGGCCCTAACAGTGTATGAGCAATGTAAAAGAAGTAAAGGCAAGAGAAAGAATGAATGTAATATACATGGCTTCCAAAGTACAGAATAGTGACTCATCTACACTGTGACTTATCTATATTGGTTATGCATTTGAACTTGAGTTTTTGACATGTTTTCATATCTTAGAAGTTTCATATGGCCTTACATACTCAGTACATTCTTCGTACTGACCCCTTTTGGGGAATTTATTTTACTTGCTGCAGGCGCAGGTACTAGTAGGCCTCCACAGTAGATTGTCAGTGTTGCAGATCTTTGGTGAGCTCCAGTTAGTTCGGGGCTTCTCCGAGTCACTGTTGTACATGTGTTTTGATTTTGTACATGTTGTATAAAGCGGGGACTTGTCCCGACTTTTAGTTCCTTTTGGTCAATGCATTTGTTAGAGGATTTTGTAGACGGATGTGGGTGTATCAGTGAAAAAGGCATATGTTGTTTTGACTGGATGGCCTCAACGGCCAAGTTTCATATGTATGTATATATATGTCCCATGCTTTCTGTTATTCGTCGTTCAAGTTCTTACGTAATGGTGGTGATGCTTCTGTGATGTATATGATTGAACATAGACAAAGGTTGGTTCTCTCGGGCCTTATCGGCTACGGGTACCAATCATGTCTCGATGGGATTCGGGGCGTGACAAGTAACTTCTCTGCAAATATTTGTTCTTCTATAGTTTATTTGTGGTTAAAATCAATAATTACACTAGCTGACAACATTTTACGCTACTCGTGTTGTTGATGCCTTTGTGCATAGTAATATTGATTTAAAATGTTTCATTAGTTTTCATATCATCAAGCATTAAACTTACTGTCAATGGTTGATTGAATGGTTTAATAATTACTATTATAAAAGCCAATAGTTATGTACAGGAAATAGTTGGTTTTGTGAAGGGTTGATTGTAACTTAAACTTAATTTATTTTTCAAAGTACTAATCACAGTGTCAAGTAGTTTGGCAAACTTATTCCTCCTTAGGTTAAAAAATTGCATATCTTGTACTTAAAATGATTTCCAGCTCTAAATTTTTAGAATGTCTTGCTTCTGCATTTTTGAGTTTCATTATTTTTGGCCAACTTACTTGTATCCACTTCATTAGTCTTCTCTATGTGCTTCTAGAGAAACTCCAGCCAAAGAATAAGTGAACTGTATCTTTCATTTTCATCTTGGCTAATTGCATGATTTATTTACTCTAATTGTTTAGCTTATTTGGTGATTAATTATTTATTTATCTTTTTAAACTAAGGAATTAGCTAGCGGGCATTCTTGGTAATACTTCATGTACCTGCAATATTGAAATCTAATGGATGCTTTCTTTTGGTCCCTATTCTTATTCTAGATGAAATACTTCAGAATGGGGAAACGACTTATTTCTTGAGCAACATGCCCTTTTTACTTTGATTATGCCTAACGTTTTATTATCTTTGTGGTCTAATTGGATTTAAACTGGCATAAAATTGGTTGTTTAACAAATCAAGAATTAGGTGTTTGAAGAACATGACGTTGAAGAAAAGCAGAGCAAGTTGAAGAGCAATATTGCTAAAATTTCATTTTCTCGGTTTTAGGATTTTATAAATATCATGTTGAATACATATGTTTTGCAGACTGTCCCAGACTGCCCTTTATGTATGTTTTTCAGATAATAGATATCATGTTGAATACTTATGTTTTGCAGACTGTCCCAGGCAGTCTTTTATGTATGTTTTCTAGATATTATGTTCATGTATGTTTTTTTAGTAATTAGTGAGATGTTTTAGTTCTTTGTAATTAACAATGATATTTTATATGAATATCAAATATTTGATGTGTACTTTCAGTTGCCTAGGAAATAATATTAGTTCAGCACCGCAGGGAAAATATAAATTATTTAACTATTTCAATCAAAATCTGTGAAAGAATATTTGGTTGCTAAAAGTATTAAAATCAACGAAAGGAATTTTAGTCGCTAAACGTACTTATAATGACCGAAGTTTGTTGTTTTAGTTAAATGTTTTAACGACCAGTGGACCATCTACGAAGGAAAATTTGGTCATTGTAAGTAAGTATAACGACCAGATTAATTATTGTCGCTAAAGGATATTTAACGACCGGATTTATAATTCGGTCGCTAACTTTTAACGTCGGAGCTTTTAGTGACCGGTGACGACCACTTTTCATCCGGTCATTATTTCTTTATAGCAACCGAATTTAAACCTTTTATGACCAAATTTCCCTTCGCTAAAGACCCTTTCTCTTGTAGTAGATCTTAGTGTAAAGGGCATTACTTGGAAAGTCCCAGGTTCAAGGTGTGTTGTAAAAAGTGGAATTTTTGGATGAAGACGGACTTTTTGTCCCGTTGACACCGCTATAGTAGTCGATATACCACTATAGCGATGTGCGCTATAGGGGAGAAATTACCGCTATAGTAGTGGTCAAGGACGGTCATAACTGCTATAGCTATCGGTACCGCTATAGCGGTCGGGTACAACTATAGCAGTAAGAACTGCAGTTTAATGAAATATTTCTCCCAAAATAGTTTATTATTTCAAAACTCATTTTGGGGCAAGGGAAGGGCGATTTAAGGTGAATTTCACCAGAATTTCTTCGTTTGGCTTCATTAAGGTAGGGAAATCATCCCCGTTAACTCGTATTTAATTATTAAGCCTTAGAATTGTTAATTTATGGAGTTTGGGGAGGGTTTTAGGGTGAATTTTGGCTAATTGCTGGTTCAAGGGAAAAAATTAAGGAATAAGTTAATCGATTTTGTTTATTAACTGTTTATTTACCCTTGCATTTTGTTAATTCACTTAGTAATCCATGAAATTGGTAGTTTAGGTGAATTATGGTGGAAAACTTTAGAATGGGAAGGGAATGATCATGAACTTGACCTTAGGAGTTAGGTGTGTGTTATAAATTCCGACATTTTAGGTCATTTCTTAATTTATGTATTTATATGCATGTTTTAGACCACAAGCAAACGGAAATTGCACGGAAGGGCAAACCTCCGGCTTAAAGGGTTATTATGCAAGCTTGATTCGAGGTAGGTGATGGTATTGTAGTTTAATCCAACTCATATTATATGTGCATATTAATTACTTTGTAGTGTGGCTAGTTAATGCATGTTGTTTGGCGGTCAATGCGATAATTTTACTTACTTATGATTAACCTGTCTTATTTCTAATATGTGGAATGTTTCGGTATTGGGAACGTTCTCAAGGGATATTGGTGAAACAAGGTTGACAGACATTTATGTCTGGGGTTTTAATACATAGACGGTAATTGTCCCCTACAGGTCATGGTTAGATGGTGGTTGTATAACCCATAACGTGTATGTACCAGGTTCAAGTGAGGTTGACAGTTCCATGAGTGAACAAGGAAACAAGTAAGGGGAAGAGGAATGAGAGGAAAGAGACGAGCCACACCTGCTAGGGATGGATCTAGAGCAGCTGCTGTCCATACTCATAAAAGGTCAATGTCCCCTTCTCCACATCAGGAGCATTTTGAAGAAGAGGAAGCAGGAAGTGGATCCTGAGGCGATGACACCAGTTGGGGTTGCAGCTTTACCTTCCATGTCTGCGGAGGTTATTCAACAAGTGTTAGGTTTTTTGAGCGGTTTGGCTTGGACTGGGGCCACTTCTATGATATCGGCTTTTCAGGCTCTGGTTGTTCAACCAACTGTTACTATGGCTCCTAGTATGGATGAGGCTTCAGGTGCCGATGATTTTCCTGATCCAATTTTGGGTTCTGTGATGACTGGTACGGAGTATGAATTATTGACAAAATTCTTGAAAATGAAACCTCTAAAATTCTAGGGTACTTGAGTCTGAGAATGCTTTTGATTTTATTATTAGTTGTTATGAAAGGCTGCACAAGATGTGGATTGTTCAGCAGCATGGGGTTGAGTTTGTGACCTTTCTTTTGGAAAAGGATGACAAATAGTGGTGGAGGGCGTATGTTGAGTGTCGGTCAATAATTTTACCTCCATTGACTTGGGACAAATTCCATGCCTTGTTATTGAAGAAATATGTGCCACGGTCCCTTCGTGATAGCAAGAAGGATGAGTTCTTGGCATTGAAGTACGGTGACATGTCAGTTGCGGCCTATGAGGCCAAGTTCCATGCTATGTCTCGCTATGCCACTCAGTTGTTGACTTCTGAGGAAGAGAGGGTTTGTCGCATTATATGAAGAAGTTGGAGGGGGTCACGCAAACAGGGCATACTATGATGTTAGCCAAGAGGTCCCGTAATGTTGGGAATTTTAGTGGTTCTTACTCTAAGGGCCACGGTCAGCAGGCTTATTCAGCCCGTTCTATTCAGTCAGTCTTGCCAGCTTCTACTGTGGCTCTAGCTAAGGTTACTTTTCACACACAGGTTGTTAGGGGCCAAAGGGCTTCTTACTCTTCTGCCAGTCGTCCTTCTCTGGAGCGTGGTTGTTACTATTGTGGTGCTGTTGGTCACTTTAAGAGGGAATGTCCCTTGAGGCAGGCAAATGGCCAGGCACAACAGCAGATTCAGACAATAGTTCCAGCGGGTAAAAGAGGAGGAGGTAATGGCAGGGGTCATCCATAGGGTGGGCGGGGAATCATACAGGTAGGGCGATATGGTCGTGGTAATGGCGGCGCAGGGGGAGGAGTGCAGTAAGGGAGAAAGTTAGCTCAAATTGATGACCGGGCCCATTGTTATGCATTTCCTAGAAAGACTGATGTCTAGGCTTTTGATGCAGTGATCTTAGGTACTATTTCTATTTGTGACAGGATGGCTTCTGTCTCATTTGATTTGGGGACTACTATTCTTATGTATCTGCTCAATTTACGATGGGTCCGACTCTGATTTACGATATACCTGATCATCCTATTTATGTGTCTACTCCGATTGGAGAGTCTGTGGTAGTAACCCATTTTTTTATTACTTGTTCTGTGTTATTTGTGGGTTTTTAGACTTGGGTAGACTTGATTATTCTGGATATATTGGACTTTGATGTAATTCTGGGTATGACCTGGTTATCTCCATACCATGCTGTTTTAAACTGTAATGCTAAGACTGTGACTCTAGCGATGTCGGGATTGGATAAACTAGAGTGGGAGGAAATATATAACGCCAAACCAGTGAAAATTATATCATTTGTCCGGGCTATAAGGTTAGTAGGGAAGGGGTGTTTAGCTTTTCTAGCTCATCTTTGGGATGTAGACACGGGGTCCCTTTCAATATAGTCAGTTTCAGTTGTTTTCGAATTTTAGGATGTGTTTTCTTTAGACCTACCGAGTATGCCTCCGGATAGGGATATTGATTGCTGCATTGATTTAGAGCCGGGCACTGGCCCTATATCCATTCCGCCTTATCGGATGGCTCTAGCAGAGTTGAGGGAACTCAAAACTCAGCTGCAGGAATTGCTTAATAAGGGTTTTATTCGTCCAGGTGCTTTACCTTAGGGTGCTCCGGTTCTTTTTATTAAGAAGAAGGATAGTAGCATAAGGATGTGCATTGATTATAGACAGCTAAATAAGGTTACTATCAGGAATAAATATCCTTTGCCTCGCATAGATGACTTGTTTGATTAGTTATAGGGTACGTCTGTATTTTTAAAGATTGATTTACGATCGGGTTATCATCAGCTGAAAATAAGACCGAAAGATATACCAAAGACAACTTTTAAAACTCGGTATGACCATGATGAGTTTCTAATGATGTCTTTCGGGATGACTAATGCACATGTTTGATGAATAGCATCTTTAAGTTGTTTTTGGACTCTTTTGTTATTGTGTTTATTAATGATATTCTTGGCTACTCCCAGAGTAAAGAAGAGATTACAAGCTATCTTCGCATAGTTTTGGAGATTCTAAGGGAGAAATGGTTATTTGCTAAGTTTTCAAAATATGAATTTTGGTTGTCTTCTGTTGCCTTCTTGGGGCATATGGTTTCTTAAAAAGGGGTGATAGTGGATCCCCAGAAGATTGAGGCAGTAAAAAATTGGATTCGGTCTAGTTTAGTGACCGAGGTAAGGAGTTTTGTGGGTCTTGCCAGTTATTACCGCAGGTTTGTCAAGAATTTTGCATCCATTGCAATGCACTTGACAAGGTTGACTCAGAATAAAGTGCCATTTGTTTGGTCAGACCAATGTGAGGAGAGCTTCCAAAAACTCAACACTCTTGACTACAATGCCTATTCTTTTGTTGTCGGTTGAAGGTGAAGTTTTCATTGTATTTTGTGACGCTTCACTTTTGGGCTTGGTTGCTATGTTGATGCATGATAGGAATGTTGTTGCTTATGCTTCAAGGTATTTGAAGCCTCATGAAAAAAAGCACCCCACCCATGAATTGGACTTGGCAACGGTGGTGTTTGCATTAAAGATTTGGAGACACTATCTTTATGGTGTCAAGTGAGAGGTCTTCATAGACCACCGTAGCCTGCAACGTGTTTACCCAAAGGGATCTGAATCTAAGTCAGAAGAGATGGATGGAATTGCTGAAAGATTATGATGTGACTATTCAGTATCATCCGGGTAAGGCTAATATGGTGGCAGACGCATTGAGCTGAAAAACAGTAAGTATGGGTAGTTTGTCCTTCTTAAGAGTGTCCAGGCGATCGTTACCTAAAGATTTTCAAACTCTAGCATCTTTGAGTATGCGATTTGGGGTATCAGACATGGGCGGTGTGTTTAATAGTATTGAGTTAAATTCGACATTTGTGGAGCAGATCAAGGCCAAGCAATTTGAGGATAAGAAGTTGAATGCACTCCAAAATAAAGTGGTGAGTAGGGAGGTGGCGGACTCCACTCTCGATGCGGGTGGAGTGCTGTGGTTTACAGGAAGGTTATGTGCTCCTCGGGTTGGTAATTTGATTTGTGATGTACTTTCACAAGCCTATGGTTCGCGTTATTCTATTCATCTCGGCACTACTAAGATGTATCACGACTTGAGGCAACTATTGGTGGCCTGGGATGAAGAGGGACAAAGTGGATTATGTGTCCAAGTGTCACAATTATCAGCTGGTAAAGTATGAACACCAAAGGCCTATGGGTTACTTTAGAGGATGCCTATTCCTGAGTGGAAATGAGAGCATATTATTGTGTATTTTATGGTGGGTCTTCCTAAGACCTTGGGTAAATATGATTGAATTTGGGTGCTAGTAGATCGGCTGATGAAATTGGCTCACTTCTTGCCGGTTCGGGTGGACTACAGCTCTCAGCAGTTAGCTAAAATCTATGTCAAAGAGATTGTCAGACTTCAAGGGGTGCCACTGACTATTATTTCATATAGAGATACGTAGTACACTTCTAAATTTTGGGACAGATTGCATGAGGAGTTGTGCACTAGGCTCATATTTAGCACGACTTTCCATCCTCAGACCGATGGTCAGTCAGAGAGGATGATTCAGGTGCTAGAGGACCTGTTGAGGGCCTGTGTGATTGATATTGGTGGTCATTGGGATCAGTTTCTTTCATTGTGTGAGTTCTGCTACTGCAATAGTTATCACTCCAGCATTGAGATGGCACCATTCGAGGCACTTTATAAAAGGAAGTATAGGTCATCTATTGGGCAATTTGAGGCGGGAGATGTCAAGTCGTTGGGCACAGACTTGGTAAATGAGGCTCAAGAAAAGGTAAGATTTATTCAAACCAACCTGCTGGCTGCTCAAAGTAGACAGACGGTGTATGCGAACCGTACGGTAAGAGACATGGACTTCGAGGTTGGTAAGCAAGTTTTGCTCAAGGTGTCTCCCATAAAGGGGGTAATGATATTTGGAAAAAAGGGCAAGCTCAGCCCTCGGTACATTGGTCCTTTCAAGGTTCTTTAAGATATAGGTCTGGTTCCATATATTTTAGCTCTACTGTCGGGTTTGTAAGGAGTCTATTTGGTGTTTCATGTTTCTATGCTGAAACGGTATCATGGGGATGAAGACTACATCATTAAGTGGAATTCAGTGCTTCTAGATAAGGATTTGACTTATGAGGAGGAACCAGTAGCTATTTTAAATTGGGATGTTTGAAAATTGAGGACGAAGGAAATTCGTTCGATAAATATTTAATGGAAGCATCGTCCGGTTGAGGAAGCCACTTGGGCAACCAAAAAGGACATGCGAGATAAGTACCCTCAATTGTTTGAGGATACAAGTACTTTCTTTCTTCCTCTATGGTTAGCTTGTTTTTCTCATTTGATCATTTGGGGATGAACGATGGGTAAAGTAGTATCTGTTGTAATGATCCTCTTCATCGTTACTCATGAGTCCTATTTTTAAAATCTCGCAATCAAATTCTTCCTAATTTGGAAGTTACAAAATTCAGGCTAGGCTAGTTTCGCTCAATTTCGGACCAAGGTGTGGCATAGGGAAATATGGGAATGATTTAGAATGGTTTTATGGTAATGGTGGTGATTTTTAGTTAGCTAAGACAATAAAGAGCCCATAGGAATTTATGGAATCGAATTTGGGTAAGTAGAACTCCCGAATTTAATCTAAGCGTAAAGGGCATTATTTGGAATGTCCCAGGTTTAAGGTGTGTTGTAAAAAGTGGAATTTTTGGGTGAAGACGGACATTTTGTCCCGCCAGCACCGCTATAGAGGTCGACACACCACTATAGCAGAGAAATTACCGTTGTAGCGGTGGTCAAGGGAGATCAAGACTGCTATTGTGGTCGGTACCGTTATAGCAATCGGGTACCTCTATAGTGGTAAGTACCGCATTTTAATGAAATATTTCCCCCAAAATAGTTCATTATTTCAAAACCCGTTTTGGGGCAAGAAAAGGGCGATTTAGGGCGAATTTCTTTGTTTGGCTTCATTAAGGTAAAGGAATTATCCCTGTTAACTCCTATTTAATTATTAAGCCTTAGAATTGTTAATTTACGGAGTTCGGGGAGGTTTTTAAGGCAGATTTGGCTAATTACTGGTGCAAGGGGGAAAATTAAGGAATAAGTTAATGGATTTTAATTATTAACTATTTATTTACCCTTGTATTTCTTTAATTCACTTACTAATCCATGAAATTGGTAGTTTAGGTGAATTATGGTGGAAAAGCACTAGAACGGGAAGGGAATTATCATGAATTTGACCTTAGGAGTTGGGTGTGTGTTATAAATCCTGACATGTTAGGTCATTTCTTAATTTATGTATTTATATGCATGTTTTAGACCACTAGCAAGCGGGAATTGTACGGAAGGGAAAAGTTCTCGCTTAAAGGGTTGTGCAAGCTTGATTTGAGGTAGGTGATGGTATTGTAGTGTAATCCAACTTGTATTATATGTGCATGTTAACTACTTTGTAGTGTGGTTGGTTAATGCATGTTGTTTGGTGGTCAATGCAATAATTTTACTTGATTATGATTGACCTGTCTTATTTCTAATATGTGGAATGTTTTGGTATAGAGAACGTTCTCACGGGATATTGGTGAAACAAGGTTGACAAACATTTATGTCAAGGGTTTTAGTACATGGACGGTAATTGTCTCCTGTAGGTCATAGCTAGGGGGTGGTTGTATAACCCATTACATGTATGTACGAGGTTCAGGTGAGTTTGACGGTTCTATGAGTGAACCGGGAAATATGTATTTATCTATGCTTGATAATGGTATATGGGTCTTGACCTGACTTGACTGTACTTAACTTGGTGATATTTGTTGACTTGTTGGTTTTTAATTCTGAACTAGCTTTTTGGTGTTTATGTGTTAAGTGTATGATATGCTGGAATGGATTAGTTGGTTATATTATTATGTAGTTAAGTATTCATATTTTCATCTTGGGTTTGCCAAATGAAACTACCAGTACACTGTTGATTTCTTGTGTGCTTATACTACACTTGCATTTACTTCTGTGAGTGCAGCGCATATTTCAGCGGCTCCTACAAGACCTTAGTTGTGATTTTAGCGATTGATTTTAGATTTCAGGGGGAGCAACTTATCCGGGCTACCATGGAATCTCTCTCTTGGCATAGTTCTTTATTTCAGGACTTATGATTTTTTTAGTTTTGGGATTGTTTCTATTTCTTTACATTCGTAGATGTTTTGGTACAGAAAATTTTTGGGTCCTAGGGATGGTTTGCTATATACATTTTCCGCTTTAAGTTGTACTTTCAGTTTTTGGATTTAGAATTGGTATTATTCTATTGATGGATTAGTTCTGCTTATTTATTATAAGTGTTGATTATGGGGATGGCTTCGGGTAGCTAGTTTTCCCACCAGATGAGTAGCGTGAGTGCCACTCACGACGGGTTTGGGACGTGACAGTACCCTTCTTTTATTTTTATTTTAAGTTATCAATTGTTGGGTATTTAATCGTTCAGATCATCCCAACCAACTATCTCACTTGGGATTGTTTGAATAATTTGACTGGCTAAAAAATACAAGTGAAGAATGTATTTTTTTGAGTTTCTATTTTGTGCTATCCAATATCGTATCATGAAATAGCATATTCACTTGTTGTAGGGTTCATGTTCAATTGGGTGATTGATTAAGAGAAGAGTATAGTTTAAACAATTTGGTTTAGCATGATGTATGTTAATTAATTTTTCTAGTTGAGTTTCAAGATTGCATGTCGTGCTTGCATTAATCATTTTCTCATTTGTTCAGATTTTGATGTAATTTTTTGCTTGCGTTTTACTAATTCCTTCCTTTTCTTCTACTTTGCATGAACCCCTCCATAAGAGTCTCGATGGACTCTTATACCGTGCATCTTGATGGGCCAAAGCCCAACTATATTGAATCAACCTTATTTCAAGTATCTGGTGGATCAATTCATAGTCCAAAACGTGGAAAATTGATATATTGGGCCAAGTGCCAATACAAATAAAAGGGAAGCAAATATGTAGGACAAAAGATGAAGTGGAGCTACAAAATGGGCATAATCCAATCATATTTGATAGTCTAAATTGGGCATTTATAGGGGTTGGGCCTAAGTGACCATACTCAACTTCTCCCTTATTCTTTTACTTACTTGTATACATTTTAAGATTTATTTGTATAAAATACTAACCTTTTTCATTGATCTAGTTAATTTCCCCTTTGGAGTGCCATGTTTATTTTCACAAATTAATTGTCTAAATTAATCAATTAATTTTAGAGTCTTTTGAAATACCACTTGACTTATTTAGGACTCTTTCTCGCAAATTTCGCTCAATTACTCAATTATTGTTTTTCATAAGTGAGTTTTCTTTAACAGAATGATATTCTTTTCACTTATCAGTTAAGTTAGTCAAATAAATGAAGTTTGGAAATAACCAGACAACATTGCGTTAGCTGACACTTGTGGTGTCTTAAAAACCTTTCAAAGGTGTTAATATGAACTATTACCTGGAATTTTCAATTTAAGTTCCTTTTAACTATTGGAGACTTTAAATAATTTTTCAAATATTTTCTTAATTTTCATAAATAAATTAGCTGATCTGTTTTTTTGATTAAATTTAAAAATTTCTATAAGTTTTCGAATTTGATTAAAGTTAAACCATTTTCTTGTAAAACAGAAATAGAGACTCTGCTGGAGATTCAACTAGGTTCTAACCAAATATTTTGAACCTATTCTAACCAAATATTTTGAACCTAACTTGTTTGACTAACTATTCGAGTTTTATAATAATCAGCTTTTAATTATTTTATTAACTTGTTTAAATTTTGCAATTATTGAATTGTTGCATTCATGACATACAGGTTCCACCAAATGACACTATCAGAATGCATTAGGAAAAAGTGATTACGCTTCTCTCGAGGTCGTTTCTCCACTTAAAAAATCAAAGTTCTCCAAACAATAAACAATTAGCTTATTCTGGATCATCTGACACTTGTTTATTGTCTCAGCCCACGGTTGTCCGCTCGATTTCCAGTCTCTTTTTAAAAACCACTCTAGACTCCTAGGATAGAGTGAAGGCAAATCCCTCAATTAGGCATTTTGACCTAAGAGACCCGGTACCCAAGGGGTATCAGGCCCGTTTAGTAAGACCGCCTTGAGTACAAAAGGCCCACAGCCTAAAAGGACAATTATCCCTTATGTGTTTGATTGAAAGATGTGATGCCAAATTGTCTGAACCATTATCCATCGGGGTTGGGAAATATTTTGATAGATTATTTTATTTCAATCAAAGGAAGATCCTAATTGGAGGCATTCATAAACTTGAAGAAGTCCAAGAAGTTCGAGATTGAAGAACCTTCCATGACAACCTAGTTTAGGATTGTACCCCTACGTGGGACTGATATTCATTTATATACTAGTTACCCATTTTGTATCCCTATTGGATTTATTCATAAGTATGTAAACGGTTCACAAACAACGTATGTATCCTTCAATCTTTAGGCTTACCTTTAGCTCAAAAAGTTCACATGTATACTAGGACACATTATATGTTGTTCATATACTATGATTCATTCTTGCTTATATGATTGTGTGTTTAATGCACATGTTTTGCTTTAAAAATTATTTGTCAATTATTCAAGTGTGAAGTCTTGGAACATCGCTAGGTAAACAAACTCAAAATTTGAGTCTTCCTAAATCACTTTCCAAAGTTCATCCACAAATTTCTTCAAGACCACTCATCTTCTATCCTATGATATTTCAAAAATAGATGTGTCATTGTCCAATTTACATTGACCAAGTCAATGCTTTCAAATATCCAATTATGATCAGTTAACCAAATGTTCGATCAATAGATCTTAGGAGTCCACCATTTTCCAAGGATTTTTCAAGAAATACAAATCAAAAAGTTGATTTGTGTTGAATCTTCGAGCAGTCATGCATTTCCTCAAATCACATGATTCATTATGTTCAAATTCCTACTCATTCTCCAAATAGTCAAATTCTTTCCATTAAGTAATCTTTTTTAAGGTGTCGTGTTCTTCAAATTATGGACAAGTCTATTTTTTAAAGCAACATAAGTGTTGTCTAATTTATACATTATTTTGGGTTATTTTTTGTGATCAACAAACTAACATTTTTCGCCTTTTAAGCTATTCTTCTTTCTTGGAGAAGCTGATTTGTGTTGGCAACCAAGCTTGTTACTAGAGCAAAGTAGTTTTGAGTACTTGGACTATCAAAAAGGCTCATTTTAGCATGAATGTTGGCTTGATCAGCACAATCACTTTATCTGATTCAATCTCTAATGTGCTCGTCGTAATCGACTCTATCACTTCAACAAAACCAGAAACATACTTGGAGGCCATTGCCGATCTTGAGTAGCGAGTGGTTGAACTAAGATTCATGGTGATGCACAGCGGTGCAGTTTCTCAGACCCCACCAAGCATGGCCCCACATTCTGACATTGGTAAAAAATGGTCCATGCCATCCCTATTTCCAATTGCGGATGAATTTGATAAGGTCAACCATTTCACCACTTCCCTAAAAATTCAAGATAATCCGCTCATTCATCCTAATAAAAATGCTCCCCTTGTGAGCATATTTTATTCCCCACAGGCTCAGAATGTATCAATGACACACCACATTTCACTAGTGCACACTTATGTTGCTGCACAAATCTAATAGTTGTGTTGCCTAGATACTGATCCTCATGGTGAAACTGAAATAGATGCGAAGAAGATTGACAATGAGGTGGTTGGTAAGAACCTCAAAGAATTGGAAGATGATATGATAGGTCTTCGCCGATTCGATACTAACCAAAGTATGGGGTATGAAGAGTTATGCGTGTTTCCTAAAATGGAGTTACCACTAGATTACAAGATTTCTAAAATTTGAAAAGTTTGATGGGTTGGGGAACCCTTACTTTCACTTGAAAGCTTATTGTGAAAAATTGATTGGTATAGGGGAGAATGAAAGAATAAGAATCAAACTGTTTAGTCAAAACTTGAGTGGAAAAGCTTTAGAGTGGTATTCTAAGCAAGATGCAATTGACAAAAACTTTTATGGACCAATACAGATTCCATGTTGAGATCACATATGACAAAATCTCAATTAGAAAGCTCAAACAAAATGCCACTGAACACTTTCGAACATATGCTACACGGTGGAGGAAAGAAACATCTAGGGTACACCAGCCTATGGATGAACAAGAGATGATCACTCACTCCGTTTAAGCACAAGACTCAAATTACTATGAACGAGTGATGGTAATATATGCAGAAACCTTCTGTAAAATTTTCAAAGCATGTGAAAGAATTGAGGATAGCCTTAAGACTGGGAAAATAACAAGTCTTGCAGCATTACAGTCCATTAATAAGGCCTTTCAAACTGGATCTTTCGAAAATAAAAAAGGAAAAGAGAAAGAGGTTTTGGGATCAATGACATTAGGAGGTACATCATATCACCGACGACCATCATGGTACTAGACCAATGTCCCAGTATGCTCCATGCCCTTGTTACCCTATTTCGCCTCAGTTTCCCCAAATGGCATATCCTATCTATAACCCATATTCAACATATCATTCTCTGATATCACCATAAAATCCTCAAAATAATTTGTCTCATCCCAACTTTGAAAGAATGCCCTCCAGAACCTTCACGCCATAAGTGGAACCATTGACTCAATTTTATGAAAGGCTAAAAGCAACAAGGATCCTTAATCCTGTAAAAGCAAAGTCTGCGAATACTTTGACCAAGTGGTACGATTCGAACAAATGACCATCCTACCACTTAGGAGTAGTTGGACATGGTATCGAGAAGTGTGTCACCATTAAAAACAAAGTCCAAAACCTTATTGACAACAAAGTGATACTGATTGAAGCAGCTCCGCCAAGTGTGAACAACAACCCACCGCCTGATCATGAGAAGTAGGCCTTTGGCATAACTAGTTGAAAAGAAGAATGAAGCTTTCTGGAAATTGCACTTTTGGAATCTTTCAATGTTGCATTTAAAGGTTATTGCTTTCTTTCCTTGTAATTGCACTTTATTGCTTTCTTTCTTTGTAATTAAACCCCATCAATTTTACTCCTTTGTAATTGCACATTATATTTTAATTTTCTTGAAATCGTACTCTTATTCGGTCTTGAACTACATTTGACCTAAATTCCCAAGAATGGGATACTTAGGCGGCCTATGTTGGCTTTGGTCATATTCCCTCTAAACTTTCCATTCCCCTTCACAATGGAAACTTGGGCAGAACTTTTGAGAAGATCTCAAAAATTCTACAGAAGATGACTTTTTCTACAAGGATTGAATACAAGAGCCTATAGAAGATTATACAAAGGAAATTTTTTTGAGAAGGTTTCGTAGTTTCCATACAAAGAAGCATCATGAGATTCAAGAAAGTTCAAGGGTTCTTTTGTGTTCTAAATTAGGACAAAATTTTGAGTAGGGTCCTCAAAAATTCCATTAAGGTTGCACTTCAAGACTAGATGAATTTGCAAACTAGGCACTGGAAGGAGCAACAGGACAGCAAGGCAAAGCCAACACAATCAGTCTCTCAAACTCATAATTTTTCTTTAAAAGCAGGGTTAAATGAAAGTCGGTATTTTTTCTTTACAGGGACATTGTGAAAACAAAGAGAGTTGAACCTCAAAGTCCATAGAAGCCAAACCCCCTCATCCTAGACTAAGAATTTTCTTTAGATGCAGGAGAAACGACATCATCCTCATAACTCATATGAGAATCGTAAAGATCTCTTACCGAACAAATAGCTTGGCCAAAAACCTTACTCTAATCCTTTTTAATCTTATGAATCTAAGAAGGATTCTAATATTTTTCCTTTTGATTTTATAGGATGTGATCCCTGTACCTCGTGAGAGATGACTTTTTCCCTTGGACTCTATAAGTCACCAATATCCAGATGGGAATACAAATCAGGGTAGTCTTTGACTATAACCCTCCATTCTATTTTTTTATTACTTTCTCACTTTCACTCATTTCTTGTTTTCTTGTAGGAGGGTCATCCTCACCAATGGTCAAGGATAGTCTCAATGACATACAATTTCTGCAGGTAATTAGAAATCTCACAATCTCTAAATAAATTCTGGGAGAGAGCACAATAAGTGGTTCCTGTAGACAATCGTGAAACCACACAACTACACAATCCCAAAGATACTCTTGAAAAACAAGAAACAATAAATTTCCTAGCAAACAACAGAGAGGCCACAACATATCATATCTTAAAAATAGCATGTAACTATTACAAGAATGAACGGTCCCCATAAGACAACTGAGAGACTGGAATAATTCTTGCAAATGACCGATATACACTTTCTAGCTGAAACTGTCAAGCTTAGGAGGCACCTTCTGAGTTTGTCTATACCTTTGAATTATTTTTGTGCATATTTTTTATATCATATCTACACGAACTATGAACACCTGATTCTCATCCTCCAGAGTGAGATACGTAGGCAGTCCTCCTCAAGTTCGGTATCCTTATCCAAAAAACATCAAAAATCAACCAAAATTTCTAGATTATGTCTTTGATTTGGTTGGTGCCAACGCAGTTAGGAACATGCATGTGGAAAAACATAAATAATTGATTTGATAAAGAGGATTGACTTCATGATAAACTATAGATTCTCTTGTTACCTCATCTCATATTTCTGTGACACTAAAAAATGTTCCTTGCATGCATCCAAGATAAGAATTAAACCAACCTGTTGCGACCCAGCTATACACGCAAGTGTACATGATCGTTCAAGTAATATAATGGCTCCTTTAAAAGAGCCGAATATCTAACCCAAGGGACTTTTGTAAATAGAAGTCAATTTTAGACGTCAAACAGTAATTAAAAACTAGTGTTGAGAAAAGGAAGAGGGATTTGTTACTAAAAATTAAATGATTGCGGACTATAAACTACTATCTTCACTACCATGACTTCAGTTTTCGCAAATATGATTTAAAAGTCAATAAAAAGTAAATTCCCATGGTCAAGGCACTCCGAACATCATCTCTTAAGCATAAATGTTACTGATTCAAGCAATTTGAGTCGTTTATCTTGGTTATTGATCACGAGGTTAATGTTAAAATTATATTCATCTCCAAACTATAACCTTCTACTAGAAATTGGAAACCTAACTACATCATTGAGTGGTGATAGGTTTAACCAATTCTAATTCCTTTAATCCATCTTCTCGTAATTGAACAAGCGCGGAGGATTAGGTACCTCTCGGTCCTAACCGCATATCAATCTGTTGGAATCCCTTCCTAGAGTAAAGACCACGCTTCTTATATTCCACGTTCTATCTCTTAGTTTCTCTCTCGAGCTCACCTCAAGACAAGAGATTTATTTCAATGGTGATCAAGCATTAAAATAGTAAAATTAAGAATATAAGAATAACCAATAAATGATAAACTTCAGCCAAAAACCAATAAAATTTAACTCAAGAGATTCATGTTCATAGCCTCAACCCCAAGAATGAGGGATTTTAGCCACTCATAACTTGACTTAACATCATAAATTGATAAAAAAACATAAAAAGAAATAAAAAATAAAAAGAAGAAGAATGAAATCTAATTTCAATGCCAAACAATGCCCAAAGTAGTCTAATGATGATGGAATAATGATACACTATTCCAAAAGCCCTATTTATAGACAAAAACTCGGGGCAAAAATTTGCCAAAAAGCGGCCCGGCACGCCCTTGGGCGAGCCTGGGACTTAGGAAATTTTTTGCCTCTGAAAAGGTGTGCCTGAACGGCCCAACACGCTCTTGGGCGCGCCCCTCTGCCGTACACTTGGGTAAAATTTTTGTCCAAAGCGGCCCGGCACGTTGCCTAGCGAGCCTGGCACTTAGATTCTGATTTTCTTCCTTTCTTCGACTTTTCTTTGTGGATTTGGTTGGATTTTTCAAGTTCAAATCCTTGGCTTGCCTCTTATCTTCAATAGCCTTCGCTCGTAGCTCCTCCAAGCCTCCCTTTCCACGCCAAAAACGCTCCAAATAGTCGTAAATTTCACCTACAAGGGTCTAATCACATTTGTTAGCACAATATCAAATATTTCATCAAAACAATACAAATTACATACTTATTGCTCTCAAAACTAAGGTCAACATGGGTCAAAGTTGGCAATAAAGCATATAAATATGCCTTAGATCACCACCCCACACTTGAACCTTTGTTCATCCTCGAACAATAAACACACTCAAACCCGGGCGACTTAAGACAACCAACACATAATAGGTATTCCTGCATTGCTACATAACCACATTCATCAAATTATGCAACTAACATGCTAGTATCACCAAAAAGTGAATAGCAAATTGAAACAACCTATCCTCACAAAACAACTTTACTAGTTGCGAATTCATGCATGACACGTTACCAATAGATCACCACACTTCGCTAAACATGCGCCTTCACCACAAGAGAATCACCCAATATTTCACACAAAGTAATTATTAAATGGGTGCATGAATAAAAGTTCACTCCCTCTCGAAAAGAATTCACATACAACACGAGATGAACCATAAGCTTGCCCTTAGTGTAGTACTCCACTAATATCAGAATGTTAAAGCTCAAGATCAAGTAGGACTTTAAGGGTTGTAATGTAGGCTAAGGGACGGGTAGGAACTATTTGGTCAAGAATAGTGACTATCTTCCCTAAGCGCTTTAATACACTACAATTTACATTAAGATCACCTCCAACCAACTTATTTTACACTACTTTTATCTTCCCCCCTCTCTTTTGTTTTGTCCCATCTTTTTAAGCTAGCTTAAGCATATTAGGCAAGAAGTAATTGCTATCAACACATGATTCACTTCTTTTGGTCAATTTTCCTTTTTTTTTTTTCATGACATTACTCCCTACCAACAACACTTAAACTTCACATACCCAAAAGCTATTTACTTGGGGCTTCAACTTCACTTTTTCCTTCTTCAATTATTTTCACTCCGTAACATCTTAATTTCTCAACTAAGCACTTAGGAATTTTGGATCAAATTACGGTTAATTGAAAGAAAAGGATTAAGCTACATATAAGGCTACTAAAGAATAAGCTAAAGGCTCAACGGGGCTAACTAGGATCATGAAAAAAGGGTAGATAAAGTAGGTATAAGACATGGCTATCAAAGAAATGCCTATATCATTTCCTAAGCTCAACACCCTTTATTTCGCTTTGCAAATACACCGGGCAAGTTCTAGTCATCAATATGCACATGGAATAACATAAAAACCTCACTCATACATGACACATGTTTAACTCAAGCAGGCTCACCATACACTTTATACGAAGTTATGCACGAGTTCAATATTAAGCAAATTATCAAGTTGACTAAGTGAGTATTAGATGTCTCAACACTTGCTATCATATGACTTTAGCATGTTCCACAATTAAACCAAATGTGTGTGCATAATTACATAGCAAGCAAGAACACCCGACAACAACATGACTAATTTCCTCTTAAGACGGTCGTCATCCATCCATCATAGAGCAAAGCTCCTAATACTATGACTAAAAGAGACTCAATCTAACAAAAAAATCTTTTTGTGCTTTTCTACGGTTCAAAGGGACTATCCTTAGTAAAAGAACCGAAAACAAAGGCTAAGGAACCCAAAATAAAACAACTAGAAACATACAAAAACACACATATACACACATAAAAAGGAATCCCATAACACCCCACCCCACACTTAAAATACTAGCACTGTCCCCAATGCTACAAAAATTAAACAAGGCAATAGTAGGGTGTAAGGAGCTCCCTGGTCAGTCAAGAAAATCGTCATCCTCCGGCCCATAGACTGCTAGCGGTGTATCATCCGTTTCTACCTCATCATTATCAGAATCGGTCTGACGGTCATTCTCATCTGTGGGGACATCATCATCCACAGGCTCAAAAAATCTGGCCCAATCCGCAACAATGCCATGGCATACTCATTAAGAGGATAATCCCTCTCAACCTGGCTCAGCTCGTCTGCTGTAGAGGGCCTACCCCCAGTCCTATGCCGTAGCATCTCCAAACCATACATATGGGCTAAGATCCCATCATTACGAGCATACCGCTCTGTTAGTGTGAGAGTGGGTCTGAGTGCATCAGGTGCTTTGGTTTGGGTGACATCAACAGGTGTCGTCACCAAAGAAGGATGATAATCAAATGTCTCCTCAGCCACTTCGAATGCTCTCATTAATTTAGTCAATACACCGCCAAAAGCATATCGAAGTCCATCCTGTAGCTGAGCTCGACGCATAGCCGAAAATACCACAGACGCTACATCAATTTTCACATCAGTCATTAGAGCATACACCAAACAGACTCGGTCCCTAGTGACCTCCATCATGTGGCTACCCGGAATTAAGCAACAACACATAATTTTTAACCAAATCCACGCTTCTTTATTAAAATGAGCATAGGGTAGACTCATGTGGTACCCTTTTTTATGGTGGAGAAGCCATCTTGCTGTCAAACGCTGGCCGCAAAGAGTGTGTCGAATTTCTGCATAGGGAGGCCTAGCATTCAACTTGTGTAGGTCGTGGGGACTATACCGAGTGTGTGCTCCCAATAATCCATTTATGTAACACCCCGTACCTTCCCAACCCTATGTGACAACTTTGAACAATGGTTACTTAGGTGTCTAGATGCCATGAGTATGTATTTGGTAATGTTAATGATGAGAAAATTGAAATTTGGTCTCGTACATGTGATTAACCCTTCGTAGAAGGTGTTTTGTGATTTTTGTGAAGCGCTTGTGGGGTTAAAAATGAGGCTAAGAGGACCTCTAAACAAAGGATATTAAGGTTAAGAAGTAAGTTAAAGAATAGGATTTGAAGTATCTAACCAAACCCGCGAAGAAAAGTCGAAAAACAAAATTTTAAAAAAAATTAAGTCTGGGGCCTGATAAGGGGAGTGCCACGCCGATATGGGCTAAAATTTTTAGTCCATAGGCAGCAAGATGGCGCGCCCAAGGGCGTGCCACGCTGGTTTTGCCACTTTTTCAAAGTTGGAAATTTTCTTAAGTCCCAAGGGTACCTGGGGACGTATTGTGCCGATTTTTGCTACGTTTATTATACAACCGCGAGAATATACATGAAATGAGTGAAATATTATATTGTCATGATAAAATTACTCGAGAACGAATTTGGCATCAAAATGAAGAGTTTACCCTTGTAGTCAAAATAAGCCATACATGGCTAGAATTGCTTGTTTTTGGAATGGAGACTACGGATGTGAATTGCATGAGTGGGAATATTGTCGTAACGTGTATGAAACAAGTTAAACATGAGAAATTATTGATTTTTTTGGATCAAGTGAATTGGGCTCAAAAGAGGCCCAAAAATGAGGCAAAAGTCATGGGCCAAAAAATGGGTCAAATGACCCATTCTTGCCTTGACTTGTCAATGATTGAGAAAAGTGAATAAGGATGACTTAAAGGGTCTATAAAAGGCAAAGAAAAATCATATTTTAATTCATCCAAAGACACAAGCATTTCTAGACTTTTCCAAGAAGCCAAAGCAAGATATTTCTCTTCAAACCCTAAGGAGTTTTTGGACAAGATCATCATCTTCCAAGCTTGGGTAGGTGATTATTCTTGTACTTTAACATATTATAAGTATGAGAAATTATGTATATCATGTTGGTTATTCTTGGAAGTGTTGGACATGGTACCTTGTGTTTTTATATAAGATTTGTGATCCATGAGCTTCAAGCTTGAATTATGACTTGTGACTTTGATGAAAGAGCATGGTATAGATAAAATATGAACATGTATGGTGTGATTTTGTTATGAAACTTGTTATGTTCCTATAAGTGTAAATTGTGGGATTTTGACCGATATGTGCTATGAGGTGTATTATGGTAAGTTGATGGATTATTTGTGATGTGGTGTGGATAAGAAAGGGTAAAGAAGAAGTGTTGTGGTGAAATGTCTTGATTATCATGTATGGTCAATGTTGTGAATATTGTGGGATTTTTGGAAAGATAATTTCATAAATGGTATTGTCAAGGGGAAATGACATGTTAAAGCCAAACATGTGACTTGTTGTTATTGTATGCATTTGTAAGGTAGTTGATGGTTCCATTATGTACTTGTGATGTAGAGTGAAACGTAAAGAAGGAGCGGAATTGTTGCGCTCACATATTTGACTGTGTACTTACATTGGGGAGATAAGGTATGTAAGGTTACTCTTTCCGTATCCTTCTACAACATATTGTTCACATTGACATTGGACTTGTTTTAATTCCGAGAGGCTTGAAGTATATCAATTTAGGTTGATGTATATTGTTATTCATATGTGTCCTATTCTTAGATGAATGATGATTCACTTAGCTCTTATTCATTGACTGAGGTTCCGAGGTTATCATAACGTTATAATTCCTAAAAGAACTATCCCAAGAGAGTAAGATGCAAGAGAATCTATTTAATCTTGAAAAGGCATTTTTCCAATCATGTCATGTTCCAAAAGTCGTTTAATATGATGATTATCTTTGTACCAATATTTTACAAGTAAAAGTACCAATCTCATAAGATCTCGTAAGAGTAATAAGAGAGGTGATGTGCAAGTTAATATATCTATCCCTCACAAGTACACGTGTCAATCTCTCGGAGTAAAGGAGTGAAGTAATATGTATAAGTGTGCTTCAAATAAGTTTATGATCCTCAATGTCTAAATCACTCTTAAGAATGGAAGTAAGAATAATAAGAGAAAGAAGTAATGTATGTTTGTGTTTCAAGTTTCAAGAATGTTTCCATCATCAAGGTATCACTCATAGAATAAAAGAAAGAGTAATGAAAGAAAGAAGTAATGTTTATTGGGTGGTATCCCAGGGGTTAAATACCTAGCATGGGTCGATCCCAATAACAGGGGTGGTATCCCAGGGGCGACAGAAAAGCCTAGCATGGGTCGATCCCGATACATCCCAAGGGTGATATAAAAGCCTAGCATGGGATATCATGGTACATCCCAGGGGCGACCCGAAAGCCTAGCATGGGTTACAATAACATCCCAGGGGTCACAACACCTAGCATGGGTTAATGACATCCCAGGGGCGACACGAAAGCCTAGCATGGGTTCACATAACATCCTAGGGGTCAAAGTACCTAGCATGGGTTAATCTCATCCCAGGGGCGACAAAATAGCCTAGCATGGGTAGAAAAATAAAGATGAATAAGAGATGAAGACAAGAGGAGTAAAGAACGTAATACACATGGTTTCCCACATACAGAAAGAGAGTTTATTCACATTTCTATTTCCTTATATTGATTCCATTATTGTTGTTATTATGTATGATGAATTCTTATGAGCCTTACATACTCAGTACATTCTTCGTACTTACCCCTCGGGGGAATTACCTTACATGTTGCAGGTGCAGGCACTAGTAGACCTCCATTGTAGGTTGATAGTTGATTACGGATCTTTGGTGAGCCCCAGTTGCTTCGGGACTTTCCGAGTCATAGTTGTACAGTTGTATTGATGTTGTAAATATTGTATAAAGTGGGGACTTGTCCCGACTGCTAGTTGGTCTTGTAATGCATCTGTTAAAGGCTTTTATAGACATGCGTGGGTTATGAATGTAAGAGATAAATGTCTGTTTTGACGTGATGGCCCCAACGGTCAAGTTTCCTAAATCTAGATATATCATATGTTTCCATGTTTATGTTTTCCGCATAGTTGCATAAGGTTTAATAAGATTCATCCGAGGTTACGCATACGAAGGTTCATGAGCAAAGATTGGTTCTCTCGAGCCATATCGGTTTCAGGTGCCAATCACGCCTCGTTGGAAGTCGGGGCGTGACAATTTAAGCCCAGGGAATCAAGTATAACTTCTGACCCTCGTACAACCACCAAGATGGTAGGTGCATCAGGGTTCCAATTAGCATACAATTCCCTCACAAGATGAAGGTTACAATCCATTGGTTTGTCAAAGATGAAACCCATACCCACTTGCACAATTCGAGCCAATATTTTAGGGTAAGTCCGAGCTAGACTGGCCCTATCAATACACTCATCCGCAAAGTATTTGGCTTCGGGGTGGCTCTTGTACCAATTCTTGCCGGCATTAGAGACCATATTTAACCCATATTTCCATTTCTGGCCTTTCGGGACTGGGGGAACGGCTGGAACCTTATTTCCTGAGCGTCGTCGCTTGTGAGAATTGGAAGCAACCACATTAGATTCTGACATTGTACATGTGACAAAGTTCGACAAGTATGTTAATTTCCCCTGTAAAGATAGCTAACCAACTCAATGTGCGTTGGCTTTAAGGGCCACCCCACACTTAGTTACTTAGCACCAATTCAAAATATATGGGTGTAAGGGTACTTAGACTTCCCCTCATCACTTAATGCCCAATTACAAAGTCCAACCCATGTATAAAGTCAACATCCCCAACACAAGTTCCACAATCCCATAATTATCATTAGAATGGTTTACTTGTCTTACTCAAGAATTCAAACAAGTTCCATGCATTGTCAACAATATGTGGGTTATAAAAAGTAATCCCAACAAACAATTTTCTCAATTACTACCATATAAGCTAAACCTACTTGCAAGTTCTTCAACTAAAAACAAGATTAATAAGAACAATTGCACTTGCACTTCAAGTTCATCTTCATGACACCCCATAAATTCCAACAATAGCGTAATAAGCAAGTCAAACTACAAAGAACATACGGGGCATCACAAATTCAAATTTCACAAAGTCCCCAAATTTTCAGCATTCTCATAGCAATTTAGAGAGAGAAAGCTTAAAGAAAACATACCTTGGTAGCTTTAATGTAGTCTTTCAATCACAATCCAAAGATGAGAGGGTGAGAATTATGCTTGTGTGGGAAGAGAATGGAAAATTAAGAGAGAAAATTTGATTGTTTGGGGAGAAAATCGGGTTTTGAGGCAAAGGATTTGTGAAGAATGAAAAGGGAATTGGGGATTTAAAAGATAAGGGGTGGGTGGGTGGGTCGGGTAGGTTAGAGGGGTATGGGGTTACCCTTTTTTTTTAAAAAAATTTTAGCTCAAAAACTTAAGGGGTTACGGCCTGGCACGCCCCTTGCCGCGCTACCCCGCTGCCTGTCTTGCCACAAATCTGGGCAGGAGCGGCCTAACACGCTAGGTGTCGCGCCCTCACTACCTGAGGCAAAAAAATTTTAGGCAGGAGCGGCCTGGCACGCTAGGTGCCGCGCCTGCTCACTGCGTAGGCATACAAAAAAATGGCCAGGAGCAGCCTGGCATGCTCCTCACTTAAAATCATACCTGGGCATTTTTCCACGTTTTTCACATAATTTTAGGGCTTTTACAAGTCCCCTGACGCAAAACTTCACTCCAAAGCATGTCCTACCTTCCCGGCACCTTCAAAAGATCATCTATCTCCAATTTACCTTTTTCTCTTGGATTTCCATGGCAAAATACTCCCTGTTCCTCCCATCAAGCGCCTTATAATTCCTATCTATTACAATACATTAATGGGTTGCCTCCCATCAAGCGTCTTGTTTAATGTCGCGGCTCGACCAAGCTCAGCTCAATTATTATCAAGGTGAACCACGTCCTCCTTGTGCTTCTCTTCTTCACCAAAATAGTTCTTCAATCTTTGGCCATTCACAAGAAATTTAGTACCATCTTCTTTATTCATGATTTCCATCGCACCATGAGGAGTTGTGCGACTTACCTCAAAAGGACCACTCCACTTAGATCTTAGCTTGCCTAGAAACAACCTAAGTCTAGAATTAAATAGTAGTACCAATTGGCCTGACTCAAATGTGCGGTGAAGAACGTGCTTGTCATGCCATCGCTTCATTTTCTCCTTGTAAATCTTCACATTTTATAAACGTGGGAGCGAAACTCTTCAAACTCATGTAGTTTCAACAACCTCCTTTTACCAGCCAACTCCGGATCTAGGTTCAACTTCTTCACCGCCCAATATGCTCGATGCTCGAGCTCAACTGGGAGGTGACATGCTTTCCCAAAGACAAGATGATATGGAGAAGTCCCTATAGGTGTTTTATATGCAGTTCGATAAGCCCACAGAGCATCAATAGCTTTAGCGACCAATCTTTTCTCTGAGTATTCACAGTTTTTTGCAAGATTTGTTTTATCTCGCGATTAGACACTTCAACTTGGCCATTTGTTTGGGGATGATACGCTGTTGACACCTTGTGTCTAACACCATATTTAGCTAACACACTCTTCACCTAATAATTTATAAAGTGTGAACCTCCATCGCTGATAATAGCTCTTGGAGTTCCGAATCTTATGAAGATATGTTTTTGAAGGAACTTCACCACAACCTTAGAATCATTCGTAGGAAGAGCATCAACCTCTACCCACTTTGACACATAATCCACTGCTACAAGTATGTATTGATTCCGATTCGACTTCGGAAAAGGGCCCATAAAATCTATCCCCCATACATCAAAAATTTCAACTTCTAGGATATTAGTTAAAGGCATATCATGTTTGTTTGAAATCGTCCCCATACGTTGGCATTGGTCACAACTTTTCACAAATGCATGTGCATCTTTAAATTTAGAAGGCCAGAAGAAACCTGATTGTAGAATTTTGTGGGTTGTGCGTTCACCACCATGATGACCACCATAAGTGATGCATGGCAACTTTCCAACACATGCTTCACCTCCGCATCTGGAATACATTGTCTCACCATTTGATCAGGCCCTTACTTGAATAAATAAGGCTCATCCCAAATATAAGAACGTGCCTCATATCACAGCTTCTTCTTTTGTTGAGGACTCGAATCAGGAGGAAATAGCCCACTTACTAATAGATTACAATGCCTGCATACCATGGCAACTTATCAACCCCCAAAACTAACAATTGCTCATCTGGAAATTCCTCACAAATACGCCCATCATCAACTACATGTGTTGAGCTCTCAAGTCTAGAAAGGTGGTCGGCAATCTGATTTTTTGGCCCCTTCCTATCTTTAATCTCCAAATCAAACTCTTGTAACAATAAAATCCATCTAATCAACCACGACTTAGCATCTTTTTTATTGAAAAAATAACGTATTGCAACATGATCTGTGTATACAATGACGCTAGTGCCCACCAAATATGATCTAAATTTATCAAAGGCGTACACCAAAGCTAACATCTCCTTCTCAATCACCGTGTAATTCACTTAGGCTGCATCAAGGGTCTTACTTGCATAATAAATAGAATGAAATACCTTGTTCTTTTGCTGCCCAAGAACTGCACCAACTACCACATCACTCGTGTCACACATGAGCTCAAATGGTAAAGCCCAATCCGTAGCGATAAGGAGAGGAGCCTCTACCAAATTCTTCTTCAAGATCTCAAATGCATTCACACATGACTCACAAAATACAAATTTAACATCTTTCTCTAAGAGCGTGCACATGGGGTGTGCATACTTGGAAAAATCTTTAATGAACCGTCTGTAAAATCCAGCATGTCCCAAGAAACTACGCACCCCTTTCACTGAAACTGGTGGAGGTAGTTTCTCGATAACTTCAATCTTTGCTCTATCCACTTCGAGCCCTTGATTTTACACTTTATGTCTAAGAACTATACCATCCGTCACAAGAAAATGACATTTTTCCCAATTGAGAACAAGATTAGTTTCTTCACACCGAGAAAGGACTCTATTAAGGTTTTGCAAACATACCTCGAAAGAGTTACCAAAGACCGAGAAATCATCCATAAAAATCTCTACGAACTCCTCCACCATGTCATAGAAAATTGCCATCACGCAACGCTGAAAAGTAGCTGGTGCATTGCACAATCCAAAGGGCATACACTTGAAAGCATAAGTGCCGTAAGGAAAAGTGAATGTAGTCTTCTCTTGATCTTGAGGATCTATAGCAATTTGATTATACCCGGAATACCCATCAAGAAAGCAATAATATTCCTGCCCGGCTAAACGATCCAAAATCTGATCAATAAAAGGGATTGGATAATGATCTTTCCTTGTGGCATCATTTAATTTTTGATAATCCATGCAAATACGCCACCCAGTCACAGTTCTCTTAGGAATCAACTCATTATTATTGTCATGCCTCGAAATCCCATTCGGGCCGGACTGGCACCCGAAGCCGATATGGACTGAGAGAACCAATCTTTGATCATAAACATTCGTATGCATATCCTCGTATGAACCTTATTAAACCTTATGAAACTATGTGGAAAACATGAATCATGGAAACATGTGCTATATACATATTTAGAAACTTGGCCGTTGGGGCCATCAAGTCAAAACAGACATTTATCTTTCACATTCATAACCCACACATGTCTACAAAAGCCTTTAACAAATGCATTTACAAGACCAACTAGCAGTCGGGACAAGTCCCCGCTTTATACAATATTTACAACACCAACACAACTGTACAACTATGACTCAGAAAGTCCTGAAGCAACTGGGGATCACCAAAGATCCGTAATCAATTGTCAACCTACAATGGAGGTCTACTCGTGCCTGCACCTGCGACATGTAAGGTAATTCCCCCGAGGGGTTCAGTACGAAGAATGTACTGAATATGTAAGTCTCATAAGGAATTCATCATACATAATAACAACAATAATGGAATCAATATAAGGAAACAAAAATGTGAATAAACTCTCTTTCTATATGTGGGAAACCATGTGTATTACGTTCTTTACCCCTCTTGTCTTCATTTTTTATTCATCTTTATTGTTCTACCACCCATGCTAGGCTATTTTGTCTCCCCTGGGATGAGATTAACCCATGCTAGGTACTTTGACCCCTGGGATGTTATGTGAAACCATGCTAGGCTTTCGTGTCGCCCCTGGGATGTTACTAACCCATGCTAGGTACTTTGACCCCTGGGATGTTATATTAACCCATGCTAGGCTTTCGTGTCTCCCCTGGGATGTTACTAACCCATGCTAGGTACTTTGACCCCTGGGATGTTATATTAACCCATGCTAGGCTTTTGTGTCGCCCTTGGGATGTTACTAACCCATGCTAGGTACTTTAACCCCTGGGATGTTATATTAACCCATGCTAGGCTTTTCTATAGCCCCTGGGATGTACTTATGATTACTCATTAATTACGCATCTCTTATTTCTCTTATTATTCTTACTTCCATTCTTAAGAGTGATTGAGACATTGAGGATCATGACATGATTTGAAGCACACATATATATTACTTCACTCCTTTACTTCATGAGATTGACATCTTCACTTATGAGAAATAGATATATTAACTTGCACATCACTTCTTATTACTCTTATGAGATCTTACGAGATTGGTACTTTTACTTGTGAAAGATTGATACAAAGATACTCACCATATTATTGGACTTTGGAATATGACATGATTGGGAACATATTATTCAAGCTTAAATAGATTCTCTTGCATCTTACTCTCTTGGGATAGTTCTTTTAAGAAAATATTACGTTATGATGTCTTAGGAATTTCAATCAACGACCAAGGTATAAGTGAATCATAATTTATCTAAGAATAGGGTACATATGACTAACACAATATACGTCACCCTGAATTGATGTACTTCAAGCCTCTCGAAATTGAAACAAGCCCAATGTCAATAGGAACAATATCTTGTAGAAGGATACGAAAAAAGTAACCTTACATACCTTGTATTCTCAATACGAATATACAACCTTAGATGCGTATACAATAGTCCCTGTCCTCCTTTATGTGTCACTCTACAACACAAATACATAACGGAATTCATATTAACCGCCAACTCCTTTACAAATGCATACAATGTCAATGAGTTACATGTTTGCCTTTAAACATGCCATTTCCCCCTTGACAATACCATTTATGAAGTCATCATACCAATAATCCCACAATATTCCATACATTGACCAACACATGATAACCAATAGCATGTCACACCAAGCTCATATTTTTCACTTCTCCATCACCACCACATCACAATTATTCCATCAAATGACTTCAATACACCTCACAACAACAAATCGGCCAAAATCCCATAATTTAGACTTATAGAAAAATAACATGTTTAATAACAAAATAACTCCATACACGTTCATATTTTATCCATACCATGATCTTTTATCAAAGGCACAAGTCATAATTCAAGCTTGAATCTCATGGATCACAAATCTTATACAAAAACCCAAAGTACCATGTCCAACATTTCCAAGAACAACCAACATGATTTACATACTCTTCCATGCATATAATATGTTAATACATGAGAATAAATACTTACCAAGGCTTGGAATAGGATGATCTTGCTCCAAGAGAAAGCTTAGGGTTTGAGAGAAAAATGATTGAAAAAAAATATCTAGGAGGCATGAGATTTCCAAATGACAAAAAATCAGATTTTTGGTCCTTTATATAGGCCCTTTAATCCATCCTTATCCACTCTATGGCATTACATGTGGTGTTCTAGAAGGTCTTGGAAAGAATGGGTCTTTTGACCCATTTTTGGGCCATGTCTTCTTTTTATTTTTGGGACCTTTTTGGGCCCAATTCTTTTAACCCAATAAAATCAATAATTTCTCGTGTTTAATTCATTCCATACATGTTACGACAATATTACCACTCATTCCATTCATACTCGTAGCCTCACTTCCAAAAACAAGCGATTCGAGCCACGTATGGCCTATTTTGACCAAAAGGGTAAAATCGTCATTTTGCTTCCAAATTTGTTCTCGAGTAATTTTATCACACCAATATAATAATTTACTAATTTCATGTATATGCTCATGGTTGTAGAAGAAACGGGGCAAAAATCGGCTCGGTACGACCCCGGATACCCTTGGGACTTAGAAATTTCCATCTTTCGAAAAAGTGAAAAAACCAGCGTGGCACGCCCTTGGGCGCGCCAACTTGCTGCCTATGGGAACAAAAATTTGGCCCAAAGCGGCGTGGCACGCTCCCCAATGCGCCCCTCACTTAAATTTTTTGAAAATTTTGTTTTTCGACTCTTCCTCGCGGGTTTGGTTAGATACTTCAAGTCCCATTCTTTAACTTACTTCTTAACCTTAATATACTTTGTTTAGAGGTCCTCTTAGACTCGTTTTGAACCCCACAGCTTCTCCACGAAAATCACAAACCACCTCCTATGAAAGTTTAATCACATGTACAAGGCCAAATTTTAATTTTCTCATCATTAACATTACCAAATGCATACTTTTAGGTCTCGACACCTACGTAGCCATTTTTCAACGTCATCACATAGGGTTAGGAAGGTACGGGGTGTTACAATTATCATTCGTGATCACCGTCATACCACCCTTTTTTAGGACACACTGTACTGGACTAACCCTTGTACTGTCAGAGCTAGGGTAGACAATGCCTGAATCTAACCACTTAATTATCTCTTTCCTTACCACTTCTTTCATTACTGGATTCAAGCGTCGTTGGTGTACACTCGGTTTATACCCTTCCTCAATGTAAATTTTGTGCATACACAAACCTGGATTAATACCATGGATGTCAGACATCTGCCAACCGATAGCCTTCTTTCTTCGTTTGAGTATCACCAATGCTGCATCAACTTGTTCCCTTGATAAATTTGCTGCAAGAATAATAGGAAGGGTCTCATTTTCACCTAAGAAAGCATATTGAAGATGGGATGGAAGTTCTTTCAATTCAAGCTTCGGTGCCTCCTCAATTGATGGCTTGGGTGGAGGTCCGAGTGGACGATTCAAAGGTTCCCATCCACCCTCTTTGGCATAGATGCCCATAAGGTCAAGAAACTGCATCAATTCAATAGATTCCGCATCACCAAAAATATCTTGCCCCATCAAAACTCTTTCCACGAGATCTGTAGACAAAGTATGGATGCTTTCAGCCGCCAAATCTATAGCCGTGATTGCGGACAAGTTCTCATAAATTTCTGGTAGCTTCAAAGCCCTGTATACATCAAAGACCTCCACCTTATCATGAGCTCGCATAGTCAATTTCCCTGCTTCTACATCAATGATTGCGCCCCCTGTGGCCAGAAATAGACGCCCCAAAATAAATGGGACTTTCGGGTCAGGCTCAAAATTCAGCACCATAAAATCAACCGGAAAGATCAATGAACCCACTTGAACCAGAACATCTTCAACAATACCATCAGGTCTTGTCACGGATCGGTCTGCAAGCTGAAAAATAATAGTAGTAGGTTTAGGACGACCCAAACCCAACTCCGTGAAAATTGAAGTGGGCATCAGATTAATACTATCCCCTAAATCGTACAAACCCCTAGCACAGACACGATCTCCCAGAGTAATTTTTACAGTGAAGCTTCCAAGATCCTTCAGCTTGGTGGGTAAATGGTTTTGAATGTGAGAGCTACACTCCTTAGTCAGTGCAACTGTGGCATACTCAGTCAATCTACTCTTGTTTTCCATAATATCCTTCACAAACTTAGCATACTTTGGAATACCCTGCAAGATATCCACAAGCGGCAAATTAATGTGCATTTGTTTAAGTAGTTCAATGAACTTACCAAAGCATTCGTCTTCCTTCTTCTTCTTGAACTTCTGGCCAAAAGGAGGAGGCAACTTTACACTATGGATCACTTTATCATCTTTGGAGCTTTTGGCAGACTCAACTTGTTCATCTTCAACCACAACTTTTTTTGTCTCCAATTCTTTTGCTGGTGGAGCTATATTCTCTAACTGCTTACCACTACGAGTAATAATAGCATTCACTTACTTTGGGTTAGGATCGGTATGACTTGGAAGACCTCCTTGAGGCCTTGTATTCTGTGCGTTTTCTCACTGACCAATTTACTTTTCCAAATTTTGAGTAGCCAACTGATTTTTCCTCACATTTGCAGCCAACTTAGCTTGCTCTGCCATAATCTGCTTTAACATATCTTCCACACTCATATTTCCAGGCTTAGCACCCAATTGATTTCCTTGCCCCTACTGTTGGTTGTATTGTGGTGCATATCCTTGAGGCCTATATTGATTCTGATTACCTCCCCAAGATAAGTTCGGGTGATTTTTCCACCCAACATTGTAAGTATTTCCATAATTCTGTGCTCCAACTCCTCTCTGGGCATTGCCCACAAAATTCATGGAATCAAGATTTGTACTGCACAACTCGTTGGTATGGTCCCCGTTTTCGCATACATCACACACCACAGAAACCTGTTGCTGTACTGCATTTATGGGAGCTTGTTGCTGCCCCAAATTGAAACTGCTGAAGTGATTGTTCATCATGTTTTGCATAGCTAAATTTGGGCAGATAATGCAGTGACTGCATCCACATCTAGTTTCCCAGCAACCTTCTTTGTAAAATTTCTAGAGTTATCACCATGCCAATCTGGATTTTCCTGTGAAATATGATTCAACAAAGCATATAATTCATCGTAAGTCTTTTCTAAAGCTTGTCCACCTGCAGTTGAATCAAGTACAATTTTAGTGTTGGGATCGAAAGCCTCAATAAAAGTATGCACCAACACTTCATTTGCTTGGTGGTGATGAGGACAATCCCTCAACATGGATTTGAATCGGTTCCAGGATTGGTACAAATTTTCATCATCTCTCTGTCTGAAACTCAATATCTCACTCCTCATCTTTGCTGTCTTTTCGGACGGAAAGAACCTTATCAAGAATTTTCGAGCAAGATCATCCCAAGTAGTGATAAAATTCGCCGGCTCTGCATCTAACCACCTCCTTGCTTCCCCCAACAGAGAAAAGGGGAACAAAGTTAGTCCCACATAATATGAAGACACACCCGCAGGAATATATGTGTCACTGATCTCCAGAAAATTTTGGATATGCCTCTGCGGGTCCTTATGAAAAAGACCTGTAAACTGTCCACTTGAGTGCAAGAGTTGCACCATATTCTGTTTAAGCTCAAATCTACCTCTAACTTCCGATTTTTGAATACTAGAGGTCACATTAGTAGCGAGTGGGATTGCCACATCGCGAACTGTCCTAGCTTCCATCACTACCGGCTCACGTCTATCCACAACTGGGTCTTCAATTCTTACGGGATCACACCGTATGCCTTCGTCCGCCAGTTCAAACTACGGGATTGGGTAATCAGCAGCCTGTCTCCTAAATCTGTGGAAGTATCTTTCAGGTTCAGACTGTGGGTTACCAAATCTTTGTTCCTTGCCAACGTTCAGATGAAGTGAGCCTGCAAAATAGGATAACTAAGATCAAGTTGTCAACACTTAGCTGAAAATTAGAGTAAAAACGTCAATAATTGAAATCTATCTATTTGAAAGTCCCCGGCAATGGCGCCAAAAATTTTTTGCAACCCAACTATACACGCAAGTGTACGTGATCGTTCAAGTAATATAATGGCTCCTTTAAAAGAGTCGAATATCGAACCCAAGGGACTTTCGTAAATAGAATTCAATTTTAGACGTCAAACAGTAATTAAAAACTAGTGTTGTGAAAAAAAAGAGGGATTTGTTACTAAAAATTAAATGATTGCGGACTATAAACTACTATCTTCGCTACCGTAACTTTATTTTTCACAAATATGATTTAAAAGTCAATAAAAAGTAAATTCCCAGGGTCAAGGCACTCCGAACGTCATCTCTTGAGCATAAATGTTACTGATTCAAGCAATTTGAGTCGTTTATCTTGGTTATTGATCACGAGGTTAATGTTACAATTATATTCGTCTCCAAACTATAACATTCTACTAGAAATTGGAAACCTAACTACATCATTGAGTGGTGATAGGTTTAACCAATTCTAATTCCTTTAATCCATCTTCTCGTAATTGAACAAGCGCGGAGGATTAGGTACCTCTCGGTACTAACCGCATATCAATCTGTTGGAATCCCTTCCTCGAGTAAAGATCACGTTTCTTATATTCCACGTTCTATCTCTTAGTTTCTCTCTCGAGCTCACCTCAAGACAAGAGATTTATTTCAATGGTGATCAAGCATTAAAATAGTAAAATTAAGAATATAAGAATAACCAATAAATGATAAACTTCAGCCAAAAACCAATAAAATTTAACTCAAGAGATTCATGTTCATAGCCTCAACCCCAAGAATGAGGGATTTTAGCCACTCATAACTTGACTTAACATCATAAATTGATAAAAAAAACATAAAAAGAAATAAAAAATAAAAAGAAGAAGAATGAAACCTAATTTCAATGCCAAAAAATGCCCAAATTGGTCTAATGATGATGGAATAATGATACAATATTCCAAAAGCCCTATTTATAGACAAAAACTCGGGGCAAAAATTTGCCAAAAAGCGGCTAGGCAAATTTTTACCTCTGAAAAGGTGTGCCTGAGCAGCCCGACATGCCTTTGGGCAGGCCCCTCTGCTGTCCACTTGGGTAAAAGTTTTGTCCAAAGCGGCCCGGCACGCTGCCTAGCGCGCCTGGCACTTAGATTCTGATTTTTTTCCTTTCTTCGACTTTTCTTTGCGGATTTGATTGGATTTTTCAAGTTCAAATCCTTGGCTTGCCTCTTATCTTCAGCATCCTTCGCTCGTAGCTCCTCTAAGCCTCGCTTTCCACGCCAAAAACGCTCCAAATAGTCATAAATTTCACCTACAAGGGTCTAATCACATTTGTTAGCACAATATCAAATATTTCATCAAAACAATACAAATTACATACTTATTGCTCTCAAAACTAAGGTCAACATGGGTCAAAGTTGGCAATAAAGCATATAAATACGCCTTATATCACAACATCATTGTTTCATATGCATTTTGTGGCGAGTTTTAGATTTAATTCAGTTGCATTACATTATTAATATTGAACTTGGCCTAAATGTCTGTTGAGGTAAAATGATGGGTAATGCTTGGTTTGGGAAAGGATCACAGGCCTTTTTTGACCTGATTGTGCCTTTTAATGCCTACCAAATGACATTAATCTTAACATGTCCCACTTATAGCCTAAAACCTGTTCTTTGGACAATCGCATCTTACCTTATTCCTTTCTTAGTGCTTACATACATTACCCCTCTCTTGGCCACCTCCTTAAGCACACTGTAAATTTGCGAATTAAAAATGAAGTTCCATTTTGAAGTTGACAGTCAAGAATGAAAAAACGACTTTGAAATAAAAGGAAAGAGTCAAAAACTCCCACAACGCATGGAGAAATCTCAATGAGAAAAATGAAATAAAAATACTCCAACAAAAGGGAAGAAGCTTCAAAAGAAAGAGGAAAAACTCCCCAAAATGAAAGGAGAAAAGGCCCAAGTAAGTAAAATTCAAAGAAAGTTAGAATATTACAAAAAGAAAGGGACAACAAAAAAGATCGAGCACCAAAGGCATAGTAAACGTCAAAAGTACAAATTCAGTGCAACACTCTAGAAGGAATTAAGCCACTTTTATCCCAAATTAATATCCTACCCATCCCTAAGCTGAAATTACAAGCTAATAACAAGTCCTACATTATCTCATTCCAATTGTTCTTACATTATTGGAGACTCACATGAAGGCCAAGCATATTTCATCACAATTGCATGCTTTGAACATCCTTCTGAGTGTGAGAGCACATCACTGAAAGTCCTTTAGTCAAAATACGCCAAATGAGTGTAGAATAGGACATTCTTTATGGTGAGGGCACTTGAAACATGAGGGTAGGTGTAGTTCAAAATATTTATTTGAAGCATGACGAATAAATCTTATCGATACTTAGGTGTGTTTGAGATACTAATCAAAGATATATGATTTATCTTGAAGCTAGTCTCAGTTAAAAGAGAACCAAATGAGAAGAATTTCCATGCAAATACTAACGGTTGGTACCAATTGCAGTCGAGATTCAGTTCTCTTCTCTTGTTTTTAAGAATTAGCCGATGCCCACCTTTGATACCTATCAAGTTAACCTGTTAATCCCCAACAAAGTTGCCTTTTTTAAAATTGGGTTGTCCGGCTAAAAATGCAACTAGTAGGCTTATCTTTGAGAGAAATATACCCATCCTGCTAAATTGAGCCGTCCACCCTAAAAACATGACCATTAGGCTAATCTTGCAAGGGTAAGATGCCTATTTTCCTAAATTGGGGTCATCCACCCTAAAAAGATGACCAAAATAATAAATCTTGTAACTCTTTTTTTTATATTCATGTTTATACTGTATTTCCTACTAACAGTTTCATTTCAGGTTTTTATACCATTAGAACTATGTTTGACCTGATTCCTCGCTCAACATGATACGTAGGCGCCTTAACGGCTCGGTCATGTTCCCCATAAGATTTTTGTTTAGCTTTGTAACAGGAACTAGGGCAGAATTTTTGAGGAGATCTCAAAAATCCCCAAGAAAATGATTTTCTCTAGAAAGCCAGTTAGAGATCATGCCCAAATATTCAACTGGGTCAAGTTTAAGAAAATCTCAAAATTTCCACGAGATGCTAGTTTTTCCCATATCAATAACATGGGATTTACCTTGAAGCATGTAACTGGGGCAGAATTTGAGATCTTAAAAATTTGCAAGAAAATGATTTTCTCCAGCAAGCCAAAATTGGAGATCATATTAAAATATGCAAATGGGGCCAACCTTTGGAAGTCTCAAAGATTCCACAAGATGATAGTTTTCCTCATCAACAACATGGAATTTGCCTTGAAGCATATAGCTAGGGTAGATTTCTTGAGAAAGATCTCAAAAATTCCACCTAATATAATACAAAGATCAAGAGGCATCCTTAATCCCCCAACTATAATTCTTAAAGAGTTACATAGGTTGCCAGAAGATCAGCAAAAGGAAATGCTTGCATCCTAGAAATGGATCCTTATTATCTTACCGATGGAATGACATTTATCTTGCCAATCAATCGGGTATCAAATGGGGAACATTCATCACTCCTATAGTGATAATAGCATGGAAACTACAAGATAGCTACATGTCTATAACAATCCTCCAAAGGGACATTATTCATTCCTTGACTAATCTCTCTCAAGTTGTGTCTTTGATTTTTACTAAAGTGGCTAGCTAAAGTGACCATGCGTCAACTAACTTTGTGTTTCGACCGCATGTACACACAAATGATATCCAAGTTGCAACAACACCAGAGGAGCATGAGGTGTAATTGTCAAGAGAGCCATCTTATTCAATGGACAATGAACTCAAAAACATGTATATCCAATATAGCACAGATATGGAGGAGTCTGTCATCAAGGATATTCGAGCATGTATATCTAATGTATCACAGAGGGGAGGAGTCTGGTATTGAGGATATTCAAGCACGTATATACAATATAGCACAAAAATAGAGGATTCTAGCATCGAGGATATTCAAGCATATATATCCAATATAGCAAAGAGGTAGAGGAGTCCAACATCGAGGATATTCGAGCATGTATATACAATATAGCACTTAGGTGGATGAATCTATCATTGAGGATATTCAAGCATGTATATCCAATATAACGGTTAGGTGGATGAGTCTAGCATCGAGGATATTCGAGCATGTATATCCAATATAGCATAGAGGTAGATGAGTCTTGCATCGAGGATATTTGTGCATGTATATCCAATATAGCATAGACGTAGAGGAGTCTAGCAATGAGGATATTTGAGCATGTATATCCAATATAGCATAGAGTTGGAGTAGTTTGGCATCGAGAATATTCGAGTATGTATGTCCAATATCATCCAAAGTTAGAAGAGTATGGCATTGAAGATATTTGAGCATGTATATCCAATATAGCACAGAGTTGGAGGAGTTTGGATTCAAGGATATTTGATCATATATGTCTAATATCTCACAAAGGCGAAAGAATCTGGCATTTAGGATATTTGAGCATTTATATCAGATTGTCACACAGTGGTGGAGGAGTATGGCACTGAGAGGTATATATTGACTTCAAGTGCACTGATTTCCAAAGAGTAGATGACAGTCACCACCAGAGTTGAAGGAGCATATGGTCCGAGGGATGTCTATAAACTAAAGTAGTGTACAAGACATACCTGAGGTTATATACAAAAGATTATTACTAATAGTTGAGAGGGCTATCATGTCAAACTGAAGAGATTGCAATAGACAATCGTAGGGACCGTTCTACTTAGAGTATTGTAGGTGTTCATATTGGCCATTCTATTTGGAAGACAAGAGGGTTGTTGTAACACCCCATATACTACCAACCCTGTGTGACGACGTTGAGCAATGGTTACTTAGGTGTCGAGACGCCATGAGTATGTAATTTGTAATGTTAGTGATGAAAAAAATTGAAATTTGGCTTTGTACATGTGATTAACCTTGCGTAGGAGGTGTTTTATGATTTTCATGGAGCAGTTGTTGGGTTCAAAATGAGTCTAAGAGAACCTCTAAACAAAGGATATTAAGGGTAAGAAGTAAGTTAAAGAATAGGACTTGAAGTATCTAACCAAACCTGCGAAGAAAAGTCGAAAAACAAAATTTTTGAAAATTTTAAGTGTGGGGCGCGCTAGAGGGTGTGCAACGCCGCTTTGGGCTAAAATTTTTAGTCTAGAGGCAGCAAGCTGGCGCGCCCAAGGGCTTGCCACGTTGGTTTTGGCCACTTTTCAAAGTTGGAATTTTTCTTAAGTCCCAAGGGTGCCCGGGGACGTATTGAGCCAATTTTTTTCACGTCTCTTCTACAACCATGAGAATATACATGAAATGAGTGAAGTATTATATTGGTATGATAAAATTACTCGAGAATGAATTTGGCATCAAAATGACGATTTTACCCTTTTGGTCAAAATAGGCCATACGTGGCTAGAATTGCTTGTTTTTGGAATTGAGGCTACGAGTATGAATCCCGTGAGTGGGAATATTGTCGTAACGTGTATGAAATGAATTAAACATAAGAAATTATTGGTTTTATTGGGTTAAGTGAATTGGGCTAAAAAAGGGCCCAAAATGTGAAAGAAAACATAGGCCAAGAATGGGTCAAATGACCCATTCTTTCATTGACTAAGCCACACATAGCATTAAATGCTAAAGAGTGGCTAAGGATGGATTATAGGGCCTATTTAAAGGTTCAAAAATCTGATTTTTTATCATCACAAATACACATGCTTTTCTATCTTTTTTTTTTCTAGAATTCTCAAGAAAGCTTCTTTGGCTCTCAAAACCCTAAGGCACTTCTTGGAGCAAGATCATCCTTTCTCAAGCTTAGGTAAGTGATTATTATTATGGAATAATATATTATATGCATGGGAGAGTATGTAAATCATATTGGTTATACTTGGAAGTGTTGGATATGGCACTTTGTGTTTTTGTGAAAGATGTGTCATCCATGGGATTTACACTTGAAATATGACTTGTGATTTTGATGAAAGAGAATGGTATGGATGAAATAACAACATATATGGGATGATTATGTCATTAAACTTGTTATTTTCATATAAGTGTAAATTATGGGATTTTGGCCGATTTGTTGTTGTGAGGTGTATTGAAGAAAATTGATGGTATAATTATGATGTTGAAATGATGGAGAGTGGAAAGTATGAACTTGGTGTGACATACTAGTGGGTTATGATATTTCGGTCAATGTTGGGCATGTTGTGGTATTATTGATATGACCATGCCGTAAATAGTATTTTAGAGAAAGAAATGACATTTTAAAGCCAAACATGTGACTCATTGTTATTGTATGCCATTGTAAGGTAGATGGTGGTTAATGTTGGTTCCGTTATGTACTTGTGTTGTAGAGTGAAACATAAGGAAGGAACGGGATTATTGTATGCACGTCTAAGACTGTGTATTCGTATTAAGAATACAAGGTATGTAAGGTTCCTTTTTCCATATCCTTCTGCAACCTGTTGTTCACATTGATATTGGATTTGTTTCAATTCCGAGAGGCTTGAAGTATATCAATTCAGGTTGACGTATATTGTTATCCATATGTGTCCTATTCTTAGATGACTTATGATACACTTATCTCTTGTTCCTTGTTCATTGATTGGAGTTCCGAAGATGTCATAACGTTGTAATTTCTAAAAGAACTATCCCAAGAGAGTAAGATGTAAGAGAATCTATTTAATCTTGGATGGCATTTTCCAATCATGTCTTGTTCCAAAGTCCTATAGTATGATGATTACCCTTGTACCAATCTTTCACAAATAAAAGTACGAATCTCATAAGAGTAATAACAGAGGTGATGTGTAAGTTAGTATAATTATTCCTCATAAATGAAGATGTCAATCTCGTGAAGGAAAGGAGTGAAGTGAGATATGTATATAAGTGTATGCTTTAATGTTATGATCTCTAATGTGTGACTCTCATAACGATGTAAAGGGGTATAAGATTATAAAGAGATAATGTACATGGTTACTATATGTTTCAGTGAGTATGGATCACATTCTAGAGGGTATAAGTTCAATATGGAATAATACCAATATTATGCTTTGTTATTTATTATAGCCCACAAAAGGCGGAGGTCCGTATCATATACTTACTTATATAAGATCTCATAAGAATAGTGAAGGAGGTGAAGTGCGAGCTAATATATCTATCCCTCACAAGTTAAGGTGTTAATCTCATGAAGTGTAAGAGTGAGGTAAAGCGTATTTGTGTGTTTCAAATAGTGGCATGATCCTTAATATACCGATCTCTCATAAGTTAATATATCAATCTCTCCCATGTATGTTACCCCACCATGAGAGTGGATGTATGTTGCCCCACCATGAGAGTGGATGTAGGTTATCCCACCATAAGAGTGGATGTATGTTGCCCCACCATGAGAGTGGATGTATGTTACCCCACTATGAGAGTGGATGTATGTCACCCCACCATGAGAGTGGATGTATGTTGCCCGGATGTATGTTGCCCCACCATGAGAGTGGATGTATGTTACCCCACCATGAGAGTGGATGTATGTCGCCCCACCATAAGAGTGGATGTATGTTGCCCCACCATAAGAGTGGATGTATGTTGCCCCCCATGAGAGTGGATGTATGCTAAACCACCAATAGAGTGGATGTAGGTTAAAACCACCAACAGAGTGGATGTACGTTAATAGAGTAAATGTACGTTATATTATTACCCCACCACTAGAGTGGATGTATGTGGATGAGTGTTATTCTTTTACAACCTACTAACCAAGTAGATGAACAATAGCGGTAATGAATATAAAAGCAAGAAAGAATCTCTTAGGTATAGAAGAATCTATGAGAGGCAAGTCTCTTGAGTGAAGGTAGTTTCCCTTGAAGGAAAATAATTATAAAAGATATTATATAAAATAATGGTTTATCCACATTGACTATTCTATCATATTTTATTCTATTGACATTCTCATGTATGATGCTATTTCTTATAAGCCTTACATACTCAGTACATTCTTCGTACTGACCCCCTCGGGGGACTTACCTTACATGTTGCAGGTGCAGGCATTAGTAGACCTCCTCCGTAGACTGTGGATCATTTGCAAAGTTTTGGTGAGCTCCAGTTGGTTCGGAGCCTCCTGAGTCATAGTTGTATATTTGATTTGATGTTATAAATGTTGTATAAAGCGGGGACTTGTCCCGACTGTTAGTTGGTCTTGGAAATGCATCTGTTAAAGGCTTTTGTAGACATATGTGGGTATATGGATGTAAGAGACAAATGTCCGTTTTGACTTGATGGCCCCAACGACCAAGTTTCATAAATATATATGTATAACATATGTTCCTTGTTCATGTTTTCCGCATAGTTGCATAAGGTTTAATAAAATTCATATGAGGATATGTATACGATAGTTCATGAGCAAAGATTGGTTCTCTCGGGCCATATCGGCTTCGGGTGCCAGTTCGGCTCGAATGGGATTTTGGGTCGTGACAGTTGTCATATCTATACTATTGTGGAAATTGTTATTTCCTGAGGCAGAGATAGGAAAAGATGGCATTAATTTTCAAAAATTAACCTACGCAGAGGTATGTTGAAAAAACTATCTCTTCGTAGTGAATTATTGTTTCTAATAACATTCTTATTTTAGATTTTGTTGAGATCATACGAGAGCATGAAGTTCTCAAACCAAAATCATAGGTGCGGATGACTCCAAAAGAGTGGGAAAGTACAAAAATACCTCTGATAAACTATTTCAAAATTTTTAGAAAATGGACTTGATGAGTTATAGTACGACCCATAATGTGAACCTATGAATCGTACATGGATTCGTGGCTCCTGAGATCTTTTGGTATGCTTCTGATTCAGAGAGTATGGATCATCCGTATACCATACATTGATTCCAAAAGTCGTACCTTAACTCATTGTTTCTGGATCCAACTACTGCCTTAAGGGCACGACTCATTCCACGACCTGTGAGATCCATCCAAGAGTTATGGTTTGGACTCGTTATCCCTGAGAGAAATTTTCAATCTTTAGGAATTTCCCTTTTAGTCATCAGTATGAGTCAACCTACAAATCATATGTTGGTCCCATGATTTGTAGGTTGAGTTGTGATGACTGGAGCTGTTGGGAAAAATAGGACAGCCTACCACGACTCTTGGTACTAGTTGTGGTTCCTAGTATGACTCGTACCTTGAGTCGTACTGGTCTAGAATTTGTGTTTTTATGCTGGTTTTTTGGTCTAAGTCTGAGTTCAATCAAGTGAAACTTTTGAGGTGTTACAAAAACCTAGGCCTCATGCCCATAAGAGCACAACATAATGAAAACACGAAAAGAAATATAATACAGGAGTAAACTAATCAATAAAAATCCATTCTACCACAAAATATTATCCCACACCTATACTAAGGACCTCTAATCTATGCCTTAAACTAAGCAAGTAACCTAAACTAAGGCTTATGCAGAATTACTACTCTAAAGTCCCCAAAATAGGTCGTTAAATACTGAAAGATCAAAGTAAACCTAATACTACCCTACATATCCCCTAAACAACTGGCACTTTATAAAATATATCACCTAACCGAGCTAAGTCTAAAGAGAGGGAGACCGTAACCTACCTCAAGGGCGAAGAACAGTCTCGGACCGTTAAAGAGTTGTCTTTCCCTTTTGTTTGACCTTAGAATACTTGATCTAAGGCGTATTTATATGCCTTAGTAGAGACTTTAACCCATTATTACCTTAGTTTTGAGAACAATACTTGTGTATTATATAAGTTTTTGATGGAAACTGGATAGTGTGCTAACCAATATGATTAGACTCTTGTAGGTGGAATTTGCTACTTTTTGGAGCATGTTTTGCATGGAAAGTGAGGCTTGGAGGAGCTACGAGTGAAGAATATTGAAGATAACAGACAAGACAAAGAGTTAATCTTGAAGAATCCATCCAAATCCGCAAAGAGAAGTCGACAAAAGCAAAAAATTACAAAAAAGGGGGGCCTGGCGCGCTAGGCAGCGTGCCAGGCCGCGTTTGGAAAAAATTCCACTTGCCTAGGCAGTGCCCAGGCGCGCTGGCCAGCGTACCACGACGCCTGGGAGCACCTTTTTGCTGAGGCAAAATCTGCCTAAGTGCTAGGCGCGCCCAACGGCGTGCCGGGCCGCTTTTTGGCCGATTTTTGCCTCGACTTGGGTCTATAAATAGGGCTTTTGAGTTATTGTATCACATTCCATCATCCTTAGAATATTTTGGGCGTTTTTGGGCATCTCAATTAGGTTCCATTCCTCTCCTTTTCAGTTTTAATTAATTTTTAGAGTATTTATTACTTGTGGATGTTGATAAACATTATGAGTGGCTAAAATCCCTCATTCTTGGGGTTAAGGCCAAGAACATGAATCTCTTGGGTTAATTGTATTGGTTTTTGCTGGAGTTTATCATAAAGTGGTTATTTATATATTCTAAAATTCATTGTTTTGATGTTTGATCACCATTGGAATATATTCCTTGTCTTGAAGTGAGCTCGAGAGAGAAATTGAGAGATAGAACTTGAATATATGAAGTGTGGTCTTTCTCGGAAAAGTAATTCTAAGGGATTGACATGTGGTTAGGACCGAGAGGTACCTAACCACTCACACTTGTTCAATTACAAGAAGAAAGCTTGAATGCTCTAGAATTGGTTAAGCTTATCACCACTCACGGATATAGGTAGGTTTCTAAGTTCTAGTAGAAAATTATAATTTGGAGACGAATATAGTTATAAAATTAACCTTGGGATTGATAACCACGATAAACTACTCAAAGTGCTTAAACCAACAACAATTATGCTCAAGAGATGATGTTCAGCGTGCCTTAGCCCTGGGAATTTATTTTTCATTGATTTTTCAAGCATATTTGAGAAAACCAAAGTTACGGTAGCGACGATAGGAGTTCTTAGTCCGCAATCATTAAATTTTAAGCACCAAATCTCTTGTCGTTTTCGCAACACTAGTTTTTAATTATAGTTTGACGTCCAGAGTTGATTTCTGTTGACGAAAGTCCCTTGGGTTCGATATCCGGCTCTTTAAAAAGGAGTCACTTTATTACTTGCACGATCACGTACACTTGCGTGTATAGCTGGGTCGCAACAAATTTTTGGCGCCGTTGCCGGGGACTTTTAAATAAATAGATTTCAACTATTGACGTTTGTACTTTAATTTTCAGCTACGTGTTGACAACTTGATCTTAGCTGTTCTAGTTTACAGGCTGACTTTGTCTGAATACTGGCAAGGAACAAAGATTTGGTAGCCCCGCAGTCTGAACCTAAAAGATATTTCAATAGATTGAGGAGACAGGCTGCAGACTACCCAATCCCACAAGTCGAACTGGATGGCGAAGAAATACGGGGTAATCCCGTAAGAATTGAAGAACCAGGTGCAGAGAGACGTGAACCGAAAGTAATGGAAGCTAGAACAGTTCGCGATGTGGCAATCCCACTCGCCACTAATGTGACCTCCAGTATTCTCAAACCGGCAGCTGGAGGTAGATTTGAGCTTAAACAGAACATGGTGCAACTCTTGCACTCAAGTGGACATTTTACTGGTCTTGCTCATGAAGACCCGCAGAACCATATTTGGAATTTTCTAGAGATCAGTGACACATATATTCCTGCGGGTGTATCTTCAGATTATGTGAGACTTACTTTGTTTCCCTTTTCTCTGCTAGGGGAAGCAAGAAGGTGGTTAGATGCAGAGACGACCAATTTTATCACTACTTGGGATGATCTTGCTCGAAAATTCTTGATAAGGTTCTTTCCGTCTGGAAAGACAGCAAAGGTGAGGAGTGAGATACTAAGTTTCAAACAGAGAGATGATGAGAATTTGTACCAAGATTGGAACAGATTCAAATCCATGCTGAGGTATTGTCCTCACCACCACCAAGCTAATGAAGTGTTGGTGCATACGTTTATAGAGGCTCTCGACCCCAACACTAAAATTCTACTTGATTCAATTGCAGGTGGACAGGCTTTAGAGAAGACGTATGATGAATTATATGATCTGTTAAATCATATTTCGCAGGGAAATCCAGACTGGCATAGTGATAATTCTAGGAATTCTACAAAGAAGGTTGCTGGGAAACTAGATGTTGTGCAGTCACAACATTATATGCCCAAATTTTAGCTATGCAAAACATGATGAACAATCACTTTAGTAGTTTGAATTTGGGGCATCAACCAGCTCCCGTGAATGCAGTCCAGCAACAGGTTTCTGTGATGTGTAGTGTATGTGGAAATGGTGATCATACCAGCGATTTGTGTAGTGCTAATTCGGATTCAGTAAATTTTTTTGGTAATGCCCAAAGGGGAGGTGGAGCTCAGAATTACGGTAACACTTATAATGCTGGGTGGAAAAACCATCCGAACTTCTCATGGGGAGGAAATCAAAATCAATATAGGCCGCAAAGATATGCCCCTCAGTACAACCAACAGCAAGGCCAAGGAAATCAAGTGGGTGCTAAGCCTGGAGACATGAGTGTGGAGGATATGTTAAAACAGATTATGGCTGAACAAGCGAAGCTGGCAGCAGATGTGAGGAACAATCAGTTAGCTACGCAGAATTTGGAAAAATAGATTGGCCAGTTAGCTAATGCACAGAATACAAGGCCCCAAAGAGGTCTTCCAGGAGATACTAAGCCAAATCCCAAGCAGGTAAATGCTATAGTTACCCGTAGTGGTAAGCAGTTAGAGGATACAGTTGCACCAGCGAAAGAATTGGAGCCAAAAGTAGTGGTGATTGAAGACGAACAATTGGATTTTACCAAAAGCTCCAAAGATGATAAAGTGATACATAGTGTGAAGTTGCCTCCTCCGTTCCCTCAGAAGTTCAAAAAGAAGAAGGAGGATGAATGCTTTGGTAAGTTCATTGAATTACTTAAACAAGTGCACATTAATTTGCCTCTTGTGGATATCTTGCAGGGTATTCCAAAGTATGCCAAGTTCGTGAAAGACATTGTAGCAAACAAGAGTAGATTGACAGAATATGCCACAGTGGCTTTGACTGAGGAGGTTAGTTCTCGCATTCAGAACCGGTTACCTACTAAGCTGAAAGATCCTGGAAGCTTCACTGTGAAGATTACTCTGAGGGATCGTGTCTGCGCTCGTGGATTGTGTGATTTGGGGGCTAGTATAAATCTGATGCCCACTTCGGTTTTTAAGGAATTGGGTTTGGGTCGTCCGAAGCCTACTACTATTATTTTGCAGTTGGTAGACCGATCTGTGACTAGACCTGATGGTATTGTTGAGGATGTTCTGGTACAAGTGGGGTCGTTGATCTTTCCCGTTGATTTTGTGGTGCTGAAGTTTGAGCCTGACCTGGAAGTCCCATTTATTTTAGGGCATCCGTTCCTGGCTACAGGAGGTGCAATCATTGATGTAGCAGCCGGGAAACTTACTATGCGAGGTCATGATAAGGTTGAAGTCTTTGATGTATATAGGGCTTTGAAGCTTCCAGAAATTTATGAGAACTTGTCGGCTATCACAGCTATAGATTCGGCGGTTGAAAGCATCTACACTTTGTCTACAGATCCTTTGGAAAAAGTTTTGATGGGGCAAGATGTGTTTGGTGATGCAGAAGCTAGTGAGATGGTGCAAGTTCTTGATCTTATGGGTATCTATGCTAAAGAGGGTAGATGGGAACCCTTAAATCGTCCACTCGGTCCTCCAACTAAGCCCTCAATTGAGGAAGCACCGAAGCTTGAATTAAAGGAACTTCCATTTCATCTTCAATATGTTTTCCTAGGTGAAAACAAGACTCTTCCTATTATTCTAGCAGCAGATTTGTCACAAGAACAAGTTAATGCGGCATTGTTGATTCTAAAACGAAGAAAGAAGGCTATTGGTTGGCAGATGTCTGACATCCATGGTATTAATCCAGGTTTATGCATGCATAAAATTTACATGGAAGAAGGGCACAAGCCGAGTGTGCAACACCAACGACGCTTAAATTCGGTGATGAAAGAAGTAGTAAGGAAGGAGGTAATTAAGTGGCTAGATTCTGGCATTGTTTACCCTATCTCTGATAGTACGTGGGTGAGCCCAGTACAATATGTTCCAAAAAAGGGTGGTATGATGGTGATCACAAATGACAATAATGAATTGATTCCTACAAGAACTGTAACTGGATGGCATATTTGCATGGATTACCGGAAACTTAATGATGCTACGAGGAAAGACCATTATCCAATCCTTTTTATTGATCAGATGCTGGATCGTTTAGCCGGGCAGGAGTATTATTGCTTTCTTGATGGGTATTCCGGATACAATCAAATTGCTATAGATCCCCAAGATCAAGAGAAGACTACATTCACATGTCCTTACGGCACATACGCTTTCAAGTGTATGCCATTTGGATTGTGTAATGCACCGGCTACCTTTCAGCGTTGCATGATGGCTATTTTCTACGACATGGTGGAGGAGTTTGTAGAGATTTTTATGGATGATTTTTCAGTCTTTGGTAACTCTTTCGAGGTATGTTTGCAAAACCTTGATAAAGTCCTTGCTCGATGTGAAGAAACTAATCTTGTTCTCAATTGGGAGAAGTGCCATTTCCTTGTGACAGAAGGTATAGTTCTTGGGCATAAAGTGTCAAAACAGGGGCTGGAAGTTGATAGGGCAAAGATCGAAGCTATTGAAAAACTCCCTCCACCTGTATCGGTTAAAGGGGTGCGAAGTTTTTTGGGTCATGTGGGATTCTACAGAAGGTTTATTCAAGATTTTTCCAAAATTGCACGTCCCATGTGTGCACTCTTGGAGAAAGATGTGAAGTTTGTATTTTGTGAATCATGTGTGAAGGCATTCGAGGTGTTGAAAAAGAAGTTGGTAGAGGCACCTATTCTTATTGCTCCTGACTGGGCTTTGCCATTTGAGCTCATGTGTGATGCAAGTGATGTGGCAGTGGGTGCGGCTCTAGGTCAACGGAAGAATAAGGTATTTCACTCTATTTATTATGCAAGCAAGACCCTTGATGCAGCCCAAATGAATTACACGGTGACTGAAAAAGAGATGTTAGCTTTGGTATATGCATTTGATAAATTCAAATCGTATTTAGTCGGCACAAGCGTCATTGTATACACGGATCATGCAGCGATACGATATTTGTTCAATAAAAAGGATGCTAAGCCGTGCTTGATTAGATGGATTCTATTACTACAGGAGTTTGACTTAGAGGTTAAAGATAGAAAGGGGACAGAAAATCAAATTGCTGACCATCTTTCTAGACTTGAGAGCTCGACACATATAGAGGATGATGGTCATATTTGTGAGGAATTTCCAGACGAGCAGTTGTTGGTATTAGAGGTCGATGAGTTGCCATGGTATGCATACATTGTGAACCTATTGGTAAGTGGATTATTTCCTCCTGATTCGAGTCCTCAACAGAAGAAGAAACTGGCATATGAGGCACGCTTTTATATATGGGATGAGCCGTATTTATTCAAGCAAGGGCCTGATCAAATAGTACGAAGATGTATTCCGGATGCGGAAGTTAAGCAAGTGTTAGAGAGATGCCACGCATCACCTTATGGTGGACATCATGGTAGTGAACGAACAACCCAAAAAATATTGCAATCAGGTTTCTTCTGGCCTTCAATATTTAAAGATGCTCATGCCTTTGTGAAGAATTTTGATCAATGTCAACGTATGGGTACGATTGCCAAGAGACATGAGATGCCTCTTAACAACATCTTAGAAGTTAAAATTTTTGATGTATGGGGAATTGATTTCATGGGCCCTTTTCCACAGTCGAATGGCAATCTATACATACTCGTTGCAGTGGATTATGTATCCAAATGGGTAGAGGCTGCAGCTCTTCCTACTAATGACGCCAAAGTTGTGGTAAAGTTTCTTCAAAAGCACATCTTCACTAGGTTCGGAACTCCAAGAGCTATTATTAGCGATGGAGGATCACACTTCATTAATTATTTGGTGAAGAATGTATTGGCAAAGTATGGAGTAAAACACAAGGTCTCAACAGCGTATCATCCCCAAACAAGTGGCCAAGTGGAAGTGTCTAATCGGCAGATAAAGTAAATCTTGCAAAAGACGGTGAATACTCAGAGGAAAGACTGGTCACTTAAGCTGGATGATGCTCTTTGGGCCTATCGAACGGCGTATAAGACTCCTATAGGGACTTCTCCCTATCATTTGGTCTTTGGGAAAGCTTGTCACCTCCCAGTTGAGCTGGAGCATCGAGCATATTGGGCGGTAAAGAAGTTGAATCTAGATCCGGGGTTGGCGGGTAATAAGAGGTTGTTACAACTCCATGAGTTGGAAGAATTTCGTGCCCATGCATATGAAAATGCTAAGATCTACAAGGAGAAAATGAAGCGATGGCATGACAAGTATATTCTCCCCCGTACTTTTGAGCCAGGTCAGTTGGTACTCTTGTTTAACTCAAGACTTAGGTTGTTTCCGGGTAAGCTAAGATCTAAGTGGAGTGGGACTTTTGAGGTAAGTCGTACGACACCTCATGGTGCAGTGGAACTTTTAAATAAGGCGGATGGTACAAGGTTTATGGTAAATGGCCGGAGATTGAAGCATTATTTCGGTGAGTAAGAGAAGCAGACGGAGGACGTGCTTCGCCTTGATGATAATTGAGCTCTTATAATTGGTTGAGCCGCGACATTAAACCAAGCGCTACATGGGAGGCAACCCATGCATGTGTTGTAATAGTTAGATTTATAAAGAAAAAAATACAAAAAGAAGAGTCGTGCCCTGACCAAAACTAAGGCGCTTGATGGGAGGCAACCCATCTCTTTTACAGTTTTTGTTTTCTAACGTAGTGCTAGGATCTTGTGTTCATGTAGAGGCACGGAGTATGTTGGTATGAGAATCCACAAGACAAAGGTAAATTTGGAGGATGGATGATTATTTGAAGGTGTCGGGCAGGCAGGACATGTTTTGGAGCAAAACTTCGAGTCTTGGGACTTGTAAAAGCCCCAAGATTATGAAAAGAATGTGAAAAATTGCTCAGGTATGAGGATAAGTGTGGGGTGCTCTACCCAGCATGCCAGGATGAAAAAGCTAAAAAAATTATTTGTTGAGGCAGTGGGGAGGCGCGCTGGCCAGCGTACCACGCTGCCTTCCCCAAAAATCCAGCAGGCATGGGTAGTGCACAGGCGCGCTGGCCAGCATGCCACGCCGCCTGTGCACGATTCTTGGGTTAGGTTGGCAATGGGGTAGCGCGCTAGGCAGCGTGCCACGCCGCTACCCCCTATTAAAATTTTTGGTATTTTGTTAGTTCTCTTCTTTAAGAAGAACCGACCCACCCCCACCCCTTCTCCTTTAAATCCCCAAATTACCTCATTCTTCACAAATATTCCAACACCCCACACCCAAACTCACAATTTTCTCCCCACATCTTTACAAATTTTCTCTATTATTTTTCTCCTCTTGCCCACACATAGCTCGACTCTTTGCTTTCTCATTTTGGGATTGTGTTCAAGTCTCCATTCAAAGCTCTCAAGGTACTATGTCTAATTCTAATGTAGCAGCCTCTAGCTCTCACAAGAGACGTCGGTAGGGTAATAAGGTGCCCGCAGCTCCCCCAGTCCCAAAAGGGCAAAAATGGAAGTATGGGATACACGCGGTCTCCAGTGCGGGGAAAAGTTGGTACAAAAGCCATCTGGAAGCTAAATATTTCTCCGATGAGTGTATTGATAGGGCAAGCCTTGCTTGGGCTTACCCAAGAATTTTGGCTCGGCTTGAGCAAGTTGGGATGGGCTTTGTTTTCAACAGACCTACAGATTGCAACCTCCACTTGGTGAGGGAATTGTACGCAAATTGGAACCCGGATGCACCTACATGCTCGTTAGTGGTACGAGGTTCAGATGTGATACTTGACTCCTTGAGCTTGACTGGATTATTTGGGGTTCCCACTCGGGCTAGTCCCCAAGACATACTCAGGCTAAATGCTAGGCCTCCATATGCTGAAATTCGACACACTCTGTGCGGCCCACGTTCAACTGTGAGGTGGCTTCGCCATCACCAACGAGGGTATCAAAAGAGTCTACCCTTGCCCATCTCAACAAAGAGGCTAGGATTTGGCTAAAAATTGTGTGCTGTTGTTTAATTTCGAGGAGCCACATGACTGAAGTTACAAGAGATCGTGTCTGTCTGGTATATGCTCTCATGACTGATGCAGAGATTGATGTAGGTTCTGTGTTGTTGTCAGCGATGCGGCGAGCTCGCCTTCATGGAGGTCTTCGATATGCTTTTGGTGTACTATTTACCAAATTAATGGGAGCATTCAAAGTGCCCGAAGAAAATTTTGACTATCAGCATCCTTTGACGACGACGCCTGTGGATGTCACCCAGACTAAGGCGCCAGATTCACTCGGCCCCACTTTGACATTAGCAGAGCGTCATGCTTGAGATGACGGGATTTTAGCCCGCATGTATGGATTGGAGATGCTGCGACACAGGACTGGGGGTAGGCCCTCCACGGCGGATGAGCTGAGCCAGGTAGAGAGGGATTATCCTCTCAATGAGCATGCCATGGCCTTATTGAGGATTGGTCCTGACTTTGTGGAGCCTGTGGACGATGATGTCCCCATAGATGAAGAGGACCTCCAGAGTGGTTTTGAGGATGAGGAGGCTGAGGCAGATGATCCACCGTTAGAGGTCCATGGGCCAGAGGACAATGACTACCTCGACTGACCAGAGAGCTCCTTACATCCTACTCTTGCTTTGTTTATTTTGGTAGCATTGGGGACAGTGCTAATCTTTTAAGTGTGGGGTGGGGTGTGATGGACTTCCCTTGTATGTATATATATGTGTGCTGCTGTATGCTTTTATTTTGGGTTCCTTAGCGTTTGTTTTCGGTTCTTTTACTAAGGAGAGTCCCTTTGAACCGTACAAAAAAAAATTGTTAAATTTTGGATTTTTGATGTTATTTTGTGTTGTTTTGGGGGTTTATTACTTTTGAGTCGCCTTAGTCAGAGGACTAAGGGATTTGCTCTATGATGGATGGATGACGACCGTCTTAAGAGTAAATTAGTCATGTAGTGTCATGTCGGGTGTTCTTTCTTGCTATACAATTGTTCTTACACGTGTGAAACATGCCCGGATATATAATAGCAAGTGTTGAGTCGCCTAATTCTCACTTAGTTGACTTGCTAAGTTGCTTAATATTGAATTTATGCATGATTTCGGAGGTTTTATGGTGAACCTGCTGAGCTGAACATGTGCCATGTGTGAGTAAGGTTTTTTTATGATATTCCATGTGCATAATGATGTCTAGAACTTGCCCGGGGTGTGTGCAAAGCGAAATAAGAGATGTTAAGTTTAGGATATGATATAGGCATTTCTTTGATAGCCATATTTTAGACCTACTTTACCTACCCTCTGTGCATAATCCTAGTTAGCCCCGTTGAGCCGTTAACCTTTTCCTTGATAGCTTTACATGTAGCTCAATCCTCTTCTTTCAGTGAACCAGAATTTGATCCAATAACTCCTAAGAGCTTTAATTCGAAAATCAAGAGGTGAAGGAGTACAAGAGTTTGAAAGAAGGAAAGAGTTAAGTTAAAGCCTCAAGCATGTCTCCTATAGGTGTGTGAAAAAGTTTGTGCATGTTGGTGGGGAATATAAAAAAAAAAAAAAATTGTTTTTGGAATCAATGGGTGATAACAGTATTCCTTATCTAGTGTGCTGAAGCTAGTTTAAAGTTATGGGGTAAAACAAAGAAAAGTTGGGAAGAGAAAAGTAGTGGAAAATAGGCTGGTTGAAGGTGCTCTGAATTTAATTTGTAGTGGAGTAAAGCGCTCAGGAAAGATAGTCACTATTCTTGACCAAATAGTTCCTACCCGTCCTTGTGCTTACATTACAACCCCTACAAAGTCCTACTTGATCTTGAGCTTTAACATTTTAACATTAGTGAAGTATTACACTAAGGGCAAGCCTATGGTTCATCTTTGTGTTGCATGTGAATTCTTTTTGAGAGTGAGTGACTTTCATTCATGCACTCGGTTAGTAATTACGTTGTAGAATTGAGGGGTGATTCTCTTGTTGTGAGGGCACATGGTTAGTGAAGTTTGATGATCTATTAATAATGTGTCACGCATGAATTTGCAACTAGTAAGTTGTTTTGTGAGGGTAGGTTGTTTCAACTTGTTATTTAAGTAATATCCTAGTATGTGGTGCATAAGTTGTTAAATGTGGTTGTGTAAGCTGTGCAAGAATGCTCATTTTGTGTCTATTGTTTAAAGTCAGCCAGAGTTGAGTGTGATTAATTGTTCGAGGACAAACAAAGGTTTAAGTATGGGGTGGTGATCTAAGGCGTATTTATATGCCTTAGTAGCGACTTTAACCCATGATTACCTTAGTTTTGAGAACAATACTTGTGTATTATATAAGTTTTTGATGGAAACTGGGATAGTGTGCTAACCAATATGATTAGACTCTTGTAGGTGGAATTTGCTACTTTTTGGAGCATGTTTCGCATGGAAAGTGAGGCTTGGAGGAGCTACGAGTGAAGAATATTGAAGATAACTGATCTGAGGCGTATTTATATGCCTTAGTAGCGACTTTAACCCATGATCACCTTAGTTTTGAGAACAATATTTGTTGATTTCATATATTTTTGATGAAAAATGGGATAGTGTGCTAACCAATATGATTAGACTCTTGTAGGTGGAAATTCCGATTTCTGGAGCATGTTTGGCATGGAAAGTGAGGCTCGGAGGAGCTACGAGCGAAGAAGATTGAAGATGAGAGACAAGCCAAAGAGTTGATCTTAAAGAATCCATCCAAATCCGCGAAGAGAAGTCGACGGAAGTCAGAAAATTACAAAAAAAAGGGGCCTGGCGCGCTAGGCAGCGTGCCAGGCCGCTTTTGGCAAAATTGTCACCAGTCCAGGCAGTGCCCAGGCGCGCCAGGCAGCGTGCCACGCCGCCTGGGAGCACCCTGCTTGCTGAGGCAAAAATCTGCCTAAGTACAAGGCGCGCCCAATGGCGTGCCGGGCCGCGTTTTAGCCGATTTTTGCCTCGACTTGGGTCTATAAAAAGGGTTTTTTGAGTTATTATAACACATTCCATCCTTCCTAGAATATTTTGGGCGTTTTTGGGCATCTTCATTAGGTTCAAATCCTCTTCTTTTCAGTTTTTAAGTACTTTTATGGTATTTATTTACTTTTGGTTGTTGATAAACATTATGAGTGGCTAAAATCCCTCATTCTTGGGGTTAAGGCCAAGAACATGAACCTCTTGGACTAATTGTATTGGTTTTTGCTGGAGTTTATGTTAAAGTGGTTATTCATATATTCTAAAATTCATTATTTTGATGTTTGATCACCATTAGAATATATTTCTTGTCTTGAAGTAAGCTCGAGAGAGAAACGGATAGATAGAACTTGGATATGTGAAGTGTGGTCTGTCTCGGAGACGTAATTCTAAGGGATTGACTCGTGGTTAGGACCGAGAGGTACCTACCCACCCACACTTGGTCAATTACAAGAAAAAAGCTTAAGAGCTCTAGAATTGGTAAAGCTTATCACCACTCGCAGATGTAGGTAGGTTTTTAAGTTCTAGAAGGCAATTATAATTTGGAGACGAATATAGTTGTAAAATTAACCTTGGGATCAATAACCATGATAAACTCCTCAAAAATGCTTAAACCAACAACAATTACACTCAAGAGATGATGTTCAAAGAGCCTTAGCCCTGGGAATTCACTTTTTATTGATTTTTAAAGCATATTTGCGGAAACCAAAGTTACGGTAGCGAAGTTAGGCGTCCTTAGTTTGCAATCATTTAATTTTTAGCACCCAAACACTTGTCGTTTTCGCAACACTAGTTTTCAATTATAGTTTGACGTCCAGAGTGATTTCTGTTGATGAAAGTCCCTTGGGTTCGATATCCGGCTCTTTAAAAGGAGCCACTTTATTACTTGCACGATCACGTGCACTTGCGTGTATAGCTGGGTCGCAACAAGTTTTTGGCGCCGTTGCCGGGGACTTTCAAATAGATAGATTTCAATTTTTTACGCTTGTACTTTAATTTTCAGCTACGTGTTGACAACTTGATCTTAGCTGTTCTATTTTGCAGGCTTACTTCATCGGAACACTGGCAAGGAACAAGGATTTGGTAGCCCCACAGTCTGAACCTGAAAGATATTTCAATAGATTGAGGAGACAGGCTGCAGATTACCCAATCCCACAAATCGAACTGGCTGGCGAAGGAATACGGGGTAATCCCGTGAGAATTGAAGAACCAGGTGCAGAGAGACATGAACCGGAAGTGATGGCTGCTAGAACAGTCCGCGATGTGGCAATCCCACTCGCCACTAATGTGACCTCCAGTATTCTCAAACCGGCAGCTGGAGGTAGATTTGAGCTTAAACAGAACATGGTGCAACTCTTGCACTCAAGTGGACAGTTTACTGGTCTTGCTCATGAAGACCCGCAGAGACATATTTGGAATTTTCTAGAGATCAGTGACACATATATTCCTGCGAGTGTGTCTTCAGATTATGTGAGACTTACTTTGTTTCCCTTTTCTCTGTTGGGGGAAGCAAGAAGGTGGTTAGATGCAGAGCCGGCTAATTCTATCACCACTTGGGATGATCTTGCTCGGAAATTCTTAATAAGGTTCTTTCCGTCTGGAAAGACAGCAAAGCTACGGAGTGAGATACTAAGTTTCAGACAGAGAGATGATGAGAATTTGTACCAAGCGTGGAACAGATTCAAATCCATGTTGAGGGATTGTCCTCACCACCACCAAGCTAATGAAGTGTTGGTACATACGTTTATAGAGGCTCTCGACCCCAACACTAAAATTCTACTTGATTCAGCTGCAGGCGGACAGGCTTTAGAGAAGACGTATGATGAATTATATGCTCTGTTGAATCATATTTCGCAGGGAAATCCAGACTGGCATAGTGATAATTCAAGGAATTCTGCAAAGAAGATTGCGGGGAAACTAGATGTGGATGCAGTCACAGCATTATCTGTCCAAATTTCAGCTATGCAGAACATGATGAACAATCACTTTAGTAGTTTGAATTTGGGGCAACAACCAGCTCCGGTGAATGCAGTCCAGCAACCTGTTGCTGTGATGTGTAGTGTATGTGGAAATGGTGATCATACCAGCGAATCGTGTAGTGCTAATCCAGATTCAGTAAATTTTGTTGGTAATGCCCAAAGGGGAGGTGGCGCTCAGAACTACGGTAACACTTATAATGCCGGGTGGAAAAACCATCCAAACTTCTCGTGGGGAGGAAATCAAACTCAATACAGGCCTCAAGGATATGCACCTCAGTACAACAATCAGCAAGGTCAAGGTAATCAGGGGGGCACTAAGACTGGAGATATGAGCATGGAGGATATGTTAAAACAGATTATGGCTGAGCAGGCTAAGCTAGCAGCAGATGTGAGGAACAACCAGTTGGCTACTCAGAATTTGGAGAAGCAGATTGGCCAGTTAGCTAATGCACAGAATATAAGGCCCCAAGGAGGTCTTCCAGGTGATACTGAGCCAAATCCCAAGCAGTTGAATGCTATAGTTACCCGTAGTGGTAAGCAGTTAGAGGGTACAGTTGCACCAGCGAAAGAATTGGAGCCAAAAGTAGTGGTGATTGAAGATGAACAAGTGGAGCGTACCACAAGCCCCAAAGATGATAAAGTGATACATAGTGTGAAGTTGCCTCCTCCCTTTCCTCAGAAATTCAAAAAGAAGAGGGAGGATGAGTGCTTTGGTAAGTTCATTGAACTACTTAAACAAGTGCACATTAATTTGCCTCTTGTGGATATTTTGCAGGGTATTCCAAAGTATGCCAAGTTCGTGAAAGATATTGTCGCAAACAAGAGTAGATTGACGGAGTACGCCACAGTTGCATTGACTGAGGAGGTTAGTTCTCGCATTCAAAACTGGTTACCTACTAAGCTGAAGGATCCTGGTAGTTTTACTGTGAAGATTACTCTGGGAGATCGAGTCTGCGCTCATGGATTGTGTGATTTGGGGGCCAGTATAAATCTGATGCCTACTTCGGTTTTCAAGGAGTTGGGTTTGGGTCGTCCTAAGCCTACCACTATTATTCTGCAGCTTGCAGACCGATCTGTTACTAGACCCGATGGAATTGTTGAGGATATTCTGGTTCAAGTAGGTTCGTTGATCTTTCCGGTTGATTTTGTGGTACTGAACTTTGAGCCTGATTCGGAAGTCCCATTTATTTTGGGGCGTCCATTTCTGGCCACTGGAGGGGCAATCATTGATATAGCTGCCGGGAAACTTACTATGCGAGCTCATGATAAGGTTGAAGTCTTTGATGTGTATAGGGCTTTGAAGCTTCCAGAGATTTATGAGAACTTGTCGGCTATCACAGCTATAGATTCGGCGGTTGAAAACATCTACACTTTGGCTACAGATCCGTTGGAAAAAGTTTTGATGGGGCAAGATGTGTTTGGCGATGCAGAAGCTAGTGAGATGGTGCAAATTCTCGATCTTATGGGCATCTATGCGAAAGAAGGTAGATGGGAACCATTAAATCGTCCTCTCGGTCCTACAACTAAGCCCTCAATCGAGGAAGCACCGAAGCTTGAATTGAAGGAACTTCCACCGCATCTTAAATATGCTTACCTAGGTGAAAACAAGACTCTTCCTATTATTCTGGCAGCAGATTTGTCACAAGAACAAGTTGATGCAGCATTGTTGATTCTAAAACGAAGAAAGAAGGCTATTGGTTGGCAGATGTCTGACATCCATGGTATTAATCCGGGTTTATGCATGCATAAAATTTACATGGAAGAAGGGCACAAGCCGAGTGTGCAACACCAACGACGCTTAAACCCGGTAATGAAAGAAGTAGTGAGGAAGGAGGTAATTAAGTGGCTTGATTCTGGAATTGCTTACCCTATCTCTGATAGTACGTGGGTGAGCCCAGTACAATGTGTTCCAAAAAAGGGTGGTATGACGGTGATCACAAATGACAAAAATGAACTGATTCCTTCAAGAACGGTAACTGGATGGCGTATTTGCATGGATTACCGGAAACTTAATGATGCTACAAGGAAGGACCATTATCCAATCCCTTTTATTGATCAGATGCTAGATCGTTTGGCTGGGCAGGAGTATTATTGCTTTCTTGATGGGTATTCCGGATACAATCAAATTGCTATAGATCCCCAAGATCAAGAGAAAACTACATTCACATGTCCTTACGGCACATATGCTTTCAAGCGTATGCCATTTGGATTATGTAATGCACCGGCCACCTTTCAGCGGTGCATGATGGCTATTTTCTACGACATGGTGGAGGAGTTTGTAGAGATTTTTATGGATGATTTCTCAGTCTTTGGTAACTCTTTCGAGGTATGTTTGCAAAACCTGGATAAAGTCCTTGCTCGGTGTGAAGAAACTAATCTTGTTCTCAATTGGGAGAAGTGCCATTTCCTGGTGACAGAAGGTATAGTTCTCGGGCATAAAGTGTCGAGGCAAGGGCTGGAAGTTGATAGGGCAAAGATCGAAGCTATTGAAAAACTCCCTCCACCGGTATCGGTCAAGGGAGTGCGAAGTTTTTTGGGTCATGCAGGATTTTACAGAAGGTTTATTCAAGATTTTTCCAAAATTGCACGTCCCATGTGTGCACTCTTGGAGAAAGATGTGAAGTTTGTACGAGGTTTTGAAAAAGAAGTTAATAGAGGCACCTATTCTTATTGCTCCTGACTGGGCTCTGCCATTTGAGCTCATGTGTGACGCAAGTGATGCGGCAGTGGGTGCGGTTCTAGGTCAACGGACAGCGGAGGAGGACCTGGAGGTCAAAGATTTCATCAAAGATGGAGAATGGATGCACAAAGGTTGAGAAGTAAGATATCAGAGGAGATGACAATGTATATTGTAGAAGGCATTAAGCCTCCCACATGTTGCAAATGAATGATATACCTTGGTCGATGGGGGATACACAAGGCAAATTCACAGTCAAATTAGCATGGGAAATTCTGAGGCAGAAAAGTAAGAAGAAAGAGGAATACATGCAGATTTGTGTAAAGGGGTTACTTTTTTAGGTGAGTCTTTTCATGTGGAAAGCCTGGAAGAGGAGAATAGCTACAGATGATAATTTGAAAAGATTTGTGTAAAGGTACTGTGAAAAAAAAAAAAGAGGAGACAATGGCCCATTATTTTAATAGACCACCTAGACCATCATTTTCTTACCCTACAACAAGTACTCCACCCCAATTTTGAGGGTTTAGAGGCAGCCATTTTGGGCAGAGTAGTAGGATTCGAGGTTCACAAACCCGGGAACAATAAAGTATGAACCAATCGAGGTTTTCTCGCCAGTCATGTCAACACTGCGGAAGGTTTCATTTAGGTGAATGCTGGCGTAGGACAAATGTTTGCTTTAAGTGTGGTATGTCGGGGCACAGGATGAAAGAATGACCACAAAGGGGCATGTGTAGTATGGCGTGACTTACCGGGTCAGTCGTTGCATCATCATTGTCGAGAGTGTAGCCTAATGGTCATGGAGAAGGTGCGAGAGGAGAAGTTAGTTCTAGCAGAGTACAAGACCATACCTATACTTTGGCGGATCGGCAGAATTTGGAGGCTTCTTCTGATGTAGTTACAGGTACATTATCCGTATTTTCCCATGATGTATATGTATTGATTGATCCGGATATGTCACTTCATTGATTGCTGAAAAAGTTCATAGAACACCAAAAATATTAGCTAAGCCATTTGAAGTATCTACACCCGTTAGTGAGTCTATTATAGCTAAGAGAGTCCACCGCAATTGTATAGTAATTATTTGTGACCATGATACATTAACGGATTTTATTGAGCTAAAATGGTAGATTTTGATGTTAAAATGGGTATGGACTGGTTGGCTTCTTGTTATGCCATAATAGCTTGCCGAGCTAAGAAGGTATATTTTCATTTTCCGCAAAAGACCATCCTTGGATGGAGGGGTAATGTTGGAGCACCGAGAGGTCAATTTATCTCCTATATTAAGACAAGGAAAATGATATCCAAGGGGTACATATGTCACTTAGTAAGAGTGCATGATACCGATGTGAAGCCACCGACTCTTCAATCGGTCCCAGTGGTAAATGAATTCCTTGATGTATTTCCTGAAGATCTTCCAGGTTTACCTCCAGAACGAGAAGTAGAGTTTAGTATTGATGTGATGCCAGGAACTCAGCCTATCTCTATTCCTCCATATAGAATGTCCCCGGCAGAGTTACGGGAATTGAAGGAGCAATTGAAAGACTTGCTGGACAAGGGATTCATAAGGCCTAGTATGTCCCCTTGGGGTGCACCAGTGTTATTTGTATGAAAGAAAGATGCACGTTGAGAATGTGTATTGATTATCAGCAACTGAATAAGGTAACAGTCAAGAATAAATATCCCATCCCTAGAATTGATGATTTGTTTGATCAATTACAGGGTGTCAAATGCTTCTTAAAGATTGACTTGAGATCGGTTATCATCAAGTAAGGGTTAGAGAAAAAGATATACCCAAGACAGTTTTTCGAACACGGTATGGTCATTATGAATTTTTGGTTATGTCATTTGGGCTAACCAATGCACCAACAGTTGTTATGGATTTGATGAATAGGGTGTTCAAGCCATTTTTAGATGTGTTTGTGACCGTGTTTATCGGTGATATTCTAGTTTATTCATTCAAGATCACAAGAGGACCATGCTAATCACTTGCGGCAGGTGTTACAAATCCTTCATGACCGTAAGTTATATGCAAAGTTCTCTAAATGTGAATTTTGGCTAAAATTTGTAGCATTCTTGGGTCATATTGTGTCGGATGAAGGAATAAGGGTTGATACTCAAAGGATAGAAGCTGTGAAGAACTGGCCAAGGCCTACGACACCTACAGAGATTCATAGTTTTCTTGGATTGGAAGGTTATTATAGAAGGTTTGTTGAAGGGTTTTCTTCTATTGTTGCACCTTTAACAAAGCTAACCCACAAGGCAACCAAGTTTTAGTGGAATGATGCATGTGAGAAGAGTTTCTGAGAGCTGAAACATGAATTGACTTCTACACTGATATTGGTACTTCCAAAAGGCACGGAAGAGTATGCGGTGTATTGCGATGCTTCAGGAGTTGGCTTACGATGTGTGTTGATGCAGCACGGTAAAGTGATAGCTTATGCTTCAAGACAGTTGCGACCACACGAGAGGAATTATCCAACACATGATCTTGAGCTAGCAGCCGTGATATTTTCTTTAAAGATATGGCGCCACTACTTGTATGGGGTTCATGTTGACATATATATGGATCATAAGAGTTTGCAATATATCTTTAAGCAGAAGGATCTTAATTTGAGGCAACGGAGGTGGCTTGAGCTACTAAAAGATTAGACGTTGATATATTATACCATCCAGGGAAAGCAAATGTGGTAGCCGATGCATTAAGCCGCAAAACAATAGGATACCCTTATGGCTAGTTGACGAAAAACCAAGATATAGTCAAGGATCTACATCAACTAGCCAACTTGGGATTTCGCCTTCTTGAATCACTAGATGAAAGGGTTATTGTGTAAAATGCAGCAGAATCTTTATTAGTAGCTGAGGTGAAAGAGAAGTAGTATGCGGATCATATTTTATTACAGCTGAAAGAGAATGTACAACAAGGTTTGACAAAGGCATTTGATCTTATGCAAGAGGGAGTGCTTCAGTGCCAAAGTAGATTGTGTGTACATGATGTAGATGAGCTAAGGAGACGAATTATGACAGAGGCGCATCATTCACTGTATTCTATTCACCCGGGAGCCACCAAAATGTATCATGATTTGAAAAAACTGTATTGGTGGGGTAATATGAAGAAGAACATTGTAGACTTCGTAGCCTGATGTCCAACTTGTCAACAAATAAAAGTAGAACACCAGAAACCTGGAGGTTATATACAATGTATAAAGCTGTCAATCTGGAAGTGGGACATGATTAACATGAATTTCATGACAGGTTTGCCTCGTACACTTCGAAAATTTGATTCCATATGGGTAATCATTGACAGGCTTACCAAATCAGCACATTTTCTACCGGTCAAGACCACCTACACAGCTGAGGATTATGCAAGGTTGTATATTAAGGAGATAGTTCGATTGCATGGAGTTCCAATCTCTATTATATAGGACAGGGGAGCTCAATTTACTGCAAATTTTTGGAAGTCTTTTCAGAAGAGTTTGGGGACCCAAGAGAATTAAAGTACAACTTTTCATCCTCAGACAGATGGACAAGTATAACGTACAATCCAAACACTTGAAGATATGCTACGAGCTTGCACATTGGACTTTAAAGGTAGTTGGGATTATCATTTATCACTTATTGAGTTTGCCTACAATAATAGCTATCATTCAAGTATCAAAATGACACCTTATGAAGCTTTATATGGAAGAAAATGTGGATCACCAATTGAATGGTTTGAAGCGGGTGAAACTACCTTATTTGGGCCAGATCTTGTTCATCAAGCTATGGATTCATCAAGCTATGGAGAAAGTTAAGGTTATACAACAGCGGTTACAAACGGCCCACTGCCGCTGTTAGAAGCAAAGGTGATTGGGTATTCTTGAAAGTGTCACCAATGAAAGGGGTAATGAGATTTGGAAAGAAAGGAAAGTTGGCCCTATATAACGTGCCGTATGAGATTGTCTGAAGATTTGTTCAAGTTGCGTATGAATTAGCACTACTCCAAGAACTCTCCACAGTTCATCCAGTATTTCATGTTTCAATGCTTCGAAAGTGCATAGGAGATCCATCTAGTATTCCTCCCATTGAAGATGTACAAGTTACGGAGGATCTCACTTATGAAGAAGTACCTATTGCTATTCTGGATTGACAAGAAAAGAGGTTAAGGAATAAAAGCGTAGATTCCGTAAAAGAGCTTTGGAGAAATCAACAAGTAGAAGAAATCACGTAGGAAGCCGAAGAAATGATGAAGTCTAAATACCCACATTTATTTCAAATGGAAGAACAAGTGCAAGATGCGAAATTGGAGCAATAACAAGTAAGTATCGATAAGGATTGTGTATATATGATAACATGAAGAATGATCCTAGACTTGCATTTGTTTAAATTGGATAATGTCACTAACATTCGAGGACGAATGTTCCTAAGGGGGGAAGGATGTAACACCCCATACATTTCTGAACCTAATTGATTACCTTAACATTTATGAAATTATTTAAATTGGTGGATTCATCACTAAAATTCTTGGGCTGAATTAATTCCATGTTAAGGGTTCAATTAAGGCCCAACAATTAAGTAAAAGACATGGCCCAAAGAGAAAATGACCCATTCATATTTTGACCAAGTAAACACCTCAATTATTGATCAAAAGTGGCTAAGGATGAACACCAAGGGACTATAAAAGGCAACAAAAATAAGATTTTATTCACCAAGAGACACATGCCAATTCTAGATTTTTCCACAATATTCTCACCTCTCTCAAACCTTAAGCAACTAATCTCTTTGGACAAGATCATCTCTTGGCAAGCTTTGGTAAGTGTTTATTCTTATGTTTTAATATATTATATGCATGATAGGGGGTATAAATCATGTTGGTTATATTGACAAAGTGTTGAGCAGTCCACTATGTATGAAACAGTCTGCTTTTGCTTAATCGGTAAAGGGTTTTGCCTTATAAACTTGAAAGTGGACTTGTGGTCTTGAAGGAAGTGAACTTGATGGATTAAATGGAAACATGTAAGATGTGGTTATATCCCTAACTTTCTTCCTCTTTGTGAATAACATTTGGAATTGTTGTTGTGAAATTGTGCATGGAACCGGTGGCATATTGAAGGTAAAAATATAGTTTTGTGATGTTCATGTGCGTTGTGAGACCATGGTTGTTTGTTGGCATCCATGTTAACATAAAATATGAAAAGAGAAGCTTCATTATGTCCATGTACCATTTATTACAAAAAAAAGGACCCAAAAGAGACCCATTTTGGTCGAACCGGGCATCCGCCTTCGCGGATGGGACACCTGCGGGCGCAGATGCCAACGCAGGTGGCTCTAGACATGGCTAGATGGGCACCTTAGGACGCATCTTACCCACCTGCGGGCTTAGGTGGCTCCACAGGCCATTCCAGAATTTTGTTTTGTTTGTTTTTGCTTCTCTTTGGCACCCCCCCCCCCCAAGGCCCCTATACCCTTTTTGGATGCAATTATCAACTTATGGTACCATTTGCATAGCTCTAAGGGGTAGTCCGGAGGCATTTTGAATCGTATCAATTATGAATAGTTGTTTTATGTGTTATGGTGAAAGGTATTGGGATGACTTGATGGAGTAAATGTGACGTGGTGTTAATGAGGAAGTGTAAAGTATAAACTTGGTGTGAAATGCTATTGGTTTATGATGTCTTGATTGATGTGTGGCATGTTGTGGTGTTGTTGGTATGGTAATGCAGTGAATTGTATTGTGAAGGGTGAAATGACGTTATATGGCATTCATGTAGCTCATTGTCATCTTATGCACTTGTAATGTAGTTAGTTGTTAACGTGAGCTTCGTTATGTACTTGTGTTGTAGAGTAACACGTTAGAAAGGAGTTGGATTATTGTATTCACATATAGGATTGTGTATTCATATTGGGAAGATAAGGTATGTAAGGTTACTTTTTTCGTATCCTTTGGCAGCACCTAATGTTCTCATTGTTACCGACTTGTTTCCATTTCGAAATGTCCTAAAGTATCTCATTTCAGGTTTGACATATATTATCATTCACATGTCTCTTAGTCATTGATTATTGTTCCAAAGTTCCAATAATGTTACGACCACCAATGCATCAATCTTACAAAAGTAAAGGAATGAAGTAATGCATAGTGGTTTACTGTTTGAGTACGGGTGGAAAGCTCAAAGAGGCACATAAGCCTAGCTAGAGACGATCCCGAATGATTGTTGGATTTGCGGGTGGAAAGCTCAAAGGGGCACATAAGCCTAGCTAGAGCCGATCCCAATGATATGTTATGTTATTTCCCACTGATCAGCTTGGGGCCCGGGCATTATATGAATGAATGATGAATAAATGAATGAACGTAAAAGCAAAGAAAGTAATGAATGTAATGTACATGGTTCCAGACATACAGAATGGTGGTTTATCCTTATTGATTATTCATTTGACTTTGATTCCATTGGAGTTCTTGTATTTCAAGAAGTTATTTATTGCCTTACATACTCAGTACATTCTTTCGTACTGACGTCCCTTGGGGGACTTACCTTAGTTGCTGCAGGCACAGGTGCTAGTAGACCTCCGCCGTAGGATTCGGGTCATCCGCAGACTATTGGTGAGCTCCAATTTATTGCGGGGCTTTCCAAGTCACTTGTGTACATTATTTTGGTACTGTGTAACAAATGTATAAAGCGGGGACTTGTCCCGATTTTAGGCTTGTTCATGTATCTGTTAGAGGCTTTTGTAGACGTTGTGGACAAATGAAGGGATGTAAGGAATGTATGCTTTTGATGTGATGACCCTAACGGCCAAGTTTCATATCTATTGAATGTTTTTCCATGACTTTTGTCATTGGTATCTTGTAGCCATATGTGAGAGAGTGTTGTTCATTAGTGACATGCATACGAGTGTACATGAATGGAGGTTGGTTCTCTCGGGCCTTATCGGCTTAGGGTGCCAGTCCGCTCCGTTGGAATTCGAGACGTGACAGAATTGGCCTCACATTGTGAAAAAGTTGAAGGAATACAAGCCAAGATTACACTACTATAATGTGACTTGGAAATTCCCCGAGAGACAAAAATTGAAATAAAATACAGATGGTGTATGTCGAGGCAATCCAGAAGTAAGTGCCTTTGCCTTTTGCATTCGAGTGAGAAGGGTGATCTAGTCTTTGCTAGGGCTATGGGAATAGGTGTGGCCACATACACAGAAACAAAAACTAGTGCCATTCAGGAGGCTTTGGATTTTTGTCAGGAGAAGGAGCTAAAGGGAGTGACAATTGAAACAGACTCCCTAACACTAAAGAAAATGATTGACAGGCAGTGGAAAGTACCTTGGGAACTGATTGAGAAAATAGAGGACATTAGGTACAAACTACAATTAACACAAGCACAAATCAACCACACATTCAGAGAAAGCAACACAGTAGCAAATGCCTTGGCAAATGAAGTAATTGAGACACAAGACAAAAAGGAATACCATAGTTTTAATGAGTTACCAACAACAATAAGGAAGCATGTAAACATGGACAAGACCCAAATCCCCAATTTAAGGATCAGGACACAAAAAATATGCATTCAATGAAGGAAAAAAGAAACATGCAAAGAAATGAAAAGCAGTCACATAACAAAGCAAAGGCTACAGTAGGTCCCATTAAATATAATCACACATGGTCAAAGATAAAGCATAGGCAAAAAAATAACAATTTTTGCAAGGAAGATGACGATAAATCTGTGCTAAACCTAGCTAACAGCTCTAGCTACTAAAAAACTTCACCAAAAAGAGGGGTAGATGAAGCTTCCCACCACAACAACTTAGTCTTAACAGCTTCATGGAGGAGCAAGAAGATGAAACACCAACACCTAAAGAAGAGCAAGCAGAGTATCAAACGAAGAAGGAAAAAGGAGTTGGAAAAAAAGGATAATCCAGAAGACCTGAAGGACTTACAAAACGTCAAGAATCTGAACATACGCATCCCATTACTTCAGCCCCTTGGGGATTAACTCCGACCACCTGGAAAGATGAAGGAAAGGTCATATCTGAGCACCAATAGCAAATGAAAACAGAGGATTCATAGCTCACCAGATACAAGTGAAAATGATAGAAAGAGCTTGACCAACAGAAGAAAAGAGATGGAGCTTGAAGATAACCCAGAGGAGGAACAAGATGAAATGCCGATTCTAGCTCAACGGAAGCATCCTACAGAGGCGGTGAGTGAGAGAGATGATGAAGAGTACTGAGTACTGTTGGACAACAGACATATATTTGTACTTTTAAGGCAACTCTTTGCATTCCTTCTTTTTGGATTGGGTTTTTGCATTGGGCCTGGTTTCTTTTTTTGCAAACTGGGCTTCGGCCTTGTATTTTTGTTTTTGATTATTAATAAAATGATCCAAAATGGACCTAAAATTTAATTTTTTTTAAAAAATCATGATTTCGACTCTTTTAAATACAAAACTTGACCTAAAAGTTTATATTTTGTAAAAAAAATCCATCATTTTAAATTTTATATAAAAAAAACTCATGCTCGGCGTAAATAGATTGTTCATACCGTGTGAAAGGATTGTATAAGAATAATTAGTTACTAGTATTGTTGACTAGTTGATCTTTATAAATTATGTGTACTTGAAAGTTTGTAATTACAAAGATTTATCTATAAACAAAAATGGAGTTATGCGATTTATCAATCTAGTATATTCAGACATCACGATATTCTATTTATGAACGATGATTTGTAATTTGATAACATTATATAAAAATTGGGGAAAATTTAATATTTATTCACAACTTGTGGTTTTTTCATGTTTATGAGAAAAAAATACAAGAAAGAAATCCAAATTACAAGTCCGAATAATACTTCAATTTTATATCAAATAATTTTATATCATGTTTTCATATCGTATATCCAAACGGGCCCTTAATTGTTGAAAAAATAAATTAAAGAAAAGAAGTGGAGAAATGTGACATCACGAGCCTATATGTTGGGTGCAATAATAAACACATCACCATATTAATCAAAGGTTTGTCCCCACTTTCTTTGTCTTTCATTCTGATTTCTGCAGCCTTTTTCCAAACGCAATCTCCACTTTCAAGTTTGTTAGCAAATACAGTAAAATTAATTTGGTGAAATTTGAATTCTAAAGTTTCAAAAAATGAAAGTTTAATTATAAAGTAATTAATCATAATTATATCATAATAACACTGATTTGAAGACAATGATAGTATTACGTTATGATTCTGTAGAAATGCAAGTTTAAATATAAATTAATCAAAACTCTCAAGACACACTGTTTATCAGCTTTACCCCTTCTTTTTATCTTCTCCCTTACACTCAAAGTTTTGTCCTTTTAGCTTCCACACTCCACTGTGGCTCTCCATAATTTTGAAAAAGCATTGTAAGTTTTACATCTTTTGTTTGTCTGGTTCATTTTCTGTAAGTTACCTTGTATAATTTCACCTGCATTTTACATTGAAATTTGACTTGTTGTAAGTGTGTGCATTGACTTGTTGGAACATGGGGTTTTCCTGTCGGTGGACCTTTTTCTGTACTATTGCCCAATATTGGATTTCTTTTAATAGTAGATCTAATTTTTCAATGTGGGTTGGTGGGGTCTTCATTGTTTTAGTTCAAATTCTGGTTTACTCAACTTTCACATTTAGATTTAAGTTTTTTCAAGTTGGTGTCATAGAATTCAATTTTGCTATGCTTCTTTAAGAAATATTTTAGGCAATCTTGCTTAAATTTTAGTTCACATTAACTATAATATGTTTGCTTCTGAAAATCTTGGTCAGGTCATGTATTGATTTGGTAGCTATTTTGTGTTACTCTTGGTGTAAATGTTTTATTTCTTCATCAATCAAATGAGTTCTTAACTGAAGTCAAGTATAGGGATAGTGTAATTTAGTGTTGTTTTACCAGGTTGAGTGTTTTTGAGAGATCAAAATGGAGGGGTGGGTGGATGCTGATGTCTTGCTGGAGTATGTTGAATTTCAGATTTTTCCGAGCAAGGGCAGGTTAGACTTATGTTTTCTGTTCAACTGGTTTCATTCATGTTACGATCTTGTAGTTGTTTACTTTTGTTCCCTTGTTCTCATCTTGAGGTTCCTGCAGTGGCATCTTTATGAGGTTTGACAATCATTGACACATTGTGGATAAAAATTTGAAGACTGACTATTCATTGGCCAAGTGCAATTAATTAAAAACACCAGTTGTGTTTGTATACAGTTACTGTTATAAAACAATGATTAATGAATTCGACATGGATGCTACTTTGGATCACAAATGAGCTTGTTCAACAAATTGTTTTTCCTCCTTGACACAGGTATGAGACACGTATGTGCTATGGCGACAAGGTAGAGGTGGCATCTTCTGGGCTTCTGGAGCAATTAGTGCTACATTCTCCCAAAATCAAATCATTGCACTCCAAAGGCTCAGATTCCAGCTTCAAATTTAAGCCTCTAGGAAATCTTAGTGATGCCAAATGGTTTACAAAATCCACTTTGATCGGGTATATTCAGACATCTGCTTCAACTATTCCTTTTTTAGTTCTAAGTGTTCATATTCTCACACTGCAATTCCTTTTTTTTCTTCAGGTTTCTTCGTATTATCAGTTCATCAAATATAGTTAATGTGGCCAAGGCAATGGTTAATGAAATATCACAGCTTGAAGATGCTCGAAAGTTTCATATTTCTTTATACTCAAAGGTGCTTTGGTGTTTTAACATCCTTTTGTCCCTTCAATTATCGTATAGAAACACACGGCAAGCAGAATACTAAGCTCGTTTACTCTTTCAGGGTCCTCAAGATCATACTGGGAGTGGGGAAACAGGTTAGTTCTACTATTCTGTGTTTAATAATACTAAACATAAAACGGCATCATGTCCTATTCTGCCTCGAAGTTTGCCTAGACTAGTTCGACTGTGTTGCCTCTGCGATCTACCCTTTCTTCATAGAATGTTTGTCAAAAGAAAAAGGGACTGCAGAGCAAGTGATATCCTTTCTTCTTCTTTTTCCAGCAGATGTCAGCTACTCAAATTGTGCGGCACCAACAGTTGATGTAATTCGATCTCTCCTCCTTCGTGAATCATCTTCTTATTTCACAGAGATTATTGCTTATATATGAGTTGAAGCTAACGTGATTTCTGATTTCTATCCAGGCTGATGATAACCCTTCGTCAACAGATGCTTCAAAGTATGTCTTTGAGACTCTTTAAAGTTTAATTCTGTAGTTATTCTAGTATCTCCTAAAATCCTCACTGTGAACAGGAATGAATTTTTGCGAGCAATGGACTTGAGGCTCACTGCATTAACAGAGGAATTAGCTGCTGTTTTTGACCAAGCTGTTGGCACCAAATGCTGTCTGGAGGATATCACTAACATAGAAAAGTTCTCTTACTATTTTGGAGCTGTTGCCTTAAGGTAAGCTATTGGGCTGAAAAGGCAACTGACGCCAGAAGGGTTTTGTTTTTACGTTTAACAAATTATGTGGTAATTTCTATGTTCTATCAACATTTCTGTGAACTTTTAGTTTGTATGCTATTTTGAGTGATCATATTATAATGGAAGCCACATTTACCCTTTGGTTCAATTTTAAATACCAGAACTTAATAGTAAAATAATAGAGTAATAGGAAATTTGAAAGTGAAGTACCACCAATTGTGGCATGGAAGGAGTTATTTTCAAATTGTCAATGTGTTGATCGGAGGTCTTCCTAACCCCGTTCTAGTGGACATACACTCATTTGGTTGAGAGGAGAGACTTGAATTCTGGGTTTGACACTATTATGACTGCTCCCTTTGTCGAATTAAGGTGACTTAGTTTACCTTGCTCATACTAGGAAATTCCATCTTGAAGGGCTTAGTGCTTCTTAGTTTTACCAGTTCAGATTGGAGCCTTTTTTCTGCACAAGTGTTTGAGAGAGGCATTCACTTTCTTGGGGCAATAGGACTTCGGAAACTAAAAACTTCTGAGCAGTGTTATCAAAAGCGAAAAGCACAAAAAAGCTCTGAGGCCTATTGGGGCTTTAAGCGCAAAAGGCGAATAAAGCGTGGGCTTTAATGAAAAAAATTCAAATATATATGTTTAGTCCAAGATTAATAATTATAAGCATGAATGACAAATATATTAACAAAGAAATTGAAAAAATATTACGATAAAGTGAAATATCAATTGTTTAGTGTCGCCTCTTGGGAAGAGACTCATTGGCAAGGAAAAGTATGCCTTAGAAATTGATGATGACTGAAGCGCACATTAAGCGAGGAGAAGCGCTCAACACGTTTTGAGCCTCGCTTTAGGGCTTAAGCGCGCTTTAGACTAAATCTCTCCTCAGAAATTGATGATCTCTCCTCCTTTTTCCAGCAGATGTATTTCTTTCATATGTAGTTTAACTTGTAAATAGGCTCCTTCTACCTATCAATGATATGAAACTAAATCTTCTAGAACCGAGATATTTGGAACTGGTAATGACCAAGGATGTGTTGTGTCTTGTAGGAACTGTCTACAGAAGTTTGTTGCACTGAGACAGGAGAACACAAATTGTGATTCTCTTGGTAAAGAGCCACATCTCTCTAAAACCGATGTCAGGAATGAAAAAGCTGGTCCAGTAGAGAGTACTTCTAAGACATCCAGACCATCACAGTCAGATACAGCTGTGAAATATAGTGCCTTGCCTGTAAAAGCTGCTCAGCTTGAGAGGCAAAGCTCATCAGCAAGTGAGGAATCATGTTCGACAAGTGAGGAGGAACAACCATCGGTGCAAAGGAGTCGGACACTTATAAGATCTGCATCACCAAGGAGGTCTGCATCTCCTATGCGAAGAGTCCAAATTGGGCTCTGGATCACGGCGATCCACTGCTTTAACAATAAAGAGTCTGAATTTCTTTGCTGCCAGGGAAAGGTCATTTTCTCATAGAGATGAATCTGCAAGTGATTGTGATGAGGAAGAACGTGAGCAAACCTCAGAAAAATCTGAGAACAATGTACAAAGAATCAGCGTGCAAGATGCAATTCATCTTTTTGAAAATAAACAGAGAGATCAAATAGTAGATTTTCAGAAGACAAAGTCATTATTGAATGTTTCAGTTGCCAATAAGGCAGTATTGAGAAGATGGAGTTCAGGGGTGTGTGGAAGTGCTAATTCAGTAAATGTTGCTTCTGGTGATCCGGCTTCCGTGGCAGCCAATAAATTGGAAGATCAAGAAACTGAGAGCGCTTCAGAAATGAAGCCAGAGTCTTGTCCTACTACCGAAACCTATGATGCTGAGGCTGTTGACAATGATTTCAAGTCAAACTTACCTGAAGAAAGAGCATCTAGTCCAGAGGAAATGAGAAAGGGATCTTTCCCTAACCAAGATGAAGAAACAGATCAGAAATTAAATGCCTCAGTCGAATGGACTCGAAAAAAGGAAGCAGAACTGAACCAACTGCTGATGAGAATGATGGAAACCAAGCCTACCAAATATCAGAACTTGGCACCTGGTGATAGCAAGCTCCAACGTCTTCCCAATGAACGTAGAGGTGGTTTCTATGATGATCATTACAAAGAAAAGAGGGATGAGAAACTTCGTGGTGAAACTACCAGGAAGCAAGCAGAGAAGGGAAAGCAATTTAAAGCACTGCAACAAATTCTTGATGAGAGAAAAGCTGAGATGGTCTCAAGAAAAGCGAGTAATGATAATAAAAAATCAAATATAAAGAGAACGCAGAAAGTAGTGAAGAACGTACCTGAATCTGCCAATCCCAGAAGTGGAACTCCTAATCCTGCAGTTGTGAAGAAAATTCCAGCGAAAACATCACCGTTGCCAGCTACCCGCAGGTCATGGCCATCAGCACCTTCACCAAGGGCTGCAGGGATATCACCTGCTAAAACTCCTGCAGGTACTACACCTACCCGTAGAATATCACAGCCAGCGCCAACCGCTCCTCGGTCAAGCCAAAAGGTTGAGAGATTACAATCAAAGACCGTGAGAGCAACTGAGAATGGTACCAAAAAAACTGTTACAGGTGCAGGTGAAAAGAAGTTGGAGACTATGACAAAAACTAGCAAACCTAGAAGATCCAAAGTTCAGCCTGCATCTGAAGATTCTGCTTTCTCAGCCAAACCTAAGCTGCACAAGGTAACAAAGAAAAGTAGTGTGGTGCCTTTGGAATCAAAGGAGCTAAAGCCTTTTCTTCGTAAGCGCTCAGGCACTGGATCAACTCCTAACTCTGGTCTTGGTCCAGTGATCAAAGTTAAAGTTTCATCTCAGCCTGAAGAGTGTGTGACGGACTCTGCAGATTCGGTTCAAATGGAAGTGAAAGAGATGGATCCTGTTTCTTTTGATCCTGTTAATCAAGTGCAGGATAGGTGTCCTGAATATTTAAAAGTTCACGAGGATAAAGACTCTGAAGCTCAGGCAAAGAATGCCCAGAAATGTGAAAACGCAGAAAGTTTTGATATGGTCACTCCAAATGACACAGATGATTTTGGAAGGATTGAAGGTTCTACCCCAAAGGAAGAGGTCGAAGGAGAATCAAACATCTCACCTAGTGCCTGGGTGGAAATAGAGGAGCTCGAGGATCGGTCTTTTCCAAGTAATGGTGATTTCTGTAATAATGATTCTCTGGGTGACATTGCACCTGCAAGAGTCTCAAGTCCACGAGTTCGTCATTCTCTTTCTCAAATGCTGCTCAAAGACAACGGCGAAAGTGATGTTATTGATTGGGATAATGCTGAGAATCCACCAACCATGATCTATCAGAAGGATGAACCTAAAGGTTTAAAGAGGCTTCTGAAGTTTGCTCGGAAGAGTAAGACTGATGCAAATTCAACTGGTTTTTCAAGCCCTTCTTTCTTTTCTGAAGGAGAGGATGAGCCAGAGGATTCTAAAGTTCTTACTAAGAAAAGTTCAGACAATTTATTGAAGAAGGCTACACTTCATGCAAAAAATGCTGGGCAGCAAAAATCGTCATCATCTGAAGTCTACGAGCTATCTGGTATTTATTCTTGATTCACATCAAGCATTTTATTTTCCATTCTTATTGACTGTTTAAGTTGTCTGTCAATTTTAATCACTTCATATATGCAAGTGTCAAAATTGCTTTCTGATGGACTTTGGTTCATTATTGTTATATAGGCAAAATTGCTACTAAGACATTGCAAGAGGGACATATCTCAGCTTCAGCGACTACAAAAGGTTACTACATTTTATTTTATTTTTTCAATTCGAGTTTGACTTACTTTCTTGCCATAAACTTGTAATGAGTATGTTACCTTAATGTTGTGGTGCTTTATGTTGCAGCAACAAGATCATTCTTCTCTCTTTCAGCATTCAAAGGAAGCAAACAAAATGATGCCAAGATTAGATGAGAAACCTGCCTTGATATAGTGATAAAATGTTGTAACGTGTTATGTTTCTGTTTCCTTTTTTAGACATTTTTTAAAGAAAAAATATGTTAAAATCTTCTAATGTGGATCCTTTAGAGATACGCCAAGTGAATAATCTGTTCCTATTAGTAAAGAAAATAATTATTTGTTTTTGCAAGGACCGTTTAGTGGCAAAGAGACTATAAGGCATAATATTATACCATTTACTACTTCATCTCGTAAGTATGGAGCCACAAAGAGACTTAAAAAAAGGCAGTCCGGTGCACTAAAGCTCTCGCTATGCATAGGGTCCGAAGAAGGGTCCGACCACAAGGTTCTATTGTACATAATATTATACCATTTAGTCATTTGCCACTTTTATCTTATTAGTATGGAGCCACTACTGGTTCCTTTCTCTTTCTTATGTATGAAAAATGAAAACAGGAATGTTCAACTTCAAATTGAAAATGAAAAAGGTCAAAACTACCCTTGAACTATTCGAAATGGAGCAAAAATATCCTCCATTTGTTTTTGGCTCAAAAATACCCCTCCGTTTATTTTTTGGCTCAAAAATGCCCCTCACTTTAACGGAGTGTCACCAAGCACACTACGTGGAAAAAAAATGTCACATGACTAGTTCACGTCAGCATCCCATTTATGAAAAAGGGCCAAAACTACCCCTGAACTATCCGAAATGGAGCAAAAATACCCCTCTATTTGTTTTTTGGCTCAGAAATACCCCTCAATTTTTTTTGGCACAAAAATACCCCTCACATTAACTGAGTGTCACCAAACACACCACGTTGAAAAGAATTGTCACATGACCAGTCCAAGTCAACGTCCTATTTAATACCCAGTCAGCCCACTTAACCATCCAGCTTAACTGCCATTTAATACACGTATCCAATCCGTCTTCAAAAAATCCGACCCGTCCTCATAAGTACAGGGTAAAGATAGATCCACCCTTCATTTAACTTGAACTTTCCAAAAATAAAAATAAAAAAATCGATGCAGACTAGGGATTCTGAGGGAAAAGAAAGTTCTTAGTACATGGGTTGAAACTCGACCCGTCTTTATCACGTAAAAGAATATGGGAGAGTTCTACTCAAGTACTAAGGGCTTTCTTTTCTCTCAGAATCCCTAGTCTGCATCAATTTTTTTGGGGAGAGTTTAAGTGAAATGAAGGATGAATCTATCTTTACACTTAACTTACAAAGACGGGTTGGGTACGGGTATTAAATGAGTTGTTAAGCTGGATGGTTAAGTGGGTCGGCTGACTATTAAATCGGCTGGGTATTAAATGGGATGCTGACAATAGTTTTTTTCCACGTGGTGTGCTTGGTGGCACTCCGTTAATGTGAGGGGTATTTTTGAGCCAAAAAACAAATAGAGGGGTATTTTTGCTCCATTTCGGATAGTTCAGGGGTAGTTTTGGCCCTTTTTCATAAATGGGATGCTGACGTGGACTGGCCATGTGACATTTTTTTTCCACGTGGTGTGCTTGGTGGCACTCCGTTAAAGTGAGGAGCATTTTTGAGCCAAAAAATAAACAGAGGGGTATTTTGAGCCAAAAAAAAACGAAGGGGTATTTTTACGGAGGGTATTTTTGCTCCATTTCAGATAATTCAGGGGTAGTTTTGGCCCTTTTCCGAATTGAAAAAAAAGTTCCAAACTAACTTGTGGTTGTTTTACGTTTAACAAATTTAACCGTTACGACAAATTAACGATTTTTCCGGCAAACATTGATGGCTTTTAAAATATTGGTTGATATTTAGCAGGCGTTTGGCCATGGATTCCAAATATTTTTCATTTTATTTGAAACTAGTGTACTTGTCCGCACTTCGCGCATTTATAAAATCAACACTCCCTCCGTCCCATTTTACGTATCACACTTTGCCCGGACATGGAGTTTAAAAAATAAGTAAAAACTTTGTGAAGTTTACCAAATTGTCCTCTCTAGAAAAGGTTTTTTTTTTTTTTTAAAAAAAGGAGTACTATCTTTAAAATTAAGTGGACCAATAAGAGTAAAGAAAGAATTGTGCCTTTAAATAGTTACCAAATAAAAAAAGGTGCCATTTTTTTTTAGATGGACTAAAAAAAAAAGTGTGTCACACAAAATGAGACGGAGAAAGTACTTATAAAATATGAATATATATCGATGTTATATTTATTATAAAAGAACCAATTTTTATTAATCAAACATCCATTTATGATTCTATTAGTTTTTAATTCATAATTCTCTAGATAATCTATACATAATATTTTGATCGAAAGAGTACGCGAGAGATTTCAAGGTCGAATATTTAAATCAATATATGTTAATTTTGGGAGAAAAAAGGATAATGAAAAAGAGGGAAAAAAGGTAACGTAAAAATTTGGTAAATTTAGGGGTGGCAATGGGACGGTGCGGTGAGGGGTTTTTCTAAACGCGCGAATTTAAAAACTTTTCCACCCGCCTCGCATGACCTTTAAACCCACATAAATCCGCCTCACACCATACCCGCACCAAACCGCATCACGTTTTTGTTTGTTTTTTTTGAAAAATTTATAACTCCACTAAAATTTATAACGCTAGTAAGGAATTTACACAATATCAATTATTGTACCGCACAATATCAGTTATTGCACAATACAATATATATCTCAAATTTTTTTCAATATCTCCATTCTTGGAAATAAGAAGCATCCATGGGAAAGGCTATAGCATATTCAGTCAAAGGAAAGAATAATATGAAAATAACTAGCTAGTAATATGTGAAGGTAAATTCTGTTCATAATTTCATCTTACACAAATTAAATGATTGTTTAAGTCCTTGCTACAGATGTTAAATCACTTTATCGTACGTAGTTTATTTAACTGAAGGAAAAGCCTTTAAACTTTTGTTTTGATATTTTTGAGTTATAAAATTGTTAATTTGTAGCGTTACACATGTCGTTTTAAGTATCATATAATTTTAAGTGAAGAATACATATAATTTTAGGTAAATTTACGAGAATAATACTAACTTTTATTTTTTTATTTAAATCCGCAACCCGCCCCGCACCCGCATAATCTAAAACCCGCACCGCCCCGCATAGCCTAAAACCCGCACCATCCCATTGTCATCCCTACTGGTAATGCAAACTTAAGAGATAGCCTATTTTGTATATTCCTTTCAATCAATCATTTTGAGATATACATGATTATAACAAAAAGACATTCATGTTAAATGGCCAGCGATGATAATGTTTTGTCCTTCTCCTCAAATCTCCCCATAATCATCTTATTTTCATCTGTTCACCATTTGATCATCTCCTTATGATCCCTGCAAGCAATAGTACATTACAAAAATTGACTCATTAAGAATGAGAAATGTGTTATTGATATAAAATACAAACAATTACTGATGTTATATTTCATATAAAAGAAATAATGTTTGCTTTGTTGTAGATATATATAAAAGTTTTTAGGATAATATTTTTTACTCGCGTATCGAACACAAGAAAATACGTAAGAAATAACTTATTTTCGTAGAAAATATTTTACATGAAAAACATTTTCCTCCATACCAAACTCATAGTCTTCTTTTATTCATTTGTTCACCATTATATTTGATCTTCTCCTTGTCCCTGCTAGCAATAATACATTACAAAATTGATGCATTAAGAATGAGAAATGTAAGAAAATAAAATAAAATCCTACATGTTACTCTCTTGCTTAGAAGTTAGAATCAATATACGATACCAAAAACTAATTTATTAAATGAGAATCTTAAAAAATAAAAACACACATTATGAATTCTTTGTTAGAAAATACTTTTAGTGCACGCACAATCAAAAAATGCATGAAGGCACAGTACGTGGAGAATATCATATTCTTAAAAAATAAAGAATAAGAAGATACATATAGGGCCAAATATAGATTATCAATAAGCAAAAGAATGTATTGAGGCAACTGCAATTCTCAAAGATACATATAGGGCCGAATATAGATTATCAATAAGCAAAAGAATGAATTGAGGCCACTGTAATTTTCAGTGATTACGCATGCATAGAGGAAAGATCGCTTTAAAATTTTACAATACTATTACTAAGACGACATCAAAAATTTCAAGCTTTCGGGCTCTTTCTATCCATTGACTTTACGAAAATCCTTTTAGTAGTGGATGTTGTAATGACCCTCCATATCATTTTCTTTTTTTCCGTACGTTTTCGACGTTTCGAGACTTCCCATAGCGGCCACAGGACATTTATGACTTGCCGAAACTGTCGGTTCGGTCAAAGAAAAGTTCGTTTGGATTTTAGGCTCATTTTCCTGTTTTGGAGTTTTCGCTGTTAAGGAATTGGTCACGGACCAAAAATCCTAGTAAACGGTCTCGATGAGAATTCTGACAGCGTCATCAGCTCCGGAACGTTGATTTTAGGCTAGGCGGACCCTTGGTGCCGGTCCTGAGGCTTCCGGACTCATTTTGGGCTATTGGGTAGATTTGTTAAAAAATGAAACTATGGATGTGGGGCCCACTTTTTGTCTAAATGACCTCGGATAGAAATTTGGATGGTGCCGTTGAGTCTGGAATGTTGAATTTGGTATGGTACCATAGTTCATTTGCCCGCATGGGGTACCGAATGAATACCGAGCACTCGATCGGAGTCCATTTAGACTTAGCAAAAAAAAATTGGTGCCTGATATCTGGTGTGACTGCTTTAACGGTCGAGGCCGCTCAAGCGGTCATCGCTTTAGTGACCTCGAGCCGCTTTAGTGGCCTTAACTGTTTAGCTGAGGGCCGCTTAAGCGCCCCTTGTCTGCTTAAGCGGACGTCGCTTTAGCACGAGAATGCCGCTGTAACACCCCGTACCTTCCCAACCCTACTTGATGACGTTGAATAATGTTTTCTTAGGTGACGAGAGATATAAGTATGTATTTAGTAATGCTAATGATGAGAAAAATTTAAATTTGGGCACATACATGCGATTAGACCTTCGTAGGAGGTGTTTTGTGATTTCGTGGGGAATTTGTGTAATACCCCGTACATATTCCAACCTCATTTGGTGACTTGGAGTCATGTTTACTTGATGATTAAGATCACTAAGTAAGTATTTTGTAGTGTTTTGCTAAGGTATTGGACGATATGCAAGTGTTGGAAAAAGTGGCCGAAAAATTCAGCAAAGTACCAAGACTTGCGCCACTCCCTGTTTCATGGGGTGTGGCGCAAGCCTCTGATTCAGAGGGGTGTCATTTCCTGCGCCACAAGCTTGCTTTGTAGCTAGTGGCGCAAGGCACAAGGATTTTGCCCTTCCGTGCCCGTTTCGCAACGCAATGCTACATCGATTCTTATATGGCTTCTTTTGGTTCTTTGGAGTTATCTAAGCATTGTTAAGGTTTCAAATACATCAATACACTCCTACATACTCCTACATGATCAAATCATGAAACACAAGAATTTATCAAAAATGTTCAATGAAGCCATGGGTGACTAGAATTTCTATTTTTGTGATGGAGACGATGAATGAGAATCTCATAAGTGAATATTATCGAGACATTATGAAATTAATTACACATGAGATATATGGTGGATTATACATTGGATTTAGTGGGTTAAGTGGATATATGTTATTGGGCCCAATTTGAGGCCCAAAACAAAGCCAAAATGCTTAGGGCCAAGGGGAAAAATGATCCATTCTTCTACTTTGACCAAGTCAATATGGCATTTAATGCCAAAGTGTGGCTAAAGATGACCACAAGGCCTATATAAAAGCACCCAAATCAGATTTTTATTCAAGGAACCACACATGAAATTTCTAGATTTTTTTCTACAAAAAGGGCTTTTTCTCTCAACTCACAAACCCTAAGGCAACCATTTCTTGGAGACAAGATCATCACTTTGCAAGCTTGGGTAAGTGTTTATTATTATGATTTAATATATTAAGTACATGGGAGAATATGTAAATCATGTTGGTTATGCTTGGAGGTGTTGAATAGTGCACTTTTGGTTTTTGATAAAAGATGTGCATTCTTGTGAATTAAACTTGAAATATGACTTGTGGGTTTGATGAAAAGGCATGGTATGGATGAAATACCAACATGTATGGTGTGATTATGTTAATAAACTTGTTATTTCCATATGAGTGTAAATTATGGGATTTTGGCCGATTTGTTGTTGTGAGGTGTATCGAAGTAATTTGATGGCATAATTGTGATGTTGTGGTGATGGATAAGTGTAAAGTATGAACTTGGTGTGACATGATCTTGGCTATCATGTATTGGTCAATGTATGTAATATTGTGGGATTATTGGGATAATAAATTCATAAATGATATTTTGGTCAATGTTGGGCATGTTGTGGTATTATTGATATGACCATGCCGAAAATGGTATTGTAGCGAAAGACACGACATTTTTTTTAAAGCCAAACATGTGACTCATTGTTATTATATGCTATTGTAAGGTAACTGGTGGTTAATGTTGGTTCCGTATGTACTTGTGTTGTAGAGTGAAACATAAGGACGGAGCGGGACTATTGTATGCACTTAAGATTGTAGAATCGTATTGAGAATACAAGGTATGTAAGGTTACTTTGTCCGTAACTTTATGCGGCACATAGTATTCACATTGGCTTTACACTTGTCCATACCAAAATGTGCTAAGGTATCCTATTTTCGGTTACCAATGATTATTATCACATGTTTCCTACTCATTGATCAATTGTGAATCACATGTCTTATATTCATGGATAATGTTCCAAAAGCCCACTAAGGTTGTGTCCCAAAGTTTCAATAGTGGTTATACTCATGTATCTTGTTCATTGGTTATTGTTCCAAAGTTTCCAACAATGTTATGGCTACAAAGTATCAATCTCTCATAAGCCAAGGGTATCCTATTTTCGGGTATCAATTATGGTTCCTAACATGTTCTTTATGCATTGATCAATTGTCATTCACATGTCTCATAAACATTGACTAATGTTCCAAAGATTCCATGGTTCCACCAATGTTATGTTCCAAAGTTCAAAATGATATTATGACTATCATTGTACCAATCTTAAAGTAAAGAACAAAGTAATGCATATGTGGTCAATGATCAAGTACGGGTGGCAAGTCTAGGGGCATAAGCCTAGCTCGACTGTATCCCGATGTATTGATTTATGGGTGGCAAGTCTAAGGGCATAAGCCTAGCTCAACTCGATCCCGATGCATTGATTTATGGGTGGAAGGTCTAGGGGCATAAGCCTAGCTCGACCCGATCCCAACATAACAATATGTTATGTAAAGACCCACTGATCAGTAGGGGGCCAAGTACATTGTGACACATGTATTGATAAGTAAGCATTGAAGTAAAGAACGCAAAGAAATTAATGAAAGCAATACACATGGTTTCCAAAATGCAAAGTGGTGACTTATTCACATTGATTATTCATATGTTTTGAGTTCATGGAAATATTCATGTATTGTACAGTTTCATCTGAGCCTTGCATACTCAGTACTTATTTCGTACTGACCCCTCTCGGGGAATTTACCTTACTTGCGGCAGGCGCAGGTACTAGTAGGCCGCCACAGTAGGTTGCCAGCTATTTGCGGTTCATTGGTGAGCTTCAGTTAGTTCGGGGCTTCTCCGAGTCACAGTGGTTCATATGCTTTGATATTGTACATTGTGTATAAAGCGGGGACTTGTCCCGACTTTCAGTTGGTTTTGGTCAATGCATCTGTTAGAGGCTTTTGTAGACGTATGTGGGTGTATGTGTATAAGATGATAGATGAAATCTTGACTTGATGGCCTCAACGGCCAAGTTTCTCCTATGTATATACGTCACATGTTTTATGCTTTCCGATTTTAGCCTCTCATGTTTCTATGTGATAGTAGCGTTTCCTATGACATGCATATGAATGAATAGAAGCAAAGATTGGTTCTCGCGGGACTTGTCGGCTTCGGGTGCCAATCACGCCTCGTGGGGGTTCGGGGCGTGACAAAAGTGGTATCAGAGCGGTCGTCCTAAGGGTGTCTACAAAGCCGTGTCTGAGTAGAGTCTTGCTTATGGATGTGTTGCGCGCCACATTGATAAGCAGGAGGCTACGGGACATTTAGGAGTTGTTTCTTTTCTTCACTTCTAGATCGTGCAGTAGAGCCAAAGTTGTAGGTGGACACATATGTACGTATTGACATTGGTTTTCTTTTGTATAGTCAAATGCTGAGTATCAGACAAGATAAAGACAAAGGTGAGCAGGTTGATATGCCTGCCGAAGTAGAAATGAGTAAATCACCACTTGACCAAGGTAGTCAAGGTGGAGCTGACATGGAATTTGTTATACAGGTTTCTCTTAGCTAAAAGGTAGAGAAGTATCCGCAGAACCACCTATAAATGCCACTGAACAGGATTTAAGAAATGTAGTGTATATGTTGACTCAGATAGTTGTTGTGAAATGTCATTGGTGAGCTGGCCCAATGACGAGTGATGATGGTACGGCTAGGGCAGCTAGTCGTCGAACACAAGATTTTTTTGAAATGAAACCCTCCCACGTCCATCGAGTCGGATATGAATAAAGACCCACAGGACCTTATTGACCAAATCAAAAGGGATCTAGATGATATGCATGTGACTGTGTATTAATATACTTTCAGTAAGTTGGGAGGAATTTAAAACGACATTCCTTGACCAGTACCTCTCATATGAGGTCCGAAAAGCTTATGCGGATCAATTGCTAAGGCATTGCTAAAGAACTATGAGTGTCAGAAAGTACAATCTTTGGTTTAATTCTGTGGCTAGGTATAATCCAAAAGTGGTAACCATTATGACCGATAGAATGCATCGGTATATGGACAAATGGATGGTACCATTGCAATCTAGAAAAGAGATATTGATATAGTCAGAATACAGGCTTTTTGCACAGATAATGAAAGCTCAGAGGCAACAGAAATATGTCGGTTTGGGCTGAATGTTTGTTATTGGTGTGGTATGTCGGGCCACAAAATGAGGCTTCTCTTGAGGTAGCTACAGGTACCGTACACGTATTGATTGACCCATATTCGACACTAGTATATTGTATTTTATTAATTGCTGAAAATTCAAATGAACTCCAGAATTACTAGTTATGTCACTTGAAGTCTATACATCAGTCGGTGAATCTATGATAGTTAAAAGAGTATATCTTAAGTGCATAGTAATTTTTTGTAGTCATGAGACACCAGTTGATCTTATTGAGCTGGAAATAGTGACTTTTAATGTTAGAAAGGGATCGTGCCATGGTAGATTACCGAACGAAGAAGTTATATTGTCATTTTCCCCAAAAGAAGACATGTGGGGGCACTAGGAGGAAAAAGTTGTTCCCCATAGTAAAGCAAGTAAAAAGATACTCTAAGGGATACACATGTCACTTGGTAAGAGTGAAAGATACTGATGTGAATCCAGCAACTCTTCAATCAGTTCTGGTGGTAAATGAATTCCTCGATGTATGAGCTGGTATTACTGTGATGTCAGGTACTTAGCCTATTTTTATTTCTTCATATAGTATGGCCCCGGCAAAGTTATGGGAATTGGAAAAAAAAATATAAAATAGAAAACATTGAAAGACGTGATGAACAAGGGATTCATAAGACCTAGTATGTTCCCTTGGGGTGCACCACTGTTAATTGTACAAAAAGAAGACAGTACGTTGAGAATGTGTATTGATTATCGGCAACTGAATAAGATGACAATTACGAATAAATATTCCCTCCCCAGAGTTGATGATTTGGTTGCTAGTTATGGGGTTAGAAAAAAAATGGTGAAATGAATGATGAAATGAATGACGACGAAATGAAGATGAAAAAAAAAATGAATGATGATGATATACCCAAGACAACATTACAAACATGGTATGGTTATTATGCATTCTTGGTATGTCAATTGGGTTAGCGAATGCACCTGTAGTTGTTATGGGGTTAATGAATAGAGTGTTCAAGACACTTTTCAACATGTGTGTGACCATGTTCGGTGATGGTATTCAAAAAATCACAAGAGAACCATGCATTTTCTAGGATGAATAAATGAAAGTTGCTACGCGAAAGATAGAAGTGGTCTACAATTGGCTAAGGCCTACGATGCTTACAGAGATCCATCGTTTTCTTAGATTGGTTGATCATTATATGAGAATTGTTGAAGGATCTTCTTCTATCCCTACACCCTTAACAAATATTATACACAAGGCAATTAAGTTCCAGTAAAATGATGCATGTGAGAAAAGTTTCCAAGAGTTGAAAGATAAAGTAACTTCCACACCAGTTTTAAGTGCCTCCCGAAGGCATAAGAATGTTATGCAATGAATGGTAATGCTTTCGGGGTATTGATGTAGCATGATAAGGTAATATCATATGCCTTACGACAGTTGCGGCTACATGAGGAAAACAAATTATTACCAAATACATGATCCTGAACTAGCAACCGCGATATTGCTTTACAGTTATGGTGTCACTATTTGTAAGGGATTCATGTCATTTAAGCCGAAGGACTTAAGTCTAAGGTAACGAAGGTGGCTTGAACTATTAAAAGGTTAGAACAATGGTATCTTGTGTCATTCGGAAAAAAAAAAGAGGCAAAAAGCAATGGGATAGTTGATACCGGAAGCTGCAAGGCAGTAGAAAGTATGAATGGACAGCTCACAGAAAAGAAAGATATAGTCAAGAAATCTATATTAATGGAGCAATAGGGGTTTTTGTTTCTGGGAACTCCTGATGAAAGAATTATAGTGTAAGATATAGCGGAATTTCCATTGACATCTAAAATAAATAGTTTTAGTTCAATTGAAAAAGAATGTACAGCAAAGTTCGACAAAGGTATTTGAGTAAACATAAGAGGGAGTACTTTAACGCCAATGTAGATTGTGCGCACTGGGTATAGACGAGTTAAGGAAATGAATTTTGACAGAAGAGCATCGTTCACAGTATTTCATTCACTCGGAAGCAACCAAAATGTACCATGGTAAAGCAGAGAGGTCTTGGTAAGGATACTTGAGAAGCACATTATAGAACTTGTAGCTCAAGGTCCAAGTGGTCACTAATTGACAGTATGGCATCAGAAGTCTGTATGGTTTATGCACTATATTATCCATCCAGTTTGGAAGTGGAACATGAATAATATGGATTTAATCACAGGGTTGTCTCATACACTGCGAAGGTTGATTCCATATCAGTGATAGTTAACAGACTTACCAAGTCAGCGTATTTCCTACCAGTTAAGACCACCGATACAGCTGAACAATATGCAACGTTGTATGTTACGAAGATAGTACGATTACATGGGATTCCACTCACTACTATATCAAATAGGAGAGCTTACTTTATTGCACAGTGTGGAAGTCCTTTCAATAAATCATGGGTACACAGGTAGATGTAAGTGCGGCTTGTCATCCTCAGATGGATGGACAAACAGAACACATTATACGAACATTTGAAGATATGTCAGGAGTTTGTACATTGGACTTTAAAGGTAGTTGGGATGAACATCTATGGTTTATTGAAATTGCTTACAATAAAAGTATCAAAAGGTACCTTACGAAGCTTTATGTGAAAAACTATAGATCATCAATTGGATAGGTTACAGCTGACGTAATTTGCTTCGCTCGGGTCAGATTTTGTTCATCAAGCTATAGAGAAAGTGAAGGTGAGATAACAACAGCTACAAATGACCCACAGTCAATACAAATTATATGCTGATATTAGGAGAAGGGAATTAAAGTGTGCCATAGGTGATTAGGTATTGTTGACAGTGTGACCAATGAAAAGGAAAGAAATAATGAGAATCGGAAAGAAAGGGAAATTGTCCAAAGATTTGGGCAAATTGCGTGTCTATTAGCACTAGTCCAGGAACTTTTCATAGTTCATTCAGTATCTTATATGCGATGCTTTGAAAGTGTATAGACAATTATCTTATATCGTTGCCAGTGGAAATGTACAAATTACAGGGATTTCACATGTGAAAAAGGTACTTATTGTTACTTATTGTCATGATAAATCGATAAGTGAAATAATGAAGAGATGCAGGAGTAATTTCCGTAAAGGCCCTATTGGAAAAGTTAGCACGTAGAAGGAGTCACAAGGGAGACCCATGAAATAATGAACTTTAAAGTACTTATAATTGTTATGCACAGAAGAAAAAGATCAAGATACGGAAGTGGAGTCATAATAAGTAAGTTGTTACAAGTGAGACATGTGTATATGATGATACGAAGAATGCACTTCGACTTAAGTTGTTACAATGAGACAATGTTACTAACATTTGAGGACGAATGTTTCTAAGGGGAGAAGAATGTAACACCCCGTACCTCCCAAACCCTACCTGATGACGTTAAAAAAATGTTTTCTTAGGTGACGAGAGATATAAGTATGTATTTAGTAATGCTAATGATGAGAAAAATTTAAATTTGGGCACATACATGCGATTAGACCTTCGTAGGAGGTGTTTTGTGATTTCGTGGGGAATTTGTGTAATACCCCTTACATATTCCAACCTCATTTGGTGACTTGGAGTCATGTTTACTTGATGATTAAGATCACTAAGTAAGTATTTTGTAGTGTTTTGCTAAGGTATTGGACGATATGCAAGTGTTGGAAAAAGTGGCCGAAAAATTCAGCAAAGTACCAAGACTTGCGCAACTCCCTGTTTCAGGGGGTGTGGCGCAAGCCTCTGATTCAGAGGGGTGTCATTTCCTGCGCCACAAGCTTGCTTTGCATCTAGTGGCGCAAGGCACAAGGATTTTGCCCTTCCGTGCCCGTTTCGCAACGCAATGCTACGTCGATTCTTATATGGCTTCTTTTGGTTCTTTGGAGTTATTTAAGCATTGTTAAGGTTTCAAATACATCAATACACTCCTACATAATCCTACATGATCAAATCATGAAACATAAGAATTTATCTAAAATGTTCAATGAAGCCATGGGCGACTAGAATTTCTATTTTTGTGATAGAGACGACGAATGAGAATCTCGTAAGTGAATATTATCGAGACATTACGAAATTAATTACACATGATATATATGGTGGATTATACATTGGATTTAGTGGGTTAAGTGGATATATGTTATTGGGCCCAATTTGAGGCCCAAAACAAAGCCAAAATGCTTAGGCCCAAGGGGAAAAATGATCCATTCTTCTACTTTGACCAAGCCAATATGGAATTTAATGCCAAAGTGTGGCTAAATATGACCACAAGGCCTATATAAAGGCACCCAAATCAGATTTTTATTCAAGGACACACATGACATTTCTAGATTTTTTTCTACAAAAAGGGTTTTTTCTCTCAACTCACAAACCCTAAGGCAACCATTTCTTGGAGACAAGATCATCACTTTGCAAGCTTGGGTAAGTGTTTATTATTATGATTTAATATATTAAGTACACGGGAGAATATGTAAATCATGTTGGTTATGCTTGGAGGTGTTGAATAGTGCACTTTTGGTTTTTGATAAAAGATGTGCATACTTGTGAATTAAACTTGAAATATGACTTGTGGGTTTGATGAAAAGGTATGGTATGGATGAAATACCAACATGTATGGTGTGATTATGTTAATAAACTTGTTATTTCCATATGAGTGTAAATTATGGAATTTTGGCCGATTTGTTGTTGTGAGGTGTATCGAAGTAATTTGATGGCATAATTGTGATGTTGTGGTGATGGATAAGTGTAAAGTATGAACTTGGTGTGACATGATCTTGGCTATCATGTATTGGTCAATGTATGTAATATTGTGGGATTATTGGGATAATAAATTCATAAATGATATTTTGGTCAATGTTGGGCATGTTGTGGTATTATTGATATGACCATGCTGAAAATGGTATTGTAGCGAAAGACACGACATTTTTTTTAAAGCCAAACATATGACTCATTGTTATTATATGCTATTGTAAGGTAATTTGTGATTATTGTTGGTTCCGTATGTACTTGTGTTGTAGAGTGAAACATAAGGATGAAGCGGGACTATTGTATGCACTTAAGATTGTAGAATCGTATTGAGAATACAAGGTATGTAAGGTTACTTTGTCCGTAACTTTATGCGGCACATAGTATTCACATTGGCTTTACACTTGTCCATACCAAAATATGCTAAGGTATCCTATTTCCGGTTACCAATGATTATTATCACATGTTTCCTACTCATTGATCAATTGTGAATCACATGTCTTATATTCATGGATAATGTTCCAAAAGCCTAATAAGGTTGTGTCCCAAAGTTCCAATAGTGGTTATACTCATGTATCTTGTTCATTGGTTATTGTTCCAAAGCTTCCAACAATGTTATGGCTACAAAGTATCAATCTCTCATAAGCCAAGGGTATCCTATTTCCGGGTATCAATTATGGTTCCTCACATGTTCTTTATGCATTGATCAATTGTCATTCACATGTCTCATAAGCATTGACTAATATTCCAAAGATTCCATGGTTCCACCAATCTTATGTTCCAAAGATTCCATGGTTCCACCAATGCTATGTTCCAAAGTTCAAAATGATATTATGACTATCATTGTACCAATCTCAAAGTAAAGAACAAAGTAATGCATATGTGGTCAATGATCAAGTACGGGGTGAAAAGTCTAGGGGCATAAGCCTAGCTCGAGTCTATCCTGATGTATTGATTTATGGGTGGCAAGTCTAGGGGCATAAACCTAGCTCGACTCGATCCCGATGTATTGATTTATAGGTGGCAAGTCTAGGGGCATAAGCCTAGCTCGACTCGATCCCGATGCATTGATTTATGGGTGGCAGGTCTAGGGGCATAAGCCTAGCTCGACCCGATCCCAACATAACAATATGTTATGTAAAGACCCACTGATCAGTAGGGGCCCGTGTACATTGTGACACATGTATTAATAAGTAAGCATTGAAGTAAAGAATGCAAAGAAATTAATGAAAGCAATACACATGGTTTCCAAAATGCAAAGTGGTGACTTATTCACATTGATTATTCATATGTTTTGAGTTCATGGAAATATTCATGTATTGTACAGTTTCATCTGAGCCTTGCATACTCAGTACTTATTTCGTACTGACCCCTCTTGGGGAATTTACCTTACTTGCGGCAGGCGCAGGTACTAGTAGGTCACCACAGTAGGTTGCCAGCTGTTTGCGATTCATTGGTGAGCTCCAGTTAGTTCGGGGTTTCTCTGAGTCGCAGTGGTTCATATGCTTTGATATTGTACATTGTATAAGCGGGGACTTGTCCCGACTTTCAGTTGGTTTTGGTCAATGCATCTGTTATAGGCTTTTGTAGACGTATGTGGGTGTATGTGTATAAGATGATAGATGAAATCTTGACTTGATGGCCTCAACGGCCAAGTTTCTCCTATGTATATACGTCACATTTTCTATGCTTTTTGATTTTAGCCTCTCATATTTCTATGTGATAGTAGCGTTTCCTATGACATGCATATGAATGAATAAAAGCAAAGATTGGTTCTCTCGGGCCTTGTCGACTTCGGGTGCCAATCACACCTCGTGGGGGTTCGGGGCGTGACAGCCGCTTTAGCAGCCACTCACATTTGGCACTGGCTACTTTAGCTGTCGGTATCCACTTTAGCAGCCAAGTGACCGCTTTAGCGGCAATCGCTGGTATTATATCTCCTTCTTCACCCAAATTTCCCTTTCATTTATTAACCCTTTTTTCTCTATTGGAGAGGCTTGAGAGCTTGGAAATTATGGGGATTTCACCCCATTGAGCTGAGGTATGTTACGTTATTGTTCCTTGATCTTTACATGCCTAATTCCGTCTTTAATTTCGTTTAAATTATTGAGTTCACTCTTGTTTTTCCTTAGCTCTTGAGGCTTATTTGAGCCCCAATTGAGACTCCATTTTTGCTCAATTCTTGGGCATGAGTTCCTTGTCCTTCGAGGGACCTCGTGACAGGTTCAATTTTAAAATTTCATTAGCGGGCCATATGGGCCCATTTTTACTCGATTTTGGACCCAAAGTTTTATATTACAATATGGGTATCATTTTACGCATATTAACGTGTAGTGTATGAATTTGATAGCACGACTACATTCTGAGATCGTGGAGAGGAGACGAGCAGTTCGTAGACGGTTCGAGACTGCAGTTCAGCATTGAGGTAGGCTTCGGTCTACTCTTCTCTATAGGACTATGTATTGTATTGATTGCATGCTAGTTGGGGGTTGTAAAATAGGGTTAGGGTTAGTTGTACAAGTATTTGTCCTATGTAGGGGATTTAGGGTAGAATTGTGAATTGAGCCTTAGCTTAGAATACCTGTCATAGCTTTAGCACATTGTTGATCCTGGTCAGTTTTGTACTCGACCTTGAAATGACATTGGAAATCCTTAGTGTAGGAGTTAGGGCGGTACTAGCCCATTTCGATGATATTCCTTGGTTAAATTCACCTGGTAGGATGTGGTCTCCTGTTGGTCCCGCCTCTAATTTTTCTACTTATACGTGTGTACTCTTACTGCTCTGTGTATTATATTATTGGGACCGAGGCTTTGTTTACGAGACCATGAACACCAGGTTAGTTCTTTATGCTTTAAAGGAGTTGTGAATTGATTTATAGATATTTCGGTGCTTGCATTTGGTTGTTTGGATACTGGTGATGGCATGCATTTACTATCCACATTCTCACGCTTATTTTAGCCGGTTGAGGCCCCTGTTGTCAGGATTTGGGTCCGTTTTTCCTTAGGTTAGTATATGGTCCGCCTCTAAAACTAGACTTAGCTCCTTAGTACCTTGGGACGGGGGTGAGAAACCTTAGCCTAGGTTCGGATAGGTGTTGCTTTAGGTTGGGTTACTAGGGTTTGGTAGTGGGTTCCATTGCCCTTCTTAGATAAAATGCTTTGAATAACTTTTCTTTAGGCTTAGATGGACTTATAACTGCTTCGTTAGGTTTTTACCTTGGGTCTGAGTTGACTTAGCTTGATAGCACGCCTTTTTAGCTTCATTACCTTTGGGGAGGGCAGTAGCTGATCTTTGACTGCTCGAGACTAAGTTTATGAATAAATGGGTTGGTGATGGGCTTAGGACCCCTGGATTACCGTTAGTTGTGCCATAGTTACGAGTTTCGATTGGAATCCGGCTATTGTTGTCGTATAGTTATGGATTATCAGGCCTCTCATTATTACCTTATGATTTCGGTTCAAACCCGGCGATTATTGTCATACAGTTACGGATTATCAGGCCTCTTGTTATTACCCTATCGTTCCGGTTCAAACTCGGACTATCAGGCCTCTTGTTATTACCCTATGGCTCCGATTCAAACCCGACGATTGTTGTCATACAGTTATGAATTATGAGGCCTCTTGTTATTACCCTATGGTTTCGGTTCAAGCCGAGAGATTATTATCGTATAGTTATGGATTATCTGGCCTCTTGTTATCATCCACTGGTTTTGGTTCGATTCTGGTTCTCATTATTGCTACTGTTATGGTTTTGGATTATGAAAGTCCTGGTTCGAGATCAGACAGTGTATATGGACATCCCGAGTTTTCTATGGGCCCCTCTGTCCGTGAGCCACAGTGCCGAGGAGAATGGTAGTCGTAGGTCCCTCCTTTGCAAGCTGTTGAGTTGGAGGAGGTGTATACACTTGTGTTATATATGGTACTTGGTTTCTCTGGCTTCACTTGGTTCATTTCATGGTTTTCATTCGTTTGCATGCATCGCCTATCACCAGTATAACTATTTGGCACTTGTATCTATCAGTCTTATGGGGGGCTGCATAGGTATAGGTTATGATTGTTGTTTGCTGAGTGGTTAATTGTACCTTCTCCGGGCTTATGGGGGCATCGGTTTAGGTTATTGTTTGCCCGGGCTAGCGGTTATATTATTACTTGGATATTATCGTACAGTTCATGGCAGGCTAGTTATGGACTGGTATTTGAGGTTACTGGTACGTTTCTGATCCTTAACCCCTTTTTATGGTAAGCTCTATTGTTATTAAGCCATTTTACGATTATGCGTATTTCGATTACAAACCCGGTTTATATATATATGCTAGAGTTAGCTCCCCAGTTGGTTATGATCGTCGAGAGGTTAGGCCAGTTTCCCTTTGGTTAGCATTTTTTCGGTTTAGAGATTCTTATGATATATGTCCGGCTTCCTTCGTATATTATTATTATATATATATATATATACCTTTTCTCCATACTACTATTATGTATCTCTCGTATATCTCTTCCTTCATACCTCGATTATATATAGTATATCTCTTTCTTCATTATGTTATCATACGTGACTAGCTACTTACTGGCATAGCTCCGTCCTGGATTACTTGTAGGGTATGACAGTATTTCCTTACTTTTCCTTTAAGTATTATTATGTCTCATTTCTTAGACAGTCGTCTCTGATGTTTATTCCTGCTTTACATGCTATTATTACTTACATTGTCTTTAGAGCTCAGTCGGCTGATGCCTACTGAGTACCTCGTGTTGGTACTAATGCTACGCTTCTGCACCCTGCAGATCATAGTACGAGTTCTCGCCGCTGACGTGTGCATCGTGCGGAGCTGCCATGGATCGGAGATTCAGGGTGAGATCCTGAAGTTCGGAGTTGTTGTTGCTCTCCCTCTTATTGTTAGAATGATATCTACTTTTGTATTTCAGAGATGGCTTTGTATATATGTACTCTGTATCTTACTTTATACTCTTGATTGATAGTGGCTTTTGTACTAACCTCACCAGGTTTTGGGGAAACTGTTTACTTCCTTCTTGTTTTCCTTTCATCTTATTAGTCTTGACTTCCGCTTTTCGTATTAGTCCGCTACTATCTGTTCCGAACTATGGTTGACTTATCTATTGGTGGATTATGGTAGGTGCCATGATGACTTGAGAAATCGGGTCGTGACAGTTTGCTAACGTAAACAAAAAATGCTAAATGCAAAAAATAATGGCTGAATATATTTTTAGCCTCTATTTATAGTATGGTGTTTGAAAAATGTACAGATTACATAGAGGAAGGGGGAAAAAGCACTCATTTACTAATTATTTAAAGCATTCATTGTTAATGTACATTCCTGCATAGTGGTGGAGAAATAAAAACCTCATTTACAAGTTATTGAAGAGCGCCTTTTATATAATTTCAAAGTAACGCTTCAGTTTCATGTACGTGTCTAACTCTTGCAAAGAAATATCTAATGAATGAAGCTTTTTAAAATCCAATTAGGTAGTAAATTATGTAGAAAAATGTAGGAAAATTGCCAAAAAAGGAGAAAAAAGAAATATGCAAATAGAGGCCATTGAAATGTGTCACATCACCTCTTCTACATTTTCCTTTATTATTATATATTGATTTATGGAATTGAAGATGAAGTTGTGTATGGTGATACTTTTGCAAAGAATATTTAGAATAACATTCATTCTTGAATGCAACTTCAAAAGTGAAAAGGTGAAAAACAGGTTATAAAATATTTTCAAATTTGAAATACAATTTCAAATTGAATTTGAAATTTTTATAACCAAATAATAATTTTCAATTAAAATAAATAAATAATTTTGGAAAAATAAACAATTTTAATGGCCAAACGAACCTTAATAACAGGTAAAAATGGCTATTTACGTGTGTCATCCATTGTAATCTCTTGTAGTTTTTCTTCCATTTATGTTATATTTGTTGTCTTGTACTTCAATTATCATATTATATTGTTGTAGTTAATGTTTTGTTACTATCCTTGTGATTGTTTGCTGATTCTTGTACTTCTGCTACTTCATTCCCTAGATTTCTTTGGACTATCTTTTCCACATGAGTCGAAGTCTCTCAACCTCTAAGGTGAGTAAGGACTGTGTACATTCTATCCTCCTCGTACCTGACTTAGGACTATACTGGGTATGTTGGTGTTGCTGTCGGGTAAGCTACATAAATAGCCCCATAGTGGGTGGCTATGCTTTTTTATCCCCCATAACAAAAGTCCTACAAAACTAGCCTTCCTTTTTTTTTTATTTTTTTATGTATGAAACAAATACATATTTGTCCCTCTATATATCAAATATTTTCAAACAACTCTCTATGCTCATTTATCTTTCAACTTCAATTTTTTTTCTCTTTTTTATTTTACTTTGATTTTTTATTTTTATTTTCTCTTTTTTAAAAAAATTTTTGCTCAACCTTTACTTTTTTTCTTTTTTCCTTTCAACTTCTATTTTTTATTCTCTTTTTAATTTTTCTTTGATTTTTATTTTTTCTTTTCTCCTTTTTTCTCAACTTTTATTTTTTATTTTATCTTTTTTTCTTTATTTTTTTTAGTTTTTCACAACCTTTCTTTTTTTTTTCTTTTTCTTTTCCTTTTCTTCTCTCAACTTCTATTTTTTTTTTCTTTTTCTCTTTTTCATTTTTTTTTTAAAAATTTTATCAACCTTTATTTTTCTTTTGTTTTTTATTTTTTCTTTATTTTTTTATTTTTCCGTAACTTTTATTTTTTTTCTTTTCTTTTCTTCGATTCCTTCCAAACAACAAGTCACGCCCCATAGGCAAGAGTTGACACTACCACATTTTGTCTTGATTTATGAGATGTTCTATTACTCTTGCCTTAGAGGCAAGACTTAACCTAAGGACATTCAAACAACAAGTTACGTCACATGGGCAAGAGTTGACACTACCACATTATGTTTTGACTTATAAAATGTTCTATAACTCTTGCCTTAGAGGCAAGACTTAGCCCAATGACTTTCAAACAACAAGTTATGCCTCATGGGTAAGAGTTAGCAGTACCACTTTGTGTCTTGATTTATGAGATGCTCTATAACTCTTGCCTTAGAGGCAAGACTTGGACCAAAAACTTTCAAACAACAAGTTACGCCCCATGGGCAAGAGTCGACACTACCAAATTATATTTTTATTGATGAGATGTTCTATAACTCTTGCCTTAGAGGCAAGACTTAGCCCAAGAACTTTCAAATAATAAGTTATGCCCCATGGGCAAGAAGTTGACACTACCACATTAAGTCTTAATTTATGAGATGCTCTATAACTTTGCCTTAGAGGCAAGACTCAACCCAATGACTTTCAAACAAGAAGTTATGCCCCATGGACAAGAGTTGACACTACCACGCTGTGTCTTGATTTATGAAATGCTCTATAACTCTTGTCTTAGAGACAAGACTTAGCCCAAGGACTTTCAAACAGCAAGTTACGCCCCATGGGCAAGAGTTGTCACTACCACATTATGTTTTGACTTATGAAATGCTCTATAACTCTTTCCTTAAAGGACAGACTTAGCTCAATGACTTTCAAACAACAAGTTATGCCCTATGAGCAAGAGTTGAAACTACCACATTGTGTCTTGATTTATGAGATGCTCTATAACTCTTTCCTTAGAGGCAAGTCTTAGACCAAGGGCTTTGAAACAACAAGTTACGCCTCATGGGCAAGAGTTGACACTACCATATTGTATTTTTATTTATGAGGTGTTCTATAACTCTTGCTTAGAGGCAAGACTTAGCCCAAAGACTTTCAAACCACAAGTTATGCCGCATGGGCAAGAGTTGACACTAACACATTGAGTTTTGATTTATGAGATGCTCTATAACTTTTCCTTAGAGGCAAGACTTAGCCCAAGGACTTTCAAACAACAAGTTATGCCCCATGGGCAAGATTTGACACTACCACGTTGTGTCTTGATTTATGAGATGCTCTATAACTCTTGTCTTAGAGGCAAGACTTAGCCCAAAGACTTTCAAACAATAATTTACACCCCATGGGCAAGAGTTTACACTACTACATTTTGTCTTGATTTATGAGATGCTCTATAACTCTTGCCTTAGAGGCAAGACTTAACCGAAGGACTTTCAAATAGCAAGTTATGTCCTATGGGCAAGAGTTGACACTATCACATAGTGTCTTGATTTATGAGATGTTCTATAACTCTAGCGTTAGAGGCAAGACTTAGTCCAAGGATTTTCAAACAACAATTTACGTCCCATGGGCAAGAGTTGAAACTACCACATTGTGTCTTGATTTATTAGATGTTCTATAACTCTTCTCTTAGAGGCAAGACTTAGCCAAAGACTTTCAAAAAACAAGTTATACGCCTCCATAGGCAAAAGTTAGTACTGCCACATTGTGTCTTTGATTTATGGGATGCTCTATAGGTCTTGCCTCTAAAACTAGACTTAACCCAAGAATCTCCCAAAAAAATAAATTACTCCACATGGGCAAGAGTTAACACTATTTCATTATGTCTTAATTTATGATATACTTTATAACTCTTGCCCTAGTGGCAAGACATAGTTCAATGATTTACAAACAACAAGTTAATGTTCTATAACTCTTTCCTTAAAGGCAAGACTTATCCCAAAGGATTTCCAAACGACAAGTCACACACGTAAGTTTACTTTGACATCAAAGAAAGAAGATCTTTTTTGCGGATTATCCAACTTTCTGTTCATTAGCAAAATATAATTGAAACTGAGAAAAAATAAAAAAGAGAGGGAAAAAAATAAAGATTGAGAAAAAAGAAAAAAAAGAGAAGAAAAAAATAAAGGTTAAGAAAATAGAAAAAAGAGAAAAATAAAAAAAAAATAAAAAAATAAAAATTGAGAAAAAAAATGAGAAGAAAAAATAAAATAAAAATAAAATTTGAGAAAAATTAAAAAAAATGAGAAAAGAAAAACACAAAAAATAAAAAAATAAAGGTTGAGACAATGAATTAAAAAAGAGAAATGAAAAGTAAATAATGTTTGAGAAATAAAAGAAAAATAAAAGAAGAAAAAATAAAAAATAAAGGTTGAGACAAATGAATTAAAACAAGAAAAAAAGAGAAAAGAAAAAAGAAAAATCAAGTAACAGTAAAAAAAAAAAAAAAAAAGAAGAAAAAAAAAGTTGAGAGACAAATGAGTATGGAAAAAATAAAAATATTTGAAGGGTAGAAGAGTAAAAATGTACTTGTTATATATATAAAAATAAAAAAAGGGTAATATTTAAAGATTTTTATTATGAGGGGACAAAAATATAAAGTCTGCCACTATTAGGACATTGCATGTAATTTCCTGGTTGCTGTCCTTGTAGGCTCTACTTGGGCCTGGTGATCTGATCCAGATTTGAGAATAACCCGAGGCCCATTACACTGCTCCATTTCAAACTACCAGCTAAAACCGGCTAACTCCGCTACCAGGTCCCCAATCCTCTTCCCAATCTCTGACCGGATTCTGCAATCGCCGTTTCCTAATCCGCGTAAAATGTTCCGACACGGTTCACGATTCCTTTCTCGTGCCTCCACAATGAGGTGGCGCCGCCCATTTTCTACCGACCTGCCCGCAGAAGCCGCTGCAGATTCGAACTTCGTGGAGGCATGGAGGAAAGCAATTCCCAACGTTGAACCACCAAGTACTCCCTCTGCATTCATGGCTACAAGGCCAGCAACTCCATCATCCATTCCCTCTAAGCTCACTGTCAACTTTGTTCTTCCTTGCTCTTCTGAACTCTCCGGTAAAGAGGTATATATACTCATTTCCTTTTAAATTAGTTAGTATTCCAATGAATATACATGATTTATATGGCTGGTCTCTCCTAGTTTCCGATTTAGGTTTTTGATTTGCCTTTGCCTTGTTTATGTACCTCGAACATTTTTTATTTTTCGCTTTTTCTTATGAATATTTGGGATCATTTCATTTGTTTTGCTTGATTATTTGGACAATTATAATATTTCACAATATTCTTTTTCTATTTTCCATCTGATTTGGACAATAGTCGAGCTTTGTGTTAGTGTTAGCCTATTCATGTAGTCTTTGGCCTGGTGGTAGTCTAGAGGTCTGTCGTTTGGTGTCTATTGTTATCATCTGTTTTTTTTTATCTAAACAACAATGTTTAGCTGATCCCACCTTGTTGTTGATGTTATGGTTCCTTGCATATATGCTCCACACTGCCTCCCTATTAGTTGTCATGTTTTCTTCACTGCCCTTTTTTCTTTCCATCATTATTGTGATTTGCTTCACTTGGGCCGAGGGTATTTTGGAAACTACCTCTCTACCTCCAAGATGTAGAGGTAAGGTCTGCATACACTCTACTCTCCCCTCCCCAGACCCAACTTTGTGGGATTTCACTGGGTATGTTGTCGTTGTTGAAACGTGAGACTTCTGATGCATATTTGGAGCATTTACCTTTTTGGGGTTGAAGACATAATTATAGGTCAGAACTTACTTACATAACAAGAAAAAGATGCCTTATATTGATGAGCTTTGTTACAGATACAGTAATTACATAAACAACAATTGTAACATTTTTGAAGTATAATTTTCATGCTCCATGGTTGCTACATATATATTACATGTTTTTGCATGCTAAATTCAAGATATATGTTTCCTAACCTTTAGTGTGCTCGATATTGATGATGTTCTATCCATGATTTTATATATTTTTGAGTAATTGTTTTCTAGGCTGATGGCTGAGTTTCATTGTCATTCATGTCGCCAAATATAAAGTATTTTTCTTTCATAGTTTGTAAGTTATAGGACTTGTAATTCTTCAACTGCTACTTGAACATTTTTCCTACTATCACGTGTATAATATATAGGTCAAATTAATATCTTAATTTACATACTTATTCATACTTATGCACATAAAACAAAATAAAGAAATAAACATCCATATTGAAGATCATGTAGCTCATGGTTTAGAGGTGTCACACCAATTCAATTTTCCTTAGAAAATCTTCAAGTGGTTGGAATATGAAGATCCTTGAATTCATCTGAGGATACTTGGGATAGATAAGTTTTGCTTTCATTAGACAACTATGAATTAATTGTAACGTCACGTTTGGTGAATTGGCGGTGGCAGAAGTACAGGCCATAAAATTTTGCCGACTTACTGAAATATTCCAGCTAAGATAAATCACTAAAACATATGGGTGGGATCGAGATCTTATCAATTGAAGGCAAACAACTAAGGATCAGGGAGTCCATGCTTATACACAGAAGGAGCATGGAGTCAATGCTTATACACAGAACATACCTCCTTTTTTTCAAGCTGCACAGTTGTTCATTGAGTTGTTTTAGCAATATAATATTCTCCTCTTTTTTACTCTGTCCATTCTTTCACCAACAATAGCTTGCACATGGTGATTAAATTTAAAGAAGCTTGGGGTATGTATTCGGTTCTATATTCTTGTTGACTGCTTGTTTGGTGTCTCTATCAAACACATCTCACATCTAATTACACACCTTGTCGATCATGATTATTTAATGCCTTTAAAATTCAAGCTCATGGTATATTAATACTTGTCTGAAAGTGCATGCTAAGGTTGATCATGTGTTTCATGCTAAGGCTCGACATCCATAAATTTCTCTTTCTTTCCATTTGCTTTTTGTGTAAATAGGAAATTCCATGTTGTATAAGAAGAGGTTAGATTCCTAGGGTGCATAGCAATGCATGCTTGCAATCATTGTATTTTATGAAAACCATCTTAGTATACATCATCCCAAAAAAGGAAAGAAAGAAAAGCAGCTATAAAGCAAAATGTTACCTTCTCAAAAAAAAAAAAAGAAGCTAAAGCAAGAAGGATAAAGGTTGTTGGCAACATTTACTTTGGATAAAATAACTGAGTATCTACATTTTCATTTGTATAATTTGGATTTGCCTTTTTGTGCTTTCGATTCTTGGCGTATTTAGCATTCTACAAATTTGGTGACTTATTCTACTTATTGTTATGCTACAAAGAATCACCGAATCAACCTCTAACTGTTAAGTTCATTCGTGATTTAAGAGGAGCTTCTCTACGGCATCTCTTTCGTAGCTCTTGTGACTTGTATTGAACTCCACAACAGTCCATCAGCTCGGAAATTCGGTGCCATGATTTACTTCCTTCATTTTAATTAGGCAGCTTTTGCTAGGGTGTTCATTTTCACAGATTATTAGTTAACATATTGGAGGCTCTGACTGTAGTACCCATTAATTTTTAGATTACATACTGGAACCAACCTGAATCAGAGTAAAATTTGTGGTTCAATGGCTCAACATATGTCGAGTGATGTGAGAAGCCTTGTGTCAGATATAATGTATGTTTATGTGCCTACAGACACATTATCTGCAAAATTATGAGTTTGAGCTTTGGCAATTCAACCTTTTTGCATTATATTCCAGGTTGACATGGTTATAATCCCTGCAACTACGGGACAGATGGGTGTTTTGCCTGGGCATGTGGCAACAATTGCTGAGCTAAAGCCTGGTGTCTTATCAGTTCATGAAGGCAATGACGTCTCGAAGTACTTCGTGAGTGGTGGGTTTGCATTTGTTCATGCAAATTCTTTTGCAGATATAATTGCTGTTGAAGCTGTACCACTTGACCGTATCGACCCCAATTTGGTTCAAAAGGGCCTGACTGACTTTACACAGAAGCTAAGCACTGCATCAACTGATGTAGAGAAAGCTGAAGCCCAGATTGGCGTTGATGTACATAGTGCGCTTAATGCTGCACTTACTGGTTAAACAGGGGGAGGATTATGTTTGTCCTTGTTCAGCATACTTTCTCCTTCTTTGTGCCTGCTTGATTGTACTCGCCGCCCTTTTATATAAGCTGCTTTCCAACAATTTTTCCTGGAAGAGGTATGGTGCTACCTGTTTTAAGCCCTGCATCACTGAATAAACATGACGGAGACAAGATTTCCTTTCATATATGTGGTTAGTTGCCGCGTTGGCTGTACTTCCAAACTGCATTTTTGAGAAATAGATTTATTTAAAGAAATTGTTCATTGCTCGTTTCAGCTTGGGATGCCTTTTTTGCTTTGCTACCCAGTTGTCTTGCTATCATATTGTGTTAATTCATCTTTGCGTAGATGAAAAATGGCTACTTCCTCACAGATTGAAGACCTTAATACCTTTGAAAGATCCTTCTGAAACATAATATTTTACTACCTAATACATGTCCAAGCGCAAGAAATGTTCTCTCTTTATCTATCCGAATGTCAGTTTGGTCATCCATGGGCCTTTTGCCAAGTATTAAGAGAAGTTATTTTGCTTGCTCAAAACAACCAGTCTTCGGACCTATATTACACTTCCATAATCACCAATTTCGAAATACTCTTCCAACTTCCAACATAACTGATTCATGAGGCTTGAATTAGATAAGATCTTCATCTACCATCGACTCAGATATCCTTGGGCAGTGATTTCTCTCATAAATGAGTTTCAGGCACATAGTATTCCAACACTGAATATGGCAGACAGTGACCAATAAACCAGGTCATCCCATGTATATGGGATAAAATAAACACTAGGGAAGGTTTCCTTTATTTCATCTGCGACTAAACTTGAATGACACGACAAAACTATTATATTTGGAAAAATCTTACTAGAAAGAATGGACAAGAAATTAAAATGTTCCTGAATCCTGCAGATGTAGTTTAATTTTCCATACCTTTGATATTACTCAGATGGTCCCGTTCATATTCAAGGCAGATCACTCAATCGGTGGACAATTATTGATTTATCTGTTTCAATTTATGTGGTACACTTTCCTCTTTAGTCGTCTAAAAAAGAATGTCATTTTTTATAATTAGAAATAACTTAACTTTAAATTTCTTTGTTATCCATGAAATGATTTATAGCTCCACAAATGTCTAATAGTATTTGTTTTAGACCACAAATTTAAAAGTTTTTTTGTTTTAGATCACAAACTTCAAAAACCTTTTTTTCTTAAATTTTACGTTCAGTCAAACAATGCCACATAAATTGAGTTGGAGAGAGTAATAATCTTCAAGAATAGCTTCTTTAAGCTAACCTCCATATCGTCTCATTTAGAAGCCTCCTTTATAAGTGACCGCTCATTTAGAATCCTTAGCTGGTGATCAGAACTTTTTTATGTAAACCCAAACTATCTCAATTTTGGCGAAGTTCTCTCTACACACACATTAGGGCAATTTAATCTCGGAATAAAATTTGGAATTAACTTTATTCTATGTTTGATTTGAGATATTAGCTAATTCCTAAATTGTTTTATCCTTGCTTATACCATCTTCATACCAAACGAGCCGCACCTGTTTCAAGTCCAGCATAAACGAATCAACCTGGGACAAGCTTTCTTTACATGTGATGCAACGAGGAAAAGGAAAAAAATACGCTGGCCAAAACATGACTTTGATCCAATGTGAAACAATTCAACGTGACAAAAAGGGTATACTGGGTGAAGTCTTGATTGGTAGGATGCCCTTCGTCCCATATAGCAACTCTGAAGTAATGAGGGACCTATTTTACTTGACCAATTTTCTTTGTTTTTCTAATCATAGACCAATTTAGATCGGTTCTTCTATCATTCTGATATTAGAGCATCAAAGTGCAATAGATTTTTTTATTCATGTCCTTCTACATTGTTGTTCCACAACTTGATTTAGCCATTAACTGCTTAAGAACATAAACAATATTGTCATCCGACTTTAGAACATCACTTGACTCTCTTGCAAAGTACACATAATAAGACATCTCATATTCTCAACGAAGACATCTAGAGCTCTCACTGACAAAGAAGGATAGCAGGATAGAACATAGTCTCTCTTTAACAAAAATCATTCTGCTTCAAATATGTACTCTCAGCGTACATGTTTTTCCCTTCAGTGCCTCCTAGATTTGCCTCTTCCTCCTTTCTGTCTTCTCGCTAAGCAGCTCAAGCTGTTGCTGCTTTAAGCCTAGAACTGACTGCTTCCCATGACACGAGCTTATCCATAAAGATAGATATATAGTCAGGTCGCCGATTCTACAAACAAAAGATCGTAGTGCTACTGTTAAGAGAGTTCAAAAACATGTCTTGAGGGAATATAAAACGTCAAATCAAATATTAAAGTAGGTTCATCAGCTAGGCTCACCTGAAAGTCCAGATAATAGGCATGCTGCAGTATCAAACACAAAAGTAAAAGAATAAGACGCAGCTTCTTAAGTCATTTCAACAGGGAAAAAACAACAACAAATTCAGGCAGATTTATGACGAGTGGTGTGTTCTGCTTACCTCCCAAACGTCTATGGTGAGCAGTGGCTGCAACCAAAACCACAGTAGTGAGATTTCAACCATAATATAACTACTAGGCTATGTAAGATGGAATCCCATGAACAAAAGAAATAGAGAAGCATGCGTTTTACTCACTGTGTAACCCAAAACAAGAGGATTTTCAGCATTAGGAGTTTTCACCAGAGCAAGCTTTCTGTCTTCGGGTTTGTCTACGAAGTAACAAATGAATCACTTTTCAGCTACTTGGCTCAATTATAACAAAAGGGATGAACAGAGACATAGATATATGCAGATAAAAGGCAAAGAATTTCTCACATGCAAGCCAGGCCCAACCAGAGCCAAACTGTGTTGCTGCAGCTGCCTTAAATTCTTTAACAAATGTATCATAGGAACCAAAGTCTCTCTTGATTAGTTCTAATAATTCACCAGATGGGTCTCCTCCTCCGTTGGGCTTCATAGATTCCCAGAAGAACTGATGATTCCAGGCCTGTAATGCGAAAGAAGATATAAAAAGTCTCGGCATTACATGGAAAAAATAGCTAAAAGTGCATAAACCATTGAACCACCAGACTGATTTGTTACAATTAATGCTTTACTCAGATAACTTAAAAACTTGTAGTACAAACAAATACAGCAATCAACTATTAAGTTTCCGTAAGAAACTTGGATAATTTAGAGATGAAATATAATAATCATTGTAAAGAATCAAATTTTATGGTCATCCCAGACAGATCAGATGTTCATTGATAAGAGACTTGATTGTATGTAACCAGACTCTCTTTCCTGAGCAAGTGAACCACTTGGGAAGCCTCTCACGCAGTTAAAAGAGAAAGGAGGAGGAGGGGCAGGCAGTGGCGAAGACACAATTTTGCTAAGGGTGTTCAAGATTTAATATATATGTATAAAAAGAGGTAATTTTTGTAAAATTTTCTAAGTACGCAAATCCGACGAAAGGTGTTCAAATGATTACACCCTTCAATCTATGTGGCTCCGCCACTGACCGTAAGAGATACTTGTTACTTTACCTGAGCAGCATTGTTGAATGCTGGAAGGGGAGAACCTTTGCTATAGGTAATGAGTATTATGTCTTCTAGTGTCTTTCCATCTAGTTCTGTTCCGTCTATTTGCTTGTTTAAGTTGTCGACATACGCCCTGTGATGCTTCCCCCAGTGGAATTCAAATGTTCTACTACTCATATGAGGTTCCAAAGCATCCTATGTCATATTCAGAGGTCAAATGTATAAGTACATGAGAAGAAACATTGAGATTAACAGAGGAACTGGTAGAAGAGGAAGGAAGTGGGGGAGTTTACATTATGAATAAATTGCAAAATTTGAAATCTTTTTACAAATTATTATTTATCAGCGATGACATGATTGTTTCAAGCCAAAAAATTAGTTGAACAAGGAAAACAGGCATATATGTCTGGAAGTACTCTTCTTTCCTTGTTTGATAAACTGTTCCAAAGAGTGAAATATGAATCCTAAGAAGCCTAATATGCATATCTCGGTCAAATATATCAAATGAATCAAGCTTTGAGAATAACATTGGTTGAAATGACTTCCTGAAATATTTACTAGAAGCAATAGCCAATAAGTGATATAAATAGTATCCATCTTAGTCCTTAAGGAAAATTATGGTAGGCAATGGAACTTGTTCACACTTCCAATACTAATACTGAAAACATTTGATAAAGAAAGTTCCATGCTGGAGAGGCCAACCTGCCCAAAATAATAATAAACTGGCATCAGTTAGGCCACAACCAAAATCATCTTTCCTTTCAGGGATCTTAAATCCGAAAAGTTGATATCTAGTATCATCTAAATGGTGGGGCAGGGATAGTCAAACATTTTACATCATTAAAAGGTTATCTACTCCTAATTCCTGAATCTTAACAAAAATTAGCAATTTTGGAAACGAATCTTCCAACAAAAAGACAGTCATTATGTTTCTACAAAATATGTTATAGGGACTTCGCCTATGCCATACAGGATTCAGCATTCAGCAGAACCAAATAGTTTTGGCTCAAATTCTGTATTTAATATTTAAAAGACCACTTAATATGTACAAAAGCTACATATTTAGAATCCAGAACCCATAAACTTCTTTGTGTCTGATTCAGTGTTCTCAAAGGTGCAGTTAAAGTGCGTTCAAGCACTGAAGGCTGAAGAGAGGCTCAAAACGTGTTGAGCACTTCGCTTTGCTTAACATGCACTTGGTCTTCATCAAGGCTCTGAGACATATTTTTCCTTCCCAGTGAGCCTCTCCTCTCCTCCTCTCCTGGAGTGGCACACTAAACAATTGATATTTCACTTTATTGTAATTTTTTTTTTCAAATTCTTTGTCCATTTATTTTTCGTTCATGCTTTATAATTATTAGTCTTGTATTAAACATATATATTTGGATTTTTCGCTATTCGTGTCTTTGTTTCATTAAAGCCCACACTTTTTTTGCATTTTGCACTTAAAAGCCCCCAATGGACCTTAGAGCTTTTTTGTGTTTTTCGCTTTTGATAACACTGGTCTGATTGAGGTTAGCTATATAAATCTCGTATATCCAATCTGGTGGAGTAATTTCATTCCAACACCCAAACAAATGGGAATATATAAACTCAAAAAAGGAGCTATCTGAAAGAGGATGATTTTCAAAGCGTACCATGGGATAAGGAGGAGGCTGGAGTTCAAATTTAGCTGTTATTGTACCCGAACCAGCTTTCCTTGCAAACTGCTTCTGCCACCAAAAATATTAGGGATCAAACCCACTCATTTTGCTGCTAATTTCACAAACAACCTTATACTTCCTCTATACAAATTTATGTGGCGCTTTTCGCCTCTCGAGAGTCGAACAATTTAAGTTTGACGTGAATTTGAGCATGAAATCTTCACGTTTTTTAAATAAAATTTATATATTTAAAAACTACATAAAAAGTTGTATAAGTCATAATAATTAACAATTCAATTCAAAATATTTAAAACATACATAAAAAAAAATTATGTTCAAAGATAAACTTGTTTGAATTTTGAAATCCAAAAAGATGCTACATTAATTGGGATGGGAAGTAATTACTAATTACTAAATACATCAGAAATACCTTTTGGGTTCTCAATTGTACGCTCTGATGATGAGATGACCCATGAAATCCTGCATCAAAACTAACTAGTCATGTTTTTTCAAAGGTGTATGACATAGATAAATTATTAAGGATTAAAGAGAAATGTGGAAATGGAACCATGACGAGGAAGAAAAGCAGATGTAAGTGACAGGGAGTTAGTAGCCGCCATTATCAGTTCTAACTTCTGTTTGCTCAAAAGTTGGAGAAATAAGCAAAATGATGGACTTCTCTAGGGACTAGTATAGATTGCCTTTGGCAGCTTTTGTTGATGTAGTTTTTGGCTATTTTCAACGTGGCGACATAGTGAGGTGAGTGTGCTATTTTATTATGGTACTACAAATAAACTGTAGTACACGCTCTATTCTATGTAGTACACTTCAACCAACCCTATAAAAATAATTCATTGTGTGAGAATATTGTATTAATGATATTAAATATTTTATTCACTATCTAATAATAATGTAAGAAATATTTTTTAAAAAACAAATGGTGATTTCTTGGTCATTGAATTGTCTCTAGAACTAATTACCAATATCAGCATCAAAGAAGTAAAAAAAAGGTTTAAATCCTTTAAATGGTGGTCAAGCGGTCACAAACGAATATAGTTATGTGATGATTTGCTATAAGGCCAATTTACACAACAAAGTATAGAATAAAATTTTCTGTAAATTCTTTCTTTACACAACAAAGTATAGAATAAAATTTTCTGTAAATTCTTTCTTATTATGGTCAAGATCTGTTAATTTTCAATACCATTAAACGTGAATGGCTTGTTGCCAAAAAACACAACAACAACGTGAAGGGCTATGTTTTTCCTTCTTAAAATTATATAAGTGAAATAGAATTAGTTTCTTTTGTGGACAGGTGTTCTTAACAAATGTATGCTTTTCAGGTAGTGAAGAGACACAAGCTATGGTCCCTGGATAAACTTTTAAGCTTGTGGCCTGCACGATCTCACTGCACACGACAGGAATAACACTGAAAATGACGACATTCGGAGAATCATGTTTGATACTATTACTCCCCCCTACCCTTTTTACTCTCCGTTTTGTTTCACCTGACCCATATTAACTTGATACTTTTTTAAAAATATACTTTCTTCATTTCGTTTTAGTTTGTCTTTTTTCTAAAAGTATTTATTTTAATTTAACTATCTCATTTATGAAATCAAGAATATTTTATTATATTCTTTCAATATTATCTCTATCATTAAATGACTACACAAAGTGTATATACTCAAATTTATATTTTCAAAGTATAATTAATAAGACTAATTTGGTTAAATAAACCCCTAATAAATATTTTCTTAAGAGTAGTGACAAGTCAATAAGGGCCAACTATTTTAAAACGGAGGGAGTGTTAACTATGAGTCTATTTTACTAAATTAATCTTATTAATAGGGGTAGTATTGAAAGAAAATAATAAACTTTTCTTGATTTCTTAATTTCATAAATTGAAACAATTATATTTAGTAAATAAGACAAGTAAAATGAAACAGAGGAGTACTTGTCGCAATTTTCTTTCTTAGAGTCAAGTGATATGAACTTTGACTAATATTTTAAGATGTAACTTTTTCATCATATTGATATGAAAAAAATTGCAACCTATATTACCTTTCATATAGTTTTTGGATATCTAAATTTTAACTTTAAAATATTAAATTAATCTAATCTAATTTAAAATTAATTAAATTAACTGTCGAAAAATGAAACATGAAAACTAGCTTGAAATGAAGGGAGTATGTCACGATCCAAAAGTTGAGGACATGATGACAACTACCGAAACCCACCCTTGATAGGTAAGCCAATTACCCCAAAAGGAAAGGAAATTCGAAATGTAAACTAAACAAAATAAACTCTGAGTAGGCCGGAAATCAGCTCTGAACTCTAGAGCACACTAGTACCTCGAAGTATCAACTCTGAGTAGCACAAATCAACTGTTGTGTCTCATACTCGAGCTAGGATCTGCACCGAAAGGGCATAGTAGGGGTGAGTATGGTTCACTTGTACTCAGTAGGTATCATAGGCCGACTGAGCAAAATAGAAAATAATACAAGTAAAAGATACTATGAGCATGTCACCTGCAAACAGAAAAGTTTCCAAACGGTAGCTCACACAGTCTCCACTAATAGTTCTGTAATATAGGATCGATACAGGAACAACTAAACATGAATATATGTATGGAAACTAAGTACACATCAAGGGTACATAAAAGAAAATACATAAAATGCACATGCATTGTAATGCAATGCTAATGAGATCATGATGAATGATTGAAAGTCATCGCATAACTTTCTGTATACACCTACCAAGCCTCAGTGCTCCCAAGATAGGACCCATGGTGGATTCGTAACTCGTATACTACCTCAAATCTCAACTCACCTCTCCGGCTAGTATTCACGGATCAAGGGTTTTATAAAGTGTCACATTCACCTCTCTGGCTATTGTTTACGGATCAAGGATTTTTCATAAAAATGTCTCATTTCTTTTGAATCAGTATTTCTCAATGGTACCAATGCCTCATGAAATATGTATGTATGAAATGAAGATGTAATGCTCACAACCAATCAGTATGAAGATAATAATTCATTTAATACATGTTTAAGTAAGCTCAGAATCAACTCAATTTGTCAACGATTCATGATATCAGTTCTCAGAATGGTACCACCAAAATAAATAGTCATATAAGACATCAATAATATCAATCCAACCCCTTACTTAGGTATTTCTATCATGATAGATATAATAATACTCAAATAAGGTATATGATGTCAAATAAAGCCCCCGCAGAGGCAACACACAATATATGATATCTCAAGTTAACAACAATAAGCATATAAGCCCCCACACGGGCACACAACATTAATAAAAATCTTGAAATAATACTCCCATTTCTAATTTCCCCAACACATAACATGTTTTTCTCATTTATTAACTACCCAGCCCAGTCTGAAGAAAGTTAAATCATAACCTACCTCGTGGTGACGAAAATCTGAGCCTAGAACCTTTAATACGGAGCCTTTCCTTTTGACCGGTCTCGGAATGAGCTAAAACATTCAAATATAGAATCTACGCGTTAAAAGAAAGCTATCGATACCCATATCGACTATATTTAAGACGGGTCCAAAACTAGTTCAAAAATGAGTTCAAAAATGAAATGGGTAAAATCAGAATTTTATTTTAGAAACATGTTCCCCACAATTATAGAAGTCTACAGTTGAAAGCCCACGTGAAAACGAGTTAAAAATGAGGATTAAATCAAAGAAAAACTATTTTAAGAGTTTGCCGGCAAAAACCCCCAAAACCCATTTTGAAATCAAAGTTAAAGAGTGTTTTTGATGATATAATCAATGGAAACAAGAGTTTGGAGCTTACCTAATCACAAATGGTGGAGAAAACCATCAAAATCGCCTCTTCCCGAAGCTTCAAGGTCCAAAAATGGTGAAAAATCACAAAAATGGACTATTTATACTGTTCTGTGAACGGTACCTCGCGAATGTGGCTAACCTGTCGCTTTTGCGAGAGTCAATGCTAGGGCTGTTCAAAATCAAATCGTAATCGATAACCCAACCATAAAATTAGTTTATTGGCTTATTAGTAATGTATTATCAGATTAACGGTTGAAGAACAAATTAAAATTTAATAGTTAATGGCTTATTGGTGCGGGGGAGAATTACTCAATTTTCTTATCGGGTAAACCATTAATCCGTTAAGAATTATCATATTTATATTTTACCCTAGATATATCAAGTATCTTTTGTAAATCCAAAACCTAAAACTCCATTTATTATTCTATTCACCTCTTAGCTTAGAAAATAACACGCCACTTCTTGTGACATCTAACCATAAAACGTAGTTAGTCTCCCTAAAACATAAATAAAATCTGAAATTAATTCTTAAATTAAAACACAAATTATTTGATAACACGAAGGACTGCAACAAAAATGAAACAACCCCAATGTATCCTTCACAAAGTTTGATATAAAACAGAAAAAATTCAAATCATATTAAACTTTTGATTTTTCTATCGACCCAGTAATTAAAAATGTTTCTACATACATTTTAGGTCTAGAAGAAAATTCTCATTTGATACTATGTTTTAAACTATTAAAAAACTATACGAACAAAACTCAACAAGCCTAAAAGATTGATAAATAGATGAATCATAATATACAAACAACTTAGTCGGTGAAGAAATGGAGGACCTATCAATAAGTGCTCGATATTTCATTGTCTCTTAGATTTATCCATTACACCGCCCGTTAACTGTCTTTTAATTGCTAATCTGATACCGAATCAACCGTTATCTTATCGGTTAGCTAGCGGATTAGTACATTTAAAAGTCGATAGCCAATAAGTCGAACCGTTAAACATAACTATCCAACCGATCTTCCCGATAAGCAGCCCTAGTCAACACTGATCTGGACAAATAATTGGACATCGCGTTCTCGGCCAAGGCTTCCCATTCACGAAGGCCGATAAATCGGACCTTCGCATTCGCAACAGCCCTGTCGCATTTGCGATGAAGGAAATAAACCGACCCGGACGATAACTCTTTATTATCGCGGCCACCACCCTCCCGATTGTGATTAAGGAACAGTTCCTTCTCTACGTTCAGGCCAGTGGTTCACGTTCGCGAAGAAGGTTCCATGCACGAGATATCAGCTGTGCACCAATTGAATTTGCATGTTAAAATGTCTCTTAACAGACCCTCGGGATTCATTCGGGACCCTACAGAAACAAACCATATATGCTACTAGGCTATTTTTGATGTTTTAGACTTAATGGAAACATCAGATTTTCTAAAAGAGATCATTTTCAATAAATTATCCCTCAAAACCCCTAAAAGCTTAATTTAACTAGTTTTCAAAATAAGGGTCAAAATGTAAAATAAAGGTTCTGAACCCGAACCAATCCCTCTACTAACCCAAAATCGTCGTTCTGGATCTAATGAAACTGACTAAATTGCCATCTGGTGCTCGAATCACGAAATGTTGACCAAAGCCAAACTAATGGCTTTTAAAGCCTCTAAAAGTCTCCAACTCCCCCAAATCATTCCTGAATGCATCAAGGACTGTGTCAACCATTCCCACACCTCATAATCAGCATGTAACAACTACAAGGAAGTGAGAAATGGTCAAAATCCATAAAAAAGAAAATTTCACATAATAGGTTGTTACATTATCCACTACTAAAACACTAGTTCATCCTCGAACTAAAAGAAAATAAGGTACTTAGAGCGGTGAAAAGCTAGGGGTATCCTCAGCAGGGCGATGTCTCTATTGGACCTTCACTGACTCAATACTCTTAGACCTCAACTTCCTAGTCTGCCTGTCTAGGATAGCAATAGGTTCCTCCTTAAAAGGACAAATCGGGGTCTAACACAATGGAATTCCATCAAATCACATGGACATAATTAGGATAGTACTTCTTCAACATGGAGCCATGAAAAACAGGATGAATAATCGATAGATGTGGAGGCAAAGCTAGCCTATACACCACATCACCATACTTCTCAAGGATCTCTAAAGGGTCAATGAACCTCGAACTGAGCTTCCCTTTCTTCCCGAATATCATCACACTTTTCATGGGTGAAACTTTTAACAGAACTCATTCTCCAATCGTATATGATACATCATGGGCTTGATGGTCGGCATAACTCTTCTGCCTGCTCTGGGAAGATAATAGCCTCTGTTGAACCAGTCTCACATAATCCATCGAATCCCTCAATAAATCTGTACCCTAAGGTCTCACCTCAAATGAGTCGAACCATCCTACGGGGGATCTACACCGCCACCCATAGAAAGCCTCAAAATCTGCCATTTGAATGTTGGAATGATAACTGTTGTTGTAGGTAAACTTTTCTAGGGGTAAGTACTGGTCCCAATGACCTCCAAAGTCCATGACACATGCTCGTAGCATGTCCTCTAGTGCCTGAATAGTTCTCTCGGACTGACCATCCATTTGAGTGTGAAAAATTGTGCTCAAATCAAGTTGAGTACCCAAATCACTCTGAATAGTACTCCAAAAACCTGAGGTAAACACCGTACCTCTCTCGGATACAATGGAAATAGGGACACCATGCAATCGAATAATCTCCCTAATGTAGATCTTGGCCAACTTCTCTACATTATAACTCATCCTCACAGGAATGAAATGCGCTGATTTGGTCAACTGATCCACAATCACCTAAACAGAGTCAAACTTCCCTAAAGTCGGGGTTAGACCAGCTATGAAATCCATGGTGATCCACTCCCACTTCTACTCAAAAATGGGCATCCACTGCACCGTACCACCCGATCGCTGATGCTCATACTTCACCTGCTAGTAATTTAAATACTTAACCACTAACTCCACAATATCTTTCTTCATACCACCCCACCAATAATGTTGCTTCAAATTATGATAGATTTTGTCCGCCCCTAGATGAATGAAATATCTAGAACAATGAGCTTCCTCCAAGATCAATCTCACCCATCCACCAACTCTCGGCACATAAACTCAACCACTAATCTTTAAAACACCATCTGAATCAAGAGATGCCGCCTTGGCCTCCCCACTTTACACCTTATCACAAATCACCCTCAATCTATCATCATCAAACTGATGAACTCGAAAGACCTAACCTCAACAAAGGCTAACACATGCTTGGGTGTCGATATATCAAGACTAACTAACTTGTTAGCTAAAGACTGAACCTCCAAGGCCAATGGTCATTCCTGAGTCAAAAGATAAGGTAGACTCCCCATACTGGTCAACTTTCGACTCAAAGCATCAACAACTAAGTTTGCTTTGCCCGGATGATAAAGAATAGTGAGATCATAATCCTTAATCAAATCAAGCCAACATCTCTATCTCATATTAAGATCCCTCTGGGTGAAGAAGTACTGAAGGTTATGATGATTTGAGAAAATCTCAGAATGGACTCCATACAAGTAATACTGCCACAACTTCAACACAAAGACGATTGTTGCCAACTCTAAGTCATGGGTAGAGTAATTCTTCTCATCGGGCTTCAACTGACGAAAAGCATACACAATCACCTTACTCTCCTACATCAAACATGTACCCAAACCAACTCTCTAAGCATAATAAAATATAGTAAATCCCACACCCTCCTTGGACAAGGTCAAAATAGGAGCCGAAGTCAACTTCTTCTTGAGCTTTTGGAAGCTCACCTCACAAGTGTCTGACCACTGAAATACAACCTTCTTCTGAGTCAACTTGGTCAAAGGAGCCACATTATAAGAGAAACCCTCACCAAAATACCGATAATAACCCACTAACCCAACAAAACTCCGAATCTCGATAGGATAAGTAGGTCTATCCCAATCATGAATCGCCGTTATCTTGGCTGGATCAATCATAATGCCATCTTTGGTAACCACATGACCCAAGAAAGAAATATATTCCAACCAGAACTCGCACTTAGAAAACTTGGCATATAAATTCTCATAACGCAATCTCTGAAGTATAGTCCTCAAGTGTCTCACATGGTCGGCCTCATTCTTGGAATAAACCAAGATGTCATCTATACATACAATCACAAAGGAGTCAAGATATGGTCAAAATACTTGGTTCATCAACTTCATAAATACTGCATTGGTCAGTCTAAATGACATGACCAAGAACTCATAATGACCGTATCGATTTTGAAAAGCTGTCTTCAAAACATTCAAAACTCTAATCCTCAACTGGTGATTCTCGAATCTCAAGTCAATCTTGGAAAATACCAAAGCACCTTGAAGCTGGTAAAATAAATCATCAATGCGAGAAAGAGGATACTTGTTCTTGACTGTCACCTTGTTCAACTCTCGATAGTGAATACACATACACATAGAACCATCATATTTCTTCACAAACAAGATAGGAGCATGATGAGCCATGGTTACATGGCGCTTTCGATGCTTAAAACAAGGAAAATATGTAATAACTTGGGTGTATTTGGTTAGTATGATGTGTTTTCTGTCCTACATTGCAGGAAAACAAGCTTTGAAGCAAAATAATCAAGAAGAAAGAATCACGCCCGAGAACGAAGTATCTAAAGATGAAAGAACAAAGATCTACACCAGAGAGTCACTCAGGATAGGAGTCATGTGCCGTGAAGTCCACTCATGTGACGTGAGTGCCTGCCGTGAAGTCAACTTCAGAGGATGCAATGCTGTCTGATTTCCATGACATGCAGTCACGTGGCGTGACTATATTCACGTGGCGTAACTGTTTGGCGTGAGTCAACTTTTGAAGATGTCTATTTGAGCCTGATTTCTACGACATTCACCTACATGGCGTGACTTGATTCCATGACACCAAGTCATGACACCGTGGAAAATTGCCGACTCTATTCTCCTATTGTGATTAGGATAGGATTAGTCTTGTATCTATAAATACCCCTGTATTGTCCTATGTTCAGGAGTTAGTCAGTACATTGTTTTGAGATAGTTTTTTCATTATTTTGAGTTCAGAAACACATTATTGGTTTTGTATTCTTGGGATATTGATTCTAGGGTTTTATTCATAATTGAGATTTCAATTTTTGCTCATTATTGTAAGTTTACAATTATGTCTTCATATTCAAATATTCAAATTCTTATTGTGCTCTTGCAAACATGAGTAGCTAAACTCATTAACTAAGGTTGTGTGAACCATGAGGAATTAACGAAATGGGTTAAGTGCAAAGCAATTCTGAACTGGTGTGAATGCATGTATTGTTATTTCCTTCATTGTGATTGATCTTCTAACGGTTGCAAATGTTAGAAACTCGTCTGTATTCTAGACTTGCTCGAGAGAGAGGTAGATATTGGGAAAAGGAAATACCAACAGAGATTTGAAGCTATCAACCTTCACCTAATAACTTGAGCCTTAGAGGGAAGAGTTATCTGAGATCCACTACAAGGGTTAGTAGTGCGACGCTCAAAAATCGAGAGGAGAAAAGTGAAATTCATTTAACCAAGGTCGAGAGACATTTAGACGAACATATCTTGTTAGATTTTGCATGCAGCACAACGAGACAGTTTTGCCAACACTAATAACCGGTAGAGTTAAGGAATCATTGGGGATCACAGTCCTAGTGTATTTCTCATATTGAAAACAACTTCAAAGAATCAACGTTTGTTACGATCACTACTAGTTACAAATATTTCCCCTTTTTTTTACTTATTTTCTAACTACTCGAACAAGAACTCAACCTACTTTTGTCCTATTCCCTGTGGTATCGACCCCAACCTGGTTGGGTTCTATATTTGATTCAGTGACCACTTTATACTTCTCAGGAGGCATATTTTGGGCGACATCAAATTTTGGCGCCGCTGCCGGGGAATACAGTTACGGAGTTGATTAGTTTATTTGTTGGAGTTGATTGGTATTGTTTTTCTATACTTGTAAGGGCACACGCCGGTGTATGCCCAATACTAGGAGTCAAGGCAATCCCCTGATTCCACTTGATCTTGAAATAGAAAGGACTCTGAACGCTAATCGAAGAATGGTGAATACCGACAAAGTTTAGGATCCTACCCCCATAGGAGACGTTCATAATCAACCAATTCAGTCGGTTGGTCATGAAACAACGGATCAAACTACTGCTTAATTGACACGAGAAGAACATGCTAGACAAGTTTCTCTTAGACAAGCATAAAGAGATAATCGAGCTATGCAAGAGGCAGCTCAACGACTGGCTGAGTCTGAAGAGAGACAAAGAGATTGAGAGCTCAACAACCACTTCAAAGACCGCATGTGCCAATTTATGCTGATCCTAAGAAAGAAGATGTGGCCTACTTTGAGCCAATAGACACTGGTGCCATTATTTCACCTGAGTTACCTTCGGGCACTAAGTTTGACATTACCAGTGCCATGATTCACCTGCTGAACTTGAAGGGTGTGTTTGCTGGTCTTCCTACTGATGATCCAAACATGCACGTGATGAATTTTGTGGGGGTATGCACCTCATATAATTTTCCTGGAGTTGACTAAAAGGCTATTCGATTGAGATTGTTTCCATTCTCTCTAACAGGAGAGGCGACTTTGTGGTTGGCAGAATTACCATACGGATCCATCACTACTTGGCAAGAGTTGAGAAATTAATTTCTGGACAGGTTTTTCCCACCTTCCAAGATGCTACAGTTGAAGGATGAGATCTATAACTTCAGACAACTGCATTCTAAAGTACTTTATGAGACATAGATAAGGTTCAAGAAGAAGCTGCAGAATGTGCCAAATCATAGGATGAGTGGTAGTAGCTTACTTGAAATCTTCTACAGGGCTTTAAACGTCAATACTAAGGCTGTAGCAAATACTATCACTGGTGGAGCATTTATGAGTCTGTGGTGGGAACAAGCTTCAAAAATATTAGATCGCATCACTAAGACTAACCGAGGATGGCATACTCGGGAAGCAGATACACCGGCTGGGATATATGCTATTGGAGCCTTAGCAGCACAATAGGCTTTGGAAGAATCTGTAGCTCAAGAGGTCACTCAGTTGAGGACAGAAATTGGTCTTCTGGCTAAATAGATTGCGGCTAGAGATGCTGAAAAGGTGCATGCTGTAGGTGTACAAGGTAAAATGTCTAGACATGAAGATTATGAATCTGATGAAGAGGCAAAATATTTGGATCGAGAAGTGACGGGTTTCCGAGCTAAGGGCCAAGGGTCTAACCAAGACTCCTGGAACTCGAGTCAAGGGAATCAAGGTCGGAACTACTATGGGGACAGTTACAACAAGTCGGGATATAGAGATAGAGAACGAGATCGTGACGGTGATTGGTGGAGAAAGGATGATTATAGAGAGAAGTGTGGCGTATATGTTCCACCTGGGAACTGTGATGCTGACTCTGGAAATTCAAGAATGGAATCCCTTCTCAATAAATTGGTGAAAGGGTCAGAGAGTCAAGAACAATGCCTGAAGGAGATTAGGTCAGACATCCCAGGAATAAGTCAGAAAGTAGAATCCCATTCGACTGCTATCAAATAGTTGGATCAACAGTTCAGGCAAATATCAGTGGCATTGGACCAATGTCAGCCAGGTACCCTTCCAAGCAACACCGTCCAGAATCTGAAGAATGATAGCCATTGTCTGGCCATTACTACTAGAAGCGGAAAATACACCACAGATCCATCTATACCTGTGGATAGTGGTAAGACCAATAAGCCGATGGTTGTTGATGCAGAAACTGAGATAAAGCTGGATAATTCGAAGGTCGAGACAGTTCCAAATCCTTAAGATAAGAGCAAAAAGGCAAATTCTGAGAAAAGGCAGGAAAAGGAGGTCCCACAAAAGTTGAAGACTATCTTACGACCTCCTCCTCCCTTTCCTCAAAGGTTGAAAAAGAAGGCTGAGGAAGGCAAATATCAAAAGTTTATTACAATGTTGAAATAGCAATCGATGAACATCCCTCTTGTTGAGGCATTGGAGCAGATGCCAGGCTATGCGAAGTTCATGAAAGACTTGGTGACAAAAAAGAGAACTGTCAGTTTTGAGATGACAGATAACTTACATCATTGCAGTGCAGTTGCTTCACATTCCCTGGTTGAAAATAAGGAGGATCCAGGAGCTTTCACAATTCCTTGTACTATCGGGTCCTAAAACTTTGCTAGAGCACTTTGTGATTTGGGAGCTAGCATTAACTTAATGTCGTTAGCCATTTTCAAGCAGTTGGGGTTGGGGGAACCAAAACCAACCTCTATGAGACTTCTCATGGAGGATAGGACTATGAAAAAGATGGTGGGCATTTTGTATGATGTTTTGGTAAAAGTTGCATCTTTCATATTTCCGGCTGACTTTGTGATCCTCGATTGTGAAGTTGATTTTGAGGTTCCCATCATATTTGGAAGACCATTCCTTGCCACTGGTCATACATTGGTTGACATGAAAATAGGGCAGATTAAATTCAGGTTAAATGATGAACAAGTCACTTTCAATGTTTGTCATTCCATGAAGCAACCAAAAGATATGCGGGTGATTTCGATAATAGATGTGGTTGATGATAATGATGTTGTCATGCCTCTTGAATAAAGGTTGGGGGTAGAAGCTCTCACGGCCGTGATTATGAATTTTGATAGCAACGGTATTGAGGAATACGATGAAATGGTTGGTGCACTCACTGGTAAGGGAGAATACACTTATGCTCCAAAGAAACTTGATCTCGATTTGAAGAATAGGGTGACCCCACCAGCTCGTCCATCTATTGAGGAACCTCCAGTTTGGGAGCTTAAAGCTCTTCCGGCTCACCTTCGCTACACATTTTTGGGAGGCAACAACATCTTGGCTGTGATTATTTCTGCTAAATTGGTGGAGTGGCAAGTAGAGGCTCTGGTTTTAGTATTGAGAAGATTTAAGAGGGCCATTGGTTGGTCCATTACTGATATTATAGGAATTCCACCCGATATTTGCACTCACAAAATTCAACTTACTCCTGAGTGCATACCGAGCATTGAGTATCAACGTCGTCTAAACCCACCTATGCAAGAGGTTGTGAAGAATCATCAAGTGGTTAGATGCAGGAGTGGTTTACCCCATTGCTGATAGCAAGTAGGTGAGCCCAGTTCAGTGTGTGCCAAAGAAGGGAGGAACCACTGTGGTTCCAAATGACAAGAATGAGTTAATTTCAATGAGGCCGATTACTGGATGGAGAGTTTGCATGGATTATAGAAAGCTGAATTCTTGGACAGAAAAAGATCATTTTCCTATGCCCTTCATGGATCAGATGTTAGACCGTCTTGCTGGTAGAGGATGGTGTTGTTTTCTCGATGGCTATTCGAGGTATAATTAGATTTCCATTGCTCCCGAACACAAAGAGAAGGCCACTTTCACTTGTCCATACGGTACATTCACATTTAAAAGGATGACCTTCAGTCTATGTAATGCACCGACCACTTTCCAACGTTGCATGTGTCTATTTTCTCTGACATGGTGGAAGACACTATTGAGGTTTTTATGGATTATTTTTCTGTTGTGGGAGACTCATTTGATATTTACTTGGCACACCTGGCTAATGTGCTGCAAAGATGCGAGGAGTGCAACTTAGTGCTAAATTGGGAAATGTCACTTTATGGTCAACGAGGGTATCGTATTGGGGCATCAGATTTCAAAGAAAGGTATTGAAGTGGATAAGGCAAAGATTGAGGTAATTGAGAAGTTACCTCCACCTATCTCCGTGAAAAGTATTCAAAGTTTCTTAGGTCATGTTGGCTTTTAGAGAAGATTCATCAAGGATTTCTCTGAGATTGCACATCCTTTATGCAAACTTTTAGAGAAAGAGGTGAAGTTTGTGTTCGATGAGGTATGTCTAAAAGCGTTTGAGTGTCTGAAAGAGAAGTTGGTTTCAGCCCCTATTATTGTGTCACCGGATTGGACGGTGCCTTTTGAGGTTATGTGTGATGCTAGCGGAGCGACTTTGGGTGTAGTCCTTGGCCAAAGACGTGAGAATATTTTACATCCGTTTTACTATGCTAGCAAAGTGCTTAATCCAGTTCAAAAGAATTATACTGTGACTGAACAAGAATTGTTGGTTGTGGTCTTTGCTTTTGAGAAATTCAAATCTTACTTGATTAGTACAAAGGTGATTGTGTATACAGACCATGCAGCTCTTCGGTATCTTATGTCAAAAAAGGATGCTAAGCCAAGATTTATTCTGTGGGTGCTCCTACTGCAAAAATTTAACTTTGAAGTCAAAGATCGTAAGGGAACTGAGAATCAGGTCGCTGACCATCTATCACGCCTTGAAGAGGAGGCCATGCTTAAATTAAGGGATGATCTTGAGATTGATGATACTTTTCCAGATGAGCAGGTATTGGCAGCATCACAAGACTTAATCCCTTGGTTTGCTGATTTTGCCAACTTTTTGGCAAGTGATTTAGTTCCAGAGGATATGTCGTATTAGCAGCGAAAGAAATTCATGCATGAGGTGAGAAAATTCTTTTGGGATGAGCCGTATTTATTTCGGGTATGTACAGATGGCATGATTCAAAGATGTATTCCAGAGGTCGAGATGATGAGTATTTTGGAAGCATGTCATTCATCTCCAGTTGGGGGTCATCATGGAGGTGCACGAACTGCCCATAAAATCTTGCAATGTGGGTACTACTGGCCCAGTATTTACAAAGATGCTCAGGATTATACTCGCGCTTGTGACCAATGTCAAAGGCAAGGGAATATATCACGCAGACACGAACTTCCCATGACAACTGTCCTTGAGCTTGAATCGTTTGACGTGTGGGTAATTGACTTTATGGGCCCTTTTGTGAGATCACACGGGATTAAATACATTTTGGTAGCTATCTACTATGTTTATAAGTGGGTGGAGGCAATTACGCTTCCTAATAACGAAGGAAGAAGTGTCACAACATTCTTGAAAAAGAACATATTTTAACGATTCGGTACACCACGAGTTATCATTAGTGATGGAGGATCACACTTCTGCAATCGTCTGTTCAAGGCCCTGCTTGAAAAATATGGTGTTAAACATAAGGTGGCCACACCTTACCATCCTCAGACAAGTGGGCAGGTGTCAAATCGTGAGATCAAGTCTATTTTGGTAAAAACAGTGAATGCCAATAGGACTGATTGGGCTCGAAGATTGGATGATGCATTGTGGCCATATCGAACTGCTTTCAAGACGCCAATTGGTGCATCACTAGATCAGTTAGTTTTTGGAAAGTCTTTCCATTTGCCTATCAAACTTGAACATAAGGCTTTATGGGATTTGAAAAGGCTGAATTTGGACTGGAGTGAAGCGGCTAAATTTAGACTTGAGCAGATGAATAAGATGGATGAATTTCGTCTCCGGGCTTATGAAAGTTCAGCAATATATAAAAAAAAGATGAAAATATATCATGATCGACTCATTGAGAAACGAGAGTTTTACCCGGGAGATTTGGTGCTAATTTATAACTCTAAGCTTCACTTGTTTGCTGGAAAGTTAAAGTCCAAATGGTCCGAACCATTCACGATAGTCAGGGTATTCCCACATGGAGTAATTGAGCTAAGAGGAGCTGATAATGTTCTATTCAAGGTCAATGGGCAGCGTGTCAAGCATTATGTGGGAATCACGAAAGAAATATGGACATGTGAGGAGCTTGATGAAGTCTAAGTAGTCAAGCTAGCCATGTCATGCCGCGACGTTAAATCAGGAGCTTTATGGGAGGCAACCCATGGGCTGGTTGGTGAAGTCTGAGTATCCAAGTTAGCCGTGTCGTGCCGCGACATTAAATCAAGCGCTACTTGGGAGGCAACCTACTATCTGAGGATGGAGTGATCTGAGCATTGGAGGAGCAGTTAGCTGAAATTCACAAGAGTTACCTAACTAGGTTCAGTACTAACCACGCCAGGTACCTACGTGACGTAGGCACACCCACATCACGTGAGTGATGCTATGAAAATCAGAGAAAAAGTTTCATGTTGCAGATTCACACCCACGACAGGTGACCCACGTGACGTACATCAACCCACGTCACGTGGGTGGTGCCGTGAAAATCAAAAACAAAATTTAGGTGTCAGAATCTCACCTACGACAGAGGACCCACGTGATGTAGGTCAACCCGCGTCATGTGGATTGTACCGTGAATGCAGAAATCCCAGATAACCCGAGACTAGACCCGACCTGATCCAAATTGAAATATATATCGGTACACCCCAAACAAAAACCCGATCCCACTTCACTTCAAGTTCATCCTTCTCAACTTCAACTCTTAGAACATAAACCCTAATTTCTAAAATCCACCAAAGTCCCATCTACCAATTCCTAAATCATCACCTTCTCCCTTTCAATTTTTGGATTTCTCATAAACCTCATCACCTAAACCCCCAAATTCGAACCCTACCCACAAACCCGACCCAAATATATAAAATCCAACCCATATACCCCCAAATCCAAAACAAACCCAACCCAAATACCCAAAATCTACCCAAACCCGTCATCATGCCTCCCAAACCAAACCCCAAATGTGAGCACCTTGATTCTTCATCACGAATTCGAACCAAAAATCCAAATTTTTTGACTCATTTGAGTGATGAACCGACTGAATCAGAAAAAAGTAGGTCTGAGGAGGTTTTTTCTATTGGTGCTGATGATACTGTACTAGTGCCTTGTACCACGAGGTTACAGACTCGGGCACAAGCTGTTGCCCGGGCCGTACTGCAGACCATTCCACAACTTGTGCAGCCGGCTATTCCTGATCAGTCTTTCGAGTCCGTCCCCCATTCTGAAGAGGGGGATGATGATTCAGTTTCAGGCTCTGCGGATAATGCGACGGGATAGGGTACTTCAGCGGCAGAGGCTACGGCATCTATTTCGGGCACTGGTGAACAGAGTGCCCCGCCTCTCTCACAGAGAAGGGATGTCCAGTGCTGGTGTATTTAGGGCATGCGGGATTTTTATGACAGGGATGCCAAACTGACTGAGCAACGTGTGTGTCAAAAAAGTATTTTGGAGGAGCCCCGATATCAGCTGGAGAAGTTGAAGGCATTGCCTGAGATTTGGATTGTGTTTGAGTGGTATGGGTTTGGATGGATGGCAGAGCCCCCTGTTCTCTACAGCTCCGAATTAGTCTGAGAATTTTATGCATCCTATTCTGCATTTGTTGATTTGAGTAAACCTGTTGGGCTGCGGCACCGGGACCAACCATTATTGACTCACATTTTGGTTCGCAGAACCCGAGTCAATATATCTGAGCAGACCATCCACTGTTTCTTATTTGTTGCAGACCGTCCCTTGCCAACCACGACTGCTGAGTTTGATCACCATATGGGGACTATCAAAAATTGAATTAAAATGCGGGATGCTGATCAGAAGTTGGAGTTGCTGCGGTGGATTGCTGGTTATATAACGGAGGATGGGGTTGATGCTAGTTGGGTGACTGGGAAACTGGATATAAAGAAGTCCACGCTCTATTTTGCTGGCAGATTTTGGTGGTTAGTTGTTAGGCATCAGTTGGGGCCTACTAATGCGAATAATTCACTCACCATGGACCAAGTTGTTGTGGTTTCTAGCATCATTGCCGGCTATGATATTCATATTGTGAGGTACATTTTTAGCGAGATCCATGAGCGTGCTTTTCGTGACCATACTAGTATCTCTTTCCCCTGTTTGATTCAGGGCCTGTTTGATAGTGCTGGTGTGGTTACGCTACCTACATCGATCACTTTATCGAGGTGAAACGCATAGCAGACATTGGTTTGATGCAGTAGCGGGGATCTCACCCTATTTTTTATTGACAGTCTCACCCGATCAGGTCATCAGGAGCAACCTTTTTGAAGGGCCTGGAGATAGAGATGAGCCGGTTAGTACGCCTATGCCTATTCCAGTACCGGTTAGGGTAGCAGAGACTGTTCCTGCACTTGCTGAGGGCACCATCCCGATTGACGATGAGGTACCCGGTGCTACACCATCACTGCCTCCCTCTGGTATAGTTTCAGTTTTGAGGGACTTCCTGCAGCAGCTGGTCGGTTGGAAGACGGAGATGTTTGAGCGGTAGGCTTACACTGAGGCCCAGATGGCTAAGTTGGTATCCCAACTTAAGCCATGGGTTCGGACCACCGTAGAGGCTTCAGAGGCTAGAGTAGAGGCCCGCATGACTGCAGCTATGGATCGGTTTATGCGAGAGCGGCATGGGCGAATTGATAGTTTTGAGGAACAGATGGCCACCCGAATGGGTTCCGCACAACCTCCTGGTATAGCAGCATTGAAACTAGAGGTAGCTTCTTTGAGAGAGAAGGTCCGAGCTTTGGCACTGAGCAGTGCCCCTGTTATTCCACCTATGCCTGTTCAGGCCCTGATGTGGCCAATTTTTGAGGTGGATTTGTTTGCTGATGAGGAGCCTCTGATTGATAGAGGCAAACATCCATGCAGTTCGGAGGAGTAGGTGGATAGTGGTGATGAGTTTGAGGGTGATCTCCGGAGAGTGGTTAAGTCCTCTAGGAGGGAGTACCATACTAGCCTGGTAGCAGAGGAGCAGAGGGAACGAGGTGCTTCCTTTAGTCAGGCACCCCCTCCACCGGATGCACCTAGCGGAAAGCCCATAGGACAGACTGATGATCTCGCTATGGGCGGGCCTACTTTCGACGCTTAGGGCGCTATAGGTATGTCTTCACTCCCTTGCACTTATTCTATTAATAGCTGTGCATTGAGGGCAGTGCACCATTGTTAGTTAGGGGTAGGGGTGTACCACCACTTGGAGTTTTTTGTTGCCGTGTTTCTTTTCCCCCGATTGTTCTTTCATAGCAGAACCAGCATGTTTAGGTTGTTATTTATATTATTATGTGTTTTTGTGTTTAATTAGGAGAAAAATAGGGGAACCTTAGTGCAGTCCAATTTTGAACGTATTTTGAATATTAAGGATGCTTTGTGATTGTCTAAAGGATACCCCTCCTGAAAATTTTTGTTTTGAATTATGTGAGCAGTATGTTAGTTTGTGACAACTGTTGGATCATGTTATGGCATTTATATTATAATAGCATTGCATGAACTGGATAGGTAGTAGTTGATAATGTAACCCTGTGTTGTGTGTGTGAGGTCATTACTTAGTTCACTTTGTGTGTGCGATCCAGAACTTGCCCGGTTAGTCTTGCCTAGGTTAGTGGATAGTGATTAGGAAAGGATCATAGGCCATTTTTGAATAAGTCCACATTTAGCCTAAATGTCTGACCAAATGAATTAAGTATCCCTTGATCCCGATTTAGAGCCTTAATTGACCTGTTTCATTCTTTAGCCTATTCACCTTCCCTTTTTGATTTATAATGAACCTGTATTGGCCCTGGTCCCTCCTTGGACATTGTGTACCTCAACGTAGGTAAATTTCCTAAGTTGAGGGTGGCTATTATAGAGGTGTGTAGATTGATTTGGGTATGAAGAAGGGGTTAGAAAAAGAAAAAGATAGAAAATAGATTTGGGTGTGAAGAAAAAAAAAGTGAAATGAATAGAAAAAAGAGAGAAAAAGAAAAAAATTGTGTTTTGAAAATATAAAGAAAATCACACCCAAAATCTGAAAATAAATGAAGGAGAACAAGGGAGGATAAAAATAAGAATGGTTGGAAATTGGAGTCAAAAATAGTGTAGTGTCAAGGAGGATTGAGTCACCATACCCATATGTACCACACCCGTCCCCAAGCCTACATTACAAGCCGATGAAAGTCCTATAGTAATCCTAGTCCAACTGTCCATAAAGCTAAGGCATAGAAAATAAGGGCAAGCCTATGGTATTTCATGCACACTATTTGAACTTCTTTGTGAGAGAGAGTGTTTTGACCGAGTCCCTAGTTTGAGATTCATTAGTATACTATGAGTGTATGGGACTTCTTTGCTCTGAAAGTACATGGGTTGTATTGTTAGCTTCTATCTGTTCGGATAATGTCATTTGCATGTAAGCTTAGTTGTTTGTTCATAATCTTATGCCATCACTTGATCCCTTCTATTTCATGATATGTTGCAAGGATACACACTGTGGTATTTGATTTATAAGAAGAAGGGGTTAGAAAAGTTTTGCCAAAAGCAATGAGTTGACTGTCGTAGGTCCCTTAAGTTTCTCTTAATTAAGCATCGTATATGTTTGTGTTGTTTTGTTCGCCTGAGGACAGGCAAACGTTCTAAGTTGAGGGTGTTGATGAGTCATGGTTACATGGCGCTGTCGATGCTTAAAACAAGGAAAATATGGAATAACTTGGGTGTATTTGGTTGGTATGATGTGTTTTCTGTCCTACATTGCAGGAAAACAGGTTTTGGAGCAAAATGATCAAGAAGGAAGAATCACACCCGAGAATGAAGTATCTGAAGACGAAAGAACAAGGATCTGCACTAGAGTGTAACACCCCGTACCTTCCCAACTCTATGTGACAACGTTGAATAATGGTTACCTAGGTGTCGATATGCCATGAGTATGTATTTGGTAATATTAGTGATGAGAAAAATTGAAATTGGGTATCGTACATGTGATTAGCCCTTCGTAGGAGGTGTTTTGTGATTTTCGTGGAGCATTTGTAGGATTCAAATGAGGCTAAGAGGACTTCCAAACAAGGTATATTGAAGGTAAGAAGTAAGGTAAAGAATAGGACTTGAAGTATCTAACCAAATCCGTGAAGAAAAGTCGAAGAAACGAAAATTTGAAAAAAAAAGAAGAGGTGGGGCGCGCCAGGCCGCTCTGGGCTAAATTTTTTAGCCCAGAGGCAGCAAGATGGCGCGCCCAAGCGCGTGCCAGGCTGGTTTTACCCACTTTTCAAAGTTGGAAATTTTCTTAAGTCCCAAGGGTGCCCGGGGACGTACCGAGCCGATTTTTGCCACGTTTCTTCTACAACCACAAATATATGCATGAAATGATTGAAGTATTATATTGGTATGGTCAAATTACTCGTACACGAATTTGACATCAAAATGACGGTTTTACCCTTTTGGTCAAAATAGGCCATACGTGGCTAGAATCGCTTGTTTTTGGGATTGAGATTACAAATATAAATACCGTGAGTGGGAATATCGTCGTAACACGTATGAAATGATTTAAACACGAGAAATTATTGATTTTATTGGTTTAAGTGAATTGGGCTCAATAAAAGGCCCAAAAATGAAAAGAAGACATGGGCCAAAATGGGTCAAATGACCCATTCTTGCATTGACCTTCTAGACACAACATTAAATTCCACAAGAGTGGCTAAGGATGGAATGAAAGGCCTATAAAAAGGGGCAAAAATCTGATTTTATTCACTTGGAAACTCACATGCTTTCTAGATATTTCTCAACTTATTTTCTCTCAAACCCTAAGAGTTCAAGGCCAACTTTTGGAGCAAGATCATCATTTTTCAAGTTTGGGTAAGTGATTATTCTTATGGATTAATATATTATATGCATGGGAGAGTATGTAAATCATGTTGGTTATGCTTGGAAGTGTTGAACATGGTGCTTTGTGTTTTTGGTAAAAGATGTGATATCCATGGAATTGTAACTTGAAATATGACTATTATTTTGATAAAAGAGCATGGTATGGATGAAATATCAACATGTATGGTGTGATTATGTTATTAAACTTTTATTTTGTTATAAGAGTAAATTATGGGATTTTGGCCGATTTGTTGTTGTGAGGTGTATTGAAGTGAATTGGTGGAATCATTTTGATGTTGTGGTGATGGAGAAGTGTAAAGTATGAATTTGGTGTGACATGCTCATGGTTTATGATATTTTGGTCAATGTTGGGAATGTTGTTGGATTATTGGTATGATAATTTCATAAATGGTATTGTTGGTGTGATAGTTTCACACATGGTATTGTCAAGAAGGAAATGACATGTTAAAGCCAAACATGTAACTCATTGTCGTTATATGCCATTGTAAAGTAATTGGTGGTTAACGTAAACTCCGTTATGTATTTGTGTTGTAGAGTGAAACATAAGGAAGGAGCGGGATTATTGTATGCGCATTTAAGCTTGTATATTCGTATTGAAAATACAAGGTATGTAAGGTTCCTCTTTCCGTATCCTTCTGCAACATATTGTTCATATTGACATTAGGCTTGTTTCAATTCCGAGGGGCCTTGAAGTATAGTAATTCAGGTTGACGTATATTGTATCTATATGTGTCCTATTCTTAGATGACTTATGATTCATTTATCTCTTATTCATTGATTGAAGTTCCAAAGATGTCATAACGTGGTAAATTCTAAAAGAACTATCTCAAGAGAGTACTAATGTAAGAGAAACTATTTGTTCTTGAATAGCATTTTCCAATCATGTCATGTTCCAAAGTCCTATAGTATGATGATTATCTTTGTGCCAATCTTTCACAAGTAAAAGTACCAATCTCATAAGAGTAATAAAAGAAGTAATGTGCAAGCTAATATATCTATTCCTCATAAGTAAAGATGTCAATCTCATGAAGTAAAGGAGTGAAGTGAAATGTGTATATGAGTGTGCCTCAAATAAGGTTATGATCCTCAATGTCTCAATCACTCTTAAGAATAGAAGTAAGAATAACAAGAGAAAGAAGTAATGTTTAATTAATGAGTAATCATGGGTGGTATCCCAGGGGTTAAAATACCTAGCATGGGTCGATCCCAATAACACGGGTGGTATCCCAGGGGCGACACGAAAGCCTAGCATGGGTCGATCCCGATACATCCCAGGGGCGATATAAAAGCCTAGCATGGGTTATCATGGTACATCCCAGGGGCGACACGAAAGCCTAGCATGGGTTACAATAACATCCCAGGGGTCACAGTACCTAGCATGGGTTAATGACATCCCAGGGGCGACACGAAAACCTAGCATGGGTTCACATAACATCCCAGGGGTCAAAGTATCTAGCATGGGTTAATCTCATCCCAGGGGCGACAGAACAGCCTAGCATGGGTAGAACAATAAAGATGAATAAATATGAAGACAAGATAAGTAAAGAACGTCATATACATGGTTCCCCACATGCAGAAAGAGAGTTTATTCACATTCACTATTTCTCTTATATTAACTCCATTGTTGTTGTTATTATGTATGATGATTTTTTTATGAGCCTTACATACTCAGTACATTCTTCGTACTGACCCCTTCGGGGGACTTACCTTACATGTTGCAGGTGCAGGCATTAGTAGACCTCCTCTGTAGACTGGGGATCATTTGCAGAGTTTTAGTGAGCTCCACTTGGTTCAGAGCTTTCTGGGTTATAGTTGTATATTTGTTTTGATATTGTAAATATTGTATAAAGAGGTGACTTGTCCCGACTTTAAGTTGATCTTGTTGATACATCTGGTAGAGGCTTTTGTAGACATATGTGGGTATGTGGATGTAAGAGACGAATGTCTGATTTGACTTGATGGCCCCAACGGCCAAGTTTCCTAAATATATATATAACATATGTTTCCATGTTCAAGTCTTCCGCATAGTTGCATGGGGTATAATAAGATTCATACGAGGGTACACATACGAATGTTCATGAGCAAAGATTGGTTCTCTCGGGCCATATCGACTTCGGGTACCAGTCCGACTCGAATGAGATTTCGGGTCGTGACACAGAGAGTCACTCACGACAGGAATCACGTGTCGTGAAGTCACGTGAGTGCCTGCCATGAAGTCAACTTCAGAGGATACAATGTTGTCTGATTTCCACGACATGCAGTCACGTGGAGTGACTGTGTGGCGTGAGGCAACTTTGAAGATGTCTATTTGAACCTAATTTCCACGATATTCACCTACATGGCATGACTTGATTCCACGATAGCAAGTCACGACACCATGGAAAATTGCCGACTCTGTTCTCCTGTTGTGATTAGGATAGGATTAGTCTTGTATCTATAAATACCCCTGTATTGTCTTATGTTCAGGAGTTAGTCAGTACATTGTTTTGAGATAGTTTTTTCATTATTTTGAGTTCAAAAACACATTATTGGTTTTGTAATCTTGGGATATTGATTCTAGGGTTTTATTCATAATTGAGATTTCAGTTTTTCTTCATTATTGTGAGTTTACAATTATGTCTTCATCTTTAAATTCTTATTGTGCTCTTGCAAACATGAGTAGATAAACTCATTAACTAGGATTGTGTGAACCATGAGGAATTAACGAAATGGGTTAAGTGCAAAGCAATTCTGAACCGGTGTGAATACATGTATTGTTATTTCCTTCGTTGTGATTGATCTTCTAACGTTTGCAAATGTTAGAAACTCGCCTGTATTCTAGACTTGCTCGAGAGAGAGGTAGAGATTGGGAAAAGGACATACCAACAGAGATTTGAAGCTATCAACCTTCACCTAATAACTTGAGCCTTAGCGGGAAGAGTTATCTGAGATCCAGGACAAGGGTTAGTAGTGCGACGCTCGAAAACTAAGAGGAGAAGAGTGAAATTCATCTAACCAAGGTCGAGAGACGTTTAGATGAACATATCTTGTCAGATTTTATATGCAGTACAGCGGGACAGTTTTGCCAGTACCAATAACCAATAGAGTTAAGGAATCGTTGGGGATCACAGTCCTAGTGTATTTCTCATATTGAAAACAACTTCAAAGAATCAACACTTGTTACGATCACTACTAGTTACAAATATTTCCCCCTTTTATACTTATTTGCCAACTACTCGAACAAGAACTCAACCTAGTTCTTTCCTATTCACTGTGGGATTGACCCCAACCTAGTTGGGTTCTATATTTGATTCAGCGATCACTTTATACTTCTCAGGAGGCATATTTTGGGCGACATCAGAGCACTGATGTTCCATGAAATTATGGCACTTGGGATGTTTAAAATGGTGAATATTTGAAAATTCAAGGGTCTTTCTATATGGATATAATGGGTTTTTGGGTGTTTGCAAGTCAAATCGGCCCGGAAGAGTGGAATGCTGGATTTTGGACAAAAAAAAGGGACATCAGACGACCATTGCCACTACTGTGGGATCTGACCACAGTCTTACTTAGGCATCATATGAAGAACCAGGAAAGTGACTCTCAAGTGTTACTCAGACGAGAGCTCCCACGATCGAACATAAATCATACGATCGTACCACCTGATCGTGGGAAAGATGTCTGGGAAACATACCTGCAGAAGCTAAGTATGAAAAGGATCAGACGAGTGGATCCTATGAATATTCCTGGAAATGATGATCGTACTATGAGGTCATGGGAGTGAAAGCCAGAAGTGAAGTCTGCAGAAGTTGAAGTGTAGGATAATCAGACGATCGCATTATACGACCGCAGATAGAAGTCACAGTCATACTGAGGGTTGTACCATTTAAAACCTGAAGATGTTAATGTCCATGAGCAAAACACGAGCACCAAAGGACGATCGTGGTATCTAACCATGATCGTACATTCCATTCGTCCGACATGACCGACTCAGATTTCTTATTTTTTTTTAGGATAGGTTTTATTTTGTCTATAAATACTCTTATTGATTTTATTGTATTAGTTTACATTCTATTACATTCTTGTAAGGTTCTAAGGCATAATTTTGGCTTTGGAATTTCACAAACATTGAGTTTAGGATTTTGATTCAAAGTGGAATTTTGGTATTTATTATTTTATCATTATAAGTGCATGATTATGTTTTCATATAAGATTTCTTCTTGTGTTCTTGCAATTATGAGTAGCTAAACACCACAACTTGGGTTGTGGGAACCATGACGGATTAACAATGTAGGGTTCATAGTACGGAGTAATCTTCAACCGGTATTGATATGTGTATTGATTGTTTCCTTGGGTTTGAAAACTTTTTGACGGTGTACAACGTTAGAACTCACCTAATTTATGTTCTGGATGAAAGGAGTACAGTTAGAAAGAAGATACCACCAACAGATACTTGAAGTTATCAACCTCCACTTAATAGCTTGAGCCGATAATCTGGGATAGCTATATGGGATCCAAGATAGGGGTTAGTAACATAGGCTCAGGAGAAGAGAAAACTTACTTGAGGATACTGCTTAGACAAAAACGTAAAGTTGTTCTATGTATACATAACCTATCGATTCTGTATTTCGAACACCAAAAGGAGTTACGAAGTACGAAGAACCTACAGAGTTATGAAGCTATTGGGGAACGTAGTCCTAGTGATTTTCTCATATTGATTATAAATCCAACAAATTAACAACTGTTACTACTGAATTATTTATTTACAAATCCCTCTCTTTTACTGGAAATCGTTATTTATTTCCTCAACATACATTTTGATTGATATTTTGACCTATTCCCTGTGGGATCAAACCCAACATAGTTGGGTTCTATATTTGATCAACAACCGCTTTATGCTTTGTTTATCGGTGTAATTTGGGCAACATTAAATTTTGGCGCCGTTGCAGGAGAATATGGTTATGGAGTTGATTTCAGTGTGTTTGTTGGGATTATTAGTTGTTGTTTTTTTATTTTAATTTTTTGTTATTTTTAGGGCGCACACCAGTGTATGACCTGTACTAGGATTCAAGGCAATACCCTGATTACACTTGATACGGAGCTTGAGAGAACTCTGAGAAATAATTGAAGGATGGTTAATGAAGGATTTCATGATCCAGCAGCCCTGTTGGAGGGTGTTCATGGATGGTCAGGAAACTACAGAATAGATCACTGCTCGATTGATGGCTGCAGAGAATGCTAGGCAAGAGGCTTCCAGCCAGGTAGTTAGAGAAGAAAGGGCTAGGCAAGATGAAGCGAATCGTGGTACCAACCTTTACAATAGTATCTCCCTTATTATGAAGATCTGGAGGACGATTTGGATTATTTGGAGCGAATTGAAATGGGCACAATTATTCCACTAGAATTGCCTCCAGGAATGAAGTTTGACATTACTAGTGTCATGATCCACTTGTTGAACTTGAAAGGGGTATTCGCAGGCCTTTCTACTGATGATGCAAATATGCATGTGATGAACTTTATGGGGATCTGCACTTCATATAATCTACCTAGAGTGCGTCAGGAGGCGATTATATTGAGGTTGTTTCCATTCTCTCTGATAGGAGAAGGTAAACTATGATTGGCTGAATTACCACGTGGATCTATTACTACTTGGAACAAATTGAGAACTCAATTCTTGGACTGATTATTCCCACCCTCTAGGATGTTGCAATTGAAAGATGAGATATACAACTTCAAACAATTGCATTTAGATACACTATATGAGACTTGGTTGAGTTTTAAGAAGAAGCCGTCGAATGTTCTAAATCACAGAATAACTGGTAGATATTTGCTTGAGATCTTCTACAGAGCCTTGAATGCTAACACTAAGGTTGTAGCAGACACTATCACAAGTGGGGAATTCATGAGTCTACATTGGGAGCATGCTTCTAAGATCTTAGATAAGATCAAAAAACCAACCGAGGTTGGCATACTCGGGAGGCAGATAGAATCGCAGGTACATATGTAATTGGAGCATCTGTAGAACAACAAACACTAGATGAGAAAGTGGCTTAAGAGGTAGCACAACTAAGGACTAAGATTGGGTTGCTTACTAAATAATTTGCAACAACTGGAGCCAAAAAAATGAATGTGGTGGGTGTATAAGGTAAGGCACCTAGGTATGAAGATTCAGATTCTGAAGAGGAGGCAAAATGTCTTAATAGAGAGGTGGCGGGTTTTTGATTCAAGGGCCAAGGGTCTAACCAAGACAATTGAAACTCTAGGCAAGGGAATCAAGGTCGGAACTACTATGGAGACAATAATTACAATAAGTCTAGGTATAGAGATAGGGATTGAGATGGTGATTGGAGGAGAAAAGATGACTACAAGGATAAGAGTGGCCATTACGTTCCACCGGGGAATCGTGATGCGGGTTCGAGTAATTTGAGGATGGAAGATATGCTTGCAAAGGCTGTGAAAGGGGTAGAGAAAATGGAATACTGCCTTAAGGAGATTAAGGCGGATATTTCATGTATGAATCAGAAAGTTGAATCACATGCTACAGACATCAAACAACTTGAGCAATAATTTAGTCAGATTTTTGTAACATTAAATCAGCGTCAAAAAGGTACACTTCTAAGTAACACCATCCAAAATCCAAAGAATGATGGTCATTGCTTGGATATTATTACTCGGAGTGGTAAGATGACCACTGATCCTCTTATGCCCATGATTGTTGATGATGTGGTAGAACCGGTGATAGTAGATGATGAGAAAGTTGTCGACTCTAAAAAAGTGGTGGTAAATCAGAATGCACTTGAAAAGCCTCAAGTTAACGATCATGAGGCCATGGCAAGAAAGGGAAAGAAAAGAAGGTCCCAGAAGTATTGACTCCAATTCCATGACCTCATCCTTCTTTTCTGCAAAGACTAAAAAATAAATTTGAAGAGGGAAAGTACCAAAAGTTTATTTCTATGCTGAAGGAGTTGACAGCGAATATCCTTCTAGTTGAGGCACTTAAACAAATGCCAGGTTACATAAAGTTTATGAAGGATTTGGTGACCAAAAAGAGGATGGTGAATTATGATCCGATTGATAATATGCACCATTGTAGTGCAATAGCCTCTATGTCCTTGGTTAAGAAGAAGAAAGACCCTGGAGCCTTCACGATCCCATGCACAATTAGATCTTTTAACCTCACAAAAGCTTTGCATAATTTGGGCACTAACATTAACTTGATGCCGCTAGTAGTTTATAGACAGTTTGGAGTGGGGTCACCCAAACTAACTTTGATGAGACTTCTCATGGCAAAACTCACTGTGAATAAATTAGTAGGAATCTTGTGTGATGTTTTGGTAAGGGTTGCATCCTTCATCTTTCCAGCTAATTTTGTCATCCTTGACTGTGAGGTTGATTTTGAGGTTCCCATTATTTTGGGAAGACCATTCCTCAAGACTGGGCATGCATTGGTTGGTATGGAGACTAGGGAGATAAAGTTTTGATTGAATTGTGAATGTGTCACCTTTAATGTATGCCAGTCCATGAAGCAACTAAAGGATATATGGTTATTTTTGTGATTGATACAGTCGACGAGGATGCTTTGGTAGCTCCCATTGAGGAGAGGCTTGGAGTTGATTCCATTGCATCAGCAATCATGAATTTCGAGGGTGATGATATTGATAGTTATGATGAGATGGAGAGTGCACTTGAAGGTGGGAGTTCATATAATTATGCACCAAAAAGTTAGATCTTGATTTGAAGAACGGAGTGACCCCACTATCTCGGCCTTTTATTGAGGAGCCTCCAGTTTTAGAGCTCAAATCTCTTCCATCCTATCTTCGTTATGCATTTTTAGGAGCCAACAATACCTTGCCAATTATTATTGTAGCTGATTTGATAGATTGGCAAGTTAAGGCTTTGGTTTCTATTTTGAAAATGTTTAAAAGGGCCATTAGATGGTCTATTGCAGACATCATTGGGATTCTGCCCAGAATTTACACACAAAAAATCCAAATTGAGCCGGATTATATGCCTAGTATTGAGTATCAACGGAGGCTGAATCCACTTATGCAAGAGGTGGTGAAGCAAGAAAACATCAAGTGGTTGAATGCGGGTGTGGTTTATCTAATTTTAGACACCAAGTGGGTAAGCCCGGTCTAATATGTGTCGAAGAAGAATGGAATCACTGTTGTTCCAAATGAAAAAAATGAGCATATTTCGATAAGGCCCATCATCGATTGATGTGTGTGCATGGTCTATAGATAATTGAATGTGTGGACCAAGAAGGATAACATTTCTATGCCCTTCATGGATCAGATGTTAGACTAACTTGCTGGTAGAGGTTGGTATTGTTTTCTTGATGGATACTTAGGTTATAAGCATATTTCTATTGCTCCCGAAGACTATGAGAAGACCACTTTAACTTATCTATATGGGATGTTCGTGTTCAAGAGGATGCCTTTTAGTTTGTGTAATGCACCCGCAACCTTTCAGCGTTGCATGATGGCTATATTTTCTGACATGGTTGAGGACACTATTGAGGTATTCATGGACGATTTCTCAGTTATTGGTGATTCATTCGACGATTGTTTGGTACATCTCACCAATTTTCTGAAAAAGATGCGAGGAATGTAACTTGGTTTTAAATTGGGAGAAGTGTCACTTCATGGTTAAAGAAAGAATAGTTCTTGGTCACAAGATTTCAAAGAAGGGGATTGAAGTCAACAAGGAAAAGATTGAGGTGATTGAAAAGTTGCCTCCACCAATTTTTATGAAAGGGATTCATAGGATTTTGAGGCATGCGGGTTTCTATAGAAGATTCATCAAAACTTCTCTAAAATCTCTAATCCATTGTGCAAGTTATTGGAGAAGGAGGTAAAATTTGTATTTGATGATGCGTGTCTGAAGGCGTTTGAGTGCCTGAAAATGAAGTTGATTTCAACCCCTATTATTGTGTCTCCCGATTAGTCTATGCCATTTGAAGTTATGAGTGCTGCTAGTGGCATGGCGCTAGGTGCAGTCCTAGGCTAAAGGCGAGAGAAGATTTTACATCCCATCTACTATGCTAGCAAAACACTTAACCCTGTGTAGAAAAATTACACTGTGACTGAACAAGAGCTACTTGTTGTGGTGTTCAAGTTTGAGAAATTTTGGTCTTATTTGCTTGGCACGAAAGTGATTGTGCATACTGACCATACAACTCTTAGGTACCTTATAGAAAAGAAGGATACAAAACCAAGATTGATTCATTGGGTACTTTTGTTGCAGAAATTCAACTTTGAGGTCAATGACCAAAAAGGGACTGAGAATCAAGTGGCTGACCACTTATCATGCCTCGAGGAGGAAGCCCTACTAAAGTTGAATGATGAGCTTGATATCGATGATACTTTTCGGGATGAGCAGGTACTAGCTGCATCGCAAGATTTGATTCCATAGTACGCAGATTTTGCAAATTATTTGGTGAGTTATTTGGTTCCTGAAGACTTGTCATTTCACTAACGCAAGAAATTTATGTATGATGTGAGGAATTTCTTCTGGGATAAGCCATACCTATTCCACAGTTGAGCCAATGGAGTAGTGCCGAGATGTATGCTTGAAGTTGAAATGATGAGTATCTTAGAGGCATGTCACTAGTATCCAGTTAGGAGTCACCATAGTGGTGCATGAACTGTGCATAAGATCTAGCAATGTGGATACTATTGGCCCACCATTTACAAAGATTCACATGACTATGCCAAGGCATATGACCAATGACAACGCTAAGGAAACATCTCGCGAAGGCAAGAGCTTCCAATGACCACTATTTTGGAGCTTCGGTTGTTTGATGTATGGGGAATTGATTTCATGGGCCCTTTTATGAGTTCACATAGTATGAAATATATTTTTGTGGCTGTTGACTATGTTTCAAAATGGGTGGAGGCAATTGTGCTTCCAAACAACGAAGGGAAGAGTGTCACAATATTTTTGAAGAGAAATATATTTTCCAGATTTGAAACTCCTAGGGTTATCATTAGTGATAGAGGCTCGCATTTTTACAATCATCTATTCAAAGCCTTACTTGAGAAATATGGTGTGAAACATAAGGTAGAAACACCTTACCATCCTCAGACAAGCGGGCAGGCTGAGGTTTCCAATTGTGAGATTAAGTCTATCTTGGTGTAGACTGTGAATGCCAATAGGATGGATTGGGCGGGAAAGTTAGATCACGCACTATAGGCCTACCAGACAGAATTCAAGACCCCTATTGGTACTTCTACATATCATCTCGTGTACGATAAGGCATGCCACTTGCCTGTCGAGCTTGAGCATAAGGCATTGTGGGCTTTGAAAAAGCTAAATCTTGAGTAGAGCGATGTGGCCAAATTGAGGCTAGAGCAGCTAAATGAGATGGATGAATTCCGTCTTTTCCCCTATAAACGTTCAACATTGTACAAGGAGAAGATGAAACTATACCATGATTGCAAAATCGAGAAAAGAGAATTCACTACAGGCGATATGGTATTTCTTTTTTAGTCTAAGCTGAAGTTGTTTCCAGTCAAGTTGAAGTCAAAGTGTAGAGGGTCGTATAGAGTGAATAGAGTGTTTCCCTATGGTGCACTTGAGCTAGAAAATAAATAAGTCTAGAAGTTTAAGGTGAATGGCAAAAGGTTGAAACACTATCTTGTGACCAATGATGAAGTGAAAGTGGTATGTGAAGTAGAGTTAGATGGTGCTTGAGATGTCAAGCACACCCGAGTCGTGCCGCAACATTAAGTCAGGCGCTTTATGGGAGGCAACCCATGGGCTTGCTGGTAAAGTCTTAGTAACCAACCTAGCCATGTCGTGTGTTAAATCAAGGGTTTTTTGGTAGGCAACCCATGATTTTGTACTTATTACATTTATAGGGTCATGTGTGTTACTTGTACGGGGGTTGTGTAGAAAAGAAACTTCAGAACTGGAACAAACACGGAATTCACGAACGGATTGCACGATCGTGGAAAGATCCCACGATCGTGGATTTAGTCTTCTGCACACAATCCACTAAAGTCCAGAAGGATAAAATTTAAGAGTTATCCTATGATTGGTTATCACGATCGTACGTCGATGTCATGAATATGGTGTCAGTTGTCTAATTAAACTCCTGAAAACCATCGTTCACGACATCGAACGCACGACTTTAAGGAACGGTTGTGATTACATATCACAATTGTCCTTAAGGCTCGTAGGTTCACAGGTAGGTTTTCTTATACCATCTTGGTATGACAAGGAGTCACGATTGTGGTTCCATACCATGATTTAGGATACAGTCATCTGATGGGTCCACTGAAATAAATAGGACCCGATCTGACCCAACCCAATTAGGGTTTAAACCTTTAAACTTTATATTTAAAACCCAATTAGACCTACTCATCATTGTCAATCATTTGCACCCAATATTCATCACTTTCAAGCAATCAAACGAGTTATAAACATGAATTTCTTACCTCAAATTTGCACAAAATCAGTATTCCTCAAGGGTTCCAGTATTCCATCGATTCTACTACCCGATTTGAAATCAACTCAAGTAAGTGTACTCATCTCATTTGAATGGTGATTCTATAGGTCTAAATGACAAATAAATGAGTACATAGTTGGGTTTAATAGGAGTGGTAGAGTAATGAGGTATGAATTCAAAGTTGGTTGTGTGTTTCGGATGATTGAAAGCACAGGGGAAGTCTGAGTTCCCTTCTTGTGCTAAAAATTTAGTCAATGATGGTCTAAAAGCGGGTATAAAGGAGTCAAAAATCTGGTGTGTAAAGTTGCTAAGTGTTAGTGTATTCCACGACACAACGTACGATCGTGGTTTTTACTTATGGTTGTAGGTTAGGTCGTTGTGGGGTACCAGTGTTTAACTTGTAGGTTCTCATCATACGAGCACATCCCACAATCGTCCTATCAAGATACGATCGTGGTATGTGATCGTCTGATGTGACATACTCTCAACAAATTGGGGTTGTTCCTATGATCAGAAGGTTTGATCGTACCTTTATTATATGATCATAGGATAGGTTTTTCTAATGTGATGTTTTCCCATTACTTTTGGAGACCCTTCATACGATTGGAAGGTACGATCGTACCTTTATTGCATGATCTTAGAAAGGGTCGTCTGACTGGTTTCCTGCACCTGTAATATTGTTTTAGAATTGAGCCTAACCTTTTTCTTTACAGGTACTATGGCCCCCAACAACCTCAAGCATATGCAACAAGACATCTCGAAGAAGAAGACACCCCAAGACACACCTTTGAGCTCGAAAAGTGAGTCCGATAGCTCAAGTGGGAATGAGGTGAAATACTTGGCAAGTGCTACTGATGAACAAAACTCACCTCAAACCACAAGAGTCAAGGCCAAGGAGATGTATCAAGATAAGGCAACAACATCTATTACCTTGGTGCTCGCAGCTAACCTTGTCAACCTTGCCCAGTCTGAAGAGGAAGGGTAAGACACATATCATGATGGGGGTGAGCGTGTGGATACTACTGATGGGATAAGTTTCAAGGAGAGGGATGAAGATTCTAATATTGAATCCTGCTTCCCCACTGAAGAGGGTACTGATCTGAGGCGCTGAAGTGTGCCAAACTCTAGATACTTCTACACTGATGGGGTGTCCTTAAAGGGCAATGGGAACCAAAAGAGGAGCATCCAGGAGGAACCCTGCATCTTACTTGATTCATTACAGAAAGTCCCAGAGGTGGTCCAGGTGTTTGAGAGGTATAATTTGGGGTGGATGACTAGGACACTCCATATTTATGGCCCAGAACTGGTGAAGGAGTTTTATGCAAACTATGCCGCTACACTAAAAAACATGACTCCTTCCGAAAAAGAAAAATATATAAAAAAGAAGCCCCAGTTGGAGATGGTGGTTGTACGGGGAAAGGAAGTTGATATCTCCATCAAGTCTATCTCTAAAGCCTTGTTCGGAGATGCCTTTGAGCTAGTGGAAGAGACTCTAAAATACAATTTCCTAATGAACGACTTAAAGAGGGAAAAGATGTTGACCCTAGATGACAAGTTGATGCATTATAAATGGTTAGTGGGCCACATTACTGAAGCTGAAGAGACTGTACCTTGGGTTTTTGGGGCTACAATATATAAGCATACATTGAAGTTCACTACCAATACTTGCCTCGTAGCAGCTTTTATGGTGGAGGTGGAGTTAAAAAATTTACGCATTATTATAGAGGAGATTCGGGACCAAGTGCTACAATTCAGCACCACTTTTCCATTCCCATGCTTGATCACACAATTGCTATAGGATTCAGGTGTGCCTTTCATACAGGCAGTTGATAGATTTCAATAGCCAACAAAGATGGCAGATTTGGCGATGATCAAGGAATTGAGAAACCCGACAACTCCAGCCCGAAGGTCTCTTCCAGATTTACCACCTAAAGTTGTGAGGGGTTCCCCCGCTAGTGAGATCCCGACATCTGTAGCCGGTGCCACATTATCTTCTTCACAGTCGGTTACAAATCCTTTGGGTGGCCATCCATATGCTCCAATTGAATACATATTGATTTCAACTACCCAGCTAGAGCAAATTATGAGGACACAACTTTTGCATGATGCTCGACTACAGAATTTAGAGGTAGGGGTAAAGCCCTATGTAGTTGATGAGAATAAGGCAGCAGTACAGGTGGTTCAGACCCACTTTGATATATTCGAGAGCCGAATAATGGCTAAGATTGTTGAGGTCCAGGCTCCAGATATTACTGTTGTCTTGGCCGCACTGAGGGAAGTGGTCAAGGAGCTTATGGAGTGGACTGTCTTAGTTACACCTCCTCCACCTCCCGCTATGCCATTCTTGGTAAAGTTAGCTATTGATGTGGACTCTTTAGTCCCAGATTTTTATAGCAGGGCTCCGGTAGTTGAGGCAGATGATTCATAGACTGAGGAAATAGGGGTAATTTTTAGTCCCACAAGAAGAGGAGGAGAGAAGAAGGGGCAGAAAAAATGAGAGGTAAGGGTGAGAAAAAGAAGAAGAAGGAGAAAGTACCTGAGCATACCTCCGAGGCAGTTTTATCGGAGGCTGTTGAGTGATGTACCAACTGCTACTGAGGTGGTAACCCATACTGGTGGGGCGCAGATACACCCCCATGGTATCATTGAGTGCACCGACCTCCATCGGTGCCCATATATCAGAGAGTTCCCTGGCCACAGCCAATGCCATGAGAGGAGATGCTGATGGAGGGGTTCCATCTCAAACCCCGTCTGATCAGAGTATGATAGGATTCTAGTGTGACCTAGGTATGTTCCTTGTCCCAGTTTTTACTTTCCTAGATATCTTGCAATGGGGGTGGGGTATACCACAACAGAGGGTTTTTGTTGCCGTGTTTCTTTTCCCTCGGCTATGCTATATTAGTTAGAACCGACATGTTTAGGTGTTTTATTTGAATTTTGTGTGTTTTTATGTTATGTGTCTAACCTAGAGAAAATTGAGAAAACTTGGTGCAGTCGAACCAAAAAGAGCATGGAAATTATTTTTGAATCATTTAAATGATACCCCTCTAAAAATTATTTTGGTGTGTTATATGTATGCTTACTTGAGCTGTAACCAATGTTTAGATCTCGTCATGGCATTAGGATTGTTAGTCTGATAACCTAGCCTAACTTTGCATGAATCGGATAGGTAGTGACTGAAATGAGAGCCCTGACCTAAGTGAGTGTAAGGGCTAGTCGGCGTGCGTATGTGTACGATCTAGAACGTACCCTATTAGTCTTGCCCAAGTCGTAGGATAGAAGGTTTGGAAAGGATCATAGGCCGTTCTTGAAATAGTGCACTTAAAGCCTAAAAAGCTTACCAAATGAATAAAATATCATTTGAACCCTAACTTGAGCTTAAATAGACACTTTTTTTTAAACTAGCATATTCACCTTCCCAATTTTTACAATGAACCTGTTTTGACCCTGGTCCCTTCTTGGACACTGTACACCTCAACTCAGGCAAATCGCCTAAGTTAAGGGTGGCTATCGTAGGGGTGCATAAAGATTGGGTGTGTCAAAAATATTAGTGGAAAAGAAAAAGGGTCTCGAGTGCAGCGTGATAAGAAAAGAAAAAAAAAAGAGAAAGAGAAAAGAAGAAAAATCAAGAAAAAAAAAAGACGTTTAGAAAATAAAACTGCACCCGGGGTCCAAAAGATTGAAAAAGATAAGAAAAGGGAGAAGAATAGAAGAAAGTAGGAAAGTGGAGCCAGAAATAGTGTAGTGTCAAGGAGGATTGAGTCACTTTATCCATATATACCATACCCGTCCCCAAGCCTACATTACAAGCCAATGAAAGTCCTATAGTGATCCTAATCCGACTGTCTGAAAACTAAGGCGTAGAACATAAGGGCAAGCCTATGGTATCAAACGCACACAGTTCGACTTCTTTGTGAGAGTGAGAGATTTGTTTCAGTCCCTGTTTGTGATATTCATTGCATATTCTGAGTGTTGGAACTTCTTTGACGTGAGGGCATAAGGGTTGTATTTTAGTTGATGCTTGTTTGGGTAGTGTAATTTGTTTAAGTGTTGGGTCGTCTACTGATAATGTGATGCCATTTCTTGATACCATTGTGTTATGGTTAATGATTTGTTTATATATAGTATTTGTTGAGTTTGATGAGGTTAGAGGGTGTTGAACTATGTTCTGTTGATGCATGCTGAAAATGGTTTTTGTAAAAGTTTGACTGCCGTAGTTTTCTTGTTTTTTCTCTTAGTTAAGTGTCATTATAGTATAGTATTTTTTATTACCTTAGGACATGCAAACAGTCTAAGTTGAGGGTGTTGATATGTCATGAAATTACGTCATTTGAGATGCTTAAAATAGTGAATATTTGCAAGTACAAGGGTCTTCCTATGTGGATATAATGGGGTTTTGGGAGTTTGTAGATCAAACAGGTCCGGAAGAGCGGAGTGCTGGATTTTGGACCAAAAAAGGGGCATCAGATGACCATTTCCATGACTGTAGGATCTGACCACGGTCGTACTTGGGCATCGAATGAAGAAACAGAGAAGTGACTCTCAGGTGTTACTCAGACGAGAGCTCCCACGATTGTACATTGATCATAAGATCGTACCACCTGATCTTGGGAAAGATGTCCTGGAAACATGCCTGCAGGAGCTAAGTATGAAAAGGATCAGACAAGTGGATCCCACATCCGTACCTGGAAATGACGGTTGTACCATGAGGTTGTGGGAGTGAAAGCCACAAGTGAAGTCTGCAGGAGTTGACATGTAGGATAATCAGACGATCGTATTGTACTGTCGTAGGTAGAAGTCACAAAGTCTTACTGAGGGTCGTACCACTAAATACCTGAAGATGTTAAAGTCCATGAGAAAACCACGAGCACCAAGGGATGATCGTGGTATCTAACCACGATCGTACCTTCTATTCGTCCGACATGACCAACTCAGATTTCCTGTTTTGTTTAGAATAGGTTTTACTTTGTCTATAAATACTCTTATTCATTTGATTATATTATTTTATGTTCTATTACATTCTTGTAAGGTTCTAAGGCAAACTTTTGGCTTTGGAATTTCACAAACATTGAGTTTAGGGTTTTGATTCAAAATGGAATTTTGGAGTTTATTATTTCATTATTGTAAGTGCATGATTATGTTTTCATATCATATTTCTTCTTGTGTTCTTGCAATTATGAGTAGCTAAACACCACAACTAGGATTGTGGGAACCATAATGGATTAACAACATGGGGTTCATAATACGGAGTAATCTTCAACTAGTGTTCATACTTGTATTGATTGTTTCCTTGGGTTTGAATGTTTTTTGACGGTGCGCAGCATTAGAACTCGCCTAATCTATATTCTAGAAGAAATGATGATTACGAATGGGACGAATGGACCAACAAACAAAGACTTTGAGCTATCAACCTCCACTTAATAGCTTGAGCCAATAATCTGGGATAGCTATCTGGGATCCAAGATAGGGGTTAGTAATATAGGCTCAGGAGAAGAGAAAACTTACTTGAGGATACTGCTTAGACAAGAGCGTAAAACTATTCTAAGTATACATAACCTATCGATTCTGCATTTCGAACATCGGGAGGAGTTGTGAAGTACGAAGAACCTATGGAGTTATGAAGTTATTGGGGAACACAGTCCTAGTACTTTTCTCATATTGATTACAAATCCAACAAATCAACAACTATTACTACTAAATTATTTATTTACAAATCCCCCTCTTTTACTAGAAATTGTTATTTATTTCCCCGACGTACACCTTGATTGATATTTTGACCTATTCCCTGTGGGATCGACCCCGACCTAGTTGGGTTCTATAATTTATCAACGACCGCTTTATTCTTTGTTTATAGGTGTAATTTGGGCAACATCAAATTTTAGCGTCGTTGTCGGGGAATACGGTTATGGAGTTGATTAATTGATAATTCTCCCTTCAAACCCGAAGTAAGAGTACCTTTTCAAGCTAACCTTGGCACACCCGGAGAAGCTAAAGTCACAGTCTTGGCATAACAATCCAGAATAGCATGATAGGGAGCTAACCAATCTATACCCAAGATAATATCAAAATCAATCATATCTAGGATAATCAAGTCTCACGCCCTGCAAAGGTCACTACACAAGATTGGTAAACCTGATCCACCACTAAAGAATCTCTTATGAGGATAGAAATTTCGAAGAGGCACTACAAGGGACTCATAAGCAACACCAAAACTAGTAGCAAAATATGTAGACACATAGAAGTATGTAGACCTAGGGTCAAATAACACGGAAGTAGATCGGCAGTAAACTGGGATGATATATGCAATAATTGTATCAGAGGCCACTGCCTCAGGTCTACCTGGTGTAGTAAAGCATTATCCATGTTTGCTACCAGACTAACCAACCCCGAGTCCACCACCATGAGTTCCCTTAGCTCTACCTCGAGCACCTCTAGTACCACCCCTGCCACTCTGTGAACCACCTTTGACTGCAGAAATTGGGGTAGTGCAAAGATGAAGCTGAGAACTCTGCTGGCTAGGAATAAACACACAAAAGACAATTCTCGCCAAATGACCAACCTCATGAGTCATGATATACATAACACCCTCTGCTGCCTGACTCATTCTGTGGAGGCCCAGAAGAACTAGGACGACCGCTCTGGCCTGATGAACTAAAACTGAAACCTCCACCCGCCTGACCTAATACCTGGCTACCTGGAGCCACGGAAACTGAAGGCCTACCACCTGATCCCTATAAAGTTACCTGAACAGGTCTACCATGATAACTACGGGAACCTCTACAGGAGAAATCCCTACCTCGGGATGCATGTACACTAAATTCACCCTGCTGGCGCACCTTTTTATTGCCTCCCTAAGTAGCCTGGGTGATCGACTAAATCAACTTAGCATGATATACAATACTTTAAAAAGAAGATTTTAAAACTACCATCTGAGTTGTAGCCAACTGATAAGGACCCTCTAATCCCTTGACAAACTTCCTAATCCTCTCTGACTCAGTGGAGATACTGGCGGCGGAATATCTGGATAACGCATGAAAGCGTGCCTCATACTCAACAATAGAATGGAGCCCTACTCTAGGTGATCAAACTCATCTTTTATCTGATCCCTCTAACTGTAAGGCACGAACCTCTCTGGAAAAGCGTTAGAAAATTAGGTCAATGACATAGCAGGAGGACCCAATGGTCTACAACTAGAAAGAGACCTCCACCATTGTCTGGCCATATCGGTCAACTGATAAGTTGTATAAGCAACATTGTGAGACTCAAGGAATTTGAGGTTATGTAGCCTCTCCTAGCAGTTAGTCAGAAACTCATATGCTTCCTCTCCAATTACACCACTAAACTTGGGAGGAGCTAAGCGAATAAACCTCTCAAACATCTTCTGATCATCAGAAGATATCACAGGACCTGAAATAACCAAATAAACAGTAAGTCTAGTAGGCTGTTAATCCATATAGGGGGAGGGGGGGGGGGTACCACAGAAGATAGTTGTACCCCTGAAGTCAGAATACCATAAGTAGAAGCCTGTACTGACGGCGGAACACCACTCGAAGTAGGAATACCCGATACATTCAAAGGAACACCATCCAAATAACTCAAGAGATGAATCGATAGATACAGTAGCACTGGGGTGTCAATCGAACCCTGTGGGACCTGAGTTTTCCCCGCAACCCCTAACTAATAGTCACCCTCAACATACTCAACCTCAGGCTCGGGAGAGGCCTCCTTAGCACGTCCTCTGACTGGGACAACTCCTTGTGCCCGTCCTCTACCTCTAGTCAGACACGACCTATACCTCGCCCCCTGACTGGGGCTCTAAAATCAGGTGTAGACTCTGCATCCTAGTATCTCTGGACCTAGTCCTCACCATCTGTGCAAAAAAGAATGGAATGAAAGTTTAGAATATAAGGTATGAATAACCCGCAAGATAAGAAATCAAATTAAAGAAATTTGTTTTAAAGATGTCTTATAGCCTCTCGAAGATAGATACGGACGTCTATGTACCGATCCGCGAGACTTTACTACACATCCTGCTCTTACACTTATGAGACCGGTGAAACTAGTGCTCTGATACCAATTTGTCATGACCTAAAAATTGAGGTCATGATGGCAACTACCGAGACCCAGCCTTGGTAGCTAAGTCAATTACCCAAAAAGGAAAGGAAATTCAAAATGTAAACTAAACAAAATAAATGAGATTTTTAGAATGAAGTCAAGTCAACACACACATATATATAGCGGAAGTCTGAAATAAAACATACATAAAACCCCCAAAATCTGATGTGATAAGTACAAGAGCATCTAAAAAAATTTGAAATACATAAATCCATCTCAAAAAATGAGTAGAGACAAGATAAGGACAAGAAAATGCTCGGAATCAACTCTGAACTCTAGAGCACACCAGTACCTCAAAGTATCAACTCTGAGTAGCACGAATTAGCTGCCGCATCTCGTACTCGAGCTAAGATATGTACCAAAAGGGCAAAATAGGGTGAGTACAGTCCACTTATACTCAATAGGTATCATAGGCCGATTGAGCAAAGCAGAAAATAATAAAAGTAAAAGATATTATGAGCACATTACCTGCAAACAAAAAAGTTCTCAAATAGTAGCTCACACCGTCTCCACTAACAGTTTTATAATATAGGATCAATACAGGAACAACTAAACATTAATATATGTATGGAAACTAAATACACATCAAGGGTGCATAAAAGAAAACTTGGAAAATGCACATGCAATGTAATGCAATGCTGATGGGATCATGATGAATGATTGAAAGTTATCGTATGACTTTCTGTATAAACCTACAGAACCTCAAAACTCCCAAGATAGGACCCATGGGGGTTCGAGACCCGTATACTACCTCAAATCTCATCTCACCTCTCCGACCAGTGCTCACAGATCAAAGGTTTATAAAGTTTCACATTCACCTCTCTGGCTATTGTTCACGGAGGGTTTTTCATAAAAATAGCTCATTTTCTTTTAAATCAGTGTTTCTCAATGGTACTAATGTCTCATGAAATATGTATGTATGAAATGAGGATGTAATGCTCACAAAAAAATCAGTATGAAGATAATAATCCATTCAATACATGTATAAGTGAACTCAGAATTAACTCAATGTGTCAACAATTCATGATATCAGTTCTCGAATGGTACCCCTAGAATAAATAGTCATGTAAGATATCAATAATATCAGTCCAACCCCTTACTCGGGTATTTCTATCATGATAGATGCAATAATGCTCAAATAAGGTATATGATGTCAAATAAAGCCCCCACACCGGCAGCACACAATATATGATATCTCAAGTCAATAACAATAAGCATATAAGCCCTAACATGGGCACACAACATTAATAAAAATCTTGAAATACTACCATCGCTAATTTCTCCAACCCATAGCATGCTTTACACATTTATTAACTATCACTACTAAAAAAAGACAAAAAAACGACGGACAAAAAAGCGACGGACTGCGTCGCTCCAGAAAAGCGACGTTGTCCGTCGTTTTTTTAATTTATTTTAAATTTTTATTTACTTTTTATTAAAATCGACTGACAGCGTCTCAATGTCCATCGCTTATTTTCGCGGATTATTGTGCCAAACAATTAATAAATAATTTATAGTTTTTTTTAAATAAAAGCGACGGATAGCGTCGCTATTAATTTTTTGTTAAAAAAAATAGATTTAGAAAACCGACGCTGTTTGTCGCTTTTTTAATTTAAATTAACTTTTTTTTTATTTTTACAAACATCGACTGACAGCGTCGCTATTAATTTTTAAAAAAAAGAAAATTAATTTTTAGAAAAAACGACGTTGTCCGTCGCTTTTTAAATTTATTTTTACTAAAAGCAACGGACAAAGTCGGTTTCGTTAAAAAAAAATAAAAAATAAGTTTCTGAAAACGACACTGTTCGTCGCTTTTTTAATTCGTTAAAAAAAATAAAAATAAGTTTATGAAAACGACATTGTCCGTCACTTTTTTAATTTATTTTAAATTTTTCTTTATTTTTTACTAAAAGCGACGGATAGAGTCGGTTTCGTTAAAAAAAAATAAGTTTATGAAAATGACACTGTCCGTCACTTATTTAATTTATTTTTAATTTTTCTTTATTTTTTACTAAAAGAGACGGACAGAGTCGGTTTCATTAAGAAAAATAAAAAATAAGTTTATGAAAATGACACTATCCGTCGCTTTTTAAATTTATTTTTAATTTTTCTTTATTTATTTACTAAAAGCGACGGACAGAGTCGGTTTCTTTAAAAAAAAAAAAGTTTATGAAAACGACACTGTCCATCGCTTTTAAAATTTATTTTAAATTTTTCTTTATTTTTTACTGAAAGCGACGGACAGAGTCGATTTCGTTAAAAAAAATTAAAAACAAGTTTATGAAAACGAGTATATACTTACGTTTCAATAAATAAATATATTGTCCATCGAGTATATATTTTTATACGTGTATATCTCGTGTAGTTATTTATGTAATAGTCAAAAGCTAATTAAATGTATACAAGTATATTGAATACGTTGATATTATATGATCGAGGTAATAATATACTGTCGGAGTTATAAATGTAAGGTAAATAATTGATAATTCATTAGAGTATAAGGAATACGTTGTATTATGAGGTAATATGCTCGTGCATGTGATGTATATGTATATATCTCATGTAGTGATGTACAGTGGCGGAGCCACCTTGAGCCGAGGGGGTTCATCCGAACCCCCTTCGGAGGAAAATTATACTATTTATATATAATTAAAATTATTTTTTATGTATATATAGTAGATGTTGAACCCCCTTCGGCTAGTTTGTATGTGTACTTTTTCCGATTTTGAACCCCCTTAATGAAAATCCTGGCTCCGCCACTGGTGATGTACATAGCAGTCAAGAGCAAGCTAATTGAATGTATTCAAGTAGTTTGAATAACACGTTCATATCATACAATCGACGTAAGATCATATACTGCTGAAGTTATAATAATGTAAGCTAATTAATCGATAATTCATCAGAATATATGTGAAATACGATGTAGTACGGGGTAATATACTCGTGTATGTGATGTATATAGTACATATTTAGAAACTGATAGTCAATAGTGTGTGTGTGTGTGTATATACGTATATATCGTGTAGTGATGTGCGTAGCAGTCAAGAGCAAGCTAATTGAATCTATTCAAGTATTTTTAATAACACGTTGATATCATTATAAAATCGACGTAAGATCATATATTATTGAAGTTATAATAATGTAAGCTAATTAATCGATAATTCATCAGAGTATATGTGAAATACGTTGTATTACGGGGTAATATACTTGTGTATGTGATGTATATAGTATATATTTAGAAACTGATAGTCAATAGAGTGTGTGTGTGTGTGTGTGTGTGTATACGTATATCTCGTGTAGTGATGTACGTAGCAGTCAAGAGCAAGCTAATTGAATCTATTCAAGTATTTTGAATAACATGTTGATATCATACGATCGACGTAAGATCATATACTGTTGAAGTTATAATAATGTAAGCTAATTAATAGATAATTCATCAGAGTATATATGAAATACGTTGTATTACGGGGTAATATACTCGTGTATGTGATGTATGTTGACACCCAATTTTGACCTCCCGATATTTCTCCCGGACTGCTATTTTATCAAAAAATATTAGTTTTGAATGTCTTATTATTATTTTTGTATCAAATAAATTCTGACATTTCGTATTCATGATTTTAAGGTATGCAATTTATTTTTAGCATTTTTAATTTTAAATTCTTGTATAATATATAATTTACTGATTTAAATATAATATTTTATATAATTTTGTAAATATTATTAAATTATTTCTACAAATGTGCATACTCATAATTTACAAACACGTAGTCTATTATCATTATTATTATTATAATTATAGTGTTATTATTATTATTATAGTGTTATTTTTAAAATTCATATTCATAATTTACAAGTATCATTTATTTATATAATTTACTGATTTAAATATAATATTTTATATAATTTTGTAAATATTATTAAATTATTTCTACAAATGTGCATACTCATAATTTACAAACACGTAGTCTATTATCATTATTATTATTATAATTATAGTGTTATTATTATTATTATAGTGTTATTTTTAAAATTCATATTCATAATTTACAAGTATCATTTATTTCAAATTATTATTTATCGCCAATTTTAAATAATATATTACGTGTCATTATTTTAATTACGTAATTTATTCATAGTGATTTTATAACAATGATTAATTTATTAAATAGCAGTCTAATTTAATTTCCCCAATCTATTTAAATTCTAGCCATTTTGTACTCAATTTCGTGTCAATTTTAACCTCAATTGGGTTTAGTTTGGCCCAATTTTAAATTCCAATCCAATATTCAGTTGACCTAATTTAAATAACCTAATTTTGGCCCTTTTTGCAAATTTTAATCCCAATCGTTGATCAAAATTAATCCAACAACTGAGATTAATTCTCCTTTTCTTTCCCTTTTAACTACACCTTACCCCAAACCCTAACTTTCCCACACTACACCAACAGCCGCACCCCTCAACGAACTCTCTCGCTCTCCCTCGTCTCCCATACCTCCATCATCGGCAGACCCCCATGCCGGCGCCGCCCCACCACGAACCAGCCGCCGCCGGCCAGACTCCCTCTCTCCTCTTCTCCGCCACCATCGACGCCACTGCTCCACTGGTGAACCACCAAGATCTCCCCACAGTCGGCGACCTCCTCTAGCTCCGGCCAGCCTCCGAGGCATGGGCGGAGCTACACTCATCCAAGGGTGGTCAGATGAACAACCTTCGTCGGAAATTTTTTCCGAATATATAGGTTAAATATAATTGTTTTTGAATATATGCTAATAGCTGCACAACCTTGACACAAAAGGAACAGCAGTCCAGCGGCTAAGGGTGTGCAAGTTTGCGCCGTTCTCCCTGCGTCGCGGGTTCGAACCCAGGTAATAGCACTTATTTTTTAAAATATTTTTGCTTTAAAGAAAACGAAAAGGTGCAACCCAAGTTCCAACAGTTTAATTTTTTTACTTAAAAAAGGACGAAAACTTGTCTTTAATTTGACTTTTTCAAAAAAAAAAAGTTTTCTTTTTGCTTTCTCCTTTTAAATTAAATTTAAAAAAAAAATTCACTAATAAAACCTAATAAAAACATAACTTTTTCTCTTATTACTTCTCATACATCAGTTTAGAAATTAACAAAACCCTCTTTCTCTGCTTCTTTTTTTCACCCCCAGTTTTAAAAGTATGAACACCCTTGACAAAAAACCTGGCTCCGCCACTGCTCCGAGGAACTGACGTCTGCTTACATTGCAAGAGAATGTGCAACACCTGTTCCTAAATTATGGCAAATTGCTGATGATCTCGTTGCTCATATGCATGTTGGTCTAACTTCAACTGAATCTTCCCTCCAAATGCTTCCTTCTTGTTTACCTTCACTCCCTAATGGGTACGTAATACAATTTTTGATTCGCTTAATTTCATCTCATAAGGGTTTGTTTGGTAGAGTGTATAAGAAAAGTGCAAAATAGGGTGTATTAATTGTTTGTGTATGTGGTGCCAGTGATGAGAAAGGTCTATACTATGGGATTAATCTTCGGGGAACTAACTTCATCATTGTGCAAGCACGTCTTGGAGGGAGAAATTCACCCACTTCACGTATTGGAGGAAGAAATGAACCCATTTCGGATTTATACACGGAAGAAATTCCAATTCCTCCCAACATAATAGAGGCCAGCTCTTAGGTATGTCTAGTGCTTTGTGCTGTTAAGAAAAAAAAAGTTTTATTTCCTGGTAATTCATAGAAATAGGTCTCATTTATTGCATGAAACATATTTTAATATAATCGGTATTTCAGTTATATTGGGATTACCTCCTTAATTATTTTGACTGATGAATGACTGTAACTACTCATTATGGGCTATGATTAGCTTACCACCTCTGTTAATACAACCCTGACATAAGAAATAGGTGTAACATACTTCTTCAACATTATTAAGTAATTGAGATTATTATAGTAGCAGGTTGGGTAATCAAACTTCTGAATAGAAGTAAAGGTCTTTGATTAACTCTTTACAAGTCCTAATAGAAACTTCTAAGGCAAACAATTAAATTCTTGTCTATTCATGCTCGTCTGCTTGCATTGTGTTCTTGTTTGATTCGTCTGTTCACTGAAACATATGTTCGTATTGTTTCCGTATCGATTTCGAGTATTGTGATTATAATTTTCCTCAAATCAATTTAGACTTTTAGAAATCTCGATTTATTCATTCCCTATCTTTTGAATTCGAATTTGTGACATTTACCTCTCCTAGTATTTAAATTACTTTCTTGATTAGCTCTAATTGATGATTAATTATGGTATGATTTGGACTAACTTGAAATGTGAATTAGTTACTTGAAAATGGTTAAGTGTAAAGACTTGAAGTGTGAATTAGTTACTTGAAAATGGTTAATGGTAGAGACTTGAAATGTGGATTAGTTACTTGGAAATGGTAGTGACTTAAAAATGTGAATTAGTTACTTAAAAATGGTTAAGTGTAATAACTTGAAATGTGAATTAGTTACTTGAAAATGGTTAAGTATAGTAACTTGAAATGTGAACTAGTTACTTGAAAATGGTAGTGACTTGAAAATGTGTATTTGTTACTTGAAAATGGTTAAGTTTAGTGACTTGAAATGTGTATTAGTTACTTGAAAATGGTAGTGACTTGAAATGTAAACATGTGACTTGAAATGTGATGTAGTACTTGAAAATGGTAGTGACTTGAAAATGTGTATTTGTTACTTGAAATTGGTTAAGTATGGTAGAGACTTGAAATGTGAACTAGTTACTTGAAAATTGTAGTGACTTGAAATGTAAACATGTGACTTGAAATGTGATTTAGTACTTGAAAATGGTAGTGACTTGAAAATGTGTATTTGTTACTTGAAATTGGTTAATTATGGTAGAGACTTGAAATGTGGATTAGTTACTTGAAAATGTGAATTAGTTACTTAAAAATGGTTAAGTGTAGTGACTTGAAATGTGAATTAGTTACTTGAAAATGGTTGAGTGTAGAGACTTGAAATGTGAATTAGTTACTTGAAAATGGTTAATGGTAGAGACTTGAAATGTGGATTAGTTACTTGAAAATGGTAGTGACTTGAAAATGTGAATTAGTTACTTAAAAATGGTGAAGTGTAGTGACTTGAAATGTGAATTAGTTACTTGAAAATGGTTGAGTGTAGAGACTTGAAATGTGAATTAGTTACTTGAAAATGGTTAATGGTAGAGACTTAAAATGTGGATTAGTTACCTGAAAATGGTAGTGACTTGAAAATGTGAATTAGTTACTTAAAAATGGTTAAGTGTAGTAACTTGAAATGTGAATTAGTTACTTGAAAATGGTTGAGTGTAGAGACTTGAAATGTGAATTAGTTACTTGAAAATGGTTAAATGGTAGAGACTTGAAATGCGGATTAGTTACTTAAAAATGGTAGTGACTTGAAAATGTGAATTAGTTACTTAAAAATGGTTATGTGTAGTAACTTGAAATGTGTATTACTTACTTGTAAATGATAGTGACTTGAAATGTGAATTAGTTACTTGAAAATGGTAGTGACTTGAAAATGTGAATTAGTTACTTAAAAATGGTTAAGTGTAATAACTTGAAATGTGTTTTAGTTACTTGAAAATGGTAGTGACTTAAAATGTAAACTTGTGACTTTAAATGTGAACTAGTTACTTGAAAATAGTGGTGACTTGAAATGTGAATTAGTGACTTAAAAATGGGTAAGTGTAGTGACTTGAAATGTGTATTAGTTACTTGAAAATGGTAGTGACTTGAAATGTAAACATGTGACTTGAAATGTGATGTAGTACTTGAAAATGGTAGTGACTTGAAAATGTGTATTTGTTACTTGAAATTGGTTAAGTATGGTAGAGACTTGAAATGTGGATTAGTTACTTGAAAATGGTAGTGACTTGAAAATGTGAATTAGTTACTTAAAAATGGTTAAGTGTAGTGACTTGAAATGTGAATTAGTTACTTAAAAATGGTTGAGTGTAGAGACTTGAAATGTGAATTAGTTACTTGAAAATGGTTAATGGTAGAGACTTGAAATATGGATTAGTTACTTGAAAATGGTAGTGACTTGAAAATATGAATTAGTTACTTAAAAATGGTTAAGTGTAGTAACTTGAAATGTGAATTAGTTACTTGAAAATGGTTGAGTGTAGAGACTTGAAATGTGAATTAGTTACTTGAAAATGGTTAATGGTAGAGATTTGAAATGTGGATTAGTTACTTGAAAATGGTAGTGACTTGAAAATGTGAATTAGTTACTTAAAAATGGTTATGTGTAGTAACTTAAAATGTGTATTGGGGCTACTCCTTAGTGTTATTGGATTCGATGCTTCTAAACACTTTTTAGGCATTCTTTAACTTAACTTTTAACTTTTTGAAAACCTTTATGATTGTTTAAGTGTTTTAGATGTTGTTGGATTAACTGTTTAGTGTTTTGAATGTTGTTGGATTAATTGTTTAAGTGTTGTTGACTAGCATTATGTCGTATATGCGTAATGTGTGTTGCTTGGGGCTGAATTGCATTTTTCATTTGACAGGATGGATACAGAAAATGTAATTTTCTACATCCAAAAAATATGCAGAAAAGCGACGGACAGTGTCGCTTTTGTTCGTCACTTTTCTGGATTTTTTTTAAAAAATATTCCAGAAATGCGACAGTGTCCGTCGCTTTTTTAATTTCAATTTTTTTTTAAAAAAAAATATCGACGCTGTCCGACGCTTTTTTTCTTCATTGTTCTTCATATGAAGATCAAAAAGCGACGGACAACGTCGCAATTTTTGAAATTTTTTTTTAAAAAAATTCTAAAAAATGACGTTGTCCGTCGCTTTTTGTTCAACATTTGTTCTTCATATGAAGAACAAAAAATGACGGACAGCGTCGCAATTTCTGAAAAAAAATTAATTTTTTTTTCTAAAAAACGACGCTTTCCGTCGCTTTTTGTTCATCATTTGTTCTTCATATGAAGCACAAAAAACGACGGACAGCGTCGCATTTTCTGAAAAAAAAAATTAATTTTTTTTTTCAAAAAACGACGCTGTCCGTCGTTTTTAAAAATCGTCGAGCCTTTTTACGACGCAAGTGACTGCGTAGCTTTTCCATCGATTTTGACCAAAAAAACGACGCGGTCCGTCGCTTTTGTCCGTCGTTTTTTGGTCTTTTTTTAGTAGTGTACCCAGCTCAGTCTGAAGAAAGTTAAGTCATAACCTACCTAGTGGTGACAAAAATTCGAGCCTAGAACCTTTAACATGGAGCTTTCCCTTTTCAAACGGTCCAAAATGAGCTAAAACATTCAAATATAGAGTCTACGCATTAAAAGGAAGCTATTGATACTCATATCGACTATATTTAAGACGAATCCAAAATGGGTTAGAAAATGAAATGGTTAAAACCAGAATTTTATTTTAGAAATATGTTCCAAACGACTATAGGAGTCTACAATTGAAAACCCATGCAAAAATTAGTTTAAAATGAGGCTTAAATCGAAGAAAAACTATTTTAAAAGTTTGCCGGCAAAAACCCCAAAACCTCATTTTGAAATCAAGATGAAAGAGTGTTTTTGATGATATAATCAATGAAAATTAATGAAAACAAAAGTTCGGAGCTTATACAATCACAAATGGTGAAAAAAACCCTCAAAATCGCCTCTTCCTGAAGCTTCAAAGTCCTAAAATGGTGAAAGAAAATGGACTATTTATACTATTTTATGAACAGTGCCTTGCGAACGTGGTTAACCCATCGGATTCGGGAGGGTCAATGTTGACCTGGCCAAATAACTGGTCATTGCATTCTCGGCCAGGGCTTTGCATTCGCGAAGGCTGATAAACTAGACTTTCTCGTTCACGACAGCCCTATCGCGTTTGCAATGAAGGAAAATAAATCGACCCGGACGATAACCCTTCGCGATCGCGGCCACCACCCTTGAAATCACGATGAAGGAACAATTCCTTATTCGCATTCATGGCTAGTGGCTCACTTTTGTGAAGAAGGTTCCATGCACCAGATAGTTGTGCACCAACTGAATTTACATGTTAAAATGTCTCCAAACGGATCCTTGGAATTCGTTTGAGACCACACAGAAACAAACCATATATGCTACTAGGCTATTTTCAATGTTACGAACTCAATAGAAATGATGGATTTTTTGAAAAGAGATTGTTTTCAATAAATTAGCTCCCGTGATCCCTAAAAGCTTAATTTAGCTAGTTTTCGGAATAAGGGTCGAAATGCAAAATAATAGCTCCAAACTTGAACCAACTCTGCTACTAACCCAAAATCGCCATTCCAGATCTAATTGAACTAACCAAATCTCCATGTGATGCTCGAATCACGAAATGTTAATCGATTGTCTACGATTATCCTTAATACACATTTTGATTGTCTCATTAAAAACCTTACAAGGAAAATCTAGTAGGACAAAACCTTATAAGGAAAAAAAAAGTGTACAATACGTATTAACTCTCCTTGATGAAAACATCAATTCGAAAGTTGTAGTTGGTAGAGATTTGGTAAATAAAATCAGTCATATTAGCACTTTAACGAATATGTTGCATGTTGATATCATTATTCTTTTGGAGATCATGTGTGTAGAAAAATATTGGTGAAACATGTTTAATTCGATCTCCTTTTATGAATCCTCCATTTAATTGTGCTATGCATATTGCATTATCTTCATATAAGATTGTGGTATTTTTGTCACATTTCAAACTATATTTTTTTGAATGGTTCAAAGTATCATTAACCTCAAACACACACATTTCCGATTTACTTCATAAATAGCTATTATCTCAGCATGATTTGATGAAGTAATTATGTAAACTGTATCTCACCAAGATATGACAATTTCCCCACATATGAACAAGTAGCATGTTTGAGATAAAACTTTGTATGGATCAGATAAATTATTACGACCCCAAAATTGAGTTATGAAGGCACCTACCCTAACCCTACCTTGGTAGGTAAGCCAATCTTCCTAAAGATATAAGACATAATAAATCCAAAAATAATGAAATTGATAACACAATGTTCTAAATTTCGATTATCTTTCATAAATAACGTTTCTATTGTTCCTTTTTCATTTTTTAGATTTGGATGACCAAGAGAAAAGTTTTTTGTTTCTTCTCTTAATTATTTTTTCAAGATGGTTCAATATCCAAACATGCTGAGTTATATTTATTATTTTTGTAAATATATAGAGCCATTATCAAGTCATGTCTACAAAAAACTTATCTATGAGTTCAAAGCTTTAACAAAAAATGTCCAAATTACGTTAGGCATACCTTATCAAAGCTAATCACAAACACTTGAGTGTATACCCGTCAACCGGGCCGGTCCGGGTCAACCCGGCTCCGGTTCGATATTTTTTATCGGGCTTGGGCCGGGTCCGGTTCGGTCTTCACTCTAACTGGGCCGGGCCGGGCCCAACAGTAATTAAAGGCCAAACGGCCCAGCACCGGCCCATTAGTGCATTTTACATGGGCCGGGCAGGGTCCCGACTAAAAAAAAAAATTGAACTTTGATTGTTTTTTAATATAATACTACTTAGAATACGACTTTAAAGAACATACATATATATACTACTTTAAAGAATATACATACATATATACATTCAATATATACTACTTTAAAGAACAAACAGTCATACACATGTATTTACATTCAATATATACTATTTTAAAGAATATACATACATACATACATATATATACTATTTTAAAGAATATACATACATATATACATTCAATATATACTACTTTAAAGAACATACATATGTATGTACATTCAATATATACTACTTTAAAGAATATACATACATATATAAATTCAATATATATTATTTTAAAGAATATACATACATATATACATTCAATATATACTACTTTAAAGAACATACATATGTATGTACATTCAATATATACTACTTTAAAGAATATACATACATATATACATTCAATATATACTATTTTAAAGAATCTACATACATATATACATTCAATATATACTACTTTAAAAAACATACATATGTATGTACATTCAATATATACTACTTTAAAGAATATACATACATATATAAATTCAATATATACTATATTGAGATTGTAGGAAATATTTTTTGAAATGACATGTATTTATAGGAAAAAAAAAATTTGATTTTTTTTTTTTTTAAAATTAAAGCCTAAAAAGGCTGTTTGGCCGTTGGGCCTCAACGGACCAAAACAGCCTTTGCAGGCTGGGGCCCAACGGCCCAGATTTTTTTTTTTTTTTTTTTTTAAAAAGTTACCGGGCCGATGCACTGGTGGACCCGATCCGGTTTTCTAACTGGGCCAGTCCACCGATTTCAATACCGTGTCCGGCCCAGCCCCCTAAAAATCCTCCAGGCCCACCACCTATACCGGGTCCGGTCCGATGGCTTAGTGGGCCGGATTAAGTGGGCCGTTATCGGGTCAACCCAGCCCACTTGACACCCTTACTTGAGTGTGCCTACAAAGGAAAATGCACTAACAGAACTTATTTCCATTGGAGTATAATTTTTGTATACATTTACATCACTAACATATCATATTTTTTATCCATCTTTGCTCACTGATGCCAGGCAGTTCATACTCATCTCCCAGCATACAAAGACAAATCTATAATTTCAAGAAAATGGGTGCACCATTACTTTAAAGATAGAATCTAAAACTTTATAGTGACAATAACTTGACGAGGAAAAGATAATTAATTACATTATCATAAAAAATATCATCAGTTTATAATTGTAGACTTCATATTTTTAAAACGGTCTATAATAGCATCATTACTTACGGTTGCACTCTATCTTAAAATCTAAATAACTATTCAAAAATTCTCACTAATGTCGCTACAAAAATCATTTTTGATGAGCTTCATCCGGGAGAATGTTCTTTCCACACTTGCAATAGCAACAGGTAAAATTAAATTTATCGATTGCAACTTCATAATAAAATAGGGAATCACACCCTTACACATTAAAAAAATAAGAAAATTGTACCTTTGCAAGTTCATAATAAAATAAACGAATCACGCTATTTTTGCATTCAAAAATAAGAAAATTGCATTTCATAATAAAATAGAGGAATCACACCCCATTCACATTCAAAAATAAGGAATCACACCCTTAGAAATTCATAATAAAATAAATGAATCATATCTTTTTTGCATTCGAGAATAAGAAATCACAAATTCATAATAAAAAAGTGAAATCACACTTCTTCCGCATTTGAGAGCAAAAGAATCACAAATTTCTAATAAAAAAGAGAAATCACGCCCTTTCACATTCAAAAATAAGGAAATCACACTCTTGCAAATTAATAATGAAATAAAGGAACACATCCTTTTCATTTTAAATTCAAGTAAAATGAAATGTTACCAATGTCTAATTCATCCGCAAAATATGTGAGACTGAGATAATCGATTCATTAGCTCTTCAAATAGTCTAAACCCCCTCCACCCCCCAAACCTTTACCCAAAATCCCAACTACACACTTAAACTTCACGAGGGTCCTATCACCCTCCTAAATTGTTTAAAACTTAAATTATTACAGCCTTAAAATGTCATAACCACATCCATGTTGATCAGTAAAACTCATATGTTTGACACGTGAAAATTTATTATTTTTAAATTTTACGTGAAAATTTATTATTTTTAAATTTTTTTATTCTTTACCCTTATCTTCAATCATATTCACTTCTACAAACTCAAAATTGAATTTACCTTTGTAAAGATCATTTTTTTCATCTTCCCACCAAAAAAAAAATCAATATTCTTGAATCAAGTCCATTGGTGTAGAGAAAATTAGAAACAACAAGTTCAACACCAATAATTTTGTGTTCTATGTCATCATCAGATAGTACTACTCGTCTCCGACGATGACCTCCATAAACAACTGAAGACAGAGATGAAAGAGGTGGGGATTCATCAATATACCATCCTCCAACCAAATTTGTATCATCAAATGAAATCGAGTGGAGTGAATAACTAAATCGTTTGACTTGTGATGGAGAAAAAAAAGAGAAGTGGTGGTGGAGGCGGTTAATGGGGTGGTGTTGGTAGTGGTGAGTGAGATGAGACAAACAATTGACTTAGACATGGGGTTTGACTTAGATTGAAGTGGGGTGAAAGACAATATGGTATTGGTAATACAATGTTGTCTTAAAAATTCTTGAATTTTTGATATTTGATTCTTGATTCTTGAAATTTGGCTAAGATTTTTGGGGAATGGGCAATGGGAGAAGCGAAAAGGGTGAGGGATTTAACTGGGGAGGAAATAGTATGAAGGTAAAGAAGAATGGATAAGTGGTACTGGATCCGATGGAGATGATAGTTGGCGGCGGCGGGACGACGATGGTGGAGAGATTGGGTATGTTGGTGAAAAAGATGAAAAATAATAATGAAAATATTACTAATAATCAATATGTATGTGTATATATATAATAAGTTTCAATATTTATTTTTAGTCCTCACCCTCTTAAGGAGAGTGAACTACACCTTCTTTGCCATCTCAGCATTTAAGGAGAGAATAATTTTAAAATGTTTGGGGGGGTACCACACCCCACCTCTCTCACTTTTGTAATTTTTTTCTTACTTATCAAAAAGCAACATAACACCCTACCACACTAACCTTCTACTCCTCCCCCTTCTATCTAAGGTCATGTCTTCAATAAGTAATTCTATGCAATATTGTATTGTAAATATTTATATAAGTGTTTCAAGTTAGATTTATTTTTCAAAAATATAAGAAAAATTTTCTTTAACGATGGGCTGGCCTAATCCTGTAACGACCCTTTCTGTCGTTACAGGTAAGTCTAGCATACCCAAAATTCGAATTAAGGCTTTCCCTGAATTGGGAGTTCGAAATTTCAGGCTAGGCTAGTCTTGGATGAAATTCAAGCGTGGTATGTTCTAGGGAAATGCGGGAATGTATTGGTTAAAGGTTATGTAATTCAAGGTAATTTTGTGTTAGTCAAGTTGATAAGGAATCTGTAGGAACTTTTGGAAGTAAATTCGAGCGAGTAGAACTCCCGATATCGAACATGACGTAAAGGGGTTAGTTTGGAATGTAGGAATTTGAGGGTGTGTTTCAACAAAGGAAAAATTGGGAGCAATCCCGAGTTTCTGCACGCCTAACCCGCTATGCGAGCGGCCGACCGCTACTACTACACCGCTATAACAGAAATTTTTTAACTATAACGGGAGTCAGGTTTGGTCAATCTCGCCATAACGGACGGATCCCTCTATAGCGGGATAGGGCTGCTATAGTAGGATATATGCTGATTAATGCAAAAATACCCCAAACATTATTTTCTTCTTTTATTCGTCTAAGTACTAGGAGAGGCAATTTTGGGCAATTTTTCACCTATTTTCCATCAAAATTCTCCGTAAAGTAAGTTAATCACTCCAATTAACTAGTTTTGCATTTTCTAAACCTTAAAATCACTAGTTTACGGGTTTTAGGGTGGATTTAGCTTAACCTAATAGATTTTTCTAGTGCAATGGGGTGAATTGGCTATAAAACCCCTGGGTTTTGGTTAAGAGTTGATATATTGCTCTTGCATGACTATAATTCACCATGGTAACCATAAAATTGGTAGGATTAAGGTGGAATGATGATAGAAAACACTAGAATGGGGGGAGAGGGAATGATCATGAATTTGACCTTGGGATTTCGGGATTAAGTTATAATCCTTGATATTGTAGGTTATTTGGTTGATTATGTGTTATATTGATGTTTTTAGACCACAATAAAGCTAAGGTTGCAAGAAAGGGCAAAGCTCAAATTCGTTAGAGCATTTTGGGCTTGGATTGAGGTAGGTGATGGTTTAATGTAGTTGAAACCTAGTTTGTTCTATGTGTACACCCTACCACACTAACCTTCTACTCCTCCCCCTTCTATCTAAGGTCATGTCTTCAATAAGTAATTCTATGCAATATTGTATTGTAAATATTTATATAAGTGTTTCAAGTTAGATTTATTTTTCAAAAATATAAGAAAAATGTTCTTTAACGATGGGCTGGCCTAATCCTGTAACGACCCTTTCTGTCGTTACAGGTAAGTCTAGCATACCCAAAATTCGAATTAAGGCTTTCCCTGAATTGGGAGTTCGAAATTTCAGGCTAGGCTAGTCTTGGATGAAATTCGAGCATGGTATGTTCTAGGGAAATGCGGGAATGTATTGGTTAAAGGTTATGCAATTCAAGGTAATTTTGTGTTAGTCAAGTTGATAAGGAATCTGTAGGAACTTTTGGAAGTAAATTCGAGCGAGTAGAACTCCCGATATCGAACATGACGTAAAGGGGTTAGTTTGGAATGTTGGAATTTGAGGGTGTGTTGCAACAAAGGAAAAATTGGGAGCAATCCCGAGTTTCTGCACGCCTAACCCGCTATGCGAGCGGCCGACCGCTACTACTACACCGCTATAACAGAAATTTTTTAACTATAACGGGAGTCAGGTTTGGTCAATCCCGCCATAACGGACGGATCCCTCTATAGCGGGATAGGGCTGCTATAGTAGGATATATGCTGATTAATGCAAAAAATACCCCAAAACGTTATTTTCTTGTTTTTTTCGTCTAAGTGCTAGGAGAGGCAATTTTGGGCAATTTTTCACCTATTTTCCATCAAAATTCTCCGTAAAGTAAGTTAATCACTCCAATTAACTAGTTTTGCATTTTCTAAACCTTAGAATCACTAGTTTACGGGTTTTAGGGTGGATTTAGCTTAACCTAATAGATTTTTCTAGTGCAATGGGGTGAATTGGCTATAAAACCCCTGGGTTTTGGTTAAGAGTTGATAGTTTACTCTTGCATGACTATAATTCACCATGGTAACCATAAAATTGGTAGGATTAAGGTGGAATGATGATAGAAAACACTAGAATGGGGGGAGGGGGAATGATCATGAATTTGACCTTGGGATTTCGGGATTAAGTTATAATCCTTGATATTGTAGGTCATTTGGTTGATTATGTGTTATATTGATGTTTTTAGACCACAATAAAGCTAAGGTTGCAAGAAAAGGCAAAACTCAAATTCGTTAGAGCATTTTGGGCTTGGATTGAGATAGGTGATGGTTTAATGTAGTTGAAACCTAGTTTGTTCTATGTGTACACCCTACCACACTAACCTTCTACTCCTCCCCCTTCTATCTAAGGTCATGTCTTCAATAAGTAATTCTATGCAATATTGTATTGTAAATATTTATATAAGTGTTTCAAGTTAGATTTATTTTTCAAAAATATAAGAAAAATGTTCTTTAACGATGGGCTGGCCTAATCCTGTAATGACCCTTTTTGTCGTTACAGGTAAGTCTAGCATACCCAAAATTCGAATTAAGGCTTTCCCTGAATTGGGAGTTTGAAATTTCAGGCTAGGCTAGTCTTGGATGAAATTCGAGCGTGGTATGTTCTAGGGAAATGCGGGAATGTATTGGTTAAAGGTTATGCAATTCAAGGTAATTTTGTGTTAGTCAAGTTGATAAGGAATCCGTAGGAACTTTTGGAAGTAAATTCGAGCGAGTAGAACTCCCGGTATCGAACATGACGTAAAGGGCTTAGTTTGGAATGTTGGAATTTGAGGGTGTGTTGCAACAAAGGAAAAATTGGGAGCAATCCCGAGTTTCTGCACGCCTAACCCGCTATGCGAGCGGCCGACCGCTACTACTACACCGCTATAACAGAAATTTTTTAACTATAGCGGGAGTCAGGTTTGGTCAATCCCGCCATAACGGACGGATCCCTCTATAGCGGGATAGGGCTGCAATAGTAGGATATATGCTGATTAATGCAGAAAATACCCCAAAACGTTATTTTCTTCTTTTATTCGTCTAAGTACTACGAGAGGCAATTTTGGGCAATTTTCACCTATTTTCCATCAAAATTCTCCGTAAAGTAAGTTAATCACTCCAATTAACTAGTTTTGCATTTTCTAAACCTTAGAATCACTAGTTTACGGGTTTTAGGGTGGATTTAGCTTAACCTAATAGATTTTTCTAGTGCAATGGGGTGAATTGGCTATAAAACCCCTGGGTTTTGGTTAAGAGTTGATAGTTTACTCTTGCATGACTATAATTCACCATGGTAACCATAAAATTGGTAGGATTAAGGTGGAATGATGATAGAAAACACTAGAATGGGGGGAGAGGGAATGATCATGAATTTGACCTTGGGATTTCGGGAATAGGTTATAATCCTTGATATTGTAGGTCATTTGGTTGATTATGTGTTATATTGATGTTTTTAGACCACAATAAAGCTAAGGTTGCAAGAAAGGGCAAAGCTCAAATTCGTTAGAGCATTTGGGCTTGGATTGAGGTAGGTGATGGTTTAATGTAGTTGAAACCTAGTTTGTTCTATGTGTACACCCTACCACACTAACCTTCTACTCCTCCCCCTTCTATCTAAGGTCATGTCTTCAATAAGTAATTCTATGCAATATTGTATTGTAAATATTTATATAAGTGTTTCAAGTTAGATTTATTTTTCAAAAATATAAGAAAAATGTTCTTTAACGATGGGCTGGCCTAATCCTGTAATGACCCTTTCTGTCGTTACAGGTAAGTCTAGCATACCCAAAATTCGAATTAAGGCTTTCCCTGAATTGGGAGTTTGAAATTTCAGGCTAGGCTAGTCTTGGATGAAATTCGAGCGTGGTATGTTCTAGGGAAATGCGGGAATGTATTGGTTAAAGGTTATGTAATTCAAGGTAATTTTGTGTTAGTCAAGTTGATAAGGAATCCGTAGGAACTTTTGGAAGTAAATTCGAGCGAGTAGAACTCCCGGTATCGAACATAACGTAAAGGGGTTAGTTTGGAATGTTGGAATTTGAGGGTGTTTTGCAACAAAGGAAAAATTGGGAACAATCCCGAGTTTCTGCACGCCTAACCCGCTATGCGAGCGGCCGACCGCTACTACTACACCGCTATAACAGAAATTTTTTAACTATAGCGGGAGTCAGGTTTGGTCAATCCCGCCATAACGGACGGATCCCTCTATAGCGGGATAGGGCTGCAATAGTAGGATATATGCTGATTAATGCAGAAAATACCCCAAAACGTTATTTTCTTCTTTTATTCGTCTAAGTACTACGAGAGGCAATTTTGGGCAATTTTCACCTATTTTCCATCAAAATTCTCCGTAAAGTAAGTTAATCACTCCAATTAACTAGTTTTGCATTTTCTAAACCTTAGAATCACTAGTTTACGGGTTTTAGGGTGGATTTAGCTTTAACCTAATAGATTTTTCTAGTGCAATGGGGTGAATTGGCTATAAAACCCCTGGGTTTTGGTTAAGAGTTGATAGTTTACTCTTGCATGACTATAATTCACCATGGTAACCATAAAATTGGTAGGATTAAGGTGGAATGATGATAGAAAACACTAGAATGGGGGGAGGGGGAATGATCATGAATTTGACCTTGGGATTTCGGGATTAAGTTATAATCCTTGATATTGTAGGTCATTTGGTTGATTATGTGTTATATTGATGTTTTTAGACCACAATAAAGCTAAGGTTGCAAGAAAGGCAAAACTCAAATTCGTTAGAGCATTTTGGGCTTGGATTGAGATAGGTGATGGTTTAATGTAGTTGAAACCTAGTTTGTTCTATGTGTACACCCTACCACACTAACCTTCTACTCCTCCCCCTTCTATCTAAGGTCATGTCTTCAATAAGTAATTCTATGCAATATTGTATTGTAAATATTTATATAAGTGTTTCAAGTTAGATTTATTTTTCAAAAATATAAGAAAAATGTTCTTTAACGATGGGCTGGCCTAATCCTGTAATGACCCTTTTTGTCGTTACAGGTAAGTCTAGCATACCCAAAATTCGAATTAAGGCTTTCCCTGAATTGGGAGTTTACTTGCTATATTTGGTTTCTTGAGTAAATGGGGATTTGTGATGATTGATATTGTTGTTGTTAGAATGGATTCTTGAGTGATCCGGGTTAAATTACAATGATTTGGTACTCTCTTCAATGTCTACTTGTATAATTGAGACATGGATAATGTAAGGACTTGATTTCTGAAAACTTACTTTTTACATGTTTTGACCATTTTGCTTTTCCCCATAGTTGCTATATGTTGGTTTTGGGGCGTAGGGATGGTTGGCACGATTCCCGATGTGATCGAGAGTGTTTTGGTTGAGTTTGAGGGTTTTAGATGCTTTAAAAGTCATATAGTTGACTTCAGTCAATATTTGATGTTTTGGGTCCCGGATGACAATTTGGACAGTTCCATTAGATCCAGAATGTCGAATTTGGGTTATTAGCGAGGTTGGGTTCGAAACCTTTATTTTTTATTTTGACCCTTCGTTTGAAAAATTTCCTAAAAGGGGTCCCGGGGGTTCATTTATTGAAAACGATCCTTTTTCAAAAATTCAACGTCGCTATTGGGGTCCCGAATGAATTCCAAGGGTCCGTTTAGAGACATTTCAACACTTAGAAAGTCTGTTGGTGCAACATTTTCTGGTACATCAGGCCTTTCATTACGATTGTGTGGCACGTGTTGCGATCGCGAGCTTGATAAAAATCTTCATTGCGATCGCGTGGTGGTGGTATCGTGATCGCGATGGGTTAATTGGTGGATCGGGTTGAGTAAACCCATCGCGATCGCGAGGCCCAGCTACGCGACCAGGATGATCAACTTAATAGCCGATCAACGTTGACACTCGCGATCGCGAGGTTGGGTCCACGATCGCAAGGTACTGTTCACAGGACAATATATAACCATATTTTTGTATTTTCCACTATTTTTGGACCTTCAAGCTTCGGGAAAGGAGATTTTTGATGGTTTCATCATTGATTTTCGTGTGGGTAGCTTCTCAACTCAAAATCCCACTATTTTCCATTGATTATATCTTTGAAAACACCTTTTAATCATGATTTTCCAAATGGAATTTTGGTGTTTTTGCCGGTAAAGCTTAAAAATAGTTTTTCTTCGATTTGAACCTCATTGTAAACTCGTTTTCGTGTGGTTTTTCAACTGTAGACTCCTATGACCTTAGGGAATGCATTTCTAAAATAAAATTCTGGTTTTACCTTTCTCATTTTTGAACTTGTTTTTCAAGTCTGTTTTGGACTCGGCTTAAATATGGGTAATATGGGTATTGTTGGCTTTCTTTTAATGTGTAAATGCTATATTTGCATCTTTTAGTTGATTTCGAGGTCGATTGAAAGGGGAAATAGCCGTGTTGAAGGACTTTAGGCTCGTATTTCATCATTTTGAGGTAGGTTATGACTTAACTTCTTTTAGATTGAGCTGGGTAGTTAATGAATAGGTAAAGTATGCTATGGGTTGGGGGAAAATAACTATGAGTTTTATATTTCGAGATTTTATTACTGTTGTGTGCTCGAGTGGGGGTTTATAATCGGTTGTTGTTGTCTTGAGATATTTGATATTGCGTGTTGCCCGAGTGGGGGCTCTATTTGGTATCATTGGCCTTATCTGTGCATTTAAATGCCTTTATTCTAGATATGATGCCCGTGCGGAGGCTTAAATTGTTATTATAGAAATACCCTAGTTAGGGGTTTATATAATATTAATGATGTCTTCTATGCATATTTATTTCGATGGTGCCTAACTAGAGTTGATATCATGAATTATGGACATATTGAGTTGATTTTGGGCTCACTTATATACGTATTGAATGGATTGGATATCTTCATATTGATTTGATTGTGAGCATTACATCCTCATTCCATACATGTACATTCATGACATATTGGTACCATTGAGAAACACTGTTTTTGAAAAAAAATGAGATATTTTCATAAAAACCCTCTCCATGAATATGGCCAGAGAGGTGGGTTGAAATTTGAGATGCGAGTTATAGTATACGGGTTACGAACTCTCCATGGGTCCTATTATGGAGCTGCGAGCTCGGTACGTGTATACAGATTGTCATGCGATGACTTTCACCATTCACCCCATTATCATCATTGCATTACATTACATATACATTTTTCATGATTTCTTTAGGTTTTTCGTGATTTGTGTTTAGTTTTCGTATACTTTTCATTCATATCTGTGTTGTTTTAATTCAGTATTATATTAGAACTGTTAGTGGAGACGGTGTGAGCTACCATTTGAAAACTTTTCTGTTTGCAGGTGACGTGCTCATAGTTTTGTTTACTTATATTATTGTCTACTTTTCTCAGTCGGCTTATGATTCCTACTGAGTAAATGTGGACCCTGCTCACCCCTACTGTGCCCTTTCGGTGCAGATCTTGGTCTGAGTATGAATCACGGTGGATGATCATCGTGCAGAGATTTCTGAGTTTTGAGGTACTGATGTGCTCCAGGGTTCGGGGTTGACTCAGACCTTATCTATCTTTATTTGTCTTTACTTATGACTTAAAGACAGATTATGTATTATTTCAGTATTCAGATGGTTGGTTAGATGCTCTACACTCGTGACACCAGTTTTTGGGTGGTTTTATGTTATTTCTTCAGACTTACCTCTTTATTTATGTTTTGTGTTGGTCTGACTTCATTCTAGATGTCTCGCCTTAATATTATTGCTGCTTGATGAGAATTTATTTCCTTTTCGGCTGAATGGCTTACTTATCAAGACTGGACCGCGATAAATGCCATCATGACCTTATTTTTGGGTCGTGATAAATTGGTATCAGAGTATCAGGTTCACTTGTCTCACAAGTGTAAGAGTAGGATGTGAAGTACAGTCTCACGGATCGGTACATAGACGTCCGTATCTATCTTCGAGAGTCTATAAGATGTCTTTAGGAAAAAAGTATTCTCTAACTTAATTCCTTATCGTGCGGGTTATTCATACCCAATATTCTAAACTTGTATTCCACTATTTTTGCGCAGATGGTGAGGACTAGGTCCAGAGATGCTAGGGATGTTGAGCCAGCACCCTACATGGGAGCTTCAGTTTGAGGACGAGGCAGGGGTCGTGGATGGCCCAGAGGTAGAGGACGGGCACAATGAGCTGTCCCAGTAAGAGGACATACTAGGGAGGCCTCTCCCGAGCTCGAGGTCGAGTATGCCACAGGGTTCAGTTGACACCCCAGTGCTTTAGGATTTGTTGATTTGCCTTTTGAGTCGATTGAATGGTGTTCCTTTGAGTGTACCGAGTGTCCCTCAGACTTCGAGTGGTGTTCCTCCAGACTTCGAGTGGTGTTCCTCCATCTGTACCGACATCTGCTTATGGTATTCTGACTTCTGGGGTGCAGCCATTATCTATGGTATCCCCACATATGGACTCTTTGCATATAAGATTTACTATTCCTCCGACTGCGTAGAGTACAGTGATATCTTCTGATGATCAGAAGAGGTTTAAGAGGTTTATTCGCTTGGGCCGCCTAAATTCAGTGGTGCTATTGGCGAGGATGCCTATGAGTTTCTGACTGATTGCCAGGAGAAGTTACATAATCTTGGATCCCTTGAGTCTCACGAAATTGCTTATACTACCTATCAGTTGATGATGTGGCTAGGGATTGGTTGAGGTCTCTTGCTAGTTGTAGGCCTTTGGGTTCTCCTGCTATGACTTGGACTCAATTTTCTGAGGCATTCTTTGAGAGATTACACCGTTTAGCTTGAAAGATCAGGTGAGAGATGAGTTTGATCATTTGGAGCAGGGTTCCATGTCTATTGCCTAGTATGAGGCACATTTCCATACTCTATCCAGATATTCAGCCTCTAGCATCTCCACCGATTCTGAGAGGATTTGGAAATTTATGAAGAGGTTAGATGGTTCATATCAGTTGGCTACAGCCCAGATGGTAGTTTTAAGTTTTTTTTTGCAGAGTATTATTGACCATGCCAAGATGATCGAGTCTATTATCCAGGCTACTTTGGGAAGCGCCAATAAGGTGTATTGTCAGGGTGAGTTTAGTAGACATGCCTCCTGAGGTAGAGACTTGTCTAGTCGAAGTTCTCATGGTTATCATGGTAGGTGATAGAGGGTCAACCTGTTTGTTCGCACCAACTATGGCAGCCACACGTACTATGGCTTCAGCCCTTCACTTTTTCAGTCAAAACTTAGTTTGCCTAGTCTTACTAATTTAGAAAGACACAATAACATACAACAGCAAGTCCCAACTTTGTATTTAACTCATTCCACAAAGAAGCACATAAATCATCCTTACAAAAATCTGACTAACACAGCCAAGACTTGCCATTAAGACAGCTTGCCTGTGCCTATTTATAGGCCACAACTTCTGTCACATGGCAGGCACATGCACAACACATGCCTTTATCCTAATCCAGTTGACATCCCCTAACTGATAGGCCTAATCCAAAATTCGAATTACAAATTCAAATTACAATCAACAGCAAAGCCAAGCCACATGTTCAGGGCAGTTGTAACTGCCCAACTGTCATCATGTGCAAGGCACATGCCAGTACCAACACATCCTTGGCAGTACTTATGCCAATTTCGCACCTGGGCCCTAGGCGTCGGTGCAGTCGCCCATGCCACTGCCTTGTCAGCACCCAAGCTGCCCTGTTCGAGCCAAGTCTAGCCCAGCTTGTCTTGCCTTAGCCATGCCTCCACAACATGACTTGCCTTAGCCTAAGTCAGCCTTAGCATTGTTCCGCCTTAGCTAGCCAGCCCTTGTCATGCCTTAGTCACGCCTTGCATGCCTTATCCAAGCCACAACCAAGGTCTTGCCATGCCCTGCCGACATTGTGCATAATTGTAGGCAGCAGGGCACTTTCCCTCTATTTTGGATTTAGCGACTTCCAGCGGCGTGTTAGGCTGCATGCCCAACACTAGTTCAAATGGGCTCTTCTCAGTTACTGATGACCTATGCAGATTATAACAAAACTGTGCACTGTCTAATAATTCCACCCAATTCTTCTGACTTGTAGTCATATAATGCCTTAAATATTCTTCAAGCAAATGATTGATTCTTTTGGTTTGTCCATCTGTTTGTGGATGATTCGCTGTTGAGAATTTAGTTCAGTACCCCTCATATTGAAAAATGCAGTCCAAAACCGGCCTGTGAACCTACTGTCTCTATCACTCACAATGTCAAGTGGAACACCAAAATACTTCACCACAAACTTATAGGATAATTCAACAGCTATTTCAGAAGAACAAAGGGTAGGAGCAGCATTGAAAATAGCATACTTTGAAAACCTGTCAACCACCACCATGAATGACACTTTGCCATCAACCTTTGCAAACCCGATAATAAAATCCATAGAAACAGAAGCCCAAGGATGTTTTGCAACAGGTAGAGGTTGAGGTAACCCAACTTCTTTCTTCCTTACAGTCTTGTCAAGTTGACAAAAAAGGCAAGACTTTACATAGGCCTCAATGTCATCTTCCATTTTTGGCTAGAAATAATTTCGGGACAATAATGCCATCATTCTTTCAACACCTGGATTAACAGCATATAATGGATCATGTGTTTTTTAAGGAGTTTTCGACACAACCCATCACTTTGAGGTACAACAATTCTCCCCCCTTAAAATACAGCAGATCGTCCTTGATCCAATACCGTCTAACTGTCCCCTCTTTGACTTGATCCATCAATTTTATGTATAATGAATCATATGCAGTACTAAACTTTATCTTATCTAAGAAATCAGATTCAAGTCTAGTAAGCGCATAAACTACAGCAAATACCTCTTTACGACTTAAAGCATCCACTACTTGATTTTGCTTGTCTGGTTTGTATATCCAAACGAAGTCATATTTAGCAAGAATCTCCTGCCATCAGGCCTACTTCAGACTCAATTTCTGTTGAGTTTTGAAGTATGTATTAGCCATATTGTCTATCTTGACAACAAACTTCGTACCCAGCAAATAGATTCGCCAGATTTGGAGACAATGTAGGACTGCCACCATCTCCTTCTAATGAGCAGAATACCTTTGTTTTGAAAGATTAAATTTTTGCTCTCAAATGCTACCGTATGATCCTCTTGCATGATCACAGCACTAACAACATAATTAGAAGCATCAGTGTGCGCCCAAAAATTTGATTTCTCGACAATCAAACTCACACTTTTCCATCTTGACATAGAGTTGATATTCTCTAAGTCGTTGCATCACTACTCTAAAATGCAACAAATGATCTTGTAGTGTTCTACTGTAAATGACTATATCATCTAAGTAAACAACTACAAAGTCATCAAGGTACTCGTAAAGAACATTATTCATTAAGTTGCGGAAAATAGCCAGGGCATTAGTCAGCCCAAATGACATTACAAGAAATTCATAGCTACCTGATGCGCCATGGTTACATGACACTTTTGATGCTTAAAACAAGGGAAATATGCAATAACTTGGGTGTATTTGGTTGGTATGATGTGGTTTCTGTCCTACATTGCAGGAAATAAGTTTTGAAGGCAAAATGATCAAAAAGGAAGAATCAAGCCCGAGAACGAAGGATCTGAAGATGAAAGAACAAGAATCTAAACCAGAGAGGGAGTCACGACACCACTCACGTGACGTGAGTGGCTGTCGTGACTCATTTTCAAAGATGTTGAATGTGGTCTGATTTTCACGGCAGGAATCCATGTGGCATGAGTCCACCTACGGGGCGTGAAAGAGTGTCTGAGTCAACTTCTGAAGATGTCTAATTGAGTCTGATTTCCACGACACTCACCTACGTGGTGTGACTTGGTTCCATGACATCAATTCACGATACCGTGGAAGTTGCCGACTTTGGTCTCCTGTTTTGATTAGGATTTGATTAGCATTGTATCTATAAATACCCCTGTATAGTCCTATGTACGGGAGTTAGTCAGTACATTGTTTTGAGAGATATTTTCTATTGTTTCTGAGTTCATAAACATATTATTGGTTTTGTAATCAAAAACCCTAGATTCGAGTTTTATTCATAATTGAGATTTCAGTTCTTCTTCATTATTGTGAGTGTGCAATTATGTTTTCATCTTTGAATCCTTCTTGTGTTCTTGCAATTATGAGTAGCTAAACTCATCAACTAGGGTTGTGTGAACCATGACAAATTAATGAAACAGGTTAAGTGCTAAGCAACTCTGAATCGTTGTGAATGCATGTTTTATTTTTTCCTTCGTTGTGATTGCTCTTCTAACAATTGCAAATGTTAGAAACTAGCCTGTATTCTAAACTTGCTCGAGACAGAGGTAGAGATTAGGAAAAGGGAATAACAAAAGAGATTTGAAGCTATCAACCTTCATCTAATAACTTGAGCCTTAGCGGGAATAGTTATCTGAGATCCAGGACAAGGGTTAGTAGTGCGACACTCGGAGATTAAGATGAGAAGAGTGAAATTCATCTAACCAAGGTTGAGAGACGTTTGGATGAACATATCTTGTCAGATTTTGCATGCCACATAGCAGGACGATTTTGTTAGCACAAGTTACAGGTGGAGTTAAGGAATCATTGGGGATCACAATCCTAGTGTATTTCTCTTATTGTCTACAAACTCGATACAACCAGCAATAGTTACTGTCACTATTCACTAACAAACCCCCCCTTCCCCCCCAATTTTACTTATGTTCCAATTATTTTGTCTAGTATTCTAAACAACTTCAACCTATTTTCTGTGGGAGGGTTCTATATTTGACAGCGACCGCTTTATACTTCTTAGGAGGCATATATTGGGCTACATCAAATTTTGGCGCTTGTCGGGGAATACGATTACGGATTAGATTAGTATTGGTTGGAGTTGATTGGTTTTGTTTTTACATACTTTTGAGGGTACATGCCGGTGTATGCCCAATACTAGGAGTCAAGGCAATCCCCTGATTCCACTTGATCTTGTGATAGAAAGGACTTTGAGAGCTAATCAAAGAATAGTGAATACCGGCGGAGTTCAGCGCTGCAGGATACATTCATAACCAACCAATTCAGCCAGTTGTTCATGAAACAGTGGATCAAACTACCGCTCGATTGACACGGCAAGAGCAAGATAGGCAAGATGCTCTTAGATAAGCAAAAAGAGATAATCGAGCAATGCAAGAAGAAGCACAACGTCTGGCTGGCTGATGCTGAATAGCGACAAAGAAGACTTAGAGCACAGAAGAGACCATATGTGCCTATTTATGATGATCCTGAAGAAGAGGATATGGCTTATCTTGAACCGGTTGAGACTGGTGCTATCATTCTACCAGAGTTACCTCCGGGCACAAAGTTTGACATTACCAGTGCCATGATTCATTTGCTAAATTTGAAAGGTGTGTTCGCCGGTCTTCCTTCAGATGATCCAAACATGTACGTGATGAATTTTGTGGGGGTATGCACTTCCTATAATCTGCCTGGAGTTAACCAAGAGGCAATTCAGTTGAGATTGTTCACATTCTCCCTAACAGGAGAAGCGACATTGTGGTTGGTAGAATTACCACGAGGTTCCATCACTACTTGGCAAGACTTGAGGAATCAATTTCTAGAAATATTTTTCCCACCTTTTAAGATGCTGCAGTTGAAGGATGAGATCTACAATTTCAGACAACTACATTCTAAAGCACTTTATGAGACATGGCTCAGATTCAAGAAGAAGCTGCAGAATGTGCCGAATCATAGGATGAGTGGTAGAAATTTACTTGAAATTTTCTACAGGGCTTTGAATGCAAACACTAATGCCGTAGCAAATACTATCACTCGTGGAACATTCATGAGTCTGAGATGAGAGCAAACTTCAGAGATATTAGATCGTATCACTAAGACCAACCAAGGATGACATACTCGAGAAGGAGATACACCTGCTAGTACATATGCTATTGGAGCCTCAACTGCACAATGGGCATTGGATGAAACAGTTGCTCAAGAGGCTGCGTAACTAAGGACAAAAATTAATTTGCTAGCTAAACAAATTACAGCCAGAGATGCTGAGAAGGTGCATGCTGTGGGTGCACAGGGTAAAATGCCTAGACATAATGATAGTGAGTCTGATGAAGAGGCTAAGTACCTAGATCTAGAAGTGGAGGGTTTTTGAGCCAAGGGACAAGGGTCTAATCAAGACTCTTGGAACTCGATCAAGGGAATCAAGGTCGGAATTATTATGGAGACAATTACAACATGTCGGGAAACAGAGATCGAGAATGAGACTGTGACGGTGATTGGAGATGAAAGGATGATTATAGAAAGAAGAATGGCCTTTATGTACCCCCAGGGAGCCGTGATGATGAGTCTTGAAATTCAAGGATGGAGGCCCTTCTTAATAAACTGGTCAAAGGGTCAGAGAGCCAGGAAAATTGCTTGAAGGAGATTAGGTTAGACATTTCGAGAATAAATCAGAAAGTGGAGTCTCATTCAACTGCCATTAAATAGTTGGACCAACAGTTCGGGCAGATATCATTGGCACTGAATCAACATCAGCCAGGCACCCTTCTAAGCAATACTGTCCAAAATTCGAAGAATGATAGCCATTGTCTAGCCATTACCACTAAAAGCGGGAAATGCACGACAAATCCACCTATACCTGCCTATAGTGGTAAGACTCGAGAGCCGATGGTTATTGATGTAGAAACTGAGTTAGAGCCGAATAATTCAAAGGGTGAAACAATTCCAGACCATCATGATACTAGCAAAAAGGCAAAATCTAAAAAGAGGCAGGAAAAGAAGGTACCACAAGTGTTGAAAACTATCCCACGACCTCCTTCTCCCTTTCCTCAAAGGTTGAAAAAGAAGGCCGAGGAAGGCAAATAGCAGAAGTTTATTACAATATTGAAGGAGCTGTTAGTAAACATCCCTTTGGTTGAGGCATTGGAGCAGATGCCAGGTTATGCAAAGTTCATGAAAGACTTAGTGACAAAGAAGAGAACTGTCAATTTTGAGCCAGCAGATAACTTACATCATTGTAGTGCAGTTGTTTTGCGTTCCCTAGTTTAAAAAAATAAGGATCCAGGAGCTTTCACAATTCCTTGTACTATCGGGTCCTATAACTTTGCTAAAGCACTTTGTGATTTGGGTGCTAGTATTAACTTAATGCCGTTAGCCGTTTTCAAGCAGTTGGGGTTGGGAGCACCAAAACCAACCACTATGAGACTTCTCATGGCCGATAGGACTGTGAAAAAGCCGGTGGGCATTCTGTATGATGTTTGGTAAAGGTTGCATCTTTCATATTTTCGGCTGACTTTGTAATCCTAGATTGTGAAGTTGACTTCGAGGTTCCCATCATATTGGGAAGACCATTCCTTGCTACTGGTCGTGCACTGGTTGACATGGAAACAGGGCAGATGAAATTCAGGTTAAACGATGAGCAGGTCACTTTCAATGTTTGTCGTTCCATGAAGCAACCAAGAGATAAACGGGTGATTTTGGTAATAGATGCGGTTGATGATAGTGATGTTGTGTCTCTTGAAAAAAGGTTGGCGGTAAAAGCTCTTGCTACCGTGATTATGAATTTTGATAGCAATGGTATTGAGGGATATGATGAGATGGTTGGTGCACTCACTGGTAAGGGATCATACACACATGCTCCAAAGAAACTTGATCTCGATTTGAAGAATAGGGTGACCCCACCGGCTCGTCCGTCTATTGAGGAGCCTCCAGTTTTAGAGCTTAAGGGTCTTCCGGCTCACCTTTGCTACATATTTTTGGGAGCCAACAACACCTTGCCTGTGATTATTTCTGCTAAATTGGTGGATTGGCAAGTAGAGGCTCTGGTTTCAGTATTGAGAAGATTCAAGAGGGCCATTGGTCGGTTCATTACTGATATTATAGGCATTACATCCGGCATTTGCACTCACAAAATTTAACTTACTCCTGAGTGCATACCGAGCATTGAGCACCAATGTCGTCTAAACCCACCTATGCAAGAGGTTGTGAAGAAAGAGATCATCAAGTGGTTAGATGCAGGATTGGTTTACCCTATTGCGGATAGCAAGTGGGTGAGTCCAGTTCAGTGTGTGCCGAAGAAGGGAGGAATCACTGTGGTTCCAAATGACAAGAATGAGTTAATCCCAATGAGGCCGGTTACTGGATGGAGAGTTTGCATGCATTATCGAAAGCTGAATTCTTGGACAGAAAAAGATCATTTTCCTATGCCCTTCATGGATCAGATGTTAGACCGTCTTGCTGGTAGAGGATGGTATTGTTTTCTTGATGGCTATTCGGGGTATAATCAGATCTTCATAGCCCTCAAAGACCAAGAAAAGACCACTTTCACTTGTCCATACGGGACAATCACATTTAAAAGGATGCCTTTCGATTTGTGTAATGCACCGACCACTTTCCAACGCTACATGATGTCTATTTTCTCCGACATGGTGGAAGACACTATTGAGGTTTTTATGGATGATTTTTCTATTGTGGGAGACTCATTTGATGGTTGTTTGGTACACCTTTCTACTATGCTGTAAAGATGCGAGGAGTGTAACTTAGTGCTGAATTGGGAAAAATGTCACTTTATGGTCAACAAGGGTATCGTATTGGGGCATCAAATTTCAAAGAAAGGCATTGAAGTGGATAAGGCAAATATTGAGGTAATTGAGAAGCTACCTCCACCTATCTCCGTGAAAGGTATTCGAAGTTTCTTAGGTCATGCTGGCTTTTATAGAAGATTCATCAAGGATTTTTTTAAGATTGCACATCCTTTATGCAAACTTTTGGAGAAAGAGGTGAAGTTCGTGTTTGATGAGGCATGCCTAAAAGCATTTGAGTGTCTTAAAGAGAAGTTTTTTTCAGCCCCTATTATTATATCAGCAGATTGGATGATGCATTTTGAGGTTATGTGTGATGCTAGCGAAGTGGCCTTGGGTGCAGTCCTTGGCCAAAGACGTGAAAAGATGTTACATCCGACTTATTATGCTAGCAAATGCTTAATCCAGCTCAAAAGAATTATACTGTGACTGAGCAGGAATTGTTGGCAGTGGTATTTGCTTTTGAGAAATTCAGATCTTACTTGATAGTTACGAAGGTGATTATGCATACAGACCATGCAGCGCTTCGGTATCTTATGTCAAAAAAGGATGCTAAACCAAGATTGATTCGGTGGGTACTTCTATTGCAAGAATTTGAATTTGAAGTCAAGGATCACAAGGGAACCGAAAATCAAGTTGCTGACCATCTATCACGCCTTGAGGAGGAGGCCATGCTTAATTTAAGAGATGATCTTGAGATTAATGATACTTTTCCAGATGAGCAAGTACTGGCAGCATCTCAAGACTTAATCCCTTGGTTTGCTGATTTTGCCAACTTTTTGGCAAGTGATCTAGTTTCGGAAGATATGTCGTATCAGCAGAGAAAGAAATTCATGCATGAGGTGAGAAAATTCTTCTGGGATGAACCATATTTATTTAGGGTGTGTGCTGATGGCATAATTCGAAGATGTGTTCCAGAGGTTGAGATGATGAGTATTTTGGAAGTATGTCATTCATCTCCAGTTGGGGGTCATCATGGAGGTGCGCGGACTGCCCATAAAATCTTGCAATGTGGGTACTACTAGCCCAATATTTACAAAGATGCTCATGATTATGCTCGATCTTATGACCAATGTCAAAGGCAAGGGAATATCTCACGCAGACAAGAACTTCCCATGACAACTATAGTTGAGCTTGAATTGTTCGATGTGTGGGGAATTGACTTTATGGGCCCTTTTGTGAGCTCGCATGGTATGAAATACATTTTGGTAGCTGTTGACTATGTTTCTAAGTGGGTGGAGGCAATTGCGCTTCCTAATAACGAAGGAAGAAGTGTCACAGCATTCTTGAAAAAGAACATATTCTCATGATTTGGTACATCCAGAGTTATTATTAGTGATGGAGGATCACACTTCTGCAATCGTCTGTTCAAGGCCCGGCTTGAAAAATATGGTGTTAAACATAAGGTAGCAACACCTTACCATCCTCAGACAAGCAGGCAAGTTGAGGTGTCAAACCGTGAGATCAAGTCTATTTTGGCAAAAACAGTGAATGCCATTAGGACTGATTAGGCTCGAAGACTGGATGATGCGTTATGGGCATATCGAACTACTTTTAAAACGCCAATTGGTGCATCACCATATCAGTTGGTTTTTGGAAAATCTTGCCATTTACCTGTTGAACTTGAACATAAGGCTTTATGGGCTATGAAAAGGTTGAATTTGGTCTGGAATGAAGCGGCTAAATTGAGACTTGAGCAGATGAATGAGATGGATGAATTTCGTCTCCGGGATTATGAAAGTTCAACAATATATAAAGAGAAGATGAAGTTATATCATGATCGTCGAATTGAGAATCGAGAGTTTCACCCTGGAGATTTGGTGCTACTTTATAACTCCAAGCTTTGCTTGTTTGCTAGAAAATTAAAGTCCAAATGGTTCGGACCATTCACGGTGGTTATGGTATTCCCATATAGAGAAATTGAGCTAAAAGGAGCAGATAATGTTTTATTCAAGGTCAATGGACAATGTGTTAAGCATTATGTGGGAATCATGGGAGAAATAAAGACATGTGAGGAACTTGAGCTTAATGAAGTCTAAGTAGTCAAGCTAGCCATGTCGTGCCACGACGTTAAATCAGGCGCTTCATGGGAGGCAACCCATGGGCTAGTTGGTGAAGTCTGAGTATCCAAGTTAGCCGAGTTATGACGCGACGTTAAATCAGACATTTTATGGGAGGCAACCCATGGTCTTGTTATGAGTGATCTGGTAAAGACTGAGCAATGGAGGATTATTTAACTGGAATTTGAAATAGTGAACAGATTATGTTCAGTTCCACTAACGACACCTAATCACGTGATGTAGGATAACCCACGTCACGTGAGTAGTGCCGTGGTAATCAGAGAAATATTTTGTCTTTCTGAACCTGATCTACGATAGGGTTCCCACGTGACGTAGGTTGACCCCTGTCACGTGGGTTGTATCGTGAAAATCAGAGAAAATTTCCACCTGCAGAAGTGGAGTTACAGCAAGGACCCACGTGACGTGAGTGCCACCCACGTCACGTGGAAGGTTCCTTGAAAAGCAGACTGGTAAGGGTATCCAAGACCCGACCCAACCCATTTTTTTTAATAAAATCTGGTAGCCTCCTTCTTTACCCAATACAAAATCTGAACCCACCCCATTCTTTCTCTAATTTAAACTCATACAAATAAACCCTAAATTCTTAACTTTCTTTACATTGTCAACCTTAAATCCACACTTCTCACCTCAAAACCTAACAAATCCGAATCCACCACCACAAACCCGACCCCCATATTAAAAAATCTGACCCAAACACCCCAAAATCCGATCCCCATAGACCCACTCGACCCAAATTCGACCAACCCACTACCAAACCCGACCCCTAGATCTAAAATTTAACCCAAACCAACCCAAATACCCAAATTACGATCCTATACCCATTACTATGCCTCCCAAATCAAACCCCAAGAGTGAGCATCTTGATTCTTCATCCAAAATTCTCACCAAAAATTCAAAATTACCAACCCATCTGCGTGATGAACCAACTGAATCTGAAAAAAATGGGTTCGTGGAGGAGTTTGAGATTGGACATGATGATACTGCATTAGTACCTCATACCACGAGGTTACAGACTCAGGCCCAAGCTACTGCCCGGGCTGCACGTCAGCCCATTCCACCGCCTGTCGTGCCTGTTGTTCCATATCATTCTTTTGAGTCCGCACCCCAGTCAGAAGAGGGGGAGTATGCTTCGGAGTCGGGCTCTGCAGAGGATGCTATAGGTCAGGGTACCTCTGCGGTGGAGGCTACAACCTCTATTTCAGGTACTGGTGCCAGAGTGCTCCGACTCCCGTACAGAGTGGGGATGTTCAGCGGTGGTGTGTTCAGGGCATGCGTGCATTTTATGATAGGGATGCCGAGCTGACGGAGCGGGGTGTATGTAGAAGGAGTATTATGGAGGAGCCCCGATATAGGCTTGAGGATTTGAAGGCGTTGCCTAATATTTAGGCTGTGTTTGAGCGGTATGGGTTTAGTTAGATGGCGCAGCCTCCTAGTCGCTATAGCTCGGAGTTGGACCGAGAATTTTATGCCTCATATGCTGCATCGGTTGACTTGAGTACACTTGTCGGGCAGCGGTATAGGGATCAACCCTTATTGACTCACATTTTGGTGTGAGGTACCCCGGTTGATATATCGGAGTAGACCATCCACCGCTTCTTGTTTGATGCAGATCGTACACTACCTGCTATGAATGTTGAGTTTGATCACCACATGGACACTATTTGAGATTGGATTAAGATGCGGGATGCGGACCAGAAGTTGGACCTGCTGAAGTGGATTACCGGGTATATAGCAGAAGACAGTGTGGCTGCGAGTTGGGTGACTGGTAAGTTAGATATCAAGAAATCCACGGTACATTTTGTAGGCAGATTTTGGTGGTCAGTGGTTCAGCATCGGTTGGGTCCAACTAATGCTGACAATTCACTTATATTGGACCGTGCAGTGGTGGTAGCCAGCATCCTTGCGGGTTATGAGATTCATATTGCCAGATACATCATATGGGAGATTCATGAGCGGGCTTTTCGTGATCATACCAGTATACCGTTCCCCTGGTTGATCCAGAGTCTATGTGATAGGGCGGGTGTGGCTAGGCTCCCTACCCTCGATCATTATATGGAGGTGACCCATATAGCAGATATTGGTTTGATGCAGTAGCGGGGATCTCACCCTATTGTTCCATGAGGGTTTCAGCCATCTGAGTCATCAGGAGCAGCCCTTTTTGAAGGGCCTGGAGATAGAGATGAGTCGGGTAGTGCACCTATGCCTATTCCAGTACCGGTTAGGGTAACAGAGACTATTCATATTCCGACTGAGGGCACTAGACCTATTGATGATATGGTACCCGGTACTATAGCTCCACTGCCTCCCTCTGGTATAGTTTCAGTTTTGAGAGACTTTCTACAGCAGTTGATTGATAGACAGACGCAGATGTTTGAACGACAGACCTACACTGAGACCTAGATGGCTAAGTTGGTATCCCAACTTAAGCCATGGGTTAGGACCACGGTAGAGGATTCGGAGGCTAGGGTGGAGGCCTGGATGACTACGATGATGGATCAGTTTATGAGGGGGCTGCATGGGAGGATTGACAGTTTTGAGGCTCGGATGGCCACCCGAATGGGTTCTGCACATATACCTGATATCGCAGCATTGTCACAGGAGGTAGCGTCATTGAGAGAGGAAGTTCGTGCTTTGGCACCAAGCAGTGCTCCTATTATACCACCTATGCCTATTTCAGCCCTGATGTGGCCAGCCTTTGAGGTGGATCTGTTTGCCGACCAGGAGCCTCCGGTTTATAGAGGCAAGAGACCACGCAGTCCGAAGGACTAGGTTTACTATGGTGATGAGTATGAGGGTGATCTCCAGAAAGCTGTTAAGACCTCTAGGATGGAGTACCATGTTAGCCAGATAGCGGAGGAGCAGAGGGCACGTGGTGCTTTCTCCAGTTAGGCACCCCCTCCACCAAATGCACATAGTAGAGAGCCCAGAGGGCAGACAAATGATCCCACTATGGTCGGGCCCACTTTCGGTGCCTAGGGCTCCACAGATATGTCTTCACTCCCTTGTATTTATTGATAGCTGTGCACTGAGGGCAGTGCACCATTTTTAGTTTGGGGATGGGGGTGTACCACCAATTGGGGGTTTTTGTTGCCGTGTTTCTTTTCCCCCAAGTGTGCTATCATAGTAGAACCGATATGTTTAGGTTTTTATTTATATTAGTTATGTGTTTTTTTATGTTTAATTAGGAGAAAAATAAGGGAACCATGGTGCAGTCTAGTTTTTTATGTTGAATGTTAAGGATACCCCTCCTGAAAATTTTGAAGTATGTGTGTGTAGCATGTTTATGTGTGATAGCTGTTGGATCTTGTTATGGCACTAGGATTATAGACAAAATAACTGTAGCCAGCATTGCATGAATCGGATAGGTAATAGTTGATAATGTAACTCTGTACTATATGTGTGTGAGGTCATTACTTAGTCAACTTTGTGTGTACGATCCAGAACTTTTCCGGTTAGTCTTGCCTAGGTTAGAGGATAGTGGTTAGGAAAGGATCATAGGCCGTTTTTGAATAAGTTCACTTTTAGCCTAAACACCTGACCAAATGAATTAAATATCCCTTGATCCCACTTTTAAGCCTTAATTGACCTATTTCTTTCATTAGCCTATTCACCTTCCCATTTTAATTACAATGAACCTGTCTTGGCCCTGGTCCCTCCTTGGACACTGTGTACCTCAACTCAGGCAAATAGCCTAAGTTGAGGGTGGCTATTATAGGGGTGCGTAGATTGATTTGAGTATGAAGAAGGGGGTAATAAAAGAAAAAGAGAAAACAGATTTGGGTGTGAGGAAAAAGAAAAAAAATATATAAAGTAAGAAAAAAAAAGTGAAGTTTAAGAAAAATCACGCCCAAAATCTGAAAATAAAAGAAAGGAGAATAAGGGAGGATAAAAATGAGAAAGGTTGGAAGTTGGAGCAAAAAATAGTGTAGTGTCAAGGAGGGTTAAGTTACCACATCCAAATGTACCATACTCATCCCCAAGCCTACATTACAAGCTGAGTAAAGTCCTATAGTGATCCTAGTCCAACTGTCCGAAAAACTAAGGCTTAGAAAATAAGGGCAAGCCTATGGTATTTCATGCACACTGTTTGAACTTTTTGTGAGAAAGAGTGTTTTGACAGAGTCCCTAATTGGAGATTCATTAGCATACTGTGTGTTCATGGGACTTCTTTGATTGTGAGATTACATGGGTTGCATTGTTAGCTGCTATTTGTTCGAATAATGTCATTTGCATATATGCTTAGTTGTTTGTTCATAATTTGGTTCCATCACTTGATCCCTTCTGTTTCATGATAATATGCTACCTGTATACACACCGTGGTCTTGATTTTCAAATAGGAGGGGTTGTAAAAGTTTTACCAAAAGCAATGAGTCGACTGCCATAGGTCCCTTAGGTTTCTTTTAATTAAGCATCGTATATGTCTATTTTTGTCTTGTTCGCCTGAGGACATGCAAACGTTCTAAGTTGAGGGTGTTGATGCGCCATGGTTAAATGACACTTTTGATGCTTAAAACAAGGGAAATATGCAATAACTTGGGTGTATTTGGTTAGTATGATGTGGTTTCTCTCCTACATTGCAGGAAAATAGGTTTTGAAGGCAAAATGATCAAAAAGGAAGAATCAATCCCGAGAACGAATAATCTGAAGATGAAAAACAAGAATCTGCACCAGAGAGGGTGTCACGACACCACTCACGTTTCGTGAAGTCTACTCACATGACGTGAGTAGCTGTCGTGACTTATTTTCAAAGATGTTGAATGTGGTCTGATTTTCACGGCAGGAATCCATGTGGCATGAGTCCCACATGACTTGAGCCTTAGCGGGAATAGTTATCTGAGATCCAGGACAAGGGTTAGTAGTGCGACACTCGGAGATTAAGATGAGAAGAGTGAAATTCATCTAACCAAGGTTGAGAGACGTTTGGATGAACATATCTTGTCAGATTTTGCATGCCACATAGCAGGACGATTTTGTTAGCACAAGTTACAGGTGGAGTTAAGGAATCATTGGGGATCACAGTCCTAGTGTATTTCTCTTATTGTCTACAAACTCGATACAACCAGCAATAGTTAATGTCACTATTTACTCACAAAACCCCCGCAGTTTTACTTATGTTCCAATTATTTCATCTAGTATTCTAAACAACTTCGACCTATTCCCTGTGGGATCGACCCCAACCTAGTTGGGTTCTATATTTGACAGCGACCACTTTATACTTCTTAGGATGCATATTTTGGGCGACATCACTACCATATCTAGTTACACAAGTGGTCTTTGGGGCATCCCCCTCAGCTATGCGCACTTCCTAAAAGCCATACCTTAAATCCAACTTAGAAAAAAAAACTAGCCTTAGACAGCCTATCCATAAAGTCTTGAACCAACGACACTGGATACTTATTCTTCACAGTCACTTTGTTTAGTGCACGATAGTCAAAACATATGCCCATGCTTCCATCTTGCTTCTTTTGGAACAGAATAGGGGCACCATAGGGAGTGTTTGAAGGTTGGATCAGTCCGACCTCCAGCAATTCAGACAATTGCTTCCTCAATTCTGCCAACTCTAATGGAGACATGCGATAAAGAGGGTGTACCGGTGGCATTGAACCAGGAATCAGTTAAATCCTGTGGTCAATTTCCCTCCTTGGAGGAAACTCTTTAGGCAGTTCTGGTGGCATGACATCCTTGAATTCTACCAACAACTTAGCAACACTATCCGAGACATCAACCTGCACATTAGGCTTTACTTCAACCAATGCAGCAAGATAACTAGTCTCACCCAGCTTTAAGCCTTTTTCAAAAGTCGTGGCAGACAACATCACAACAATTTCAGAGTGTTTTCTTTTTTTCCCCTCATTATAGGGCCAAATACCTTTCACAAATCCAGGGTTAGATTACATTATGAACATTAGACCGTCCAAATGAGGAATATGAGCAACCCTAAACCTTTTTATAAAATCAATCCCAAGCAAAGGATTGAAGTCATCAAGCGGCACCACAATCAAGTTGTGTAGTCCAGACCAATGACCTATGGTCAGTGGAACATCCAATGCCATGCCATAACCTGGTTGTGGTGTAGAATTTACAGCCTTCATCTTTGTTGCACAAGTAGTCACCTTTAGTCCATACCCCTTCACGATTTTTGAGGCCACAAAAGTGTGAGTAGCGCTGGTATCAACCATTGTTACAACATTTTTGTGCCCAATCTTCACATCAACATACATCAAAGAACCATAGGCATGCAAAAAATCATCAACACTTTTAGCTGTTTTGACTAAAGTTTCAGCATTATCATTTGCCTCTATGTCCACCACATTCATGCTAGACAGCGTGTTCAGCAAATGTAGTGGGTTAACATAGGCAGCAATGTTCAGTCCCTTGGCTTGTTTGTCTTCTTCAGCAAGAAGAGCATGGACCTTCCCCTGTGTTAGACCGTTCCTGGCTTGATGTCCAGGTTTTTGACAAGTCCAATAGACCTTCTTACTGGCCTGCTTATTTTAATTAGATGAAGTAGCATCCACCTTTCCTCTTACCTTGTCATTTCTCTCTTGCCTGCGATTATCCTTCTTCTAGTCTCTGCCCTTCTCGTTCTTCTTCATTTTGGAAGGAGTAGGATCAGGGGCAACACTGTTAGAATGAAAATCAATCAAAGCATCTACCGCAGCAATGGTACTAGGCAGATCTTGAACTTTCTGCCTATGCAGTTCATTCTGTGCCCAGCCTTGTATTCCAAAAATGAAGTTGTACAACTTATCTTCATCAGACATGTTCTAAATATCAAGCATCAGCGCTGAAAATTCCTTCACATAGTTTCGAATGGAACCAACTTGTTCAACTACTTCAATCTGTCCCTAGCAACCCAAGACGAGTTACTAGGCAGAAATTTCTCATGAAGTGCATCCCTCAGTTTTTCCCTCGTATCATACTTAGGTCTACCAATACTTTCGTCATCAGCATTCTTTGTACACCACCACAGCACTGCATCATTTTGTGAAATAGCAAATCGCCATAGTCACTTTGTCATTTTCAGGCACATGAGCAGTAGCAAAGTAGTGTTCCTAGTCCCACTAAAATTTTTCCAGTTTCTTAGCACCACGAACACTATCAAAGTACTTTGGTTCTGGAATTTTAATTTTGGCCTGTTCTTCTTCGCTACGCGACGAACCAGCAACAGCCCGATGAGAGACCACTACCTCCACCTTCAAATCTTTATTTTTCTTCAAAAGGCCCTCAATTCGTGTACCCATATTTTCACTAAAAGTGACAAGACCAGCCAATTGACTATTTACAGCAGAACGATAACTTGCCAGTTCTGTGTTAATATCATGAATCTAAGTCATGACATCAACTAATTCATCTATGTCGTCTATCAATCCAACCAGCGTCTCTATTTTTGCAACTTTTTCACGTAACTTATTATAATTGGGACCACCAGCCATCGTAATACTAAGCTCTGATACCAATTGATAAAGGGTCAACCTGTTTATTCGCACCCACTGTAGTAGCTACACGTACTATGGCTTCAGCCCTTCACTTTTTCACTCATCACTTAGTTTGTATAGGATTACGAATTTAGAAAAACACAAGCACCTATAGGAACAAGTGCCAACTTTGTATTTAACTCATGCCACAAAGAAACACACAAATCATCCTTACAAAAATCTGACTAACACAACCCAGACTTGCCATTAAAATAACCTGCCTGTGCCTATTTAGAGGCCACAACTTCGGTCACATGGCAGGCACATGCACAACACATGTCCTTATCCTAATCCAGTTGACATTCCCCAACTGATAGGCCTAATTCAAAATTCGAATTACAATCATCAACAAAGCCAAGCCACATGTTCAAGGCAGTTGTAACTGCCCAACTTTCATCATGTACAAGGCACATGCCCAGTGCCAGCACATCCTTGCCAATTTCGCACCTAGGACCTTCGCACCTAGGACCTGGGCGTCTGTGCACTCGCTCATGCCACTGCCTTGTCAGCACCCAAGCAGCCCTGTTCGAGCTAAGTCCAACCCAACTTGTCTTGCCTTAGCCATGCCTCTGCAACATGACTTGCCTTAGCCTAAGTCAGCCTTAGCATTGTTTCACCTTAGCTTGCTAGCCTTTGTTATGCCTTAGCCACGCCAATGCCAAGGTCTTGCCATGCTCTGCCGACACGCGCCATGCCATACTGTCATGCCCATGCCGAAAAATTGGACTTAAGCAAACCTAACCTTTTCCCTCACTATTTGGTCTTATCTAAGTTGATCATGTAAATCTCTAGCCAAGCCCAAGTCATTCAAACCATCAAGCTGGGGGTCTAACAGTAGGCCAGTTGAGGCCACATTATAGGGATCAGATGGTAGACCTTCAGGTTCTGTGGTTTCTAGTAGCCAGGTTTCAGGTCATGTAAATTGAGGTTCCAGGTTTGATTCTTCAGGCTAGGGTGGTCATTTTGGTTCATCCGCATCTCCTCAGATTGAGTCGGGCCATAGAGGATGTTTTTTCTGTAATGAGTTTGGCCATGTGATGAAAGATTTCCCTTGATGTGTATTTGGACCTACTCAGTAGGGATCTCAGCTTCAGCTTTTCCCTACTCTTATATCTGCAGTCAAAGGTGGTTCACAGCGTGGTAGGGGTGGTGCTAGAGGTGCACGAGGTAGAGGTAGGAGAGCTCGTGGTAGTGGTCATAGGGTTACTCAGTTCGAGAGTGGATGTGGACATATTTATGCTATACCTGGGAGACCCGAGTTTAAAGGCCTCTAATGCAGTCATTACAGTTATCATCCCAATTTGCTACAGATCTGCTTTTGTGTTATTTGACCCTGGATCAACATTCTCCTATGTGTCTGCATATTGTGCTTCTGGTTTTGATGCTGCATGTGATCCACTTGGTATTCCTAGTCATGTATCTACTCCCGTAGGAGATTCTTTCATAGTTGATTGGGTGTACCAATCTTGTGTGGTTACTTTTATGGGTTGTGAGACTTGGGTAGACTTGATCCTCCTAGATATGGTTGACTTTGATGTTATCTTGGGGATAGACTGGTTAGCTCCCTATCATGCTATTTTGGATTGTTATGCCAAGAGCGTGACCTTAGCTATGCCGGGTGTGGCAAGGTTAGCTTGAAAGGGTAAGCTTAATTCTAGTCTGAAGGGAGTTATATCTTTTCTACGTGCTCATCGCATTGTAGAGAGGGGTTGTTTGTCTTATTTGGCTTATGTTCATGATACTAGCATTACCTCACTGCCTTCTATGGTTTCTATTTGGGTTGTTCACAAGTTCATGGATATATTTCCTAATGATTTGCCTGGTGTGCCTCTGGATCATGATATTGATTATTCTATTTATACGGAGCCAGACACCTAGCCTATTTATATTTATCCTTATAGGATGGACCCGACTGAGTTGAAGGAGTTGAAGGAGCAGTTGCAATATTTGTTGGATAATGGGTTTATTAGGCCTAGTGTATCTTCTTGGGGTGCACCTGTCTTGTTTGTGAAGAAGAAAGATAGTTCTATGCGCATGTGTATTGATTATTGGCAGTTGAATAAGGTGATGGTTAAGAACAAGTATCTTCTTCCTCGCATTGATGATTTGTTTGACCAGCTTCAGGGTGCTTCCATGTTTTCTAAGATTGATTTGAGATCCAGGTATCGCTAGTTGAGGATTAGAGCTTTGTACGTCTCGAAGACAACTTTTCAGACTCGATACGATCATTATAAGTTCTAGGTCATATCGTTTGGGTTGACTAATGCCCTAGTAGCATTTATGGAGTTGATGAACCAGGTCTTTCGACCTTATCTTGACTCTTTTGTGATTGTATTTATAGATGATATCCTGGTTTATCCCAAGAATGAGGCCGATCATGTGAGACACTTGAGAACCGTACTTCAGAGATTGTATAATGAGAAGTTTATGTTAAGTTCTCTAGGTGTGAGTTTTGGTTGAATTCTATCTTTTTCTTAGGTCATGTGGTGACCAAGGATGGTATTATGGTTGATCCGGCCAAGATTGTTGCTATTCGTGATTAGGCTAGGACAACTAGTCCTATTAAGATTCAGAGTTTTATTGGATTGGTGGGTTATTATCGGCATTTTGTTGAGGGTTTCTCATCTATTGCAGCTCCTTTGACCAAGTTAACTCAAAAAAAGATTACCTTTCAATGGTCGAAAGTGTATGAGAAGAGCTTCCAAAAGCTCAAGGAGTTGTTGACTTAGACTCATATCTTGACTTTGCCCAAGGAGGGTGTGGGTTTTACTGTGTTTTATGATTCTTCTGGTGTTGGTTTGGGTGTAGTATTGATGCAGGAGTGTAAGGTGATTGCTTATGCATCTCGTCAGTTGAAGCCTCATGAGAAGAATTATCCTTCCCATGATTTAGAGTTAGCCGGTGTTGTGTTTGCGTTGAAGTTGTGGAGGCACCACTTATATGGAGTCCATTGTGAGATTTTCTTGGATCATCATAGTCTTCAGTACATCTTCACCCAGTGAGAGCTTAATATGAGACAACGGTGTTGGCTTGAGTTGCTTAAGGATTATGACCTCACTATTCTGTATCATCCGGGTAAGGCTAATATAGTTACGGATGCCTTGAGTTGGAAGTCGACTAGTATGGGGAGTTTAGCTCATCTCTTGACTCAGGAGCAGCCTTTAGCCTTAGAGGTTTAGTCTTTATCTAACCAGATGGCTAGGCTTGATATTTCGACGCTTGGACATATTTTAGCATTTGTTGATGCTAGATCTTTTTTGATGAAGTAAATTCGAGCTCACCAGTTTAATGATGATGGTTTGAGGGTGATTTGGGATAAGGTGTTGAGTGGCAAGTCCAAGGAAGCTTTTTTTGATTCTGATCGTGTTTTGTGGATTAGTGGCCAAGTTTGTATGCCGAGAGTTGGTGGATGGGTGAGATTGATTTTGAAAGAGGCACATTGTTCTAGATATTCCATTCATCCTAGGGTGACTAAGATGTACCACGATTTGAAGCAGCTTTACTGGTGGTGTGGTATGAAGAAAAATGTAGCAAATTTTATAGCTCGTTGCTTGTGTTGTCAACAGGTGAAAGTCGAGCATCAAAGATAAGGTGGTTTTCTTCAGAGATTACCCATTCCGGAGTGAAAGTTGGAGCAGATCACTATGGATTTCATGAGTGGATTGCCTTATACTTCTTGCGGTTCTGACAACATTTGGGTCATCATGGATCGATTGACCAAATTAGCCCATTTCATCCCTATTCAGATTTCATCTAGTGTCGAGAGGTTGGCTCGTATCTATGTTTGAGAAGTAGTTCGTCTTCATGGAGTGCCTATGTCTATTATTTCAGATAGAGGTTCAGTTTTCACTTCTAGTTTTTGGAGGACATTTCAGGAGGAGTTGGGTACTCAGGTCGACCTTAGCACAACATTTCACCCCAGACCGACAGTTAGTCAGAGCGGACTATTCAGGTTTTGAAGGATATTCTCTGCGCGTGTGTTATGAACTTTGGAGGCCAATGGGAGCAACATTTAGCCTTGGTGGAGTTTGCTTATAATAATAGCTACCATTCGAGTATTGAAGCATCATCCGATTTAGGAAGCCACTTGGGAAACCGAGAGGGACATGCTGGACAAGCACCCTTACATGTTTCTGGATACAAGTACTCTCTCTTCTTTCTTACTTGCCTCATTTTTCTTGTTTGATTGTTCAGAAATGAACTATGGTTTAATTGGTATTTATTGTATTGATCCTTTCCGTCATTATGGGCAAGTCTAGCGTACCTAAAATTTGGGTTAAGGCTTTCACCAAATTGGGAGTTAGAAATTTTAGGCAAGGCTAGTCTTGGACAAAATCAGGTATAAGTTATGGTACTCTGGTAGAGTGACGCATAGGAATAGGGTAGGTATCTTAGTAGATGAAGAGCTTAGAGGGCAGGTGGGTCAACAATAGGTTGATGTCGATTAAGTTAGTCATTGAAGGGTCTACGTTGAACGTTATTAGTGCCTACGCTTTGCAAGTAGGCTTGGACGAGGAGGAGAAGAAGACCTTTTGGAATGTTTAGGATAAGGTGGTGAGAGGCATTTCGAGCACTGAGAAACTTTTTATAGGAGGGGATTTCAAAGGGCATATTGGGTCTTTATCGAAAAGCTATGATGATGTGCATGAGGTTTCACTTTCGGGGAAAGGAATGAAGGCGGAGCCTTACTTTTGGATTTTACTAGGGCCTTTGGGTTGTGGGTAGTGAATTCGAGCTTCCCAAAGAACGAGGAGCACCTTATTGCTTTTCGTAGTTCGGTGGCCAAGACTCAGATATACCATTTGCTCCTTAGGAAGGGTGATAGAGCGCAATGTAAAGACTGTAAAATCATACCTAGTAAGAATCTTTTGACCCAACATAAGCTTCTGGAGATGGACTTGGAAATCAAAAAGGGCAGAAAGAAGACAGATATGGAGGATCGACCCAGGATTAAGTGGGTAGCTTGAATTTGACCAGTGCTTTAGAGTTTAGGGAGAAGTTGACGACTATAGAGAGTTGGGAGAGTAGAGGGGATGTGGATAGTCTGTGGGAGATGACTGCCAGTTGCATTAGAGAGACAACTAGAGAGGTGTTAGATGTCTTAAGAGGCCAATCTAGCAAGCACTGGAGGGAATGGTGGTGGAACAAAGAAGTTAAAAGGAAAGTGGAGACCAAGAAAGTGGCCTATGCAAAGTTGGTTGGGAGATAAAATGATGAGGAGAAGCGAACGAATAGGGAGGAGTATAAGTTAGCAAGAAAAGAGGCTAAGTTAGCAGTTTTGATGGCTATTACAGCAGTTTTTGAGAGCTTGTATGCGGCTTGAGAGGATAAAGGAAGGGATAAAAGTTGTATAGGCTTGACAAGGCTAGGGAGCGGAGGGTCTGTGACTTTGACCAAGTGAAATGCATCAAGGGAGAGGATGGAAAAGTGTTGGTGGAGGATGCCCTCGTTAGAAAGAGGTGGCAGTCCTATTTCCATAGACTTTTGAACGACGAAGGGGACAAAGATTTTGTATTGAGGGACTTGGAGAACTCATAGAGGTGTCGTAATTATGGTTATTGTAGGTATATCAAGGTTGTGGTGTTTAAGGGTGCTATTCGTAGGATGTGTAGGGGTAGGGTAACTGGGCCAGGCGAGATTTCGGTGGATTTTTGGAAGAGCACTAGCAGGGCAGGTATGGAATGGCTGACAAGGTCATTTAATATCATTTTTAGGGCGGCGAAGATGCCTAAAGCTTGGAGATGGAGTACAATGATTCCATTATATAAGAACAAGGGGGAGATTCAGAGTTGCAACAACTATAGAGGTATCAAGTTGTTGAGTCATACCATAAAGGTTTGGGAAAGGGTGGTAGAGTTGAGGATAAGGATGATCGTGACTAATTTTTAAGAATCAATTCAGTTTTATGCCAAGTCATTCAAATACAGAGACCATTCACCTCATGAGGAGATTAGTGGAGCAATTTAGGGAGAGGAAAAAGGACTTGCACATGGTGTTTATCAATCTCGAGAAGGCGTATGACAAAGTCCCCAGGGAGATTCTATGGAGGTGCTTGGAGGCTAGAGGTGTGCTCGTGGTGTACACTAGGTCGATTCAGGATATGTACGATGGAGCAAAGACTCGTGTAAGGATGGTAGGAGGAGATTTAGAGCACTTTCATTTTGATAGGGTTGAACCAAGGATCGACTCTTAGCCTATTTTTATTTGCCTTGGTGTTGGATTTTTTGAAGTGGCATATTCAAGGGGAGGTGCCTTGGTGTATGTTATTTACTGATGATGTTGTACTAATTTACAAGTCCCAGGGAGGAGTTAATGAAAAGTTAGAGGTTTAGAGACAAATCCTAGAGTCTAAAGAGTTTAGGTTGAGCAGGACCAAGACAGAGTACTTGGAATGTAAGTTCAGTGATTTGATGCATGAGGCTGACGTTGTAGTGAAGCTTTATTCTCAGGCCATTTAGAAGAGGGATAGTTTCAAGTATCTTGGGTCTACGATTCAGGGGAATAGATAGATTTAAGAGGATATCATGAACCTTATTGGTGTAGGATAGTTTAAATGGAGGCTCTTTTTGGGAATCTTGTGTGATAAGAAAGTTTCTCCTAAGCTTAAAGGTAAGTTCTATAGAGTGGTAGTCCGATCGGCTATGTTTTATAGAGCGGAGTGTTGTCCAGTTGAGAACTCCCAGATCCAAAAGTTAAAGCTGGTAGAAATGAGGATGTTGAGATGGATGTTTGGACTTAATAGAAGAGATAGGGTTAAAAATAAAATTATTCGAGATAAAGTGGGAGTGGCTTAGGTGGAAGACAAGATGTGGGAAGTGAGGTTACAATGGTTCGGGCATATGATGAGAAGGTGCACAGATGATCCAGTACAAAGGTGTGAGAGGCTAGCTATGGATAGTTTTAGGTGGGGTAGAGGTAGGCCAAAGAAATATTAGAGGAAGGTGATTAGGCATGGCATGAAGCAGTTACAACTTACGGAGGACATGTCCCTTGATAAGAAGGTGTGGAGGAATCGAATTAGGGTAGAGGGTTAGTGGGTAGGAGTGTATCCGTAATAGTAGGGAAGAGTGCTTTGTTTGTATCTGTGCCTATAGTTTCCTATAGTTTCTTGTTCGTGGAGTTTTGGTGATATTTGCGATTTCGAATAGATAGTTTATAGTATAACTCTGTATGTCTTGTTTCTTTATTATCTAGCGGTCTGTTATCCCATTTTGTTATTTGTTTTTAATTTTTTTTGTTTGTTATACTATTATCTGTCCTGAGCCGAGGTTCTATTAGAAATAACCTCTCTACTTCATCTGAGATAGTGGTATAGACTGCATACACTTTACCCTCCCCAAACCCCACTTTGTAGGAATACACTAGGTATGTCTTGGTTGGTATGGTTTAGGGAAATTTGGAAATGGATTGGTTAAAGGTTATGTAATTCAAGGTAATTTTTTGTTAGTCAAGTCGATAAGGAATCCATAGGATCTTTTGAAAGTGAATTCGGGCGAGTAGAACTCCCAATATCAAACTTTACATAAAAAGGTTGGTTTGGGATGTCGGAATTTGAGGGTGTGTTGTGAAAAAGGCAAAAATAGGAGCAATCCTGAGTTTCTGCCTCGCTTAACCCGCTATAGCGAGTGGCAGACCACTACTACTACACTACTATAACCAGAATTTTTCCGCTATAGCGGGAGTCAGCTTTGGTCAATCCTACCATAGCGGACGGATCCCGCTATAGCGAGGCCGCTACAGCGGGATAGGGACCTTATAGTGGGATATATACTGATTAATACAGAAAACACCCCAAAAACATTACTTTCATCTTTAATTTGTCCAAGTATTGGGAGAGGCAATTTTAGCGATTTCCACCTGTTTTCCATCAAAATTCTTCGTAAAGGTAATTTAATCACTCCCATTAACTAGTTTTTTGATTTCTAAACCTTAGAATTACTAGTTTACGGATTTTGGGGAGGATTTAGCTTAGCCTAATTTTTACAAGTGTTATTACTGTTATCATTATGGTTGTGATTGTTGTGATATCTATTGATTATTGTGAGATATACCGGTATTTGGACATCTTCACATGATTGGTTGGTATAAGGTTGGCAGACACCTGATGTCTGGGATTTGGTACATAGACAAGAGCTTGTCCCCTGCAGTTCATGGCTAGTGGGTGACCATAAGACCCTTAGAATGTGTACAAGGTACAAGTGAGTGTGACAGTTTTTTGAGTGAGCCGTTGTTATGTGCTTATCTGTTATGTTGGTTCCTTGAGTGAACCGGGCGTATGTGTTGACTTGTCATATTGGTTACTTGAGCGAATTGGGATATATGTTTACTTGCTATATTTGGTTTCTTGAGTAAATGGGGATTCATGATGATTGATATTATTGTTGTTGGAATAGATCCTTGAATGGTCCAGGTTAAATTACAATGATTTGGTACTCTCTTCAATGTCTACTTATGTAATTGAGACATGGATGATATATTGTTGTTGAGTCATGGCTTGTTGACTTGAAGTCTTGTTGATAGCCATGGTTTTGACTTAAGTTGTTGCCATCTTGACTTCTATTTGACTGAATTCTACGGTGTTGTGAACAAGGTTAAATATTATAAACTTGAGATAAGATTACATGGTAGGTGTTCATAGTTGTTCTTGCTTTACCAAGTTATGGTTACTTGTTCATATATCTCATTTTGGGTTGGCCGATGACCCTAACAGTACACCGTTATTTTTTATGTATTGATACTACATATGCTCTTCTTTTTGTAGAGTGCAGAGCATCTTCCATCGACTATTTCAAGACCTCAACTTTAGAGTGGATAGCATTCAAACTCAAGAGTGAGCTACATTTTCCGGGCTGCCACGAGTTCTTCACTTAGTTTTTGGTCCATTATTTCGGACTTGGATATTTTCAGTTGTTTTTGGGTTGAACCCTTTCTTTGACATTTGTAGTGTTTTGGTACAATGAATTTCAAGTTCTAGGGATTGTATAGTATTCATTATTTTCCGCAATTGGTTCCATTCAAAATATTGGTTTCATTACTTACTTAATGAAAAATAGCTAGTTTGCCTTATTTTAGCTAAGTGTTGGATTTATTGTTTTGGGGTTAGATGGTTCTCCAATCGGAGAGTTGGTATGGGTTCCACTCATGATGGATTTGGGTCGTGACAAATCCATTTGAGATCATATGGGGTTGATCCGATCCACCCGCGAAACTCAAAAGCCCGTATGAGTTGAGCCAAGCTTGATCAACTCGTATTGATAAACTACAATAACTCTAAAAATTTAAAGTTACATACACATTGGCTAAAAATTTAATGATAAATTTTTATGTCACAAATTAATAATTTTAATGCAATTACCTTATAATAAGTGATTTAAATTTGATAAATAACTTTTAGTATATATTTGAACAAAATTTTGAAGTAACTCAAAGTTATTATACCGGTAATAGAAGTAGAGATCTTCATGAACCGTTATTCGTCTATTGATTTTGACATGAAAAAAAACTCAACTCTTGAATCCTAATTAGAAATCAATAAAAGGGTCATTAGAGCCTCTATTATATAGAAGGTGGGAAAATTTTGAACTAGCTCAAGTTCGGAATAAACCGTTAATTCTAACGCAAAAATAAACCCTACACTTGAATCCCAAGAATTCTATACACATTAATCCCAATTTAATTTTAGAAATCTATAAAAGGGCTCATTAGAGGCTCTGTTCATTCATACTTCCAAAATATTACTCTCTCACACACACTGCTTACTTTCACTGTTACACCATGGAAGACGGTGGTGACTATGTATTTATTGGTGAATTTCCTGTGTTATCTCTATCTTTGTCATTTTCAAAAGATAGTGTTATTATTGATTCCAAACCAATTACCAATTGTATTCCTTGTCACTCGTCTACTTCCACTACTATTGTTGATCTCTTTCTATCGACAACGACAGTGAGGACAACGACGATGGTAATTCACCTTCCTTGTCTCTGTCTATTTCCAGAATTTCGTAAAAACCCTTTAAACCCCACTCTCTTTCCCCCTCTCTCTTTCCACAAGTTTCTAAAATTCCTTCAGACTCTATTCTGCCTCTATTTCAGTAAGTTCCTGAAAACCTAGCTGCTCCAAATCTAATTGGAGACAATACTCCACCTCCTCCTACTCCCTCATCATCGGCAGTGCTGCCATCCACCGATCTATGTCTGTCTCTACTCGACACTGCCTCTTTCACCATAATGACTCTCCAATGCTCCATTAGTACTCAACATTATTCTCTCAAGAGGTCTTTGTTCCAGAATACAGGGGAAGAGAAATCATTCCCCTCAAGAAAATTAAACGACAGTGTGTAATTATACGACCTACGATGGTAGTTCCGGCGGTGGTGGTTCCGGCAGCGATAGTGGAAGGGGAGGAGGAAGGGAACTGGATAATTAAGTTGCTGATAAAGAGCAATGTGAATGGGCCTTCTAGGTTTTTGCTACCTAGACAAGATGTGAAGAATTATTATGTATTACAATTCATGAATGAAGAAGAACAAGTTATAATTTGCAATGAATTATGTGGAGTAGATGTTATTGTATATGATATAGATACAGAAATAGAGCATATATTAAATCTGAGAAATTGGGCAACTGGTAACTTTCACCTCGTTAAAGCATGAACGTCGAAGTTTGTAAAGAGAAGAAATCTGAAAAAAGGATGATGTGATTTGGATTCAATGGGAGAAAAACAATTACAAATTTTGATTTCGAGTTCACACGAGGAACCAAGTTGATGCTGTATGATTAATGGTATTCCTAAGATTTTTATTATTTTGTTGTTGCTAAATGATTCTTAATAGTTAATCTGGAGGTTAGATTAATCTGGAGCTTAGTAATCAATTTTGTAAATATGGAAACAAAACTTCTAACTGTTGATTCATTTATATAATCATTCTTTGTTCTGGTCTGATTAACTATTGTATTATGATGTGTTGTATTAATTTAAACACAATGTTTGTTTTAATTATTGTTTAAATTTAAATGTATCATTTTGTTAAATCCATCATTAGGTAACAACGAAAAATCTTATTTTGCTAACGATTAATTTTGTGTAATCACATCGTTACCTTTTTATAATAACAAAAAATAATGCAATTTATTTAAACTTTATATACATCCAAACAAAGTGTAATAGCTTTCCAGGAGAAAACGTTTGAGTTTAATTTGTGTTCAAAAGTAGAAAACTTGATTTTTTACTAGTGGTGTTCGAAACGAGAAAATTACTACTCAAAAGTAGGGTTAATTTGTGGGAATTTAGTCTCCTTGTGTTTGTAAATTTGTTAATAGAATAATAATTTTCTTGTTTCATAACAATCTTACAGTAATAAGGAATAAAAGGTGGATATGCTATGATTGGATTCATCAGGTTGGGTTATAACTTATATTTCATACATTTTCACCCAATTCACATTTGTAGTCATTGAAATTTTGTGGGACTCTACAAGACGAATCCAATTTCTGTTAGAGTTTTTGGAGGCTACTTTACCCTAAACCTAGCTTGGAGGCTGCTCTACCCTAAACCTTAAATTACGCCTATATAAGGGGCGAAATATTTCCTTGAAAAAACATCTCTAGTATCCCACAAAATCATAGGGTATTCACGAAGAGATCATCATATGTTTGAGAAACACATCACTAACAACCCTCGAATTATGGAGAAAATTTCGAGAAAAGAATTAAGGGAGGAATATAGTTGTACCCATATTCTTTATTAGTAAAATTATGTTTCTTCAGATTTTGTTTGTGGTTGTTTAATTTCCATGAATTTAAAATATTTAGTAAATAAATTCAAGGTCAACTCTCAATCGACTACCTCCAAGGCTGTTGATTCCAAATTCTCAACTGAAGTAGAAAGTATCCTTGGTGTTAAATTTGGAAGATTTTGAGCCATCGGAAGAAGCAAGCAGCATGTTAGGACAACAAAAGCACCAAGTGTCATTTGCATTAACACCAGTTTTTTGATTTTTAAGCCTTAGAATTACTAGTTTACTGATTTTGGGGAGGATTTAGCTTAGCCTAATTTTTACAAGTGTTATTACTGTTATCATTATGGTTGTGATTGTTGTAATATATATTGATTATTGTGAGATATACTGGTATTTGTACATCTTCACGTGATTGGTTGGTATAAGGTTAGCAGACACTTGATGTCTGGGATTTGGTACATGGACAAGAACTTGTCCCTTGAAGTTCATGGCTAGTGGGCGACCATAAGACCCTTAGAAAGTGTACAAGGTACAAGTGAGTGTGACGGTTCTTTGAATGAGCCGAGGTTATGTGCTTATCTGTTGTGTTGGTTCCTTGAGTGAACTAAAACTGACCGAAACCCCTGCTTTTGCCAACTGATCTTATGTGTTGACTTGTCATATTGGTTCCTTGAGCAAATTGGGATATATGTTTACTTGCTATATTTGGTTTCTTGAGTAAATGGGGATTCATTATGATTGATATTATTGTTGTTGGAATAGATCCTTAAGTGGTCTAGGTTAAATTAAAATGATTTGGTACTCTCTTCAATATCTACTTATGTAATTGAGACATGGATGATATATTGTTGTTGAGTCATGGCTTGTTGACTTGGAGTCTTATTGATAGTCATGGTTTTGACTTGAGTTGTTGCCATCTTGCCTTGTATTTGACTGAATTCTACGGTGTTATGAACAAGGTTAAATGTTATAAAATTGAGGTAAGATTACATGGTAGGTGTTCATGGTTGTTCTTGCTTTACTAAGTTATGGTTACTTGTTCATATATCTCATTTTGGGTTGGCCGATGACCCTAAAAGTACACTGTTATTTTTTATGTATTGATACTACATATGCTCTTCTTTTTGTAGAGTGCAGAGCATCTTACAGTGACTGTTTCAAGACCTCAACTTTAGAGTGGATAGCATTCAAACTCAAGAGTGAGCTATATCTTCCGGGCTGCCACGAGTTCTTCACTTAGTTTCTGGTCCATTGTTTCGAACTTGGATATTTTTAGTTGTTTTTGGGTTGAACCCTTTCTTTGACATTTGTAGTGTTTTGGTACAATGAATTTCAAGTTCTAGGGATTGTTTAGTAGTCGTTATTTTCCGTAACCGGTTTCATTCAGAATATTGGTTTCATTACTTACTTAATGAAAAATAGCTAGTTTGCCTTATTTTGGCTAAGTGTTGGATTTGTTGTTTTGGGGTTAGATGGTTCTCCAATCGGAAAGTTGGTATGGGTTCTACTCATGATGGATTTGGGTCGTGACAAATCCATTCGAGATCATATGGGGTTGATCCGATCCACCCGCAAAACTCAAAAGCCCATATGAGTTGACCCAAGCTTGATCAACTCGTATTGACAAACTACAATAACTCTAAAAATTTAAAGTTACATACACATTGGCTAAAAATATTTAATGATAAATTTTTATGTCACAAATTAATAATTTTAATGCAATTACCTTATAATAAGTGATTTAAATTTGATAAATAACTTTTAGTATATGTTTGAATTTTTTTTTGAAGTAACTCAAAGTTATTATACCGGTAATAGAAGTAGAGATCTTCATGAACCGTTATTCGTATATTGATTTTGACACGAAAAAAAGCTCAACACTTGAATCCTAATTAGAAATCAATAAAAGGGTCATTAGAGCCTCTATTATAACCAAGTTGATGTTGTATGATTGATGGTGTTCCTAAAATTTTTATTATTTCGATGTTGCTAAATGATTCTTAATAGTTAATCTGGAGTTTAGTAATCAATTTTTTAAATATGGAAACAAAACTTCTAACTGTTGATTCATTTATATAATCATTCTTTGTTCTGGTCTGATTAACTATTGTATTATGATGTGTTGTATTAATTTAAACACAATATTTGTTTTAATTGTTGTTTAAATTTTACTGTGTCGTTTTGTTAAATCCTTCATTAGGTAACAACAAAAAATTCTATTTTGCTAACGATTAATTTTGTGTAATCACGTCGTTACCTTTTTATAATAACGAAAAACAATGCAATTTATTTAAATGTTATATACATCCAAACAAAGTGTAAAAATTTTTCAGGAGAAAAAGATTGAGGTGATACTGAGTAACAAAATTAACAAGAGTTTAATTTGTTTTCAAATGTAGAAAACTTGAATTGTTACTAGTGGTGTTCGAAACGAGAAAATTACTAATTTGTGGGAATGTAGTCTCCTTGTGTTTGTAACTTTGTTAATAGAATAATAATTTTCTTGTTCCATAATAATCTTATAGTAGTAAGAAAGTGGATATGTTATGATTGGATTTATCAGGTTGGGTTATAACTTATATTTCATACATTTTCACCCAATTCACATTTGTAGTCATTGAAATTTTGTGGGACTCTATAAGACGAATCCAATTTCTATTAGAGTTTTTGGAGGCTACTTTACCCTAAACCTAGCTTGGAGGCTACTCTACCCTAAACCCTAAATTACGCCTATATAAGGGGGCAAATATTTCCTTGAAAAAACATCTTCAATATCCCACAAAATCATGCGGTATCCACGAAAAGATCATCATATGTTTGAGAAATACACCACTAACAACCTTCAAATTATGGAGAAAATTCCGAGAGAAGAATTAAGGGAGGAATACAATTGTACCTATATTTTTTATTAGTGAAATTATGTTTCTTCAGATTTTGTTTGTGGTTGTTTAATTTCCATGAATTTAAAATTTTTAGTAAATAAATTCTGGCATGCCCAGTGGGACAATCCCTACCTCTCTCTCAACTTTTCCATCATCAATGTTTAAGAAAACCGAAATGACTTCCAAGAAGGTCAACTCGCAATCAACTGCCTCCAAGGCTGCTGATTTCAAATTCTTAGCTGAAGTAGAAAGTATCCTTGGTGTTAATTTTGGAAGCTTTTGAGCCATCACAAGGAGCGAACAACATGTTAGGACAACAAACACACCAAGTGTCGTTCGCATTAACACCAGTTTTTGGATCTTCAAGCCCAAAAGGAGCAAGGCCCCCTTCAAGTTCTTCAGAAGAAGGAAGCAGTGCGGCAGATAGAATTAAGAACACTCTAACTCTACTTGAGCTCTCTGGTTAAAAAAATCTAGAACAAAGAATGATGGTCATTCGACTAACATATCATCTCCACTTACACTGCGTGTACTGAGCACTTCAAAGATCAACTTATACAACAATCTGTGATACTCTCCGACATCTCCAGTAATCATGCAAACAATGGTAACTCATGCCTCATCAATGGAGGAGCAGCTTGCAAATCTGGCAAAGGCGATTGAAGGTCTAACTAAATTTGTACATAATCAAGATGCTTAGATTGATAAGTTGTGGATAGAATAGAAGGCTTAATTGACGAAGATTCTAGCCATACACCAGGAAAGGCTTCAGAAGTTCATGAGATAAAACATCATACGAAACAAACACCACCTACTAAGGAGGTACCAGTCTCTTCTGAAGGAATGATCCCAATTGAGCAACTGAAAGAGTTCATAGAAGGGACCCTCATATATAAGTATGACATTGCCACCAAGTCTTCTCTGACATACTCCAATCCCTATACTGCTAGGATTGATAGCTTCAAGATGCCTACCGACTATCAACCCCCTCAAATTTCAATAATTTGAGGGCAAAGGGAATCTAAAGCAATATCTCACTCACTTTGTTGAGACATACAACAACACTGGGACCTACAGTGACTATCTCGTCAAGTAATTTGTCCACTCTCTAAAGGTAAATGCCTTTGATTGGAATACGAACCTCGAGCCTAATTCCATTGATAGCTGGGAAAACTAGAGCATGAGTTCCTGAATCTCTTCTATAACATAAGGCGTATAGTGATCATGGTAGATTTTACAAATACTCATCAAAAAAAGGATGAGCCAGTTATTGACTTCATCATCCGATGGAAAAATGCGAGCCTAAGTTGCAAAGATAGGTGTAGTGAAACTTCTGCAATAGAGATTTGTATCCAAGGAATTCACTAGGAGCTTCTCTAAATCTTACAAGGAATCAATCCAAAATACTTTGAATATTTGACTACCTGTGCTCAAGACATGGAGTTGAGCATGTCTTCTTTCAAAAAAGGAATAACGCCTATCCATGACCTTCAAAAGGGAAAGGAAGAGAAGGAACTTAGGAGATGGAGCAAGTTTATCCCCAAAAATAACAACAAATAATCCATGAATGTCAACGTGTCTCTTGTGAAGTTCACCACAAAGGTGAGCAAGAAGCAAAGTGTGAAGACGACTTCTTCTCAAGTGCGTCCAAATCAAAAATTGACTTTGAAGGAGATGCAGGAAAGGAAATACCCCTTTCTTGATTCTGATGTTCTTGAAATTTTTGATAAACTTCTCGAGCTAAGCTCATTAATCTACCAGAGATGAAGTGGCCCAATAAAGCTAAAAGAACAAATGACCCAAACTATTGCAAGTATCATAAAGGCTTGTAGGTCACCCTCTGGAAAAATGTTTTGTCTTCAAGGACAAAATCATACAACTGACTAATAAGAAGAATATCGTGCTTAATGATAGAGAAAACCAGTTTTCATCAAATCTCCATTACTTTTGGTTCACTCGATCCGGTCCAAATATGTAACTTCAAAAAGGGTAATAAGGAGCCATTAGAGAATGACAAATCTCCAATTTATGCAGGTGATGATGAAGATTGGATTCCTGTGACTAGGGAGAGACTTACCAAGATGAGTCTACAAAAAAAGTCATTCGAGCAGCCAACTAGAATGAGGATAGTAAGGACACTGAGGAAGCAAAAATTAGTTGAGCTTTTGAAGAGGGCGATGGTAGTGGATCATCACCACCAAAAACCACGGCATCCTATGACTTTGGAAGAATTTTTACCAAGTTGGTTTTGCGCAAATACTACTTGAGTCAACATTGAGGCATTTTATTTCAATACTAGCAAAAGAGAAATGAAGGGTGAAAGCCTATCAATGGAACCTCTTTCATCTTTTGAAAAGCCGACTGAATCCCTTATCCAAGTGGTATATATATGTGATACAACAATCATATTTATAGATGATGATCCCTTGTTTGGTGAAACACTACACAATCGTCCCTTGTATACGGTGAGTCATGTTCTAGAGAAGAAAATAAATAGAATATTAACAGACAAGGGGTATGAAATTAATATCCTACCTATTCGTACAATTAAGGAACTTAGCATCAAAACTAAAGAACTTAGTGAAAGCTGTTTGATGATCCAAGGGTTCAATTAAGGGGTCAGAGGACCATAGGTTCCATTAAGCTAGCGATCCATATAGATGATTTGCGATCAAATGTATTGATGCATGTGATCGATGCCAAAACTTCATACAACATATTACTTGGTAGACCTTGGGTACACGAGAACAAATTTATCTCATCCTTGTACTATCAATACTTGAAGTATCTTAAAGATGGAGTGGAAACAAAAATAGTTGCTGATGATAAGCCATTCACTGAAGCTGAGTCACACTTCCCTGATGCGAAATTCTACTTGAAGAATTATGTTGTGAAGGACAAAAAGGTTGATGACATCACAACAACCAAGTGTGATGATCTTGCAGCTAAGAAGGTCAAGGTGGCTGTTGAAAAAGTCACCATTAAGAAGCCTTCCTCTACTTTGAATAAAAAGAACATCGCCTCCTTGAAAAATAAGGCAACTCCTATGCTCTTCTATGTAGCAAAGGTAAGGAAGGAGAAAGGTCACTCATCTGATGTCCAAGATGATGCTCTAGGGGGACTGACTCTTACTATCAAGAGATCAATACAATAAACTTGTCCTCAAAGCTACTGGGAGAATTTGTAGCTTGAAACCCACCATAAGATATGGCACTCCCTACGAAGCGTACAAAAGAAGGCTTTGATCCAAATGCTTACAAGCTATTTACAAGGGCGGGATACAACCTAGTGAGACATAAAAGTTAGGAAAACTCCCATTAGAAGCTACTACTAGGCAAGCATATGAAGACTTAGGGTACATGCCACCACCGCCAGTTTACATCTTCATAAAAAGGGCAGTAGCAACTACATCACCAAGGAAGAAGAGTCCACTACTTCCAACAAAAGGCCTTTTGTCTTTGATCGTCTTGGAATATCAACCACAACAACTTCTGTGTTCGAGAGGTTAGGTCCACTGAAGAAGTAAAAGAAGAGCAACAAGTGTTGGAGAAGTTACTAAGGCACAATAATGCACTCTTCACATAGAATCCAATAGGATTTCCAAAGTTTGATTCCTTCTAGAATGAGGCGACAGACAAAACTTGTGGTTTTATGCAAGGAAGTATTAAAGGAAAAGACTCATACTGTGGTTTATACCAAGGAACATGAGGAAGATAAAGAATGCGTAGGCTCTTTAATTCATATTACAACCCAGAGTGAGAATGATACCTCATCTCAATTAAAGGTTGACAAAGAGTTGGAATATATTTCTTGGTGTTACCATATATCTGTCAATAATGATGATCCTCAAAAGGAGGAAGATGCTGGATATGCTCTGCCAGAACTTGAAGAAGGAGTGAAGACCATAATAGATCCCTTAAAAGAAGTTAATCTTGGCACTAATAAAGACCCAAGGCCAACTTATCTAAACACTTTTTAAGAAATGGATGAAGAAATTACTTATCTGGACATACTAAAAAATATAGGGATGTATTATCGCTTGGAGTTATAAAGAGATGCCTGGCTTAGATCCAAAAGTGGTGGTCCATCAGTTGGTGGTTGAGAATGGTGCTTGTCCTGTTAAGCAATCCCAAAGGTGCTTTAGGCCAGACTTGGTTCAATTGATTGAAAATGAGGTTAATAAACTCTTCAAAGATGTCTTTATTCATGAAGTTATACTCTACATGGATTTCAAGTATTGTTCCTGTAAGAAAGAAGAATGGACAAATTTGAGTTTATGTCAACTTCAGGAATCTTAACAATGCATGTCCTAAGGATGAGTTTCCAATCCTCATTCCAAAGTTGATGATTGAGGCTACTATTGGTTTGAGGCAATGTCTTCATGGATGGTTCATCCGGTTATAACCAAATTTTTATGGCACCAAAGGATAAAGATCTCACTGTATTTCATACACCCAAAGGTATTTATTACTACAAGGTGATGCCTTTTGGTTTGCAAAACACTGGTGCCACTTATCAAAGCGCTATACAAAACATCTTTGATGACCTACTCCATAAAAATGTTGAATGCTATATGGATGACTTAGTAGTGAAGTCAAGAAAGAGAAGCGACCACTTGAAAGACTTGAGAATGGTATTTGAGTTGCTCTGAAGATATCAACTTAGGATGAATCCGTTGAAATATGTGTTCGGAGTTACTTCTAGAAAGTTCCTTGGCTTCATTATATGACACCAAAGATATGAAATTGATCAAGCCAAGGTTGATAAAATTTGGAAGATGCCTGAGCCTCGAAACATTCATGAGTTAAAAAGTCTTTAAGGAAAGCTAGCATATTTAAGGAGGTTCATCTCAATTCTGGCCAAAAAATATCAACCATTTAGACATCTCATGAAAAAGGGTGCCCTTTTTGAATGGGACCAAGCTTGTAGTAAGTCCTTTGAAAGTATCAAATCATACTTGATGAAGCTTCTGATTCTTGCGGCGCCTATACCTGGAAAACCATTAATACCCTAAATTACGGCACAAGAGAGGTTAGTTGGAGCACTATTGGCTCAAGAAAAGAGTGAAAGCAAAGAAAACTCTCTTTACTACCTGAGCAGAATGCTGACACCAAATGATTTGAATTATTCACCAATTGAAAAGTAGTGTTTGGCATTGGTCTTCTGAATCCAAAAGATGAAGCACTACTTTCAAGGTCATATTGTACATCTTGTGTCTAGAGCAAATCCTATCTAGTTTGTTATATCAAAACCAGTCCTCAATGACCGACTTGCAAGGTGTTACCTTCAGTTTTAATAGTTTGAGATCATGTACTTCTCTCAAAAGGACGTAAAGGGACAAGCATTAGCAGACCACCCTATACCTGATGATTGGGAACTAACTGATGAACTTACTGATGATGATGCAACGGTTATTAAAGTTTGACCTCCATAGAAGATTTACTTTGATGGTGTGTCACATCACGATGGAGCTAGTGATGGTGTAGTGTTTGTGACTCTACAAAAAGAGGTTCTTCCATACTCATTTGCTTTGATATAATGTTGCTCCAATAATGTCATTGAATATCAAGCATTGATACTTGAACTTGAAATGGTGTTTAACATGAAGCAACTACAATTGCAAGTCTTTGGTGATTCCCAATTGGTGATCAAGCAGCTCTTGGGAGACTACAAAGTCAAAATGCTCGAGCTACGCCCATATCATAATTATGCTCAAAAGTTGATAGGATGGCTTTGAGAAGTGAACCTTCAACACATGCAAAGGAAGGAAAATAAGCAAGCCAATGCCTTGGCTACTTTAGCATCAACCCTGATTCTTCTAAATCAAACACAAATTACTATCTGCTAAGAATAGAAAGTACTACCACCAGATAAAGATGAATATGTAGAAAACAAGCTTGAGAATCTCGTCTTTATGTCTGAAGTTATGAATAAAGACTGGTGACAATATATTATTGACTACTTGTGTTATGGAATACTTCCAGAAGATACAAAAAGAAAGACTAACATCCGTTGTCGTGTACCTAGCTTCCTGTAATGACCCAAATCATGGATCGTGCAAGCACCTACCCAACTCTACCCTAGATAGGAGAAACCTTACCCAACCAGTCAATTATTGCAGGAGACATTATTAAACCTTGAACATAAATAAATCTATGAATAAATAACCTTTCTTTTTCAACAACAAAACTTTATTATAAAAAGATACATTTCGGAATTCTTTTAACCAACTTCCTAGAACCTAATCTAAACTAGTATAAGAGCACTAAATAAATGGAGGAATGACTTGAGACACAACATCCATGTAGGAGTAGGATGACAGGAGCTGCTGTAGTATAAATGCCGTTGTACCTATAGAAACTCTAACTGATATGCAACATGACTATATCCCCAAATGGAGATATAGTAAGTGTAGTATTAGTACAACCACATATACTGGCAGGTATCAATAGCCCCAAATGGATATATAGTAAGTGTAGTATCAGTACAATCACATGTATGGTAGGTATCATGTTGGTCTTCTATACAAATTAGGACAAGCACCGATGGAAAGGACTGCTGAGGTAGTGGTAATATCATTTGTTGCCAATGACAAATTGAATTCCTAGTACTAAGTCTCCTAACTGGTGTCAAATTGGCAGACCATAATCTAGTAAACAAGCTTCCTATCTATACATGAACTGAATAAATCATATATTCCATCTGGTTCTTGGCACGTAGGAAACAAGTCAATTCTAATGTTTGAAACTTTGCTAATACAACTTTGTTGTGCATTTGTAAAGACCCAAATCATTGCTACACTAAAATAGGAAGTAGAACCTTTGCCAAATTTTCCCTTAGACAATTTTTAAAAAATTTAGGGCTGGCCTAGTATTAGGTAAATTTTAAGGGTTTACTATTCTAAGGAAATCTGGTACTAATGTGAGTATTGGTGGGTGATTTTTACTTGATTTATAGATAGAGGACGAGTTTAGAAAGCCATCACAACTTTTGGCACGTAAAACGGATTTATAAAACTCTGATTGTATAGTTTATAATGAAAGGGTTGGTTTGTAATATCATATTTTGAGGAGTGTATTATAAAATAGACCCATTTTAGGAGAGGTCCTAAGATTCTGCATCAGGACTTCTTCAGTGGTAAAAGAACCACTGCAGCGGTAAAACGTAGTGTTTTTTAATAGTTTTAAACTTAGAAAATGTTTTCATTCTCTATTTTCTAAAAAAATGTGAGAGAACTCCAAGGGAGGTAATTTTCTACCAAATTTTGAAAGTTTTCATCTTTGGAGGTAAGTGCTTTACTTTCTAAACTTGAATTAATTTTTAGAATTATTAAGAATCGCTAGAATATCATTTATGGTAGAAATTGAGGTTTAGCCCTAATTTGTGAACTTAAATTAAATTGATAGGAATGTATATAAAATCTGTTAATAGTGATTCTAGGGAGTTAGAAAACACTATTTGGAGTAGAGTTATAGTGGTCTACGCTAAATAAAGTAGAATTCATGGAGTTTAAAGGGTAGAAAACCTTAAGATGATGAACTAGGGCAAATTTATGGATAAAGTTGTTAATTATTGATCCCTAGTGGTTAGAAAAGATGAATTTATTAAATTGGGTATGTAAACTTCTTGTTATAGATCAAGAACAAAGTGACAGAGAAAGAAAAGGCAAGATTGTGGTCTAAGGATGATTTCAAGCAAGGAATCGAGGTAGGTTATGATTTAATTGTAGCATTCAGACTTGCTTGACTCTGTGCTTATATGTAAGTTGAATATTTATGATCACTTTCAAGCACTACTTGTGATTATTGACTGCATTTGCATATTCAAACATGTTAATGATGATGAAATTGATGTTGAGAAGATGAAATGATATTGATCATGATATTGAAATCATGTTGATGATGATATTGATAAAGATATTAATGATGATGAGTTGATGATTGTGATAATAATATTGAGATTATTATGTAGTGATAGATGTTGATGTTATTGAGGAGAGAAAGAGATGATGTGTACATCTTGCATACATACATTTATCATGTGCATTGAACGTTCATTTATATGTATATGTTGTGATGCAACTTATTGATGAAATTGACTAAGTGTAAAAGTACATGAATATGAGTTTTTATCCCCTCTAAAGTGAAGTGTCATAAATGTTTTTGTTTGTCTTTGGTTATAAGTTCTGTGATAATCATTGTTGCATTTATTTGGTTTGCTTATTTGTATGGTGTTGAGTTGAGTCGGTCTATTATGCCTACCAATACTTGTTGATGTAATGATGTTACTTGTGTTTTCTTTTGTTGAGTGCAGAGCAAGTTTCGATGTTTGAGACAAGACCTCGACTTTAGCCAGTAGTTTCCGACTTCGGTTCAAGGGTGACCACCATGATCGGGCAGCCATTGAATAATCTTACTTTTATTCATGTCCTTTGTTTCGGAACTAAGACATTGTCTTACTTCCTTGATATTGTTGGATAATTTTTTGGTTATAGATTTTTGAATATTCTTAGTTGTTCTTTTACAGTGACTTCAGGTCCCAACGATGTAATAAATAGAGAATTTTCGCACTCAATTCTTGTATTGATGATTGTTTAGGATTGCCAGTTTTATTTTCTTTAATGAATAATTGGTTTTAGTATTTATTAATAATAAGGTTGGTGAAAAGTGAATTGTTGACTGTTAATTTTGGTTAGTGAGGGCTGGTTTAAATAGTTCTCCCTCCATAGTTTTAGGTGGGTGCCAATCATGACCGTTTGGGTCGTGATAGTATTGGCACATGCCGCTTGGTATTTGGCATCTTTCTCAAATGGAGATACAATTATTTTAATGAGGATAAAGTATTTTGGTAGTTATAATTCTCCATCAAGAATATGTTAACGCAAAATTCTTCCACAAATTAGAGGATATCTTCACTAGTACTTCAAGTCTAGTCTACGAAAGATTAAGTATCTCGATAAGTCTTGAAGTGAGGGCATTTGTAATCATATAAATTTTATTTATATTAAATTCAAGACATATTAGTCCAGATAAATATTGTAAATTAATATAATTGGATTAGTTATTTAAGTCCAATAAATATGGATTTAATTAAAGTCCAAAATTTATTGGGCTAGTCCATTAATTTGGGCTACAAATAATGAGTCCACTTTGATAAGCCCAAGATGCCATCTTATTCTAGAGGCCCAATTTGATGTCACGTGTCAAATGATGTGGCATGTCAAGTTAAGAGGGGGGGGGGGGTCCAATATGATCATGCCATGTTTCAAAAATAATGCAGCATGATAAGTGAAGTTAAAGGCCAATAAAAATGTGCTACATGTACAAGTGACATGTCCCAACCAATCAAATATCTCCATGTCGCTTAAACTTGATTGGCCAAAGGAATCCTTTCTTCACCATGACTCTTCAATCCTACAACTATAAATAGGGGTCTCATGATTCAGAAAAAGCACCAAGAATTCTAACAAGAAGCTAGAGAGATCTCATAGAGCAAACAACACAGATTTCTCTACAAGCTACAAGTTCAAGCATTCAAACCCTCAAGTTCAATGACGATTCAAGATCAAGCTCAAAAGCCATTGAATTCAAGCACAAGTCAAGATCAAAGTCATCAAGTTCACAAATCAATATCAAATCCATCAAGTTCAAATTCATCAAATTCAAGATCAAGCTCGGAGGTCCTAGAATTTATATTTGAAAAGGTGAATCAGAGGATTCATAAAGATTGTAACACTCACTATTTGAAATCAAATAAAATGATTGTTGCGATTATTTTTTTCATCCAGATTATTATTTTTCTGGCACAAATATTATTGTCTACAAATTTGTGTGACCAAAAAAATTTTAGACGAGTTACGTTGTGACCCATTTTTTGACTTGATTCATTTTCACCTTCTATAATTTAACTCAAACTACCTATGGGAAAACACTTGAATATGACAACATGATGGGAATGTGTTAATTATCAAGTCTCCACTTTAACCAGGGCAACTTCATAGTATGCGCAAAAGATGCAATGACAAAAAGAAACTCATATACACTATTAATATAAGAAATCCTACACACTATTAGTGAGTTCTATCCTATGATATCATACTAGTTAAGGAAAAAATTTTATTCAACTTGAGGAACAAGCAAAAAAAGAAAAAACATTATTCAAAACATCTTGAACGTAGATGTAACAGTATCACAAAAACTAAACAAAAACCTTGCGAACACAAGACTGTTGACTTCATCAAAGTAACATCACATTTATCCATGCATATAAAGACTATTATCACGAGTAAAACTTTAGGAACAAAGAACAGCACTCAGATATCACATTTCTTCATCCAACGACTTCCCTTGAAAAACTTATTCCCAGAAAAAAAACTTTAGACCGTCCATGAAATAGGCCATGCTGCCCATTCCACCCTCCCCCCTTCGTTATCTTAGCTACTGGGTTCTTTATAGGTCCTCTGCCAGAGCCAATGCTTATTTTTCCCAACTTTAGCTGCATTAGAAGCGGTAAAACTCTTCGCTCCAGAACCAATCACTGCTAAGCTAAAAAAAATTAACTAGCTTTAGGGGAACAACAAAACAAGCATACCAAAGAAACTCATTCCAAGAGAACTTATGGAAAAATGTAGATTGACTCACTTGGAGCATTCCACTTAGGAGGTCGATATTTTGGTTGTAGGTTAATAGAGGCTTGCAGGGATTTATCGTTCCTCATTTCATCTTGAAAAATTGTTGCAGAAATTAGATTTAGGTAGAATACGACTATGTATGGTCACAACATTTGTCTTGTTCACCTATCAGATAGGAATAATAAGAGAACGTTGTTTCCAAGGAGAACATACCTATAATTCATATCCAGCTTTCCTTGTACACCTGCTGTGCCTTTTTTTAAATTATTTTAAAATCAATTTTATAATAAAGATTGTAGTTGTTGTATATTAACGGAATGCGCATACACATTGGGCTGCTCGTGCCTGCATTTATCCACCATTTACTTGTATGATTTGTCTTTCAAATATGTTTGTCTTTAATTTTTTGCCTTAAAAATCAATTTATGACTAGCAAAAACAAGTTCTTTAAAGTTGTGGGACATAATTATCATATATTTTAGTTATCTGGAGCTTTAGCTTAAGTAATCAATTTTGTAAGTGTGAAAACAAAGCTCGGAGAATTGATTTTGTAGGCTATTTATAATTTTTGTGTTTAATTTTATGATATTTATTTTTATAAGAAATCTTTATTTTTACAAGAGTTCAATTTGTGTTCAAAAGTAGAAAATTTAATTTGTTCATCATTGGCAACAAACTTGTCTAATACTGGAGTATTCATAACTAGAGAACTGCTCATCAAAATTAGGATTAATTTGTGGAAAGTTAGTCTCCTTGTTCCATAACAATCTTATACTAGTAAGAAATAAACATGGGGATGTTAAGTTATAACCTCATATTTCATATATTTTTAACTCAATTAAAATTGGCCCAATCAAATTTTTGAAAATTACATTATAACCAATTCTTTGACTTAACTCATTTTCACCTGCCAAAATTTTACCCAAACTACCCATTTGTCTCACCTCTAACTTCTAGCAAGACCTTAGTAAGATTTCAAATGAAAGATCGATTAAAAATTTCCCAAACCAAATTAAAACAGCATGATGGAGACTGCCTAAATTACCAAGTCTGCTTTAATTAGGATGAAACATAATGGGCTACACAATTTTGTGGAGGTAGAGGTTAGGGATTGTAATGACCCTTGTTATGATTTTTAGAATTCTCTGTGTTTTGACTATTTTGCCCTTCTCCGTGATTTCTTTGTCCCATTTATAAGTTAAGGAAATGGTTTGTACGATCCCCGATGCATTTAGGAGTGTTTTAAATGAATTTGTGGTTTTGATCATCCTTAAAGGGTTAGTTTGACTTTGATCAACATTTAGTGATCCGAGATTTGGAAGATGATTCTAACAGTTCCATTAGATCTGAAATATCGAATTTGGGTTAGTAGTGTGGTTAGTTTGGGTCCCGAGCCCTTGTTTTGTATTTTGACCTCTTAGACGAGAAACTAGTTAAATTTGATCTAAAAGGGGGTCCTGGGGGATAATTTGTTAAAAATGATCCCTTTTTTGGAAATCTGACGTTTCCATTGAGTCTGAAACATCGAAATTAGCCTAGTAGCATTATTGGTTTATTTTTGTGGGGTCCCGAACGAATCCTGAAGGTCCATTCGGAAAGTTTTGAATTATGCTTTTGCTGGTTTTCAGCTGTTTTCTGGTGCATGCTCCCTTCTTCTTCACGTTCGCGGCCCTAGGGTCGTGTTTGAGAAGCTCTATTGTCCCTACCTTCGCGTTCATGGCTAGAGGCCCACGTTCGCGAATGGTTGTGCTGTTTTATCTTCGCATTTGCGGCCTTAGGCTCACATTAGTGAAGGTTTGGTTCGGGGTAACCTCATGATCTCAACCAAGGGCCCGTGTTCGTGAAGGCCAACAGACCTAGACATAATATTAATTCCATTTTCCACCCCAAATCGTATTTCCTCCATTTTTGGACTTCTAGAGCTCGGATTAAGGCAATTTTAAAGGGGATTTTGAGGTTTCTTTTGTGGGTAAGTTTCTAAATCTTTATTACATCTTTTTTCATTGATTTCATCTTCAATCGAATCCAAATCCTTGATTTAAATATGATGTTGGGGTTTTTTACCCAGTAAAGTTTAAATTGGGTTTTCTTTGATTTGAGGTCCAATTTCAACTCCTTTTTGCCTGGTTTTTAAGCTACAAACTCCTCTTGATATGGAGAACATTATTGTTAAATAAAATCCCAATTTTACCCTTGTGTTTTTGGAAATGATTTTTGAAGTGGATTTTAGGCTCGAAACTAATATAGTTGATATAGGTATCGTTGGACACTTTTTGACTTGTAGATTTCATATTTGATTAGATAAAATACTTTTGGTGTTGATTAGAGGGATTTGAGCTTCCAATTGAGACTTTGGACAGTGTTTGGACTTGCAGATCTTCTTTAAAGGTAAGTTGAGATGTACCTTGACTTTTTCCAAAGTGTTTATATGTTGTATGCTTGTTAGTTTGTATGTTGTGATTCGTTTAGGATTGGGGGTCCTGCTTAGATAAAATTTTGAGAATATCTGTGGGTACCAAAGTCTTTAGATGGATTTTAATTAGGTTATTACCTTGATTAGTTAGTAGTACTACCTGTAAATATCCTTAGAGTAGATTGTAGATAGATTATTAGAGTAGATTATAGATAGATCATTTGGTGATCTTGAATAACTGATATTGGATGCCTATTTTAGATCTTGAAGCTTGTTTAGTGGACTTTATTGTGATGATCAGGGCTTAGTGACCTAAGGGAATAATTATGTTATTATTGTCAGTGGTAAAATAATTGAGCTTTAGAGAATACTTAGAGTATAAATGAACTTGTAATAGTGGATGAGACTCATCGTATGGAATAAGTTAGATTTGGGTAGTTTCGCGATACATTGTTATTAGGATGGTTGTTAATTTCGTGTTGCCCGTGTCGGGGCTTATATAAATATTACTATTGACTTGAGAAATTATTTATTAACGTGTGCCCGAGTGGGGGATTATACGCATATTATTACTAATTTGGAGTATATATTATGGTGATGCTCGAGTGGGGAACTTGAGTTTATATTGTTGGCTATGATTGTGCATTAAAATACAATACTTTTTATTATGCGTTCAATTTCCCTTATAATATTAATGAAACTCGAATGAGGGACTTTAAATGATATTATTAATGTTATGCCTAACTATTTATACCATTGGTGCCCTACGATGGCTTATATCATGGAACATTGCCATGTGGAGTTGATTCTAAGCTCACTTATACTTGTATTGAATTGATTCATATCTTCATACTGATTTGGCTGTGAGCATTATATCCTCATATTATTCATACATATTTATGAGATTGATACCACTGAGAAGCATTGATTTTGAAAGAAAATGAGGAACTTTTAAAAAAATGCCTAGACCGAGGGATGTACCGATCAGGCTGATTGAGATATTTTATGAGATATTGTGGTAAACTTGATCTGCAAACATTAGTCGGAGATATGGATTGAAATCATATAAATTATATGGGTTGTGAACCCCCATGGGTCCTACTTGGGATTAATGAGGCTCGATAGGTGTATACAAAAAGTTATGTAATAACTTTCAAAACATTCATCATCATCCCATCATCATCACTACTTTGCATTACATCATTTTCATTGTATTACCTCCCTTCGTATGGTTTGATACTTTGTTAGTATTTACTCTTGTACTGTATTATCGTGTTAGAACCCTGTTTGTGATATTGTGTTTGAGCATTCATTTCTCTTAATTACATTAACTTATATAATCTTATACTGATTGAGAGGTTGAGACATTATGAGACTTGGGGTATGGCTATGGCTTAATCTAAGAGACTATTGCATCGTACCTTTGGTAGCATGTTATACATTTTTATATACACTCTCCTTGTTTTTATCCCACATTAATGGTTAATTATAATTGATTAATCCTGATATATCGTAGTAGTAAGTATTCTTAAAATATGACTTCCCTTATTTATTGATCATGGAATAAATAGTAATGACTCACCTAGATTAATATGCCTACCCTGTATTTGGTAAATCTGTTGACCATTGTGTTGGGTTACCCTGATAGGTTAAAATGGTGTAATTGCGAGTTATAGACTATTTGGGAAATCTTGGGTAGTTGGGGTGGTGATTCTCTCCTTCGTTTTTTATTAGAGTCGATTATCTAAGATGCTTGCTGAGTACACATGGTTTCATACTCACCGCTGCTTTTCTTTCCTTTTACGTGTTTTCTACACCCCATGCAGGTATTGTACTGAGTAACAACTTTTAGATTATTTTCTTCTTATATTGATATTGCGGAGATTAAGGTAGTGGCCGGCAGACTCCAAGCTTACCCGGATCTCTTCTCTTTTTATCTTATGTTTTTCATCGCATTTAAGATACTTTAGACAATTGTTAGTACTATTAATCCATTTTAGAGGCTTGTACTAGTGACAACCAGACCTGAGATGTATTTTTGGAGACTTGTGTCTTGGTTATATATTTGGGATTATTCTATTCTTTAGCTTTCATTTCTATTTTCCTTTATTTGTATTATTTTGGATTGGATTAGGCTTACTTGTTTAGAGGGTTTGACAAGTGCCATCACTTGCCTATTTTGGATCATGACAAATTGGTATTAGAGCCCCAGGTTCATTGGTTTCATTAGTACAAGCCGAGTCTAGTAGAGTCTTGTGAATCGGTATAGAGACGTCCATTATCTATCTTCGAGAGGCTATATGACTTTAGGATATTTCCACTTCTTCATTCTATTTTATGCATTTGTAGCTTTGTATAACTCAAAAATCTCTTATTCACTGTCTCATAGATGGTGAGCACGCATTCTTTCATGGCTAGAGATTCAGAGCTCGTGCCTTCGGTGTATGGTAGGAGCAGGGTTCGAGGCAGAGGTTGGATCGAGATGTCCAAACTAGCTCAAGGCCATGTTATAGTTATATCTTCAGGTTCTAGGGATTCTAATGGGGGTAGGTCAATGAATTTAGGAGTTGAGGCTAGTACAGACACTATCTGTGACCATACCTATGCTTAAAGAATGTTTGGTTTAGGTGTTGGGTTTTCTTTAGAGGGTGGCTCCTCTTTTGATTTGACATGCTGCTTTAGGACTTCAGACTCTAGATGCTCATATGACTACTACTGGTTCTCTTAGTGTTGATGAGATATTATCGTGGACTGCTCCACATCCAGTGACTTTACCCTTTATGTCTATGGAAGGACAAATTATATATGCAGAGTTTAAAAGGATAGACCCTCCCCGATTCGATGGAGATCCTAGGCTTGATGCTTATATGTTCTTGCTTGGTTTTTGTGAGAGGTTGCACAGGTTAGGTTGGTTGATTCTAATGGAGTAGACTTCACTTTTTTTCAGTTCTTTGGGCCAGCTAGACAGTGGTGGAGGATCTTTGTAGAGAGTTGACCAGTTGGATCACCTCCTTTTTCATGGGATCAGTTTGCTCGAGTGTTTTAAAAGAGTTTATGTGGAGATATGCGAGACTTGTGGGCAAGAGGGCCTACAGATTTGATGATCATAGTGATATGCATGATGAAGGTCAGGATCTTTATGGTTATGCTTAGTAAGGGTTAGATCAGGGTGGTTGTTTGGTTCTTTAGGAAAACATAAGTGGGCTCTGACTTTCTTGGGTTGCTTCTTATATGAAGATCTCTGGCACTATAGGAGGAGTTGCCTACAGGTTAGACAGAGATATGCTTCACCAGTTGCTCTAAGAGATGATAGATCCCAGTATTATGTTCCACAAGATGGATTCAAGGCAGGAGCTTCTGGAATACTAGACACAGGTATGGTTCTTGGTGCGCCTTTGTTATACCATAGTGGTATTTGACTATGGTTCTACATTCGCCTATGGGTTTATTTATTTGGCATTGAGTCATGATATGATTCGTGAGTTTCTGCTGGAGCTATTGATATTTACTACCCCATAGTTGTTTCCTTAGTGATGGATCGGGTGTACCAATCCTACGTTGGGACTCATTTAGAGTATATCACTGGATTTGATTTGATCTCTTTAAGTATTGTGGAGTTTGGTGTATTTGCATATGATGTTCTTGATGGTTATGTCGTGGAATAGTGGTGTATTGATTCTAAGTATTGGTACACTTTTAGATTGTAGAATGCATTAGTCTTGTGGTTTAGGCATTTTAGATAGTAGCATGCCTAGTGGTACTTATTAGTGGTAGACCGTGTGATAGCCTACACTTGTGGTGTGATTGATTCAAAAGGATTACATGTAAAGTATTCTAGTTGGATAAGGAAAGATTTCAGCCATTTGGGCCTTGTGATTTGTTACTTTCTTAGTGTCTAGCCTTTGTTTACGTGAATAAACTAGTTGGTGTTGAGACACTCCCCTATCAAATTTAAAGGATTTCAGCTCATGAGGATTTTTTTTTTTGATTTGGAAAGATTTTTGAATGGAAAGGGGTACCTAGTTTGTAGCATTTGTTACTCTTGTCGCTAAGTGGCTTAGTGGAATATTCTTGCTCATAAGCTTTGATTGGAGTATGTGTTATTTCTCCATGGACTTTGGTGTTAAGGAATATAAATGAGAATTGAGCCTGTCTAAGTTGTACCTTATTAGTCCGTGACTCTTGTAGTACAAAATACTGAATGTGAATAAAGATAAGGGAAAATATAAGGATTTTTATAAATAGGGAGATTTGATACTTTCAAAAGTTATCAATGGGTTTGAGAAGGAATTTGAAGTCCTGATAGTACGGTTCATTGGTAGCTTGTGCAGAGTCTAGCGGTGGTTCCTCTCGAGTTCTGATTTATGATTTAGGCCTTTGTTAGTGAGATATACTGGTTGTTACAATTTTTCAATGGGTCAATTTTCCTATTGCAATGGGTTGCTTATGTGTGTGGGATTGGAAAGACTCTTTGTCTTACTAGATTATTAGGGACTTCATGTTGATTGATTTCTCCTGGATATTAAAGTTGCATGGGTTATTGTGATGGTCTGCATGAGAATTTGATGCCATTTTTGTGTTTATATCTATGGTGTATAGAGTTTTATGGTATTTCTTGATTGCCTTAAAGAGGTTGAGCATGAGAGTGTGATAGTGGATTAGTGATCTGGTGTGCTAGGTATGACTTTTGAGGTTTCTTGTAGTTTTGATACCTGTCTCTGGCCTAGTCGCTTTAGCCTGGGGCTATAGTGTGGTTTGTTTTGATTGTGATAGTATCAGACTTAGATAGGTTGATTCAGTGTTATGTGATTTATGGGTTCCTTGGCATTTTGTGGGCTCGAGGATGGTTTTTGGTTTTGTGGTGCCTTGGTCAGGTTTAGGTTAGCAGGGTTTGTTCAGAACTTTTTTTGTGTTCGACTCAGATTTTGGGTATAGAGAAAGTTCAAAAATATTGCAATTTGGCTTTATTGAGAATTTGGCCTTAGATGTTAGTGTTGTGACCTGGTGAGTCCTTATGTGATAGATTTCTGGTTCTATGGTGATATCAGTAGTTCTATAGTTGTGACTCTACATTGGAGTGCTTGCTTGATGTTTATCGAGGGTATTTTCTATCCTTTACATGTGTTGGTTTTTCTTGCTTGTACATTTGAGGACGAACGTGAATCTTAGTGGTGGATACTGTAATGACCCTCGCTATGATTTTAGAATTCTCTGTGTTTTAACTATTTTCCCTCCCCGTGATTGCTTTGTCTCATTTATAAGTTGCGGGAATGGTTTGTACTGTCCTCGATGCATTCGGGAGTGTTTTAAATGAATTTGTAGTTTTGATCATCCTTAAAGAGGTTAGTTTGACTTTGGTCAATATTTAGCAATCCGAGCTTCGGACGATGATTCTGAAAGTTCCATTAGATTTGGAATGTCGAATGTGGGTTAGTAGAGTGATTAGTTTGGGTCCCGAGTCTTTGTTTTGCATTTTGACTTTTGCGATGAGAAACTAGTTAAATTTGATCTAAAAGGGGTCCCGAGGGCTAATTTGTTGAAAACGATCCTCTTTCGGAAATTCGATGTTTCCATTGAGTCTGGAATGTCAAAATTAGCCTAGAAGCATTATTGGTTTATTTCTGTGGGTTCCCAAACGAATCTCAAGGGTCTATTTGGAGAGTTTTGACTTATGTTTTTGCTAGTTTTCAGTAGTATTCTGGTGCATGCTCCCTTCCTCTTGGCGTTCGCAAAGCTCTATTGTCCCTACCTTCGTGCTCGTGGCTAGAGGTCCGTGTTTGCATAGGGTTGTCATTTGGCTAGCATTCGCAAAGGTTTGGGTCGGGGCAACCTCATGATCGCGACCAAGGGCCCGCGTTCATGAAGGTCAGCAGACTTGGGTAGAATAATAATTCCATTTTTGACTCCAAATCGTATTTTCTCCATTTTTAGACTTTTAGAGCTTGGATTAAGGGAATTTCATGGTTTCTTTCATGGGTAAGTTTCTAAATCTTTATTCCATCTTATTCCATTGTTTTCATCTTCAATCGACTCCAAATCCTTGATTTAAATGTGATTTTGGGGTTTTTTACTTGGTAAAGTGTAAATTGGGTTTTTCTTTGATTTGAGGTCAAATTTCTACTCGTTTTTGCGTGGTTTTTCAGCTACGGACTCCTCATGATATGGGGAACATTATTCTTAAATAAAATCCCAATTTTACCCTTGTGTTTTCAGATATGATTTTGGAGCGAATTTTGGACCCGAAACTAATAGAGTTGATATATGTATCGTTGGACTCGATTTGACTTGTAGATTTCATATTTGTTTAGATTGGATGTGTTTGGTGATGATTCAAGGGAGTTGAGCTTCCGATTGAGGCTTTGGAAAGTGTTTGGACTTACGGATCTTCTTTAAAGGCAAGTTGAGATGTACCTTAGTTTTTTCCAAAGTGTTTATGTGTTGTATACTTGTTAGTTTGTATGTTGTGATTCGTTTAGGATTGGGGGTCCTGCTTAGATGAAATTGTGAGCATATCCGTGGGTACCGAAGTCTTTTGATGGATTTTAATTAGGTTATTGCCTTGATTAGTTAGTATTACTACTTGTAAATATCCTTAGAGTAGATTGTAGATAGATCATTAGAGTAGATTGTAGATAGATCACTTGGTGATCTTGAATAACTGATATTGGATGCCTATTTTAGAGCTTGAATCTTGTTTAGTGGACTTTATTGTGATGATCAGGGCTTAGCGACCTAAGGGAATAATTATGTTATTATTGTTAGTGTAACACCCCGTACGTTTCGGAGTCTAGATGACTACCGTAACATTTATGGTAATATGAAAACATGAGATATTTGATGAATTATGTATTAACTTGTCGGCATTTAAAAGTCTTGTACAATTGGGCCTTAAATGAAGCCCAAAAACCATAGAAAGACATGGCCCAAGTGGGAATTTGACCCATTCTTGCCTAAGTCATCCATTGACCAAGTAAACCCACCAAGTGTGTGGATAAGGATCATTCTAAATGGACTATATAATCCAACAAATCAGATTTTTATTCCATGAAAACACACATGCCCTTTTTATCATTTTCCACATATTTCTCTCAAAAATACAAACCCTAAGCTCTCATCTCTTTGGGACAAGATCACTCTTTGGTAAGTATTTATTCTCATGGTTCAGTATATGATATGTTTAAGATGGAGTATAAATCATGTTGTTTATGTTGGCAAGGTGTTGGATAGTGTGCTATGCGTAAAACTGTTTATTTTTGCAATCGGAGAATAGTTTTGTCTTGTGAACTTGAATATGGACTTGTGATCTTGAAGGAAGTGAACTTGATGGATTAAATATTGACATGTGAGATATGATTATAGTCTTACTTTGTTTTATCCTTGAGCATAATGTTTGGAATTGCTATTGTGAAATTGGTTATGGTTTTGGTGACATATTGACCGTAAAGTGTAGTTTTGGGTGTTGTTATGTGTGTTGTGAGACCATGGCTGAATTTTGGTATTCAAGATGATCAAAAATATGTCAAAATAAGTTTGGTTATGGCGCAGATGCCAGCGCAGGTGCCACTGGCATCTGCCACCATCCACCTTCGGGCGCACCTCAGCCACCTGCAGGTGCAGGTGGCTTCGCAGGTCATCCCCAGGTACGGCTTTGTATGTTTTTGCATCGTCTTGGTCCCCGAAGACCCCTATACCCATTTTGGATGTAATTATCAACTTGTAATGTCGTTTTAATGACTTTAAAGTATCGTATGGAGGTGTGTTGGACTATATTAAGTATGGATGGTTGTTCATATGTTGTTATGAAGGATTAATTGTGACGGAATGATAAAGAGAAAAGCGTAAGGGGTAAGTATGGTGTGAAATGCTATCGATGTATGATCTCTTGGTCAATGTGCGTAATGTTATGGTGTTTTTGATATGATAATGCATTGGATTGTATTTTAAGGGATAACATGACGTTATACGGCAGTCATATAGTTCATTGTCGTCTTGTACGCCTGTATAGTAACTAGTTGCTAATGTAAGCTCCGATATGTACTTGTATTGTAAAGTAAGACGTAAAGAAGAAGTTGGAATATTATGTTCATACATAGGCTTGTGTATTCATACTTGGAAGTGAAGGTATGTAAGGTTACTTGGTCCATATCTTTCTGCAGCATATAGAATTCACATTGACGTTACACTTGTCTTATTCCGAAATGTGCTAAGGTATCCTATTTCAAGTTATCAATGGCTATTATCACATGTTTCCTATTCATTGATCAATTGTGAATATCATGTCTCATATTCATTGATAGTGTTCCAAAAGCCCAATAAGATTGTGTTCCAATGTTCCAATAGTGGTTATGCTCATGTATCTTGTTCATTGATTATTGTCCAATGGCTATAATAGTGTTATGTTCCAATAAGACTATGTTTCCAAAATGTTTATTCATATGTCTTTCACTCATTGGTTAATGATCCAAAGCTTCAAACAAAGTTATGACTATCATTGTATCAATCTCAAAGTAATGAATAAAGTAATGCTTATATGTGGTCAATGATCAAGTATGGGTGGTAGCTTTGGGGGCACAATGCCTAGCTCAAGCCGGTCTCGAGATTGTTGGATCAGGGGGCAGTCCTAGAGGAATAAGCCTAGCTGGGACCGATCCTGACAGGGGGTAGCTCTAGAGGTAAAAACCTAGCTCGAGCCGAACATGATAAGTTGATTGATGGGTGGCAGCTCTAGAGGTAACAACCTAGCTCGAGCCGATCCCGATATACATTGATTCATAGGGTGGAAGCTCTAGGGGCATAAGCCTAGCTCGAGACGATCCCAACATAACATTATGTTATGTTAAACCCACTGTTCAGTCGGGGCCCGGGTATCACAGGTCACAAGTAAAGATGAATAATCATAGAATCAAAGAAACCAAGAAAGTAAAGAAAGCAATATACATGGTTTCCAAAGTTCTGTACAGTGACTTATCCATATTGGTTATGCATTTGAATTTGATTTCATTGGCATATTCACATATCATACAGTTTCATTTGAGCCTTACATACTCAGTACATTCTTCGTACTGACCCCTCTTGGCGCAGGTACTAGTAGGCCTCCACAGTAGGTTTCCAGTCGTTGCAGATCATTGGTGAGCTCCAGTTAGTTCGGGGCTTCTCCGAGTCACAGTTGTACATATGTTTTGGTGTTGTACATGTTGTATAAAGCGGGGACTTGTCCCGACTTTAATTTCATTTTGGTCAATGCACTTGTTAGAGGCTTTTGTAGACGGATGTGGGTGTATAAATATAAAAGGTACATGTCATTTTTGACTTGATGGCCTCAACGGCTAAGTTTCATATATGTTTATATGTCACATGTTCCATGAATTTCGTTGTTAGCATTATAAGCTCCTACGTGATAAGGGTGTTTCTGATGGCATGCATATGAATGAACATAAGTACAGTTTGGTTCTCTCGAGCCTTATCAGCTATGGGTGCCAATCACGTCTCGATGGGATTTGGGGTGTGACAATTAGTGGTGGAATAATTGAGCTTTAGAGAATACTTAGAGTATAAATGAACTTGTAATAGTGGATGAGACTCATCGTATGGAATAAGTTAGATTTGGGTAGTTTCGCGATGCATTGTTATTGGGATGGTTGTTAATTTTGTGTTGCCCTTGTGGGGGCTTATATAAATATTATTATTGACTTGAAAAATTATTTATTATCGCGTGCCCAAGTGGGCCTTATATGCATATTATTACTAATTTAAAGTATATATTATGGTGATGCTCGAGTGGGGGACTTGAGCTTATATTATTGACTATGATTGTGCATTAAAATGCCATACTTATTAGTATGCATTAAATTGCCCTTATAATATTAATGATACTTGAATGAGGGACTTTAAATGATACTATTAATGTCATGCATGACTATTTATACCATTGGTGCCCTACGATGGCTTACATCATGGAACATTGTCATATGGAGTTAGTTCTGAGCTCACTTATACTTGTATTGAATTGATTCATATCTTCATACTGATTTGGCTGTGAGCATTATATCCTCATATTATTCATACATGTTCATGTGATTTATACCACTTAGGCGCACTGATTTTGAAAAAAAAATGAGACACTTTTAAGAAAATGCCTAGACCAAGGGATGTACCGATCATGTTGATTGAGATATTTTATGAGATATTGTGGTAACCTTGATCCGCAAATATTAGTAAGATAGGTGGATTGAAATTATGGAAAGTATATGGGTTTCAAACCCCTCATGGGTCCTACTTGGGAGTATTAAGGCTCGGTAGGTGTATACTAAAAGTTATATGATAACTTTCAAAACATTCATCGTCATCCCATCATCATCACTACATTGATTGCATCATTTGCATTGCATTACCTTCCATGGTATTGTTCAATACTGTGTTAGTATTTACTCTTGTATTGTATTATAGTGTAAGAACCTTGTTTGTGATATAGTGTTTGAGAATTCCTTTCACTTAGTTACATTAACTTATATCATCTTATTCTAATTGAGAGGTTGAGATATTATGAGACTTGGGGTATGACTATGTCTTAATCTAAGAGACTGTTGCATCACGCCTTTTGATAGCATGTTATACATTTTTATATACACTCTCCTTGTTTTTATCCCATATTAATGGTTGATTATAATTTATTAAGCCTGATATATCGTATTAGTGAATCTTTTTCATAAATGACTTCCCTTATTAGATCATGGAATGAATAGTATTGACTCACCTAGATTAATATGCCTACCCTATATTTGGTAAACCAGTTGACCATTGTGTTGGGTTACCTTGATAGGTTAAAATGTTGTAATTACGGGTTATAGATTATTTAGGAAGCCTTGGGTAATTGGGGTGGTAGTTCTCGCCAACGCTTTTGATTAGGGTCGATTATCGATGATGATTACTGAGTACACATGGTTTTGTACTCACCCTTGCTTTTGTTTCCTTTATCTTATTTTCTACACCTCATGTAGGTATTAGACTGAGTAGCAACTTTTAGATTGTTTTCTTCTAGTATTAACGTTGCAGAGATTGAGGTAGTGGCTAGCAGACTCCATGCTTACCAGGATTTCTCCTCTTTTTATTTTATGTTTTTCATCGTATTTAAGATACTTTAGACTATTGTTATTACTCTTAATCCATTCTAGAGGCTTGTACTAGTGACAACCAAACCTGGGATGTATTTTTGGAGACGTGTGTCTTGGTTATATATTTGGGATTATTCTATTCTTTTGCTTCCATTTCTATTTTCCTTTATTTGTATTCTTTTGGATTGGATTAGGCTTACTTGTCCGGAGGGTTTGACAAGTGCCATCACGTGCCTATTTTGGGTTGTGGCAAATTAGTACAGAGCCCTAGGTTCATTGGTTTCATTAGTACAAGCCGAGTCTAGTAGAGTCCTGTAAATCGGTGTGGAGACATCAATTATCTATCTTTGAGAGGCTACATGACTTTGGGAGATTTTCACTTCTTTATTCTATTTCGTGCGTTAGTAGCTTTGTAAAACTAAAAACTCTCTTATGCACTATTTTATAGATGGTAAGCACACATTCTTCTATGGCTAGAGATTCAAAGCCCGTGCCTTCGGTGCATAGTAGGAGCAGGGTTTGAGGTGGAGGATGGATTGAAATGTCCATACCAGCTAAGGGCCATGTTAGAGTTGCCTCTTTAGGTTCTAGGGATGCTAATAGTGATATGTCTAGTTAATTAGAGGAGTTGAGGACAGTACAGACACCACCCGTTACCATACCTATGCTTGAGGATTGTTTGTTTCAGGTGTTAGGTTTCCTTCATAGGGTGGCTCTTAGTTTGATTTGGCATGCTACTTTAGGGATTCAGGCTCCAAATGCTCATGTGACTACTACTAGTTCTCCTAGTGTTGATGAGGTATTATCGGGGATTGCTCCATATCCACAAGTGACTTTACCCTTTATATCCATCGAAGGACAAATTAGATATGTAGAGTTCATAATGATAGACCCTACCTGATTCGATAGAGATCCTAGGTTTGATGCTTACATGTTCTTGCTTGGCTGCCATGAGAGGTTGTACAGGTTGGGTTTGGTGGATTCTAATGGAGTAGACTTCACTTTCTTTCAGTTTTTTAGGCCAGATAGATAGTGGTGGAGGATCTTTTTAGAGAGTTGACCAGTTGGATCACCTCCTTTTTTATAGGATCAGTTTGTTGGAGTGTTAAAGGTATTTGTGTGGAGTTATGAGAGGCTTATGGGCAAGAGGGCCCAGGAATTTGCTGATCATTGCAATATGCATGATGGAGGTCAGGATCTTCATGGTTATGTTTTAAGAGGGTTAAATCAGGGTGGTCGTTTTCTTCAGGGCTAGATAAGTGGGCTCTAACTTCCTTGGGTTGCTTTTTATATGGAGATCTCAGGTACTATAGAAGGGGTTGGCCACAGGTTAGACAGAGAGATACTTTGTCAGTTGCTCTAACAGATGATAGATCCTAGTATTATGTTTCACAAAATGGACTTGAGGTAGGAGCTTCTAGAAAACTAGCCACATGTATGGTTCTTGGAGAGCTTTTGTTATGCCTTAGTGGTATTTGACTGTGGTTCTACATTCGCCTATCGGTTTATTTATTTGGAATTAAGTTTTGATATGATTCGTGAGTTTCTGCTAGAGCTGTTGATATTTGTTACCCCGTAGATATTTCCTTAATGGTGGATCGGGTGTACCGATCCTATGTTGGGACTCATTCAGAGTATATCACTGGATTTGATTTGGTGTATTTGGGTTTGAAGTTCTTAATGGTTATGTCGTGGAATGATGGTGGATCGATTCTAAGTTTTGGTACACTTTTAGATTGTAGAATGCATTAGTCTTGTGATTTAGGCATTTTAGCTAGTAGTATGCCTAGCGGTACTTATTAGTGGGAGACCTTGTGATAGCCTAGACTTGTGGTGTGATTAATTCGAAAGGATTGCATATAAAGAATTCTAGTTGGATAAGGAAAGATTTAAGCCATTTATGCCTTGCGATTTATTACTTCCTTAGTGTCTAGCCTTTGTTTGTATGAATAAACTAGTTGGTATTGAGACACTCCTCTGTCAGATTTAAAGGATTTCAGCTCATGAGGATTTTTCTTTTGATTTGGAAAGATTTTTGAATGGAAAGGGGTACTTAGTTTGTAGCATTTGTTACTCTTGTAGCTAAGTGTCTTAGTGGAATATTCTTGCTCATAAGCTTTGATTAGAGTATGTGTTATTTCTCTGTGGACTTAGTGTTGAGGAATGTTTGATGAGAATTAAGCCGGTCTAAGTTATATTGGTCCGCGACTCTTGTGTTAAAGAATACTGAATGGGATAGAGTTAAGGTAAAAGGTAAGGATTTTTGTACATAGGAAGATTTGATACATTCAAAAATTATCTATGAGTTTGTGTTAGAAATTTGAAGTCCTGATAGTATGGTTCATTAGTAGCTTGTACAGAGTCTAGCGATGGTTCCTCTCGAGTTCTGATTTGTGATTTGGGCATCTGTCAGCGAGATGTAGTGGTTGTCACACTTCTTCAATTGGTTGATTTTCCTATTACAATGGGTTGCTTATGTGTGCAGGATTGGAAAGACTGTTTGTTCTACCAGATTATTGGGGACTTTGGGTTGATTGATATCTCCTGGGTATTGAGGTTGCATGGGGTTATTGTTATGGATTGCATGAGAATTTGATGCCATTTTTATGTTTATATTTATGGTATATAGAGTTTTATAATGTTTCTTGGTTTCCTCAAAAAGGTTGAGCATGAGGGTGTGATGGTGGATTAGTAATCTGGTGTGCTAAGTGTGATTTTTGAGGTTTTGTGTAGTTTTGATACCCGTTCCTAGCCTAGTTGCTTTAGCCTGGGGCTATAGTGTGGTTTGTTTTGATAGTGATTGTATCTGACTTAGGTATGTTGATTCAATATTTTGGTGGGTAGTTATGTGATGTATGGGTTCCTTGGCATTTTGTGGGCCCGAGGATGGTTTTTGGTCTTGTGGTTGTAGCCAATGTCTTGTGGTGCCTTGGTCAGGTTTAGGTTAGCCGGGTATGTTCAGAACTTCTTTTGTGTTTGACTTAGATTTTGGGTATAGAGGAATTTCAAAAATATAACAATTTGGGTTTATTGAGAATTTAGCCTTAGATGCTAGTGTTGTGACCTGATGAGTCCTTATGTGATATATTTCTGGTTCTATGGTGAGACTTGTAGTTCTATAGATAGATTTCTGGTTCTATGGTGAGACTGGTAGTTTTATAGTTGTGACTCCGCGTTGGGGTGCTTTCTTGATGTTTCTCAAGGGTATTTTCTATCCTTTACCTGTGTTGGTTTTTCTTGCTTGTACGTTCGAGGACGAACGCGAATCGTAGTGGTAGATACTATAATAACCCCATTATGATATTTAGAATTTTTTATACCATTTCTCCCTCCCCGTGATTGCTTTGTCTCATTTATGAGTAGCGAGAATGATTTGCACCGTCCTTGATTCATTCGGGAGTGTTTTAAATGAATTTGTAGTTTTGATTATCCTTAAAGGGGTTAGTTTGACTTTAGTCAATATTTAGTGATTCGAGCTTCGGACGATGATTTTGACAGTTCCATTAGATCTAGAATGTCGAATTTGGGTTAATAGCATGATTAGTTTGGGTCCTAAGCCCTTGTTTTTTGCATTTTGACTTCTTAGATGAGAAACTAGTTAAATTTGATTTAAGAGGGGTCCCATGGGCTAATTTGTTGAAAATGCTCCTTTTTGGAAATTCGACGTTGCCATTGAGTCTGGAACGTCGAAATTGGCCTAGTAGCATTATTGGTTTATTTCTGTGGGGTCCCAAAAGAATCTCAATGGTCCGTTTGGAGAGTTTTGACTTATGCCTTTTCTGGTTTTCAACTGTTTTCTGATGCATGCTCCCTTCCTCTTCACGTTCGCGACCCTAGGCTCGTTTTATTATCCATACCTTTGTGTTCGTGGCTAGAGGCCCGCGTACGCGAAGGATTGTGCTGTTTTTTCTTCTCATTTGCGGCCTTAGGCTCGCATTCGCAAAGGTCGGCAGACCTGAACAGAATATTAATTCCATTTTCGACCTCAAATCATATTTTCTCCATTTTTGAACTTCTAGAGCTCGGATTAAGGCCATTTCAAAAGGGATTTTGAGGTTTCTTTTGTGGGTAAGTTTCTAAATCTTTATTCTATCTTTTCCCATTGATTTCATCTTTAATCGACTTCAAATCCTTGATGTAAATGTGATTTTGGGTTTTTTTACCAGGTAAAGTGTAAATTGGGTTTTTGTTTGATTTGAGGTCCAATTTATACTCATTTTTGTGTGGTTTTTCAGCTACAGACTCCTGTCGATATGGAAACATTATTCATAAATGAAATCCCAATTTTACCCTTGTGTTTTTGGAAATGATTTTTTAAGCGGATTTTGGACCCGAAACTAATATAGTCGATATAGGTATCGTTGGACTCTGTTTGACTTGTAGATTTCATATTTGATTAGACTGGACATGTTTGGTGTTTATTCGAGGGAGTCGAGCTTCCGATTGAGGCTTTGGACAGTGTTTGGACTTGCGGATCTTCTTTAAAGGCAAGTTGAGATGGACCTTGATTTTTTTCAAAGTGTTTATGTGTTGTATGCTTGTTTGTTTATATATTGTGATTCGTGTAGGATTAGGGGTCCTGCTTAGATCAAATTGTGAGCATGTCCGCAGGTACCGGAGTCTTTTGATGGATTTTAGTTAGGTTATTGCCTTGATTAGTTAGTATATTTATTTGTAAATATCCTTAGAGTAGATTGTAGATAGATCACTTGGTGATCTTGAATAACTGCTATTGGATGCCTATTTTAGAGCTTGAATCTTATTTAGTGGACTTTATTGTGATGATCAGGACTTAGTGACTTTAGGGAATAATTATGTTATTATTGTTAGTGGTGGAATAATTGAGCTTTAGAGAATACTTAGAGTACAAATGGACTTGTAATAATGGATGAGACTCATCGTATGCAATAAGTTAAGTTAAGGTAGTTTTGCGATACATTGTTATTGGGATGGTTGTTAATTTTGTGTTTCCCGTATGTGGGCTTATGTGAATATTATTATTGACTTGAGAAATTATTTATTATCTTGTGCCCAAGTGGGGCCTTATATGCATATTATTACTGATTTAAAGTATATATTATGGTGACGCTCGAGGGGGGCTTTAGTTTATATTATTGGCTATGGTTGTGCATTAAATTGCTATACTTATTATTGTGCATTAAATTGCCCTTATAATATTGATGATACTCGAATGAGGGACTTTAAATGATATTATTGATGTCATGCATGACTATTTATACCAGTGGTGCCCTACGATGGCTTACATCATGGAACATTGTCATATGGAGTTGATTCTAAGCTCACTTATACTTGTATTGAATTGATTCATATCTTCATACTGATTTTCCTGTGAGTATTATATCCTCATATCATTCATACATGTCCATGAGATTGATACCATTGAGAAGCACTGTTTTGGAAAGAAAATGAGACACTTTTAAAAAAACACTACAACAAATTTGGCCTAAGGCTACACTAATTCTAGACAACACTTCAAAAATGTTGCCAAAAGTATTTAACACTACCCTTTTAAGGTGTGGCCTTTATAACGAGCTTTTAGCCACAAAAACTTTGACAACGCTTTTAAAGCGTGGTCTTTAGAATTATAGGCTACACATTATAAGCATTGCCAAATCATAAAATAATTGACAACACTTATTTCTACATATGACCACATTTTTAAGTGTGCTACATTTATAATTCTAAAACAACGCTTTATAAATGTGGCCTAATACTTCTCATAAATTTTTTGGCTAAAATAATCCATTCCCTCCATATGTCTATTTCCCCCTATTTCTAAATTGAAGAGTATTATACCTTAAATTTCATTCTCAACTATTCAATTTTGCTCTATTACGTTTCTCTCTTCTCCAATTCCACGCTATGAATCTCCCTCAGCTAAGCACTCTATACCCGAAATTCTCTCGCCCCCACCATCTTAATGGACTTTGTCTATGTATCGACCCTAGCAAATGTTGTTGTTAGACAGTGATGAGAGAAAAATCATACTTCGAAGAAACCATGTTTTGACCTCCATGGATGTCTTTTAGATATCTGTACTGAGCTTAGTGAATTTGTTTTTCCTTTTTTTTTTTTTGGCTTTCAAAAGATGGGTTTTTGAAGCATCTGGAAATTCAGTAACTAATTAGGGTTTTGATGGAGCCTCGTGTTGGGTACAAGTATCGACTCGGTCAAAAAGTTGGCGGTGAATCTTTTGGAGAGATCTATTTCGGCTAATTTTTTTCCAGAAACTTTTCACTCTATTTTTGTGTGTGTAGATTGATTGATTTGTTATCTCTTCACCATTTTTTTAATTGTGATTTTGTGGTGCAGGTACTTTTATACTGACTAATGAGGAGGTAGCAATTGACCTGGTGAGTCATCTCCTTGACTAATTAATTCAATTTTGTTGATTTTTTACTGTTTATTGGAGGTCCTTTTTCATCCCAATTATGTATTTATTATTTCTTTTGATAAATGTTAATTAGGTTTCACTCATGAACTTGTATGAATTTAGATTGTGTTTCTTGTATTTACTTTGACAATATTTTGGCTGAGTCGATGAAATTACAAAGTTTTGTTGTTGCATCATACCAACAAAGAATGTCAAAGCCTCAACAAAATCATTAAGCTCAAAATTAGGAAATATTGCAAAATTCATGCTTGTTGTTACTTGTTTATTCCTACTTGACTTGGTAACAATATTTCTTGACACATTGAGTTATTCTAACATATGAATCCAATTTTTAGGTCTGATTTGATCATAATAGAGAATCGTCCGTTCATCTTGTCCTAATTCCATCTGTAATCTGCCCTTCACAAATGCTTTTCCAGGTCTCTTGAATCTTTAATCTACACTCTTTCTTAATTCATTCATTTGTTGGAATAAGTTTACTATATGATTCCTTATACGTGAACTCATAATATACATGCTCTTCCTTCCATGAGCAGATTATTGACCGAACTCCAAAATGGTATTTTTCTTTTGACCCAAGCTATTAATATATTTCTCATGGACCTCATGGTTAAGGATTATCTTTCATCTAAGTAAAATCTTATTTCTCTGGTGAAAATATAATTTTCAAAATTTTTTAAATCCATTTGTCGTGTTTCTGTCTAAATTTATTGACTATATTCATTGGCTAAGTATTATCTTTCCTTGTTCTTATATGGTTACAGGATCAACTGCAGTGAGTTATGATACATCTATCAAGGTGACAAGGACAAAGTACCTTATTCCAATTAAGAGTTTTATTTTTCATCCTGCAACTGTGAAAAGAAATGATAGGTCTTCCGGTATGCACGTTACTATACCTTGCAAAAGTTCAGAATATTTTTTTTTATTAGTCATAGCTGTTGATTCCCCTCTTTCTACAGGGACAACACACATATATTGATTGTTCTGTGAGTGGTGCTTCTTAATTTACCATATACTTGAATGTGATATATCTTTAGTTTCGATGTTTTTTTCTTTCTATTAGTCTTGTTCAGGTAAGAAACACTTGCAATTATAAACTGAACTCTTACTGAGATTCAATTATTTTCTATATAGGAAGAAATGATGGAATGAAAAAATGATGGAATTGGAATTTTTTGGAAGAAAGAGAAACAGATAGCTAGAGATGTCGTAATTGTGACCAGTAGATCACTCTACTATGCACTAATTGAAAGCGATTGACTAATAAGAAAAGGGCAAAAACAGAAAATATTCTTCAAGTATTATGTTAAGATAGCATAGACTAGTATTATACTAAAATGGGAAAATGATCAAGTTGAATAATTGAGAACTTAAGTCTGTTGAACTAGGAAAAAGGTTAGTATTTCATTCTGAACTTATTATCCAACTCAAATACTCTATACAAATATCATAGAACTCAAAAGAATTTGGAAGACCTTAATCGACTCAAAAGACACTATGAAGTGATACTTTTATTCTGAAATTTACATCCTTAACAGTATATTTTATGACTTCTCTTTGGGATTGGAAAGAACGTTTTTTTACTGCTTCACTGTTTTATTAGTGCTACTTTTACTTTGTTTTAAAATATAGAATGCATATAACGTTTAAGCTTCTATCTAGTTTTTAAAAAATATTTCAACTGTTGTTAACTCAATTTTCTTAATAGCTATAGTAAAGGCTCCATGGAGTTTAGTTTTCTAGTGTTTGTTTGTATGTTTGTTAAGCTATGGAAAAAGATTCATTTGGGCTGTTTAATTTCACCTTTTGACTTATTTGTACTATGTTCTAATTGCATACAATGGAACAATCAAGAACAAGAATTTTTTAGCCGATGCTTGTTTGATACCTCCTTTTATTTAAAGATTAGATTTTAAGAGTTGATTTAGAGAATTTTGATTTGTCCTTGTATCTAGCCAATATCCATATACAACCCCCCTCCCCCAAACCCAGATTTTAAATTGTATGTATTACTTATTATTAAGCTAAGGTTTCTTGATTAGTTCCAAGAAATTGCTTTCAATATTTGTTCTTATGAAAGCTATTTATTGCAGGAAGGATCATGAATATGGTGAAAAATGCTGAGAAAAAATTTGATGAAGAACTGATCCTGAGACTTTCAAGGCCTGTGTCATAATTGTCATTCACAAAGATTTGGAGCCTTACATCAATAAATTGCTTACTGAAAATCCCATCAAAACTATCTTCTTGAGGTACAGTGGAAGTTCTTTCCCTTTCGCATTCACTTAGTGGATTCAAAATATATAAAGGTAAACATATAAGGAAGTCAAGGGTATTCAACATCTTACTTTTTTTTTTCGTAATTGGTAACTTTCATTAATCACCAAAAAAGTATTTACAAAGCTTATCTAGATAATACATCTAGCTTGATCCAAAAGTAGCTAAGGCAGAGCCTTGCTCTAGAACTATATCAGAAAAAACAGCTTTCTAAGTACTTTTTGTTGGCTTTTGGAGATCGAACATTGCATAGGCGTGCTATTCTTCTGGCTAATGAATCTTTTACTTCCTCTTTTTGTTAAAAAATTTTGTTATTTCTCTCTTTCCAAACTGCATGCACATATTCTGCAAATATCATCTTCAATACACTAGTAGTTGGAGTTTTTTTGGGATATGTTGAATTATCCATTATTGTTGTTGTGTCCCTCTAAGACCTGTAGGTAGTGAATATGCAACCATTGAATCATCCTTAGACATAACTTGACAGTGAAGGGACACTCAACAAACATATGTACATTGGTTTTATCCTCATTCCTGCATAACACACACTTTGGATCAACTTGTTATACCCCATTTGAGAAGCCTTTCTGAGGTGAGAAGTCTATCTTGGAGCTGTAGCCACAATGCAAAGATGGCTCTTAGTGTAGCATTGTTTTTGCAGATCAGGCTTTCCAGATTACACTAGGATAGATTCCTATTAGTTGTAGATATATCTGCCTCAGTTGGTTGACTTGGATGTTGTTTATTCTGCCTCTACTTTCTATAATAGTTGTAGTCATCCAGCTTATGTTGTGGTACCCTCATGGCATATGGATTCAGTTTATCCATAGTTTATCTTGTTTCCTTTCCAAATCCTAACAAATCTTGGTCATTGCTGCCTCGTTCTAATCTCTCATGTTTATATGACTTAATACTCCAGCTGTTTTAGGAGTGCATACTCTGTCCGATTAAACCAAAGTCGTCTTACTAATGACATTTGTTCCTGATCAGATATAAATTTTACAATATGCCTCAATTCTTTTCATTACTTTGGCAGGAATAATGTAAATCAGTGACCAATAAGCTTGCACCCCAAATATCACTATATTCACATGCTGAATCCTACCAGCATAAGTTATCTTTTTGGCTGTCCATGATGAGATTCTTGACACAATTTTGTCTTCTTTGTAGATAAGGGAATGTCAACATCTATCATATATACTTAAAAAAAAAAATTTAACCTTGTATATACGTTGTATGTTTTTGATGACTTTCAGTACCCTAGCTTCCCCCATGAGTCACCGTAAGGAAAAAATGGAGGAATTTTTTTGTGAAAAAAAGTTTCCCTTTTCTTGTTTTTGGGCTGGTATCTTTTTTTGATGTTTAAGAAGTTATGGAAATTTAATCTTTTGCTTGCAGTTTTATTACTACTCAAGGGAAACCATAGTTTGTACCTTTCAATGATGAGTTAAAGATAGTTGTTGAAAAGATTACTAAAGCTACGACGGTGTCATATGTTACAATCAAAACTTACTAATCAAGCGGTGAAGTTTATTGTTCTGTAAGTTGAGGTTATGGTGAGTTCTCATAGCCATGTTTGATGAGTTATTCGAGTTATTTTCTCCCCTATTGAACCTACTTTATTCAAAAGTTCATCTTTTAAGTGAAGTTTTCCTTCTACTGTTGTGTACATCACTTGCAACTCATACAATTCCTTGAATTACATTAAACCTTCTCTTTTATTTTATAGAATGTTGAATTTGGCTATTATCTAGTGTTAGCAGATTGACAAAATATCATATGTATGGGCTGTGCGGATGTGAGGGAATCAACTTCTTGTTTTCTGAATGATCTATTTCTTATATGATTTGGTTCCATTGTGCCTTTTTTTTTTGCCAAAATTTGTATCAATTCCATGATAGACAACTCAACATGATTTTCTGTAATATGCAGAAGTGTCTTGGCTTGTAGCATCTCTATGGTTGCAAAACTTTAACACTAATGGATTTAACTTATTTGGTTCGTTATAAATCTCTTCCTTATTACAGGTAACAATTCTTTGATATTTGGAGACTATCGTGACATAGTGAAGAAGATTCTTGGCTCGAGATTGCCTAGATTCACAAGGCATCTCAGACCCATATATGAAAGTATACATGTACGTCAAAGACAGCTCCAGCGGCCTGAAAAATAATATCAGACTTTAATGACGATGTAACATTTCAGTTTTAAACAATCGTGATGTTTTTACATTTGATTTTGTTGAATTCATTGCAAGTGCACATGTTGAAATATTACTTTATTACTAGTATGTAGTATAAGACATGTTATTTTTTTAAGGTTATTGAAAATATGTACATTTGAATTATTATTTTAAGTTATTATTAGCTAATTTTGTTTTGAGATCATTTAAATAGGATAATAATATATAATAGTAATTAGTGGATATTGCAAAATAAAATTGCTGCATATAAATATTATTTTATATCCTACACAATATTGGCACACTTTAAAAGTACACCATGCAAAGGCAACACTTCACAAATGTTGGTTTAGAGGAGGTAGCAGAGGCAACACTTTGCAAGTGTGGCCTAAGGTAACAAAGGCCACACTTATAAAGTGTAGTTTAAGGTCGTAAAAAGTGTTGCCATATGAGGTACCACAAGCGTAGCCTTTGTATTTCATAGACCACGCTTTTGAAGCGTGGCTTCTAAGGCAACACTTAAAAAGCGTGGCCCTAGGTCAAAGGTTACGCCAGTTTAGACCACCCCCACAAAAGTGTTGTCTAAAGTCAAAAAGTGTGGCCTTTGATCAATGACCACATTTTTTGATAGTTTAGGCCACACTTTTCAAGGGTGGGTAAAGACCTAAAATGTTGTAGTGAAAATGCCTAGACCGAGGGATGTGTCGATCAGGTTGATTGAGATATTTTATGAGATATTGTGGTAACCTTGATCCGTGAACATTAGCCGAAGAGGTGGATTGAAATTATGGGAAGTATATGGGTTTTCTGAAACCCCCTTGGGTCCTACTTAGGAGTATTGAGACTTGGTAGGTGTATACAAACAGTTATGTGTTAACTTTCAAAACATTCATCATCATCCCATCATTATCACAACATTACATTGCATCATTTGCATTGCATTAACTTCCTTGGTATGGTTCGATACTGTGTTAGTATTTACTCTTGTACTGTATTATCATGTTAGAACCTTGTTTGTGATATCGTGTTTGAGTACATATACTTACTTTAGTGACTCTTAGTTGGTGATCAATCAACTCTTGGGAAGATATGAGGTCAAGAAGATTCAGTTACGCTCATATCATAATTATGTTCAAAATTTGATAGGATGGCTTTGAGATGTGACACTCCAACGCGTACCAAGGAAGGAAAATAAGAAAGTTGATTCCGTGGCTGGTCTAGCTTCAACTCTAACTCTTCGGGATCAAGCATGAGTTACTATCTGCCTAGAATGGGTAGTACTACCGCCAAATAATGATGAATGTGTCAAAAATGAGCTTCAACATCTCATCCTTTTTTCTGAAGGCGTGAAGGAAGTTTGATGACAACCTATAATTGATTACTTGTGTTATGAGATACTTCCAAAAAACCCAAAGAGAAGGACTGAGATCCGTTGTCATGAACCTTGCTTCCTTTACTACAAGGATATATTATACAGAAGATCATTCGAGGGAGTACTCTTGCAATGTTTGGGGAGGAAGAAGTGGTCCAAGCTTTGTAAGAAGAGCACTCAAGAGTATGTGGATCACATCAGTATGGACCGAATCTCGACTTTAACATCAAAATGATGAGATATTATTGGTTATTCGACTTTAGCATCAAATTTCATACATCAACCTCTTGAAGTGTTATATCCAACTATCGTATCTTGGTTATTCGACGCTTGGGGACTGGATGTTGTTGGACCACTACCAAAATCTTTTGGTGGACACTTGTACATCTTGGCTGCAACGGATTACTTCTCCAAATAGATCGAAGCTATCTCTCTCAAAGAAGTGAAGAAGGAGAATGTTGCAAACTTCATTTGAGTAAATATCATCTACCATTTTGGAATTCCTCTTTACATAATAACAGAAAACGACAAGCCATTTGATAACAAGTTGGAGAACAAGATCTGTGATCTCTTTGGTTTCAATCAACATAAGTCTTTAATGTACTATGTTGCCGCTAATGGTCTAGCTGAAGCATTGAATAAGACTTTGTGAAACTTATTGAAGAAGGTCGTATCCAAATCCAAATGAGACTGCCATGAATGAATGGGAGAAGTTTTATAGGCATACAGGATGACACACCGCACACCGACGCAAGCAACCCCATACTCACTTGCTTTATAAGTTGAAGGAGTCCTACTACTTGAGCATCAAATACCTTATTTAAGACTTGCTATTCTAGAAAGGATCACTGAAGAAGAAAATTCTCAGTTTCATCTTACAGAGTTAGAAACACTTGATGAGAAAAGGCTAGAATCTCAACAAAATCTTTAATGTTATCAAGCCCGTCTATCTCATTTTTTCAGCAAAAAGGTTTGCTAGAGGTGCTTCCAAGTTGGAGATCAAGTCCTTGCAGTTAGGAGGCCCATTATCACTTCCCATAAGTCTTGGAAAAAATTCACATCAAAGTGGGATGGACCATATATGATACAAAAAGCTTATTCAAATGGTGCCTACAAGCTTGTTGATATAGATGGAGTAAAGGTAGGCCCTATTAATGCAAAGTTCTTGAATAAGTACAATCCTTGAAGGAAGATGAGACTCCTTAAGGCATGATCATAAATTGTATTTCACTCCTGGACCACAAGAGTATAAACTATGTACGACCCAAAAAAATAAAAGGAGTCTAATAGGTTGAAGACCTCGAAAGAAGCGGCCTAGGAAAAAGTTAGAACAAAAAAATAAAAATATACGCTCTTTTAGAACCATATTGTGACTTGATCCTCTTAATTAAGGTACATAGGTGCTTAGAGTTTCATTATAAGTTAAGTCGCATGAGTGTCAAAAAAATACATATTTTTGCTTTGATCTGTCACATGAAAGTCAAAGTCTATAAATACTCTTTTCATCAAACTCAGACCTGTACCAAGTATTGATAGCTCAATGAGAGCAAACCCCTATGGAAAGTAAGTTTCTTTAACATGATTTAAAGTCCCCAAATTCACCAAAACTATAGGTTGAAGCTAAAAATCTGCCAAGTTTATTGGGTGAAGTTATCCAATCCTCCAAGTCTGTAAACCAAAATCCCCCAAGTCATCAAGTTTATAGGTCGAGGTCTCAAGACTATCAAGTCTACAAGTTGAAGTATTAAAATTAACAAAGTCTACAAGTTGGGATCTTCAAATGTGAAAAATTGTAAGAGTCAACAGGGAAAGCATTATCATCAACTTAAAGAAAGCAGGGGAATCTCTATTATTTATCTTCTCATTGGCGTGCAAGATATGCTAACCTTGAATTGTTAAGTCTTGCAACCCAAAGATGAAGAAAAAATTCATGTTGGAAAGCACAATAAAAGCTACAAAAATACATAATATAAGACGAAACAAAAAGAAACTTTATTACCATAAAATTGTCTAATGTATTAATCAAACTCTAAAGGAAATAAATGAAAGAGGAAGAAAAATATTAGCCTAATCTAGACATAATTTGTAATTGATTAAGTCTGTACGTGTAGCTTCTAGACGTTCCTTCCTCTGCTCTAAGCCATCATACAAGTCTGCGTCAACGCATGCATTAAAATCCTTCACTGCAACTAAGGCCCCTAACGTGGCTTCTTCTGCTTCATTCTCGGTAGCTTCTAAAAGGGCTTCTAAATCCTTAGCTTTTCCATGTAGCTCTTCTATCTTCTTCTTCTTCACCTTATCTAGTGACTGATGAATAGAGGACACCACTTCAAATTTCTCATGCTCTTCAAGCATTTCATTAGAGAGACGTTCTCCTGCTACCAGAGACAACTCTTTTCTTGCAGCTTCCACATCCATATCATATGGCGTTGATCAAGCTTGGTCATATAAAGTAGCAATCCTGAAGAAAGAGTCCAATAACTCTCTTAAAGGTGATATATCCACATCTTTACAATCCATCTCCTTGATAATTACTTGGATCTAGTCTTTAAAAGAAGAAGCTCAATATACATCATTCCTAGAAAGCTTGCCTTGAATTATGGCCCAAAGAGTAGAGATAAGTTTTTTTGACCATCTAAGATGACTTTCTTTCCATAAACACAAACACGACGGCTGTTAGATGATTACATATATTATAATCCAAGGTTGCTTTAACCTTTTCATGAGAAATAGATGTTGGCCCTTTTCCCGCTTCAACAGTAGAAAGAGGTTTTATTAGATCCAAACCAAATATAGACTCACCACTAACTTGTGACTTTCCTTGATGCAGCACTACAATGTTATTTAGTTGCATTAAAAATAGGATAATTAATCAAAAAAAATGTTATGATATACTTAGCAAATTAAAGGTTTTAATTACACTGTTTTGATAAGAGTTGTTATAGTCCTCGAAGGGTTGTTCACGTCGTCAGAGAATTCAATCACAGGTTTATTAGTGTCTCTCAAGTTACTTGGACATGTTTTTACTCTCTTCCAACAAGGTTTCCTACTGCTACTCTCACTCTCATCTTGAGGAAACCTTTTAGAAACACGAGTAGTTTGAGTAGGTGTCTTCTGTTTTAATACCGCTGAAGGCAGTTGAGACCTCATTTATGTTTCTTGGGTATCTTGGCATCAAAATTAGGAGACATATTAGTATTAAGAACTTCAATTATACACACTTAATTATATACCTCCAAATGTTCAACCAAAATTGGTCTAGCAACATTCATTAAAGTTTGCAAGTGATCATCAAGAAAATTTTGTAACACCCCAAAAATTTCAAGCTAAGTTTTGAATTGTGCTTTATATGGGTATGGGCCCAAAAGTAATGAATTCTAAATTTAGATAACTGTAATGATAAATTCCCGAGTATGGTGAGTTCTTTTGATGTGAATCATGGTCATACGAAACATTTAGCGCAAAGTTGAGTAGATAGCATTTTGATCAATTGAGTTTTAGTATAAGATTTTACTAGGGCCAAATTCAAATAAGCATAACTCCTATAATATGAAGATTTTTGTGGACCAAGATCCACTAAATGAAACGTATTTGAGTCTTCTTTCTAAATCCACTAACTGTTTGTCAATCCAATACCGGAGTAAAAAGTTATGATTATTTTACTAAAGGGTGTCCGTCTACCAACGACCGATGGACAAAGTTGACGATCCGTTAGTTGGATGAATGTCCGTAAAGTAGGTCATCAAGCTTATTTCATTAGCTCAAAAATTGGCCAAAAGTTGATGGTTTGGATAACATTCCTTCAGGGGATTGATGGTCCATCACCTGGATCGTCTGACGGGATTTTTTTACATTTTTAAAGAGTTTTCTGAGGGATAGTTTAGTCTCTTCCTTAACCAAGGCCCCTACCATGTTTTTTACATTCAATAAGGGTTATTTCTCATAAAAAAAACATCAAAAAGTTCTCTCCCAAACCCTTTCAATTCTCCTCAATTCTCTTTTCAAGGTATGCTGAACAATTCTATTTCAAAATAAATCTATAAATTGTTAGTTTCTTGCTACATATATGTATATGAATTGAGAACTAGGATTAAGAATGATTTTATGAAAGAAAATGAAAGATTTGATCTTGTGAACCCTTTTCTGTGAAGTTATTTCTGTTTATTATTTGAACTTGAATTTGAAATTGTCACTTGAATTATAAAACCTCCAAATTGTTAAATTGTGAATTGGGATATTTTGGGGGTCAAGAACTCATGTTTTATAATAAATCATTTTGGTAACATTTTGGTGAAAGGAAGAAACTACCCTCATCCCTTGATTCTGTAAAAACATTGAACTTATTGTGACTCTTAAACCTTTGATGGATTTTAAATGTGTTTATGATTACTCTACAATAATAGGGCCAATAAAACAATGAATACTATGATAATGTTATGGCATGACATGTTCGGTTTACAAGTCTCGGTACGACAATACCAAATTAATAATTGCCCCTATGAAAGACTTAACTTATGATAAATGGGTAAACATTCCTGAAAATATAATAATATGGGCTTAAGAAGAGTTAAGTAGTTCACCGAGAAGGTGTAACTCCTCGTGACCCAACACCAAAAACCTATGTTTACCGACATAGGGATGGTTTCCTCCTTAACTTGATGACCTAATGATTTTCCTCTATGAGGATTATATGATGGCCTAAATGATATATATCTCAGTCCATGCAACAAACATGGATTAAGGCCCCTCTGATTGGGTACACACCGAATCTATATAGCTCGTGGGTTACATAATATAGGCGAAACTACCTAGTTCGGAACTAAATTATTGAAATGCTTATGATTTGATTTTGGGTCTCTATTTATATTCCCTTCTTACGTTTAAGTTTTAGTTATATGATTTACTTTATAAAATGTATTGTCCCTTTCCCTAGGTTGCGTACCAATACTCGTTGTACTGATCATTATCAGATGCTACATCGTCTCATGATGTAGGTCTGGAGACACATCTTCATAGTTCTGTGTAGCATTAGGTTTGTTTGGGATAGCTTTGGAAAGTGGTTAGCCCTCCATATTTTGGAAGGCAGTTTAAGTCTTATGTTAAACTTTAATTTCCAATTTTATGGTATTGTCAGGGCTATGTCTCGACTTAGATTTATATTCTTATGTTGAGGATTCGTAGACTACATAGATGTTGTTTAAATGTTTTGTTTTAAACACTCTGTTAATTTTTAATTATGTTTTAAATGAATTTCTTTAATAGGTCTTTCTTTCGCAAATGCTTAATAGAATGCTTATAATGAATGTTAAGAGGTTCTCTCGGTCCTTAAGTGGGTTTAGGTGCTTGTTATAGCTACGACTTAGTCTTGGGTAGTGATAAACTTGGTAGCAGAGCACAGAGTTCAAGTGTCCTAGGGTGTCTATAAAGTTGTTTCTAGTAGAGTCTTGCTTATGGGTGTGTTGTGCACCACACTTACAATCATGAGGCTATAAGGCATTTAGGAAATATTTTCCACTCTTTCATACTCTAGATCGTGGAATAGTATTATCCATAAGAAACTTATCCAGATTTCTGCCTGGCTCTAATTCTTCTAAATATGCTTCATTTTGAGGTGGTAGAAGTACAAAAGCTCAGATTCCTAATGTTGTAATCCATTCAGATTGAGTCATCAAAGAGTTAAAAAAACTACACAAGGACTTGAGAGGAGTACATTAGTGCATCAAAGTCTATTGATTTTAAGCATATACGCCTATCTTCATGAATCGTGTGGTTGAGTCAAGGTGAGATGTGTATTCAGACCTCTTAAAAAAACCTTGTTGCAAATGATTCGCTTAAAGGGAAAGGTGTGTAGTTGAATGTTGGGATAGTATTGTAACCTAGGAGATAGTATAAATTAGGGTGTTATGAGCTATGAACAATAAGATGATCCCAAATCCAGAGATATGGAGTCATAAGTTTAGAATCCTGAGAGTGCAGGTAGTGATTGATAAAATTGGTAGCTAAAGTCTTGTACCCATTTAGTTAGTGATGGGTTTGGTATGCTCTCATGGTGATGGTTAAGGTGTAATAAGATTTGCAGATTTTATGAAGAATAGTAGAGAAAGAGTGGTTCATGTAGATGATTTAGAATATGTTCGAACCAGGAAAGGAGCTCGTAATGGCACATCATTTGGGGTAGTAATGATCAAGTATAGGTTATCAATGATAGATAGAGTGATTAAGAATTTATTGATTTAAACTTTGATTTATAGATCTTGGAGAAGGAAAGTTTGTGATATTTATATAACTTTGAGGGTAGTTCAAATGTATGCATGGGTAAGTAGATGTGATATGAGTAAGGAAAATGTGCTAGTGGACCATAATCGGTTATACTGTAAGATTAATTTTTACTATCCTTATCATGCGATTTTAGTAGACCCAATGTTTTTTGATTTTCTTATCTAGTAATTGAAAAATAGTATAGTAGGTGAGAAGATATGTAATGAACATTAAGGGTAGTAGTAATGTTGTGAAGAGGAAGTGCTTGTAAGAGACAATTAAGTGGAAGAAGAAATTAAGATCGATTATTTTGTCAAAAAAAATTAGTGGGCTAGTTTTTTCTGGGTTTTGTCTGGTAGCTATGAGCTAGTATAGTATGTAAGATATTTCTTTGGAAATCCATGTTTGGTACTAGATGTTGAGTTTGAATTTTAGGTGTTGACTGTAGTGAAAAAACTGATAGCTCGAGGATAGTAGAACATGTTTTGTGGAAATGGATCTATTACGCTAGATGTGGTATATGGAATAGTTTAAGTTGGTATCTCTTTTGAATAGATGCGTATGATTTATATGAGGACAGGTATTGAAATAGTGAATTGTAGATAAGTCATTTGATGGACAAGAGCCTTAAGTTATAAGATTAAGGTGTACTTGGTTTTAAATTTATAAGTGTTATGGGTACCTAGTTAGTATTCTTGAGTTGCTTCATCTGGAGGAGGCTAAGTAGTTATTATTTGGTCTCATTGGAATTGAATTGTGGGAAATATAGATCTAAATGGACGTTATTGAGCCTCTTTGCATAGATTTAAAAAATTCATTGAATTATGAGGAGATGAAATTAGAGGTTTAATGCTAGTAGACTAAGAAGTGGAGAATAGATTGTTATGTGTTAGAGAGTGTGGACGTGTGTGCCCATGAGAGTTAAGTTTTAGGATGATGACAATAGAGGTTAGAGGAAGTTAAGAGTAAGGTCTTTGAAAGGAATGGCCTAGAAAGAAGTTATTATCTTCTAAAATTAATATTTGGGTGAGATTAACATTCATATGTATAGTGATACCCCATTATGTTGAGTGTTGTGCTTATAGATCTTTTTACAGAATAGGTCCGCAGACCTAAGATGGTGACCTTTGAGCTAAGGTAGAGAAAATGAGATGTTGAACCAAGTCAGATCTTAAGTTTCAGGCAGTGGTGAGTGTCAGAAAAGGGTTATGTTGTGTTCCAGAATGATCCATTCTCTTTATAAAGCGTACCTCATACTTCTGTTTAAGAGGGCACTCTACCGATGTATTATGCATTTCAGTCATTTTTAAGTTTATGATCCAAATTCCCTATGCACATTCATGTCCATGGCCTGACCCTTTAACTGGAAGCAATAACGTTTCTCATACGACCCAAGTTTTCCTCTAAGTTTCCTGATATCCAAGTACAATGTTGCGATGCTCATGATCTATAAATTTGTATCTTATGTTATGCTCATCCCTAAACAACTCTACTCTGCACTATATTATGAATTTATATGATTCCTATGTCTAAGGTCCAAGCACTTTATGCAAATTCATGTCCATGCTTCACTCCTCGAGCAAGGAAAAAATATTTCATAAGGTGATTCTAGTTTCACCCTATTATTCTGTGGATCCAAACTTTATAGTATCCTGCTCATGTGCTATGAATTTATATATCCTGGTATGCTTATTTTCTTAAGAAATCATGCTTTATGGTATATCTCGAACTTATGCCATGTTATGTCTATATCAAAATGATCCTCTAATCATTCTCTATAAGTTCTATATATGAAGAAATCATGCCTATATTACCTTAAGGAGAAAGCATAGTTGAGAAGTGTTGCTAAATTTAAGGGTTATTAACTATATCATTTAAGGTGGAGACACTTCTATTCCTATGTCCAATGCAACCTTGCTTTGCATCATGTATCAATCTTAAGACATGCTTATGATTTCCGAAAATTCATATTGAATTTTTATTATCATGTTCCATGGAACTCATGTCTCAGATCATGTCTAAGCCAAGTCTCAAATGTCTCTGGATTCGCGCTGAACTAGATTGCTTGATGTGGTCAGAAAACCTCTCTTAATGTAAGTGAGTTAAAAATTTATTCTTGTTGTGAAGTTTCAGCCGTTATGTCAAGCTCATAGAACTTATAATTCCCTACCTATCATTCGAGGACGAATGATCCCAAGGTGGAGATATTGTAACACCCCAAAAATTTCAAGCTAAGTTTCGAACCGTTCTTTATATATGTATAGGCCCAAAAGTAATTATTTATAATATTAGATAAGTGTCATGATCAATTCCCTAGTGTGGTGAGTGCTTTTGATTTGAATCATGGTCATAAGAAACATTTAGTGCAAGTTGAGTTGAGAGCATTTTGATCAATCGAGTTTTAGTATAAGATTTTACTAGGGTCAACTTCAAATGAGCATAACTCCTATAATATGTAGACTTTTGTGGACCAAGACCCACCAAATGAAAGGTCTTTGAGTTTTCTTTCCAACTCCATACACCGTTTATCAATTCAATACCAGATTAAAAAGTTATGATTATTTTACCAGAGGGTGTTTTTTTGCCAGCAACTGACGGACGAAGTTGACGGTCCATCAACTAGATGACGGTCCATAAAGTGGGCTGTCAAACTTATTTTGTGAGCTAAAAAATTGGTCCAAAGTTGATGGTTTGGATAACGGTCCATCAGTGGATTGATAGTCCGTCACTTGGATCGTTCGAAGGGATTTTTCTGTATTTTTAAAGAGTTTTCTAAGGGGCAGTTTAGTTCCTTCCTTACCCAATACAACATTTTTACATTCAATAAGGGTTATTTCTCATAAAAAAAACATTGGCAAGTTCTCTTCCAAACCCTTTCACTTCTCCAAAACTCCCACCCTCAATTTCAAGAAAGAATCAAGCTAGGGCTCTTTAAGTTCTAGGATTCTCCTCAATTCTCTTCTCAAGGTATGTTGAACAATCCTCTTTCAAAATAAATCTATAAATTGTTAGTTTCTTTCTACATATATGTATATGAATTAAGAACTAAGGTTAAGAATGATTTTACGAAAGAAAATGAAAGATTTGATCTTGTGAACCCTTTTGTATGAAATTATTTTTATTTATTATTTGAACTTGAATTGTGAAATATCCAAATTGTTAAATTATGAATTGGGATATGTTGGGGGTCAAGAGCTCATGTTTTATAACAAATCATTTTGGTATCCCAAACGTTTTGGTGAAAGGAAGAAACTAACCCCATTCTTTGGTTTTGTAAAATCGTTGAACTTATTATGACTCTTAAACCTTTGATGGATTTCAAATGTGTTTATGATTACTCTTTAATAATAGTGATAATGAAACAACAAATACTATAATAATGTTATGGCATGATATGTTCGGCTAGCAAGTCTTTGTATGACGATACCAAATTAATGATTGCCCCTACGAAAGACTTAACTTATGACAAATGGTTAAACGTTCATGAAAATGTAATAATATGGGCTTAAGGAGAGTTAGGAAGTTCACCAAGAAGGTGTAAGTCTTCATGACCCAACACCTAAAACCTATGTTTTGCCGACATAGGGATGGTTCGCTCCTTAACTGGACGACCTTATAATTTTCCTCTATGAGGATGATATGATGACCTAAATAATGTATATCTTAGTCCATGTGGCAAACATAGATTGAGGCCCCGTCGGTTGGGTACGGACCAAACCCATACAGCCCATGGGTTATATGATGTTGGTGATACTACCTAGTTAAGAACTAAAATAATGAAATCTTTCTGGTTTGATTTTGAGTCACTATTTATGTTCCCTTCTTATGTTACAGTTATATGATTTACTTTATAAAATGTATTATCTCTTTCTCTAGGTTGCATACTAGTACTCATCGTATTAGCTGTCCACGGATGCTACATTGTCTCATAATGTAGGTCCAGAGACACATCCATACATAGTAATATACTAGGCCAAATGGTACATATGCAATATGAATAGATCGAGAAAGAGAGGGATATACGATAATAACATAGTTATATGTATACATATAGGACTAACTCAAAGGTAACTATCTAAAGGCGTAAACCTAACATCTCATGGTCTCTAGCCAAGTAAAGGAGCTACAGTAGCATCATCAAGCCTCTACCCCAAAGGGGTGACTAATCCTGGGATAAATAATATAACTTACCGAGAGGACAAAGGAATCAGAAACCTACCTCCAATCTCAGGTACTTACCAGTCCACAACCAACCTACCACGAACTAACTATAATAAATAATAATAATGTAACCGGCTAGTCCGGGCAAACAAGTACCTAACGGATGCCCATAAACCCGAAAGGTTCACAAAAACACTCAGCAAACGACAACCATAACCTGTATCTATACAGCCCCCCATAGGATCGATAGATACAGGCACCAAACAATTATACTGGTGATAGGCAATGCATATGAATGGATGAATGCTACATAAACCAAAATTCCATAACCATATCGGGGACACCGAACTCGAACCGGTTTCGTAATCTCAAACCATACCGTATCAAGTGTATACACATCATCTAGCTCACCTAGCTCGCAAAGGTAGGACCTAAGGCGACCAAACTTCTCTGGCGAGATGGTTCTCGGACGAAGGGACCCCCTAGGGGATTCGAGAAATTCATATATACTATCTGGTCCCGATCCAGGACTTTTAATAAACATCATAATCAATCTATTCCGTCTAACACCGAAGAGAGAGAGATATAAAATCAGTGCACGAACTCGAACCATGACTAAAAGGATATAACTTTGTAAATTCATTGCCCGAGATCATGCTCGGGACTAAATAGTCATAATCATGTACAAAGGATCGTAATATCCCTCGACCGAAGTAAATAGTAGTGATAAAATGAGTGGATAAATAATGAACCAGAATCATCCTCGATCGAAGTTATAAAACATCATTTTTAGTTCTAAAAAGTCATAATCCAGTAAATAATATGGTACGATTCCCGTTATAAAGTAATCCATATTTAAAGTGAAAAGTGGGAATAAATTCCCTTTTTGGAAATAGTAATAAAATCAAGGTTTTGGTCAGAATCGTATCACTAAATGAGCATGAATGTGCCAGATAGTATGCATGTCATCACCAGTATCCAAACAATATAACCATAAGAACCTAGCGTCTATAAATGGTAATCATATCCTTGTTAAGGGTAGAATACTCACCTAGAGTCCAACTAGTCTCATAATCACGGTCTTGGATCTAATAACATATACGCAATATAGCAAGGTCCCATAACCCGAACAACCACAATAATCAAGGGCATAAAGCCACCACAAGGATCTTATCGGGGAAAAACCTCCCGAATCGCTAATTCATATGGTAAGTCTCATACCAAAGGATCCTTAATCATCAACTGTGGTTAACATGCTTATATTCAAGGTAATGGGACTCTATGGACATAACAAGTATTTATACTAGGGTTTGGGTCACATCTCTTCCCCAAAATTCCATAAAATAGGCTAAGTCATACTACACTAGCCATACTCACATCCTATAATCCCTTCCTAGCATGCAATCTATACTATACACAATCTCATAGGAAAAGTAGATCGAAGCCTACCTCAATGTCAAACTGCAATTCTTGAAGTGTCCACAAATCGCTCGACCTTCCTCCATGATCCATAATCGATGTCACACTATCAAAATAGTAACCTACACGTCATTATGAGTAAAACAATACCCATATTGTAATACAAAACTCCGGGCCCAAAATTTGGTCAATAATGGGCTCGTGGAGTCCGCTAACGGAATCCCAAAATTAAATTCATCACGAGGTCCGTTGAATGATAAGGAATGTGTACTCAAAAGTTGAGCACAAATGGAGCGTAAATCGGGGCTCAAATCAGTCCCCAAAGAGTAGGATTTCAACGACCTAATTTCTAAGAATTTATAATGAAATGGGATGGAATTCAATAGGTAAAATGATGAATAATGACCAAGGAGTGATGAGCTAACTTACCTTAGCTTCAATGGGTGAATCCCCACTCTTTCTTACTCCTCATGCTCTCAACAATGGGGGAAAAGGGTTGAGAAAATGAGAGAAACTCGGGTGAAGGAGGGGATTTATCAGCTCTCAGGTGCCGCTAAAGCGGACACCTAGGCTCTTGAGCGCCTACCGCTAAAGCGGTGCATGACCACTAAAGTGGTCGGGCAAGGAAAGGCAGAGGCCGCTAAAGCGGTACCCCGTCGCTTAAGCGGTGTCTGCTTAAGCGGTCCTCGCCTAAATAGCCAAGGCCACTAAAGCGGCTCCTTGACAGCTTTAGCGATCACACCAGGTATCAGCTACCAGATTTTAGCTAAGTCCAAAATGGACTCCGACCGGGTTCTCGAGATTCGTTCGGAACCCGATGCGCACAAATGAATTATGCTACCATATCAAATTTGACATTTCGGACTCAACGGAACCATCAAAATGTCCATCCAAGGTCATTTCAATTAAATATGGGTCCCACACCTATAGTTCCATTTTTCACCAAATCTACCCAATAGTCCAAAACGAGTCCGAAAGCCCCGGGACCCGGACCAATGGTCCCCTTAGCCTAAAATCAACATTTCGGAGCTGATGGTGCTATCAGAATTTCCATCTGAGATCATCTATTGGAAGTTTTGGTTCGAGACCCAATCCTTAACAGTGAAAGCTCCAAAACAGGGAAATGAGTCTGAAACCCAAACGGACTGTCCGATAATTGAACCGACAGTTCTGACAAGTCATAAATGACCTATAGCCACTATGGGAAGGCTCAAAATGTTGGAATGCACAGAAATTGATAAAATGACCTGGAAGGTCATTACAATATCAGTGTGTTATTTGCAGGGAATAGCATCGTTGCAGCACTATTATTTATTCCTATACGAAAAAGATTTCTCACCTTTACTTCTCTCTCCCTTTCTCTTTCTTTCTCTTAGCAGTGAATGAATGAGGGTTTAGAGAAATTAAAAGTGTGTTTTAGAGAAAAATCCTTCTTTCTTTCTTTTAACAGTGAATAAATGGGGTTTTAGAGAAACTAAAATAGTGTGTTTCATGTTAAGTGTTTCCTCTTTCTTTTTATTCTTTTTTTAAATTTATTGGTTGTATTTTTGTATGTGTTAGATTCAAAATCTGAGTAATAGATAAAAAATAAATTTTACGTTGAATATAAGTTTAAATATTTTAAAAGTGATATTTACATCATTATATAATATTCTAAATAGTTGCTCTTGCTGAAGCCTGATCTGATCCCTTATAAGAAACATAGAAAAATCTGATTTTTGAATTACATCAATACAATAAGATAAATGTCTGAATCACTTCATTTTCTAATCCGAGTTTCAAATTATAGCTCCAATAATATATATATATATATGTATGTATGTATGTATGTATGTATGTATGTATGTATGTATGTATGTATGTATGTAATAATAAATATAAGTATAAGAATAGAATGTAGTATGATTTAATTAATAATTCATGGTCTAATAATATTATTGCAATATAAGTTTATTTTTTAGTATATAAAATATTATAGAAATGGTTTTAGATTCAAGGGAAAAATGTTTGTTCAATGTTTGATGGGTAAATTTATTATTTAACTTTTCAACTACGTATTGCATTTTTAAAAAAAAATTAAAAATCTAGAAAATAAAATAAATAGACAAAAATTAAGAGAATTAAGTAAACAATCTAGGAAATTAGATAAACAGAGATAGATTATTATTAATAAAAGTGAAATAGAGATAAATTATTATTAATAAAAGCGAACTTACCACATTGTTCTTGACTATAAACGTTAAGGAGGGCCCCTTTGCCCACCCATGTAAAGGTTACCTGAAAAATCTAGTCAATTATGAGAATGTTGTAATTACGTGCCGGTCACAACATTTTTTCTTTTAAATGAACAAGTGAAACCGAAGAAAATAATTTTGTAATATATCCCTTTAATGAGGAAATTCATCATTGAGAAGACCTGGAACTTCAAGTACTGAGATTTGTTGTTTTTGATGTGTTCACATGACTACAAAAGAAAAAAAAAATCAATTGTTCAAGGAATGTATACATCACATTATTAGCCTTAATCATACAAATACTATTTTACGAGAACATATATATGTTCTTCCAACTTCAACAGTTTTAGATCTAAAATTGAAATATCAATTTTAATATCTCAAAATTAATATTTACACAATTATTTAATATTTTAAATAGTTGTTCTTGCTAAAACTCAATTTGATTCCTTATAAGAAACAAAGAAAATTTTAATTTTTCAATTACGTCAGTACAATAAGATAAATTCTTGAATCACTCCATTTAATATTCCTTATTGTATTGATATAGTTGAAAAATCAAAATTTTCTTTATTTCTTATAAGGGATCAGATCGGGTTTTAGCAAAACCAACTATATAGAATATTAAATAATGATGTTATTATCACTTTTAAAATGTTAAAATTGATATTCAACGTAAAATTTATTTTTTATTTAGATAATTATTATTTTTATATTCTTAGGGAATTTAATGGTTATATGGGATCAACCAATGAAGAAATAAATGAGTTGATTAAGAAAGGGAAAAATCTGGGAACTCAGGTTATGTTATTTGTCGGTTTTGGTGAAGATGAAAGCCTGTCGGTTTTGGTGAAGACGAAAGTGGACAAAAAATCTATGTATTGATTCAGGCATTTATCTTATTTTATTGATGTAATTAAAATATCAGTTTTAATATTTTAAAAGTGATATTTACATTATTATTTAATATTCTAAATAGTTGCTCTTGCTAAAGCCCGATCTGATTCCTAATAAGAAACAAAGAATATTTTAATTTTTCAATTATATTAATACAATAAGATAAATGTTTGAATCGCTTCATTTTTGGACTTTTAAAAAGGAATGGAGGGAGTATAATACCTTTTTTTACGTAATTTCTAAATATGTAAATTTTATTTCAAGACAAATTAAAAATTTAATATCTGAATTTACAATTCAAAATTTAAAAAGTAAGTATATCAGTGTGTTATTTGAAGGAAATAGCATTGTTGTATCACTATCATTTATTTTCGTACGAAAAAATTTTCCACCATAAAACTCACAATTAGTGAAGTTTTTGTCTGTACTCCCTCTCTTTCACTCTTGTTGGTACTCCTCTCTCCCTTCTCTTTCTTTCTTTATCTTAGAAATGAATGAATGGGAGTTTTAAAGAAACTAAAATAGTGTGTTTTAGCGAAAACTCTATCTTTCTTTCTTTTAACAGTGAATAAATGGGATTTTAGAGAAACTAAAATAGTGTGTTTCATGTTAGTTTTTCCTCCTTTTTTAAAATTAATTGGTTTTATTTTTTTATGTGTTAGATTCAAGATCTGAGTGATAGCTAGATACAAAAATAACTTTTAAATTGACTATCAGTTATAATATTTAAAAGTGATATTTACATCATTATTTAATATTTTAAATAGTTGCTCTTGCTAAAGCCCAATCTGATCCCTTATAAGAAATAAAATAAATTCTGATTTTTCAATTACATGAATACAATTGTCACCCTTATGTGGTTCAACTTAATTTCAATTTGGCAAAGCAGTCCATGACTGACAATACATCATACAATACACCATACAATACAACAGTCTCCCACAATTTAACTAGAAAGAAATTAAGCCAAAACTCAATGTGAAAGTCAAAACTAGCTCACAAAATGTATGTCATACTCATTTAACAAAATTTTAACAAAAAAAAATATAAGATATAGCTTCACGTAGCGATGTTGCCTTAAAATCTTTTTTTTTGGATAATTGTGGTGTCTAGGTCAACTTTCGCTCACCTAGACTAAATTCACGGAATACATGTCACCTCCAACCAGAAACACCTCGACTAAATCATTGTACAACAACAACAACATACCCAGTATATTCACATAAAATGGGGTCTGGGAAGGATAGATTATTATAAACAGTCCGTACCACTACCTCAGAAGTGAGGTAGTGAGACATGTATTTCCCTTTAAGTGAAAATCGTAACTATACAAAACTACCAACAGTGCATAGATTTTTCACCTAAACACACTTTTTGTAAACTAGCTTTTGATGGTAATATTTTAATTAAGAGATTATCTATTCAAGAACAATAATGGAGAAAGCCCCCCCAAAAATTCCAAAAATTTTTTTGATTTTAGTGCTCTTACCCAAAACTACTAGTCATCACTTTCACCCCCAGCCACCCACCTCCAAAAAAAACACATCATAATAACACTTGAACAAGCAAAAAGATTAAACCTTTATGCAAAATGGACCAAGAATTCTAAAGAAATTTTCACCCAAAACTACGAAGGGAAAGAAAGAAAGAGAGAGAGAGAGAGAGAGAGAGAGAGAGAGGAGTACTTGGAGAGAGAAGAAGAGATAAATCTAAGCTAGCTGAAAATAATTCACTCGTAGTGATGATAGTTTATATAGAGAAGAAAAAGTTACTTTTTGTTGTTCGTACGAGAATGATAGTGGTTCATTTCAATATATTTATATATATATATATATATACTATAAAGCAGAGGATGAATTACCATAATTAGCCAAGTGACAGCATAAAATCTAATCAAGTGTACAGATTTAGAAAATTAAAAATATTTGAATTTGAGAATGTTAAACTTTTAGAAGGAAAAAAAATCATTAGCTTAAAACTAGAAACTCATAGATGAAGAGTTCTAAACAAATTCAAACTATTTCAAGATAATAATAATGCCTATATCACTCCATTTTCACTGACGATTTATCTTATTATATTGATGTAATTGAAATATCAGTTTTAATATTTTAAAAGAGATATTTACATCATTATTTAATATTCTAAATAGTTGTTCTTGCTAAGCCCGATCTGATTCCTTAAATATGATAGTTGAACTTTTTTTAAGGTAATATAATTTAACATGCTTGAACGAGACATTTCAATATAAAATAATTAGAATTAATACGTTAATATTATCCACGCATGGCATGGGTACGTATACTAGTATAGTTTATATAGAGAAGAAAATGTTACTTTTTTTAGCTAGAATCAATCGATATAAATTTTGACCAATATTTTAAGTTGACCATTTTTTAATCATATTGAAAAATAAATATTAATTCAGCGTTTTGGGCAATAATTATAGTTAATAACAAGGGTAAAATAGACACAAGATTGTAATTATCTCTTGACTTTTTCAAACTGAACAAATAAAGTCTGACAACTATTTTTAGTATATTAGACAAGTAAAAATGGACGGAGATTCTCTTATATGTTCCTTCAGAAATATTACTTTCTTTATTCACTTTTATTTATCCACTTTGAACTTTGTTGGCCCCTTGAGAATCTGGAGAAACGAACTATGCCACATACATTGAGTCCACGGAGGGAGTAGAAGTATGGTATATATGTATATATTACTTTTTATTTTACTTGAGATTTGTTTTACACTCCCTCCGTTTCATTTTACTAGACTCTTGTCACGACCCAATATTTGAGTCATGATGGCGCCTATCGTAACCCACCAATAGGCAAGCAAAACCCTAGCCCGGAGCGGCAAGCGATGGGCTAACGGGTGGAATCTCATAAAACAGAGAAGAAGTGGAAGTAACCATATTTATAAATACGCTATAACGCTAAAGACAGAGTCAGAATATGTATATATACCAAAACTGAGAAGGAAGAGGACAATATATAAAGTCAAGAACCCTTTCCAAGACCTGGTGAGGTCGGTACAAGAGCCACTACTAGACATACCCAGAATACAAGACAGAAACCAAATATATATACCAAGTACAACAGTCTCTAGAGCAAAAGACTATACAGTAGAAGATGGAGTAGGATCTGCCTCGGACGTCAGTAAGCTCAACCTGCTCCGGAGTCAATGCTGAGAAAAGAGTCACGTCAAAACTATCGACTAGTGCCTGGATCTGCATCTGGGAAACAGATGCAGAAGTGCAGTATGAGTACCGGGCCAACGGGTACTCAGTAGGCATCATCGACCGACTGAGCTTAATGTAATCAGTAACCATCGTATCTGAATCAGTGGCCGAACTCAAACCGGAACTCATCATAGCCAGTAACCAGAACATAATCAAATGTCATATCATGTCAGATAAACGGGGAACGCCCTAGTCCCAAGTCAATACTAGTCAGAAGCTAACCCCACAACATGCTACAAGTCAATCTCGGGGTCCTTCTAGGTCAACTATTTATTATAAACAATATTTATATACAAGTCTGGGTATACATTATAAGTTATGGAAAGGCGGGTTAGCGTTCTAAGTCAGATTAGCCGACCCTGGTCAAATACGGTGCTATCAGGGTATAAAAGGCTAAATAGGCCAATCGGGCATAATCGGGGTGACTAAATACCATCACAAGCCTAACAGGTCATACTAGGGCTTAACTAAGCGCAAAGTTGTCAAAGTACTGACAAGCCGACTAAAAGGGTAACTAGGCCCACTACCGGGTCCCGGATACCAAGTCTAGTCATACCTGTCTAAGTCTGGGCTAAGTCTGTCTAAGCCTGGACTAAGGTCCAACAATAACATTCCCAAACTGGCAACAACAACAACAATACTATCCGACCCCAAATAGGTCTTCTGTGGTGTACCACGAGAATAACGGGCCTGGAATATATCTGAATAGCCCTATCCGGCCTAGAAGGCCTAAATCACAGCAAACCACCACCACCAAGTGTATAATACCAGCCCACAACACCAATACAATAGCATACATATATCACACATAAGCTCAATCTAAGTGTAAATAAAGGTAAACCTAGCCTACCTGGACGTCGTCGAACGCCTGCTAAAGCCAGCTAAATAGGAGCCTTCCCCTTTAGAGAGGCCGCAGACTTCTTCCACGCTACCAAAATAATAAACTACATGTCAAATTATGACTATTGATACCCATATTGCATTAGTTCAGAAAATGCCCGAAAATCCCACGTGGGGCCCGCTTACGAAATCGCAAAACCAAAATCGTCACAGCGTCCCAAATCACTCCATGACCAATAGTCACAACTAACACTCCTAAATTTGAGCTCAAAATATAGCTCAAACATCAACACCAATCCCAACAGTATCACCGTGTAAATGAAAATTATCGTAAAAATAAGAAAACATACCGTAGAAATGACGAGGACGAGTCCATGGACTCAAATACATAAACCCCTAAGCTCAAACCTTAATGGATTAGCTCAATGTTGAGCTAATATGATCAGAAATGGCGAAGGAAAAGATAGGGAAACAGTGGAGGCACGTAATGGCATAATGCATAATGCATAATGCATAATGGATTTATCATCTATATATATCTAATTGTTCAATTGCCAAGTGGCAGCCACCCTTTTAATAATTGATTATGGTGTGCACCTCCTCACCTTCCACGTGGTGGTGGAGGTGATGTAATTTTTATCTCATTATATATATATTCGGGTATTGTATAGGTCCGTGGTAAAATAAATATAACTTTTTGAATATACCATAATTAATAGAAAATTATTTCTATTAAAACCTCTATAAAATAAAAATATTATTTTAACATATTTAAATTCACTATCTCCACTTAAATTATTAATAAATTATAAAACTATTATAAAATAGTATAGATATATCATAACTAAAGAATTTTATAATTTTCAAAGACATTTTCGAAAGGTAATTAAATATGTCTAAATATGTCACTTTATCACATTCAAATTTAATTTAATATTTTACAACGTGCTCGGTCTAAATAATATTCTCAAACAAACTGCCCGAAAACCGAACTGTCAGTCCCAGCAAGTCATAAATAACTTGGGACAGTTATAGAAAAGCTCCAAACACTGAGAACACACGAAATGAGGGAAATGACCGGGAAGGTCATTACAACTCTAATACTAAATATATTTGTTGTACCCTGAACTCTTTATATTCGAGATACTTTTTTTTAGACCATTTATTAAAAAAAGTTTCTTTTGGGGAAACTTTTTAATTCTAACTTTTCATATGAAATATTTAAAATCATAAAATTAAAGGACACTTTGGTACACTCAATACATCTTTAATTTGAGCTAAGAGGGAATAAAAGAGATTTGACACGTATACTCCCTCTGTTTCATTTAATTTGTCCATGTTGACTTGGGACACTCCTTAAGAAAATTTTAATTAGAAATATCTTGAAATATCTATTTTAGTATAAACACCAAGTAAAATGAAATGGAGGAAGTACTTCATTCGTTCATTTTTACTTGTCACTTACTTTTAAAATGGATTTTCATTTTTACTTGTCACTTTTGAAATATCAAGAAAAAAAAATTCATGTTTTACCTTGGCATTAATTACTATACATCAACTAATAAGGGTAGTTTAGTGAAATAATCATATCAATTACTATTATTTTCTTAATAGACATGCTAAATCAAAATGTAACAAATAAAATCAAAAGGGAGGGAGTATATAATTGGACATTTTTGAGCTACATTTTGATTTTCCTGTAAAAGGGATTGGGATCCTAGAAATTATAGTCCCTAAAGCATAGAAATTAAATGCAAAAGGTGGCTCCTGAGGGTGACCTGTTTTTGTTTTCATTGGCTATGCAATGTCTCTCTATCTTAAATAAATTATCTAATTGTGCTGTTTTTTCTATTACACATGTTTCTTGAGAAAATACTCGGTCCCAATTTATGTGCTATTTCAAAATTCAAATAAATCTATTTTTAATTGTAATTTTTTTGTATATCTTTTGATTATTTTGAATTGTCAATTATTGTAACTATAGTACATTTTACGTGGGTGGAGTTTAGATGGTGTTATGTACCTGTTCATTTAACATGTTCTATTTGACCATTATTAAAATGATTGAATTGAATAGAAGCTGCATGGAGGTTGAAGTCTATGTGCAAGGGTACTCGAAATGGATCAATGATCGATTTTATTAGCTTGTATCGACATTAACCTAATCAGTTATTTCAATTACGTAAATTAATATTTCAAAACATACTCGAAGGGTAGGGAAGTTTGATCCTTATTGCATCTTAAATTGTAACCCCCGTAGGATGTAAAATATATCTCATCTGATCATCTCCATAGTGTATGAGACAAATGTACACATTTCTATTAGGGTCACACGTATTCTGTCATTCAATGGTAATGGGCAGTTTTACCATATAAGTCATTTTCATTCTTGAAAATTGATTTTATGGTATAGACGCTTATCAACGTATGACCTTCAAGAATACTGACCTTAATTGTTGAGTTTCACCAAAAAAAAATAAAAAATAGAAGGCGCTTACATTTGGTCATGTGGTGTCTAGGAAAGATAGGGAAGATTGGTCATGTGGTGTCCAGGGAAGAGTCAGACCACAAGGTTCTATTGTATGCAGTCTTACCACGAATTTCTGCAAAAGGATGTTTAACAGCTTGAACCCATGACCTCCTGGGTCACATAACAACAACCTTAGTATTTAGACACGCCAAGGCTCCCCTTCACGGATGAAATGTAATTATGTTGTATACATAAATAAATGACCATTCTCAGAGCTGATAATATAATTGTCACAATAATATAGAATACGCTATGTAGCAAAAAGTATAATAGAGCATATCTACCTCTTATACAAAATTTCATATGCACCCTTACATCAACGAAAGCTAGTGCAAATACACGACGAGTCGACGACCATCCCACATATTTTTTTCTTTTTCAGTACCATCCGACACATTCAACGTTTTAAAATTGCTATTAAATGGAAATTATGTACACATATTTTTCCATAATATATTGTTCAAATTGAAAGTGTCTAAAGTCCAAAGAAACAAGACAAGTTTTTTCTAATGGTCAATTGTATGTTGCTTTATCGAGAACAGAGACTTGAAATTGTATAAAAATATTGATTCACCGATAATGATCGATGATGATCCAATAAAATCATTCAAAAAGCCTACTTCCTTGGTACCTAATTAAGTTTGTTTATTAACTGAGCTCAGGACTTAACAAGATCCAACTATTGGTTTATCTTTCTCATAATTATATACTCCCTCCATTTGCTTATATTTGTAATATTTTGACTTGACACACCCTGACACAACTCAAAAGTTGAGGTCATGATGACATCTACCCCAATCAATACTTGGTAGATAAGCCAATCACCCAAAAAGGAAAGAAGATCAATTTAACACACAAAGTAAGACAAACGAGACTTCTAGAACAAAGTCAGGTCACACATATACAAATATAGCGGAAGTTTGAAGTAATACCATAACATCTCCCAAAACCTGGTGACATAAGAACAAGAGCATCTAAAATATAACCGAATCTGAAAATACATAGCCTGTCTCTGAGGGGTTCACAACCCGTATACTATCTCAATCTCAACCCACCTCTTCAACTTGTGTTCACGAATTAAGGTTTTTATGAAAATATCTCATTTTCTTTCAAAGCAGTGTTCCTCAATGGCACCGATATCTCATGAATATGTATGTATGAAATGAGGACAATATGCTCACAATCAAATCAGTATCAAGATAACTAATCCATTTAATACGTGTATAAGTGAGCTTAGAAATCAACTCAACATGTCAATAATTCATGATGTCAGTCTTAGTTTGGCACCATTGGAATAAATATGCATGTAGGACATCATTAATATCATATTGACGCATAACTCAGGCATTATGTCATGACCCGATTTCTCAAGTTATGATGGCACCTACTTTATCCACCAATAGGTAAGCCAAACCGTAGCCCGAAATGGGAAGTAATGGACTAGTTGGTGGAAGGTATAGTAACTACCGAAAGTAAGCATACAATAGAATGGTAAGTAGAATAAATATAAGAGCAACAGAATAAATATCAAGGAGAGAGAGGGAAAGTGCACAAAAGAATATCCCACGACCTAGTAAGGTCGGTACAAGAGCCAGTAAATCTAAAAGAATAAGAGTACTAAGTAGTATCCAATTTACAGATGGTCTCAAAAGTAAAGACTATCCAAAAATGATAGAAGGAGAGAGGATTTGCTCTAGCTCTAAAAGCTCACCCTCTCTATGAATCCCAAAAGTAAGCTAGATCAAACCTCAGCAGCGGTGACTCATACTCAGATCTGCACAAAAAACAGATGCAGAAGTGTAGTATGAGTACCAAAATACCAAAATAACAGGTACTCAGTAGACATCATCGGCCGATTGAGTTAAATCATAATAAGAGTATAATAAAAAGCGAGAAAGTAAACTAAGTCATGGATAAGTCTAAATATGTAATAAATACTCAAATTCGAATGAAATGGTAAATGTGCAGAACAAATAAACTAAAGTAAAGACAGACTAACTATAACCTAACTGGACCCTCATAAGCCCAGAAGGTACAAGCAAATGAGGAAATAATCCAACCGAGCTCCCATAAGCCCTATGGATGCAAACAAGGAAGAGAGTACCGATAACCATAACTTTACATGACCAACAGTGATATCGATGTAATGATCGAATCTATTGTTATTAGAAATCACCTCGGGGTTAGCACGAAATCCTGAATTTATCAGGATATTAATTTAAATATATGTGGGGCCATGAGCATTAAAATTAGGGAACTTAAACTTTTGGGTTGGGCTGACATTATTCCGCTATAGCGGTACCGCTATGGTGGTAAACCCACTGTTATAGCAGTGTGACACGATCAGTATAGGTTGTAGTCAGGTTTTATTTTCTTCCTTCTTATTAACTGATGTAGAAATATGGGGAGGCTCCAAATAACCCTAAAGGTTGTCTCCCTATCCTTAGATCCACAAAATGAGGATAAAAGAGTGTGTATGGGTGTAAACCCATGGATTTTTGGGGACTAACACATTTGTGAGATTGACTACAGGCTAGAATTTCACTTGGTTCATCCTTCCTTCAGCTAGATGACATTCAGGTAAGCTAAGATTTAATTGAGTAGCACAAACTCAGATTTGAAAGCATGATTTTAATGTAGATTAGCTGAAGATTGCATGTCTAGACCTTCGGGCACGTGGTTATGGTGGTTAGTATCGGTTAGAGTCCAAGTAGTATTTGTTTGGGGGTTGCTTATGTATTAAGTTTCATGTTGAGTTATGTGTATGCCATGAATTAATGTTCTCCATCCTATGTACTTGATTTAGAGGTAATGTATGGGTAAACTTACGGTCATGGACAATATTCCTTCAGAGGAGTCATAACCATAGGTCAGATAGGGTAGGTTCCTTAGTACTTAAGGTGGTATAAATGGTTATGGTCCTTGGGACTCAAGTTTATGGTTGCAAGGTTGTAAGGTTCCTAACCAGTGGGGTAGGTGATGGTGGTGTAATTAATCCAACTTGTATTTTATGTATATAGTAACTACTTTGTAGAGTGATTGGTTAATGTATACTTATGGGTATGATCCATGCATTGTTTACTTGCTTTATGACTTGGCCTTCCTTATATTGTGAATTGTGGAATGTTTTGGTATTTGGTACATTCTCATATATTATGGTTGGATTAAGGTTACAGACATTCATGTCTGGGGTTTTAGTACATGGATGGTAATTGCCCCTGCAGGTTATGTCTAGAGGGTGGATGAATCACCCATAGCGTGTATGTACGAAGGTATGTATAAGTTTAACGGTTCCATGAGTAAACCAGGGATTATTCTTACATGTTGGATATATGTTTATTGAGATCCTTGTGTGGTTCAGGTACTTGTAATATCCTTGGATGTCTTAGTTGACTAGACTCTTAGCTTAGGTCTAGGGTGTGTCCGTGTGGTAGTAGTCTCCTTAGGGGTGATGTTAGCTTTTAGTGTGAGGTTCGGCTCGGTAGTTTCAGGATAGAGAGGAAGCTTTGTGAAGGGATAACAAATTGCATAAGCATACATATTTTTTTCTGATTATTTATGTTATAATTGTTAATTCATTTTGGGTCAATCGATGAGGCTTACCAGTATGTGTGGTTGTACTGATTCTACTCTTGCTATACCCTTTTGGGGGTATAGTATTTTGCAGGTTTTAGTTTAGTTTCTTGGCTATTGTGGCAGAGATCATCCAGCAGCTCCCACTTTCTCCTTCATAGTGGAAGCTGAGTCTCAGGCATTCCTATCCATAGTAGCTCTTGTACCCATTTAGACTATATCCTAGGGTAGTTTATTTCCGTATTTAGCTTTATAAACGTTGTATTACAGTTTGATTAACGTGTTAGTAAAGGCTTCAATATATTATTAAGGGGTTTTCCTATCTAGGTCTATTAGAGTAGGTGCCCTCACTATCCGACAATTTGGGCCGTGACCTAGGTTATCGATCTCCCAATACAAGAGCAAATATCGAGTAGAGTCCTGCAGATTGGCGTGTTGATGTCCACATCTAATCTTCGGGAAGCTATAAGTCATTATAGGAAATGGTTTCACTTCTTTCTTTCCTCTCATTTTCTCGTTCAGTTGTTATATGGGTTGAGTCCAATTGGTATCTCTCGATCCCTATTGGTATGTCAACTAGGTAAGTAGATGTCACTTGAATCTGTTGGAAAGGATATAAGCAACGCGAATTGGAACTATAAAGATTCTAATTGGTATCTGTCCCTCTGGGCCATGTAAATGTATTAGACAACCCAGTTGGGGTCGTCACCTGCACATTTAGATGTGGTGTTATTAAGTCATGGAAAAGTTATGTTGATTTTGATTTTCTCTTCTTTTATATGTGGTAATTGTGGTTACTTGATTGGTTTGAATTGGTGTTGTGTATATGTTGTGAATTGTTATGTGTTGTGTGATGGTAGGTAAACCTTACACTACAATTGTATTATTATTTTATAGTGTTATAAGGGTCTAAGCTGGTGCTTAGGGATACGAAGCCTAACTTGTGGTTGATGTTTAATACCGAAAAACCTGTGCTAAGTTTAGTTAAAATGAATGAAAATTATGTGGTTGTTATTGTTGACAAGGCTGAGTTTTATGATATGAAAACAAGGTTGGGATTCGAAATGGAAGGGTTAGCTTAAAGGGGGTTATCTTGTGTTTTACGATTTCATAAATGCATAATGTTTTGTGATGCAAGGTTGCAGTTGACTGTAATTGGTCAAAAACTCATTTCGAGTAGCTTAGCAAGGCTTTGATGTTTTTTGGGGTTTGCATTAACGATACTAAGTATTTGTGAAAGGAAACATAGGAAAACAATTTGAAAATCCGGGCAGCTTTTGGTTTGGGTTGCCACAGTGGTGTGAGCACCGCTATAGCGGTAATTTCTCTGCTATGATGAAAGTTTCACCGCTATAGCGGCAAGGTCGGGGTAGTGAGCCTGCCCTGTTCTTCCCCTATTTTTGACTTCATGCTTGCTTGATTTTTCTCGACATTAGGGTGTGGGGTATTGCATTAATGAAAAATAGCATCAATATCATAGAAGCAGGCTTATCATATATTAATACGGGAATAAAAACAGCATCCATGTGCGGGAAATAAAGGGGGAGGGGAAAAGAAAACTAGCTTGATGCCCTGTTAGTCGAGGGCTGCTGGGGCAGGGTAGTCTCCTTCCACATCACCCAGGAAGGGAAACTCCCTCAAATCCTCCTGCTCCTACTTGGGGAACATCTGGTTAGGTGTTACGTACCCGAACATGACCTTTATGGTCTTCCACATTCGGGCGAGCAGTCGATCTCGTGAGCGCCTCTTTTGCCTCTCCTTGTCAAGCTCTCAGTAGAGCAATACAATATCCTGGGCCATGTAGGGGGATGTGGAACTGAAGGTACGCTGCTTCATAGACCTCTTAATAATGGCCAGGTATGCCTCTAACTGGATACTAAGGATCGAGTTATGGGCTTGGAAGGGAGCGATATCATCATGGTCATCCTTGTCTGCTCCAAGGGCCTCCTCCGTGGCCCTGCTACTCTCCACTTCGCCGGACTTTCTCTTCTTTCTTTTCTGGGATGAGGGCGCTCTCACCAAGAGAGGGTGAAAGGGGATGTCCATCTCCGCCACTATATCATTAGGCTCCTCCGGTACCCCCACGCGTTTACATAGCTCCGATACCACCCCCGAAAGAAAGGGAACCCTCCTAGGACCCCGATAAAAGTCCTTCCACTTCATCACAATCTGCTCCCCCACATTCATCCAAACACCTCTAATAGAACAAGCCACCACCAAGGCCCGAGGATAGGTCACGTTGGTAGTGTTGCTCGATGGAGAAATCCTCTGGGTCACCAGATTCAACCATCTCCTAGCATTGACCAAAAAGTAGGTGTCAGTGACACCTTTAGTCGTAGGCCAGTATAACCGATCCCAGAACTCCTCCGAAATTAGTGTGTCCCTTAGCCACCCCATGTTCATCTCCCTATCATTGGCCAAGTATTCAGTATTGGAGATGTGGGGTACCCCCAAAAACCTCATTGATGGTGTGAGAGTCAATGAGGACGTCCACTCCTCAGATGCGGATAGTAGGGTTGGGGAGTCCAGAGCACAGTAGGGAGTATGGAAAAGAACTCCATTGTCTAAGTCGCAATCCCATCGGGGGGAGCTACCACCAGCGTGCCTCACTCAAATTCCTGCAGCCGATTGTCAAACTCTGGTGCTTTTTTCTCAATTTTTGTGAAGTCGAAGCCTTGTTTGAAACAAAGCCCCAACCGCTGGTACTCCCAAAATCATCCCCAACTAGCATCATCGGGAAATCTTACATAGGCGTGGGTGTTGGCTTAGTTTTCGGCCACTTTATATGTTAACCTGCATTTATTTTGAAAAAGGAAATTCGTTAGAATTCATCATACGTCAGTTAAATATCGAGTTTCAAAAGTTAAGAAACTCTAGTTTTGGGCTGAGAAGCCACTGCCTATAGCCTCCTGCTATAGTGGTACGCCTACCTCTATAGCGATGCTGCTATAACGGTAATTTCACTTCCATAGCGGTGAAGTCCGCTATAGTAGTCTTCATCGTTCCCACCAGACAAGGGATGCAACAATGTCACCCTTTGACTCTAAATTCCCATTTTCAAATTTTGAACTCAGATCAGTTTTCCAACAGTATCCTAGAACTGTTATATGGAAAAATTTAGGGCATGATAACTCCTAAATCATGCCCAAATCACCATTCCAACTCCAAAAAGGACCCTTTGTATTCCCCTTCATTTCAAGCATATTAAGGCCATAAATTTTGAATTTCTTACACCCAGAATGCAATAAAAGTGTTCTGAATATAAAGGAAGCAAACATGCTTCAAAATTTTGACACAACCATGCCCCAAAGAAAACTTGAGACTTACTCTAAACTCTCAATTTCAACATAAATTCTAGCCTAAAGCATGCAAATTCTAGAATAGCAAGTGTTAGAGAGCAAGGGAGTCGAGTGTTACCTGTTTTCGATGACGAGAGCATAGTGATTGGGGAAGGGGACTAGTATTTTTTGGTAGAGAGGGAAAATGAGGAAAGAAACTATTTCCCCCCTCTATAATCTGCTTGGGACTGCTATAGCGGTGGGCTTACCGCCATAGCGATATCGCTAAAGCGGTGTGATGGCCGCTATAGTGGGGACCCACCTCAGTTTTTGTAGGCCTTTAAATTTCAATCCTTTAACACCCCGTCGGATGTTTGTAGTTTGACTAGTTTCCGGTATTATTTCCTTGGCCTTTGAAGAATAAATTTCTTAGTTGCATCGTGGTCATGGGGGCATAAAGGATCCATTTCAAAGAGACCGGTGGCTAGGTATCAATTTTTTCATTGATTGAATTAGGATTTGAGCGTTCGTGATTCTATAAAATTCGTCGGGTAATTTGAATTTTGAATTAGGATCTGAGAGTAGTAATTAGTGAATTATGATCCCGCGGGGAGGTGTTTAATCCAAGTATCAAGACTTGGACCATTCCTTCTTTGATTATTTGGGGACGAATGATGGATAAATTGGTCTCTGTTGTAACGACTTGTCATTATTAGAAATCACCTCGGGGTTGGTGCGGAGTTTCGAAATTATCGGGACATTAATTGAAACATATGCTGGGCCATGAGCATTAAAATTAAGGGACTTAAAATTTTGGGTCGGTCGGGCTACCGTCATTCCGCTATAGTGGTAATTATTCTTCTATAGTGGCACCGCTATGGTGGAAACCCACCGCTACAACGGTGTGACGCGACCAGTATAGGTTGTAGTTGGATTTTATTTTCTTCCTTCTTATTAACCAATGTAAAAATGTAGGAAGGCTCCAAATAACCCTAAAGGCTACCTCCCAAGCCTTAGAGCCATAAAATAAGGAGAAAGGAGTTCCTATGGATGTAAACCTATGGATTTTCGAGGACTAACGCATTCGTGAGATCAACTAGAGGCTAGGATTTCACTTGGTTTGTTCATCCTTCAGCTGGATAACATCCAGGTAAGCTAAAGTTTAATTGAGCAGCAAAGACTTAGATTTGAAAGCATGATTTTAATGTAGATTGGCTAAAGATTGCATATTTAGGCCTTCGGGCACGGGGTTATGGTGGTTAGTATCAGTTAGAGTCCAAGTATTGTTCGTTTGGGGGTTGCTTATGTATTAAGTGTCATGTTGAGTTATGTGTATACCATGAATTAATGTTCCCCATCCTATGTACATGATTGAGAGGTAATGTATGGGTAAACTTCCAGTCATGGGCAATATTCCTTCAGAGGAGTCATAACCATAGGTGAGGTAGGGTAGGTTCCTTAGTACTTAAGGTGGTATAAATTGTTATGGTCCTCAGGGCTCATATTTATGGTTGCAAATTTGTGAGGTTCCTAACCAATGGGGTAGGTGATGAGGGTGTAATCAATGCAACTTGTATTATATGTACATATTAACTACTTTGTAGTGTGATTGGTTAATGTATGTTTATGGGTGTGATCCATGCATTGTTTACTTGCTTTACGACTTGGCCTGCCTTATATTGTGAATTATGGAATGTTTTAGTATTTGGGATGTTCTCACATGTTATGGTTGAATTAAGGATTACAGACATTTATGTCTGGGTTTTTAGTACATAGATGGTGTTTGTCCCCTGCAGGTTATGTCTAGAGGGTGGATGCATCACCCATATCATGTATGTCCGAAGGTATGTATAAGTTTGATGGTTCCATGAGTGAACCAAGAATTATTCTTACATGTTGGATATATGTTTATTGAGATCCTTGTGTGGTTGAGGTACTTGTAATATCCTTAGATGTCTTGGTTGACTAGAGTCAGGGTATGTTGACTTGGAAGTTATTGAGGTCCGACTCCTTGATTGATTAGGGTTGGGATTGGGCTGTTTGGTGTATGTCCTAAGGTGTAATTACGTTTGCTTTATATTATTATTCATGTTTGACTTGACTTGGTGAACATTGTTGATTTGTTGCTATTGAGTATTCACATATTTCTTTTCCCATAACTCTTAAGGGTAGGTTGTTTGGGTCTTGGTATCTTTGGATTTCATATTACTTTAGGATCAGTGAATACCAAACTCAAGCCCTCTTTCTTATCATGGGTATCATGTTACTATTATGGGTGGTCGCGTACTGGAGTGAACAGGGTTACTTAAGAGAAGCGAGGCTAGTAAACAAAGGGACAGAAGTCAGCTTGGGGTAGGCTAGGTTGGTTACCGGATAGTCGGGAGGCAGGCCTTATGCCAAATGGGTCTTTACTGGGTATGTTAGGTGGCTATATAGACTCTTAGCTTAGGTCTAGGGGGTGTCCGTATGGTAGTAGTCTCCTTAGGGGTGATGCTAGCTTTTAGTGTGAGGTCAGGCTCGGTGGTTTCGGGATAGAGAGGAAGTTTTTGGAAGGGATAACAAGTTGTATAAGTATACATGTTTTCTTCTGATTATTTATGTTATAATTATGTAGTCTAATTCAGATCGGTCGATGAGGCTTACCAGTACGTGTGGTTGTACTAATGCTACTCTTGCTATACCCTCTTTGGGGTATAGTCTTTGCCAGGTTTCAGTTTGGTTTCTTGACTATTGTGGTATAGATCATCCAGCAGCTCCCACTTTCTCCTTCATGATAGAAGTTGAGTCTTGGGCATTCCTATTCTTAGTAGCTCTTGTACCCATTTAGACTAGATCCTAGGGTAGTTTATTTCCACAATTAACTTTGTTAGCATTGTATTACAGTTTGATTAACATGTTAGTAAAGGCTTCAGTATATTATTAAGGGGCTCTCCTAGAAAGGTGGATTAGAGTAGGTGCCCTCACAATCCGGCAATTTGGGGTATCAGAGCCTAGGTTATCGGTCTCCCAGTACAAGAGCAAATATCGAGTAGAGTCATGCGGATTGGTGTGTTGACGTCCACATTTAATCTTTGGAAAGCTATGAGGCATTATAGAAAACACTTTCACTTCTTTCTTTCCACTCGTGCGCTCGTTCAGTTGTTATATGGGTTGAGTCCAATTAATGTATCTCAATCCTAATTGGTATCTCAACTAGGAAAATAGATGTCACTTGACTCTGTTGGAAAGGATATAAGCGATGTGAATTGGTACTAGAAAGGTTCTAATTGATATCTGGCCCTCCGGTCCATGTAAACGTATTAGACAACCCAGTTGGGGTCGTCACCTGCACAATTAGGTGTGGTGTTATTAAGGCATGGAAAAGTGATGTTGATTTTGATTTTCCCTTCTTTTATATGTGGTAATTGTGGTTGCTTGATTGGTTTGAATTGGTGTCGTGTGCATGTTGTGAATTATTTTATGTTGTGTGGTGGTAGGTAAACCATACACTACGATTGTACTATTATTTTATAGTGTTATAAGGGTCTAAGCTATTGCTTAGGGATACGAAGCCTAACTTGTGGTTGATGTTTAACACTGGAAAACCTGTGCTAAGTTTAGTTAAAATGCATGGAAATTATGTGGTTGTTGTCGTTAACAAGGCTGAGTTTTATGATATGAAAACAAGGTTGGAACTGGCAATGGCGGGGTTAGCTTAAAGGGGTTGATCTTGTGTTTTACGATTTCAGAAATGCATTATGTGTTGTGATGTAAGGTAGCAGTTGACTTAAATTGGTTAAAAACTCATTCCGGGTAGCTTAGCAAGTTTTGAACCTAGAATAACATCCATGTGCGGGAAATAAAAGGGGAGGAGAAAAAGAAACCTAGCTAGATGCCCTGTCAGTCGCGGGCTGCTTGGGCAGGGTCGTCTCCTTCCGCATTATCCAGGAAAGGAAACTCCCTCAAATTTTTTGGTTTTATCTTGGGTAGCTCCTGGTTGGGTGCTACATTCGGGCGAGCAGGCGAACCCGAGAGTGCCTCTTCTACTTATCCTCGTCAAGCTCTAGGTGGAGCGTTGCAATGTCCTGGCCCATAGAGGGGGCTGTGGAACTAGAGGCGTGCTGCTCTATAGACCTCTTAACAGTGGCATGGTCTGGCTATAACTGGTTGTAAGGGATTGGGGTCTTGGAATGGGAGGGAGCGGCATCATCATCGTCATCCTCGTCTGCTCCAAGGGCCTCCTCTGTGGCCCTGCTACTCTCTGCCTCACCGTCCTTTCTCTTTTTTCCTTTTTGGGACGAGGTTTCTCTCACAAAGAGAGGGTGAAAGGGGATGTCCATCTCCTCCACCATATCATTAAGCACCTCTGGTACCTCCGCCCGTCTACATGGCTCCGACACCAGCCCGATGAAAAAGAGACCCCTTCTAGGACCCCAGTAGCAGTCCTTCTGCAGCATCACAATCTGCTCCCCCACATTTAGCCGAACACCCCTAATAGCACAGGCCAACCACCAAGACCAGAGGATAGGTCACCTCAGTAGTGTTGTTCGATGAACGAATCCTTCAGGTAACCAGGTTTAGCCACCTCCTAGCGTCGGCCGAAAAGTAGGTTCTGGTGATACCCTCATTCATAGGCCAGTATACACAATCCCAGAACTCCTTTGGAATCAATGTGTCCCTTAGCCACCCCATGTTCATCTCCCGTGCCTTGGGAAAGTAATCTGTTTTGGAGATATGGGGTACCCCAAGCACCTTATTGATGGTTCAGAGTCAACGGGGACGTCCACTCCTCGGATGCAGATAGTAGGGCTGGGGGAGTCCCAGAGTACAGTAGGGAGTATGGCAAAGAACTCTAGGATTTTCTTCTCTACTTTTGTGATGTCGAAGCCTTGTTCGAAACAAAGCCCCAATCGTCGGTACTCCCAAAATCGTCCCCGAGTAGCATTGTTGGGGAATTTTTCATATGCGGGGGCGTTGGCTTGGTTTTCGGCCATTTTATATGTTAACCTGCATTTTTTTTTTGACAAAGGAAATTCATTAGAAATCATCATATGTCAGTTAAAGATCGAGCTTCAAAAAGTAAGAAACTCAAGTTTTGGGTTGGAAGCCCACTGTCTGCGGCCTCCCGCTATAACAGTACGTGTACCACTATAGCAGCGCTGCTATAACGGTAATTTCACTGCCATAGCGGTACCGCTATAGCGGTCTTCATCATTCCCAGCAGCCAAGGGGTGCACCAATGGCACCCCTTGACTCTAAATTCCCATTTCCTAACTTTGAACTCAGATCAGTGTTCCAACAGTATCCTAGAACTGTTATATGCAAAAATTTGGGGATGATAACTCCTAAATTATGCCCAAATCACCATTCAACCACCAAAAAGGAACCTTAATATTCCCCTTCGTTTCAGGCCCATTAAAGTCGTAAACTTCGAGTTTCTTATGCCCAAAATACAAAAAAAGTGTTGTGAACGTAAACGAAGCAACCATGCTTTGAAATTTCGATACAACCAAGCCCCAAAGAAAAAAACTCATATTTATTCTAAGCTATCGATTTCAAAGTAAATTCTAGCCTAAAGCATGCAAATTCTGGAATCACAAGTGTTAGTGAGCAAGGAAGTCGAGTGTTACCTATTTTCGACAATGGGAGCGTAGTGATCAGGGAAGGGGAGGAGTATTTTTTAGTAGACAGGGAAAATGAGGAAAGAAACCATTTCCCCCCTTTATAATCTACTTGGGATCGCTATAGCGGTGGGCCTACCGCCATAGCTGTGTGATGGCTGATATAGTGGGGACCCACCTCAGTTTCCGTAGGCCTTTAAATTTCAATCCTTTAACACCCCATTCGATGTTTGTAATTTGACTAGTTTCGGGTATTATTTCCTTAGCCATCAGAGAGTAAATTTCTTGTTCGCATCGTGCTCATGGGGACACGAAGGATCTATTCCGAAGAGACCGAAGCACGAAGGATCTATTCCGAAGATACAATTGGTGAGGTTTTGATTCATACATTTAGTAAATCGGTGTTTTAGCGGTTGTAATTTAATAAAATTCATCGGGTAATTTGAATTTTGAATTAGGATCCGGGAGTAGTAATTAGTGACTTATGATCCCGTCGGGAGGTGTTAAGTTCAAATATCTAGCCTTAGATCATTCCTTCTTTTATCATTTGGGGACGAATGATGGGTAAATTGGTATCTGTTGTAATGATTGAGTTCGTCGTTATTAGAAATCACCTCGGGGCTAGTGCAGAGTCCCAGAATTATTGGGACATTAATTTAAATGTACGTGGGGCCATGAGAATTAAAATTAGAGGACTTAAACTTTTAGATAAGGCTGACCTCATTCTTCTATAGCGGTAATCATTCTGCGATAACGGTACTGCTTTGGCGGTTGATCTACCGCTATGGCAATGTGATGCTACCAGTATAATTTGTAGTCGGGTTTTAATTTCTTCCTTCTTATTAACCGATGTAAAAACGTAGGCTGCCTCCTAAGCCTTAGAGCCACAGAATGAGGAGAAAGGAGTTCTTATTGGTGCAAACCCATGGATTTTCTAGGACTAACGCGTTCGTGAGATCAACTACAGGCTAGTATTTCACTTGGTTCATCCTTTCTTCAGCTGGATGACATCCAGGTGAGCTAAGGTTTAATTGAGTAGCACAGACTAGGATTTGAAAGAATGATTTTAATGTAGATTAATCGGAGATTACATGTTTATGTCTTCGGGCATAGGGTTATGGTGGTTAGTATTGGTTAGAGTCCAAGTAGTGTTCGTTTGGGAGCTGCTTATGTATTAAGTGTCATGCTGAGTTATACGTATGCCATGAATCGCTATAGCTGAACTGACCTTCGTCAGAAATATGAAGTACTGCCTGAACGGGTTTACTAGACTGACCCTGGTGCTGATAAGGCTGACGCTGAGGGTACCTACCCTAAAAACCTTTACCCCTGAACTGTGAGCTACTCTGGCTCCAACTAAAACTACCCTGCTGACGCATCCTCTTACTTTTACCCCCTTTGGCCACGTAATCCATATCCTCTATAGAATAGACATGAGAGGCAATATCAGAAAAAGACTTCTCTAAAGTCACCAAACACTGAGTAGCCCTTCGGAGCGGTAGACTCAACCCTCTGACGAAACACCAAACCCTCTCGTACTCTATAGGCAAAATCATGGTGGCATGTGTGGCTAACTCGTGAAATCTCACCTCATACTCGGCCACCATCATAGAACCTTCTCTCAGAGCAGAAAAATCATCCCTCAGGTGTTTATGCATAGTAAGAGGCATGTACTTCTCTAAGAAAGCCTCGGAGAACTGAGCCCATGTCATAGGCGGAAATCCTATTGGACTGGAATAAAGATAACCCCTCTACCACTTTTGCGCTGCCTTGTCAAGCTGATAAGTCATATAGTCCACTCCATGTGACTCAACCAGTCCCATATTATGAAGTTTTTCCTCACAACTAGTACGAAACTAGTAAGAATCCTCCCCTGGGTCCCCTGCAAAACTAGGTGGACTCAATCTCATAAATTGTCCCAATATCTTCTTCTCCTCGGCAGACATAACAGGTTGAGCAACTACCGGTTGTGGAGCTACCAGTGATGTAGGAATCTCAACTCTAGGGCCCACAACTGTAGGTTGCGCCCCTAAATCAATAACACTCTGGTCTGCTGACTGAGCACCATCAGACGGTACACCACCTACCAATCTCAACAATTGAATCAAAGCATCTCTGAGCATTGAAGAATAAATAAAGCCCGGTGGGGCCTGGGCTGCCCCCAGGCCCACCAATGGCTGGGGTCGCAGAATCTTTAGCTTGGGAATAATAACAAGATTAGGTGAAGGCTCCCTACCCTGACCCCTAGCTAGGGCTGCAACTTTAGCCTAGCCACGACCTCTGGGTCGGCCACAGCCTCTAGTGGGCGTTATAGTTGCAGACTCAGGGTCTTCGTCTCCGATCATCGTAGCTCACGTCCTAACAATCTGTGAAATCCTGAAACAATAAGAAAGTTAGAAACCAGCATAGACTCGATATACGACATGAATAAAGAAGATGAGGTTTTCCAAAGAATGTCCTGTAGCCTCCCGAAGATAGGATACAGTCGTCATCATTTCGATCCGCGGGACTCTACTAGACACTTGCTTCTATACCAACAATACCAGTGAACCTACTCTCTGATACCAATTTGTCACGACCCGATTTCTCGAGTCATGATGGCACCTTCTTTATCCCACCAGTAGATAAGCCAAATCATAGCCCAGAATGGCAAGTAATGGGCTAGTTGGTGGAAGGTATAATAAATACCGAAAGTAAGCATACAATAGAATTATAAGCAGAATAAATATAAGAGCAATAGAATAAATATCAAGGAGAAAGAGGGAAAATGCACAAAAGAATATCCCACGACCTAGTAAGGTCGGTACAAGAGCCACTAAATCTAAAAGAATAAGAATTCTAAGTAGTATCCAATATACATGTAGTCTCGAAAGTAATGACTGTCCAAAAGTGATAGAAGGAGAGAGGATCTGCTCCAGCTCTGAACGCTGACCCTATCTCCGAATCTCAAAAGCAAGCTGGATCGAGCATCAGTGGTGGTGACTCGTACACAGATCTGCATCAGAAAAGATGCAGAAGTGTAGTATGTGTACCAAAATAATGGGTACTTAGTAGACATCATCGGCCGACTGAGCTAAATTATAATAAGAGTATAATAAAATGCGAGAAAGTAAATTAAGTCATGGATAAGTCTAAATCTGAAATAAATACTCAAATTCAGATGAAATGGAAATTGTGCAAAACAAATAAATTAAGATAAAGACAGACTAACTATAACCTAACTGGACCCCCATAAGCCCAGAAGGTACAAGCAAACGAAGAAATAATCCAATCGAGCCCCCATAAGCCCGGTGGATACAAACAAGGAAGAGAGTATCGATAACCATAACATTACATGACCAATAGTGAGACCATACCTGAGATTTTCTTCAAACCATAATGTAGGACTTAAACCGAAACTAAAGAATGATATCACCATAATAATGCCATAAACAGATCATAATTGCCGGACTCAAACCGGGGCTATTAAGTAAATCTCAATTAAAAATAATCTGAAGCCATAACCTTCTTAGAGTCCATTTTAGTATCAAATTACCAACTTCAATGGAATGGGTTACAAGAGAAGCAAGGTCTAATCAATACGTCAAATAAATAAGCTTAAAGGCCAACCGCATTCTAATTTGGGTATTTCAACTAACCAGACACCAATGTTAAGCTTAAGTTGCCTTAAGGTTGAAGAATTTCCTAAGAAAGTCCAAGAAGGTCTCCTACATCTACAAGGAGCTAATTTAATTACTCGACCTATAAGGAGGGCCGACAGGGCCTTCTACTAGTCCTGAAAATCTAGACTAAGGCAAAAACCTACCCAAACCTAGACTAAGACCTTACAATTTTATCCTAAGGTGCGAGGTAAGCCAAAACTAGCCCTAAAAGGGTCTTATAATCATTAAAAGGAGTGACAAGGTCAAATTCCACTGAAAGGACCCCAAAACGGCTAACTTTAACCCATAAATTACTGAAATAATAGCCAAGTCATAAAACCCTACCCATCGCTAGCACAATACTACACTAATACAATAATAAAGCTTAATGTAATAGAAAAGGAAGCTTAGCCTACCCGGACGCCGTCGAAAGCTCGATAAAGTCCACTAGGTTGGATATTTTCCCCTCCGAGAAGCCTCCTCATGATGCCACGCTATCAAAATAATAATCTATGCATTAACACGAGAATAACAATTCCCATATTGCATATAAATGCTCCGGGTCCAAATCAAGCTTAAAAAAAAATATGGGGCCCGTTTGTGGAATCATAACTTTGAAATCATCAGCACGTCCCTCTAACTCAAGGACCATTTACCCTAAAAATGGGCGAAATCCGAGCACAAACTAACCTTAAATTAGCCCATCAAGCAAACTAGGAATTTGAATTTAAATCTAAAAATTAATCAAGAAATTGATGGAAACTTACGGAAATAAAGTCAAGGAAATGGTCACAACCTCTCCCTTAGAACACTCCTGACACTAGTCAACCAAACCCTCCCAATAAATGAGCTCCCAAGGCTTTTAATGGGGGTTTTCTCTCAAGAGAATGCCCGAAAAATCGAGGGGTTTTAAGTCTTAAATAGACCAGCCCTATCGCCTAGGCGGCACTAGGCTTTGCCATGGCTGCCTCACCTAGGCAGCCAAAGGCCTCACTAGAGTGATGGCATGCCAAGGTAGTCTATTGCAAAGGCACGCAAGGCATTGCCAAGGCGGACAAGGGCCTCGTTTGGGTGATGGCATGCCAAGGCGCCCAAGGCATCGCCTAGGCATCGTCAAGGCGATGGCACCAGCATCAACATGCACCAGTACTTGGTCAAGATGCCAAGTCTCCGGTCGACCCCTCGAGACTTGATCAGAATCCCATGAGCGTAAATGAACTATGCTACTACCCCAAATTCGACATTTTGGACTCAACAACGTCATCAAAATTTCCATCCGAGGTCATTTCGATCAAATGTGGGTCTCACACCCAAAGCATTATTTTAACCAAATTCCACCCAATAGCCCAAAACGAGTCTAGAAGCCTCTGGACCCAAACCAAGTGTCCCCCTAGCCTAAAATTGACATTTCAGAGCTGATGGAACTGTCAAAATTGGCATACGAGGACGTTTACCTAATGTTTTGTCCTGGTACCCAATTTTTAACATCGAGGACTTCAAAACAGAGAATTGGCTCTAAAATCCTACTGAACTGCCTGGTAACCAAACTGCCAGCTCTAGCAAGTAATAAATGACTTGGGCTAGTTATGGGAAAGCTCCAAATGACGAAATAGTGCGAAAATATAGAAAATGACCTGGAGGGTCATTACATATTATTTATCATGATAAAGGCAAACAATGCTCAATAAGACCTATAATATCTATTCAAGCCCTCACACGGGCATCAAATGAAGAAATAAGCATATAAATGCACAAATAAGGCCAATAATGTCAAATAAAGCCCCCACATGGGCAACACGCAATATATGATATCACAAGTCAACAATAACAAGAATATAAACCTCCACACGGTCACACAATAGTGATAATAATCTCGAATATAATTCTCTTAGTTATTTTCCCAAACCCATAGCATTCTTTACTTATTTATTAACTACCCAGCCAGTTTTGAAGAAAGTTAAGTCATAACCTACGTCGAAGCATCGAAACCCAAGCCTAAAGTCCTTCAAAATGGAGCCTTTCTCTTTCAAACGGTCTTGGAATAAACTAAAGCATACAAATATAATATCTATGCATTAAAAGGAAGCTAATGATATCCATATTGACCATTTTTAAGGCGGGTCCAAAATAGACTCAAAAAATGAGTTCAAAAATGAAAGGGGTAAAAATTTCAAAAATGAAAGGGGTAAAACAAGAAATTTATTTTAGAAACACATTCCCCAAGATTATAAGAGTCTACAATTGAAAACCCACGCGAAAATGAGTTAAAAACGAGGTCCAAATTGAAGAAAAACTATTTTTAAGCTTTATCGGAAAAATCCTCAAAATCTCATTTCAAAAACAAGGTTAAAAGGTTTTTTGAAGACATAATCAATAGGAAATAGTGAAAACATGAGTTTAGAGGTTACCCACATGGAAAATGATGAAGAAAACCTAGATTGTTTTTTCTGAAGCTTAGAGGTCCAAAAATGGAGGAAAATCACGAAGTTGAAGTATTTATACTGTTCTATGAATAGTACCTTGCCATCGAGAACCCCATTTTATGATCGTGAGGGTCAACGTTGATCGGCCATTAAGTTGGTCATCGAGGTTGCATAGTTTGACCTCACGATCATGATGAGTCAACCTGACCCGATTCACCGATTAAACCATCGCGATCGCGGTACCACCACCACAGGATCGTGATAAACTTTTTCATCTAGTCCCGAGATCACGACACGTAACCACATGACCGCGATGAAGGGCCTGATGTACCAGAAAATATTGCACCAGCAGATTTTCCAAGTGAAGAAATGTCTCCAAACCTACCCCGCTACTAACCTAAAATCGACGTCTCAAATCTAATGTAACTGTCCAAATCTCAATCCAGCACTCGAAACATCAAATGTTGACCTAAGTCAACTATAGGACTTTTAAAGCCTCGAAAAACCTCAAACTCTCCCAAAATCCTCTCGAAGGCATTGGAACCATGCCAACCATCCCCACACCCCAAAATAAACATGTCGCAACTATGGGGAAGGAAAAAATAGTCAAATTACATAAAAAATAAAATTTCACAACTCAGGTCATTACAGTATCCACCACTAAGACTCTAGCTCGTCCTCGAACTAAAAGGTGTAAGAAGTACCTAAATCGGTAAAGAGTTGGGGGTAACTACTATGCATGTCGGACTCGACTTCCCAAGTAGCCTCCTCAAAGGGACGATGTCTCCACTAAACCTTAACCACAGGAATATTTCTAAAATGCAACTGTCTAACATCCCTGGCTAAAATGGAAACTAGCTCCTTAACAAAAGTCAACCTCTCATCCAACTGAACTGAGTCCCAACGAATCACGTGAGACTCATCCAAGATATAGCGCCGAAGTATAGACACGTGAAAAACTGGATGAACGATTGAAAAGTATGGAGGTAAGGCCAACTCATAAGCAACCTCTCCAACTGTCCGAAGTATCTCAAAAGGTCCAATATACCTCAGGCTAAGTGTCACAACCCAAATCACGGATCGTGCCAGGCACCTACCAACTCTATCCTAGATAGGAGAACCCTTACCACCCAACCATTCAATCATTGCGGAATACATTCACAATAGACTCAAGTATAAATAATTAAATAAATCTTTTGTTCAAAACAAAATTTTACAAAAAGTGTATTGCGGAATTCTACTAAACAACTTCCCAGAACCTAGTCTAAACTGGTATAAGAGCACTAAACAAGTAGAAATATGACCCAAGACACAACATCTCTGTATGAGTAGAATGACAGAAGCAGCTGAAGAATAATCACTTTTGTACCTATAGAAACTCCAACTGACCTGCAACATGGCTCTATCCCTAAATGGAGATATAAAAAGTGTAATATCAATACAAACCACACGTACTGGTAGGTATCATAGGTTGACCAGGGTTAGAAACATATAACAAACAAGAAGAGATTATGACAAGCATACAGGTTAATATCTGAACATACTTAACTTACTTCAACTTTCAAAAACCTACCATCATTTGTTTGTTTAAGAAAAATTACTTTGTCCTTAGGGCATGATCAACTAACTATATTCTAGGAATTAATCAATCCCACAATTCTTACGCATTACCTTATTACAATAACTCTATATACTTCTCTATCTCCTTCTCATTAATCTTCTTATTAGACAACTCTCGATCCTTATTATACTACCATTAACCATTGGGATTGCAACCACTAAGACAATAGATAGTATCAACAACCTTACAAGAAAAGGCACTACAATATACCTCACGTATATAACTATACACATTGGGGAATAAGATTTATACATAATCCAAAACATACCTCGTATTCACATTCTGCTGCAATGACAATCACAACCACTAACGTAATCGGTCCACTCAAGGAACCATAATATCTTATCAAACAATCGGTCCACATAATGAACCATGATACATCATCAACATAACTCGGTTCACTCAAGGAACGATCAACAACCAATAAATATAAATGTGCATTCAAATGCATATGATGAATATATGTATGCAAGATGCACAACTTCTCTTCCCCTTCTTTACTCATCACCAACAACATCATAACATATCGGTGTGGTACCCGACCCTTTATCACAACATATCATATTTGTATCGGCATTGCACCCAACCCTTTATCACAATATATCATATCTATACCGGCTTGGTATGCGACCTATCATCATCATCTCATCATCATCAATATCCTCAACATCATGAACATCATGAGCTCAATATCCTAATAATCATCATCAGTGTAAATACAAGATGCAGTCAATAATTACAAGTAATGCCTGAAGGCGAATTGTAAACACCCAATTAAAATCGGATGCAAGCAACAACTATCGAAATAGGACTTACAATTAATGAAAACCAAGTAAATGTAGGCAATAATCACAAGTTTATCATTCCAAGTACACCAATTATCCACTAATAGAGGAAATCACAAGTATGCCTGAAGGCCAATTCACCAGTTTATCAATTAAGCATTATCAAACTCAATAATCAATCACAAACATGTCTGAAGACCAATCAATCAAGTATCCATTTTAGGAGTTCACATTCCACCAAGATTGATATCTACACTCTAAATCATCCTTTTATTTCTTTCACCAATTTAGCTCACTTTCATTCATATTGAAATAGGTAAATTTAGATACTAACTAGTAACCACTACACTCAAGTCATCACTAAGTTCAAGGCACTATCCCCTTTTAATCGATCATTCAACCAATAGGTTCTGTTCAACTTACAATTCTAGCTAGAATCATACATATTTACATTTCCTACTTCCTAGCACTTAGCCAAACTTAACTTTAGGTTCTTAAGTTATATCATCCTCCTCTTATCATAATCAATCCTCCTATCAATCTTCAAGCAAGAATATCTCATACTTCAACTGTATATAATATTGGTCTCACCCTTTTTACTGTAGTAAAGACTAGCTCTATAGATTAGAATATCACCTAACTCTTCTATTATTAACTCTTCTATTATTACACAATTCACATATTAAACTCTATCAATCATCAAATAAGTCATATAAACACAAACACCTATCAAGGGATCCACAAAACACATAATATCACATAATTATATTATTATAACATTAATTCTATGTTTTATCCATCCAAACACCATTTCTGTAGTCCTAGACATGAAATCTCCCATCAACCACAATTATTACATGCAACTACTCTTAGTCTACTACACATTAAATCATACTCTACCTCGAACAAAAATTTTGTAATAAGCAAGCCGCACCAAAATTACTTTTGCCTTTCCTTCATGCTTTCATTAGCCCAAATATGTAGAAATCACACAATTATAAGAGTAATTAAGCAATTACTCTTCGAATAACTAATTTGAGAATTTAGCTCACTAATTCTACCTTTATTCATGCTCTAAAACATTACCCAGAGGTCAATTACCCATTAAAAAGCTCTATCATATTCAACCCATCTCCATTAATGGAGTTTCAAAGCTAAAGGTTCTATTTTTATAGAATTCAAGATCCCCAACCACCAATTCCATGTTTTAGAATCACTAATTCATGTTAGAAATCATTAATGAACAATTTAGTAGTGAACGTAGGTGATATTAACCCAACCCATAAGTTTTTCCCAAAAATATTATGAACTTAGGGTTGAAATCCCTAAGAATTTCACCATTAAATACTGTTCTAAGGATTTTAGGATGTTAAAGGATTGAAATACGAATAATATGATGGAAGAAACTTACCTCAACAAAGAATTTTCACTCCAATCATGAGAAAATCGCCCCTCTTGGGCTTAGGAATGAAATATTTGAGTTTTAGGGCTGCAACCCATCAAAATCAGCATTAAATACTGTTCGTTACCACTGCAACTTCTTAATCCAAAGGTGGATTAATAAATTGTTAGATGCGTTGGTAAGAAGACTCAAAGATCTTTCATTTGGTTGGTATTTGGTCTCATAAAACTTTATATTCTAGGAGATATGCTCATTTAAAGTTGACCCTAGTTTAAACTTAGCTCAAAACTCAATTGGTAGGAACACTTTCAACTTAACTTTGTGCTAGGGGTATTGTATGATCTTAGTACATGTACAATGCACTCTCATACTAAATAATTAGTCCTATAACTTATGATGATAGAGGTTATTATGATTTTGCCATGAATATTTTCTGTAACGATAGAACGGATCATTACATTAGATACTAATTACCTACTATTCGTCCCCCAACAGTCATTGGTGGAAAAGAGAGTTTTTAGCAAATTCTTGGTGCCTCCCTGAGTAGCCTGGGTAATAGACTCGGTCATCTTGGCATGATCAATAATGCTCTGAAAAGAAGACCCAGAAATAACCATCTGGGCAGTAGCCAACTAATAAGGACCCCTAACCCCTTCATAAACTTCTGAATCCTCTATGACTTAGTAGATATTCTAGCAGCTGAATATCTAGATAGAGCATGGAAACATGACTCATACTCGGCAATAAACATGGAGCCCTGCTCCAAGTGATCAAACTCATCTCGTATCTAGTCTATCAAGTTGTACGACACAAACATCTCCAAAAAGGCCTCAAAAAACTAAGCCCAAGTCATAGCAGGCGAAGCCAAAGGCCTACAACTAGATAGAAATCTCCACCAATGTCTAGCCACATCCTTCAACTGATAGGTAGTATAAGCAACTCTATGAGACTTAAGGGATCCAAGATTATGTAACTTCTCCTGGCAGTCAATCAAAACCTCATAGGCATCCTCGCCAATTGCTTCATTGAACTTGGGAGGAGCCAAGTTAATAAACCTCTTAAACCTCTTATGATCATCAAAATTCATCACTATACCCAAAGCAACCAGAGGAATAGTAAGTCTGGTAGGCAATGAATCCACATGCGGGGGTACCATAGAGGATGGTCATACCCCTTAAGTAGGAATACCATAAGCAGATGTCAGTACAGATGGTGGAACATCACTCGAAGTTTGAGGAATACCAGGTACACTTAAGGGAATACCCTTCAAATGCCTCAAAAGGCAAATCAACAGATCCTAAAGCACTGGGGTGTCAACTGAACTCTGTGAGACCTGAGCTAGCCCCACACCCCCTGTCTGATAGTCATCTCTAGCATACTCAACATCAAGCTCAGAAGAGGGCTCCCTAGCACGTCCTCTGATTGGGGAAGCTCCTCGTGCCCGTCTTCTACCCCTAGGTCAACCATGACCCCTGCCTCTTCCTTGGATCAGGGCTCTCATATCGGGTGTCGTCTCAGCATCCCTAGAATCTCTAGACCTAGTCCTCACCATCTGCGTAGAAAAAAATGGAATACAAGTTTAGAAAGTTGGGTTATGAACAACCCGCACGACAAGGAATCAAATTAGAAAAGTTTTTCCTAAAGACATCATATAGCCTCTCGAAGATAGATACAAACATCTACGTACCAATCCACGGACACTACTAGACATCCTGCTCTTACACTTATGAGACTGGTGAACCTAGCCCTCTAATACCAATTTTTCATGACCCAAAAGTTAAGGTCATAATGGCATCTACCCCGACCCAACCTTGGTAGATAAGTCAATCATCCAAAAATAAAAGAAGATCAATTTAATACACAAAGTAAGACAAATGAGATTTCTAGAATAAAGTCAGGTCACACATATTCAAATATAGCAGAAGTCTGAAGTAATACCATAACATCTCCCAAAACCTGGTGTCATAAGTACAAGAGCATCTAAAATATAACCGATTTTAAAAATATATAGCTTGTCTCTTATTATGGAATAAAGACGTGAAAAGGATTGAAAGAGGTCCGAAAATCAGCTTTGAACTCTAGAGCATGCCAATAACTCGAATCAACCATCAAATAGCATAATCAGCCACCACATCTCATACTCAAACTAGGATCTACACTTAAAGGGCACAGTAGGAATAAGTACGATCCACTTGTGCTCAGTAGGTATCGTAGGATGACTGTCACAACCTAATTTCTCAAGTCATGATGGCACCTAGGTAAGCCAACTTGTAGTCTAGAATAGCTAGTAACGGACTACCAATAGAAATGAAGAAAATAGTGGAAAGGAATTTAATAAAGAAACTAACATAGATTACAACCCCCAAGACCTGGTGAAGTTAGCATAAGAGCTTCTAATACTACAGGAGTACAAAGTAGAATACCGGGTCAATATATATACAAAGTCGTCTCTAAAATACAAAATAAAGATCAAACTAACAATATGAGTGAGATAAGAAATACTTCAAACGTCAGGAGTTCACCCCAAATCTCTGATCCATGGCTGCTCTGTACGATGCACACATCAATGGTAAGAACTCTTACTATAATCTGTAGGCTGCAGAAGTGTAGTATGAGTATCAAAAATGTTATACTCTGTAGGCAATGGTCAACTAACTCCAAAGATAATGCAAGCATTAATAACATATAAAGCCGGAATATAACTACAGGAAACTATCCAAGAAACTAAACATAATAATACTAATGGAGTAATAAGGATAAACTATCCTAGTCTAACAGTATTTAGGAACTAAAGTGTTATACCGCATATCACTAGCCAACGTACAACTAGAGAGTGAAAGAAGGATATATATATATAGTAATAATACAAGGCCAAAGGATACATATACAATATGAATAGATAAGGAAAGAAAGGGATATACTATAATACCATATATATATATATAGGTATATAGGACTAAATTCAAAGGTAATATCCTGAGGGAGCCAACCTAACATCTCAAGGGTCATAACCAAGAAGTAACACTAATACTAGCATAATCGAGGTCTAATCAAAATGCGACTAATCATGCCATAATCTAATAATAATGTATCTTACTACAATAGAGAAAAGGCATCAGAAATGTACCGACAATCTCGAGTACCAGTCCATAACCATCCTGCCACGAACTAACCATAATAACCAACAATAAAGTAACTGACTAGTTCGGACAAACAATAACCTAATCGGGCCCTCATAAGTCAGAAAGGTTTAAGTAAGCAGTCAGCATACAACAACCATAACCTATACCTATATAACCCCCCTATAAGACTGATTGATATGAGTACCAAAAAATTATACTAGTGATAGATGATGCATATGAATGAATGAATGCAACATAAATCGATAATACCATATCCGATTTGAGTTCCATAACATACAAAGTGTATACACCTACTCCAGCTCAATAGCTCACAAAGGCAAAACCTATGGTGACTATCCTTCTCCGATACTGTGGCTCACAGACAAAGGGGCCCATAGGCAACTCAGGATATCCGTATACACTGCCTGGTTCTAAACTAGGACTTCCAGTAACCATCATAATCTACTCCATCCAGTACCGGATATATATATATATAGGTATAATAAGTGCTCAACTCGAATCGTCACTAAAAAATAATAAATTTATAAATCCATTGCCCGAGATTGAGTTCGAAACAAAATCGGCATAATAATGTAGAAGGGTCAGAATATCTCTCGATCGAAGTAAATAATAAAGATAAAAGAGTGGATTAATAATGGATCAGAATCAGTCTCGGTCTAATTCCCAAAATATCACATTTTGTTTCAAAAGCTCATAATTCATTAAATAAGATGGTACGATTCTCGTGGTAAAAGAATCTGTTTTAAAGGTAAAAGGTGGAAATAAATCCCTTTTTAGAAAATAGTAGTAAAATTAAGGTTTTGTTTGGAATCGTACCACTAAGTAAGCATAAATGCGACTAAAAATATGTATGCCATCACCAATATCCAAACACAACCATAAGTGCCTAAGCGTCTATAAACTAGAATCGTGTCTTTTTTAAGGATAAAATACTCACCTGGAGTCCAACTGGTATCATAACCACGGCCTTGGGCCCAACAATACATAACTAGCATGATAATAGCACCATAATCCGGGAAGCTACAGTTCAAATCGCTAAGTCAAAGGTATACCTTATACTAAAGGATCCTTAACATTAATCTATGGTTAACATGTGTATAATTAAGGATAATAGGGTTCTATAGCCATAACGAGTATTCTATACTAAGGATCGGGTCAGATGTCTATCCCAAATCCCCTAAATAGGTCAAGTCCTTATATACTAGCCATAAACCCATTCTATAGTCCCTACCTAGCATGCAAGCTATATAATATATAATCTCATAGAGAAAAGTAGACCAAAGCCTACCTCGATGCCGAACCTCAATCTTGAATCGCCCATGAATCAGTCGTCCTTGCTCCACAATCCCAAAATGTTACCACGCTATCAAAATAATACTCTACACATTAATAAGAGTAAAACGATACCCAAATTGCAGTATTAAACTTCAGGCCCAAAATTGAGTAAAAAATGGGCCCATGGGACCTGCTAACTAAATCCAAAAATTGAATCCGTCACGAGGTCCCTTGAAGGACAAGGAATGCGTGCTAGAAATTTGAGCACAAATGGAGTACAAATCGGGGCTAAAATCAGCTTGTAAAGCCCAAAGAATCTAAACCTAAAACTAAGAATTAAACAGATTTTGGGATGAAAAATTACAAAGGAATTAATGGGGAATGATCACCTCAACTCCCTCTACTCATCCCCAACTCCAACTTATGATTTTCCTTGAGATTCTAAAGCTCTTGGGAGTTTTAATGGTGGAAAATCCCTAAAAATGGGCTTAGAATCGAGCAAGAGAGAAAGTCGGTCAACTGCGAATGCGAAGAGTAAAGCAGAGACAGCCGAGCCAGATTACCCTTTAAGAACGTGATGGTTGGCTCGCGAACGTGAAGGACAAATCTTGGATGCACCAGATGCTACATATCAACAATTTTACCAAGTTCTCACGGACTCCAACCGGGGGTTCCGGATTCATTCGAAACCCCGTATGCACAAACAAACTATGGTACCATATTATTCAACAGCTCTTACTCTTTCATTCATAGTGGAAGCTATGTATTGGTTATTTCCTCTTTAGCAGCTCTTGTACCTGTTTAGACTAGGTCCTAGGGTAGTTTCTATTTCCATATTTTTATTCCTTTAACATTGTTGTAATAAAAGATAATTATTTCTAATGATTAAAGACTTCCGCATGTATGTTGGTTGGGTGTCAAGGGGTTCTCCTATCTAGGTGGTTTAGAATAGGTGCCCTTACGATCCGGTAAATTGGGTCGTGACATATACTTTGCATCATTCTAGGGCAAAGCATATAGATATTAAGCATCATTTTATTCGTGATCATGTTGAAAATGGAGATTTTGTGTTAAAATTTATTGATTCTGAAAATCAACTTGCTGACATTTTTACAAAACCCTTGTTGGAAGAAAAATTTTGTTTCCTTAGAAAATGTCTTGGTATTGTGTGCATTAATGATAAATCATTTTATCGTGTTATATTTTAGCCGCATAATTTTTTTTAACCGTGTCATAGTTGTTCTCCTTTTTGATGTACATGTTTTTCCTTAATTATTACCCCTCTTTTAATTATCACCTTTTCGCCTCTGTTCTTCTTCTCTCTCTTAATTTTCTTACCTTTTTCTCTTCCCCATAAATATTTGCATCATTTCCCTTCCATAACATCCCTTCAACTTCCATTCACACCGCTTTCACTTCCTGACAAACCATTTATTTACCCCTCTTTTTCTCTCTTCACCTCATCACTTCCTAATGACCCAAACAAGATCAATGGCCAACTTAGCAAAATTCTCCCTCAATTTTCACTCTAATAATCAAGAACCAGTTCTCATCTCTAGTTCGTCTGAGGGAGAATCCTCCAATTCTCTGCCTACTGCCAAATATAAGAAACGTCCCTCTACTAGCAAGAATGAATCTTGTAAGAAATCTCGCTCTGTTCCTCCTGATTATCTTCTTCTAGAAGACATGTATAAGTTTTGGACAGTATCTCAAATAGAGAAATTTGTGCCCTTCAAAAATTATTCTGTGATATATGGTAGAATCATCGATTTACAGCAACTGAAAGAATCTCACGGCAATGTCAGTACCTTTTTTAAGGCTTAATATTTACCCTTTGTTCTTTGTCTCAGTAGTTTGGAAGTTTTTGAAAAAAATCCCGTCAGAATGTTTTATGCTAATCTTCGTGTTTCTAAAGATAGTGGTGAGTTAGAAACCCTTGTGTTGGGTACAAGGATCATTATAAATGATTTTCTGTTTGAGAAGGCGTTTGACACTAAATTTTCTGGAGTTGTTCCGAATATGAATGGTACCAGGCCAGAAAATTTGGAGTGACTCTTAAGGAAGCTAAAGTGTTTGTTGCTGAACCTGATGCAGATATGTCAAATTTTGGACCTCTATCTCTGTGCTTCAAGAATAGGATTTTGGTCCATATCATCGCTACTACCTTGATCCTCAGGAAAGGTTCCCTCAACAATATCATTTCAAGAGATATGTTTGTTCTCTATTGCTTGATTAAAAAATATAAGATCAATTAGGCTATGTGGTTTCATGAGTATATATTGGAAAATGTAGCTGACACTAATGTTGCAGCCAGCTTGCCGTATGGTTTGTTGATTATTCATATCTTGATCTATTACTCCATTGATCTCTCAGTTTTCATCCCAATAAGATAATCGCAAACTATGACTCCAAAACGTTTGTAAGCATGGGTTATACTCTCGTTGGAAATCAGTGGTGCAAGAAAGACTCTGTAAAGGCCAAATCTGAACAACCCAAGGTAAGTAAGATTGTTGTTGACTCTGATTTTGTTTTTATGAAGGAGGTGGAAGAAATCAACGTACATTTGGTTTCTCTAGAGGAAGGAATCCTAGCTCTTCAAGAGTCGACTAGGAAGTTACTACAGTTAAGCAAGGCCACTAGTTCGGATGTAGGTAAAGTGCATCTATTTATTGACGGATTTAAACAAGAAGGAGTCAAACCTTTCAATAGGTTGTTTGAGAAAGTCAACTCCATCAAGTTTGAAGTCAACTCCTTCCACAATGAGCTTGTTGTGTCTATCCAAACTTTCTACTCTAACTTCTCGAAGAATGTGGAACATTCCTACGACAGATTCTGTTGTAACATGAATAACACTCTTACCTATTTCCTTGGAGGAAATTGTTGACTCTATCCTTTCAAACTAATCTTTATTCAAAGGGGGCCTATCTTTATTTTAAACAATTTATTTTTGGTCTGTAACAGGGGCATCTTTTGTCTTTGTCTTAACTGCGTACACTCTCCTGCTCCTAAAACTCTCTTGAATGTTTAGTGTGTTTTTATATCTTTTATGTGTTCTTTTGTGTGTGTTCTTTTGTGCATATTCTTTTGTGTGTTCTTTTTCTTTTTGATTATGCCAAAGGGGTAGAAAGCACATCAGTACCAAGAATAATATGAGGAGGAGAAACAAGACACAAAGCAAGGTGGAGCTATAAGAAAACAACCAACAGGGAAGTCAACTACACTGATGTTTATTTTTTATCATTATCAAAAAGGGGGAGATTGTTAGCCTCCTATATTTAACTAATATATTTTAATAATGACAAATTACAAACTAACAAAATAAACATGCAGGTCAACATTGGAAGAATCCTAAATAAGGAATGAGAAGATCTCGACAGAAAGAGCAATCATTAATTGAATCTATGTATGGGAAGAAAGATCTCAGCAATCAGTAAATTAATGCAAGGATGTATTGATTATGGAAGGAAGCAAATCAACATTTTGTACAAGGAAGAATCTCATGAAGACCAAGTAAGGAAGGAAATCATATCCCCTACACGGATATATCTGATATGGATGTGTATCTGTATGAGTCATTAATCAAGGAATAAACAAAGGAAGAAGATCATATCTCACACACGGACATATCTGATATGGACGTGATTAACGATATGAATCCTCAATCAAGGAATCAATACAAATCCTTGATTGAAAGAAACTCCCTTGGGTTTTCCTTTTACAGCAATGAAGTAGCAAATCGAGAGACAATATAAATACAAAGAAGACAGAAGAGCAGAGATGTGCAACTTCACTGGAACTACACATCTGTCTCATCTTTTAGTTTTTAGAAAGCTTTATATTCTCTAAGTTTACAATAGTTACAAAAAGAAAAAAAAAGAAAGAGTCAGTTCTTAGTTATACTAGTTGAGGCTGTGTCAAAAGAACTGAACATTGCAAGTTCAAGTCTAGGATCAAAACAAATCACGTTGTATCTCAAAGTTCCAAGCAAAGCTCTAAAGAAAACCCTTGTAACCCAAGGGGACTGGAATAGGCACCACATCGGTGATCCAAACTAGTATAAAAATCTCTGCCTCTCTTTACATTCTGTCTTTTACTATTTTATTTGATTTAAGTTTACTGTTTATACTAACCTGCAGGGAAGTTGACTGATTCGACCTAACAGTCAACTCGAAAAGATTTCAATTCAAGCCTCCCCCCCCCCCCCCCTCTTGATTTTCAATATGATCATATACTTCAACATGATATCAGAACAATCAAGAGATATCAGACATACGTTTGCTTATAACAGTTAAATGAGATCTAAACGTCAAATTTTAGTATACATATATAACAACACCTCACTATAGCAGCTATGAAACTTTCAGACAAACGTTGTCACCATAGAGGGTTTGACCGCATAACTCTTTAAGTTGAACTCCAAATTAGGAGAATTTGATAAGCATTATGACATTACGATTTCTAAGTAAATTTAAATTTACTTAGAAAAAGAAAAAAATACAACCAAACAAATTTATAGTATTGACTGATTTTTCACTGTTTTGTTGTGTTTTTTTTATGGGGCATTTTAATTTTGAGACTAGTATAACTTTGTTACAAAAATTAAATTTACTTGGAAAAAGAAAAGAATACAACCAAACAAACCTATAATACTAATTTTTCACTGTTTTTTTTATTATGGGGGGTACTATAATTTTGAGACTAGTATAACTTAGTTTTCACGTTTGGCCCTTCAAATTATTATCAATAGTGATCACCATCTTTTTACGTCAATCTTTTGTTCTAACAACCGCATGCAGACCTTTTTAGCAAGGTATTTTCACTTCATTTTGTAGCAAATTCAATGTCAATGATAATATATCAGTGGTCCAAGACCTTCTTAGCTATAACACGTAAAAGTCAACCGAATTTTGAATGATTTGAGAAAATATGGGAGGCATAAAGACAGCAAAAAGGTTATTATATTTCCCATTGAAATTAGTATACATGGAAGACTCAACCCTACTGATGATGAGTGGGAAGTCATATACTTTATTAATAAAATTTATGATAATAATACAGTTACAAATAATCATAAAGTATGATAAGATACACATTGGTAAACACATATAAAGGTGTGAACGCTTATAATTCCTTTATGTATACCACTTTCTTTGTATTACATTCTCTATAATTATATGTAGATTTTGTGTTAGTATTAGCCTAATTTTCTATATATTATTGAAGGTAGTCTTATACTTTTGTAGTTTTAATTTGTTAAATTTGGTGTAGTTACTTCTCCTTTTCTTTTTAAAGAAAAAGCCTATGCATGTTATAAAAATGTATACTAAAACAACCTTTATAAACACTTTACAATCTGAGTCTTCAAATTTAGGTTAAATATTAAATCAAATAGAGTAGAATCTCTCTAAACTAATACTCAATAAATTAATAAACTCTCTAAGATAATATTTTTCTCTGGTCCCGACTTGGGCCAGTGGAAAGAATCACCGATTTCGATAAGCTAATTAGATAATATATTTTCAGATGGCCCCTATATAAATATATGGTCCCATTAATATTATAAATTAATAATTCTTTAAAATTATAAAAATATCTAAGACAATTTAGTGAAATATGATTCTAGTATTTTTATTTATTTATTTTTGTTAAAATTTAAATCTAGTTGAAACTCATCTCCAACTTTTCTTATTGCATCCAAAAATTCTGGTGTTGTCTTCTCTAATTGCACCAAAAAATTTTGAAGAGTTATATACGTGATAAGTGATTCCTTATGCGTAACTGGTTCCAAAGGTATTGTATCGTCTTCAACTTCATCATTAACATTATTTTCTCTAATGGTATCCACAATTTCTTTTTTATATTAATTCAATAAATATGATACATAAATTAGTAAGATACAATTATTTTGATGTAATCAAAATTAACCATTATTGAATCTCGAAAACACTCTTTAATTTATCGATTAAATAATACCTCTATAAAATAATAATATTTCATAATTTCGACAATATTAATTTAGAAAGGTTTTATTGTAATAAGATATATGTTAAACAAAACTATCTAATAATCTTATTATAATGTTTTCAGAAGATAATAATAGCTACTACAGTAATAAAATGGTTCGAATAGACAGAGATGTTTGGGTAAGAGTGTCACGACCCAAATGGCCATGAGTGGTACCCACTCTAATACTTCGGTGGGAGAACCATCTAACCTAAAATATTACCCAATCATTGCAGTCAATATTAAGAAGGGACTATCATAAAAACCAACTTAATATTAATAAATCCAAAACTAATCTTTAATTATTGCGGAAATCAAACGAACTACTTATTAAAATCCCCAAGACCCGAAAGTCATCGTACAAGAACTTCTAAAATAAAAACCACATCTAGAAGATATGTCTAAAATAACAAAAGATAAAGAGTGTGTCATTGTCCGAAAGAAGGACAAGAACTAATATGATGATCCATGGCAGCCTGGAGATGAAGTGCTCACCCTTGGATCGAGATCAACTATCAAACGCTAGAGATGAGGTCGTGTCTGAGCCTCTGGAACACTTTCTGCACTTAACAAAAGAAGAGTACAGGGTAGTATCAGTACAAACCACTATGTACTGGTAGGTATCATAGGCCAACTCAATTTAATAGCATGTATCACTACTAAAAAAAGACCAAAAATCGACGGCCAAAAGCGACGGACCGCGTCGTTTTTTTGGTCAAAATCTACGGAAAAGCGACGCAGTCACTTGCGTAGTAAAAAGGCCCGACGATTTTTAAAAACGACGGACAGCGTAGCTTTTTTTACGACGGACAGCGTCGTTTTTCGAAGAAATTTTTATTTTATTTTTTTCAGGAAATGCGACGCTGTCCGTCGTTTTTTGTGCTTCATATGAAGAACAAATGATGAACAAAAAGCGACGGAAAGCGTCGTTTTTTAGAAAAAAAATTTAATTTTTTTTTTCAGAAATTGCGACGCTGTCCGTCGTTTTTTGTTCTTCATATGAAGAACAAATGTTGAACAAAAAGCGACGGACAGCGTCGTTTTTTAGAAAAAAAAATTAATTTTTTTTTTCCAGAAATTGCGACGCTGTCCGTCGTTTTTTGTTCTTCATGTGAAGAACAAATGTTGAACAAAAAGTGACGAACAGCGTCGTTTTTTAGAATTTTTTTTAAAAAAAAATTTCAAAAATTGCGACGTTGTCCGTCGCTTTTTGTTCTTCATATGAAGAACAATGAAGAAAAAAAAGCGATGGACAGCGTCAATATTTTTTTTCTTAAAAAAAATTAAAATTAAAAAAGCGACGGACAGCATCGCATTTCTGGAATATTTTTTTAAAAAAATCCAGAAAAGTGACGAACAAAAGCGACACTGTCCGTCGCTTTTCTGCATATTTTTTGGATGTAGAAAATTGCATTTTCTGTATCCCTCCTGTCAAATGAAAATGCAATTCAGCCCCAAGCAACACACATTACGCATATAAGACATAATGCTAGTCAACAACACTTAAACAATTAATCCAACAACATTCAAAACACTATAGAGTCAATCCAACAACATCTAAAACACTTAAACAATCATAAGTGAAACAATGTCTAAAAAATGTCTAGAATCATCGAATCCAATAACACTAAGGAGTAGCCCCAACTAACTCCTCGTCAAGTACTACTTCACATTTCAAGTAACATGTTTACATTTCAAGTCACTATCATTTTCAAGTAACTAATACACATTTCAAGTTACTACACTTAACCATTTTCAAGTAACAAATACACATTTCAAATTACTACACTTAACCATTTTTAAGTAACCAAAACACATTTCAAGTCACTACACTTAACCATTTTCTAGTCACAAATACACATTTGAAGTCACTACACTTAACCAATTTCAAGTAACAAATACACATTTTCAAGTCACTACCATTTCCAAGTACTACTTCACATTTCAAGTCACATGTTTACATTTCAAGTCACTACCATTTTCAAGTAACTAATACACATTTCAAGTTACTACACTTAACCATTTTTAAGTAACTAAAACACATTTCAAATCACTACACTTAACCATTTTCTAGTCACAAATACACATTTGAAGTCACTACACTTAACCAATTTCAAGTAACAAATACACATTTTCAAGTCACTACCATTTTCAAGTACTACTTCACATTTCAAGTCACATGTTTACATTTCAAGTCACTACCATTTTCAAGTAACTAATACACATTTCAAGTTACTACACTTAACTATTTTTAAGTAACTAAAAAACATTTCAAATCACTACACTTAACCATTTTCTAGTCACAAATACACATTTGAAGTCACTACACTTAACCATTTTCAAGTAACAAATACTCATTTTCAAGTCACAACCATTTTCAAGTACTACTTCACATTTCAAGTCACATGTTTACATTTCAAGTCACTACCATTTTCAAGTAACTAATACACATTTCAAGTTACTACACTTAATCATTTTCAAGTAACTAAAACACATTTCAAGTCACTACACTTAACCATTTTCTAGTCACAAATACACATTTGAAATCACTACACTTAACCATTTTCAAGTAACAAATACACATTTTCAAGTCACAACCATTTTCAAGTACTACTTCACATTTCAAGTCACATGTTTACATTTCAAGTCACTACCATTTTCAAATAACTAATACACATTTCAAGTTACTACACTTAATCATTTTCAAGTAACTAATACACATTTCAAGTTACTACACTTAACCAATTTTACGTAACTAAAACACATTTCAAGTCTCTACACTTAACCATTTTCAAGTAAAAAATACTCATTTTCAAGTCACAACCATTTTCAAGTAACCAGTTCACATTTCAAGTCACATTTTACATTTCAAGTCACTACCATTTTCAAATAACTAATACACATTTCAAGTTACTACACTTAACCATTTTTAAGTAACTAAAACACATTTCAAGTCACTACACTTAACCATTTTCTAGTCACAAATACACATTTGAAGTCACTACGCTTAACCAATTTTCAAGTAACTAATACACATTTCAAGTTACTACACTTAACCATTTTTAAGTAACTAAAACACATTTCAAGTCACTACACTTAACCATTTTCTAGTCACAAATACACATTTGAAGTCACTCCATTAACCATTTTCAAGTAACAAATACACATTTTCAAGTCACAACCATTTTCAAGTACGACTTCACATTTCAAGTCACATGTTTACATTTCAAGTCACTACCATTTTTAAGTAACTAAAACACATTTCAAGTCTCTACACTTAACCATTTTCAAGTAACAAATACACGTTTTCAAGTCACAACCATTTTCAAGTAACTAGTTCACATTTCAAGTCACATGTTTACATTTCAAGTCACTACCATTTTCAAGTAACTAATACACATTTCAAGTTACTACACTTAACCATTTTAAGTAACTAAAACACATTTCAAGTCACTACACTTAACCATTTTCTAGTCACAAATACACATTTGAAGTCACTACACTTAACCAATTTCAAGTAACAAATACACATTTTCAAGTACTACTTCACATTTCAATTCTCTACACTTAACCATTTTCAAATAACTAATTCACATATTCAAGTCTCTACCATTTTGAAGTAACTAATTCACATTTCAATTCGCTACACTTAACCATTTTCAAGTAACTAATTCACATTTTCAAGTTACTACACTTAAACATTTTCAAGTAGCTAATTTACATTTCAAGTCTTTACACTTAACCATTTTCAAGTAACTAATTCACATTTCAATTCTTTACACTTAACCATTTTCAAGTAACTAATTCACATTTTCAAGTCTCTACACTTAACCATTTTCAAGTAACTAATTCACATTTTCAAGTCTCTACCATTAACCTTTTCAAGTAACTAATTCACATTTTCAAGTTACTACACTTAACCATTTTCGAGTAACTAATACACATTTTCAAGTTACTACACTTAAACATTTTCAAGTAACTAATTCAAATGCCCAAGTCTCTAGACTTAACCATTTTCAAGTAACAAATACTCATTTCAAATTACTACACTTAAACCATTTTTAAGTAACCAAAACACATTTCAAGTCACTACACTTAACCATTTTCTAGTCACAAATACACATTTGAAGTCACTACACTTAACCATTTTCTAGTCACAAATACACATTTGAAGTCACTACACTTAACCAATTTCAAGTAACAAATACACATTTTCAAGTCCCAACCATTTTCAAGTAACTAGTTCACATTTCAAGTCACATGTTTACATTTCAAGTCACTACCATTTTCAAATAACTAATACACATTTCAAGTTACAACACTTAACCATTTTTAAGTAACTAAAACACATTTCAAGTCACTACACTTAACCATTTTCGAGTCACAAATAACATTTGAAGTCACTACACTTAACCAATTTCAAGTAACAAATACACATTTTCAAGTCCCAACCATTTTCAAGTAACTAGTTCACATTTCAAGTCGCATGTTTACATTTCAAGTCACTACCATTTTCAAATAACTAATACACATTTCAAGTTACTACACTTAACCATTTTTAAGTAACTAAAACACATTTCAAGTCACTACACTTAACCATTTTCTAGTCACAAATACACATTTGAAGTCACTACACTTAACCAATTTCAAGTAACAAATACACATTTTCAAGTCACTACCATTTCCAAGTACTACTTCACATTTCAAGTCACATGTTTACATTTCAAGTCACTACCATTTTCAAGTAACTAATACACATTTCAAGTTACTACACTTAATCATTTTTAAGTGACTAAAAAACATTTCAAGTCACTACACTTAACCATTTTCTAGTCACAAATATACATTTGAAGTCACTACACTTAACCATTTTCAAGTAACAAATACACATTTTCAAGTCACAACCATTTTCAAGTACTACTTCACATTTCAAGTCACATGTTTACAATTCAAGTCACTACCATTTTCAAGTAACTAATACACATTTCAAGTTACTACACTTAACCATTTTTAAGTAACTAAAACACATTTCAAGTCACTACACTTAACCATTTTCTAGTCACAAATACACATTTGAAGTCACTACACTTAACCATTTTCAAGTAACAAATACACATTTTCAAGTCACAACCATTTTCAAGTACTACTTCACATTTCAAGTCACATGTTTACATTTCAAGTCACTACCATTTTCAAGTAACTAATACACATTTCAAGTTACTACACTTAATCATTTTCAAGTAACTAATACACATTTCAAGTTACTACACTTAACCAATTTTAAGTAACTAAAACACATTTCAAGTCTCTGCACTTAATCATTTTCAAGTAAAAAATACTCATTTTCAAGTCACAACCATTTTCAAGTAACCAGTTCACATTTCAAGTCACATGTTTAAATTTCAAGTCACTACCATTTTCAAATAACTAATACACATTTCAAGTTACTACACATAATCATTTTTAAGTAACTAAAACACATTTCAAGTCACTACACTTAACCATTTTCTAGTCACAAATACACATTTGAAGTCACTACACTTAACCAATTTCAAGTAACAAATACACATTTTCAAGTCACTACCATTTTCAAGTACTACTTCACATTTCAAGTCACATGTTTACATTTCAAGTCACATGTTTACATTTCAAGTCACTACCATTTTCAAGTAACTAATACATATTTCAAGTTACTACACTTAACCATTTTTAAGTAACTAAAACACATTTCAAGTCACTACACTTAACCATTTTCTAGTCACAAATACACATTTGAAGTCACTCCATTAACCATTTTCAAGTAACAAATACACATTTTCAAGTCACAACCATTTTCAAGTACGACTTCACATTTCAAGTCACATGTTTACATTTCAAGTCACTACCATTTTTAAGTAACTAAAACACATTTCAAGTCTCTACACTTAACCATTTTCAAGTAACAAATACACATTTTCAAGTCACAACCATTTTCAAGTAACTAGTTCACATTTCAAGTCACATGTTTACATTTCAAGTCACTACCATTTTCAAGTAACTAATACACATTTCAAGTTAATACACTTAACCATTTTAAGTAACTAAAACACATTTCAAGTCACTACACTTAACCATTTTCTAGTCACAAATACACATTTGAAGTCACTACACTTAAACCAATTTCAAGTAACAAATACACATTTTCAAGTACTACTTCACATTTCAATTCTCTACACTTAACCATTTTCAAATAACTAATTCACATTTCAATCCTCTACACTTAACCATTTTCAAGTAACTAATTCACATTTTCAAGTTACTACACTTAAACATTTTCAAGTAGCTAATTTACATTTCAAGTCTCTACACTTAACCATTTTCAAGTAACTAATTCACATTTCAATTCTCTACACTTAACCATTTTCAAGTAACTAATTCACATTTTCAAGTCTCTACACTTAACCATTTTCAAGTAACTAATTCACATTTTCAAGTCTCTACCATTAACCTTTTCAAGTAACTAATTCACATTTTCAAGTTACTACACTTAACCATTTTCGAGTAACTAATACACATTTTCAAGTTACTACACTTAAACATTTTCAAGTAACTAATTCAAATGCCCAAGTCTCTAGACTTAACCATTTTCAATTAACTAATTCACATTTTCAAGCCACTACCATTTTAAGCAACTAATTCAAATGCCCAAATCTCTACACTTAACCATTTTCAAAAAATAATTTCACATTTTCAAGCCACTACCATTTTCAAGCAACTAATTCAAATGCCCAAGTATCTACACTTAACCATTTTCAAATAACAAATACACATTTTCAAGCCATTACCATTTTCAAGCAACTAATTCAAATGCCCAAGTCTCTACACTTAACCATTTTCAAAAAATAATTCCACATTTCAAGTCACTACACTTAACCATTTTCAAAAAACAATTTCACATTTCAAGTCACTACACTTAACCATTTCAAGAAACAAGTTCACAATTTCAAGTCACTACACTTAACCATTTTCAAAAAACAATTTCACATTTCAAGTCACTACACTTAACCATTTCAAGAAACAAGTTCACAATTTCAAGTCACTACACTTAACCATTTTCAGAAAATAATTTCACATTTCAAGTCACTACACTTAACCATTTCAAGAAACAAGCTCACATTTCAAGTCACTACACTTAACCATTTTCAGAAAATAATTTCACATTTCAAGTCACTACACTTTACCATTTTCAAAAAATAATTTCACATTTCAAGTCACTACACTTAACCATTTCAAGAAACAAGTTCACAATTTCAAGTCACTACACTTAACCATTTTCAAAAAACAAGTTCACATTTCAAGCCACTACCATTTTCAAGCAACTAATTCAAATTCCCAAGTCTCTACACTTAACCATTTTCAAATAACAAATACACATTTTCAAGCCATTACCATTTTCAAGCAACTAATTCAAATGCCCAAGTCTCTAAACTTAACTATTTTCAAAAAATAATTTCACATTTCAAGTCACTACACTTAACCATTTTCAAAAAACAATTTTACATTTCAAGTCACTACACTTAACCATTTCAAGAAACAAACTCACATTTCAAGTCACTACACTTAACCATTTTCAAAAAATAATTTCACAATTTCACATTTCAAGTCACTACTTCAAATTTTCAATTCTAGTATATAAACAATTCAATAAATTCAATAAAACAAATAAGTAGAGGCGTCGCATGTCCCTCTCACACCATATAATCATCACAATACCTATGGCTTTCAAAGCCTTCTACAGCAAATAATCCCACCATAACACTACATTTAGGGACTTCAATATAAAAAAATAGAGAGAAATCAACTTACCTTTACTTGGTTGTTTTTGTTGTTGTTGTAGTTGGTGAGAGAAGGAGTGGACAGAGATGAGCGAAGAGAGATGCTGTTGCTGCTCGGAGGCGGCTACTGCTGGTCGGCGGCGGCTCCGGTGGCTGTCCTGCGGCGGTGGCTGCTCCGCGCGGCTGCTGCTGCTGTCACACGCAGCTGCTGCTGTCAGTGGCGGCAGCTGCTGCTGTCAGTGGCGGCAGCTGCTGCTGTCCGTCGGTTGCGGTGGCTGCTGTTGTCCGTCGACGGCGTTACGGGAGTAGATTCGCGTGAAAGAGAGAGAGTTTGAATATTTGAGAAAATGAAAAATAAATGAAAGAGATAGAGAGGGGTGTGGGTCTTGCCCTAATTAGATGAAGACTAAAAAGTTGACTAAAAAATCGACGGACAAAATCGACGCTGTCCGTCGATTTTTTTTTTTTTAAAAAAATTGAATTAATTTTTTAAAATATAAAAATTATTTATTTATTAATAAATTAAAAATATCAAAAATCGACGGACAGTGTCATTTACATAAAGTTATTTTTTATTTATTTTTAACGAAACCGACTCTGTCCGTCTCTTTTAGTAAAAAATAAAAAAAAATAAAAAATAAATTAAAAAAGCGACGGACAAGTTCTAAATACATACTATATATATACATCACATACACGAGTATATTACCCCATAATATAACGTATTTCATATATACTCTGATGAATTATCGGTTAGTTTAGCTTACGTTATTATAAGTTCAACATTATATTTTTACCTTGGTCGTATGATATCAACGTATTCAAAATACTTAACCATTTAGTTAGGTTTTGACTACTACATACATCACTAACCGAAATATACATATAGATCACATGCACGAGTATATTACCCCATAATACAACGTATTTCTTATACTCTAATTAATTATCGATTATTTACCTTACATTATTATAAATCCAACAGTATATTATTACCTCGATCGTATTTGGAGCTTCCGGGTGCCAAGCAGACATATCAATTAGTTCACTACATCAACCTTGGGTTTCGATTCCTCACAAGGTACACAAAGTATAAAATTTTCAACAATATTGCTAATACTATAAATATACATCATTTATTTATAATTATCCTCGAACAGTTTTCATATTTTGAAAACGACCAATGAGGGCATCATTACTTAAATTTGTAAATACATCATGCTTTATGTAACAAATTAAACTATCATATAAATTTTGATCACCAATGCTATTTTGCATTTCATTTTCTATCGGTTTATAAATGAGAATGTTATCTCCACAGTTGCGGCAACGTAAAAATTTTCTTAATCAATTCCAAGAAATTAAAAAATAAGAATATTTTCAATTTTATTAGAAAAATAAATTTTATTGTTATCTAAATGAAAATTACTGATTGGGGTTACTATGATCGTATATATATGACATATATAATCAGTTAAAAAAGTACATGAAGTTATTCTAATTTAATTTATAAAATGAGATTAAGAAGAAAAAAAACGTAACTTCCCACTTTTTTTTTAGTTAACAGGATGTTGGAAGAATTGAAACAAGAAAGGAGGTTCTTTGAGAATAATAATTTTTACTAGGAAAAGAATGTGTATAATAGTAGGGACATTTATTTGGGTCAAACTCGTAGCTAATAACTATGAAAAAAATAAAAAAAGTTCAAAGATTAATAAATTAATTAAAACCAAGTGCACTAGAATTAGAAAGAAAATAGGGAAAAGGCTCAAATATGCCATCGAACTATTGGAAATGGCTCATTTATGCCATCCGTTAAAAGTTTGGCTCATTTATGCCATCGTCGTTATAAAAAAGCTCATTCATGCCATTTTTTTAACGATGGTTTTTTAAAAACAGCTTTGCCACGTGGCGTCTTACTAGAGGTCCACGCCATTGATCACATATGCCATCGAACTTTGAGAAAAGGCTCATTTATGCCATCCGTTAAAAGTTTGGCTCATTCATGCCATTTTTTTTTAACAGTCCGATTTGGTGATTTTTTGCAAAACCAGTTTGTACACATGGCCAACAATGATCCGTTCACATCATTAATTAAATCAGCCAAATAATAAATCTAAAAAATTGAACTTTCTTCTAAAAGGTGAAATTAAAATTTTATTTTCCATGACTCACAAATTTTTAGTACATCTGATTCTTCAAGTCATTAGAATCTTCAAGTTTTGATTTTAATTTGATTTTGCTGAAATATTCTTCTTTTCTTCTCTGTAATTTCACCGATTATAGAATTTTTCTGAGTTTTACTTCAAGTACAATTTTTTAAGAATTTGAAAAATTGTGTTTCGATAACTAATTGATTCGTTGTTTGAAATAGTTGATGTCTGTTTCGGGCTTGAATTGGCCTTGAGATTTGCAGAATTGTGTTCGGCGACTCCGAAGAAATTGAAAATGGATGAACTCTTTACAGTGCCTATAAAGGAGTTACAAAATGCATAGAAATATTTTGACCGGAGAAATCGATATTTTCTTATTAGGAATTTTAAAATTTCTTTGGCTGATTTAATTAATGATGTGGAAGAATTATTGTTGGCAACGTGTACAAAATGGTTTTGCAAAAAACCCCAAATTGGACTGTTAAAAAAAAGGCATGAATGAGCCAAACTTTTAACGGATGACATAGATGAGCCTTTTCTCAAAGTTCGATGGCATATTTGAGTATTTTCCCTTTAATTAATGATGTGAACGAATTATTGTTGGCCACGTATACAAAATGGTTTTGCAAAAATCTACCAAACCGGACTGTTAAAAAAAATGGCACGAATGAGCTAAACTTTTAACGGATGGCATAAATGAGCCTTTTCTCAAAGTTCGATGGCATATTTGATCAATAACGTGGACCTCTAGTAAGATGCCACGTGGCAAAGCTGTTTTTAAAAAACCACCATTAAAAAAAATGGCATGAATGAACTTTTTTGTAACGGCGATGGCATAAATGAGCCAAACTTTTAACGGATGGCATAAATGAGCCATTTTCAATAGTTCGATGGCATATTTGAGCCTTTTCCCAAGAAAATATAATCATTAAAACTTGCCCTGAAACTGAATTTGCTCTCTATTTGAAGCTGCAAGTTAGATTTTATTAATAAAAATGTTGCCAGAAAGATTCGATCCTGCATCCCTTGGGTGGTAGTTTCAGTCATCGCCAATGGCATCACAACACCTCTTGATAGTTTTGGGTGCCACATTAATTATTTATCTATATCTTATATATATATATATATACACCTATATACATAGGGTTTCACCCGAAGCTTGCGGGTGGCGTGGCACACCCACGGGCCTATATAGATCCGCCCCTGAACGTATTCAATATACTTGTATACATTTAATTAGCTTTTGACTATTACATAAATAACTACACGAGATATAAACGTATAAAAATATATACTCGATGGACAATATATTTATTTTATTAAAACGTAAGTATATACTTGTTTTCATAAACTTATTTTTTATTTTTTTAACGAAATCGACTCTGTCCGTCGCTTTTAGTAAAAAATAAATAAAAATTAAAAATAAATTAAAAAAGCGACGGACAGTGTCGTTTTCATAAACTTATTATTATTATTTTTTTAACGAAACCGACTCTGTCTGTCGCTTTTAGTAAAAAATAAATAAAAATTAAAAATAAATTAAAAAAGCGACGGACAGTGTCATTTTCATAAACTTATTTTTTATTTTTTTTAACAAAACCGACTCTTTCCGTCGCTTTTAGTAAAAAATAAAGAAAAATTAAAAATAAATTAAAAAAGCGACGGATAGTGTCGTTTTCATAAACTTATTTTTTATTTTATTTTTAACGAAACCGACTCTGTCCGTCGCTTTTAGTAAAAAATAAATAAAATTAAAAATAAATTAAAAAAGCGACGGACAGTGTCGTTTTCATAAACTTATTTTTTATTTTTTTTAACGAAACCGTCTCTGTCCGTCGCTTTTAGTAAAAAATAAATAAAAATTAAAAATAAATTAAAAAAGCGACAGACAATTTCGTTTTCATAAACTTTTTTTTTTTAACGAAACCGACTCGGTCCGTCGCTTTTATTAAAAAATAAAGAAAAATTAAAAATAAATTAAAAAAGCGACGGACAACGTCGTTTTTGCTAAAAATTAATTTTCTTTTTTAAAAAAATAATAGCGACGCTATCCGTCGATGTTTGTAAAAATAAATAAAAATTTAATTTAAATTAAAAAAACGACGGACAGCGTCGCTTTTCTAATTTTTATTTTTTTTTAATAAAATTAATAGCGACGCTATCCGTCGCTTTTATTAAAAAAAAACTATAAATTATTTATTAATTGTTTCGCACAATAATCCGCGAAAATAAGCGACGGATTTTGAGACGCTTTCCGTCGATTTTAATAAAAAATAAATAAAAATTAAAAATAAATTAAAAAAACGACGGACAGCGTCGCTTTTTTGGAGCGACGCAGTCCGTCGCTTTTTTGTCCGTCGTTTTTTTGCCTTTTTTTAGTAGTGAATACAACATAAATCAAATAACAATTAGACAGGCATCAACACATAACAAGTAATTCAATGAATCAGTAAGTACATCAATGACGGGCTAAACAATACCCACAAACAAGCCACATAATCAACAAAATAATACCATGAGTAACAACTATGTCCTTCTCAGCCTCACAATTCGAATACCATTAATTTGTTATCAGCTTATTAACCACATGATCTCTCAAAACCAACACTAATATGTACACACATGCTAAGGGACTTATTTCTGCCCAACTAGTCATGACCTGCAGGGGACAATCTAAGTCCATGTACCGTACCGGCGTGGTACCCGATCCTCCAACAATAAATAATATCAATATCCATATTCGTACCGGCGTGGTACCCGATCCTCCATAACCATATTATGTATATTTTATCAAATTCACACCACCTCTCAGGATGCAACACAATGTACTAAATTTACAAGCACACTTCTACTCATAAGGCAATTCGATCAAGTTTAATTTTCAATAATTGTTCATACAAACATCAACAATCCAAATATCATCAAATTCGAGTATGTCCGAAGACCAATCAACAAGCATCCAATTTAGGAGCATACACACAATTAAATCGAGTCTAAACTCCAATTAAACCGTAACCTACCTCAACCGAAGAATCTGAGTGCAAGCTAATTTGCAAGGGTCTTGCCCTTCCGTAAGGCTTCTGAATGGTCAAAATCTGCTCAAATATATAATCTCCATAAGAGTATGAACTAGTACGTCGAATTTCAGCTAAAACGGTTCATTATTCAACACCCAGTTTAAGAATTCTTAATCTAAGAATCCTAAATTTAACACCTAAATTTATCAGAATCATAAATGTGCATAATCATATGAAATTCTAAAGCACCAAAGAAAATCCAGTAACTGCAGTACTTCAAATAATATATAGGAACAATTATTCTACACCATTCTATTAACTAAACAATAGCCTAATGATTGTGTAATCATTACCAAATTATTATATATTATTAGTTTATAAAAGCACTAGGAAATCCTCACAAATAAGGCATGATATATTACCCATTCACGCCTAACCTAATGAATCAACTCCATTAATTTATTCCACCTCCACCTCTTTCCATCATTACTCTAATCATTAGCCATCATTAGGTTATAATTGATACCAATTTTATTTTCCTTTTTCCAAACATCCATATGAACTGGGAACCAATTAAAACTAATAGAAATAAGGTTAAATGGATATGTTTCCTACCACTACTCAATCAAAGAATGTGGGCACTAACTTAACAATAATGGATTGTAGATAAAATTGGATTTCTCACCTTTTGTTTGATGATGTTCGTCGTGTTCAGCCGCCGAGCAGAAAACCTATGTTATTATTCTTTAATGTAGTAAACCCTTTCCACTTAAATTCATTCTTGTATTAATCACATGATTATATTAAAAATAAAAAGAATATTAAATAAGTAGAGTATTTGGCCCCATAAGTAAATAAATTGGGGCTTTTCCCCATCAAATCACTAACTAACTAATTATCTAAAATATCCGAAACTTCTAATAAATCCTCAAAATTTATTCGGAACTCCATAGAAACAAATCAAATATTTAAATTGACTAAAATATACGTTCCGAGTCTATTGGAAATTTTAACACACCAAATCAAGGTCATCTTGACCAAAAGTTGACCGTAGTCGAACTTAACTTACTTAAAATTCAAGAACCCAACTAATCACTTAAATTACTTCAAACACCTCAACAATCGGTACTACCCGTCTTCCTAAGTCATAAATCACGAATATACACTACGGAGAGAGCTAAAATGGGAAAATTCACAAAACGAGTAAAAGGGTCGTTACAAAGAGCCGGCAATGTTTGTCAATTTATGATATGATGAAACATAAGTATAGTGAAAACAAGAGATGATGACCCTATAGTTGCACATAAACACCTAACCACCCTCACGCATGCTCCTCACCCATCTCTGTCTCTGTCTCTTGTGTCCTTCTGTCCTGCCCGTTTTGTTTTCTTCGTGTGTCTGACTAGGTGTTTGGTCGTGTAATTTGGAGTTCAAATTAAAGCTTTGATTTGAAATTAATATTTATTTACTCGTTATATTTCAATTTGCCCACTCCTACACCAAGTTATGAATTTTATACCATAGGTGCGCAAATCTAAAAAGACGAGCACGGCAGAATTCGAGCCAACTTCAAAGAAAAATTTATACAAATTCATAAAACCTTTGACAATGATTTTTATGCAGATTGTAGTTCTTGGAGTCCTCTTCCCAATGAAATAAGAATCTCTTGATTTTGTCACTTCTACACCAAAACGGGGACATTTTGGTGAGATTGTGCAAATCTGTCTGAAGAACAGGTCAGATTTATAGCCAACTTCAAAAACTCATTTCCGTCAATCCAGAAAGAGTTTTGCCTTGATTTCTGGATATGTTTTTCGAGTCAAGTTTCTACAGAATTAAGTTGCTTGTCATCTGGATGCTCCTACATCAAAATATGGATATTTTGGTGAGACTGCACAAATCTGTCAAACAAGAAGATCAGATTTATAGCCAACTTCAAAATTGATTATGGCCCATCCAGAAGGATTTTTACCTTCGTTTTTGATATATTGTAGCTATTGTTGTACGAAATTCGTCAGACATACATAAGATTAAGTGTTGAGAACAGTATTATCAAATTAACCATTAACATAATAATATGTTTTATACTATGGGGAACAAAGTGGTACTATTACATTGGCAAAACTTGCTAAAAGGACAAAAGTTGCAAAATTGTTCATATTGATGGTGTAATTTAATCAATACAAGAGGTGGTTCTACAAAGTGGATAAAATCTAGATTCAAGCGGGTTGTAGTTGACAGCACATGATCATCTGGGTATTGGATATTATCTGGGGAAAAAAGAAGAGAAAGCTAACAAACTTAGATAACATAAACAAACATTGTTGATGAAAGGGAGTATTTAATTTATTGTTACATCATCATATTAGGATACTATAAATATACCACATGCACAATTGAGATTAGCTAATTAAACAACACCTAGCACACATACTCAATATTATTTTTCACAATAGAAACTCTAACCAGACATTTTTAGCTTACCATATGTTGGGTAGTTCTCCTTAACTTCAACTCCCAAACTCATTCACTTTAGCAAATAAGTTTGATGCTCAACTATTGGTTTATTATTGTGAACCAAGCCGAGTTTGCATGGGCCTATGGGTTAGAAGTGGTGAATGAAGTTGATTCTGTTCGAACTATTGGGCTGACTAAAATATTGGAGAGTTTTATTTGGGATCTAGGCCCGATTATCAATTGGTTAAATAAGACATGGGATTAGATAGAATGGTTTATGCTATTGTGTATTATGCCCTAAGCAAACTCTATATCTTTCATCTCCATTCTCTAAGTTCTGCTACTCATCCCTTCTTCAATGTTCTTCTGTAGTTATGTAATTTCACGTTAGTTTTTTTATTATTAATTCAACAATCATTCTTCTTCTATTATTGTGAGTGTTCGCATTTCGGGGTTGTTTTTGTCACAACCCGATTTCTCAGGATATGATGTCACTTACCATAACCCACCAGTAGGTAAGCCAACCCATAATACGAAACATCTAGTAATAGACTAATAAGAAAAACAGAAGTAAAATCAAATAAAAGAGAAAGAAAACAAGAAGGAAGTAAATACATCCCTCAAAACCTGGTGAAGTTAGTACAAGTGTTTCTAATACAACAAGAGTACAAAGTAAAATACAGAGTAAATATATACAAAGTCGTCTCTAAAATACAAAAATAGAGATCAGTCTAACTATTAAAGGGAGATTAGGAACAACTCTGAACGTCAGGAGCCCACCCATATCTCTGATCCATGGTTGCTCTGCACGATGCACACATCAATGGCTAGAACTCGTACTATGATCTGCAGGCTGCAGAAGTGTAGTACGAGTACCAAACACGTGGTACTCAGTACATCGGCCGACTGATCTCCAAAGATAATGCAAGTATAAATAACATATAAAGCAGGAATATAAATTATAAGCAGCTATCTACAAAACTAAGAATAACATTACTAATGAAGCGATAAGGATAACCTTTCATGAAGTACCAATAATTCGGGATAAAGCGTGATACCATCAGTAACTAGCCATTATATGGTAGTAAAGTGAAGAAAGAGATATACCATATACAATAGTAAAGCGAAGACATGTATATACAATATATATAATCATGGCTATACCGACAACCAAACTCAAAGATACTACTCTGAGGGAACTAGTTTACATCACTGGGATCATACAAAATAAAGGAGCTAACTATAGCATAATCAGGGTCTCTAACTGAAATACGTAATCATAAGATGATGTAACAATAATAAACCTTATGATAATACAAGAAAAGGGATCATAAACATACCGACAACCTCGGATATCAATCCATAACTAATCTACAACGAGCTATGAAATAATAACCAAACAATAAGTAACCGGATAGCCCGGATAACCAAAAACCCTAACTAGGATGCCATAAGCCCAGAGAGGTACAACCAAGCAATCAAAAAACAACAACCATAACTTGTAACTGTAAAGCCCCCCTCCCCTCCCCCCCTATAATATCGATAGATTCAAGTGCCAAATAATTATACTGGTGATAGGCAATACATATGAATGAATGAAAGCCATGAAAAGATCCAGGTAATGCAAGATAGACTGGTACTATCAACCAATCCAGTGCCATATAACATACCAAGTGTATACACCTCCTCTAACTCAGTAGCTTGCAAAGGTAGGACCTACGACGATCATCCATCTCTGGTACTATGGCTCATCGGACGAAGCGGCCCATAGGGGACTAGGGATATCCATATACACTGCCTGGTCCCAAACCAGAACTTTTATGATACATCATAAAAAATCTACTGTCCTGTACTGAAGAAAAATAAGAGTATAATAATTGCTCGAACTTGAACTGAGGCTAAATAAGTATAAATCTATAAATCCATTACCCGAGATTGAGTTCGGGACTAAAATGGTAGAATAATATAGAAAAGGAACAAAATCTCCCTCGACTGAAGTGAGTAAGTAGTGGTAAAAGAGAGTGGATCAATAATGGAGCAAAATCAGCCTCGGTCTAACTTCCAAAATAATATGTGATCTAAGGCATATTTATATGCTTTATTGCCAACTTTGACCCATGTTTACCTTAGTTTTGAGAGCAATAAGTATGTATTTTGATTGTTTTGATGGAATATTTGATATTGTGCTAACAAATGTGATTAGACCCTTGTAGGTGAAATTTGCGACAATTTAGAGTGTTTTTGGCGTGGAAAGCGAGGCTTGGAGGAGCTATGAGCGAAGGATATTGAAGATAATAGGCTAGCCAAAGATTTGAACTTGAAGAATCCAACCAAATCCGCAAAGAAAAGTTGAAGAAAGGAAGAAAAATGGAGTCTAAGTCCCAGGCGCACCAAGGGGTGTGTCGGGCCACTTTTGGCACAATTTTTACTCAAGTGGACAGCAGGGGGGCGTGCCGGGACCTCAGACGCACCTTTTCAGAGGCAAAAAATTGCCTAAGTCCCAGGCGCGCCCAAGGGCGTGCCGGGCCACTTTTTGGCAAATTTTTACCCCGAGTTTTTGTCTATAAATAGGGCTTTTGGGTTATTGTATCAAATATCCATCTTTGGTAGACTACTTTTGAGTGATTTTGGCATCAAAATTAGGGTTAATTCTTCTTCTTTTCATCTTTTATTTGTTTTTATGGTTTTTTATCAATTTATTATGTTAAAACAAGCCATGAGTGGCTAAAATCGCTTATTCTTGGGGTTGAGGCGACGAACATGAATCTCGTGAGTTGAATATTATTGGTTTTTTCTAAAGTTTATCAATTTATTGGTTATTCTTATATTCTTGATTTTACTATTTTAATGCTTAATTACCATTGAAATAAATCTATAGTCTTGAGAGGAGCTCGAGAGAGAAACTGAGAGATAGAACGTGGAATATAAGGAGCATGATCTTTACTCGAGGAAGGGATTCCAAGAGATTGATATATGTTTAGGACCGAGAGGTACCTAATTCACCACGCTTGTTCAAATACGGGAAGATAGCTTAAAGGCGTTAGAATAGGTTAAATCTATCCCCACTCAACGATGTAGTTAGGTTTCCAATTTCTAATAGAAGGTTATAGTTTGGAGACGAATATAATCATAATATTAATCTCGTGATCAATAAGCAAGATAAACGACTCAAATTGCTTAAAACATTAATATTCATGTGCTAGAGATGACGTTCGGGATGCCTTGACCCTGGGAATTCAACTTGCTATTGTTTATAGCCCAAGTTAATCATGTTAGTTTAGTTCATAGTTATTTTATACTTTAAAACCATCATATCTCTATATTCCACCGCTTAAATAAATAATCAAGAATTAGTTTAGTCTAGTGAATAGTTAAATGACAAGTCCCTGTGGGTTCGACATCCGGCTCGAAAGGGCCACTTTATTACTTGAACGATCACGTACACTTGCGTGTATAGCTGGGTTGCAAAAATATGTTTAGTCTAAAATATCATAATTCAATAATAAGGGTGGTACAACTGTCACGCCCCGACTTCCAACGAGGTGTGATTGACACCCAAAGCCGATATAGCCCGAGAGAACCAATTTTTGCTTATGAACCTTCGTATGCATATTCTCGTGTGAATCGTATTATTCCTCATGCAACTACGCGGAAAACATGAACATGGAAACATATGTTATATATATTAGGAAACTTGGTTGTTAGGGCCATCAAGTCAAAATAAACATACATCTTACATCCATATACCCACATATGTCTACAAAGCCTCTAACAGATGCATCTACAAGACCAACTTAAAGCCGGTACAAGTCTCCGCTTTATACAATATTAAAACAAATACACAACTATGACCCAGAAATCTCCGAACCAAGTGGAGCTCACCAAAACTCTGCAAATGATCCACAGTCTACTGAGGAGGTCTACTAATGCCTGGACCTGCAACATGTAAGGTAAGTCCCCCGAGGGGGTCAGTACGAGAAATGTACTGAGTATGTAAGGCTATTGAAACTACATCATACATGAGAATGTCAATGGAATAGAACATGAGAAAATATTTTATGTGGATAAGCCATCATTCTAAATGTGGAAACATGTATATTGCTTTTGCTAGTGTTATTTTAGATCACTCATTTCTTCATCCTTATTATTCATAGAATATCTTTCATAGGCATCTTCACTCAAGAGACTCATTCTTCTCTTCTATTCATGAGATTCTTCCATTCAAGAACTTCTTCTATTCAAGAGTTTTGGATTAATAATATAATGTACATCCACTCTATGGTGGGGGAACATACATCCACTCTATGGTGGGAGAACATACATCCACTCTATGGTGGGAGAACATACATCCACTCTATGGTGAGAGCTATGGTGGGGGAACATATATCCACTCTATGGTGGGGGAACATACATCCACTCTATGGTGGGAGAACATACATCCACTCTATGGTGGGAGAACAATGACGGGATCGATCCATGCTAGGTGTTCTTTTCACCCCTGGGCTTCCACCCCTCTTTTTATTCTTATTCTTCTTGGAAAAGGTTGATTTATTCACTTATGAGGGATTGATATACTCACTTATGAGAGATTGATACATCTAGGATCCTGACACTATTTGAACCACACAAATATTACTTCACTCCTTGACTTCATGAGATTAACACCTTAACTTGAGGGATAAATATATTAGCTTACACATTACCTCTTCCCTACTCTTATGAGATCTTATGAGATTGGTACTTCTACTTGTGAGAGATTGGTACAAACATAATCATAATAATAATAGATTTGGGAACATGACATCATGGGAAATACTATTCAAGCATACATAGATTCTCTTTACACCTTACTCTCTCTGCGACAGTTCTTTTAGAATTACAACGTCATGACAACTTGAGAACTTCAGTCAAAGAATAAGAGATAAGTGAATCATAATTCGTCTAAGAATAGGATACATATGAACAAAAATATATCTCAACCTGAACTGGGATACTTTTTAACACTTCTGGAATGAGTAAGTATCATAACAAGATGAATACTCAATGCAGCATAAAGATACGGAAAGAGTAACCTTACATACCTTCACTTCCAAGTATGAGTACACGAGTCTATATATGAACACAGCAGTCCATCTTCTTCCTTATGTCTTACTCTACAATACAAGTACATAACAAAGTTCATGTTAACAACCAACTCCCTTACAAACGTATAAATGTCACAATGAGTTATGTGACTGCTACATAGCATCATTTCATCCTTCACAGTACATTCCATTACATTATCATACCAACAACACCATAACATTCCACACATTGACCAAAATATTGCACATCCATAGTATTTCACATCACACTTACCCTTATGCTTTCTCATTAGCATTCCGTCAAAATGTATCCTATCAACTTTCCTCATAACAACATATGAAAAACAACCCATACTTAATACAGTCCAACATGCCTCCATACGACACTTTAAATTCATTAAAACGACATCACAAGTTGCTAATTATATACATAAAGGGTATAGGAGCCTTCGGGGGTCAAAGGGGAACAAAACCATGCAAAACAGAGTTCTGGATGTGACCTGCGAATCCACCTGCAGTAGCCAGGGGCATCTGCGTTGGCACCTGCGAGGGCGGGTGCCCCTTTTCGGCCAAATTGGTCTCGTTTTCGGTCTTTTCATGCAATGAATGGTACATGATCATATATAAACTTATTTTAACATATTTTTGATCATATTACATTCCAAAAATCAGCCATGGTCTCACAACACACAAAAACATCACCAAACCCTCACTTTCCTTTCAATACGCCACCAAACCCGTAACCAAATTTACAACAACAATTCCAAACATTATATATAATGGTAAAACAAGGTAAGACTATATTCATATCTCACATGTCAATATTGAATCCATCAAGTTCATTTCCTTCAAGATCACAAGTCCATGTTCAAGTTTACAAGACAAAACCATCTTCCGATTTAGCAAACACAAATTGTTTTACACCTAGTGAACTTCTCACACTTCACCAACATAACCAACATGATATAAACCATATTACATGCATAAAATATATGAAACCATAATAATATACACTTACCAAATCTTTCAAGACAATGATCTTGGTCCAAGGGATGAAGAGTTAGGGTTTGTGTGATAATGGAAATGTTAGAGAAAATTCTAGAAAAGGCATGGGTGTAACAAATGATATAAAATATGATTTCCCTCTTATATATAGGTTATACCATAAAAATGACGGGCTATACCAAATTGGTAACAGAGCTACCAATCTGTTTTACTCCCGCACGAAACGCATGTGTTAAGGCCTTTAACCCGAAGGGGGCCAACAGGTGGCTGAGCCAGAACTCCGGTAAGGATCCGCAATAGCATACCTAGGCTCTGATACCATAAAAATGACGGGCTAGTATGTTTACTATTGCTTTCTCGTATATAATTGTTATCTAGTAATTCCTTTATGTGTAGGTTAAATTCCTTTAGATCATCAAAATTGTATTTTAGAGGTTTTTGTGTTATGATACTATTTTAGTCTATTAATTCAATTTTTATTTCTGTTTTATGTTTTTCCCATCCTTGTAAGGGATTTTCGTTATATAATGATTCTAACTTATCTTGAAGTATTTTTATTTGGTCTATTGTGAATATAATCATTTCTATCTTATGATCACTTTGTTGTATATTTTCTAGTTTTTGGGTGATTTTTTCACTTCCTTTAATCCATGGTGTTGTTTTTCTTGATTTATTATATACTCTTTTAGCTCCTACTTTTTGTTTACATGGGGTAGTAAACCACCAATGTGTTTTTGTTAATATATGTGGGTATAGGTTATCTAAGAATGACACTCCTAGTAATATATCTTTATTTGTAAATTCATAGCTATATATTTCTTTAATGTTTAATATTTTATCCCATAATTGCATTTTTATATTTTTTGCTTTATGTGTTATCATACTTCCTTCATCATTAAATCCTGATATTACTATAGGTGTTGTTAATTTTTTCCATTTATCTTCTGGTAAACACTTCTACTATTATTTTTGCAAGTATGTATACTCGCATATCTATGTGTTTATCATTTTATCATATTAGTGTTCGTTTTATTAATATCTTTTTATTTTCATAAGTTATCGTTAGCTGTTTATCTTCTAGGTTATATGGTTTTACTTTTTCTAACCATTTTATTCCTAACGTAATATTCTTATCACCTTGGTAGATTTTAAATTTTATTTGTATCGGTATGCCTCCAATGATTAGTTCTTTTTCCGTTGTTTCTTCAGTAGTTACTAATAATCTTGGTAATTCTGGACATCTTTGTTCATTTGTAATTATTTCTTTTTCCTGTATTAATTCTCTTGTAATATAATTTTCCTCTTGTCCTGTATTTATTAATATTAGATATTTTCTTTGGTCCATTATTCCTGTTATGTAATAATGATACGGTTTTATTTCTTCCATTTTATGTTCTATTGGAATTTGCGGTGTATAATCTATCATCTGCTAAATATATTTCTATGGGAGTATCTATTCCTTCCCTAAAACATGTTTTTATTAGTATTTCTGTTCCTCCTAAGTGTACGTATCTAATTGGAGTTTTTGTTCTTATATCTTGTATTTCTTTATTTACTAATTTTTTGTTTATTATTAGTATTTTAGCCTTTCCTTTAGTATATCTACAGTCTATTATATGTTCTTTTTGACTGATTACATAGTATTCTTCTTTTTGTTTTTTAAACCAATATTTCACTATAGGTACTTCTAATATTTTATCTATACTTAAGTCTAATTCTTTCCGTTTTATTTGTTCAAATACATTATTGTCAAATATTATTTTTTGGTCTGAAGATTCTGCATCTTGGTATTCTTCGTGTTTAAGTATTTGTATTTCTTTCTCAGTCATAATCTTCTTCTGATTCATTTATTATATTATCATTTATATCAGTTTCTGAAAATTCATATATACTATCTTCACTTTCTAATTCATAATCTATATATTCTATTTGTGTATAGTCATCATTGTCCATTATTATTTCAGTTATTTGTTTTTTCTTTGGATTTCTGGGCATTTTACAATCTTTAGCTAAATGTCCTAACTTTCCACAGTTATAACAGGTACATTCTGCTAATTTTTTCTTTTTCTTATATGGTTTTTTATTGTTGTAATTTTTTACGTAATATCTTTTTCTTGGTTGCTTATATTTATATTTGGATTTATATGGTTTATTTTTACTATATTTTCTTGTTTTCTTATTTCTTTTATAATACTTATTTGTGCATTCGAATTGCGGTGCTGTTTTATTTTTACAACAGGCTAAATTCTTCATTATTGTTTTATCCATTTTTACACTTTCTCTATATTTTTCACATAGGTCTATGAACCAATGTTGTAGGTATTTTATTCTAGCTCCAAGGGTATCGGTTAATCCGGCGTCGTTCCAATTTTTTGCTATTTTTGAACTAAATGGTTTTGGTAGTTTAGTGAAATATAACTTTCTTATTTCTATACCTTCTTCTGTACTGTATGTTCCTTTATAGTAATATTCTCTAAATGCACAAGTGTACTCATCTATGTAGCACATGTTACATATTGCTAGTTTGGTCATTAAATTTCTATTTATATTTTTATCCTTATTTTGTTCTTCTATTTCTGTTGTTACACTACCAAATTCATTTCTTATTGCTATTTCGTATTTGTATAGTATTTCTATTGATGATGTTGCAGCATTACCTTCACTATTTTTATTATTTCTTAATACAGTTATACTTTCTGCTGATAAGTTTTGAAACCATAATTTTACTGTTCCTGTTAGTGTTCTTTCTACATATCCTGGTATTTCAGCTATTGATATTTTATTATCTATTAACTGTTTTGAAATGTATCCTACCCATAGTTGGATTGTTTTATTTATATTTGCTACACAGTCTAAGTCTAAGAAATTATATTGCTCAGTTATTTGTCTTGGTGTCCATTTTGTATTTAATCTTTTTTCCCATAAGGTTTTATTTCTATCATAGGATTCATAAGTATAGCCGGGGTAATTTGTTCTTAGTTGTTTTGGATTTTTAACTCCTGATGTGCTTGGTTTAGTTTCTGTCGTGTTTACTTCTGGATTTGTTGTAGTGTTATTTATTTCTTCTATTAGTTCTGTATACGTCTCACTTGTTTCCGAATAGTTTTCTATATTATTATCACTTTCGTTGTTTATTTCGTCTATTTTTATTTCAGGTAATTTATCTTGCTCATTTTCTAAATGTAGTTTTGCCTTAAAACTTTCTATTTCATTTGCCAGTCTTAACTCCTGTTCTTGTTCTTTTATTCTTGCTTTTTCTTTTTGTTTATTTGTATATAATTGTTTAAGCATTTCTAATTTTTTTTCAAGTTCTAATATCTTAGTATTTTTTGTTTCTTCTATTTGTTGTATTTCCTTTTGTGCTTGGGTTTTTATTTTTTCAATTTCGTATTTTCTATCTATTTCGTCATTTTCTTTTGCTATTCTCACCATGGCGGTTAGACCATCTTCTAATCTTACTGTCTCTTTTTCTAGCATTAAACTCATAGTATTTCCTCTTTTCTTATACCTTCTTCCTAGATTTGAAAATATTATAGTTATCTTTAATCCTTCGGGATTTTCATATGTTTTTTCTTCTACTGCAAATTCTTCTTTATTCATTTATAAATCATGTTGGTATTTATATTCTAAGTGGTATATTTGTACTTCTAAGCTAAATATAATATTTCTCTGTACTGTTAAAGATTTATGGCAAGTGCCTGCAAATATATTATAATCTAATCTAGCTTGTCTATGTTTTAATTCTTGTCTTAATTCAGTAATTTTTTCTAAAAGTTGTTGTCGGTATTCAGTATTAGTGTTCATACTTTTTTATTTTTAAGGTATTGGATATATTTATATTCTGTTTTTGATATTTTATCTATTAGATAAGATAATCTATTATTATTTAGTTTACTATTACTTAGGGATTTGTATTCTGGATATAAGGTTTTTAGTTTCTTTCTGATTTTCCTTAGATTTTTATCTTTTCTAGCCTTCTTGTTATTTGTATTTGTATTACTAATTTGGTGTGATTTTTGCGTTGTTAATTCATCACTATTGTATAATACATCGGAGATATATGTATGTTGGTTTTTGATATGTTGTTCTACTGTTATGCCAATTTCTTCATAGCTTTTTAGTTTGTTGTTTTGTTCCATTATATGGTCTTAATTTTATCTCTGTTTATATATGTAATATGTTTACTATCCATAGCTCTTTTTATGTGTCTATATTTTTTAGTATTCATGGCTCTGATACTAATGTGTGTGTGTGGGGGGGGGGCGGATAACTTGGATTCTTTCTTCATTTCTTCGATATATTATTTATTAATCTGAGTAGTACCAATCTGATTCGTATCTATTATCATAATCATATATGTTAAATTCTGACCAAGCTTGGGTAGTTAAATCTATTATTTCATAAGTTTTTAATAAATCATAGATTTGTCTTCTTATGTCACTATTAAGATGTCTAAGTGTATATAGTAGAAGTATTTTATAATCATTATCTTCATCTAGTAAATATGTATAAGTACTTAGTCGGTATGTATCTATTTCAGTATTAGGTGTACTTGTTTCAGTATTAATCATTTTAGTAGGTGGTGTATTCATTTATGTATTGTCTAAACATATTCCCTCTAACCTCTTTGTTTATCATTACCCGTATCATTTTATGATAAAGTTATTTTGAATAATCTTTTCTGGCCACTACTATGATTTTTCGGCTTCAATCATTTACCCTAACAGCGCCTCGACTTTGTCTACTCCCCTTTAACGGCATTCCTCGCCTACTCGATTTCGACCTTCGGATGGCATAGTCTGGGCTTAACTATTCTCAGCCTAATATTTCATAGCAAGCTTTCTCAAGATATTCAATATAACAATACTTTAACATGATAAATAGTAATGATATTCAAGAGATTATAAGGAATATAATAGTTTAGCTATACATATCTATGAATAGATATACCTGAGTTTGTAGCTTATCAGATTGCTCCATATCTGAAAAACTTAAATATTTTATTTATTTTAGTTGGAAGAGGAGAGGTTTTGAGAGGTTGTTGCTCAGCACATGAGCTCCTAATTCTTGATGATCCTCTCTTCTGATTTACATACGTTTATATAGAAAATTGAAGTGGCCTTTACTATTTACAAACGACCCTTCAAAAAACTGAAAAACTAAATGACTCTTACTATGAGACTCTTACTATTATGCATAGTAACTTGACCTTTACTATTCACAGGTCACATCTATTTTACTTTACATAAGAAAACAAAATACTTTAATAAAAGTAAAAAGCACTACTATTCACATATCTTGTCAAGGTCTTATCTTGTTTCTATCTTCTCATCTTTATCTGTCTGTTATTATCAGGCTTATTCCAGCTGTATATCTGGCATTTCTACCTGATCTTCGCCATTGCATTTTGAGCAGTGGTGGTCGGGGTATTTATGTCCTACTATCTTGTAATATCTGGTTAATAAATCCTGTGAGATGAAGTTTTTTTTCAATGCTTGTGTCGTAGGTTGTTCTTCTGGTTTTAATAAGGACAATATCCATTTTCTGACTTCATCCATATCTGCTTGTCGCAATTCCCTTGAATTGGAATAAATCATTAACTAATCTCTTGAGTAGTAGCTCCAAATAGTATTGCCATTTAAATAATTATTGGCTAGCTATTGAATGATAGTTGATATACCAATAATTCTTTTGTTTGCATAGAAACTTGGTAGTTCAACTTCTGGTATCTCGGGTTGTTCTATCTCTTCTGGGATTATCATTTCCCGTGTTAGTCCTATCTTCACAACTTGTATAACTGGTTTTATTTCATCAAATAGTATCTCTGCTGGTGCCGTGTAGAACTTTACATAAAATAAAGTCCCCTTAGTTATTCTTTTATATGTAAGGATTGCTTTATGTATTTCTGGTATTCCGCTTAGTTCATCACCATCGTGTGTATATACTGTATTTAGTAGTCCATAATAATAACAAGATTTTATTAGGTTAGCATTGGTTTTAGGTTGGGCTATCAATTTATTGTATCCTTGCAATTTCTGGGTTAGGTAGTCCTGGGTTTTTTCTGTAATTGTAGTTGATCTGGGATTGCGGTTAAGGTATGTTTGGAGTTTATGGATATTTTTAATGTAAGTTTGGGTAATATGGTTGTATATTTCTTTGTTTTGGTTTAGGCTATCTGCATAGGTTGAAGTCTGTGGGGTAACCACTAGTGATTTTTGTATCTTTGGGGTGAATGGTTTTACAAATATGCTGTTTAAATTGGTATTTGTATGTTGTTTCCTGCTAGTTGTGCTACTAGTACCTGCAACATTAGCAAATAAATTGTTATGGGTTTTTTGGAGTTTCCCAATGTCTCCTTCTACCTCTGGAAGTTTTGAGTCTTCCGATCGACTTATCTCAGCATTTTTATAGTCATGCGGCTGACTTCTTCATTAATCTGTAGCTTTTGCTTTTGTATCTCAATGTCCATACTATCCACTTTTGTACAAAGTGTAGTAAGGGCTTTAAGAATATCTTCCATTGTAGTACTATCTTGTTCTGTCTGGGTAGCTTTGTCTTGATAGGTAGTCTGCAATGACATTTTTGTTAGATTTAACTACTTCAATTGTAAATGTAATATTTTGGATATTTAATACAAGCCTTCGGATTTCTTTTGTTGTTACGGAATCTTGTATTTTTCTTGTTAGCCACCATTTTACTTGTGTATTATCTGTTCTTATAATGAATTTATTATATACAATATATGGTTCAAATGCTAATAAACATTTATATAATGCAAATAGTTCTTTGCGGTTTATTTCCCATTTTATTTGTGGTTCATTATATGATCCTGAATAATATCTACAATGATGTTCTATTTTGTCATTATCATATCTATATTTAAGAACTCCTCCATAACTATGATCACTAGAGTCCGTTTCTAATATGTATATAAATTGTCTATTTTCATCTGGAAAATATAATTTTGGTAAATCCTGACACATAGTCTTAATTTTTTGTATGTATATTTTATCTTTTTCATTAAAATGATATTAAGTATCTTTCCTTAATTTTTTCTGTAAAGGTTTTAGATTTTCTGCTAGTTTAGGTACGTATTCTCTTACCTGGTTAACTAGTCCTAAGAATGATTGTAATTTCTTCTTTGTATCTAGTATTTCATCTGAAATGACGGGCTATACCAAATTGGTAACAGAGCTACCAATCTGTTTTAACCCATCATTTTTTTGGTATCAGAGCCGAGGTATGCGATTGCGGATCCTTACCGGAGTTCTGGCTCAGCCACCTATTGGCCCCCTTCGGGTTAAAGGCCTTAACACGTGCAGGAGTAAAACAATTTGGTAGCTCTGTTACCACTTTGGTATAGCCCGTCATTTTTTGGTAAAGAATAACCAATGATACACCTACATCATCATCTAGAATGAGTACATCAAGAAGAATAGATTATACACCGCAAATTCCAATAGAACATAAAATGGAAGAAATAAAACCGTATCATTATTACATAACAGGAATAATGGACCCAAAAAAATTGACGGGCTATACCAAATTGGTAACAGAGCTACCAATCTGTTGTACTCCCGTACGAAACATACGTGTTAAGGCCTTTAACCCGAAGGGGGCCAACAGGTGGCTGAACCAGAACTCCGGTAAGGATCCATAATCGCATACCTCGGCTCTGATACCAAAAAAAATTCCATGTGATGTTGGGCCTCATTTAAGCCCAATGGTTCATGACTCATGTAAGCCCCAACAAATAAATGAATAATTCATCAATTCTCCCATGTTTTACTAATTTCATAAGTGTACACGTGGTCGTATAGATTCAACAACATACGGGGTGTTACACCTCTTACGAAGGTCTAATCCCATGTACTAGGCCCAATATCAATTACCTCATCAATAACATTACACAATGCATACTTTTGGCTCTCGACACGTAAGAATCCATTATTCAACGTCGTCAATTAGGGTTTGGTAGGTACGGGGTGTTACAACGACTTCCATTTTCAAAAAATCAATTTCAAAAGTTAAGAAAAGTAGGAATAAATTCCTTTTTAGAAAACAGTAGTAAAATCAAGGTTTTAGCCAAAATCGTACCACTAAATAAATGTAAATGTGTCTAAATGTATGCATACCATCACCAGTATCCAAACAATATAACTTTATGCATCTAAATGTATATAAACTAAAGCCATATCTTTTCAAAGGATAGAGTATGGACCTGGTATCCAACTGGTATCATAACCATGGCCTCGGTCCTAATAATATATAACATAATAGGATAATAGCACTATACTCTGGGAATTTGGTAAACAAGGGCATAAAGCTACTAAAAAGATCTAATCGAGAAATATTGTTCAATTTACTAAGTAGTATAGTAAGTCTTATACTAAAGGATCCTTCATGTCAATCTATGGTTAAATGTCTAAAATCAGGTGCAATAGAGTCCTACAACTATATTGGGTATTTTAGGCTAAGGCTCGAGTTATATTTCTAGTCTAAAGTCCCTAAATAGGTAAAGTTAGGATATTACTAGGTATAAACCTATCCTATAATCCCTACCAAGCATGCAATCTATATAATACACAATCTCATAGAGTAAAGTAGATCGAAGCCTACCTCGTAGCGAACCGTAACATTGAACCATCCACAAATCATTCATCTTTGTCCCACGATCATGAAAATGACATCACACTATCAAAATCATAATCTATATGTTAATACGAGTAAAATGAGACCCATATTACTATATAAAGTTTTGGATCTAAAATGGGCTCATGGGACTCATGTACGAAATCCTAAAATTGGACCCGTCGTTAGATCTCTCATAACTCAAGGAACATGTGCCCAAACTTTAGGCACAATCCGAGCTCAATAGCTCACCCAAATCAGCCCCAACATAAGAGAAATCAAGAATCAAAAATGGAGAAATCAAGGAAAGAGGAGCTCATAACTTACGAGATTTAGATGAGATAAAGGTTGACTTGACGTTCTTGTAATATCCCCAACCTTAAATTGATGTTTTCAAGCTGATTTTGGAGCTCAAATGATGTTTAAGGAGGTTTGTAAATTGAGGATATTGACTTGGGGTCCAGGGGGGTTTCAAACATAAAAGGACTAGATTGGTCGGCTAAGCGCCCATTTGGTCACCAAGGCGCCATCGCCTAGGCGCCAATGAAGCTACCCAGGCACCCCTCAAACATTCCAGTAAATCCATCACCTAGGAACCACTCTTGGTCACTAAGACGACCTCGTCTAGGAGCCAAAATGTTCATTGGGGCGATGGCACCAGAAAACCAACAATGCTCAAACTTCGTTTGGGTGCTTCGGGCCCATCCAAAACCCCATGGATGCAAACAAACTATGCTACCCCATCGAAAATGGAATTCTAGACTCAAAGGAATTGATGTAATTTCCATACGAGATTTTTTAAGAAAAATGTAGGCCCCAAATCCCATGTGCCTTTTTAACCAACTTTCAACCAATAGCCTAAAATAAGTTTGGAAGCCTTGGTACCCAGACCAAGGGTCCCCCAGTCTAAAATCCATGTTCTAGAGCTAACGGTGTGGTTGTAATTTTCATCTGAGGTCATTTACTAGGAGTTTTGGTCCGAGACCAATTTCTTAACTTCAAAAGCTCCAAAATAGGGAAATGGGCTTAAAACCCAAACGAACTTCCCAAAAATCGAACCACGATTCCAGAAAGTCATAAATAACCTATAGCCACTATATAAAGGCAAAAAATATTAAATATGCACAAAAATCAAGAAAATGACCTGGAGGGTCATTACAATATCCACTACTAAAAGGACTTTTTTCCTCGAAATTCAATAAATAGAAAGTGCCTGAAAGCTCAAAAGGATGAGGTACTGGGCCAACATGCCCCAAGAAAGACTTCACAGATAACCTCTTAAGGCTAAACAATGTTTCCAAGGGATTTCATTAAAGGTATCCCTTTTTCCTTCACACTCTAACTTCACTTTCCAAGTTAACCACAAACTCATCTACAACCAGCTGGCCTCCAACTGAATCGAGCACGGCTGAAGAACCTAAACCCAAACCATAGCATACTAAAATCACACTGAAATAAGAACGACCAAGTAAATACCCAACCAGGCTAAAGACCATCCAAGACATGAATCATACAACCGACTCTGAATTCCAAATCTAATATTCTCTTAAAAGGGAAGCTCGGTGTACTAAAGCTACCGCAATGTGTGGTATTTGAGTAAGGGCCGCACCACAAAGGTGTATTGTAGGCAACCTTACCTTGCATTTTTGCCAGAGGCTGTTTCCAAAATCTAATATTTTCTTATCTCTCCAAATCTGATGTCAACCCTTAACTGCACAGAATCTCTCCATCATCATTTGAGTCCTATGCGTGTAATCATATCACACTAACCTCAAAAGATAGAAGCTGACCCATCAAAAAATCCATATGGACTAGCATATGAACAATGCCTCATAAGGTCTACCTGAATATCCAAACAGTGATGTAACAACCCATTTTATCATTACTAAAAATATATGTGATAAAGGAATAAAAACCTTATTTATCATAAGTTATATGACTAATTTTTTTAGTATGTGAGTGCATTGGACATGTACTAAGGTCATACAATACCCCTAGCACAAAGTTAAGTTGAAAGTGTTCCTACCGATTGAGTTTTGAGCTAAGTATAAACTAGGGTCAACTTCAAATGAGTATATATCCTAGAATGTAAAGAGTTATGGGGCCAAATACCTATCAGATAAAATATTTTTGTGTCTTCTTTATAACACATCCAACCATTTATTACTCTGTCTTTGGAGTAAAAAGTTATGACCATTTTACTAAACACTATCCAGGCTGAGAAATTTACCGCTACAGCGGTACTGCTGCAACAGTAATTTAACTGCTGCAGCAGTAACAGATAGTATTTAATGTTGATTTTTGATGGGTTTCAGCCCCAAAACTCAAATATTTTGTTCCTAAGCCCTAGAGGGGCGATTTGCTCATGGTTGGGGTGAAAATTCTTCATTGAGGTAAGTTCCTTCTGTCATCTTCTTCGTATTTCAATCCTTTAACATTATAAATCATTAGAACAACCTTTAATGGTGAAATTCTTGGGGATTAGAACCCTAATTTCGTGAGATTTTGGGAAAAACTTATGGGTTGGGTTAATATCACCTAGAATCACTTTTAAATTGTTCATTAATGATTCCTAGCATGAATCAGTGATTCTAAAATATGAAATTGGTGTTTGGGGATCTTGAATTCTATAAAAATAGAACCTTTAGCCTTGAAACTCCATTAATGGAGATAGGTTGAATATGATAGAGCTTTTTAATGGGTAATTGACCCTTGGGTAATATTATAGAACATGAATAAGGGTGGAACTAGTATGTTGAGATCCCAAATTAGTTATTCAAAGAGTAATTTCTTAATTACTCTTATAATTGTGTGATTTCTAGATATTAGGGCTAATACAAGCATGAAGAAAGGAAAAAGCAATTTTGGTGTGGCTTGCTTGTTTTGAGATCTTTGGTTGAGGTAGGTTGGGGTTAATTTGTGTAGACTTGGGCTAGATACACTTAATTTTGATCGTAAAGTTGGGAGATTTCATGTCTTAGGCCTTCGGGCACAGTGTTAGATGGATTAAATTATTAAAATTTTGGTTAGGCTTAACTATTATCATGGATTATTGTTATACTCAGCTGATGCGATACTTGTGGCATAAAAATTGGTGGAATGTGGTGAGAATGATAGTTAGTTAAAAGTAACATAATAATAAGATAATTATGTGTTATTATCTTTTTTGTAGATCCCTTAATGGGTATTTGTGTTTGTATGACTTGATTGATAAATTATAGAGTTATTATGTGAATGTGAATAATAATAGAAGAATTGAATGACCTTCTAATCTGTAAACTAGGCTCTAATATCTTAAAAAGGGGTGAAACTGATATAATGTATGTTTAAAGTAAGAGACATGCTTGCTAGAAGATAGTTAGGAGGATGGAGAAGATATTTAGGAGGATGGATTGTGATAAGAGGATGTGATGATATAACTTAAGAACCTAAGGTTAATTTTTGCAAGTGCCAAAAATTAAGATTTGTAAAGGTAGATAACCCTAGTTAGAATTATAAGTTGAATAAAGCCGAGTAGTTGCATAATCGGCTAAAAGGGATAGCATCTTAAAACTTAGTTGTGACTTGAAATAAATGGTTACTAGATAGTAACTGAATTACTAATTCAATGTGAAATAAAGAGATTCGATTAGTTAATAAAATAGGATGATGAATTAGAGTATAGATATCAGTTTTGGTAAAATGTGCACTCCTAAATAGATACCTAATGAATTGTCCTGGACATATTTTGATTAATAATTAGACTTGATAATGCTCAATTAAGCAAGTGGTGAATGGGCCTTCGGTCATACTTGTGATTATTGACTATATTTGTATATTCATACGCATTGTTAATGATATTTGGTGATAGAGGATCAGGTACCACGCCGGTACGGATATGATATATTAGTTATGATGGATCAGGTACCACAACGGTATGGATATGATATATTAGTTATGATGGATCGGGTACCACGCCGGTACAGATATGATATATTGGTTATGATGGATCGGGTACCACATCAGCACGGATATGATATATCAATTATGATGGTTCGGGTACCATGCCAGTATAGATATAATATTATAGATGACTTGAGAAGGAAAGAGAAACATTGCATAATTGCATACATACATTCATTCATATGCATTAAATATACATTTATATTTATATGTCGTTCGTGGTTCCTTGTGTGGATCGAGTTATGTTAATGAGGTATGGTGGTTCCTTTTATAGACTGGGTATTTAACGAGATATCGTGGTCCCTTGAGTGGATCAGTTATGTTGATGGCTCTGATAGGGAATTGTAGCCAAGCGTAAATATAAGGTACATCCTAAATGATGTATAACTCATATTTCCCAGTGTATATAATTATATACATGATGTGTATTATGATGCCTTTCTTGTAAAGTTATTAATACTATCAGTTGTCTTGATTGTTGTAATCCCAATAGTTTAATGATGGAGTGAAATCTATAAAGCTAACATTGCTAGGATAGAGACAGGGTTACATAAGTTGAAAGAACATAATAAGATAGATCGGATTATCCAAGAATAAAGATACGCAAAAGTGATAAATGTTAGGCGGTTCATAGAGAGACTAAATACTTGTATGAATGTGCTTTAGTAACTGAAATTAAAGTTAAGTCATGTTTTTTTTCTTATTTGTTATCATTATTATTTGTTTCAAACCCTGGTCGGCCGATGATACCTACCAGTACGTGTGGTTTGTACTGATATTACACTTATTATATCCCCTTTTGGGGATATAGCCATGTTACAGGTCAGTTGGAGTTTCTATAGCAGTGACGGCGATTATTCTCCAACAGCTTCTGCCCTCTCGATCTCACATGGATATTGTGTCATGGATGTTCCTACTCCTTGTTTATTACTCTTGTACCAATTTAGGCTAGGTTCTGAGGAGTCTCTTGTAGTTATTTTTTGCATTAAACCAGTTGTGGGACATATCTAATTGGGTAATCGTATTTAAAACTGTTGATTAGTTATTCATATGGCAGACATAAATTGACTAAGTAAATATTATAGTAACTTTTGTATATGTTAAATGATTGAATAAAAAGGATTCTCCTATCTGGTGTAGAGTAGGTAGATGCCCACACGATCTGGTGGGTGGGGTCGTGACAATATGGTACCAGAGTCCATGCTACCGGTCTCCCATTACAAGAGCAAATATAATTAGAGTCTTGTGAATTAGTGTGTTTACATCCACATCAAATCTATAGGAGGCTATAAGGCATCTAGGAAACTGTTTCACATTCTTTTCTCCTATCATGACATCTCGGTGTTGGCTCCTCGAGTAGAGTCCAATTGGTATTTGGCAGATTCCAATTGGTATCTCAACCATCACAACTGGGGCTGGTTGGTCCTAATTGGCATCTCACTAACATTGAAAGGTTGGAACAGGGTATTCCACCCCATAGAGGTCAATAACAAGCATAGCGGTTGAATTGTTATGTTGTAAAATTTGCTTGATATTGTGTTAAAATACTTGTGCTTTAAATATTTTTGATTGTGGTATGATAGAATGAGATGTTTATTACTTATATGGATGGTTATTATTTGATCATACTATTACCTAGTTATTTGATTGTCAAACTTTTTAAGTGCAAATGATTATTAAAAGTAATATGCTATGAGTGGTTACAATTGGATATTTAGGAATCATAAAGGCTGGGTATGATTTTGAGGTATGTCTTCATTTATGTTATTTGAGATATGTATTGATTTTTCCTGATTTGAAGTATACCTTAATTTCTATTTGGTTCTTGATGATATACTTGGATATCTATGTATGGTCCAATCATTGATGGTAAAAAATATCTGGGATCCTTGTGTAGTTTGGTTTAGACAATGATATTTGGGATCCTTGTGTGGTTCGAGTAATAATAATGATATTTGGGATCCTTTTGTGGTTCGATTAATGAAAATGATACTGGGGAACCTTGTGTGGTCCAATCTTTGATGATTATATTTGAGCCTAAAATATTATACGGTTATCCTTATGTGAATAATCTAGTTAATGGGTTGGTTTGTTAATGATGCCTTAATAAGTGATTGGTTAAACTAAAATGAATTTAGTTGCCTTGCAAAACCTTGGTGACTTGAATATAAGGTGAATTGTGTAGTTGATGTCCCTGATGCGAGGTAAATGGACTAGGTATATAAAATTGGTTGCTTCTTGTAATATGATAGGGGGAGATGGTAATAATGGTTTTACTTAATATGGGTAAATTGAACCTTAACTATGTGATTTAAAAATTGTGTAGCTTATTTGGTTAAGTGACTAGAATGATCTTATAAGGGCAACGACTTTGATGTCCTAAAAGTAGACTAACCAGTTGTAAAAAACCCATGGTGGCTATGAATGAATATAATGGGTTAACTTTTAAGGATGCAAATAAAGTGATAGTTAAATAATGTTCATAGTATTAGTGAGGAGGCAGGACTACTAGATTGACCTTGTAGTTGGCTAATTATGGATTGATATTGCATAAATGCTTAGTGTATGAGAATAATTATCAGTGACTAGTATTTCTTGAATGTGGTGTAGTTAAGTTGATAAAATGGGTGAAATGTGTTAGCTTGACTATGGTTGATGATCATTAGTTGTAGGGTAGATTATGGGAGTGAAGCTATTAGATGTGTTTATCCAAAATCATATCCCTCCCATATATACATGATAACACTTGGTTGGTGTTGCCCCTTGAGTGGTTGAGGTATGTTGTAGGGTCAAATAAACTAATACGAGTTGTAGTAGAGAATATATGTGATAGTGAAAACCCAGAGTGGTGTGATTGATGGTGTGGTGATGTTATGGCATTGGGTAAGGTGTAAGTACCCCACTAAATATTTTTTCCAAGTATAGGAATGACAACCTCAGAATAGTGTGGTTTTGATTAAAAATCTGGCATTGTGTGAATTAGTATTAAATAGTGGATTATAGTGGATTATAGTGTATTGGTTGGTGGATTTTAGTGGTTAATGTGTTAGAAGACTAGTTTTATAGGTCATAGAAACTTTCGGTTCATAAAACGAGTTGGTAGAACTCTGTTTATAGCGTTTACCGTGAAAAAGTAAGTTCATTATGTCGAATTTTAAAAAGTGTGTTGTGAAATGGCCTGAACTGGGACCAAGTCCCAAGTTACTACCTCAGGCCACTACAGCAGAAGATTTACTGTTGCAACGGTACATAGTTTCATTCCCCATTAATTCCGTTGTCCCTTCAAATGTTCGTGCGTCGTAATATTGTGTGGTGTTTTGGGTATTATAGATGACCCATTACATAAATTTCATACAAATCGTATTTCTTGGGTTATAGTGATCGTGCTTTGTGCCTAGAGCTTAGTGGCCTATGGTGCGTAGGCTGGTTGAGTATGCCGGGCTCCGAAAATCGGGCAAAAAACTCTCCTCTTCATCAATGACCATTTGGGGACGAACGGTGGGTAAATTGGTATCTAATGTAACGACCTATTTCGTCGTTATTGAAAATATTTGCTGTAAAGGAATAAAAACCTCATTTATCAGTAGTTATAGGACTAATTCTTTAGTATGGGAGTGCATTGGACATGTACTAAGGTCATACAATACCCCTAGCACAAAGTCAAGTTGAAAGTGTTCCTACCGATTGAGTTTTGAGCTAAGTTTAAACTAGGATCAACTTCAAATGAGCATATCTCCTAGAATATAAAGAGTTATGGGGCCAAATCATTACAAATGAAAGATCTTTGAGTCTTCTTTTAAACGCATCCAACCGTTTGTTAATCCACCTTTGGAGAAAAGAGTTATGACTGTTTTACTGAACACTGTCCGGGCTGAGAAATTTACCTCCGCAGCAGTACCGTTACAGTAGTAACGACAGTATTTAATGCTGATTTTGATGGGTTTCAACCCCAAAACTCAAATATTTTGTTCCTAAGACCTAGAGAGGCTATTTGCGCATGGTTGAGGTGAAAATTCTTTGTTGAGGTAGGCTCCTTCCATCATCTTCTTTGTTTTTCAATCCTTTAACATCCTAAAATCATTAGAACAACCTTTAATGGTGAAATTCTTGGGGATTAGAACCCTAAGTTCATGAGATTTGGGGGAAAACTTATGGATTGGGTTACTATTACCTAGAATCACTTTTAAACTATTCATTAATGATTCCTAGCATGAATTAGAGATTCTAAAACATGAAATTGGTGGTTGGGGATCTTGAATTCTATAAAAATAGAACTTTTAGCCTTGAAACTCCATTAATGGAGATGGGTTGAATATGATAGAGCTTTTTAATGAGTAATTGATCGTTGGGTAATTTTTTAGACCATGAATAAGGGTGGAACTAGTGAGTTGAGTTCCCAAATTAGTTATTCAAAGAGTAATTGCTTAATTACTCTTATAATTGTGTGATTTCTAGGTATTTGGGTTAATGGAAGCATGAAGAAAGAAAAGAGCAATTTTGGTGCAGCTTGCTTGTTCCGAGTTCTTCGGTCGAGGTAGCTTCAGGTTAACTTGTAGTAGAATTGGGTTAGAAGAACTTAATTTTGACAGTAATGTCGAGAGATTTCATGTCTTAGGACTTCGGGCACGGTGTTGGAAGGATTAAATTGTTAAAAGTCCAGTTAGGCTTAAATTTTATCATGGATTATTATTATACTCAACTGATGAGATACTTGTGGCATGAAAATTGGTGTAATATGGTGAGAATGATAGTTAGTTAAAAGTAACGTAATAATAAGATAATTGTGTATTATTGTCTTTTTCATGCATCCCTTGATGGGTATTTATGTTTGTGTGACTTGATTGATAAATTATAGAGTTATTATGTGAATGCGAATAATAATAGAAGAATTAAGTGACCTTCTAATTTGTAAACTAGGTTTTAATGTCTTAAAAAGGGGTGAAATTGACACTGTGTATGTTTGAAAGAGACATGCTTGCCAGAAAAAGGTTAGGAGGATGGATTGTGATAAGAGGATGTGACGATATAACTTAAGAACCTAAGGTTAAGTTTTATAATTTCCAGTAAGTAAGATGTTAAAAGGTGGATAATCCTAGTTAGAATTGTAAGTCGAATAGAGCCAAGTAGTTGGTTAATCGGCTAAAGGGGATAGAGTCTTGATACTTAGTTGTGACTTGAACGAAAGGGTTACTAGAAAGTAACTGAAATACCGATTCAATGTAGAATAAAGAGATTCAGATTGGTTAATAAAATAGGATGATGAATTAGAGTATAGATATCAATCTTAGTAGAATGTGCACTCCTTAATGGATACCTGGTGAATTGGTATTCGGACATGTTTTCATTGATTATTAGATTTGATAATGCTCAATTGAACAAGTGGTGAATGGGCCCTCAGGCATACTTATGATTATTGACTGCTATTACTTGGTTATCCTTAAATACAAGTTCTGTTTTGATCGCAGTCACTTCCATCTGATTTCAATTGGGTGTTTGTGATTCGCCTTCATACATTATGTCACAACCCATTGTCGGAGTCATGATGGCCCCTACTATAACCCTCCAGTACGTAAGCCAAATCTTAGCCCTGAACGAAAAGTAATGGGCCAAGTAGTGGAAGGTAGGATAAATACCGAAAAAATAAGCATACAATAAGATTGTAGGATGTTGCGACCCAGCTATACACACAAGTGCACGTGATCGTTCAAGTAATATAATGGCTCCTTTAAAAGATCCGGATATCGAACCAAGGGACTTTCGTCAATAGAAGTCAATTTTAAACGTCAAACAATAATTAAAAACTACTGTTGCGAAAAGGACAAGGGATTTGTTACTAAAAATTAGATGATTGCAGAATATAAACTACTATCTTCGCTACCGTAACTTCAGTTTTCGTAAATATGATATAAAAGTCAATAAAAAGTAAATTTCCAGGGTCAAGGCACTCCGAACATCCTCTCTAGAGTATGAATATTGCTGGTTTAAGAAATTTGAGTCATTTATCTTGGTGATTGATCACGACATTAATAATATGATTATATTCGTCTCCAAACTATAAGCTTCTATTAGAAATTGGAAACCTAACTACATCGTTGAGCGGGGATAGATTTAACCAACTCTAACGCCATTAAGTTGTCTTCCCGTATTTGAACAAGCGCAGCGAATTAGGTACCTCTCGGTCCTCACCGCATATCAATCTCTTGGAATCTCTTCCTTGAGTAAAGATCACGCTCCTTATATTTCACATTCTATCTCTCAATTTCTCTCTCGAGCTCCTCTCAAGAGAATAAATTTATTTCAATGGTGATCAAGCATTAAAATAGTAAAATCAGGAATATAAGAATAACCACTAATTGATAAACTTCAGCAAAAACCAATAATATTCAACTCTAGAAATTCATGCTCGTCGCCTCAACCCCAAGAATGAGGGATTTTAGCCACTCATAGCTTGATTTAACATCATAAATTGATTTAAAAACCATAAAAAGAAATAAAAGATGAAAAAAAGAAGTATGAACCCTAATTTCAATACCAAAAAGCCCCAAAGTAGTCTAATTATGATGGAGATACTCCCATGTAATAACCCAAGAGCCATCTTTATAGACTAGAATTCGGAGTCAAAAATTTCCCAAAAGCGGCCCGGCACGCCCCTGGGTGCGCCCCTCTGCTATTCATCTGACCAAAATTTCTGTCAAAAGTGGCCCGGTACGCCCCTGGGCGCACCCCTCTGCTGTCCATCTGAGCAAAATTTCTGTCAAAACCGACCCGGCACATCCCTCGGAGCGCCTGGCCCTTAAACTCCAATTTTTTTCTTTCTTCGACTTTCTTTGCGGATTTGGTTGGATTCTTCAATTTCAAATCTTTGGCTTGCCTCTTCTCTTCAATAGCATTCACTCGTAAGTCTTCCAAGCCTCAGTTTCCACACCAAAAATGCTCCAAATAGTCGCAAATTTCACCTACAAGGGTCCAATCACATTTATTAGCACAACATCAAATATTCCATCAAAACAATACAAAATACGCACTTATTGCTCTCAAAACTAATGTAAACATGGGTCGAAGTCGGCAATAGAGAGTATAAATATGACCTAGATCACCACCCCACACTTAAACCTATGTTCATCCTCGAACAATAACCACAATCTACCCAAGGCGACTTCAGACAACCAACCAACAATAGACATTGAAGCATAGCTACACAACTACCTTCATCTTATGCAACTAACATGCTAATATAACCAACAAGTGAATAGCAAACTGGAATGACCTATCCTCACAAAACAACTCTACTAGTTGAGAACTCATGCATGACACGTTATCAATAGATCACCACACTTTACTCAACATGCGCCCTCACTACAAGAGAATCACCCAATATCTCACTCAATTTATTCAAAGTAATGATTAAACGGGTGCATGAATAAAAAATCTCTCACTCTCACAAAGAATTCACATGTCATATAAGATGAACCCTAAGCTTGCCCTTAGTGTAGTTCTCCACTAATAGTAGAATGTCAAAGATCAAGATCAAGTAGGACTTTAAGGGTTGTATTGTAGGCTAAGGGACGGGTAGGAACTATTTGGTTAAAAATAGTGACTATCTTCCTTAAGTGCTTTAATACACTACACTTCACTTTAAGATCACCTCAAACTAGCCTATTTTACACCACTTTTGTCTTCCCAATTCTCTCTTATTTTTTCACACGTATTAGGCAGGGAGTATTTTCTATTAGCATGTGATTCACTTCTTTTGGTTAATTTTTCTTTTCATTACATTGCTTTCTACCAACAATATATAAACTTTTTCACAAACCAAAAGCTATTTACTTAGAGATTCAACTTCACTTTTTCCTTCTTCAAATTTTTTTTTTCTTCTCTCATTCCTTAACACTTAGTTTCTCCACTAAAGCGCTTATGAGTTTTGTATCGAATTACGGTTAATTGAAAGAAAAGGATTAAGCTACATATAAAGCTACCAAAGAATGGGCTAAAGGCTCAATGGGGCTAACTAAGATCATGCAAAAAAGGGTAGATAAAGTACGTATAAAATATGGCTATCAAAGAAATGTCTATATCATCGCCTAAACTCACACCCTTTATTTCGCTTTGCAAACACAACGAGCAAGTTCTAGACATCAATATGCATATGGAATATCACAAAAACCTCACTCACACATGGCACATGTTTTGACTCAATAAGGCTCACCATACAGTTTATACGAAGTCATGCATGAGTTCAACATTAAGCAGCTTATCAAGTTGACTAAGTGAGCATTAGATGTTTCAACACTTGTTATTGAACTTAGCATGTTCCACAATTATACCGGATGTGTATGTGTAATTACATAGCAAGTAAGAACACCCAACAATAACATGACTAATTTAATCTTAAGACGGTCATCATCCATCCATCATAGAGCAAAGCTCCTAATACTATGACTAAAACACTCAATCTAAAAAAAAAATCTTTTTGTGCTTTTCTATGGTTCAAAGGGACTATCCTTAGTAAAAGAACCAAAAACAAAGGCTAAGGAACCCAAAATAAAATAACTAAAAACACATATATACACATATAAACATATAAAAGGAATCCCACCCCACCCCACACTTAAAAGATTAGCATTGTCCCCAATGCTACATAAATTAAACAAGTCAAGAGTAGGGTGTAAGGAGCTCCCTGGTCAATCGAGGAAGTCATCATCCTCTGGGCCACATACTGCTAAAGGTGTATCACTTGCTTCCATCTCGTCCTCATCGAATTTAGAGTGGGGTCATTCTCATCTGTGGGGACATCATCATCCACGGGCTCAACAAAATCTGGCCTAATCCGCAACAATGCCATGGAATGCTCATTTAGAGGATAATCCCTCTAAACCTGGCTCAGCTCACCGTAGAGGGCCTACCCCCAGTCCTATGGCGTAGCATCTCCAAACCATACATACGGGCTAAGATTTCATCATCACGAGCGTGACGCTCTGCCAACGTGAGAGTGGGAAGTAGCGCATCAAGTGCTTTAGTTTGGGTGACATCAACAGGTGTCATCACCAAAGGAAGATGATAATCAAATTCTTTTTCAGCCATGTCAAATGCTTTCATTAATTTGGTCAACATGCCTCCAAAAGAAAATCGAAGGCCTCTCTGTAGACGAGCTCAGTACATAGCCGACAGCACTACAGAACCCACATCAATTTCGACATCATTCATTAAAGGATAAACCAAAAAAACTCGGTCCCTAGTGACCTCCATGATGTGGCTACCCAAAATCATGCAACAACAAACAATCTTCAACCAAATCTGTGCTTCTTTATTCAAATGAGCATAGGGTAAACTCATGTGGTACCCTCTTTTATGGTGTCTAAGACACCTAGCCGTCAAACGTTGGCCACAAAGTGTGTGGCGAATCTACGCATAGGGACTCTGAACATTCAGCTTATGCAGGTCACGGGGACTAGCTCGAGTATGTGCGCCCAATAACCCATTTAAGCCCAGAGAATCCAGTATGACATCTGACCCTCACAGTACTACCAAGCTGGTAGGTGTATCTGGGTTCAAATTCGCATATAATTCCCTCACAAGATGAAGGTTGTAATCAGTTGGTTTTGCAAAGATGAAACCCATACCCAATTTCATACTGCGATCCAATATTTTTGGGTAAGTCCGAGCTAGACTGTTCCAATTAATACACTCTTCCGCAAAGTATTTTGCCTTGGTGTGACTCTTGTACTAATTCTTTCCGGCACTAGAGACAGAATTTAACTCATATTTTCTTTTCTGGCCTTTAGGGACTAGGGGAGCCACTGGAACCTTATTTTCAGATAGTCTTTTCTTGTGTGAACTTGAAGCTGCCATGTTAGATGCCGACATGGTACCTGTGACAAAGTTCTAACTGGTATGTCAATTTCCCATCTAAAGATAGCTAAATAAATCAATGTGTGTTGGCTTTTAGGGCCACCCCACACTTAGTTGATTAGCATCAATTCAAAATCTATGGGTGTAAGGGTACTTAGACTTCCCCTTTTCACTTAACGCCCAATCAAGAATTTCAACCCACAGTCAAGTTCATCATCTCCAACACAAGTTCAACATTCCCTTGAATATCATTATAATGGATTACTTGTTTTACTCAAGAATTCGAACAAGTTCCATGCAAATTCAATAATATATGGGTTATATCAAGTGACTTCAACAAGCAATTTTCTCAACTACTACCATTTAAGCTAAACCCACTTGTAAGTTGTTCAACTAAAAACATGATTAATTAGAACACTTTCACTTGCACTTCAAGTTCTTAGTCATGACACCCCATAAATTCTAACTCTAGCATAATAATCAAGTCAAACTACAAAGAAAATAAAGGGCACCAAAAATTTGAAGTGCATAATCCCCAAATTTTTCAACATTCACATAGCAATCTAGAGAGAGAAAGCTTAAAGAAAACATACCTTGGTAGCTCTAATGGAGTCTTGCAATCACAATCTAAGGATGAGAAGGGGAGAGGCGTGATTTGTGATGGAAGGAGAAGAGAAAATTAAGAGAGAAAATTGAATTTGTGGGGAGAAAATCGGGTATGGGTATAAGAGGTGCAATGAATTAAAAGAGAATTGAGGATTTTAATAGATAGGGGTGGGTGGGTCGGTTTCTTCTGCTTTTTCCATACAAAAAATTTTCATATTGGGCCTGGCACGCTAGTTGTCGCGCCTTATACTTTAATTCATACCTGAGTGGTGTTTTGCATTTTTTGACATATCTCGGGGCTTTTTCAATTCCCAATACTCAAAAACTTCATCTCAACGCATTTCTTACCTTTCCGGCACCTTCAAAAGATCATTAATCCTCCAATTTACCTTTTCCTCTTGGATTGCCTTAGCAAAACACTCTGTGTACCTCTGCATAAACAATAAATCCTAGAACTAAGTTAGAAAAGAAAATTTTTAAAAGAAATGGGTTGCCTCCCATCAAGCGCCTTAGTTTTGGTCGTGGAACGACTCTTCTTTTTGTATTTTTACTTTATAATTCCTAACTATTACAATACATTAATGGGTTGCCTCCCATCAAGAGCCTTGTCGAATGTCGTGGCTCGACCAAGCTTGGCTCAATTATCATCAAGGTGAAGTACTTACACCTTACGCTTTGCATCTTCCCCAAAATAGTGCTTCAACCTTTGGACATTCACAAGAAATTTAGTACCATCACATTTATTCATTATTTCCACAGCACCATGAGGAGTTGTGCAACTTACCTCAAAAGGACCACTCCACTTAGATCTTAGCTTTCCTGGAAACAACTTAAGTCTAGAATTAAACAGTAGTACCAATTGGCCTAGTTCAAAAGTGCATTGGAGAATGTGCTTGTCGTTCCATCACTTCATTTTCTCCTTATAAATCTTCGCATTTTCATACACGTGGAAATGAAACTCTTCAAACTCATGTAGTTGCAATAATCTTTTTTGACCAGCCAACTCCGGATCTAAGTTCAATTTCCTCACCACCTAGTATGCTTGGTGTTCAAGCTCAATCAAGAGGTGACATACTTTCCCAAAGACAAGATGATTTGGATAAGTCCCTATAGGTATTTTATATGCAGTTCTATAAGCCCAAAGAGCATCATCTAGCTAAAGAGACCAATCTTTTCTCTGAGTATTCACAGTCTTTTGCAAGATTTATTTTATCTTGCGATTAGAAACTTTAACTTGGCCACTTGTTTGGGGATGATACATTGTTGAAACCTTGTGTCTAACACCATATTTATCCAACACACTCTTCACCCAATAGTTTATAAAGTGTGAACCTCCATCGCTAATAATAGCTCTTGCAGTTCCAAACCTTGTGAAGATGTGTTTTTGAAGGAATTTCACCACAACCTTAGAATCATTTATAGGAAGAGAAGCAGCCTCTACCCACTTAGACAAGTAATCCATTGCTACAAGTATGTATTGATTCCCATTTGACTTTAGAAAAGGGACCATAAAATCTATCCCCCACACATCAAAAATTTCAACTTCAAGGATGTTAGTTAAAGGCATCATGTCTTCTTGAAATCGTCCCCATACGTTGGCACTGGTCATAACTTTTCACAAACTCATGTGCATCTTTAAATAGAGAAGGCCAAAAGAAACCTGATTGTAGAATTTTACGGGATGTACGTTCACCATCATGATGATCACCATAAGTTGATGTGTGGCAACTCTCCAACATATGCTTCACCTCCGCATTTGGAATACATCTTCTTACCATTTGATCGGGCCCCTACTTGAATAAATAAGGCTCATCCTAAATATAAGAACCTCATACGATAGCTTCTTCTTTTGATTAGGACTCAAATTAGGAGGATATAGCCCACTCACTAATAAATTAACAATGTCCGCATACCATTGTAACTCGTCAACCTCTAATACTAGCAATTGTTCATTTGGAAATTCCTCACATATATGCCCATCATTAGCTACATGTGTCGAGCTCTCAAGTCTAGAAAGGTGGTCGACAATCTGATTTTCTGACCCTTTCCTATCTTTAACCTCCAAATCAAACTCTTGTAATAATAAAATCCATCGAATCAGTAGCGGCTTAGCATCTTTTTTATTGAACAAATAACGTATGACAGCATGATCTGTGTATACAATGATGCTAGTACCCATCAAATATGATCTAAATTTATCAAAGGCGTACACGAAAGCTAGTATCTCATTTTCAGTCACCGTGTAATTCACTTGAGCAACATCAAGAGTTTTACTCGCATAATAAATAGAGTGAAATACCTTGTTCCTCCGCTGCCCAAGAACCACACCTACTGCAATATCACTCGCGTCACACATAAGCACAAATGGTAGATCCCAATCCGGAGCAATAAGGATAGGTGCTTCAACCAAATTCTTCTTCAAGATTTCAAATGCCTTCACACATGACTCACAAAATACAAACTTAACATCTTTATCTAAGAGCATTCTTATGGGGCGTGCAATCTTGGAAAAATCTTTAATGAACTGTCTGTAAAAACAAGCATGTCCCAAGAAGCTATGTACCCCTTTCACCGACACAGGTGGAGGTAATTTCTCGATAACTTCAATCTTTTCTCTATCAAGTTTGAGCCCTTGCTTTGACACTTTATGTCCAAGAACTATACCTTCCGTCACAAGAAAATGATATTTTTCCCAATTGAGAACAAGATCAGTTTCTTTACATCGAGCAAGGACTCTATCTAGGTTTGACAAACATACCTCGAAAGAGTCACCGAAGATCGAAAAATCATCCATAAAAATCTCCACAAACTCTTCCACCATGTCATAGAAAATTGCCATCATGCAACGTTGAAAAGTAGTTGGTGAGTTGCACAATCCAAAGGGCATACGCTTGAAAGCATAAGTGTCGTAAGGACATGTAAATGTAGTCTTCTCTTGATCTTGAGGATCTATAGCAATTTGATTATACCCAGAATACCCATCAAGAAAGCAATAATATTCCTTCCCGACTAACCGATCTAACATATGATCAACAAAAGGGATAGGATAATGATCTTTCCTCGTGGCATCATTTAGTTTTCGATAATCCATGCAAATACGCCACCCAGTCACAGTTCTTGTAGGAATCAATTAATTATTGTCATTTGTGATTACCGTCATACCACCCTTTTTTAGGACACACTGTACTGGACTAACCCATGTACTGTCAGAGATAGGGTAAACAATGCCCGAATCTAACCACTTAATTACCTCTTTCCTTACCACTTCTTTCATTATTGGCTTCAAGCGTCGTTGGTGTTGGACACTCGGCTTATGCCCTCCCTCCATGTAAATTTTATGCATACACAAACCCAGATTAATACCATGGATGTCAGACATTTGCCATCCGATAGCCTTCTTCCTTCATTTGAGTATCACCAATGCTGCATCGACTTGTTCCCTTGATAAATTTGCTGCAAGAATAATGGGAAGGGTCTCATTTTCACCTAAGAAAGCATATTGAAGATGATATGGAAGTTCTTTCAATTCAAGCTTCGGGGCCTCCTCAATTGATAGCTTGGGTGGAGGTTCGAGTGGATGATTTAAAGGTTCCCATCCACCCTCTTTGGCATAGATTCCTATAAGATCAAGGAACTGCACCATTTCATTAGCTTCCGCATCACCAAAAATATCTTACCTATCAAAACTCTTTCCAAGAGGTCTGTCGACAAAGTGTGAATGCTTTCGGCCGCCAAATCTATAGCCGTAATAGCTGACAAGTTCTCATAAATTTTTGGTAGCTTAAAAGTCCTATATACATCAAAGACCTCAACTTTATCATGAGCTGGCATGGTCAATTTCCCTGCTGCTACATCAATGATTACACCCCCTATGGCCAGAAACGGATGCCACGAAATAAATGGGACTTCCAGGTCAGGCTCAAAATTAAGCACCACAAAACAACCGGAAAGATCAGCGAATGCACTTGAACTAGAACATCCTCAATAATACCATTCGGTCTAGTCACGGATCGGTCTGCAAGCTGTAAAATAATAGTAGTAGGCTTAGGACGACCCAAACCCAATTCCTTGAAAATCGAAGTGAGCATCAGATTAATACTAGCCCCTAAATCGCACAACCCACGAGCACATACACGATCTCCCAGAGTAATTTTTATACTGAAGCTTTCGGGATCCTTCATCTTGGTGTGTAAACAATTTTGAATGCGAGAGCTACACTCCTCAGTAAGTGAAACTGTGGCATACTCAGTCAATCTACTCTTGTTTGCCACAATATCCTTTACAAACTTAGCATACTTTGGAATACCCTGCAAGATATCCACAAGTGGTAAATTAATGTGCACTTGTTTAAGTAATTCAATGAATTTACCAAAGCATTTGTCCTCCTCCTTCTTCTTCTTGAACTTCTGAGGAAAAGGAGGAGGAAACTTTACACTTTGGACCACTTTCCCATCTTTGGAGCTTTTTCAGACTCAACTTGTTCGTTTTCAACCACAACTTCTTTCGGCTCCAATTCTTTTGCTGGTGGAACTATATCCTCTAACTGATTACCACTACGAGTAACAATAGCACTCACCTACCTCGGGTTAGGATTAGTATCACTTGGAAGACCTCCTTAAAGCCTTGTATTATGTGCATTTGCTAACTGACCAATTTACTTCTCCAAATTCTGAGTAGCCAACTGATTGTTCCTCACATCTGCTGCTAACTAAGCTTGCTCCGCCATAATCTACTTCAACATATCTTCCATACTCATATTGTTGGGCTTAGCACTCATTTGATTACCTTGACCCTGTTGTTGGTTGTATTGTGGTGCATATCCTTGATGCCTATACTGATTTTGATTACTTCCCCAAGATAAGTTCGGGTGACTTTTCCACCCAGCATTGTAAATATTTCCATAATTTTATGCTTCACCTCCTCTTTGGAAATTACCCACAAAGTTCACGGAATTTGGATTTGCACTACACAACTCACTGGTATGGTCCCCATTCCCGTATACATCACATCACACAGAAATATGTTGTTGTACTGCATTTATGGGAGTTTGTTGTTGCCCCAAATTTAAATTGCCAAAGTGATTGATCATGATGTTTTGCATGGCTGAAATTTGGGCAGATAATGTCGTGACTGCATCCACATCTAATTTTCCCAACAACCTTCTTTGTCAAAATTCTAAAATTATCAACATGCCAATCTGGATTTCCCTGCGAAATATGATTCAACAAAGCATACAATTCATCGTAAGTCTTCTCTAAAGCTTGTCCACCTGCAACTGAATCAAGTAGAATTTTAGTGTTGGGGTCGAGAACCTCAATAAAAGTATGCTCCAACACTTCATTTGCTTGGTGGTGATGAGGACAATCCCTCAACATGGATTTGAATTTGTTCCAAGCTTGGTACAAATTTTCATCATCTCTCTATCTGAAACTCAATATCTCACTCCTCAGCTTTGCTGTCTTTCTGGACGGAAAGAACCTTATCAAGAATTTACAAGCAAGATCATCCCAAGTCATGATAGAATTCGCTGGCTCTGCATCTAACCACCTCCTTTATTCCCCCAACAGAGAAAGGGGGAACAAAGTTAGTCTCACATAATCTGAAGACACACCCAAAGGAATATATGTGTCATTGATCTCCAAAAAATTTTGAATATGTCTCTGCGGGTCCTCATGAGCAATACCTGTAAACTGTCTACTTGAGTGTAAGAGTTGCACCATGTTCTGTTTAAGGTCAAATCTACCTACACCTGCCGGATTTTGAATACTGGAGGTCACATTAGTAGAAAGTGGGATTGCCAAATCCCGAACTGTCCTAGCTGCCATAACTAACAGCTCACATCTATTTCTCACTGGGTCCACAGGATCAACTGGATTTGCTGGATTCCTTAGGTGTTCCACTAGATCCTCAATTCTTACGGGATCACCCCGTATACATTCGTCAGCCAGTTCAAACTGTGGAATTGGATAATCTGCAGCCTGTCTCCTCAATCTATGAAAGTATCTCTCAGGTTCAGACTGCGGGGTTACTAAATCTTTGTTCCTTGCCAGTGTTCAGATGAAGTAAGCCTACAAAATAGGACAGCTAAGATCAAGTTGTCAACACTTAGCTAAAAATTAAAGTAAAAACATCACGAATTGAAATCTATTTATTCGAAAGTCACCGGCAACGATGCCAAAAACTTGTTGCGACCCAGCTATACACACAAGTGCACGTGATCTTTCAAGTAACTTAATGGCTCCTTTAAAAGAGTCGGATATCAAACCCAAGGGACTTTCGTCAACAGAAGTCAATTTTAAACGTCAAACAATAATTAAAAACTAGTATTGCGAAAAGGACAAGAGATTTGTTACTAAAAATTAGATGATTGTAGAATAAAAACTACTATCTTTGCTATCGTAACTTCAGTTTTCGTAAATATGATATAAAAGTCAATAAAAAGTAAATTTCTAGGATCAAGGCACTCCGAACATCCTCTCTAGAGTATGAATATTACTGGTTTAAGCAATTTGAGTCGTTTATCTTGGTTATTGACCACGAGTTTAATAATATGATTATATTTGTCTCCAAACTATAACATTCTATTAGAAATTGGAAACCTAACTACATCGTTGAGTGGGGATAGATTTAACCAACTCTAACGCCATTAAGCTATCTTCCCGTATTTGAACAAGCGCAGTGAATTAGGTACCTCTCGGTCCTCACCGCATATCAATCTCTTGGAATCGTTTTCTCTAGTAATGATCACGCTCCTTATATTCCACGTTCTATCTCTCAATTTCTCTCTCGAGCTCCTCTCAAGACAATAAATTTATTTCAATGTTGATCAAGCATTAAAATAGTAAAATCAGGAATATAAGAATAACCACTAATTGATAAACTTCAGCAAAAACCAATAATATTCAACTCTAGAAATTCATGCTCGTCGTCTCAACCAAGAATGAGGGATTTTAGCCACTCATAGCTTGATTTAACTTCATAAATTGATTAAAAACCCATAAAAAGAAATAAAAGATGAAAAGAAGAAGTATGAACCCTAATTTCAATACCAAAAACACCCCAAAGTAGTCTAACAATGATGGAGAGACTCCCATACAATAACCCAAGAGCCCTCTTTATAGACTAGAATTCAGAGTCAAATTGCCCAAAAGTTGTCCGTAAAGCCTCTAGGCGCGCCCCTCTGCTATTCATCTGAGCAAAGTTTCTGTCAAAAGCAGCCCGCCACACCCCTGAGCGCGCCCCTCTGCTATCTATCTGAGCAAAATTTCTATCAAAAGCAGTCCGCCACGCCCTTGGGCGCGCCTGGCCCTTAAACTCTGATTTTTTTCTTTCTTCGACTTTTCTTTGTGGATTTGGTTGGATTATTCAATTTCAAATCTTTGGCTTGCCTTTTCTCTTCAATATCCTTTGCTCTTAAGTCCTCCAAGCCTCGGTTTCCACGCTAAAAACGCTCCAAATAGTCGCAAACTTCACCTACAAGGGCCCAATCATATTTATTAGCACAACATCAAATATTCCATCAAAACAATACAAAATACGCACTTATTGCTCTCAAAAATAATGTAAACATGGGTTGAAGTCGGCAATAGGGCGTATCCCTAGATCATAGGCAATATAGATATGAACACGACCATAAAATGTCAAACGGAAAAGAGGAAGAACAAAAGAAGCATCCCACGACCTAGTAAGGCCGGTACAATATCCACTAATCAAAAGAATAAGAGTACTAGTAGTATCAATATACAGATAATATTGAATGTAAAGACTGTCCAAAATCAAGAAAGGATAGGGGATCAGCTCCGTCTCTGAAAGCTCACTCTATCTCCAGATCCTGTAAGTATGCTGGATGGAATATTAGCGATAGCAGCTAGTACTCGGATCTGCATCATAAATGTATGCAGAAGTGTAGTATGTGTACCAAAACAATGGGTACTCAGTAAACATCATCGGCCGACTGAGCTAAATCATAATAAAAGCATAATAGAATGCAAGAATGTAAACTAAGTCAAGGAATAAAAAGAAAAACCTGAGACAATGCTCCACCTGACAGATGATAAATACCAGTAGATATAATATCGAAAGAAAGCAATCTAACTACAGCCTAATTGGGCCCCCATAATCCCAGAAGGCGTAAACAAGAGAAGACTAACCCAACGAGCCCCCATAAGCCTGATGGATACATTCAAGAGAAGGTCTATAGACACTAAGCATAAAGTAACCAACCATTGATCCCATATCTGTGAAACCAAACGCGAACAGAATCCACAATATCATAAGTGAACCATAAAGTGCCAGACTTTAACTAGATTCTTAACACCATATCCATATCATAGATGTCAGACGCGAACCGATAAGGTAGTATCAATAGTGAATAGTAAATATCAGACTTTAACTAGTCTTTAAAGTAACTACACTCTACAAAATCTAGCCACAAATTAGGGAAATGCCCAAATCAGCCTAAGGCTCAATGATATAAGTAAAGTTACAAGAGAAGGTCTACCAGGTCTACAAGGAGCTCATAAGAATATTCGACCTAAAGGAGGGCTGGCGGGGCCAGCTACTAACCCTAAAAGCCCAATCTAAGGTAATTTCTACCCAAAACTAGACTAAGGCCTCCAAGTTCCCTTACATGGTGTCAATGGTGTCTAAATAGACCCTAAGTCAACGACTTAATTTAAGGAAATGGTGACTAGGTCAATTTCTGCCCAAAACGGCCTTTTAATCGGCTAATTATTCTAATCCCACTAAGCATGCGATCAAGCCATAGATTTCAACCCATATCTAGCATAACAGTATACTAATACCATAATAAAGCTCAATCTATAAGGAAAGTAAGCCTAGCCTACCTGGACGCCGAAGAATGCCTGAGAAAGTCCACTAAATTAGAGATTCTCCCTTCTGAAAAGCCTCCGCATGATGCCACGCAATTAAAATAATTATCTATACATTAATACGAGAATAACAATACTCATATTGTATATAAATACTACGGGTCCAAAGTCGAGCTAAAAATCCCCTGTGGGGCCACTTTCAGAATCACAACCCTCAAGGCTCAAGGATCATTTACTCTCAAGAATGAGTGAAATTCAAGCACAACACACCCTTAAATTAGTCCACCAAAGATTAGGGATTTAAGTTTAAAACGGAGAATTAATCAAGAATTTAATAGATACATACAAAAATATTGAAGAGGAAATGACCACACTAATGTCTCCAACCCACCACGAACACCCAATGATCAGTCTCCACTCCATACACTCTCTCCAGGGTTTTTGAGGGACTTGGAAATAAAAATAATGGACCAAAATTGGGTCTCCCTCATAAATAGCTGCAGTAGCCGCTTTAGCGGTCACCACTAAAGTGGTAAGGCACCACTTAAGCGGTCCTTTGTGCCTGGGGTACTACCACTAAAGCGGTCGAATGCCGCATAAGCGACTACCGCTAAAGCGGTAGTTTGGTTGCTTTAGCGACAAAGGTGGACAGCTGGGCTTCTGTTAAAGCGGTCCATTGGCCGCTTTAGCGACCAAAAATGGCCTCTTAAGCGGTCACACCAGCTAATGCCTGCACCAGCACTTAGCAAATATTTTGCTAACTTTCCATTGTTCCCTCGGGATTAGTTCGGAACCCCGTGAATGCAAATAGACTATGCTATCCTACAAAATTCAACATTCTGGACTCAACGGCGCCAATAAAATTCCCATTCAAGGTCATTTTGATGAAATGTGGGTCCCACACCTAATGGCTATTTTAACCATTTCCACCCAATAGTCCAAAATGAGTTTGAAAGCCTCGGGACTCAAACCAATGGTCTCCCTAGCCTAAAGTCAACACTCCGGATCTAACAGAACTGTCAGAATTGGTATACGAGGCCATTTACCTAAAGTTTAGGCCCGATACCCAAATCTAAACAACAAAGACTTCAAAATAGGGAATTGGCTCTAAAAACCAAACGAACTGCCCGGTAACGGAACTATCAGCTCCAGCAAGTCATAAATGACTTGGGGAATCTATGGAAACTCGAAACACTGAAATAGTGCCAAAATATAGAAAATGACCTGGAGGGTCATTAAAATATCCACCACTAAATGGACTTTCATCCGCAAAAGTAAAGGGTAAAGATGTACTTGAAGGCTCAAACAGGTAGGGGTAATGGGTCCGCATCTCACTCTTGATATCCCAGGTAGCCTCCTCAATTAGACAGTGTCTCCACTGAACCTTAACCACTAGAATTTCTCTAGAGCATAACCGTCTGACATTTCTGGCTAATATGGAAACTGGCTCCTCCATGAAAGTCAATCTCTCGTCTAACTGAACCGAGTCCCACTGAAGCACATGAGACTCATCAGGGATGTAACACCACAGCAAGGAGACATGAAAAACTGGGCGAACAGCTGTAAAATCTGGGGACAAGGCTAACTCATAAGCTACCTCTCCAACTATCTGGAGTATCTCGAATGGCACAATGTACCTATCATGACCTTTATAGTCTATACCCAAAAGAAGACTCGGTCACCAACTCCAAACCTTAAAGCACAAAGTTTATTATCAGTGTAATTCTTTTGCCTACTCTGAGCTACCCTTAACCTATCCTGAATCACCTGCACCCTATCCAACAACTCATAAAGTAGGTCCGAACCACAGGATCTAACCTTGGAGGTCTCAAACCAACCTATTGGAGATCGACAATGCCTACCATATAAAGCCTCAAATGGTAACATCTCAATACTCGAATGGAAGTTATTATTATAAGCAAACTCTGCTAAGGCTAAGTGTTGCTCCCACTGACCTTTAAAGTCCATAACGCACGCACGGAGCATATCCTCAAGAACTTGAATAGTCCGCTCTGATTGACCGTCAGTCTAGAGATAAAATGCAATGTTAAGATCAACCTGAGTACCCAACTCTTCCTGAAAAGTCCTCCAGAAGATAGAAGTGAACGTTGAGCCTCTGTTTGAAATAATGGACACTGGCACTCCATAAAGGCGGACTATCTCACAAACGTAGATACGGGCTAACCTCTCGGCACTGAAAGAAATCTGAATTAGGATGAAATGAGACAATTTGGTTAACTGATCTACTATGACCCAAATGCTATTGAAACCACGGGAAGTATGAGGCAAACCCATCATAAAGTCCATAGTAATTCGCTCCCACTTCCACTTAGGAATGGGTAGCCTCTAAAGTAACCCACCCATCTCTGATACTCATCCTTTACCTGCGGACAACATAGGCAATGAGCTACAAAGTCCACCACATCTCTCTTCATGTAATTCCACCAGTAATGCTACCTCAAATCTCTATACATCTTAGTTGTCATAGGGTGAATAGAATATATAGAGCTATGCGGCTCCCGCAATATTAGTTGAATCAAGTCTCCAACCCTCAAAACACAAATAAATTCCCTCTGAATCTAGGGTAGACCAACTGGACTTACCTCTCAACACCTGATCATGAATGACACAAAATCTACTATCCTCAAACTGGTGGCTCCAAATCTTCTCAAACAAAGTAGATCTAGCCTCAATACTAGCAAGGATCCTCCTGGAGTCTGAAATATAAAGTCTAACCATCAAGTTGGCTAAGAACTAAATATTCAAAGCCAACAGCCACTCTAAAATTAAATAGAAGCCAAGCTATCCATACTCACTGCCTTTTGACTCAAGGCGTTTGCTACCACATTCACCTTGCCCAGATGGTAAATAATAGAGATATCATAGTCCTTCAGCAACTCAATCCATCTATGTTGTCTAGAATTAAGCTCTCTTTGAGTCATAATGTACTGAAGACTACGATGGTCAGTGTAGATATCGCAACAAACATAATATAAGTACTTCCTCCAAATCTTAAGTGCAAAAACTACCACCGCGAACTCTAAGTCATGGGTGGGGTAGTTGCGCTCATGAACCTTCAGTTGCCTCGATGTATAAGCAATAACTCGACCCTGTTGAATCAGAACATTGCCCAAACCAACTCCAGTAGTATCATAATAAACAAAAAAAAACCTCGCCCTCAACAGGAAGAATCAAAATAGGAGCTGAAGTAAGGAAGCTCTTAAGCTTTAAAAAGTTTGACTCACACTTCTCAGACCACTAAAATGGGACATCCTTCCTAGTCAAACTGGTTATAGAAGTTGTAGTAGAAGCAAGGCCCTCAACAATCCACCTATAGTAACCTACCAAACCAATAAAGCTATGAACCTCAGTCAGAGATGGTCTGGCCCAATCACGAATAGCCTCAATCTTTGTCGGATCCACCATAATCACATTCTTAGACACCACATGCCCTAGGAATGTAACAGAATCAAGGGAAAACTAGCACTTTGAGAACTTGGCAAAAAGCCTTTGATCTCTTAAAGTCTGGAGCACAATCCTTAAATATTGCTCGTGCTCCTCACTACTCCTCGAGTAAATGAGAATGTCATCGATGAACACAATCACGAAAGAATCCAAATAGGGCCCAAAAACTTGATTTTCCCATGAACATTGCTGGGGGAATTGGTCAACCTAAAAGACATCACCAGGAACTCATAATGGCTATAGCGAGTTCTGAAGGTTGTCTTTGGGATGTCCTCATCCCGAATCCTCAACTGATAGTAATTGGATCTCAAGTCTATATTAGAGAACATTGTCGTACCCTAAAGCTAGTCAAATAAATCATCAATATGAGGCATAAGATACATATTCTTCACTGTCACTTTATTCAGCTACCTGTAGTCAATGCACATATTCATGAAACCATCCTTTTTCTTTACGAATAAGATAAAAGCACCCCAAGGCGATACACTCAGACTAATAAAACCCTTACCCAGAAGATCCTAAAGCTTAGAATTTAGCTCCTTAAGCTCAGCAAGATCCATACAGTAAGGAGCCATAGAAATAGGTCGGGTGCCCGACTCAAGATCAATAAAGAATTTAGAATCATGCTTAGGAGGAAGGCTAGGTAGGTCAGTAGGAAAAACATCAAAAAACTCACAGACAATAGGAACAGAATCAAGTGAGGGATTCTCAGCACTAACATCATGAATATAAGCAAGATAAGACTCGCAACCCCTCGACACCAATCTCCTAGCCTAAATATAAGAAATAATCCTTGTTGGTGAGTGGATAAAATAACCCTACCATACGACCGGGGGAATACCAGGCAGGGCCAAGGCAACTGTCTTGGCGAAATAATCCAAGATGGCATGATAAAGGAATAACCAGTCCATGCCCAGAATCACATCAAAATTCACTAAATCTAACACAATGAGATTAGTCTAAAGTGGTCCATTGGCCGATTTAGAGACATCCACTTTAGCAACCAAATGGCTACTTAAGTGGTCACACCAGTTGATGTCTGCACCAGCACTTAGCAAAAAATTTGCTAAGTTTCCATTGGGCCCTCGCAATTCATTCAAAACCCCATGAATGCAAACGTACTATGCTAACCTACCAAATTCGACATTTTGAACTTAATGGCACTATCAAAATTTCCATCCAAGGTTGTTTTGATGAAATGTGGGTCCCACACCAAAGGATCATTTTAACCAATTTTCACCCAATAGCCCAAAATGAGTTCGAAAGCCTCGGTGTCATACCCCAAATCCCATTGAGGCATGATTGGCACCCGAAGCCGATAAGGCCCAAGAGAACCAAGCTTTACTTCTATTCATTCATATGCATTCCATAGAAAACACCACTATCACGTAGGAACATAAGAGGCTAATAACGAAAATCATGGAACTTGCGATATATTTATATATACATATGTGAAACTTGGCCGTCGAGGCCATCAAGTCAAGGTGGACACACATTTCTTCATTCACATACCCACATTGGTCTACAAAAGCCTCTAATAAGAGTACACACATAACCATCTTAAATTCGGGACAAGTCCCCGCTTTACATAACATTACAATACCAAAACAAATGTACACAAGAGACCCGAAAAGCCCCGAATCAACTGGAGCTCACCAAAGATTGGCAAAAGATCCGCAACCTACTGTGGAGGTCTACTAGTACCTGTTCCTGCAGCAAGTAAGGTAAATTTCCCCAAAGGGGTCAGTACGAAGAATGTACTGAGTATGTAAGGCCATAAGAAACTATATGGTACCTCAACACTTCCATGGAATCAAACATAATTAAAGAACCAACATAGATAATTCATCACTCTAAATGTATGGAAATATGTATATTAGATGGATTACTTCTTTTATCTTTACACTCATTCGTTCCTTCATCACTTACCTCTTAATTCCCAACTCATCCTTCCATTCTTACAATGCCCGGGCCCCAAGCTGATCAGTGGGTAATCAACAGTTTTTGGGATCGACCCATGCTAGGCTTTTCCTTTGCCCCTGGGATACCACCCATAGTAGCAGGATTGACCCATGCGAGGTACTTTAACCCCATGGGATACCACCCGTAGATATTGGGATCGACCCATATGATGTACTTTAACCCCATGGGATACCACCCAAAAACACACCACTTCACTTCACAACATTACTTCTTTAATCTTGGGAAAAGTTCATTTGATGATTATAGCATTATTGGAAAATACATTGATGCTTTACTTTATGCCTTCACGTTTATGAGATTTATACTTTTGGAATTGTAACATTATTGGAACTTGGAACCATATCTATAAGTATGTGATACATGAATGACCATAGATCAAGAATAAGGTATATATGATTAATAATAGATAACAACCTAAAATGACATGCCTTAGGACATTTCGAAAATGAGTAGGTACAATAACAAGGTGTACACGATATGCTGCAGAAGGATACGGAAAGAGTAACCTTACATACCTTATCATCTCACTATGAACACTCAACCCTATACGTGAACACAATAGTCCATCTCCTTCCTCATGTCTTACTCTACAACACAAGTACATACTGGAATTTACATTAACCACCACTACCTTACAAATGCATATAACAATAACGAGTTTCATGTTTGCCTTTAAAAATGTCATTTCCCCCCTTGACAATACTATTGATGAAATTAGTATACCAATAATCCCACAATATTCCCAACATTGACCAATATCATAAACCACTATCATGTCACACCAAATTCATACTTTACACTTCTCCATCACCACAACATCACAATGATTCCACCAATTCACTTCAATACACCTCACAACAACAAATCGGCCAAAATCCCACCATTTACATTTATAACAAAATAGCAAGTTTAATAACATAATCACACCATACATGTTTATATTTCATCCATACTATGCTCTTTCATCAAAACCGCAAGTCATATTTCAAGTTACGATCCTATAGATAACACATCTTTTACAAAAATACAAAGTGTCATGTTCAACACTTACAAGCATAACCAACATGATACACATAATTACTCATGCTTATAATATGTTAAAGTACAAGAATAATCACTTACCCAAGCTTGGAATATAATGATCTTGTCAAAAAAAGCCTTAGGGTTTGAAGAGTTTGAGAAATGTCTTGTGGATATATTGTAGAAATGTATAGAATGGAATGTGCCCCTTTGACATTAAAAATATGATTTTTGTACACCTTTTATAACCTCTTAAATTCATCCTTATCCATTTAATTCAATCATTGACAAGTCAAGGCAAGAATGGGTCATTTGACCCATTTTGGGCCATGTCTTTTATTCTATTTTGGGCCTCAATTTAGGCCCAATTTCACATGCTATCTTAGCCCACCAACTTTAATGTTTAATTCACCATATATATCATGTTTAAATAATTCCATAATGTCACGACAACATTCGTTACGAGAGTCATGTTCGTCGCCTCAATCGCAAAAATAGGAATTCTAGCCACCCATGGCTTACTTGAACTTAATTTGATAAATACTTATATTTCATGATTTGCTTGCGTAGGAGTTTATTGAAGTATTTGAATCATTAACAACGCTAAAAGAACTCCAAGGAACCAAAATAAACCATGTAAGAATCGACATTGCATTGCGTTGCAAAAGGGCACGGAAGGGCACATTTTTTGTGCCTTGCGCCACTAGCTGCAAAGAAAGCAGTGACGCAAGAAATTGTTTCCCTCTGAATCAGGTGGCTTGCGCCACACCCCCTGAAACAGGGAGTGGCACAAGTTTTAACACCTTGCTGAATTTTTTTCCCCTTTTGGTAAACACTAGCATACCTTCTAATATCCCGTCAAAGCACTTCCAAATACTTACTTATTGCTCTCAACACTAAGTAAACATGAATCCAAAGTGTCAAATAGGGTCTTAAATGTATGGGGTAATACATTTCCCCCCCCCCCCTTAGAAACATTCGTCCTCGAATGTTAACAACATCGTCTCACTGTAACCACTTAATTCGAAATAAATCTTTCACATTATCACATCTACACGTAATACTTGTAAAGACTTACTTATTATGATTCCAATTCCGTATCTTGAACTTTTTCTTCCATGTACAACAATTACGAGTACTTTAGACTTCATGATTTCTTCGGTTTCCCTTGTGATTTATTCTACATGTTAATTTCTCTAATAGTTCCTTTACGAAAGCTACTTCTGCATCTCTTAATTCCTTCACTTATCGATCTAGAACAACAATACGTAACAAGAAGTACCTTTTCATATGTGAGATCCTACGTGACTTGTAGATCTCCACTAGGAACAATACGAGATAGTCTCCTATACATTTTCAAAGTATCGAATAGGAAATACGGAATGAACTGTGAAGAGTTCTTGGACTAGTGCTGCTAGATACGCAAATTTCCCAAGTCTTGGACAATTTCCCTTTCTTTTTGAATCTCATTATCTTTTCTTCTCTCCCTTTTTTTTTTGTTCATTGGTGACACTGTCACAAATACCTGAGCACCTATGGCACATTTTAATTCCCTCTTTCTAACATCGGCATATGATTTGTATCGGCTCTGGGTCACTCGCAGCTACTATTATATAGTGCCTTCACCTTCTCTATACCTTGATGAACAAAATCTTACCTGAGCAAAGCAAATTTCATCAGTTGTAACCCATCTAATTAGTGATCTATATTTCCTTTCATATAAAGCTTTGTAAGGTGCTTTTTGATATATTTTTATTGTAAGCAATTTTAATAAACGATAAATGTCATCCCAACCACCTTTAAAGTCCAATGTACAAACTCATGACATATCTTCAAGTGTTTATATAATTCGTTCTGTTTGTCGATCCATCTGAGGATGACAGTCGTACGTACATCCACCTATGTACCCATGCTTTACTGAAAAGACTTCTAATCACTGTACAATACAGTGAGCTCTCCTATTTAATATAAGAGTGAGTGGAATCCCATGTAATCGTACTATCTTTGTAACATACCACTTTGCATAATGTTCAGCTGTATTGGTGGTCCTAACTAGTAGGACATACGCAGACTGGGTAAGCCTGTCAACTCTTACCTATATGGAATCAACCTTCGTAGTGTACAAGGCAACCCTATGATTAAATCCATGTTATTCATGTTCCACTTCCAAACTAGAAGGGTGATACATTGCATAAACATACAGATTTCTGATGCCATACTGTTAATCAATGGCCGCTTGGATATTGAGCTACACATTCTACAATGGGCTTTTCAGGTAACCTTACTAAGGCATCTCTGCTAAACCATGGCACATTTTGGTTGCTTCTAAATAAATACAATACCTTGAACAATGTCCCTCTGGTATAACTCCTTTCCTTAACTCGTCTATACCCGGTACGCATAATCTACATTAGCGTTAAAGTACTTTTTTTTTTCATAAGATCGGATGTTTTTATCAGGCCCTATAATACATTTTCTTTCGGTTGTAATAACATAGAACCCACATACTACCCTTTTTTCACTTTAGCTACAAATGAAGGTCCTGTCGCAATTTACCCTATAATTCTTTCGTTTGGAGTTTCAAGAAATTGAACTCGTAAACCGGCTAATTGATGTAATTCCTTGACTATTTATTTTGTTTTCGGTCAACTAGATACTAGTCCGTTCGATTGTGTTGTGACTTAACGCATTAGCTATTACACCTGCTTTTCCCAGATGGGATATCAATATCATAGGCTGTGAATAGATTTCAACATTTCTGTTGTCTTAAATGTAGGTCCTGTTGATTAAGGATATATTACAAACTCTGATGATCAGTATATATGCCAATACGAACCCTACACAAATAATGGTGTCATACACTTTTAAAAACAACCTTCACGACTGCTGGCTCAAAATCATGTGTTAGGTAATGGCCTTCATATGGACACAATTGTCGTGAGGCATGTGCTATCCCATCACCATGCCGCATCTATACATACCATATACCAATGCAAGTGCAGAGGTTAACTTATTATTTTTCGACTCTTGAAAACTACTCTCATATGACTCCTTCCGCTGAAACCTAGTTATCTTGTATGGTTGTTTCATTAAAGGTATAGAGGGAGAAGAAAATCCTTCTACAATCCCTCTATGATATCTTGTCAATCCGAGAAAACTATGACTCTCGGTGGGTGTCGTAGGCCTTGGCCAATCCTTCACGGCTTCTATATGTCTTTTGCGTATCATCACTTATTCCTTTATCTGACACAATGAGACCTAAAAATGCCATTAACCAAAATTCATGCTTAGTGAACTTTGCGTCCCACTTATGATGCGAAGGATTTGTAACACCTATCGTACGTGATTAGCAGGGTTCACTTGTGATTTTGAAGAAACTCATATATCATCTATAATCATCGTCAAGAATACATTTATGACTGGCTTAAACGTTCTGATCATCCAACTCATAAGTCTACTGGTGCATTCGTTAGCCCATTTGACATAACTAAGAAGACATAATGACCATCCCGGGTTCAGCAAGCTGCCTTAGGTATACCTTTTTGTTTAACCCCTACTTGATAATAACTCGCTCTCAGATCAGTCTTTGAGAAATCTTTGGCATCCTGTAATTGGTTCATTCACTTATAAGTTCCGGGAAGGAAATATATATTCTTAATTGTTACTCTCTTCAGTTGTTGATAATCAGTACACGTTCTCAATGTGCCATTTTTCTTTTGTACAATTAATACTGATGCACCCCAAAGGAATATACTAGGCCTTGTGAACCCCTTGTCCAACAAGTCCTTTAATTGCTCCTACATCTCCCATAATTCTGCTGGAGCCATTCTATATGGAGGAATAGAGATAGGCAGAATGCCTGGAATCACATCACTATCAAGCTCTACTTTCCGTTTCAAGAAATACATCTAGAAATTCATTTATCGATCGAAGTGTTTGTACCCTCACATCGGTATCCCGTACTCTTACTAGGTGACAAAGATACCCCTTGGATATCATTTCCTTTACCTTACTATAGGAAATAAAGTTTCCTTCGGTGCTCCCACATTACCCTTCCGTACAAGGACATTCTTTTATGGAAACATGAAAATGTAACTCCTTAGCTCGGTAATTCGCCGTAGCATATCAAGAAGTCAACCAACCCATACCCATAATGACCTCAAAGTTTACCATTTCCAGTTCAGTAGGCTCAACCAGTGTGTCATAACCACAATCGATTACTATACAATTATGATATACTCTTTTAGCTGTCATAAGTTCACAACTAGTGTAGATACTTCAGACGGCTTACCTAGTATGTCTCATGTTCCTTACAAAAACACATATGGAAGAACGTATGACAATGTAGAACCTAGGTCAATCAATGCAAATATATTATGTGAAAAAGACAGATAATGTACCTGTCACTATGTCAGGAAAACCCTCTGAGTCCTACCGACCCGCTACGGCATAGGTACGGTCCTGAGTTCCACTCGAACTAGCTACCCCTCTAACATATCTTCCACGATCAGCCGGTTGTGCACCTCTACCTAGAGGAGGCACTAATGATATTGGTGCAATGGTTGGTCTTGTAGGTCGTGCCATGCCACCCGTGTTCTTTCGTGGACACCCTTTTACCTTGTGCCCTGGTACTCTGCAATAATAGCAAACATTCGTTCCAACTCAGCATTCACCTGCATGAAATTTCCTGCAGCGCTAGCACAGCTGACGAAAATACCCTAGTTGGTTCACATCTCTGTGTGCTTGATATCCCACTGTCTGGAAATCCTGAGTCTCACTTCTTTGCCTAAACTGGTTGCTTCTAAACCCTTGGAGTAGGGGGGAAGCAATTGCTGTAGAATGAGGAAATGATGGTCTAGATAGTCTGTGAGAACTTTGAGGCCCAAATCCTCATTGGTACGCTATGAACTGTCCCGTGGGTTTCACTTTCTTTGACAATCCTCCTTCCAATTCTTGCATCCTTTTTTTCTGCCTTTGTTCCTCCATCTGCTGCGCAAGAGCTTATCTTCGAGCTTGTGTAGTAACTACATGGGTTAATATCTGCACTGCACTCATTAAATCCTGTTCAATAGTATTAACGGGCAGTTCCAAAGATAGTTCTCTCCTACTCGGCTCTTCTGGAGCTGGAAAAGTAGAGGAGGCCCGCGATGCAAGTTCAATGTCCGCTCCACCTTGACTAGCTTTTTCAGGTGAGAATCTACTCGATCCTTCTCCTGTAAGCCTAACTACCTGCTTCCCTTTATCTCTACCTAGGCTTGTCCTCGGCATTTTACTATACCAAAGAAAAATAATTACCATGGTCAGATATAATTCCACCTACAACTTTAGCTCTAATGTACAATCTAGAAATAAAGGAATGAAACAACTCCTAAATGTCTCGTAGCCGCCTACTTATAAATGTGGTGCACAACACATCGATAAGTAAGACTCTACTCAGACACGGCTTTGTAGACACCCTTAGAATGACCTGCTCTGATACTACTTTTGTCACACCCCAAATCCCATTAAGGCGTGATTGGCACCCGAAGCCGATAAGGCCCGAGAGAACCAAGCTTTACTTCTATTCATTCATATGCATGCCATAAAAAACACCACTATCACGTAGGAACATAAGAGGCTAATAACGAAAATCATGGAACTTGAGATATATTTATATATACATATGTGAAACTTGGCCGTCGAGGCCATCAAGTCAAGGTGGACACACATTTCTTCATTCACATACCCACATTGGTCTACAAAAGACTCTAATAAGAGTACACATATAACCATCTTAAATTCGGGACAAGTCCCTGCTTTACATAACATTATAGTACCAAAACAAATGTGCACAAGAGACCCGGAAAGCCCCGAATCAACCAGAGCTCACCAAAGATTGGCAAAAGATCCGCAACCTACTGTGGAGGTATACTAGTACTGTGCCTGCAGCAAGTAAGGTAAATTTCCCCAAAAGGGTCAGTACGAAGAATTTACTGAGTATGTAAGGCCATAAGAAACTATATGGTACATCAACACCTCCATGGAATCAAACATAATTAAAGAACCAACATGGATAAGTCATCACTATAAATGTTTGGAAATATGTATATTAGATGGATTACTTCTTTTATCTTTACACTCATTCATTCCTTCATCACTCACCTCTTAATTCCCAACTCATCCTTCCATTCTTACAATGCCCGGGCCCCAACCTGATCAGTGGGTAATCAACAGTTTTAGGGATCGACCCATGCTAGGCTTTTCCTTTGCCCCTGGGATACCACCCGTAGTAGCGGGATCGACCCATGCGAGGTACTTTAACCCCATGGGATACCACCCGTAGACATTGGGATCGACCCATATGAGGTACTTTAACCCCATGGGATACCACCCAAAAACATAACACTTCACTTCACAACATTACTTCTTTAATCTTGGGAAAAGTTCATTTGACGATTATAGCATTATTGGAAAATACATTGATGCTTTACTTTATGCCTTCACGTTCATGAGATTTATACTTTTGGAATTGTAACATTATTGGAACTTGGAACCATATCTATAAGTATGTGATACATGAATGACCATAGATCAAGAATAAGGTATATATGATTAATAATAGATAACAACCTGAAATGAGATGCCTTAGGACATTTCGAAAATGAGTAGGTACAATAACAAGGTGTACACGATATGCTGCAGAAGGATACGGAAAGAGTAACCTTACATACCTTATCGTCTCACTATGAACACTCAACCCTATACGTGAACACAATAGTCCAGCTCCTTCCTCACGTCTTACTCTACAACACAAGTACATACTGGAATTTACATTAACCACCACTACCTTACAAATGCATATAACAATAACGAGTTTCATGTTTGCCTTTAAAAATATCATTTTCCCCCATGAAAATACCATTGATGACATTAGCATACCAATAATCCCACAATATTCCCAACATTGACCAATATCATAAACCACTAGCATGTCACACCAAATTCATACTTTACACTTCTCCATCACCACAACATCACAATGATTCCACCAATTCACTTCAATACACCTCACAACAACAAATCTGCCAAAATCCCACCATTTACATTTATAACAAAATAGCAAGTTTAATAACATAATCACACCATACATGTTTATATTTCATCCATACTATACTCTTTCATCAAAACCATAAGTCATATTTCAAGTTACGATCCTATAGATAACACATCTTTTACAAAAACACAAAGTGTCATGTTCAACACTTCCAAGAATAACTAACATGATACACATAATTTCTCATGCTTATAATATGTTAAAGTACAAGAATAATCACTTACCCAAGCTTGGAAGATAATGATCTTGTCAAAAAATGCCTTAGGGTTTGAAGAGTTTGAGAAATGTCTTGTGGATATATTGTAGAAATGTCTAGAATGGAATGTGCCCCTTTGAGATTAAAAATATGATTTTTGGCCACATTTTGTAACCTCTTAAAGTCATCCTTATCCATTTAATTCAATCATTGACAAGTCAAGGCAAGAATGGGTCATTTGACCCATTTTGGGCCATGTCTTTTATTCTATTTTGGGCCTCAATTTAGGCCCAATTGCACATGCTATCTTAGCCCACCAACTTTAATGTTTAATTCACCATATATCTCATGTTTAAATAATTCCATAATGTCACAACAACATTCACTTACGAGAGTCATGTTCGTCGCCTCAATCGCAAAAATAGGAATTCTAGCCACCCATGGCTTACTTGAACTTAATTTGATAAATACTTGTATTTCATGATTTGCTTGTGTAGGAGTATGTAGGAGTGTATTGAACTATTTGAAGCATTAACAATTCTAAAATAACTCCAAGGAACCAAAAGAAACCATGTAAGAATCGACGTTGCATTGCGTTGCAAATCGGGCACGGAAGGGCACATTTTTTGTGCCTTGCGCCACTAGCTGCAAAGCAAGCAGTGGCGCAAGAAATAGTTTCCCTCTGAATCATTTGGCTTGTGCCACACCCCTTGAAACAGGGAGTGGCGCAAGTTTTAACACCTTGCTGAATTTGTTTTTCCCTTTTTGCAAACACTAGCATACCTTCCAATATCCCGTCAAAGCACTTCCAAATACTTACTTATTGCTCTCAACACTAAGTAAACATGAATCTAAAGTGTCAAATACGGTCTAAAATGTACGGGGTATTACACTCGGTATCCAAACCAAAGGTCGCTCTAGCCTAAAGTTAAAGCTATGGATCTAACAGAATTGTTAGAATTAGAATACAAGATCGTTTACCTAAAGTTTAGGCTCGATACCCAAATCTAAACAACGAAGACTTCAAAACAGGGGATTGGCTCTAAAAATCAAATGAACTACCCGGTAACTGAACTTTCAGCTTCAGAAAGTCATAAATGACTTGGGTGGCTATGGAAAATCTCTAAACACCAAATTAGTATGGAAATGTAGAAAATGAACTCGAGGTTCATTACACATTACTTATAGTTATTAATTGTATTTGCATATTCATACATATTATTGATGATATTTGGTGATGGAGGATCAGGTACCATGCTTATTTGGATATGATTTGTTAGTTATGATGGATTGGGTACCATACCGGTATGTATATAATATGTTGGTTATGATGGATTAGGTAACACACCGGTACGGATATGATATATTTGTTATGATTGATAGGGTACCACACAGAGGAAAATATGATATGTTGGTTACAATGGTTTGGGTACCATGTTGGTACAGATATGATGTTGTGGATGAGTTGAGAAGGAAAGAGAAATTATGTAGAATTGCATACATACATTCATTCATATGTATTAAATGTACATTTATATTTATATGTCATTCATGGTTCCTTGCATGGACCAAGTGATATTAATGAGGTATGGTGGTTTCTTATATGGACCATGTATTTGATGAGATATTGTGGCCCCTTGAATAGATCAGTTATGTTGATGGCTGTGATTGGGCATTGTAGCCAAGTGTGAATATAAGGTACATCTTGAATTATTTATAACTCATGTTTCCCTGAGTATATAGTTATATACGTGATGTGTATTGTGATGTTTTTCTTGTAAATTTGTTGATACTATCAGTTGTCTTGATTGTTGCAGTCCTAATAGTTTAATGATGGAGTGAAATCTGTAAAGCTAGCGCTGCTAGGATAGAGACAGGGTTACATAAGTTGAAAGAACATTGTAAGATAGATCGGTTTATCCAAGAATAAAGATACACAAAAGTGATAAACGTTAGGTGGTTCATTAAGAGACTAAGTGTAAGTAGTAATACTTGTATGAATGTGCTTTAGTAACAGGAATTAAAATTAAGTCAAGTTTCATTCCTTTTTATTATCATTATTATTTGTTTCTAACCTTGATCGATCGATGATACCTTCCAGTACGTGTGGTTTGTACTGATACTATGCTTACTATATCCCCATCCAGGAATATAGCCATGTTGCAGGACAGTTGGAGTTTCTATAGCACTGACTGCAATCATTTTCTAATAGCTCCTGCCCTCTCAATCTTGCATGGATGTTTTTACTCCTTCTCTATTACTCTTGTATTGGTTTAGGCTAGGTTCTTGGGAGTCTCTTGTAGTTATTTTCTGTATTTATTTTATGTAACAGAGGTATTAAACTAGTTGTGGAACAAATCTAATTAGGTAATCATATTGAAACTGTTGACTAGTTATTCATATGGAAGAAATAAATTGACTAAGTTAATATTGCAGTAACTTCTGCAAATGTTGAATGGTTGAGTAAAAAGGGTTCTCTTATCTAGGGTAGAGTAGGTAGGTGCCTATACGATCTGATGGGTGGGGTCGTGATAATATGGTACCAGAGTCCAGGTTACCGATCTCCCAGTACAAAATCAAATATAATTAGAGTTTTGCAGATTAGTGTTTTGATGTTCACATAAAATCTGTAGGAGGCTATAAGGCATCTAGGAAACTGTTTCACTTTCTTCTCTCATATCGTACCATCTCAGTGATATCTCCTTGCGTAGAGTCCAATTGGTATCTGGCAGATTCCAATTGGTATCACAACCACTACAATTGGGACTAGTTGGTCCCAATTAGTATCTCACTAATATTAAATGGTTGGAATAGGGTATTCCAATCTATAGAGGTAAATAACAAGCATAGCGGTTGAATTATTATATTGTGAAATGAGCTTGATATTGTGTTAAAATACTTATGCTTTAAATGTTTTTATCATGGTATGATAGAATGCGATGTGTATTACTTCTATGGATGGTTATTGTTTGATCATACTATTACCTAGTTATTTGATTGTCAAACTTTTTAAGTGTAATAATTATTAAAAATAATATGAGATATCTGGTTGTAATAGGATATTTAGGAATCGTAAAGGTTGGGTATGATTTTGAGGTATATCTTCATTTTTGTGATTTGAGATATGTATTGATTTTCCATGATTTGAAGTATGCCTTGATTTCTATTTGGACCTTGATGATATATTAAATATCCATGTATGGTCCGATCGTTGATGATAAAAAATATATGGGATTCTTGTGTGGTCTAGTTTTGACAATGATATTTGGGATCCTTATGTGGTTCGAGTAATGATAATGATAGTTGGGATCCTTGTGTGGTCCAGATTAATGATAATGATACTGGGGATCCTTGTGTGGTTCGATCTTTGATGATTATATTTGAGCCTGAAGTGCTTTTAGGTCATCCTTGTGTGAATAATCTAGTTAATGTGTTGGCTTGTTAATGATGCCTTATTATGTGATTGGTTAAATTGAAATGAATTTTGTTGTCTTGCACAACCTTGGTGATTTGAATGTAAGGTGAATTGTTTAGTTGATGTACCTAATGCAAGGTAAATAGACTAGGTATATAAAATTAGTTAGTTCCTATAATATGATATGGGGAGATAGTAATAATGGTTTTACTTGACATGGGTAAGTTGAACCTTAACTGTGTGATTAAAAATTATGTGGCTTATTTGGTTAAGTGACTGGAATGATCTTATAAGGGTAACGACGTTGATAGCCTTAAGGTAGACTAACTAGTTATATAAAACTCATGGTGGCTATGAATGAATATAACGGGTTAAGTTTTAAGGATGCAAATAAAGTCATAGTTAAATAATGTTCATAGTTTTAGTGAGGAGGCAGGACTATTAAACTGACCTTGTAGTTGGTTGTTTATGGATTGATATTGTATAAATGTGTGCTGTATGGGAATAATTATTGGTGAATAGTATCCCTTGAATGTGGTGTAGTTAAGTTGATAAGGTGGGTGAAATATGTTAGCTTGACTATGGTTGATGATCGTTAGTTGCAGGGTAGATTAAGGGAGTGAAACTATTAGATGTGTCTATCCAAAGTCATATCCCTCCTAAATATACATAATAATACTTGGTTGGTATTGCCCCTTGAGTGGTTGAGGAATGTTGTAGGGTCAAATAAACTAATACGAGTTGTGGTGGAGAATATATGTGATAGTGGAAACCCATAGTAGTGTGATTGGTGGTGTGGTGATGTTATGGCATTGGATAGGGTGTAAGTTCCCTACTAAAAAAAATTTCCTAGTATAGGAATGACAACCTCAGAGTTGTGTGGTTTTGATTAAAAACTGGTGTTGTGTAAATTAGTGTTGAATGGTGAATCATGGTGTGTTGGTTGGTGGATTTTAGTGGTTAATGTGTTAGAGGACGAGTTTAGAAGGTCATAGAACCTTTTGGTGCATAAAATGAGTTGGTAGAACTCTATTTATAGCGATTACCGTGAAAGGGTTAGTTCTTAATGTCGAATTTTGAAAAGTGTGATGTGAAATGTCCTGAACTGGGAACAAATCCCAAGTTACTACCTCAGGTTGTTGTAGTGGTAAAAGTGTCGTTGTAGTGGTACACAGTTTCATTCCCCATTGTTTCCATTGTCACCCCAAATATTCGTGCGTCGTAATATCGTGTGGTGTTTTGGGTATTATAGATAACCCATTACATAAATTTTATTAGAAATCATATTCCTTGGGTTATAGTGATCGAGCTTTGTGCCTAGAGTTTAGAATCCTATTATGTGTAGGCTGGTTAAGCATGTTGGGTTCCAAAAATTATGCTAAAAACTCTCTTCTTCATCAATGACCGTTCAGGAACGAACGGTGGGTAAATTGGTATCTAATGTAACGAGCCATTTCATCGTTACTGAAAATATTTACGGTAAAAGAATAAGAACCTCATTTATCATAAGTTATAGGACTAATTCTTTAGTATGGGTGGGCATTGGGCATGTACTGAGGTCATACAATATCCCTAGCACAAAATTAAGTTGAAAGTGTTCCTACTGATTGAGTTTAGAGCTAAGTTTAAACTAGGGTCAACTTCAAATAAGCATATCTCCAATATAATAAAGATTTATGGGTTCAAATACCCTCCAAATCAAAGATCTTTGAGTATTCTTTTCATTGCATCTGACCTTGTTAATCTGCCTTCAGAGTAAAATGTTATGACCATTTTACTGAACACTGTCTGAGCTGAGAAATTTACCACCGCAGCAGTAACGGACGGTATTTAATATTGATTTTTATGGGTTTCATCCCCAAAACTCAAATATTTTGTTCCTAAGCCCTAGATAGGCGATTTGCTCATGGTTGGGGTGAAAATTCTTTGTTGAGGTAAGTTCCTTCCATTATCTTCTTCGTTTTTCAATCCTTTAACATCCTAAAATCATTAGAACAACCATTAATGGAGAAATTCTTCGGGATTAGAACCCTAAGTTCATGAGATTTTGGGAAAAACTTATGGGTTAGGTTACTATCACCTAGAATCACTTTTAAATTATTCATTAATGATTCCTAGCATGAATTAGTGATACTAAAACATGAATTGGTGGTTGGGGATTTTGAATTCTATAAAAATGGAATCTTTAGCCTTGAAACTCCATTAATGGAGATGAGTTGAATATGATAAAGCTTTTTAATGAGTAATTAACCCTTAGGTAATATTTTAGAACATGAATAAGGGTGGAACTAGTGGGTTGAGTTCCCAAATTAGTTATTCGAAGAGTAATTGCTAAATTACTCTTATAAGTGCGTGATTTCTAGGTATTTAGGCTAATGGAAGCCTGAAGAAAGAAAAAAGCAATTTTGGTGCAGCTTGCTTTTCCGAGATCTTCGGTCGAGGTAGGTTGAGGTTAGCTTGTAGTAGACTTGGGTTGGATGCACTTAATTTTGATAGTAATGTCGGGAGATTTCATGTCTTAGGCCTTCCGGCACAGTGTTGGATGGATTAAAGTGTTAAAAATTGAAATAAGCTTAAATATTATCATGGATTATTGTTATACTCAGATGATACGATACTGGTGGCATGAAAATTGGTGGAATATGGTGAGAATGATAGTTAGTTAAAAGTAACATAATAATAAGATAATTGTGTGTTATTGTCTTTTCTATGGATCCCTTGATGGGTATTTATGTTTGTATGACTTGATTGATAAATTGTAGAGTTATTCTATGAATGTGAATAATAATAGAAGAATTAAGTGACCTTCTAATCTGTAAACTAGGCCCAAATGTCTTAAAAAGGGGTGAAACCGATATTGTGTACGTTTGAAGTAAGAGACATGCTTGCTAGAAGATAGGAGGATGGATTGTGATAAGAGGACGTGATGAAATAACTTAAGAACCTAAGGTTAATTTTAGCAAATGCCTGAAAGTAAGATGTGTATAGGTGGATAACCCTAGTTAGAATTGTAAGTTGAATAGAGCCAAGTAGTTGGACAATCGGCTAACGGGGATGGCGTCTTGAAACTTAGTTGTGACTTGAACGAAAGGGTTACTATATAGTAACTGAATTATCGGTTCAATATGAAATAAAGAGATTCAGATTTGTTAATAAAATAGGATGATGAATTAGAGTAGATATATGAATCTTGGTAGAATATTCACTCCTTAATGGATACCTGATGAATTGGTATTTGTACATGTTTTGATTGATGATTAGATTTGATAATGCTCAATTGAGCAAGTGGTGGATGGGCCTTCAGGCATACTTGTGATTATTGACTGCTATTACTTGGTTGTCCTTAATTGTAAGTTCTGTTTCAATCGTAGTCGCTTGCATCTGATTTCAATAGGGTGTTTGTGATTTGCCTTAATGCATTACTTATAGTTTGACTATATTTGTAAATTCATACATATTGTTGATGATATTTAGTGTTGGAGTATCGGGTACCAAGTCGATACGGATATGATATGTTTCTTTTGATGGATCGGGTACCACGCCAGTACGGATATGATATATTGGTTATGATGGATTGGGTATCACGCAGGTATGGATATGATATGTTGGTTATGATGGTTCGGGTACCACGCCGGTACGGATATGATACTGTGGATGAATGGAGAAGGGAGGAGAAATTATGCATAATTACATACATACATTCATTCATATGCATTGAATGTACATTTATATTTATATGTCGTTCGTGGTTCCTTGCATGGACTGAGTTATGTTAATGAGGTATGGTGGTTCCTTCTGTGGATCGGGTATTTGATGAGATATTGTGGTCCCTTGAGTGGGTCAGTTATATTGATGGCATTGACTAGGCATTGTAGCCAAGTGTGAATATAAGGTACGTCCTGGATTATGTATAACTCATGTTTCCCTGTGTATATTGTTATATGCATGATGTGTATTGTGATGCCTTTCTTGTAAAGTTGTTGATACTATCAATTGTCTTAATTGTTGCAATCCCGATAGTTTAATGATAGAGTGAAATTTGTAGAGCTAGCGCTACTAGGATTGAGACAGGGTTACATAAGTTGAAAAAACATTGTAAGATAGATTGGATTATCCAAGAATAAAGATACGCAAAAATGATAAATGTTAGGTGGTTCATAGAGAGACCAAGTATAAGTAGTAATACTTGTATGAATATACTTTAGTCACTGGAATTAAAGTTAAGTGATGTTTCTTTCCTATTTGTTATCATTATTATTTGTTTCTAACCCTGGTCGGCCGATGATACCTATCAGTACGTGTAGTTTGTACTGATACTACACTTACTATATCCCCTTCCAGGGATATAGCCATGTTGCAGGTCAGTTAGAGTTTCTAAAGCAGTGACGGCGATCATTCTACAACAGCTCCTTCCCTTTCGATCTTGCATAAATGTTGTGTCATGGATGTTCCTACTCCTTGTCTTTTTCTCTTGTACTGTTTTAGGCTAGGTTCTGGAGAGTCTCTTGTAGTTATTTTCCGTAATTATTTTATTAAATTAAGGTATTAAACCAGTTGTGGAATGAATGTAATTGGGTAATCGTGTTTGAAACTGTTGATTAGTTATTCATATGGCAGACATAAATTGACTAAGTAAATATTGAAGTAACATCTGCAGATGTCGAATAGTTGAATAACAAAGGTTCTCCTATCTGGGGTAGAGTAGGTGGGTGCCCGCACTATCCGATGGGTGGGGTCATGACAAGTGATGACCAATCTCTGTGATATCTACCAAGCCACTAACTGGTCCGAATGACCCTCAAAACCAATAGTCATGAGTCTGGAGCACATGCTCTCGAAATAGAACAATCTGCTCTAGAATGCCCCACTGAATATGGGAGAAACCATGCTAAGCCCAACTAGAATACACCTCTCCCACTGAGTAGACATACAAAATTTCTGATGAAAACTAAGAATTAAGGCCAAAAGAAGTAGAAACCAATACCATGTGCCGACGGATTATCTTTCAAACTGTATAAAACTAAATTGGTAGGTAAAGAGTAGCCTAGTCAGCCTATCAACAAACGCTCAACAACATTAAAACCTCAAAAGGAGCTACAACCAAGTTATACAGTCCATAGTTATAATCTCAACATCGAAGTTGAACTATTCGTCTCAACTATCCAAACCGATCTTGTTGATGAGTAAGCATCCACTTACCAAAATCTATCACAACCTCCAAGCCATTATTCAAAAGAGTCAGAAATAATAATTGTCACCACAAGTCTTTACTAAGGTCAAATACCTGAATCAATCTCACTATCAGAAATCAAGTATATACCCACGGATTTCACAAGGGTTGAAACTGAAAAGTTACCGAAAAATATACTCACAACTAGGAGAACCACAAGCTAAAGATACGAGCAATAAAATCCACATCCACTGATGGTATAACCTGTCATGATGGCACCTACTATGACCCACCAGTAAGTAAGCCAACTCGTAGTCCAGAACAGTTTGTAACGGACTACCAACAAAAATGAAAAAAACAGCGAAAAGGAATTTAATAAAAAGACTAATATAGATTACAATATCAAGACCTGGTAAAGTCAGTTCAAGAGCTTATAATACAACAGGAGTACAAAGTGGAATACAGAGTCAATATATAAAAAAAGTTCTCTCTAAAATACAAAGTAAAGATCAAACTAACAATATGAGGGAGAGCAGGGATACTCCGAACATCAAGAGCTCACCCCAAATATTTGATCCATGGCTGCTCCGCATAATGCACACATCAACAGCGAGAACTCGACTATGATCTGCAGATTGCAGAACTATAGTATGAGTACCAAAAAAGTGGTACTCAGAAGGCATTAGCCGACTGAGCTCCAAAGATAATACAAGCGTAAATAAGATGTAAGCAGGAATATAACCACATGCAACTATCCACGAAACTAAACATAGTAATGCTAATTGAGCAATAAGGATAAACTATCCTACTCTAACAGTATTCAAAAGTGCAATATCGTATATCACTAGCCAATATGCAACTGAAGAGTGAAAGAAGGATATATAGTGGTAATACAAGGCCAAAGGATACATATACAATATGAATAGATAAGGAAAGAGAGGGACATACGATAATATTATATATATTTATATATATATGTATGTGTATGTGTATATATATATACATACATATATAGGACTAAACTCAAAGGTAATATTCTGAGGGAGCCAGCCTAACATCTCGTGGATCATAGCCAAGTAAGGGAGCAAATACTATCATAATCAAAGTCTCTAATCGAAGTGTGACTAATCATGAGGTAAAGCGTACCGAAAATCTTGAGTACCAGTCCATAACCATTCTGTCATGAACTAACCATAATAATCAACAATAAAGCAACCAGCTAGCCCGGACAATCAATAACCTAACCGGGCCCCCATAAGCTCAAAAGGTCCAAGCAAAAACTCAACAAACAGTAACCATAGCTTATACCTAGACAGCCCCTCATAAGACCGATAGTTATAAGCGCCACACAATCATACTAGTGATGGCAATGCATATGAATGAATGAATGCAACATAAACCGATAATACCATATCCAATCCGAGTGCCATAATATACCAAGTGTATACACCTTCTCCAGCTCAGTAGATCGCAAAGGCAGGACCTACGGCAACCATCCTTCTCTGACACTGTGGCTCACGAATGAAGGGACTCGAGATATCCATATACACTGCCTGGTCCCGAACCAGGACTTCCAGTAACCATTATAATCAATCTACTCCGTCGAGTACCAGAGAGAGATATATAAGTATAATGAGTGCTCGAACTTAAACCGAGACTAAAAGAGTATAAATTTGTAAATCCATTGCCCAAGATTGAGTTCGGGACTAAATCGTCATAATACTATAGAAAGGGTTGGAATCTCCCTCGGCCGAAGCAAATAATAGTGGTAAAAGAGTGGATTAATAATGGACCGGAATCAACCTCTGTCTAATTCCCCAAAATATCACATTAAATTTTAAAAGCTCATAATTTATCAAATAAGGTGGTACGATTTCCATTGTAAAAGAATCTATTTTAAAAGTGAAAAGTGGGAATAAATCCCTTTTTAGAAAACAGTAGTAAAATCAAGGTTTTGGTTGGATCGTACCACTAAGTGAGCATAAATGCGCCTAAAAGTATGCATGCCATCACCAGTATCAAAACAATACAACCATAAGCGTCTACGCATCCATAACTATAACCATGTCCTTTCTAAGGATAAAGTACTAACCTGGTGTCCAAATGGTATCGTAAGCACGGCCTCGAGTCCATAATATATAAATTAACGAGATATTAGTACTATAGCTCAGGAAAACTATGGTAATTACGAGCATAATGCCACTAAAAGGATCTAATCGGGGAAAAGCCATCCAATTTACTAAGTGATATGGTAAGTTTTGTACTAAGGATCATTAATGTCAAACTACGGTTATACAAGTCTATAATCAAGGATAATAGGATTCTACAACCATTACGGGCATTCTATACTAGGGTTCGGGTCACATTTCCATTATAAGTCCCCTAAATAGGTCGTGTCCACATATTACTCGGTGTAAACATGTTCTATAATCCCTACCTAGCATAAAATTTATAAATAACACCATCTCATAGAGAAGTAGACCGAAGCCTACCTCGCAGTTTAACCGTATTCTTGAAACATCCAAAATTGCTCATCTTTGTCCCGCAATTCCAAAAATGACATCACACTATCAAAATCATAATCTACACGTTAAAAGGAGTAAAACGGTACCCATATTGCTATATAATACTCCGGGTCAAAAATTGGATATAAAATGGGCTCATAGGACCCATGCATAGAATCCCAAAATTAGACCCATCATTAGGTCCTTCATTACTCAAGGAACTTGTGCCCAAATTTTGGGTACAAACCGAGCTCAATAGCTATGCCAAAACAGCCCCCAAACTTAGAGAATTCAAAAATCAAAAATGGAGAATTTAAGAGAAGAGGAAGCTCAAAACTTGCGAGATTCGGACTAGGTGAAGACCACCTTGAAGTTCCCGTGATAAAACCAGCCTTAAACCAACATTCCCCTACTGATTTTGGAGCAAAAAAGGTGTTTGAAGAGGTTTGGAAATAGGGAAAAATGATTTGGGGTCGTGAGGATTCAAGCCTAAAAAGGCACCAGAACTATCACCTAGGCAGCCAAGGCCTCTCTTAGGCGATGGCATGCCAAGGCAGCGTCAGCGCCAAGGCAACATAAGGCTTGCCCAAGCAGCCTTGCCTAGGTGGCCTAGGCATCGTTTGGGCGATGTCCATACCAAGGCAGCCTACTCGCCTAGGCGACCCAAGGCATGCTAAGGGGACATCGCCTAGGTGGCCAAGGCGATGGCACAAGCAACAGCATGTACCAGCACTTGGCCAAAATGCCTAGACTCCAACCGGCCCCTTGAGTTTCAATCGGGGTTCGGTGAACGCAAACGTATAATACTACCCCATCAAAAATGGCATTCCAGACTGAACAAAATTGATGAAATTCCCAACGGAGATCATTTCAACAAAATATGGGCCTAAAATCCCATGTGCCGATTTGATCAACTTTCGACCAATAGCCCAAAATGAGTCCGGAAGCCTTGAGACCCAGACCAAGGGTCCCTCTAGCCTAAAATCGACGTTTCAGAGCTAAGAGCGCTTTCAGAATTTCCATCCGAGTTCATTTACTAGGAGTTTTGGCCCGAGACTAATTTCTTAACAACGAAAGCTCCAAAACAGGAAATTGAGCCTAAAATCCAAATGAATTGTCTGATAACCAAATCGACTATTCCGGCAAGTCATAAATGACATATGGTCATTATAGAAAGGCTCGAAATCCAAAAAATTGAGAAAATGACATGGAGGGTCATTACATAACCAAGAACTCACCAAGGCTGCAAGGAGAACTAATGGTAGACAAATCTCGAGCAACTCAGAAAATATGATCTAAGCCTGAATCTGGTAAAAATTGATACTCAAGCACATATCACCAAGCAGAAGCATTCCATGAAGCCATATTAGGCCGAACAACTATTGAAACGAGAAATATCTGAATTCACCCATGGTACACTGGCCTTAACTCAACTGAACCATGAACTACATCATAGAAAGAATGGAGCACCCAACTCAACACCAACACCAAGATCAAGACTACTACCAGGAGACGAACCAGACAAATCAAAAAACAAACGTTATACTTATGAACAATCAGAACGGGCTATAGAAAAAAATCGCCAAAGCTAGAATCACCACAAAACCATGGATGGAAAAATCTTCCTTCACTTTTACCACCCTCACAACAATTAATCTAACCTTACTAACAGAGAAGGGAAACCAACCAACCAAGGTAGCCTTTTAAGCCAAACGGACAAGAATAGTAAGAAAAGAGATACTAACTAGGTAACGCTAGTCTAGCCGTCTATCAAGTAAGATTCAACCAACGTCAAAACAATAACATTAATAACAATAGTATAAGATACAGTTGGCACAAAAATGAAAAATACAGCCAGTACCACTCTAAGTTCACATCAAGGTCAATATGCCAAAGGAAAGGGACTTTAACCCTAGTACTACCCCCAAGGAAATCACAATATCGATCCACTCAATCCACTACAAAAAGAAAATATCTATAGGGATAGTTAAACATGCATAAAATCTACAGAAAGGCTTATAACAATCAATATAGCAACATCAAGGCATATAAACACCGATGGGTATGAAAACCCCAACTCAATCCAAATACAAACTAAAGGATAGTAAATCAAAATCGCACCTATCTGATGGAATCCAATGTTATAGCCCCTGGCCTGCTCGAAAAAATATGAATCTGAATATGTCTGACCTCGGACTGAGCATCTGAATGACCATTTGAAATACTAAGTGCACTACTTCTGCCCGAAGGTACCATATCTCTAAGAGATGGATCTGGTTGCACTGACTGCTCAATAATCCCATATTGGGGACACTCTCTGAACCAATAGTCGATTTCTCTGTAGTTGTAACAAACCCTTGAAGCTCTAACCTGGCGAGAAACACGAGCTGGCAGACCAACTCACACCTGGTGCACTCCCTAGACCAATGACCAATCTCACCATAATCAAAACATGTCTCTGGAACTCTCTGATGCACAGTACTGGCCGACCCAGAATGGCCGCCACAGCCTGAGGACCTAGACCAAGAACGCCATAATGTTTGACCAGAACTCTGTCCACTGTGACTACCATGACCTGTCTAAGAGCCATCTATAATCTGAGATGCTACCTGTACAGACATGATAGGCTGCAAATAATACTGACCTCTATTGGGATGCTCCTGAAATCTAAACGAAATACCACTAACATTGTACTGCTGACATGGCCTCGTACCACCACCTTCATATGTCTTTATACATGCCATCTCTATAGCCCTCGCATGATCAATATCCTAAAGGAAAGAAGACCCAACTTCTATCAAATGCTCAGACGCCAAGTGGAGTAGAAAAGACTACCCACTGATAAATCCAAGCACCATTTCATGCTCTGTAGGATATAACATAGAAGTATGTCTGGCTAACTCGAGAAACCCAACCTCATACTTTAAAACTGATAAAGAGCCCTGTTGAATACTAATAAACCTAACTCTGGCCTAAGAACCACTCGATGTAATGGGCACCATCACCGACTGTGAAGTATCCATAAAAAGATTCAAAATCCCCAACACTGAATCTTAAAAAGCTGAGGGATTCATAAATTCTGCCAAAGCCTGGGCTAGCCCCAGATCCTCTGGCTGATAATGAAAATCCTCGATATGAATCTCTAACTTTCTAGCCCAACGCTGAGCTGAAACTCTGGTGACACGCGCAGAAGTACCATCCGCATCTATTGACAACCTGGTGTTATTCATCTGGGAAAGAGTGGAGTCAAAAAAGGTACAGAGGTTCATAGAAGTATGTACACACGACAAGGAAGCAAGGAAAAGAATTTCCTAGGAATGCCCCATAGCCTCCCAAATATAGGATACAGATATCTCTTGTACCGGTGAACCTATGCTCTGATACCAATTTGTCACAACCCAATTTCTCAGGCCATGATGTCACTTATCATATCCCACCAGCAGGTAAGCCAACCCATAGTTCAAAATAGTTAGTAACGGACTAATAAGAAAAATGAAAGCAAAACTAAATAAAAGATAAAGAAGACAAGAAGGAAGTAAATACATCCCCCAAAACCTGGTGAAGTCAGTACAAGAACTTCTAATACAATAAGAGTACAAAGTGAAATACAGAGTAAATATATACAAAGCCATCTCTGAAATACAAAAATAGAGTTCAGTCTAACTATAAGAGGGAGAGCAGGAATAACTCTGACTGTCAAGAGCTCACCCCAAATCTCCAATCCATGGCTGCTCCGCACGATGACACATTAATGGTGAAAACTTGTACTATGATCTGTAGGTAGCAAAAGTGTAGTATGAGTACCAAACATGTGGTACTCAGTAGGCATCGGATGACTGAGCTTCAAAGATAATGCAAGTATAAATAATATGTAAAGTAGGAATATAAATTACAGGCAGCTATGTACAAAACTAAGCAGAACATTACTAATGAAGCGATAAGGATAGCCTATTATAAACTAACAATAATCTGGGACAAAGCGTGATACCATAAGTAATTAGTCAATATACGGTAGTAAAGTAAAGAAGGGATATACCATATACAATAGTACAGTGAAGAAATGTATATATGATGTATAATAATAGTAGAAAAGAAGGAAATTATATACAAATCCAGGCTAGGAAAGAGTATATATATATATATATATATATATATATATCAATGCTATTCTGAGGGAACTAGTCTACATCATTGGGATCATAAGAATAACGGAGCTAACTCTAGCATAATCAGGGTCTCTAACTGAAATATGTAATCATAAGATGATCTAACAATAATAAACCTCACCATAATACGAGAAAATGAATCAGAAACATACCGACAACCTCGGGTACCAATCCATAACCAACTTGCCACGAGCTATGCAATAATAACCAAACAATAAGTAATTGAATAGCTCGAACAACCAATAACCCCAATCGGGCCCCCATAAGCCCAGAGAGGCAAAAGCAAGCAATCAACAAGCAACAACCATAACTTGTAACTATACAGCCCCCTCCCCCTATAAAACCGATAGATACAAGCGCCAAATAATTATACTGGTGATAGGCAATGCATATGAATGAATGAAAGCTATGAAAAGATCCAGATGATGCAAGATAAACCAGTACCATCAACCAATCTAGTGTTATAACAAACCAAGTGTATACACCTCCTCCAGCTTAGTAACTCGCAAAGGTAGGACCTACGGCGACCATCCTTCTGTGGTACTGTGGCTCATCAGACAAGATATCCGTATACACTGTCTGATCCATCCCAAAGCAGGACTTCCATGATCCATCATAACAAATCTACTATGTCTAGTATCGGAGAGAAATAAGAGTATAATAATTGCTAAGACTTAAATCGAGGCTAAATAAGCATAAATCTGTAAATCCATTGCTCGAGATCGAGTTTGGAACTAAAATGGTAGAATAATGTATAAAGGGTCAGAATCTCCCTCAACCGAAGTGAGTAAGTAGTGGTAAAAGAGACTAGATCAATAATGGATCGAAATCAGCCTCGGTCTAACTTTCAAAATAATATGTTTAGTTTAAAATATCATAATTTAATAATAAGGGTGGTACAATTTCCATTTTCAAAGAATTAATTTCAAAAGTTAAGAAAAGTCGGAATAAATCCTTTTTTAGAAAATAGGTAAAATCAAGGTTTTAGCCAAAATCGTACCACTAAATAAGCGTAAATGCGTCTAAATGTATGCATGCCATCACCAGTATCCAAAAAATATAATCGTACGCGTATAAACATCTATAAACTAGAGCCACGTCTTTTCAAAGAATAGAGTACGAACCTTGTGTCCAACTGGGTATCATAACCATGGTCTCGCGCCAAAAAATATATAACTTAACAGGACATTAGCACCATCCTCTGGGAATTTTGGTAAACAAGGGCATAAAGCTACTAGAAGAATCTAATCGGGAAATATCATTCAATTCAGTAAGTAGTAGGGTAAGTCTTATACTAAAGGATCCTTCATGTCAATCTATGGTTAAACGTCTAAAATAAGGTGCAATGGAGTCTTACAACCATATCGGGTATTGTAGGCTAAGGTTCGAGTTACGTTTCTAGTTTAAAGTCCCTAAATAGGTCAAGTTAGGATATTACTAGGTATAAACCTATCCTATAATCCCTACTGAGCATGAAATCTATACAATACACAGTCTCATAGAGTAAAATAGACCGAAGCCTACCTCATAGCCGAACCGCAACCTCGAACCATCCACAAATCACTCGTCTATGTCCAACGATCTCGAAAATAATGTCGCACTATCAAAATCATAATCTATACATTAATACGAGTAAAACAAGACCCATATTTCTATATAAAGTTTCGGGTCTAAAATGGGTCACAGGACCCACGCACGAAATCCCAAAATTGGATCTATGGTTAGGTCCCTCGTGACTTAAGGAACATGTGCCCGAAATTTGGGCACAATATGAGCTCGATAGCTCGCTTAAATCAGCCCCAACATTAGAGAAATCAAGGAAAGAGGAGCTCGGAACTTACGAGATTCGGACGAGATAAAAGTTACCTTAACGTTCCCATAATATCCCAGCCTTAAATTGATGTTCCCAAGCTGATTTGGGAGCTCAAATGATGTTTAAGGAGGTTTGGAAATGGAGGAAATTGACTTGGGGTCGAGGGGGGTTTCAGACATAAACGGATTAGATTGGTTGCCTAGGCGCCCATTTGGTCGCCAAGGCAACATCACCTAGGCGCCCATTTGGTTTCCAAGGTGCCATCGTTTAGGCATCAATGGAGCCGTCCAGGCGCCCCTCAAGTATACCAGTAAAGCCATCGCCTAGGCGCCACTCTTGGTCGCCAAGACGGCTTCTCCTAGGCGCCAAAATGGTCGTTGGGGCGATGGCACCAAAAAACCAACAATGCTCAAACTTTGTTTGGGTGCTCCAGGCCCATACAAAACTCTGTGGATGCAAATGAACTATGTTACCCCATCAAAAATGACATTCAAGGCTCAACGAAATTGATGGAATTTTTATCTGAGATTGTTTCGGCAAAATGTGGGCCCAAACCCCATGTGTCGTTTTAACCAACTTCCGCCCAATAGCCCAACACGAGTGTGAAAGCCTTGGGACCCGGACCAAGGGCCCCCCTAACCTAAAATCCACGTTTGGGAGCTAACGACGCAATCGGAATTTTCATCCGAGGCCGTTTACTAGGAGTTTTGTTCCGAGACCAATTTCTCAACTTCAAAAGCTGCAAAATAGAAAAATGAGCTTAAACCCCAAACGAACTACCCAAAAACCAAACCGATGGTTTCAGCAATTTCCTTACCTATAACCACTGTGGGAAGGCACGAAATGTCGAATATGCACAGAAATTGAGAAAATGATGAACTTCAGGTCATTTTAGCTTCATTTTTCTAGCCAGCCAAACTAACTGCAGCAATACTTTCTTACTAGGAACACCATAGGTTGGACCAAATAACACGCCAAGTGAATTTTAAAAAATAATAGATTTAGGACAAAACGAGAAAGATGAACACAAAATGAACAATGGACTGAAATAAACATTGCAATACTTCTGTTAGGATATTCTAGTGCCTTACCCACCACCCGTAAGATACTTTCAATAGTCACTTGATCCTTTGGTTCATCAAACTCATCAACATGAACCGACAGAGTTATAACATCATTAGATTTATTGACAGTAAATTTGAATCGCACTATAAAAGAATGATGATGAAAGAAAAGAAGATTTTTAGTAATACAAATTTAATACTAAAAGAGAGGGGGACATTTCAAACTTAGGAGATGCACAAAAAAACAACTACTCATTTAGCTATATTGTAAAAAAACACCTAATCACAACAGCTTCATCTATTCATAGTCTTGCCATTTTTCAAGGATGCTCTAACTAAAAAATATAAATAAAGGAAAAATGCTCAAATATACCATGATCTATTATAAATGGCTCATTCATGTGATTTGTTAAAAGTTTAGTTCATTTATTCCACCGTCGTTAAAAGTTTGGTTTATCTATGTCACTGCTATTATAGAAAGGTTTATTCGTACCATTATTTTTTTTAATGGTGATTTTTCAAAACTATTTTTGTCACATGGCCTCTTATTAGAAGTCCACATCAGCAATTCAAAATCAATCAATATCACTTAATATCAAAATTAGAAATCGGATCAATTAAAATAATCTAATTGATACTGGTCACTCTTAAACTATTTGCTTTTTAATATCTAATCATTCATCTTCATAAAACTCAGAAGACCTAGAGAGACCTATTTGTTTTTCAATATCTAATCATTCTTCATAAAATTTCAGTTGACCTAAGGCAAGCGAAACAAGTTCATTCAATCAAAGCAGGTGTTCACGTGTATGTACTTCAACTTAAGGATGCACAAAAATTTTTTATAACAATAAGGCTCATCAACAGAAAATACAGCTAGGCACGTTACTTATAAGGAATAAAATCTGATAATCTAGAAGTTAGAGAGTAAATGTTGCACCAGATTTAGAGTTGTTCCACCACCAACTTCAAAATTTCTGGAAGCGCAGGTGCAAAATCCGCGCAAAAGGCTATTGAAAGGGCGGCAAATGCTGGGAAACTAAAGCAAAACAAAAAGGATTTTTTTTTTTTAAATCGTACTTGTAAAAAAATCATAAGGAAACATTATGATCTGGATTAGGGGCGGTAACATTCTTTATTACTTCTTCATTTCATGTTCTAACTCCCAGTAATAGAATGGGAGACCTACACTTGACACTTGTTATCTTGCTTGATGACTTTCTTTCATATTGGTTTCAGGTTCATACTCTGCTCCCTAATCCGGAAAGATCCTTGGGCACGGTACATAAAATTAGCAGCTTAAGAACTTATTAATTCTCAATAACTTTTTTGAATCAAGAAACTCACCATTAGGCAGGTTTGCATCCCTTTTCTGCAGGAAATTGAGCCCAAAGATAAATAAGCTGACATTGAGGATTTTCAGTAGGTTAAATCCGCAAAAATCAAGTACGAAAATAAAAAGATATAACTACGTCTCTTTAAAATTTGTAGATAGTATTATGTAAAGTAAAGAAATGGTGCATAAAGTTTATTCTATACTTTGCCTAATATAAAGAAGTTGCTTCCTTCATAAAGTAAATTCCTGCATTGTATCCTTAAACTTGCAATGACCCCTACCCTCGAGATCCAATTTGATTGCTTTTAAGTAAGTAACCGGACTTTATAGAGAGAGATCAAACAATGAATCAATTAGTAAATAAGAAAAACTTCAAAGGAACCAAAATCCAGAAAATAAGAAAACAATGAATTGCACAAAATAAACCAAAAACCAGGTGAAAAAAGGATGAAAGTCTTCTCTTTCTCTCTAGTTTGCATCTAATAACTAAGGATAATAGATGACAGTTCGAGATTTTTCCCAGCAGAGAAGTGTAATAAAAGATTAATTGGAAGAAGAACATCCAATAGAGAATCGAAAGCAACAACATAAGACAAAAAGTCAAAAGCAAGTTTTAATAGCGAGTTAATTTTCCTACAAAAGGATTGTTTATATGTAGGAAAAATGTTATTAATTCACATGTCATAGTATCATTAAGAATATTTGCGATTCAGCACATTTATAGTTGTTGTTAATGGTGAAAACGTCAATTGGAAAAAGGTAAAGAAATATTAAAATTGATTACCTTTGTTTCATAAATCCCAAAAATCATTGCAAAAAGAAGTTGGTTAACCTACAAATATGTTAATCAAGAAAAATGAAAGACAACGCAGTATATTGGATGATGAAAAAGAGAACGACAGTTATCAAACGAAGTTATGATATATATTTAGAAAAAGAATTAGGAAGAGAATTTCTTAGTGACCTTTATTTCATTTTCACCGGAGTCACTGGCTCCAGTTTTTGTTTAAGCTTCAGCAAGTCACGTCGCTCAGTTGGCAGTTCCGTTTCTGCAGCAGATGAAGTCAACTATTGTTTTCGTCTTTTGCTCCCTTCTTTGATGTCAGCTGTGAATTTTGTGGGGAGACAACGCATCATATGTTCCTTTTCAATGCAGGATAAAATGTACAGCTTTTCATATGTTGAGCTAGACGTGTAGTGACTTTTTCACTTGAATTCTGAACAAGTTCTGATTCAACCTTCTTTGAGCACTTTGCATTCACATCAAATCGGCACATGTAGCAGTATATGTTTAGAACACTTAATTTTTTTTTATATAAGGGGACAAAATTGATAGACATTGTGTTTGAATATGCCTATAAAATTAGAGCAGGAAGTACCTTGGAATCAACATATTTTGTTCATTATAATTCATGCATTCCTTGTTGGAAACTAGTACGCAGCGGAAGCATTCCAGAATCATACTGCTTACATGAATTATAGACAACAAACATAAACACGTAGTTCACACAAAGCGTGCTTAAAATTAACCAAGAATTACCTCTTGAAGCGTGAGCAGATATCCTGAAGTAAGTCCGTCTTCGAATCTGCGGTCTTCTACAGTGATCCCAAATTCACATCCGAACTCTCTCAATACTTGGGTGGGCAAGTACTGAATAGAATACTGAATTCTTAGGCTAGGGGAATCCCTATTTATAGAGATACTCTCCTAGTCCAAAGAGGAAGCAAAAACCCAAGCCTGTTTTTACTTGAACAAGGAAAAGGTGCCTCTTCTCCTTTTCCCTTAGAAAATAGGATTCCGAGTTCTAGTTTAATATGGGCACTGTAGGGACCACGGAATTAATTACTGAGGCTCCCTATTATGGAAATAATTCAAAATACTAATTTGAATTATTCTTACCATAATAAATTACAAATCATTCCACTAAAAATTCGTAATTGCACTCCTCTATTTTATTTCAAAATTCCCCATTAAACACTTATGTAATTCCCCATGTTAAGATTACAGATACTAATCAATAAATTAAATTACTGACGAATTTAATATAATGATTAATTTCCTTTAGAGCAATGCTTAACTTATTTCATATGTCGGATTCATAAATCCACCGGCCGGGTTTACACATGAAAACTTATAAGCTTCTCTTAAAAGGGGTATCATCAATCTCTATACCGAGACATGGATTCCATCAACTAACTTATTATTTCACCAATATATATTATTACCATCCAATCTACCAGGCATATTGACCCATCTCAGGATCTCACCTTTTAATAAATCAAAACGATAAATAATATATACAGATCATAATAGTTATATCAAGATTGAGAATATAAGTACATTTAACAGTTTAGAGAATATGTTTTATCAGTCAGTCTAAAACAACTATCTCTACTCGGTCTTGTTCAATACATACAAAATGCACTAGCACGAGAAGTTAGAACTATACCATTCTCGTAATCAAGATAAATTACATTTAATCTCGTGCTACAATCATTCTGATGGTTTGTCCAAATTTCCATCTACGATTGTGAACTATAACTTTAACTTATAAGAACCGATGATTTGATCTTCTGTGTATAAGCTTAAACTCTATACACCAAATCATCTACTATATAAGTTGAGGACACATATATGACAATGATCTATTTAATGTAACAATTTATTGAATTGAATAAATATAAATAAATGAATAAACAATCGTTCAATAAATAATACTATATCAAAACGCATGGTTTATAGTATATCCTAACAATCTCCCACTTAGACTCATAACCATGCACCCACAACTCTAACACCCAATCCTTCTACATGCCTATCAAAAGGCTTTTGTGGTAAAGCTTTTGTGAAAGGGTCTGTCAGGTTGTTTTCTGATGCAATCTTCGCAACCACCATATCTCCTCTCTGCACTATATCTTGAATTAAATGATATTTACGCTCAATGTGTTTTGCCTTTTTATGGCTTCGTGGTTCCTTCGAATTTGCAACCGCACCACTGTTGTCACAATAAATTGTAAGTGGTGCTTCTATCGCAGGAACAACTGCCAAGTCTTTGAGAAAGTTTCTAAGCCATACTGCCTCCTTAGCTGCCTCAGAGGCTGCTACATACTCGGCTTCCATGGTGGAATCAGCAACACAAGTTTGCTTGATGCTCCTCCAAACAACGGTTGCACCTCCCAAAGTAAACACATTTCCAGAGGTCGACTTTCTAGAGTCCTTGTCAGACTGGAAATCTGAGTCTGTGTACCCTATAGGCACCAACTCATTCGAATGGTAAACTAGCATGTAATCCCTAGTCCTTTTCAGGTACTTGATTATATGCTTAACTGTTGTCCAGTGTTCTCTCCCAGGGTTAGACTGAAATCTGCTAACCATGCCTACGGCAAAACAGATATCAGGTCTAGTGCACAACATCGCGTACATGAGGCTTCCTACAGCTAATGCATAAGGAACCGCCTTCATATTTTCTATCTCCTCATCTGTCTTAGGACATTGATCCTTAGAAAAAGAAATTCCATGTCTAAAAGGAAGAAATCCTTTCTTGGAATCATGCATGCTGAACCTGGTAAGAATTGTATCAATATAAAGAGCTTGCGATAAGCCTAACATCCTTTTCTTGCGATCACGTAGAACCTTGATCCCAAGGATGTGAGCAGCTTCTCCCAAATCTTTCATATCAAAATTACTGGACAACCATTCCTTAACTGAATTCAACAAGCCCACATTATTTCCTATGAGCAAGATATCATCTACATACAATACTAAAAATACCACTTTGTCCCCATTCCACTTTTTGTACACACAAGACTCATCAAGACATTGCTCAAAACCAAAAGTCTTGACCGCATTGTCAAAACAAGTATTCCACGCCCTAGAAGCTTGCTTTAATCCATAAATAGATCTCTTAAGCTTGCACAACATGTGTTCTTTCCCTTTTTCAATGAAACCATCTGGCTGTCGCATAAAAATGCTCTCATCAAGACTTCCATTAAGGAAAGTTGTCTTGACATCCATTTGCCAAATCTCATAATCATAATGAGCAGCAATGGATAAGAGAATTCTAATAGACTTAAGCATGGCTACTGGCGAAAAGGTTTCCTCATAATCGATCCCTTCTTTCTGAGTAAACCCCTTGGCAACAAGCCTAGCTTTATAAGTTTGCACTTTTCCGTCTACTCCTCTCTTTTTCTTATAGATCCACTTGCATCCAATGGGTTTGATTCCATCTACAGGTGGTTCCACAAGATCCCAGACTTTATTAGAGTACATGGACTCCATTTCTGATTTCATAGCAATAATCCATTTGTCTGCATCTTTATATTGTAGTGCTTCGTCGTAATTCATGGGCTCGGTATTCAACTCTTCAGGGATTCTATCAAAAGACTCTCCCAAGAGTGCATACCGAGATGGTTTTCTTATCTCTTTTTCTTATCTCTCTCCCACTACGACGAGGCACTTCAGTTGTAGGGGTAGGTATAGGGGTAACTGCACTATTATGATCTTGTGGATGAACCACATCATTTGCTGGATTTTGAGTCTCTATGTTATCCTCATCACCTTGCGGTGTTAGGACATCAATGACTTCTTCCTCTAGTGCAATTTGCTCAGTGCCACTCCCACAACTTTGATGCAATGGATTTTCAGGAACTTGTACTTGTGGAATTGTATGTCTATTAACATCTCTCCCACTACTAAAATGCAATGGTATGTTAACTCTGACATCTGGAGATTGGATTTGGTTTTCATTATTGTCAGTAGATTGATTTGTTACCTCTTTGCTTAATTCCCGTAAAACTAGTTTACTTCTAGGAACATGGCTTGTCATAAAATCCTTTTCTAGAAACCTGGCGTTGGTACTTACAACGACTTTCTTTTCTTTAGGATTGTAAAACAAACCACCTTTCGTTCCTTTAGGGTACCCAATAAAAACACATACTTCTGATCTTGATTCCAACTTTTCTGCCTTCCCTTTCAGCACATGTACTGGACATCCCCAAATCCGAACATGTTTCAAACTAGGTTTATGCCCAGTCCATAGTTCTATGGGTGTCACAGGTACCGACTTAGAAGGAACTAAGTTCAGAATATAGTTTGCAGTTTCTAGTGCATAACCCCAAAACGAAGAAGGCAAATCCGAGTAACTCATTATAGATCTAACCATTTCTAAAAGAGTCTTGTTTCTTCTTTCTGCTACACCATTCTGTTGAGGAGTTCTAGGTGCAGACATCTGAGACGTAATTTCTTGTTCTGATAAGTAACTAATGAACTCATTGGAGAGGTATTCGCCACCACGATCAGATCGTAGTGACTTGATATATTTCTCATGTCGTTTCTCCGTTTCTGTCTTAAACTCTTTGAATTTCTCAAAGCACTCAGACTTACGACGCAACAAATAAACATATCCATATTTTGAGTAATCATCAATGAAAGTCACGAAATACTCATAACCACCTCTCGCTTGAACGTTCATTGGGCCACACAAATCAGAATGAATTAGCTCTAATTTATCATTTGCTCTATTTCCTTTTGAGGGAAAAGGTCTCTTAGTCATTTTTCCTTCTAAACAGGATTCACATGTTGGTAGTGCTTCCACTTTTAATGAACCTAAAGGTCCATCCCGAACCAACCTCAAAATCCTGTCTAGATTTATATGACATAGACGCAAATGCCATAAATAAGTCTCATTAAATTCAGAAGAACGTTTTCTTTTACTTGAAAGGTTAACATTATTCAGTTCAATAGTTTGTTGCAGTTCAGGAGAGACATTAATAATAAAAAGACCATCAATCAATGTACCAACAGAGATAAAATGTTTATTATAGTTAATAACACAACCGTTATCAGAAAAATTAACATCATAACCATATCTCAAAGCTCTAGAAACTGAAATCAAATTTCTTCTAACAGCAGGTGCATATAATACGTCTTTTAAAATTAAAACTCTACCATTACCAAACGAAATGCTAATATTTCCTAATGCTAAAGCTGGAGCTGCTGAACCATCAGCTTGAAAAATACTAACTTCACCTCTATTCAACTTGCGCGTTTCTTGAAACCCCTGCAAAGTAGTGCAGATGTGATCAGTGGCTCCTGAATCTACACACCATGATGTGGTAGAAACAGCCGCTAAACACGTTTCAACGACAAGTGAAAGTGAAGCTAGCTTGTTTTTCTGCTTGTCTAGGAAAACTGGGCAATGTGTCTTCCAATGGCCTAACATCTTGCAATGAAAACACTTGCCGTTAGGCTTTTTCACGCCGCCAGTTAGAGCTATAGCTTTCTTAGCACTGTGAGTCTTTTTCTTCTTCTTTCCACCTTTCGGTTTAGAAGTAGAACCTTTCTCAACAAAATTATGACACTCAAGTTTATTTTGACCCAAAATAGTGCTGAAGGAGGTAAAAAGAGACATAGAATCTGAGATTGAAAAACGTTACAATAGATCATCAAAATAGTCATATAAACATTGAATAGTTAAATTCAAACTCATCATATACATATATATTCATGCATCTCAAATAGCCAATCGATGGGATTGGAGAACTACTCATGCAATACACATATATAATGACTGATTATTCACTCCATGAACTTTTACAGACCTAACTCAGATGGAGAGTATACTGTTAGTTTAAGTCAAGTGAAAATCAAAACCCTAGTTACATTGATCCAATCATATATTACTCAGTTTAGGAGAGTTAATACAGATTATCAAACTAGCAATTAAATACATAATGACATGTATTAAATTCATCCGATAGGGAGGAAGGTCTAAGCCAGCACATAAACTTAATACTTCATTATTATTTAATCGTAGTAATCATGGGAATGAACCCTTATCACCAATTGAATTTTTCTTTTCATAATTTTTATACTAAAATTTTCCAGAAAAATAGCACCAAGTTTTTCAGTTCTTTCAATATATTATCTCATACATATGCAATTATAATTTCTCAGTGATTCCAAATAAACAAGTCACTTGAATGACCAACAGTTTATTAATCATGAAAAATCTTAATATGTACACATGAGAAAATAACACATAATGAAAACAATGTTACAGATAACCCTTGAACATTATTCTGTAAAGAAACTTTTTGACCACACGACCTCCAGTTCATTCAAAATACCATCTCACATATATGATATATTAATAATCTCTCCATGATTTCTAATAAATAAGTCACTTGAATGACCAACAATTTATTAATCATAAAATTCTTAATATATATACACACAAAAAATAACAGGTATATTGAGAACAATGTTGCAATAAGTTTTTGAATATTAATATTAACCAAAATCTTATGCCCTATGATGCAAAAGCTCTACAGTTCAACAAAATTCCAAAAATCAAGGACCATTGGTTCCATTAATATTTGTGAACCAAAAAATTTACAATCACAGTTGGAACAAATTGCACTGCCACGGTCATTCTTACATGAAGCAGAAACTATCCAACAGTACTTGATTTACTTTTAATTGTTGCATAGTTCAATCATTAATGTTTTCCCGTTTTATTTTTTTCAAAAAAAATTTCAAGGGAACAATGTTGTCTTCGTCTCCACATATGAAACAAAACAAGGCTTTAATTTTATTCCTATATCACTTTCACAGAGAACAAAAAAAAAAAAAAAACTAACAATTTAACTTGCTATGCTCTCTCTTGAAACGTTGCCGACATACAAAAAATATTCATCCATATACTAGTTTCACAGAAAACAAAAAACTTGACAAGATGCTATTTTATTTACATGATAGCCGACACTAGCATCCTCCGTTTTCGCTCTCTGTCTCTCTCTATATTTTTCAGTAGTCATACCAATCAAAAATCACAAGTTCTATGAAATTGCAAAATTCTTTTGTTTAAAAAAAACCGTGCAACAGTTCATGACATACACGAATCTTTTGATTTTTCTCATGATAAATATAGTAGTTATCTATAAAGATGTAAGCAAGGCTCTGATACCAATTGTTGGAAACTAGTACGCAGCGGAAGCATTCCAGAATCATACTGCTTACATGAATTATAGACAACAAACATAAACACGTAGTTCACACAAAGCGTGCTTAAAATTAATCAAGAATTACCTCTTGAAGCGTGAGCAGATATCCTGAAGTAAGTCCGTCTTCGAATCTGCGGTCTTCTACAGTGATCCCAAATTCACATCCGAACTCTCTCAATACTTGGGTGGGCAAGTACTGAATAGAATACTGAATTCTTAGGCTAGGGGAATCCCTATTTATAGAGATACTCTCCCAGTCCAAAGAGGAAGCAAAAACCCAAGCCTGTTTTTACTTGAACAAGGAAAAGGTGCCTCTTCTCCTTTTCCCTTAGAAAATAGGATTCCGAGTTCTAGTTTAATATGGGCACTGTAGGGACCACGGAATTAATTACTGAGGCTCCCTATTATGGAAATAATTCAAAATACTAATTTGAATTATTCTTACCATAATAAATTACAAATCATTCCACTAAAAATTCGTAATTGCACTCCTCTATTTTATTTCAAAATTCCCCATTAAACACTTATGTAATTCCCCATGTTAAGATTACAGATACTAATCAATAAATTAAATTACTGACGAATTTAATATAATGATTAATTTCCTTTAGAGCAATGCTTAACTTATTTCATATGTCGGATTCATAAATCCACCGGCCGGGTTTACACATGAAAACTTATAAGCTTCTCTTAAAAGGGGTATCATCAATCTCTATACCGAGACATGGATTCCATCAACTAACTTATTATTTCACCAATATATATTATTACCATCCAATCTACCAGGCATATTGACCCATCTCAGGATCTCACCTTTTAATAAATCAAAACGATAAATAATATATACAGATCATAATAGTTATATCAAGATTGAGAATATAAGTACATTTAACAGTTTAGAGAATATGTTTTATCAGTCAGTCTAAAACAACTATCTCTACTCGGTCTTGTTCAATACATACAAAATGCACTAGCACGAGAAGTTAGAACTATACCATTCTCGTAATCAAGATAAATTACATTTAATCTCGTGCTACAATCATTCTGATGGTTTGTCCAAATTTCCATCTACGATTGTGAACTATAACTTTAACTTATAAGAACCGATGATTTGATCTTCTGTGTATAAGCTTAAACTCTATACACCAAATCATCTACTATATAAGTTGAGGACACATATATGACAATGATCTATTTAATGTAACAATTTATTGAATTGAATAAATATAAATAAATGAATAAACAATCGTTCAATAAATAATATTATATCAAAACGCATGGTTTATAGTATATCCTAACATTCCTCACTTCTTGTCCACAGTTTGGACACACTAAAACATAACAAACAACTTTTGAGTTTATTCGGAAGTGATATTTTTGCCTCAATCATGAAGGAGTGTCCCGGTGTAAAAAAAAAAGTGAGACTAATTATTATAAGGATAAATACCGGTATAAATTATGAATTATGTGAATAGAAGTTATAGTAACATCCTGTTGTGAATGAACATTTGCAATTGGAGCTATTTCTTCTTCTACTGGAACAGAGATAGGATGTCCCGATTCAGATGTTCTCCACACAGTGAAAGAGTCTAGCATTTCTTTGTTTTTTGCAACCCTGTGCGAGGAAAAGTTTAAAAATAATAAAAATAGGAAAAAATAAGCACAATATACAGAGGAGTAATCTGATACTGCGAGTGTAGTTGTAGGCATTGTGAATACGGTGGATCAATCTGCATTGTTGTGTAGAATTTTGTTGTCAACGATGTACCTACGTACATTAGGTACAATGATTTTTACTTAACAAAGTAGAAATTTATGTAAATTAATTAATTAAAGTAATATTTTATTTAAGAAAGTACAAATTCATGTTGCTGCTATGTATAAGACAGAGTATTATTTACTTTAGCTTACCGTTGTATGTGGACACCCCAATATGCCCGACAAAGATGGTTGGACGTTCTTGAAATTGTCTAAGGATGGTCTTAAACATGTCACATGGAAAGTTGGAATTAAAGTATAATAAAAAAAAAGGGGAAAAGTTTGATTTGACGTTCTTAAAATTGTCTAAGGATGGTCTTAAACATGTCACATGGAAAGTTGGAATTAAAGTATAATAAAAAAAAAAGGGGAAAAGTTTGATTTTTCCTAAACGAAATAAAAATAAAAATATGTCATTCTTTTTTAAATGGTGAAAGTAACTTTTTTTTTTCCTTTTGTCATTACCATATTCGACTAGCTCTTTTTTGTCGTGCGATTTAAAAGTTTGTTTAGCCAAACTTTTTGAAAGTCATAAATAATTTTTTGAGAAATTTGAAATTTTTTATTTTTGGTCGAACAATAAAACCTTTTCATTCAACCAAATTGAACATGCACACCAGCTAGTCAGGTGGGACTCTAGAGCTAGACCTACAATCGTACTCCCTTCGTTTAAAAAAAAATGACCTATTTTGACTTGACATGGATTTTAAGAAAATAAAGAAGACTTTTGAATCTTGTGGTCCTAAACTAAAGTTATGTCAAATGTACCAAAATGTCCTTTAATCTTGTGGTCTTAAACATGCCACGTGAAAAGTTGAAATTAAAGTATTGACAAAAAAGGAAAGGATCATTCTTTTTAAAAAGGACTAAAAGGAAAGTACATCATTCTTTTTGAAATGAAGGGAGTATCTATTTACAATGAAAACTAAACTAGGAAAAGTGAAATAATATTACGAGAAAAAGTTAATACTCCCTCCATTTCAAAAAGATTGACCTACTTTCCTTTTTAATTCGTTTCAAAAAGAATGATCCCTTTCTTTTTTTGATAATATTTTAATTTCAACTTTTCACGTGGCATGCTTAAGACCACAAAATTAAAGGGCATTTTGGTACATTTGACATAATTTTAATTTATAACCACAAGATTCAAAAGTTTTTTTTAAATTTTTTTAAACTTTATGTCAAGTCAAAACATGTTATTTTTTTTTTGTAAACGGATGGAATAATTTCATGGTCAAATGGGTCCGTAGAATGACAATGAGCCACCCTAGTATCTCACCTTGTGGTCCTCGACTGTGCGTATTGTTTGAGACCCAATTGGGATGTTAGTAACAGTAGAAGTAATTTGATTCATTCTATTGTTGCTATCTCTTAAGATCTCCCAATAATGATGGGTTTTAGCCTTATATAGTTCACACTGATAGATAGAATCCAGCCAAGCCAACGATTTCAAAACGAAAAATAGCAGTACCAAGGCATCAATTATAAAATACTAAAAGAAAATAGGATTTGTATTTAAATAGAAAGGCATGATTATATTATTAGGGATTAGGAATAAAAATATAATCTTAATATTATTGAACCAACAATATTTTTTTCGTTTCGATTTATGATTAAACTAGTTTTTGCACGTACCTACTTTCAATGCTATTCTTGTTAATCACTCATTCTCTTAACGAGGCTTAGGGGACGTCTGATCATGAAATTTTTCACTTTTTTCCGGAGTTGAACTCTGAAAAACACGTTTGGCCATAAAATTATGTTTTCACTTTTTTCAAAAACAACAAAAAGTTGTTTTCACTTTTTTCACTCCAACTTACTCACAAAAAATAAAAAAGCAATTTTAATTTATTTTCAGGGCAAACACAATTTCAATTTCGAAATATCATCATCATCATACCCAGTGTATTCCCACCAGGTGGGGTCTGGGGGGGTAAAGTGTACGCAGTCCATACCACTACCTCAGATGAAGTAGAGAGGCTGTTTTCGATAGACCCCCAGCTCAGAACCGATAACAATAACAAACAGAAATCATAAAAAAAAATCATAAACCAAAAATCATAAAAATCATAAAACAATCATAAAAATCATAAATCAAAAATCATAAGAATCATAAAAATCCGAAGAATCGTAAAAATCATAAAAACCAACAGTAGAAGGGGTAACACATCGCTAGCAACTCGAAGAAGCAAGGCACTCACAGATCAACACTATAGACTAGTTATTCAAGATCACAAATATCACCAACACAGCGCGAACAAGACTCTGCCTAAGAAACAACAGTCAAAGATATAAGCAAACCCTCTTCCCTGCTAAAAACGGACATCTTCCTACCCACTAACCCTCTACCCTAATCCGCGTCCTCCACATCTTCCTATCAAGGGTCATGTCCTCTGTAAGCTGTAACTGCTCCATGTCATGCCTAATCACCTTCGTCCAATATTTCTTCGACCTACCTCTACCCCGCCTAAAACCATCCCCAGCCAACCTCTCACACCTCCGTACCGGGGCGTCCGTGCACCTCCTCTTCACATGTCCGAACCATCGCAACCTCACTTCCCGCATCTTATCTACCACCGACGCCACTCCCAACTTCTCTTGAATAATCTCATTTCTATCTCTATCACTCCTGGTAAGTCCACACATCCCTCGCAACATCCTCATCTCCGCTACCTTCAACTTTTGGGTGTGGGAGTTTTTAACTGGCCAACACTCGGCTCCATATAACATGGTCGGGCGGACGGCCACTCTGTAAAACTTACCTTTAAGCTTCAGGGACACCTTCTTATCGCACAAAATTCCCAAAGCGAGCCTCCATTTCCTCCACCCTGCCCCAATACGCTGCGTGACATCCTCGTCAATCTCGTCGTCCCCCTGAATCATAGACCCTAGATACTTGAAACTGTCCCTCTTCTGAATGGCCTGGGAGTCCAGCTTCACTACCGCATCAGCTTCATGCCTCGAATCGCTAAACTTACATTCCAAGTACTCCGTCTTAGTCCTGCTTAACCTAAACCCTTTAGACTCAAGGGTCTGTCTCCAAACCTCCAACTTATCATTCACTCCTCCCTGGGTCTCGTCAATCAGTACCACATCATCAGCACAAACAGCATACACCTAGGCACCTCCCCTTGAATACGCCGCGTCAAAACATCTATCACCAAGGCAAATAAGAACGGACTAAGAGTCGATCCCTGGTGCAACCCTGTCAACACTGGAAAGTGCTCTGAATCCCCTCCTACCATCCTCACCCTCGTCTTCGCACCGTCGTACATGTCTTGTATCAACCTAGTGTACGCCACGGGCACACCTTTAGCCTCCAAGCACCTCCACAAAATCTCCCTGGGAACTTTGTCATATGCCTTCTCAAGATCAATGAACACCATATGCAAATCTTTCTTCCTCTCCCTAAACTGCTCCACTAATCTCCTTACCAGGTGAATGGCCTCAGTAGTCGAGCGACCTGGCATGAAACCGAACTGATTCTCTGAGATAGTCACTACCCTCCTCAGTCTCCATTCTACCACTCTCTCCCAAACCTTCATAGTATGGCTCAACAACTTGATACCCCTATAGTTGTTGCAACTCCGAATGTCTCCCTTGTTCTTATATAATGGAATCATCGTGCTCCATCTCCAAGATTCGGGCATCTTCGCTGCCCCAAAAATGGTGTTAAACAACCTCGTCAGCCACTCTATACCTGGCCTGCCAGTGAACTTACAGAAATCCACCGAAATCTCGTCGGGCCCAGTCGCCCTACCCCTACGCATCCTACGAATAGCACCGTTGACCTCTTCCACCTTGATAAGCCTACAATAACTGTAATTGTTACGCCTCTCTGAGTGTTCCAAGTCCCCCAACATGAGACTTTTGTCCCCCTCGTCATTCAAAAGTCTATGAAAATAGGACTGTCACCTTCTCCTAATGAGGGCATCCTCCATCAACACTTGGCCATCCTCCCCCTTGATGCATCTCACTTGGTCAAGGTCGCGGTCCCTCCGCTCCCTAGCCTTGGCCAACCTATACAACTTTTTATCCCCTCTTTTCTCCTCTAAAGCAGCATACAAACTCTCAAAAGTTGTTGTCTTAGCTGTCGTAACCGCTAACTTAGCCTCTTTTCTGGCTACCTTATACTCCTCCTTACTCGTCCGCCTCTCCTCGTCATCCTTGCTCTCAACCAACTTAGCATAGGCCACCTTCTTAGTCTCTACCTTCCTCTTCACTTTTGCGTTCCACCAGCAGTCCCCCTGGTGTTTGCCAGAATGGCCTCTCGAAACACCCAACACCTCTCTAGCGCTCTCCCTGATACAACTGGCAGTCGTCTCCCACATACTATCCACATCTCCTCTACTCTCCCAAGCTCCCATATTCGTTAGCTTCTCCCCTATTTTTAAAGCACTTGTCAAAGTCAAGCTACCCCACTTAATCCTGGGCCGATCCTTCACGCCCCTCTTTTTTCTGCCTTTCTTTATTTCCAAGTCCATCACCAACAGCTTATGCTGGGCTAAAAGGTTCTCACTAGGTATGACTTTACAGTCTTTACATACCGCTCTATCACCCTTCCTAAGGAGCAAAAAGTCTATCTGAGTCTTGGCCACCGAGCTACGAAAGGTAATAAGGTATTGTTCCTTCTTCGGGAAGCTCGAATTCACCACCCACAACCCAAAGGCCCTAGCAAAATCCAAAAGTGTGGTTCCTCCTTCATTCCTTTCCCCGAAACCAAAACCTCCATGCACCTCATCATAACCTCTCGATAAAGACCCAATATGCCCATTGAAGTCCCCTCCTACTAACAGCTTCTCAGTGCTCGGAATGCCTCTCACCACCTCTTCCAACACCTCCCAAAAGCTCTTATACTCCTCCTCATCCAAGCCCGCTTGCGGCGCGTAGGCACTAATAACGTTCCACGTAAACCCTCCAATGACCAACTTAATCGACATCAACCTATCATTGACCCGCTTAATCTCCACCACCTGCCCCCTAAGCTCATCATCTACTAAGATACCTACCCTATTTCTATGCCTCACGCTACCAGAGTACCACAACTTATACCCGTCCACGTCCCTCGCCTTAGAACCTACCCATTTAGTCTCCTGGACACATGCTATACTAATCCTCCTTTTTCTAAGAATTTTCACGAGCTCTACGGACTTTCCTTGAAGAGTCCCTATGTTCCAAGATCCAACTCTCAACTTAGAGGTTCCCTTATCCCACTTACCCCTAGTACCCCCCGCCCCCGAACTCGACCCTAGGCCAGACCCTGAACCCGCCCCCACCGTAGATCCAGGCCCTAAACCCGACCCCACCCCGGACCCCGACCTATGACATGACCCTAGTCTACCATCGGCCACCACAGCCACTACTCAATCCGAAAAGAAGGAGGGCAAGTAGGATAAAGACGCCACGTGAAAAAATAAATAAAAGGTATAAAATAAAAGTAAAAAAAAAATGAGTCAACAGCGTATGCCAAACAGCCAACGACCCTAAACCAAAATACTAAAACGCAAGTTTATTCAACAACAATCAGTAACAAGAACTAAACTACCCGAGAAAACAGTAATTCCACAAGACAAAGAAACTAAGAGAGGTATGCAAGAGATATGAAAGAAATACAAATATGAAACGAGTGCGCCCGGCCCGACGAGAGTATGGAGTGAACCTCAATCCGCTGCAGGTCCTGCCCCTAAAATTGGTCTCGGGAGAATGTACTGCCCGGGCTGCCTTCGAAGATGTGCGTGGCTTGTTGTACCTGACAGGGGTTATAAAGAAAAAAGAAGAAAAGAGAGAAGAGAGAAGAGAGAAGCAGGAAACGAAAAAGATCTGCACGCCGGAGAAGTAGCCGGAAAAGACGCCGGAGACTGCTTTTCCGGTCAGATCTGAGCCCTACCGTTCTGATCCGCAAGGATAAGATTAGAAAAAACCCTTTCGGCGTTAGATCAGAGCAAATCGGAGGAGGAGGTCGCCGGCCAACACTATTTCACTGGAAAAACTGACCGGAGGAGGAGTTCCCCGGTAAACGAGCCGCGTAAGGATGCGATGTGAGCGAAACAAAACAAGCAAAAACGAAAATGGAAACAAGGAGAAAGAGCTGGAAATAGTGAGATGGGGATCGGCTTCCGGCGAGATTGCCGACGATTTCTCGTCGTTCGATCTGATTGCCGACGATTTCTCGCCGGCGACATTGCCGACGTTAGATTGCAACTAATTAACAACTTTTAAACAAAAAAAACAATTTAATAGCAGTTTAAAACAAAAAAAAAAGTATATCAATCACCACAATATTTCTGTCAAAACAGTTAAATACTAAAAAAGGGTAAATCTTTTTTAAAAAAAATAGGATATCAATCACCCCATATTTTTCTTAAAACAGTTACTTTCTTATTCTACTCTTTCACAATTAAAGCAGATTCTTCTTCTTAATTTTCATTCGAATTTTACTTCATCTATGTCGGCCATATCAGAATTAAGATCGAAAAGCAACCCAAATTCTTCCAAATTGTTGGTAGGAAAAAAAATTCATCAAAATACAGATTTACTCATTTAGATTGCAATGGATCCTTGTTCCATATCCATAAAACGGTTGGTGTTGTTTATAAATTTAGTAGACTCCAAATGATTCACCATTTTCACTTTGAAAACCTGTTGTACATATATAAACTAGTTGATTTACCATTTTCATACACCTTTTGCATACACTATTTTTGGATATGAAATGTATATACAAATTGGTTTCATACTAATAAGTTAAGCTATTTAGTGGACTCCATATGATTTCACCATTTTTTATACACTAAAAATTGGTTTCATATACTTTTGTAAATTGATTTACCATTTTCATACACTTTTTTGTGTATATAAACTGAGTTATCTTTTGCATACACTTTTTTATTGTGTATGAAATGTGCATACAAATTGATTTTATACTGATAAGTTTACCTACTATGTGAATTCCATATGATTTATCATTTTCATACATAGAAAATAAATTTTAATATTACACCGCCGCTCTCTACGTCAGAATTCAGATAGTTGACTAGAGAACGTCGTCGGCCGAAAAATGAAAAGTTAAGGAGTTGTATATAAAATTGGGAGAGAAATTTCAACACAAATCCATATGGAACAAGATATAAAGACAAAAAACCTATAAATTAAAATCACGAAACCCAAAAATCGGATGGAGATTATACTTGATTTGTATATTCTTTGAAAAGAAGAAAGATGGAGAGGAAATATGGAGAGGAGTAGAGAGAGAAATAAAAAGATGAAATACGGATGGAAGTAGATAAATAGAGGAGTAAAAAGAGAAGAAAGATCTGATTGAAAAGGGATCAAATACCCGCTTTGTACTCTTCTAATGAATATCCACACATTAATTTATGATAAAAAATTAACAAAATAAAAAATAAAATTATTAGTATAATTTATCAAATCTGTTATGACTTGCAGTTAAAAACACAATTCAATAATTATAAAAAAGTACAGTTACAACTTGCAATAAATAATCCAAAAAGTACATATAAGATAATTTTCACAAACAAAAATTATTTTTTTCTATTTTTTTTCACAATGAAATATGGCCAAACGCCTACTTAAAAGCCCAAAAACATGTGGCCCAAATTTACAAAAGCCCAAGCCCAAAGCAAAAAGCCTCTAGGCCCAAAGTTTGCACTATAAAACGCAAAGGTACCTTCTTCTTCTAGAGGGAAAAATTCAAAATTTGAATTTGAAATCAAAAAGAGAGAGACAACAATGGCATCGAAATCATCTATGAAGAATTTCTATAAGCAAATGAAGAAGAACGGCGGAATCGCAAAGCCGACACATTCAAAATCACCATACACTACTACGACGACGAAGAAATCAGTAACTCCAAAGCTCGCTACTGCTCTCGGCTCTCCGGTTCTCATATCCCGTGGTTCTCCCAATTTGCAAGTTGGTTAGCATCTTCCCTAATGTTATATGTTCATAACTACTATTTGTTATTCTTTCCGTTCCTTTTTTCTCGTCACATTTTGCTTCTTGAGAGTCAAATTGCATGAATTTTGATCAATACTTTAAGATGTATTTTTTAACTTATAGTATTTTTCGTATAGCTTTTGGACATCTGAATTTTAAATTTAAAATGTCGAATTATTGTAATTCAATTTAGCTCTGAAAATTAGTCAAATTGATTTTTGTGAAGCGAAATGTGACAAGTAGGGGTGTTCATGGGTCGGTTTGGATCGGTTATTGGTTAAAACCATAACCAAACCAATTTAGTCGGTCATTAAATTTTTAAAACCAAACCAAACCACACAAAAAAAATAACCATCGGTTTGGTTCGATTTTTGTGGTTTTTTTCGGTTATGACTAGGGATCCTCTACTGCCTTAACCTTCCCACAACACTAGCCAAACTTGAATATAAAATTTCAGATCATACATACTTACTGATCATACAAACTACAGGTCTTAATAAAACAGGAGACTAATGGAAACCAAACCTGAGATAATGAAAAATATTTGTGAAAAAGATTTCTATTCCAAATGCAAGTTTTTATGTTAAGAATCCTAAAATATAAAGTAACATTAAGATTCTTAAATATTTCAAAATATATATTGGTTATGACTTAGGAGCTAGAGAAATTAACTACATATCATTGCAGCTGTCTTCTCTATTTGTAGCCTCAAGTCAGTACTTATAACTAACGGCTAAGATTGTAAAACTATTCTTTCTTCCATAAAAGCTTCTGTTGATTGGCCTTAATTCAATACAAGCGCCAGAAAATATTTAAAGTTTTTACTTTTCAACCAATTGAACAAAGAAGACCTGTTCAATCTTCACTTACACTTTTCCTTGTGAAATGAAAATGAGGTTTTTTTGCTTTTTTACTTTGCTAAGAAGAAGAAGCTGGACGGAGAAGACCTGTTCAATCTTAATTTGCAGTAAAAATGTGAAGACCAGCTATCAAAAAAACGCAGAGAGAGAGTGAAGAAGCTGGACAGAGAAAACCAGCTAGGGTTTTTCCTTTGCTTCTCTAAGAACTAAGAAGAAGAAGCTGCCCAGAAAGATAGTGAAAATGTGAAATTTGTCTAGAGTTGGGAGACTTGGGGAGGTGGGGTATTAATGTATAGTAAAGGCTGAGTAATGTGTTGTTGGGCTTAAAAAATAATCTAGTAAGTGCTAGAGTTAAAAGACTTAAATTTATCTATGATTAAATTTAACAAAATATTTATATTTTTTTGTGAATAATATATAAATAATTATAAAATTTATAAATACAATTTATCGGTTCGGTTTGGTTATTTTTTCGGTTTTGTTTTTAGTAAAATCATAACCAAACCAACTAGTAACGGTTTTCAAAATTTAAAACCAAACCAAACCATATGTCGATTTTTTTAATCGGTTTGGTTCGGTTTGCGGTTCGGTTTGGTTTTTAACCAAAACAATGAACAGCCCTAGTGACAAGTAAAAAGGAACGGAGGTAGAAAATTTTATTGTAATTTTGCATATATGTTTATGCTTTGCATCAAAAGTACTAGATTCAATGAACTCGGTTCTGCTATGTTGTCTCCATCGCTGTCATTTAGCACAGAGTAGGGGTGTCAAAGTAAGCCTAAATTAAGTGAACCCGCCCAACCCAACCCAATATTTATGGGTTGGGCTTAAGGTAATTTACAATTGGGTTCAATCTCAACCCATTAAATCTAAACCCATTTTTAAAAGATCTTCAATTGAGCCCAACTCAATCTTGACTTCAACCCATTTAATAAGGAACATGATTTCCTTAATGAAAGAGGAGAAAACAAGTGACAACTAAATTATTTTATAAAGCTTTTTAACTTTTTTTTTCTTACCCCCCTAACCCCCCCCCCCCCCCCCCCCCTCCAAGAAAAAAAATATTTAATTTTTTTATTTTTTTAAAAACTTTTTTTAAAATATTTTTTCTCACCCCAAACACACACACACCTCCTAACCCCTCAAACCCTCTTAACCCCCCCCCCCCCAACCCCACCCCACCCCACCCACCCACACACACAAAAAAAAATTATTTTTTTATTTTATTTTAAAAAAATTCACGGATAATATTTTTTCTCCATACCGAACACACCCATAGTATATTTTATTTCATTGGTATAATATTTTGTGACTTTCATTTTCATATTAAGAACTTGCTTTTTTATTTTTTTGAGTTGGAATTCAATTTATAGTTACAAGAGTTAAATATCAATATGTTAATATTCTTAAAATTAAGTGGGTCAAATTGGGCGAATCAAGACCCAACCTAATTTTCAGCCCATTTTAGCCCAATCCATTTGAACCCAAAGTAAATTTGTGTTGGGTTCAATTTCTAATTCAACCCATTTTAATATCTTTAATTTTAGCCCAATCCGCCCATTTGACACCCCTAGCACACAGGAACCCACAGAAAATAGTTTTCTGGATTAGTTTTTCAGTGTTTGGTTGGGTGTAAAGTAAGTTACGTATGATATCCATTCAATGCAAGCTGTAAGAGTATGAGGATAGTTTTCCAGATAAAAATGTTAAACTCTATTGCATAATGCAGAACCCGGTCCTTATATCCTGTGGCTCTCTTGATTTGCAAGCTGGTAAGCGTTTCCCCTAAGTTTTCATTTAGTACAGACGAATCCACGGAAAATAGATTTCTGGATTAGTTTTTCAGTGTTTGGTTGGACTAAAGTAAGTTATAGGAGTATATGATATTCAGACAATACAAGCTGTAAGATAGATTATGAGGATGAGGATATTTTTTCGGGAAGAAAATGTTAATATATGTTGCAAAATGAATACAGCCTTCGAACCTCATATCCTGTGGATCTCTCGATTTGAAAGCTGATATGCATTTTCCATAAGGTTATGGCTCACTTATGGGTTCATACATAGTGTTTGTTACAGTTTCAGTTAGTGTAGTTTTGCACATAAATTTATGCTCTCGTCAAAGTACTAGGTTCTGATGAACTTGATGCTGCTATGTTGTCTCCGCCACAGTCATTTAATACATAGGAATCCACGGAAAATAATTCTCTGGATTAGTTTTTCAGTATTTGGTTGGGCGTAAAGTAAGTTATATATGATATTCATACAATACAATTATAAGATAGAGTATGAGGATAGTTTTTCAGAAGAAAAAAAAATTAAAATTGTGTTGCATATTGAATGCAGTATACTTTTGTCCTTAGTGTTTATTTCCCTCTGTTTGTTCATGATCAGATTGGAAGACCTGAAATGTGATGAGTTTGGTCTATACATGATAAATATATTTTTTCAAGCGTCGTTTTGGGTTGAAATGCCAAATCTAGGATTTGTTATTCCATTATTGATGGGATTTGAAATGATACAGTAGAGTACTAGTTACAGGATTGCATGAAACAAATCCTAGTATCTTTTACCTGGTTTTCTAATTATGTGATTGAATATGTGATTCATACATTACTCGTTAGAGTACTGCTTATTGTTAGAATTTGAAACTAAGGAGAGGAAAAAGATAAGGTTCAGCAGATGGTTCTTTCATTCATTTCCACATATTACAAAAGACATACACACATATAGCTACATAAGCTTTCAAAAGTCAATAGAGGGCCATACCTATCCAACCACTCTTACAAGACACATTCCACAAAATAAGGTCTACCACTCCTTTAAAACTAAACATAATATTTTAAAGAAACTAATAAACAAAAGACTATCTAGAAAAATCTCATATTCTAACACTCCTCCTTGAGATTTTTCTTCGATACTCCCAGCTTAGCCCTTAGAACTTCAAATCTCCCCTTAGGAAGAGCCTTGGTCAAAATGTCTGCAATCTGCTGATCTGAGCTGCAATGAACAAGTGTAACCTCGCCATCCTTCTCTGCTTGCCTGATAGCGTGAAACTTCACATTTATATGCTTGCTACGACCATGTTGCACTGGATTTTTGGCCATAGAAATTGCTGACTTGTTGTCAACCTTAATGACAGTAGCTTCAATGTCATTTTGCTCCAGATCACGAAGAATTTTTCTTAACCATAGAGCCTGATTAGTTGCACCAGCAGCAGCTATGTATTCTGCTTCTGCAGAAGATTGAGCTACCACCTCTTGCTTCTTTGAATTCCATGAGAACATGCCTGAACCAAGTGTAAAAGCATATCCAGAAGTGCTTTTCATATCATCAACGCTTCCTGCCCAATCACTATCTGAATAACCCATCAATTGCCCCTGCTCTTCCCTTTTAAACCAAATACCATAATCAGAAGTTCCCTTGATATACCTCAACATTCGTTTAGCGATACCAAGATGAACTTGACTTGGAGAATGCATAAACCTCGACAAAAGACTTGCCGCGAACATGAGATCAGGTCTTGTTGCTGTCAAATACAGCAAACTACCAATTAGACTTCTATAAACAGTTGGATCAGCCCTATCACCTCCTTCAAACTTCGAGATCTTTTCATTGTGAACCAGTGGGGTCGATACAGGCTTGCACCTCTCCATCTTGAACCTTTTAAGAATATCCAATGCATATTTTCTCTGAGAAATGAAGATTCCATCAGTAGCTTGATGAATCTCCATTCCCAGAAAATAATTCATTTCACCCAAATCTGACATCTCAAACTTGGTCTCCATTTCTTGCTTGAATTGATTCACCATAGCTTCATTGCTTCCGGTTACCAGAAGATCATCAACATAGAGTGACACCACAAGCACATCTCCACCTTTAGCCTTCTTCACATATAAAGTGGCTTCATTTTCACTTCTCTTGAAGCCACAATGAATGAGATGATCATCAATCTTACTGTACCAGGCTCGAGGAGCCTGTTTTAACCCATACAATGCCTTATGTAATTTGTAAACTTTATCCTCCATTCCTGTAACTTGAAAGCCTTCCGGTTGGTCGACATAAATCTCCTCCTGCAGCAGTCCATTTAAGAATGCCGACTTCACATCTAGATGATACAACTTCCAATTTGATTGAGCTGCCAAAGCAAATAGAAGTCGTATCGTATCATGTCTTGCAACAGGTGCAAATGTGTCTCCATAATCCAGACCTGCAACTTGTGCATAACCTTTCACAACAAGCCTTGCTTTATATTTATAAACTGAACCATCTGGATTAAGTTTGGTTCTATAAACCCATTTCACACCTATTACATTTCTATCTTTGGGTTTATCAACCAACTTCCAAGTGTCATTCTTCTCAATCATACCAATCTCCTCCTTCATGGCTTCAATCCAAACTTCATGTCTTGATGCCTCTTGATAGGTATTGGGTTCCGAGATTGCAACATTGCATCTTTCATATATCTCGGAAAGGGACCTTGTCTTCAAAATTGGCGAATCAAGTGAGGATTCACCGTCTGATTCTTCAACTTCTTCCAGATTTTCAGAGCCAAATAACTGTGTTTCAGGCAGCGGATGCAAGTTCTGAAAACCTGTATTTTCTTTTTCAACTTGCTCCTTATCCCAATTCCAATAAGCGTGCTCATCAACTACTACATCTCTTCTGATGGAAATATTTTTTGCTTGCAAGTTGAAGACTCTATAACCCTTGGCTTGCGATGAATAACCAATAAAGATCCCCAATTCACCTTTCGGTTCGAGTTTGCTTCTTTTGATTGAAGGAACATGAGAATAGCATATCGAACCAAATATTTTTAAGTGCTTGGCAGATGGTGTTGTTCCACTCCATGCCTCAATAGGAGTTTTACCATCCACAGCTTTAGTTGGCAGCCTATTTAACAAATAAACTGAAGTAGAAACAGCTTCTGCCCAAAAACTTTGCGGTAGTTTCTTTTCAAGCAACAAACATCTAGCCATTTCAACTACAGTCCTGTTCTTCCTCTCCGAGACTCCATTTTGTTCGGGTGAATAACTTACTGTCAGCTTGTGGTCAATCCCCACATCTTCACAATACTTAGCGAACTCATTTGAAGTGTATTCACCACCATTGTCCGACCTCAAAGCCTTTAGCTTACAACCACTTTGTCTTTCAGCAAAAGCTCTAAATTTCTTGAAAACTGAAAATACTTGAGACTTGTTACTCAAAAAATACACCCAAGTCATCCTTGTCAAGTCATCAATAAAGAGCACAAAATATTTATTTTGGCCCAAGGATGATGTCTTCATAGGTCCACATACATCAGTGTGAACAAGTTCAAGTTTTTCAGTTGCCCTCCAGGTAGCACTTTTAGGAAATGCTTTCCTATGAACCTTACCCATCTGACATGAACCACAAACTTCTTTAGACAATGAAATCTCAGGTAAATCCTTAGTCAAGCCCTTTTCATACATAGACTTTAAAGTAGCATAGTTAAAATGCCCATATCTTTTGTGCCATAACCATGAATCGTCCATACTTGCAAAATTGGCACTATCAAACTTTCCGTCTACTGGAAAGATCCTATCCACCATTTCTACTTTATCAATCAAAGTATCATCAGAATCAAAAACCAAACAATGTTTTCCCTTAAAAAATAAGGAATAACCTTTAGACATCATTTGCCCAACACTCAACAGGTTACATGCTAAAGAAGGAACATACAACACATCATGTATAAACTTTGTGCCTTGTTTAGTTTGAAAGGCAACTGAACCCTTTCCATGTGCTTCTACTGTTGCACCATTTCCCATCCTAACTTTAGCTCTAAGTGACTTGTCAAGTGAATGAAACATGAGCTCATTATAAGACATATGACTCGTACACCCACTGTCTAGGAACCATTTGGATTGGTTGGTTGTGTTTTCTTCATGAGTAGCCATAAACAAGCTTTCTTCCTTTTCCGACTCTTCAGTAAAATTTGCCTGTTGAACATGGTGTTGTTGTTGATTCTGCTTGGCCCTGCAATTCTTCTCAATATGACCCATTTTTCTACAAAATCTACATTGAATCGATGGCTTTCCTTTGAACCAACAGTCCGTTTCTTGATGATTGGTTCTTTTACAGTGGCTGCAAGGTGGAAACTTTCCTTTCTTTGGAAACTCCTTCCATGGCTTTCCCTTTGCTACTTTATCTCCCTCCATCTTTCGATTGTCCTTCACAGGCTGCTTGCCTTTATGCTTTGCTTGAAATGCCATTTCTGCTACTTCTTCATCTCTTATACTTGATCTTTGTTCTTGGGCTTGCAACTTGCTGATCAGTTCTGCTACTGATAAAGTCTTCAGATCACAAGATTCCTCTATTGCTGAAATCTTGGACTCGAACCTTGCCGGTAAGCTTATCATCATCTTCTCCACCACCTTTGAATCTGGAAAAGTTTCACCAAATAATCTTATCTTGTTTACTATTTCCAGAAGTTTGGCAGAGTACTCTTTCACAGTATCTCCTTCTTTCATCCTTAACATCTCAAATTCTCTTTTGAGAGTTAAGAGTTTGACGGTCTTCACTCGGTCACTTCCATCGAACTCCTCTTTTAGCTTCTCCCATGCTTCTTTAGGTGTTTCACAAGCCATTATTCTTGTGAAAATCACATCTGAAAGTGCTGAATGAAGACATGTGAGAGCCTTTGGTTTCTTGGACTTTGCATCTTCATAATTCTTCATTTGTGTAACAGTTGGGTTTGGTCCAAGTGGAGGGGGGTCATTTTCACTTTCAATTGTTTCCCATAGACTAAGAGCTTTGAGATAAGCCTTCATCTTTATCACCCATATGTGATAATTTTCTCCAGTAAACATAGGAGGGCCTGCACCCAAGAAGCTGTTGGATGCCATGTTACTGCTGCTTATCTTTAGCCTTCACAGATCCCTCAAGAAGAAGAGCTCTTGATACCACTGTTAGAATTTGAAACTAAGGAGAGGAAAAAGATAAGGTTCAGCAGATGGTTCTTTCATTCATTTCCACATATTACAAAAGACATACACACATATAGCTACATAAGCTTTCAAAAGTCAATAGAGGGCCATACCTATCCAACCACTCTTACAAGACACATTCCACAAAATAAGGTCTACCACTCCTTTAAAACTAAACATAATATTTTAAAGAAACTAATAAACAAAAGACTATCTAGAAAAATCTCATATTCTAACACTTATGTCTTCATAGATGTTGTGTTTTTGCTTTCCTTGATCTGAGGGTCTACCGGATACAGCCTCTCTATCTGTCAAGGTAGGGGTAAGGTGGGCGTACACTCTACTCTCCCAAGACCCCACTTGTGGGACTATACTGCATTTGTTGTTGTTGTACGTTACTTGTTATAGTGTAGTTTTGTTCACAATGAAGAATGGCTAACTTCTGTGTGTTAGAATCTGTCGTAGAAGCTTGATATCGATCGAGGCTTTGGGTGAGAGAACTGATGTTATGCTAAAGGAAAATATTTGTGTATTGAGCTGATTACTTAGCAGGTACTTTGTACAGATACTTAGTACAATCTAACAGACTAACTACTTTCAGGTACAAACTAACCTATACACAACATTACTCCTCTAACTATCAGCATATCCAAAGTTACCCCTCTAACTACTATATACTTCAACACTGTTTATCATTTAGATTTTAGAGTTAGCTAGTCATGATATGCTGTCCATACTCTACATATAGGCTTTAGAACCAGAAGTGCAAATTTTTAGATGAGCCATTGTTGCTTTCAAGAAAAAGTTTTACTATTTTTTCTTCTGGTATCCTTTCAACGGTTGCATTAGTTCATTAACGATTCAAAACGTCCTTCATTTGTGGGGGTGGATGGTGGGGTGGGGGTGGTTAGAGACTGGCTAATCAGAAGCTTGAAAGTTCACTAACCCGTGGACACACTTAATGTGTATATGTTTATCTGGGCGTGTTTAGTTTTGTATTTGCTCAAACTATAATAAATAGAATTACTATCAATGTGTTAATTAGGATATATTGCAGTAAACAGAAATCAATAGAGGATGCTTTCATTTAATACAAGTACATATAATATGATCAATTTCTAAACGGTATCAATTAAACAATAATCGACATGCGTATATAGTTACCTTTTTTCATTGGAAATGAAAATTAGTAACATACGTGTAACAACCCAGCTTTTTAACAAGGGTTAATTGATAATTTTATCAAAATAATTATAATAATTATAACAAGGAGAATTAAAAGAAGTGGGTCAGCCCATTCTCCTAATCTGATAGGTCACATTTTAAGTTATTATAGCAATAGAAAACTAGGGCAAAGAATCCCCTTGAATTGGAAGAAAATGAGAAAACCTACGAGGACACTTTTGGAGACTTCTCAGACGAGACTAAGGAATTCTTTGGCCACTATTTTGGGGACAACTTTCAGGTATTGTCATTAAGTTTTGATTACAGTGGTAGATGTATGTGATGGAAGGTTATTTTAACATAAAGTAGAGAGTTTGTCCTCACCTTTATTATAGGTAGTAATGATTGGAACAATAATTGAACTCCTAATTCAATGTGATAATAGTTAGTGGATAGGTAATCATTACCCAATGATGGTTTTAAGAACTTTTATAGCAATTGAAACTTTACCACTGTTGACTACACGATAATGATGTTGTTGTGGAAAAAAAATTCAGATTTCACTTAGGGATTTCCTAGGCACAATTCGGTTATTTGAAAATAGAGTGTTGATTTATTGAATGGATGATTTATTAATTAAGTTTGGTCAGTGATGTTCAGACAGTTACATCTTTAATTCATGGTTTTAAAGTGTAAGATATTAAGGTTTAGCTCTAAGCTTAGAAGTTTGGGGTATTGAGACTTGGCCCCGACTAGCATAATTGATATCATTAATTAATATTTTGCATAGATTGAAGCTATTGGAGGCTGTTTGGTGGGTGTTCTACGCATTACAAGGTTGGAGAACTTGTTGTTAGCGAGGTAAGTGAGACTTTAAGATTTGGTGCTTGCTTTTCAAACTTGCTTTATAAAATGTATTTTTCTGCCTAGTCCATGTGTTGGGACAAGTGTGTGCTTGGCAGAATTGGTGGTTTTTGACTAGCCATGGATATGTATTTAATGAAGTATATTGAGAATTATTTAATGGTAATATGTGAGGTGACGTTGGGGCGTTGAATATATTTTCTTCGCTGCCGTGATATGGTTACTAGGGGCATACATAGCTGCCGTAATATGTTAGGGGCATTGTGTCACGCCCCGAATCCCATCGAGACATGATTGGCACCCGTAGCCGATAAGGCCCGAGAGAACCAACCTTTGCCTATGCTCAATCATATTCATAACCACCATTGCATAATATTATGACATACGAATAAAGGAGAACAAGGGACATATTTAGGCATACATATGAAACTTGGCCGTTGAGGCCATCCAGTCAAAACAACATGTGTCTTTTACACTATTACACCCACATCGGTCTACAAAAGCCTCTAACAAGAGCATTGACCAAAATGAACCATAAGTCGGGACAAGTCCCCGCATTATACAACATGTACAATACCAAAACATATATACACTTTGACTCGGAGAAGCCCCGAATGAGCTGGAGCTCACCAAAGAACCGCTAACACTGGCAGTCTATTGAGGAGGCCTACTGGGACCTGCGCCTGCAGCAAGTAAAGTAAATTCCCCGAGAGGGGTCAGTACGAAATAAGTACTGAGTATGCAAGGCTCAGATGAAACTATACAACACATGAATATTTCAATGAATATGTCAATGAACTCAAAACATATGAATACTCGATGTGAATAAGTCACCATGTTATTCTTTGGAAACCATGTGGATTGCTTTCATTCTTTTCATTACTTTCTTTATCTCAAAGCTCACATGTCATTACATAACACAATGTACCCGGGCCCCGACTGATCAGTGGGTCTTTCATATCATCATATAGGGATCGAGTCGAGCTAGGCTTATGCCCCTAGAATTGCCACCCTTGGGATCGAGTCGAGCTAGGCTTACGCCCCTAGACTTGCCACCCATAAATCCATATCTCGGGATCGAGTCGAGCTAGGCTTACGCCCCTAGACTTGCCACCCGTACTTGATCATTGACCACATTTGCATTACTTTGATCATTACTTTGAGATTGATACTTTGATAATCATAACATCACTTTGGAACTTTGGAACACAACATTGTTGGAAACTTTGAATCATTGACCAATAAGTGAAGAACATGTGAACAAATATCAATGAGAAATATAACATCACTAGCACCATGATACTATTGGAACCATTGGACAAGAAGCCATGAACAAGAGACACAAGTATAAGCACTATTGGAATATTGGAACATAGCCTTCTTTGAACTTTCGGAACATTAATCATGAATATGAGAAATGAGATTCACAATTGATCAATGAGTAGGAAATATATGACAATGACCATAAATAAGTGCATATGGGATACCTTGGTACATTTCGGAATAGAACTAAAGAAATGTCAATTGTGAACACTATTGGCCGTAGAAAGATACGGACAAAATAACCTTGCATACCTTGGATTCGCAATACGAATCTACAACCTTAGATGCGTAGACAATAATCCCACTCCTTCTTTATGTGTCTACAAATACATAACGAAATTCACATTAACCACCAATTACTTTACAAATGCATACCATGTCAATGAATTACATGTTTGGCTTTCAACATGTCATTTTCCTTTGACAAAACCATTGATCATACTATTATTCCAAAAATTCCATAATATTCCCAACATTGACCAATACATGAAAATCAATACATTTCACCACAATACTTCTCCTTTACACTTTCTTATCCATAACACATCACAAATAATCCATCAAAGCACCTTAATTCAACTCATAACACATATCGGCCAAAATCCCAAAATTCCCACTTTTAGAAAAGAACAAGTTTTATACCAAAAATAACACCATACATGTTCATATTTTGTCCATACCATGCTTTTTCATCAAAGGCACAAGGCCTAATTCACACTTGAATTCCATATACCACAAATCTCATACAAACTCACCAAGTACCATGACCAACTTTTCCAAGCACAACCAACATGATATACATATTCTTTTATGCATATAATATGTTAATCCATGAAAATAAACACTTACCAAAGCTTGGAATAGGATGATCTTGTCCAAATATGCCTTAGGGTTTATTTGCTTTAGGGTTTGGAAATAAAGGAAATATTTGTGATATTCTCCAAAAGTGATGAGAGACTTTGGGAAATAAAAATCTGATTTTGGGGGACTTTATATAGACCTCAAGGAATCCTTAGCCACACTTGGCATTACATGATATGTTCACTTGGTCAATTTTTGAAAGAATGGGTCATTTTTGCCTTTGGGCCTTATCTTTTGTTCCATTTTGGGCCCTAATTTTGGGCCCAATAACACATATCCATGTAACCCACCAATTTTCATGTATTATTCACCTTATATCTCATGTTTACATAATTCCATAATGTCACGACAATATTCTTTTAAACATTTCTCATTCGTCCTTTCGATCGCAAAAATTGGAATTCTAGTCGCCCTTGGCTTCATTGAACATTTTGGATCACTATTCACATTTTATGATTTGATCATGTAGGAGTATGTAGGAGTGTATTGAAGGGTTTGACTCTTATGCTCCATGAAATCACAACACACCTCCTACGACGATCTAATCGCACATGTTACGTCCGATATCAAATGTTTCCCCAATGACACTATAAAACACATATGCATGGCATCTCAACACCTATGTAGATATGATCCCAAGATATCAAGTGAGGTTATAAAGTACGGGGTGTTACACATTGTGTATGCTATCGTAAAATGTTAGGGGCCTTGTACATGCTGCCGTAGTATACTTTTGGGGCATTGTGTATGCTGCCGTGGACTTGTCGGGGTGTTAGGCTGATTACCTTCACTGCCGTTTATGACAAGCCGTGAGAGTGAATTGAGTTGGGATACATAGTGACTTTTGAAACATTTCTTGGACCTTATTGAGCATTATATTATAAGATATATGTTGTGCATATCATTTATGTGATTGTTGTGCTTTGTATTTTCTAACACTTGTTCCAGGGGTATTAAAGTAGTGGGTCGAGGATCTTACTGGGTTATATTTATATATAACTCACTCCTTACTTGCATGTCTGCAGATACTGTGGTGGAATGTGAGACTAGTGGTTGACGGTCCGTTTGTGAGGATTTGCTTGTTGAGGTGAGTGGTATGGACTGCGTACACTTTACCCTCCCCAGACCCCACTTGGTGGGAATACACTGGGTATGTTGTTGTTGTTGTTGTTGTAGGGATAAGTAATCGGACCATACCTTTTGCTATCAGATACATGCTGTGCAGGATGACGGATAATACTTTCTCATCCTGCTAAATCGTATTAATAAATGATAATATGCACATTTTTGTGGAGAAGATGTTGTTTTCCTCATTCCTGAACTATCGTCTCTCTTGTTGCGTGCTTAATTTTGTTTTACTTTTTGTCCTTGTGGCCTTGCCATTGCTACTACTGGAATAATGAAATTGTTGCACACTCTATGAGTATGCATATTTGATTGATTAATGGTATAAATGAGTTTCAAACAAGGCCACTGAAATTGGCTTTAAGACGAGTTGTCTATATGGAATGACAAATACACAAACTTGCTGCTATTCAAATAGAAAAACATAGATGCTAAATGCGATCATCAACGTAGCAGGAACAAAAGTTTTTGATAGCCACGTAAAAAGTCTACTATTCTAGATTATACTGGTAAATTATCACTAAAATGCAATCTCCCTCGGAATTTTTTTTGATTAGTAGTGTGATTGAAGGTCTTCTTTGTATGGCGTTGCAAGGAGAATGTAGCTTGAGATTTTCTTTGTGTCGCTGTTCCTATTCATAACTACGAGCAGAGAAAATAAGGAAACACTCACAATCACTCACAATATTTGGAACTGCCTTTTGGATAATAGCGACCTTATGTTCTATTTTTATATCTGTTGCGCTCTATTTATCGATCAGTTTTCTTCTTGTAATACTTTTTCTCATATCAAGTGTTTGCATTTGTACTTAACAATCACAATTGCCCAAATTTTCAGATGATTATGATGGGAAAGAGTAGTTGTTAAGGCAATTTGCCACAAATATGGCTTATGGACCATGTCTTGGATTGAGCAGACTTGACAGATGGGAGCGTGCTAAGAAGCTTGGTTTAAACCTCCTAGAGATGTTGAGCCCATCTTGAGATCTAGCAAGGTTCGCAATGAATGCCTGTGGGATGGACGGGTTTAAACTTTGTTTATGTTATCATCAAGGTAGCTCTTATAGTACTTCGTTTTCCTGTTCTGTTCGAGGTGTGGTGGTTCTTGTTCCGGGGGAAAAAGTTACAGCATCTAGCTGTATGGTAGATTTCGAGTTCACCTTATTGCTGATCTAAGTTTCTTTGAAGTTAGTATGGACTTTTATTTGATGAATTTGCTGCTGAAAAAATGCAGTGCCTGAAGGTCTGCTTAACACAGTTACTTGTTTTTGTCACTCAATATGTTCCCCTTTGCTATATATTAACATAACTACCTGTTTTTCTCACTCATTATGATATGTTGTGAGTCGAGGATTTTTCGGATACAGCCTCTCTAGCTCTCAAGGTAGGAGTAAGGTCTGCGTACACTCTACCCTCCCCTAAACCCACTTGTGGGATTACGTATATTGTTGTGTATTATGATCTTATGTTCTATTATGTATTTTTCTTGCTAAGAAGTTTTCTTTGAGTGTGCTCTTTTATCACTATCTAGATGTACTTTTACCCTTTGAATTGCATTGTTTTCTAATTTTGTTTCTCGGATTTGTGAGTGATGCCTCTATTCACTTTTACTTATTCATAATGGACTTTACACTCCTCTTAATAAATAAATAAATAAATAAATAAAGTGTAATTATAATATGTCATGACTATTAGCATTTCGTAAAGTCTTGAAAAATGAATAAGTAGTATAATAGACAAGTAAAATAGAACGGAGTAAGTAGGTTCTAATTGCCTGTAAAAGGAAGCTAGTATTAGTATTTGGATTATATCAGTACTAGATAGTGTATGCCCGTGCAAAACATTGTAAATTATATTTTAAAATAGTTGATTGTTATGCAAAAAGAAAGCGATAGTAAATATAGTTGATAGAAAAGAGATTATGTTGCAATCAGAGACAAAATGTGTGGAAAACAAGATGAGCCACATTAATTTCCTTGCAAAAGAAAATATGTCCAAGAAAAAACAAGGGATAATTTTATTTATATACAGAAAAATAAAAAGTTTACAAAAAAAGTAGCCCATTTTCTATTTACAGAACAAATAGTCAAAAGGGTCATGGGCTCAACAAAACTCAATTTAGCCCAAGGCCATTAGCCATTTTTGCTTCCTTTTTTTTTTCTTTTTTTTTTTCAGCTTTAATTTTTTTTAAAAAAAAAAAAACTGTTTTTGTCTCTTTTTTTCAAACTTTTTCCGTGCGATTTTTTTTTCATGTATCAATATTGTATACATGGTGTATAACATGTATATATGATGTACAAATAATTATGTAGTGTATATGTAATGTATCGATATTGCATAAATAGTTATGTAGTGTATATGTAATGTATCGACATTGTATAAATAGTGCATAAACGTGTATCGACATTGTATAAATAGCATATAAACGTTTAGCGATATTGTATAAATAGTGTATAAACATGTATCGATATTGTATAAATAATTATGTAATGTATCGATATTGTATAAATGTGTATAAACATGTATCGATATTACATAAATAGTTATGTAATATATCGACATTGTTTAGATAGTGTACAAGCGTGTATCATTATTGTATACATAGTATATAGATGTGTATCGATATTGTATAAATAGGTATATAATGTATCAACATTGTACCAATGATGTATAATCGTGTATCAATATTATATAAACAATTATGTAATGTATCGATATTGATATTTATTTAACTTTCATGTGTTCCCACATTAATAAATAAAAGTATAAACAAAAAAAATAATAAAACAACATAAATATTCATTTTTTCTACAAAAGAAGTGAAACAATTACAAAAGAAAAAAGATTTTAAAAAGGGAGCACAAAAACATTTTAAACAATGTAAAGATATTTTTTTTTAAATAACACAAAAAAGAAAAACAGTTAAATTGTGTATAGACGTGTATTGATATTGTATAAATGGTGTATAAATATGTATCGGTATTTTTTTAAATTACATATACTGAAAATGTGTGTTTTTTTTTTAAAAAAATATTAGTGTAATTAACCTGTTGTGACACTTCTGGCCCATCAGAAATGGATTCTTCAAAATTCCCATCTCTAAAGTGGTAAAGATTAAATCTTTGAAGGAGTTTTTGAAGCTAAACAAGAAAGGTGGGAATAGGGTTTTAGGAGGGTTTAAGGTAAAAACATTTTCAAGAATTGGAGGAGAAGAGTTGGGTATTGGATTTTTGTGTGTATATGATGGACAAATTGATCGAATTATCATTGTTCTGTTGATTGTTTTTTCTGTTGATCTAAGGTTGTAGTGAAGAGTTTCAGTGGCATTTGTAAAATTATAATTCAAATTGAGCAAAAATATTCTTCATTTGTTTTTTAGCTTCAAAATATCCCTCTGTTTATTTTTGGCTCACATATAATCCTCTGTTTATTATTGGCTCACATATAACCCTCTGTTTATTTTTTAGATCACAAATACCCCCTTTTCCTAACGGAATGCCACCAGACTGTCCACCTGGATAGAAAACGTCACTTGACCAGTCCACATCAACATCCATGTGAAAAATAAAATAAAAAATCGAATTTGACTTACAATGCTTCAAGCAATCAAAACTGTAATTGGTCGAGTCGAAAATGTAAGAGCAAATGGCCATTTCTGGTAGAAATCTTGGCCGGATGGCTAATTTAGGTAATAAAACATAAGTTGGGTCAAATTAAGTGTAAATAAATTTATGAGCTGACATTTTACATAATTTTCCCAAAAAACAATGCGACAATCCAATATGTCCTGAGAGCTAATACATTTATACTGTATTATGGAATAATATATATCCTAATCAGCATCAAAGAAATCTTATTTCACAGTGGAATACAATAATAATAAGTACAGAGGCACATTGTGCTGAATAAAAATTCTCCAAGTAACTGAGCTATAGGAGTGCAAAAATTACATTTTTATCACTAGACAGGTAGAAACTTGCTTTACTTCATGTCCTGCATACAGTAAAACCAAAACAACAATTTAGTGTGATAGAAAAAAGAGTACACGCATAATAACCTACCTAAAAAGGTTGAGGGGCAACACAAGAAGAGGAATCAAAAAAGAACTTCAAATCTGTTCATTCCATTAGTTGAATCATTAAGGTTAGTAAGTCAGTTCAATTGGAATTACTATAGAATTTCGTATTAAATTATTGATTCAACAATACAGATTCAAGAAAAATTCATTTGTCACAATGAGAAATATCTTCAACCCTAATAACAGAAAATACTCCACTTATGAATCAGTTAATCTTTATGCATAAGCATGTCCATCGCATAAAAAATGAGCATGAAAAATAGCATCGCTATACACTTTCCTCGATTCTAAATAAATTTTCTATTGTTCCTTAATATACTTGCAAAGGATATTGCTTATGCAATCTCTCATCCTTAAATTGTGTAGAACTAACAGGAGCATTGTTGGACTGTTTAACATTGAAGCAAAAACAAAAGAGAACATATTATAGAAACTGAGGGAGGAACTCTGCAATTATCATTAAGTAGATAAAAAACTTCACAATTTCAATTTTTCTTGAAATAAATCAATCATTTTTCTACAGAGAAGATCATCCAACTGATCAGAACTTTACCGCTTTTTCAGCTACTTCCTCAAAGTCAAGTCTGCAGACTACTCCCACAGACATCACACGGTCTCTGTTAAATAGCGCACCCGAGATGTCAACAATAACAATTAGTGCAGTAAAAAGTGCAAAATACAAATAAATAATTTCCGAATTAGCATGTTAATTGTGAACCTGAACCTTACTTTTAAATAATAGAACTCCATTGTTATAATCATCTTTTGAGTAATTACAAACTCTATTCTCTTAATTTGTGTGTCATAATAAACAATCTATATTAGAATTTGAAACTCTAAGGTTACAAGGAAAAATCAGTTTTAACTTGTCCATGCAACTTAGGATCTGATTCATTGCTAACAAAGATAAGGAAGAAGTTTGAAATCTTTGACTAATAATCGATATCAATCTAACTCATCCACCCTGGTAATTGATTTTCACTTTCTTAAAGATAAAAGGAACATTTCACTTTTAATGTTACCTTGACTTTCCTAAAGCTTGTAGAAATCCTGCCAATCAACTACCTTTTGCAGCTTTCATTAGCTTAATGAGACCATTATTTCCACTAACCGAACCTCATCAAGTGGAGATTTTCCACCTGCAAGAAAAGGTTCCAGTAGGAATTGAGTTGTCAAGAAATAGAATTATTGTACTATGCTACATCTATAGCAAAAGATTTTGTCCATCATACTGAAAGCAAATGCCTTTTGAAAGTATTTTTTGGTAGAAAAGTTACATAATAGAGCAGCATTTATCGGAAATCTTTGTTAGGACCTTTTACTTGTGAAAATTCTTAACTGAGAGCTATTTCAAACCTGAAAAAAAAAACTCAATCACCAAATAAATGATTCTTAAGACAGGTATTTACTCACCGTAAAACATAAATTAAATTCATACGCAAAAGATCACGTCACAAGATCCAAATATGGTGAAGAATATCTTAGTTCTTTATAACAAACATTCTTAAGATCGGATTAAAAAAGCATTGAGCAGAAACTTCTTAAAGAATTACAATTTTTATAGAGCATAACAACCACTATGTACTCAACAGGTGAATAAGTTCAACTGTAACATCTCTTACTTTATAATCCTCGCAAAGAAACAAATTATGTCAAAAAAAGATAATGCTACTGCTACAAGTGAACTATTTACCAATGTACTCGCTCCTCTTTCTTACTGTATGCCCCTTTTCCTCTTCTACAAAATTTATTAAGATACAATCTGAAATACTTTAAGCACATTTCATGCTAATAGTTGAAAAAGTAAAGTAAGCAAGCTCAGTTGATATTGTAATTGAGAAAAATATCAGTACAAAATCACAGGTTACAACAAAGGCCAAAAACAAAATAAGCAAGCTATGAAAACTCACATATAGCTCCAAAATTCTATCACCAAGAAAGTCGGCACAACTCACCAGGTGCAACAACCCTAAAAAACAAAGAGCAAATAGAAAAATTCAAAAAACAAATAAAAGATAATGGACAGGGAGATGAGCAGATTAAGGAGAAAAGTCGTAACAAAGAATAAATCAAGCAAAAAGTTTTACATCAAACTTTCAAAAAGAGATTATTAAAGGGGTTATATTACCTACTGTCGATCGGCGCTACGTTTTGATTATGGTTGGCTATGGTGAAAAGTGGTAACATATTGATCTTTCTCGGTGCATTGCGTTGATAATGCCGATTTCTTTGGTTTGCATGCCTTGCATCCAAATGCCAAAAACGCAAATCAGTCCAAAAAAAATAATCTGAAAGTGAAATTTCATGAGTATGGAGCAATAGACAGACAGAGGAAAACCAAAAATAACAAACAACAACAATAATATACCCAGTGTATTCCATCATTGTTTCCGGTGAAAAGATTATCAACATTTTTATAAGCAAAACTTCAAAGAGCATGAGACAATATAATACATAGGAGAAAGAAAAAGAATCATTCTCTAATTATCTTATCTTCACAACAATTGGTTTTAGAATAATGTTTCTTCTATTTGGTATTTGTAAGCATGTTTATGTTATGAGTGATTACTATACCGAATGTAACAAATTAAAAAAATTAAAATACAATATCGGGAAATGGTGTGATTTTACTTGAGTCGAGGGTCTAATTTTTCTATCATGAATAATAGCCAACATCAATTTGGTTCTTGTTATGAACTTGATGTCATAAATCTGCAAATCTAGAAATTCATTTAGGCCAATTGAACTATCTCAAACTGTTCATTTTTTAAAAAACCTACGTTTTTTTAAAAGTACATATATTTCATAGCGCAACAAACGAAGACGGATAACTATATTTCTTTGATGTGTAGATCTGATAGGAGAACATAATTCCTTTCCAGGTCAGGCATATTACCGAACATTTTGCCACCATACCTACAATCCTAGGTCTTCTACACCACCGAATTCACTACAAGAAAAAAGCTTAAATCAAATGAGAAGAATTGACTCAGACAAAGGGAATTGGTACACTTATACTATTATAAGGTTCTTAAAAGAATGCTTTGCCAGAAAACAACAAGGCATCTAGTGTCTCTCAAACTTATGCATGTTAAATTTAGGTACCTTAGAAAGTAACTCGTTGAGATAAGAGAAGATTCCACTTTAGCATTTTTACTTTAATATATCATCTCTTAGTAAGCGTTTGACTATGAAAATTAAATTTTTTGGAGTTGGAGTTGAAGATGGAGTGGAAGTTAAAGTTGGAGTTATGTTTAGTCACGAAAAAATGAATTTTTTTTGACTTTTTATGAGAGAAGTAGGAGTTTTCCGAAAAAAAACCTCACTTTAGTGAAATAAATTTTATGGCCAAACACCATAAAATTTCAATTTCTTCATTAAAATGAAATAAATTTTTTTTATGACCAAACGAGTAGTCTATCGACTTGATTCAGTAAAAATTTTGTTCCAATCTTATCCCCCTAACTGAATCATGTATTTACTTGTTTGAGGTCCTTGGTTACCCTGCATTTTCGATATTAATTTAAATTGAAATAATCTTGTTGTGTGAAAAGTTAAAAACATTTGAGGAATCGACAGACGTTTAGAAGTTGGATTAGCTAAGTTACACAATATACTTTCCAACCTAATCAACTTTTTTTTCTTTTTACTTTCATATGAATAAAGTCAAATTTTAGTAAATCATTTACACATGTAAATATTGTTGCTTACATTATATGCTGAATTTTGATTATTATATGTTCTTAAAGCTTTTTTGCCATATGACTAGTCACCGTTTTTTGACATCTTTGATTTTTTTTTAAAAAAAGGTAAGACATAGATGCAAGGAGTATACCAAGAAAAGGTATAAAAGAGGAGTTCCAATGACATCTGTAAATTTAACTATTTTCAAATTTAAAATTTCTAAACGTAATATCTATATATATTATAAAGCAGAGGACGAAGCACCAGAAGAAGCCAAGTGGCAACATAAAAATAAGCCACTTGGCAATTTTAAAACAAAGGAAATAACTTTGTAATAAAAGTTTCCAATTAAAAGATTAGAAATATTTGATTTGTAAATACATTATCCTTTTAAAAAGAAAAAAATCATAAATATAAAAATAGAAACAAAGTTATAAATGAATTCTTACTATTTCATGAACTTATCTCTTTCGAATGTTATAAAATATATTTAAATTCATTTAATTTAAATATTAAATGAAAGATAATAATATTAATAATTAAAAAAAAGTAGTTGTAATAGTGCCCGTAGTAATATATTTGACTTATTTGAATATTAAATGAAGGATAAAAATATTAATTATAATAATAATAATAAATAAATAAATAGATATAGATAGATAGTAGTACTAGCAGTAGTAATACGTAGTAGTACTGGTAAGTAGTAGTAGTAGTTGTAATAATAAAAATAATAGTAATTTAAAAAAAACATTTGGATTGGTTTCAAAATTTTCTCTAATTAAAATTTGTGGATTATAGGATAAATATGCATTTTATTTGAAAAATTAAGGATAAGAAAAGAGCAATAAACTGATCTTCTTATAACAAGTTGATATAATATGATATTTAAATTTGAACTTAAATAGAATTTGAATGGGAATGGAATTCTAACTTCTTAACCTCTCTATATGTATAATATTTATTATTATTATTGCAAATATACATTAATAATAATAATAATTTAAAATATTAAATAAAAATATAATAATAATGATAAAAATAATAACATTAACAAATAAATAAATAGTAATCATAGTAGTAGAAATAATAATAATAACAACTATAATAGCAGTAATAGTAGCAACAATAATAATAATAATCTATATCTATATCTATATTTACTATAAAGCAGAGGACGAAGCACCACAATTAGCCAAGTTGCAAGCTATTAAAAAGTCACTTGACAATTTTAGGATAGTAATAATAGTAGTACATACTGGTGGTGGTAGTAGTAGAAGTAAATAATAATAATAATAATAATAATAATAATAATAATAATAATAATAATAATAATAATAATAGTATTACATACGTTAGTAGTTGTAGTATAATAATAATAATAATTCTAAATAGTTATTAACTTTTATAAGATTTTTTTTTTTACAAACAAACAAAAGAAAAAAGAAAAAAAAGAAGATAATCGGAAAAAAAACGTAGGGGAAATGTAAAATAGTTTGGATAAGGAAAAGTAACAAATTCTTCTTCTTTTATTCTGTTACTATAAAAATATGTGGATTGATTTTGAATATTTCTCTCAATTCAAATATATAAATTATAAGATAAATATGTTTTGTATTTGATAAAGTAAGGATAAGGAAGAATAATAAACTGAATTTCTTTTAACAAATTAATATGATAATTGAATTTAAATAAAATTTGAATTGGAATGGAGTTCTTACTTCTTAAAACTCCTATCGTATAGTGATATATATGTTAAGATAACGGTAATAATTAATTATTATTTTTCAATTTAAATTTTAAAAATTCCAATAGTGAAATATAACTTTTTTAAAAAAAAATGAATCTTCCAACATTTGAAATTATTTTTAAAATATTATCAGCAAATTAGTTAAAAATTTTAAAATCTTAAAAAATGAATTTGGTACAATCATAAAAGGTTAAAAAAAAAAAACTGCCGAATCTAAAACAATGTATAAAAATTGAAAGTTAGTTGTTTGATTGTGAGTGCTCCTAAATATTAGTTCTTTTTTTTTATCTCCTATATAATTATCCAATTTTTCAAAATTTTTAAAATTTAATCAAATCTAAATCCACACCCACGTTGCCTTAACTTTTTCATTCCCCATTTTTCTTATGTATTATCACATACAATCACTCTCATAAATCAACTCCCAATTTCTTATTCATGAACAATTTCTTTCATCTTCAATCATCTTTTTTTTTTAAAAAAAAATTATGAAAATTTTATTTAGATATATAAATATTAATCATATTGTGTGGCAATGAAAAATATTTAACATTTTTTAGTTTATTTCATTAGTATTTGTGTTTTTTGCAGTTTTGATGAGTCAAATATTATTAAAAAGATTGTATTTATTATGTTTTTGAGGGATACAAATTATTATTGTTCCTCTTGAAAATATGTTTACACCATCAATTTGTTATATCTAATTTATTGATTTATTTTTTACTTGCCATTGAGTTTAATTTGTTTCTTTCTTTTGATGCAGATTATTAGATCAAAATGCAATAAATTAAAGTTGTTGCTCGATGATGTTTATAGAAGCCAAGTTACCCTTCATTGTGATGGCCTTAATGTTGATGCAAATATTATAACTCTTTGATTTTGAAAATCAAGATTACATGGGGTGTATGAAGAAATTGCACTATCTAAACAAGGTGATGATTGCTCAACCAAAATATTACATTCAACTAGAATTCATGACCTTTAAGGTATTGCAAAGTTAATTGATCTTTTTTTAATTATTTTTTTCATATCATATTTTAATATGGTAAGAGACCAAGCATGTTGATGGGAATGTTATTACTAATCTCAATAAAAATTCAGCAGAAGAAGAGACATACAAAGATGTTGACTGTTAAACACTGTATTCACAGTATAGGTTTGAAATAAATTAAATTATTCATTGAAAATTATTTTAATTTTTCATAATGTTTTCTTTTTCTTGAGAAAAATTAAGTCGATAAATTTGGTGATTTCTTTTTAGTCAAATACAAAAAAAAAAATATTATGATAAGAATTAACTAAAGCCAAGACAATTAGAACTTTAAATAAATGTAAGTTATTAAGTAAAAAATTTTATGGTCATTAGATTGTAAATTTTGATAAAATAGTACCACTAGATAATAGGAACGAGATTGCATGAGATTATTAACATTTCTTTGTTCAAAATTTTAAATTTTCTAGAAATAAATAATTCTAATCTCTTTACTAAATTTGATACCTTTAAATCCATTTTTGACTTAGCATGCTAAAATTAGAAAATGGTGCAACTAGAAAAATAACTATGTTGAACATATGGACTTATTAGTGATGTAATATTAGAAGATTGAAGAAATATTTCATCGTATAATTATTGGATTTTATCATAAATTTAGTGAATATTCAAAATTTAAACTCAATATTTTTATTATGTTAAATATATAGATTAAATATAAACTATTAAACATCGTATTTGACTTTCTTACTCTGAAATATTCCTTACAAAATAGTTGGTTTGAGAAGGATTGAAAATAGTGTCTATCCTACTTTTTGAAAAATGTAAGGCTTAATTGAAGGGTTTTTTTCATATTTTCGATTATACAACCATAATTCTCTCTTTTTTATGTTTACATGTCTTCTCTTTAAAATTTTATAAATATTTTTAGAAAATTATTAAATCGTGATGGTTATTTTTTATTTATATAGTTTTTAAAAATTTAAAAATTTTGATAGTTATTTAAGGAAGATAATAATTATCTACTTAAAATTCAAATTTCAAATAAATTTCAAATTGTTTATTCAGAGGAGTCATATGAAATAGCAAAATTAATGAACTGGCCGCCTTTATTTCAAAAGAGATAGAGCATAAATTTATGAATTTGAGTAAAAAATAAAATGTTAAAATAGAAATGAAATAACATTATATTTTGATAAAGGTGAAAGTGTTTAACTTGAATTTTAAATCATTATCACTTCTAACAAGTTAGGTTATTTTGAAGTCCTCTTCTAATCTGTATTTCATTTATTCTGGTATGCATAACAAAACTTATCTATTCTAATTTATATATTTTGAGATAAGAGAAAAAAAAAAAACCAATTGCTTATACGTATAATAGGAAAAATGTTACACCGAGGACTTAGGGGGGGGGGGGGGGGGAGAATATTAACAATCTACTATCTTTAAATTGTGAATAGCATAATAACAAAAAATATGAAACATAATTTTTTTTATACAATTACATGATTGTTTTTTCGTATAAATTTGGTTAGAGATGGATTTGGGGTGGAAGGGGGGGGGGGGTAAGAGGCGTGTTGGCTGGGGTGGGGGTAGAATGTTTTTTTTTTAAAAAAAAATTAAGGGTGTGGGGAAGGGTGTGGGGATAGGGGTGGGAGGGTGGGGGGGTACATTTTTTATTTTTATTATTTTTGCATTTCATTGAGAAATAATATGATAATTGAACTCTTTTTTAAGGTAATATGATTTAACATGTTTGAACGAGACATTTCAATATGAAACAATTAAAAATAATATTTTAATATTATCCGTGCATCGCACGGGTACGTATACTAGTAAGTGCATATAGCACAATACTACCTAGTTACTCCATTTTTTTTTAGGGAAAAGGCTCAAATATGCCATCGAACTATTGAAAATGGCTCATTTATGTCATCCGTTAAAAGTTTGACTCATTTATGCCATCGCCGTTACAAAAAAGGCTCATTCATGTCATTTCTTTTAACGATGGTTTTTTAAAAAGAAAAAAGGCTCAAATATGCCACCAAACTATTGGAAATGGCTCATTTATGCCATCCGTTAAAAGTTTGGCTCATTTATGCCATCGCCGTTACAAAAAATTCACCGATTATAGAATTTTTCTGATTTTTACTTCAAGTACAATTTTTTAAGAATTTAAAAAATTGTATTTCGGTAACTAATTGATTCGTTGTTTGAAATAGTTGATTTCTGTTTCGGGCTTGAATTGGTCTTGAGATTTGCAGAATTGTGTTCGGCGATTCCGAAGAAATTGAAAATGGATGAACTCTTTACAGTGCCTATAAAGGAGTTACAAAATGCATAGAAATATTTTGGCCGGAGAAATCGATATTTTCTTATTAGGAATTTTAAAATTTCTTTGGTTGATTTAATTAATGATGTGGAAGAATTATTGTTGGCCAAGTGTACAAAATGGTTTTGCAAAAAACCCCCAAATTGGACTGTTAAAAAAAATGGCACGAATGAGCCAAACTTTTAACGAATGACATAAATGAGCCTTTTTTCAAAGTTCGATGGCATAGTTGAGTCTTTTTCCTTTAATTAATGATGTGGATGAATTATTATTGGTCACGTGTAGAAAATAATTTTGTAAAAAATCATCAAACCGGACTGTTAAAAAAAATAGCATGAATAAGCCTTTTTTGTAACGGCGATGGCATAAATGAGCCATTTCCAATAGTTCGATGGCATATTTGAGCCTTTTTCCTTTTTAAAAAACCACCGTTAAAAAAAATGGCATGAATGAGTCTTTTTTTTGTAACGGCGATGACATAAATGAGCCAAACTTTTAATGGATGACATAAATGAGTCATTTCCAATAGTTCGATGACATATTTGAGCCTTTTCCCTTTTTTTTATAAGGTAAATGTATTTCATTCATGAACGAGGCCAAGATGGCTGTATATAAAAGATAAACTACAAGGTAAAGAATCTATAAAATCTGATTCTCTACAAAGTCCACCTATTCTTCTATACAACAAGAAATTTTATGGGTGCACCAAAAGAAAATTAGTGATCGGAGGCTATTCCTCAACTGAGAAAAACTCGATTCTACCCCTTCAAAAGCTCTCCTATTTCTCTTATTCCACACAACCCACATCAACGCAAGAGGGACTAAATTCCATGCCTTATGCTTTCTCCTCCTATTCCCACTTCTCCAGCAAAACATTAAATCTTTCACAGTTCTTGTCATTACCCAAGAAACTCTGAACCACCTAAGTATATCCCACCATAATCTCATGGTAAAGACACAATGAATAAGAAGATGATCCACTTCTTCTCCTATCTCCTTACACATGAAACACCAGCTAATACAAATAATCTTTTGCTTTCTAAGATTTTTTGCAGTCAAAATCACCTCTCTAGATGCTAGCCAAGAGAAAAAGCACACCTTCCTTGGCACCAATTCTATCCAAATTGCATCACATGAAAACACAACTTCCTCCCTGATTAGGAGTTTCTCATAGAAAGATTTTATAGAGAAAACTCCATTGCTCCCCAAACCCTACCAAAAAGTATCTGGTTTATCCACCGAGATGACTTGCTTGTAAAGGACGGCCATCAAACTTTGGAGTTCGGTCACCTCCCAATCTTGAAAATGCCTTCTAAATTTCAAGTTCCAAAAAGTCTCTCCACCATGCATCTTCCTAATTTATTGGACCAATATATCACCTCGGCATGACATTCTATACAAAATCTGAAATTCATCTTTCAATAAGTTATCCCCACACCACCTATGTCCTCAGAAATTAACTCTCCTCCGTTTCCAACTTTGAATGAGATATTTCTGTAAAAATCATCCCATCCCTTCATTATATTCCTTCACAAACCACACCCAAAAGGCATAGTGACATATATAGTTCTCCATCCCTCTTCCATTACCCCATATTTATCAACTATCACCCCTCTCCAAAAAGCTTGAACCTCCATCCCCCTATAAAACCTTGTTGAAAACTGCCAAATCTTTAATTTCAAGACCTCCCCATATTTTAGGAGAAGTGACAGTCTTCCAAAGCACCAAGTGAAATTTCTTTTCGCCATCTGCCCCATTCCAGAGAAAGTTTCTCTACAACCTCTCTAATTTTTTTGTAACCGAATTTGGAGCCTGAAACAAAGACATGAAGTAAGTGGGAATATTCGATAAAGTGCTCTTAATAAGCACTTATTTTTCTCCTTTGGACAAGTATCTTTTTTTCCACCTTGCTAATCTCTTCTCAACCCTCTGAAGAACCGGATTCCACACCAAAACATCCTTGTTTGAAGCCTCCAACAGTAATCCAAGATAGGTAGTCGGAAGAACCCCCACCCTGCAGTTCAAAACCTGATCAACCACCCCAATGTCAACCACCTCCCCAACTGGAAATATCTCACACTTACTTAGATTAATTTTAAGGCTTGACACCACCTGGAACCAAGTAAGCACTTGGCCTAAATGATCCAGTTGATTGATATTTGTATCGCAACAAACCAAAGTATCCTATGCAAACCATAAGTGGGAAATCTACACGGACCCAACACCCCCAATCGCTGCATTAAAACCTTTTAAATACCCTCCGGGTCATTTTCTGGGTTTTCATGCATTTTTGTCATTTCGTGCCTTTACATAGTTGCTACAGGTCATTTATAACTTGCAAAAACTGTCGGTTTGGTTTTCGTACAGTTCGTTCTGGTTTTAAACCCATTTCTCTGTTTTTGAGCTTTTGCTGTTAAGGAATTGGTCTCGGACTAAAACTCCTAGTAAATGGCCTCAGATGAAAATTCCAACAATGTTGTTAGCTTTGAAACATTGATTTTAGGATAGGGGTACCCTTGGTCCGGGTCCCTAGGCTTTCAAACTCGTTTTGGGCTATTGGATGGATTTGATTAAAATGGAACTAGAGGTGTGGGACCCACATTTAATCGAAACGACCTCCATTGGAAATTTTGATGGTTTCATTGAGTATGGAATGTTGAATATGGTATGATAGCATAGTTCATTTTCACGCACGGGATTCCGAACAAATCTCGAGCCCCCGGTCGAAGTCCGTTGGGACTTAGGAAAATTTTTGGTGTTCAGCATCTAGTGCAGCCAAACCTTGGCCTTCATGTTCACGAGCTAGCCTTCGTATTCGCAAAGATTTAGCCAGCCTGACCGGCTCAGGTTTTCTCTATGCTTTCGAGAAGGTCTGGCGTGGGCTGGTATCGCGTTCGCGACCCTTGCCCCGCATTCGTGAAGGGCATTGCCTAGCAGTATATATAATTATCTTCCTCGATTTCTTCATTATTTTTTAGCCTTCTTTCACCACTGTTGGATCTTGGAGCGTGGGAAATAGTAGGGGATCATCCATTGAGGCTAAGGTAAGCTAATCCAACTCCTCTTGATCATTTCCCATTGTTTTCCCCGTCAAATTCCATCTGTTTCCTTGTAAATTTCTAGAAATTAGGTCTTAAATTCCTAAACTTATGGGGCTGATTTGAGCCCCGATTTATTCTCCATTTGTGCTCAACTTTTGAGCATACATTCCTTGTCTAACGAGAGACCTCGCAACGGATTCAATTTTAGAATTCTGTTAGCATGCCCCACGAATCCATTTTTTACCCGATTTTGGGCCCAAAGCTTTATATAGCAATATGGGTATCATTTTACTCCTATTGAAATGTATAGATTATGATTTTGATAGTGTGATGACTATTCGGGATCGTAGAGCAAGGACGAGCGATTCGTGGGGGATTCTAGATTGCGGTTCGGCTATGAGGTAGGCTTCGGTCTACTTTTCTCTATGAGATTGTGTATCGTATAGAGTTCATTCTAGGTAGGGATTATAGGATGGGTTTATGACTAGTATATAATGACTTAACCTATTTAGGGAATTTAGGATAGAAATGTGACCCGAATCTTAGCCTAGAATACCCGTTATGGTCGTAGGATTCTATTACACTTGATTATATGCTTGTTTGACCTTAGGTTGACATTAAAGATCCCTTACTGTGAGACTTATGGTATTATCTAGTGATTTGGACCATATTCCCCAATTAGCTCCTTCTAGTAGTTGTGTGCCCTAATTTACCCTAGTTTCCTGAATCTTGATGCTTTTAGCATGCTAGTTATTTATTGTTGGGTCCTAGGTCGTGGTTACGGTACCAGTTGGACTCCAGGTGAGTATTTTATCCTTAAAACGGACATGACTCTAGTTTATAGACGCTTAAGCGCTTATGATTGTATTGTTTGGATACAGGTGATGGCATGCATACTTTTAGGCGCATTTATGCTCACCTAGTGGTACAATTCCGACCAAAACCTTGATTTTACTACTGTTTTCAAAAAAGAAATTTATTTCCACTTTTCACTTTTAAAATGGATTCTTTTACGATGGAAATCGTACCACCTTATTTAATAAATTATGAGCTTTTAGAACTAAAAATGCTATAGATCGAGGTTGATTCCGGTCCATTATTAATCCACTCTTTTCACCCTTATTATTTACTTCGGTCTAAGAAGATTTCGACCCTTTCTATTCTATTATGTTGATTTAGTCCCGAACTCAATCTCGGGCAATGGATTTACAGATTTATACTCTTTTAGTCTCGATTTGAGTTCGAGCACTTATTATACTTATATATCTCTCCGATTCTGGATGGAGTAGATTGATTATGATGGTTATGGAAAGTCTTGGTTTGGGACCAGACAGTGTATACGGATATCCTGAGTCCCCTATTGGGCCCTTCGTTCGTGAGCCACGGTGTCGAAGAAGGATGGTCGCCATAGGTCCTGCCTTTGTGAGCTACTGGGTTGGAGGAGGTGTATACACTTGGTACGTTATGGCACTTAGTTGATAGATGGTACTGGGCTATCCTTGGATTCATTCATTTATATGCATCGCCTATCACCAGTATAATTGTTTGGTACTTATATATATATCAATCTTATAGGGGGCTGTATAGGTATAAGTTATGGTTGTCGTATGCTGAGTGTTTGCTTGAACCTTCCGGGGCTTATGGGGGCCCGGTTAGTTTATTTTTTGTCCGAACTAGCCGATTACGTTACTGTTGGATATTATGGTTAGTTTGTGGCAGGATGGTTATAGATTGGTACCCGAGATTTTTGGTATGTTTCTGATTCATATTCTCTATTGTAATAAGATACATTATTGTTAGATTATCTCATGATTAGTCATCCTTTGGTTAGAGACCTCGATTATGCTAGTATTAGCTTTCCTTCTTGGTTAGGAATTTAGGATCCCTCGAGATGTTAGGTTGGCTCCCTCAAGTTATTACTTTTGAGTTTAGTCTTATATACGTTTACATATATATATGGTATTACCATATATCCCTCTCTTTCCTTATATACTCATATCATATATGTATCCTCTTGGCCTTGTATTACTACTACAAATCCTTCGTTCACTCCTTATTTGCATATTGAATAGTGATATATGGTATTGCACTTTGGTTCCTGATTACTATTAGAATAGGATAGTTTATCCTTACTACTCCTTTAAAACTATTATGTTTTGTTTCTTAGGTAGTTGCATGTAGTTTATATTCCTGCTTTACATGTTATTTATGCTTACATTATCCTTGGAACTTAGTCGGCCGATGCCTACTGAGTACTAAGTGTTTGGTACTCATACTATACTTCTACAGCCTGCAGATTATTGTGCGAGTTCTCGCCGTTGACGTGTGCATCGTGTGGAGCAGCCATGAATCGGAGATTTGGGGTGAGCTCCTGAAGTTTAGAGTATTCTTGTTCTCCCTCGTATTGTTAGATTGATCTCTATTTTATATTCAGAGACATCTTTTTTTTTTGTATATATATATCCTGTATTTCACTTGTACTACTATTGTATTAGAAGCTCTTGTACTGATTTCACCAGGTTTTGAGGATATAATTACTTCATTCTTGTATTCTTCTCATTTTTATTTGATATTACTTTCGCTTCTCTCATTAATCCGTTACTAGTTGTTTCGGACTACAAGTTGTCTTACCTACTGGTGGGTTATAGTAGGTGTCATCATGACCTAAGAAATTAGGTCGTGACAAATTGGTTTCAGAGCATAGGTTCACCGGTGTTGTTGGTACAAGAGCAAAGTGCCTAGTAGAGTCCTATGGATCAGTACAGAGACGTCTGTATCCTATCTTCGGGAGGCTATAGGGCATTTTTAGGAAATTATATTCTTGACTCATTGTCGTGTGTCCATACTTCTAGAAACCTCTAAGTACTTCTTTGACTACACTCTGTCCCAGATGGATAGCACGAGGTATTTGATAGATGAGGACGGGACTTTCACGCGTGTTTACAGAGTTTTAGCTTAGCGTCAGGACAGGGAGTTAGAGATGGATATTGAGGATCTTCAGCGTTAGCCAGAGGGTCTGGAGCCAGCTCAAGCTCCAACAGAGTTTTGACTGCCTCAGCTTTTCAGGATACAATGTTGGGGATTTTGAGTCTTTTCATAGATACTTCACAGTCAGTGGTGGTCCCCAGTACATCGAGTGATTCTCATGCTAGAGTTGGGTTTATTGGTATTCAGCAGGGATCTTTATCAGTTTCAGAGTATGAGATTAGGTTTCTCGAGTGGGCCAGACATACTCATATGTTATTTTCTACAGAGCATGAGATAGTGCGTGGATTTATCAGAGGATTGACTTTACCACTCCACTTGGTGATGGAGCATTTGATAGCAGTTGGGTCTCCTTTCTCTCTGGTTGTTGATCACACGAGGACTACAGAGAGGGCATATATTGGTACATATAGAGGTGGCGATAAGAGGCCATGTCAACAGTATAGTGTTAGTGGTATTCTATCTGGAGGTTGGAATCCTCCTAGCAGTGGTCAGCTGTAACACCCCGTATACTCCCAACCCTATGTGACGACATTGAACAATGGTTATGTAGGTGTCGAGATGCTATGAGTAAGTAATTTGTAATGTTAGTGATGAGAAAATTAAAATTTGGCCTTGTACATGTGATTAACCTTGCGTAAGAGGTGTTTTGCGATTTTCATAGAGCATTTGTGGGGTTCAAAATGAGGCTAAGAGGACCTCTAAACAAAGTATATTAAGGCTAAGAAGTAACTTAAAGAATAGGACTTGAAGTATCTAACCAGAACCGCGAAGAAAAGTCGAAAAACAAAATTTTTGGAAAAACTAAGGCCCAGGCGCACCAGTGGGCGTGCCAGGCCTCTCTGGGACAAATTTTTGTGCCCATAGGCAGCAAGCTGGCACGCCCAAGGGCGTGCCAGGATGGATTTTTCAGTTTTTCGAAAGTTGGAAATTTTCTAAGTCCCAAGGGTACCCGGGGACGTATCGAGCCGATTTTAGCCACATTTCTTCTACAACTATGAGAATATACATGAAATGAGTGAAGTATTATGTTTGTGTGATAAAATTACTCGAGAACGAATTTGGCATCAAAATGACGATTCTACCCTTTTGGTCAAAATAGGTCATACGTGGCTAGAATCGCTTGCTTTTGGGATTGAGGCTACAAATATAAATCTCGTGAGTGGGAATATCGTTGTAACGTGTATATAATGGATTACACATTGATGTTAGTGAGTTAAGATGATATGAGCTATTGTGCCTAATTTGAGACCAAAATAAACAAAACATGAAAGGCCCAATGGGTCAAAATGACCCATTCTTGCCTTGACTTGTCAATGTTGGAATTAATGGCTAAGGATGACTTTAAGAGGTTATAAAAGGTGGCCAAAAAATCAGATTCTTAATCTCAAAGGGGCACATGTCATTCTAGACATTTGTACAACATTTCCACAAGACCTTTCTCAAGTTCTTCAAACCCTAAGGCATTTTTGGACAAGATCATCTTCTTCCAAGCTTGGGTAAGTGATTATTATTGTACTTTAACATATTATAAGCTTGAAATATTATGTAAATCATGTTGTTTATGCTTGGAAGTGGTGGACATGGCACTTTTGGTTTTTGGTTAAAAAGATGTGTTATCCATGGGATTGTAACTTGAATTATGACTTGTGGTTTTGATGAAAGAGCATGGTATGGATGAAATAACAACATGTATGGTGTTATTATGGTCCTAAACTTGTTATTTTTCTATAATTATAAATTATGGGATTTTGGCCGATTTGTTGTTGTGAGGTGTATTGAAGTAAATTGATTGCATAATTGTGATGTTGTGATGATGGAGAGTGGAAAGTATGAACTTGGTGTGACATGCTCTTGGTTATCATGTATTGGTCAATGTATGGAATATTGTGGGATTATTGGTATAATAATTTCATAAATGGTATTGTCAAGGGGGAGATGACATGTTAAAGCCAAACATATAACTAATTGTTATTTTATGCCATTGTAAGGTAGTTGGTGGTTAATGTTGGTTCCATTATGTACTTGTGATGTAGAGTGAAACATAAGGAAGGAGCGGACTATTGTATGCACGTCTAAGATTGTATATTCGTATTGAGAATACAAGGTATGTAAGGTTCTTTTTTTTTCATATCCTTCTGCAACATGTTGTTCACATTGACATTAGACTCGTTTTAATTCTGAGAGGCTTAAAGTATATCAATTCAGGTTGACGTATATTGTTATTCATGCGTGTCCTATTCTTAGATGAATGATGATTCACTTATCTCTTAGTCTTTGATGGAAGTTCCAAAGATGTCATAACGTTGTAAATTCTAAGAGAACTATCTCAACGGGAGTAATGAGGTAAAGAGAGCTTGTTTAGTTTGAATAGCATTATTCCAATCATTTCTTGTTCTAAAGTCCTATAGTATGATGATTATCCTTGTGCAAATTGTTCATAAGTAAGAGTACCAATCTCATAAGAGTAATAAGAGAGGTGATGTGCAAGTTAGTATAATCATTCCTTGTAAGTGAAGTTGTCAATCTCATGAGGTAAAGGAGTGAAGTGAGGTGTGTATATAAGTGTGTGCTTTAATGTCATGATCTTTAACGTGTCACTCTCATAACTAAGTAGAGGGTATAAGATTGTAAGGTAATGCGCATGGTTGTTATATGTTTCCTTGAGTGTGGATCACATTCTAGAGGGTATAAGTTCAATATGGAATAATCCCAATATTATGCTTTGTTTTCTATTATAGCCCACCAAAGGTAGAGGCCCGGTATCATATATATATCATCTACCTACTTATATAAGATCTCATAAGAATAATGAAAGAGGTAAAGTGCGAGCTAATATATCTATCCCTCATAAGTTAAGGTGTTAATATCATGAAGTATAAGAGTAAGGTAAAGCATATTTGTGTGTTTCAATTAGTGTCATGATCCTTAATGTATTAATCTCCCATAAGTTGATATATCAATTTACCCCACCATGAGAGTGGATGTATGGATGTATGCTACCCCACCATGAGAGTGGATGTATGTTACCCCACCAATAGAGTGGATGTATGTTGCCCCACCATGAGAGTGGATGTATGTTGCCCCACCATGAGAGTGGATGTATGTTTTCCCACCATGAGAGTGGATGTATGTTTTTCCACCAATAGAGTCGATGTAGGTTAAACCACCAATAGAGTGGATGTAGGTTAAAACCACCAATAGAGTGGATGTACATTAATAGAGTAGATGTATGTTATATTATTACCCCCCACCACTAGAGTGGATGTGTGTTATGCTTTTACAACCTACTAACCAAGTAGATGAACAATAGTGGTAATGAATCTAGAAGCAAGAAAGAATCTCTTGCATATAGAAGAATCTAGTAAAGGCAAGTCTCTTGAGTGAAGGTAATTTTTCCCTTGAAGGAGAGTAATTATAAAAGATATTATATAAGATAATGGTTTATCCACATTGACTATTCTCTCATATTTTATTCGATTGATATTTTCATGGATGATGTTATTTCTTATGAGCCTTACATACTCAGTACATTCTTCGTACTGACCCCCTCGGGGGAACTTACCTTACATGTTGTAGGTGCAGGCATTAGTAGACCTCCTCAGTAGACTGTGGATCATTTGCAGATATTTGGTGAGCTCCAGTTGGTTCGGGGCCTCCTGAGTCATAGTTGTATATTTGTTTTGATGTTGTATAAAGCGGGGACTTTTCTTTAAGTTGGTCTTGTAGATGCATCTGTTAGAGGCTTTTGTAGACATATGTGGGTATTTGGATATAAGAGGCAAATATGTAAAAGACGAATGTCCGTTTCGACGTAATGGCTCCAACGTCCAAGTTTGGTATATATATTTATGGCATACGTTTCCACATTCATGTCCTCCGCATAGTTGCATGAGATATAATAAGATTCATATGAAGACATACATACGAAGGTTCATGAGTAAAGATTGGTTCTCTCGGGCCATATCGGCTTCGGGTACCAGTCCGGCTTGAATAGGATTTCGGGTCGTGACATCAGTCTTACCTGCAGACTATCTGGTCCATACAAGTAGCGTCTCAGATGATAGATGACTCTCAGATCATTCGTGGTGGTCATAGTAGGTAGAGTCCTGGTTAGGCATTTTGGAGTATTCGATCTAGGTCTTCAGGTTGTGGGGGTCATTCTGGGTCAGCAAGTACAGTGCATCAGAGAGTCCCAGGGGCATGCTTTGATTGTGATGAGATTGGTCATTGATCTAGAGAGTGCCCCAGACATCAGTTGGTCAGCCAGATGGGGTCAGCTCGTGTTTCTCGTCAGGTTAGAGCTTCAGGGGTTGGTTACAACTGTAAAAAGACCAACCATTGGTCCATAGAGTATTCCCGGCATGGGATTATTGAGCGATCAATGTATCCTGATCAGTCTCTTAGTGTTATGGTACGTTCGGGCAGAGGTAATGCACTTAGTATTTCAGTTGGTCATTCAGACGCTCAGACCGGGCTTGGATGCATTCAGATTCGTACTTCTTCGGGCATGTCAGGGACTATGACTTCGAATTCCATCGTATAAGTGTGATTTGATTTACTATCTTTTAGTTTCTATTTAAATTGAGTTGGGGTTTTCATACCCATCGGTGGTTATATGCTTTGATATTGCTATATTGATTGTTATGGGCCTTCGTGTAGATTTTATGCATCTGTGACTACCTCCGTAGATATTTTCTTTTAGTAGTGGATTGAGTGAATCGGTGTGATAATTTTCTAGGGGCGTACACTTGGGTTAAAGTTCCATTTCCTTCGACATATTGGCCTTGTTATGGTACTAGAGTGGTATTGGTTGTTGCTTTTCATTTTTGGTGTCACATGCATTTTAGAGTGTTGTTATTATTGTTGTCATTGTTTTGACATTTACTGATTCTAACGTGATAGATGGCTAGACTAGTGTTTCTAGGTAGTGTTTCCCTTTCTTGTGATTCTTGTTCGTTGGCTTAGACGACTAACTCAGTTGGTTGGTTCTCTCCCTGTTAGTGAGGTAAGGTTGGTTGTTTTCCTTCTCTGTTAGCAAAGTTAGATCGATTTTGAGAGAGAGTGAAGAAAGGTTTGGCCTTTTATGGTTTGGTGGTAATTCTAGAGGTGACGACCCTTGTTCTATAGCTCGTCCAAATATGGATAAGTTAAAGTTATTCTTTTGATTTGTCTGGTTCGTCGCCCGGTAGTGGTCTTGATCTTGATATTGATAGTGAGTTGGGTACTCCGTTATTTTTGTGATGTGGTTCATGGTTCAGTTAAGTTAAGGTTTGTGTAAATAGGTGAATTCAAAAATTTCTCATTTTGGTATTGTTTTAAGCTTCTCATAAAAGGAGTATCATCAATCTTTGTACTGAAACTTGGATTTCATCAACTAACTTATTATTTCACCAAAATATATATTATTATCATCAAATCTATCAGGGATATCGACCCATCTCAGAATCTCAACTTTTAATAAATTAAAACGATAAATAATATATACAGATCATAATAGTTATATCAAGATTGAGAATATAATTACATTTAACAGTTTAGAGAAATGGTTTTATCAGTCAGTCTAAAACAACTATCTTTACTCAGTTCTGTTCAATACATACAAAATGCACTAGCACGAGAAGTTAGAACTGTGTCATTCTCGTAATCAAGATAAATTACATTTAATCTCGTGCTACAATCATTTTGATGGTTTGTCCAAATTTCCATCTACGATTGTGAACTATAACTTTAACTTATAAGAACCGATGATTTAATCTTCTGTGTATAAGCTTATACTTTATACACCAAATCATCTACTATATACGTTGAGGACACATATATGACAATGATCAATTTAATGTGACAATTGATTGAATTGAATAAATAAATAAACAATTGTTCAATAAATAATATTATATCAAAATGCATGGTTTATAGTATATCCTAACAATCTCTCACTTAGACTCATAACCATGCACCCACAACAATAACACCCAATCCTTCAACATGCCTATTAAAAGGCTTTTGTGGTAAAGCTTTTGTGAAAGGGTCTGCCAGGTTGTTTTCTGATGTAATTTTCGCAATCATCACATCTCATCTTTGCACCATGTCTCAAATCAAATGATATTTACGCTCAATGTATTTTGCCTTCTTATGGCTCCGTGATTTCTTCGAATTTGCAACCGCACCACTATTGTCACAATAAATTGTAAGTGGTACCTCTATCGCAGGAACAACCGCCAAGTCTTTGAGAAAGTTTATGTGTCATAATGCCTCCTTAGCTGCCTCAGAGGCTGATACATACTCGGCTTCCATGGTGGAATCAGCAACATAAGTTTTCTTGATGCTCTTCCAAACAACGGTTGCACCTCCCAAAGTAAACACATTTCCAAAGGTCGACTTTCTAAAGTCCTTGTCAGACTGGAAATCTGAGTCTGTGTACCCTATGGGCACCAACTCACTTGAATGGTAGACTAGCATGTAATCCCTAGTCCTTTACAGGTATATGCTTAACTGCTGTCCAGTGTTCTCTTCCAGGGTTAGACTGAAATCTGCTAACCATGCCTACGGTAAAATAGATATCAGGTCTAGTGCACAGTATCGCATACATGAGGCTTCCCACGGCTGATACATAAGGAACTTCCTTCAAGTTTTCTATCTCCTCATCTGTCTTAGGACATTGATCCTTCAAAAGAGAAATTTCATGTCTAAAAGGAAGAAATCCTTTCTTGGAATCATACATGCTGAACCTGCTATGAATTGTATCAATATAAAGAGCTTGAGATAAGTCTAACATCCTTTTCTTGTGATCACGTAGAACCTGGATCCCAAGGATGTGAGCAGTTTCTCCCAAATCTTTCATATCAAAATTACTGGATAACCATTCCTTAACTGAATTCAACAAGTCCACATTGTTTCCTATGAGCAAGATATCATTTACATACAATACTAGAAACACCACTTTGTCTCCATTCCACTTTTTATACACACAAGACTCGTCAAGACATTGTTCAAAATCAAAGGTCTTAACTGTATTGTCAAAACAAGTGTTCCATGCCCTAGAAACTTGCTTTAATCCATAATTGGATCTCTTAAGCTTGCACAACATGTGTTTCTTTCCTTTTTCAATGAAACCATCTGGCTGCCGCATAAAATGCTCGCATCAAGACTTCCATTAAGGAAAGCTTTCTTGACATCCATTTGCCAAATCTCATAATCATAATGAGTAGCAATGGAAAAGAGAATTCTAATAGCCTTAAGCATGGCTACTGGCAAAAAAGTTATCTCATAATCGATCCCTTTTTTCTGAGTAAACCCTTTTGTAACAAGCCTAACTTTGAAAGTTTTTACTTTTTCGTCTACTCCTCTCTTTTTCTTATAGATTCACTTGTATCCAATGGGTTTGAATCCATCTACAGGTGGTTCTACAAGATCCCAGACTTTGTTGGAGTACATGGACTCCATTTCTGATTTTATAGCAATAGTTTATTTATCTACATCTTATCCTATAGTGCTTCTTCGTAATTCATGGGCTCGAGATTCAACTCTTCAGGGATTCTATCAAAAGACTCTCTCAAGAGTACATACCAAGATGGTTTTCTTATCACTCTCCCACTACGATGAGGCATTTCAGTTGTAGGGGTAGGAATAGGGGCAACTGCACTATTATGATCTTGTGGATGAACCACATAATTTGCTAGATTTTGAATCTCTATGTTATCCTCATCACCTTGTGGTGTTGGGACATCAATGTCTTTTTCCACTAGTGCAATTTGCTCAGTGCTACCTTCACAACTTTGATGCAATAGATTTTTAGAAACTTGTAGTTGTGGAACTGTATGTCTATTAACATCTCTCCCACTACTAAAATGCAATGGTATGTTAACTCTGACATCTGGAGATTGAATTTGGTTTTCATTATTGTCAGTAGATTGATTTGTTACCTCTTTGCTTAATTTTCGTAAAATTAGTTTACTTCTAGAAACATGATTTGTCATAAAATCCTTTTCCAGAAACTTGGCATTAGTACTTACAACGACTTTTTTTTCTTTAGGATTGTAAAACAGACCACCTTTCGTTCCTTTAGGGTACCCAATAAAAACACATACTTCTGATCTTGATTCCAACTTTTCTGCCTTCCCTTTCAACACTTGTGATGGACATCCCCAAATCCGAACATGTTTCAGGCTAGGTTTATGCCCAGTCCACAATTCTACGGGTGTCACAGGTACTGAGTTAGAAGGAACTAAGTTCAGAATGTAGTTTGCAGTTTCTAGTGTATAACCCCAAAACAAAGAAGGCAAATCAGAGTAACTCATCATGGATCTAACCATTTCTAAAAAAGTCTTGTTTCTTCTTTCTGCTACACCATTCTGTTGAGGAGCTCTAGGTGCAGACATTTGAAACGTAATTCCTTGTTCTGGTAAGTAACTTATGAACTCATTGGAGAGGTAATCGCTACCACGATCCAATCGTAGTGACTTGATATATTTCTCATGTCGTTTCTCCGTTTCTGTCTTAAACTCCTTGAATTTCTCAAAGCATTCAAACATATGGCGCAACAAATAAACATATCATTATTTTGAGTAATCATCAATGAAAGTCACTAAATACTCATAACCACCTCTAGCTTGAACATTCATTGGGCCACATAAATCAGAATGAATTAACTCTAACTTATCATTTGCTCTATTTCCTTTTGAGGGAAAATGTCTTTTAGTCATTTGTCCTTCTAAACAGGATTCACATGTTGGTAGTACCTCCAATTTTAATGAACCTAAAGGTCCATCTCGAACCAACCTCGAAATCCTGTCCTGATTTATATGACATAGACACAAATGCCACAAATAAGTCTCATTAAATTCATAAGAACGTTTTCTTTTACTTGAAAGGTTAACATTATTCAGTTCAATAGTTTGTTGCAGTTCAGGAGAGATATTAATAATAAATAAACCATCAATCAATGTATCAGCAGAGATAAAATATTTATTATAACTAATAACACAACCGTTATCAGAAAAATTAACATCATAACCATATCTCAAAACTTTAGAAACTGAAATTAAATTCCTTCTAACAGCAGGTGCATATAATGCGTCTTTTAAAATTAAAACTCTACCACTGCCAAACAAAATGCTAATATTTCCTAATGCTAAAGTTGGAGCTGCGGAACCATCCTATTGAAAAATGCTAACTTCACCTCTAATTAGCTTGCTCGTTTCTTGAAACCCCTGCAAAGTAGTGCAGATATGATCAGTGGCTCCTGAATCTACACACCATAAAGTGGTAAAAACAACCGCTAAAAATATTTCAACAACAAGATAAAGTGAATTACTTGTCTTGTTTTTCTTCTTGGCTAAGAAAACTGGACAGTTTGCCTTCCAATGACCTGGCATCTTGCAATGAAAACACTTGTCTTTAGGCTTTTTCACGCCTCCAGTTAGAGCTACAGCTATCTTAGCATTGTGAGTCTTTTTCTTCTTCTGCCCACCTTTCGATTTAAAAGTAGAACCTTTCTCAGCATAGAGTGCCACAGTTGGTGCCTGTTGTTTTATGATAGTCTCTGTCGCCTGCAGCTCATTCAACAGTAATGCCAAAGATAGATTCATTTTATTTATATTATAGTTCAGGTGAAACTGTTGAAAACTATCTGGAAAAGATTGCAATATCATCTCAACCTGTGAGTCATTATCAATTTCAGCCCCCAAGACCTCTAGTTCATTCAGAAAACTTACCATCTTCAGAACATAGTCTCTACCAGGAGTGCCTTCAGCCATCTTAGTGTTCATAAGAGCTCTCATGGTGGTCTGCTTAGCTGCACGACCCTGGTCACCAAACATTTGTTTGAGACTCTTCAGAATCTCAAAAGCATAATGCATATTCTGATGTTGATGTTGCAGCACATTTGACACTGAAATCATAATGTAACGCAGTGCCATCTCATCAGTTTTTTGCCATTTATGATAAGCTAACTTATCATCGTCACTAGACTGGTCATCTGGTTTCAAGGGACATTCTTCATAGAGTACAAATTTATACTTTTTAGCAGTTAACACAATGCACAAGATTTCTCCTCCAATCAACATAGTTATGACCCTCAAGTTTGTTTTGACCCAAAATAGTGCTAAGAGAGTTAAAAGGAGACATATTGAATCTGAGATTCAAAAACGTTACAATAGATCAACAAAACAGTCATATAAACATTGAAGGGTTAAATTCAAACTCATCACATACATATATATTCATGCATCTCAAATAGTCAATCGATGGGGTTGGAGAACTACTCATGCAATACACATATAATGACAGATTATTCACTCCATAAACTTTTACAGACCTAACTCAGATGGAAAGTATACTGTTAGTTTAAGTGAAAACCTTACTCTAATTACATTGATCCAATCATATATTACTCAGTTTAGGAGAGTTAATACAGATCATCAAACTAGCGATTAAATATGCAATAACTTGTATTAAATTCATCCGATATGGAGGAATATCTAAACCAACACATAAACTTAATACTTTATTACTATTTAATCGTGGCAATCATGGGATGAACCCTCATTACCAAATAAATTTTTCTTTCAAATTTTATGCTAAAATTTTCAGAAACCAACAGTTCATGTGAAATACCATCTCTCAGACACACATTACAATTAAATGTACACAAGAAGCAAAAAAAACACATAATAAAGAATAATTTTGCAATATAATTGACTTCGGTCCTCTGTTAATTTCAAGAATCATGGATTATTGCTGCCATCATTCACACGATCTTAATTATGGCATTTCTTTTAAACAAAATTCAATCAAAATTGCAAACCCAATCACTTGAAAAAGAAACAACACCCAATATTGAACAAATATGCAAAGCCTTACAGTTATAATCTTAAAGATAAGGATCTTTTATATTTTATCACTAATCAGGGCATAAAAAAAATCTAAAATCAAGAAGTAAACCTTCAATTAAGCAATTCTTTATTGCTATCTGACGCCAAACACAGAGAAAATCAAATTCAACCTCTTTTGTCCGTTATATTAAATTAATTTAAGAATTGGTTAAATTTTAAGATTTCAACAACACCGTGTTTATTGTCACTGCTCTTAGGACATTATAAAACTTTGCACGATTTTCAACTATAAAATCACGAAAACAGAGCACACTTTATCGCACACAAATACGTGATGTCTAGATTATCTATAAAGATGTAAGCTAGGCTCGTGATGCCAATTGTTGGAAACTAGTACGCAGTGAAAGCATTCCAGAATCATACTGCTTACATGAATTATAAACAACAATCATAAACACGTAGTTCACATAAAGCGTGCTTAAAATTAACCAAGGAATATCTCTTGAAAAGTGAGCAGATATCTTGAAATAATTCTGTTTTCAATTCTGCGGTCTTCTACAGTGATCCCAAATTCACAGCTGAACTCTCTTAATACTTGGGTGGACAAGCACTAAATAGAAAACTGAATTGTTTTTCTAGGTTAAGGAGAACCTTTATTTATAGAGATGTTTTCCCAATCCAATTTGAACCCCAGAAAAACATACGTACGTTTTTCCTTGAACAAGAAAACACGTTCATTCTCCTTTTCCCCTAGAAAATAGGATTTCGAGTTCTAGTTTAATACGAGCATTGTAGGGACCACATAATTAATTACTAAGGTTTTCTATTATGTAAATAATTCAAAATATTAATTTGAATTATTGTTACCATAATAAATTACAAATCATTCCACTAAAGATTCATAATTGCACTCCTCTATTTTATTTCAAAATTCTCCATTAAACACTTATGTAATTCCCCATGTTAAGATGTACAGATACTAATCAATAAATTAAATTACTCACGAATTTAATATAATGATTAATTTCCTTTAAAGCAATGCTTAACTTATTTCATATGTTGGATTCATAAATTCACCGGCCGGGTTTACACATGAAAACTCATAAGCTTCTCATAAAAGACGTATCATCAATCTCTATACCAAGACATGGATTCCATCAACTAACTTATTATTTCACCAATATATATTATTATATCCAATCTACCAGGGATATCGACCCATCTCAGAATCTCAACTTTTAATAAATCAAAACGATAAACAATATATACAAATCATAATAGTTATATCAAGATTGAGAATATAAGTACATTTAATAGTTTAGAGAATATGTTTTTATCAGTCAGTCTAAAACAACTATCTCTACTCGGTCCTGTTCAATACATACAAAATGCACTAGCACGAGAAGTTAGAACTATGTCATTCTCATAATCAAGATAAATTACATTTAATCTAGTGCTACAATCATTTTGATGGTTTGGCCAAATTTTCATCTACTATTGTGAACTATAATTTTAACTTATAAGAATCGATGATTTAATCTTCTGTGTATAAGCTTAAACTCTATACACCAAATCATCTACTATATAGGTTGAGAATACATATATGACAATGATCTATTTAATGTGACAATTTATTGAATTGAATAAATAAATAAACAATCGTTCAATAAATAATATTCTATCAAAACTCATGATTTATAGTATATCCTAACAATTAGTTCCCTCTACTCTACTCCATGGAAATGCAGAAGAAAATCATGGCGGGAGGAGGAGACCGACTCAGTGATTTGCCCAATTCAATTCTAATTCACATTAAGCCTGTCAACGGACCGGACCAAACCCGTTTCGATCCTATTTTAGTAATGGCCCGACCCGGTACCGGTAGGTTAGGTTAAATCTGATCGTCGGCGTTTTGGTATCTGGTCCCGGTGCGAAATCAATTTTTACACCAATTTACCCGATTCCGGTCCAATTTCGATCCGGTAAACGGTTGGATTTCATTTTTGAATTTTTTTATTTTTATTTTTTAAAATTATAGCTGTTGATAGTCGTTGAAGGGGTCCCACCAACGACTATTTTGCCCCACAACCCTCCCAAAACACCCTCCCCCCACCCTCCCAGAACACCCCTCTCCCCATAACCATTTTTTCACTATAAATACCATCTTATACCCATTCTTCTTTCTCACAAATCTTCACATACTCTCTCTAATAAATTAAATTCTAAAAATCTCTTTATCATTCTCTTTATATTCTATAATTGTGGTATTAGCGTTGGAGATTTTTTGAAGATATTGCGAGCTTCAATTATCATCTTTCAATTCCAATTTTCAACATTTGGTATACGTCTGCTTTTAGGCAGACGTTCGGTACATTTGTTACAACTTTAATCTCTTTGTTTTGATTTTTAAATATCTATATTTGTTTACTTTTATTATTTTTTTGGTTATAACATTTATATTGTTACCCCTACCCCTACTAGTCTGGTTACGGAATTATCGAAACAAGATGATGAAGTGCCCCCTTTGCCGGAATTTACTAGGGTCAAAGGTACCGAACGTACTAAAAGGTCTTTAGTTTGAAAATTTATGGAGCATGATAGGGTAAAAAATACCGCTACTTGCAATAGATGCCAGAAAGTTATGGAACATTTGACAGGGAAAAATAATGGCGGGACAGAATTGCTAAGTAAGCATTTGAGAAAATGTAGTAAATAATTTATTCGTCTAGAAATGGAGGCTAAGGCAAAAAAAGATGGTACACCATTGCCAGAAGAATCTGTAGGAGGTAATATGGTTCAAACTCGTTTAAACATGTCTAACCCGGCTGGCCCAAGCTCATCATCGACATATAGTGAAAATATAGATAGAGAAGAATTAGCAAAAATGGTTGTTGTGATGGGTTTGTCTTTTAGTTTTGCTTCACACCCCGATTTTATTCATAATATTCAACAAGTTTATAATCCCTCTTTTTAATGTTTTTCACGAAATACAATCAAAAGTGATATTTTTAACTATCAAGCTGAACATTGTCATTTTCTTCGTTGCTTATTTAAAAAATTTGATTGTAAAATATCTATTACTTCTGATATGAGTCGTAGTGTATTAGGTGATGATTATTTTACTATTACGGTTCATTGGATTGATCACCATTGGAATATGCCAAAAAGAATTATTTCTTATAAATATGTTGACGAGGCTAAAACTGGGGTCTATATAGCTACTACAATAGCGGAAAATTTGAAATTTTTTCAATTTATTGATAAAATAATGGCATACACATTAGATAATGCTTCTAACAATTTGAAAGCTATTGATACTTTAAAAGTTAGACTTTGTCCAATAGCTGATGATCATTTTCATGTTAAATGTACTGCACATATTTTAAATTTGATAGTACAAGACTGCGTGGAATTATTTGAAAATGGTTGTTAAAAAGTTCGAATTGTTTGTAGTTTTATTTTTAAAAATAAAAAAAAATCTATATCAGATGATTTTAAACGTCGCTGTTTAGAATTAAAAATTCCATATAGAAAAGTTTCAAAAGAAGTCCCTACTAGATGAAATTCTTTATATGAAATGCTTATTGTTGCTTATGATTATTGTGAACCTATACAATTAGTTTATAATGCTCAAAATTCGGATCCTGATTTAAGACTATGTGATGACGATTGGATTGAAATTTTTTTTTTCCTATTCAAGTGACTGGTTCTCAAGATGTCACTTGACTTAATTATAGGCTAGACTATCCTCCTTTATTATATATATAGATATAGATATGAAATAATATTAAATATTTAAATAATCAACAAAAATTTGTTGTAAAATGTCAAGTGGATAGTTCTCAAGATGTCACTTGACTTAATTACAGGCTAGACTATCCTCCTTTATTATATATATATATATATATATATATATATATATATATATATATATATGAAATAATATTAAATATTTAAATAATCAACAAAATAGTTTTTTATTATAAAATAATAGTTTTTGTTGTAAAATGTCACATGACTAGTCCTCAAGATGCCACTAGGCTTAATTATAAGCTAGATTATCCTCCTTTATTATATATATAGATAAAGATATGAAGTAATACTAAATATCTAAATGATCAATAAAATATATTTTTTTTGTAAAATGATAGTTGTTTTTTTTTTGTAAAATGTCAAGTGACTAGTTATCAAGATGCCACTTGACTTAATTATAGGCTAGACTATCCTCCTTTATTATATATATATATATATATATATATATATATATATATATATATATATAGAGAGAGAGAGAGAGAGAGAGAGAGAGAGAGATTAAACTAATATTAAATATTTAAATAATCAACAAAATAGTTTTTGTTTGTAAAATGATAGTTTTTTGTTGTAAAATGTCAAATGGCTGGTTCTCAAGATGTGACTTGGCTAAATTATAGGCTAGACTATCCTCCTTTATTATATATATAGATACAGATATGAAATAATATTAAATATTTAAATAATCAACAAAATAGTTTTTTGTTGTAAACTGATAGTTTTTGGTTGTAAAATATCAAGTGGTTGGTTTTCAAGATGCCACTTGGCTTAATAATGTGCTAGACTATCCTCCTTTATTATATATATAGATATATATATGAAATAATATTAAATATTTAAATAATTAACAAAATAGTTTTTTGTTGTAAAATGATAGTTTTTTTTTTTTGTAAAATGTCAAGTGACTAGTTATCAAGATGCCACTTGACTTAATTATAGGCTAGACTATCCTCCTTTATTATATATATATATATATATATATTTAAATAATCAACAAAATAGTTTTTTATTGTAAAATGATAGTTTTTTATTGTAAAGTGTCAAGTGTCTAGTTCTCAAGATGTCACTTTGCTTAATTATAGGCTAGACTATCCATCTTTATTGTATATATATATATATATATATATGAAATAATATTAAATATTTAAATAATCAACAAAATAGTTTTTAGTTGTAACATGATAGTTTTTTGTTGTAAAATGTAAGTGGCTAGTTTTCAAGATGTCACTTGACTTAATTATATGCTAGACTATCCTCCTTTATTATATATATAGATGGCTAGTTATCAAGATGTCATTCGGCTTAATTATATATGCTAGACTATTCTCCTTTATTATATATATAGATATAGATATGAAATAATATTAAATATTTAAATAATCAACAAAATAATTTTTTATTGTAAAATGTCAAGTGGGTGGTTCTGAAGATGTGACTTGGCTTAATTATAGTCTAGACTACCCTCTTTTATTATATATATAGATATAGATATGAAATAATATTAATATTTAAATAATCAACAAAATAGGTTTTTGTTGTAAAATGATAGTTTTTTGTTGTAAAATGTCAAGTGGCTGGTTATCAAGATGTCACTTGGCTTAATTATAGGCTAGATTATCCTCCTTTATTATATATATAGATAGATATAGATATGAAATAATATTAAATATTTAAATAATCAACAAAATAGTTTTTGTTGTAAAATGATAGTTTTTTGTTGTAAAATGTTAAGTGGCTAGTTATTAAAATGCCATTTGGCTTAATTATAGGATAGACTATCCTCTTTTATTATATATATATAGAAATAAATATGAAATAATATTAAATATTTAAATAATCAATAAAAATAATTTTTTATTATAAAATATCAAGTAACTGGTTTTCAAGATGTCACTTGCTTAATTATAGGCTAAACTATCCTCCTTTATTATATATATATATATATAAATTACAAAATCAAAGTATCTCACGCATAATTTTTTTTTGCCTTCTTTAATTTAACGACTAATTTGAATTTATTATTTTGACGATCAATTTATTTTTTTCACTCATCTTCTTATAAAAATTAACCATTGATGCCCCAAAATTTTCACGAATACAAAAAATAAATTATAATATAGCAGCAAAAAAAAATTATTTTAAAAATCCAAATTAGCTGTTGAATTAAAGAAGCCAAAAAAATTTCTCATGAGAGAAGGATCAATCTACCCTGAATTTGTGAGAATGATTTTACCAAACCAACATTTTTTTTTTCTATAAAAAATACTTTATTTTATGTTTTGCTAAATTTTCATATGGTTAAATTTGTTTTTTTTGTTGGCTATATAAGCCAGCATCCCGCCAACAAAACCCTAGGTTATGCTCAAACTCAAACTTCTTGTGCATTTTACAAACCCAAATTTCAAACAACATTAGTTCCTTCGAAATGCAGAAGAAAATCATGGCGGGAGGAGGAGACGGACTCAGCGATTTGGCCGACTGAATTCTAATTCACATTCTCTGTAACACCCCATACTTTATAACCTCACTTGATACCTTGGGATCATATCTACATAGGTGTTGAGATGCCATGCATATGTGTTTTATAGTGTTATTGGTGAAACATTTGATATCGGACTTAACATGTGCGAGTAGATCTTCGTAGGAGGTGTGTTGTGATTTCATGGAGCATTTGGGTAAGAACTCGTACATATTCTAACCTCATTTGGTGACTTTAAGTCATGTTTACTTGATGGTTAAGATCACTAAGTAAGTATTTTGTAGTGTTTGGATAAAGGATTGGACGATACGTAAACGTCGGATTAGTGGCCGAAAATTTCAGCAAAATGCTGAAACTTGCGCCACTACCCTGTTTCAGGGGTGTGGCGCAAGCCACCAGCCTGCATAAACTTCATAGCAGGCCCAATTCTTGCGCCACTACCCTGTTTCAGGGGGTGTGGCGCAAGGAACAAAAACTAGGCCTTTCCGGAGTCGTTTCGTAACGCAATTCTACGACGATTTCTAGATGGTTTCTTTGATTCTTTGGAGTTATTTGAGCATTGTTAAAGAGTTAAACACTTCAATACACTCCTACATACTCCTATATGATCAAATCACGAAAGGTGAATAGTGATCCAAAATGTCCAATGAAACTAAGGGCGACTAGAATTCCAATTTTTGCGATCGAAAGGACGAATGAGAATCTTTTAAGAGAATATTGTCGTAACATTATGGAATTATGTAAACATGAGAGATATGGTGATTAATACATGAAATTGGATGGGTTGCATGGATATGAGTTCTTGGGCCCAAAGTTAGGCCCAAAATGGAAATGAAAGAATTGGCCCAAAGGGCAAAAAGATCCATTCTTCCACTTTGACCATATTAAATGCCAAAGAAAAGGCTAAGCTTGACTTGGGGTCTATATAAAGGCCCCAAGATCAGATTTTTTATCATCAAAGACTCTCATGCCTTTTGGATATTTTTCACAACATTTCTTTACTCTTCCAAACGCTAAAGCAAATAAACCCTAAGGCATATTTGGACAAGATCAACATATTCCAAGCTTTGGTAAGTATTTATTTTCATAGATTAATATCTTATATGCATAAAAGAATATGTATATCATGTTGGTGGTGCTTGGAAAAGTTGGTCATGGTACTTGGTGATTTTGTATGAGATTTGTGGTATATGGAATTCAAGTGTGAATTAGGCCTTGTGCCTTTGAAGAAAAAGCATGGTATGGACAAAATATAAACATGTATGGTGTTATTTTTGATATAAAACTTGTTCTTGTCTAAAAGTGAAAATTATGGGATTTTGGCCGATATGTGTTATGAGTTGAATTAAGGTGCTTTGATGGATTATTTGTGATGCGTTATGGATAAGAAAGTGTAAAGGAGAAGTATTATGGTGAAATGTATTGATTTTCATGTATTGGTCAATGTTGGGAATATTATGGAATTTTTGAAATAATAGTATGATCAATGGTTTTGTCAAGGGGAAATGACATGTTTAAAGGCAAACATGTAATTCATTAACATTGCATGCATTTGTAAAGTAATTCGTGGTTAACGTGAATTCGTTATGTATGTATGTTGTAGAGTGAAGGAGAGGGATCATTGTATACGCATCGAAGGTTGTCTATTCGTATTGTGCATCCAAGGTATGCAAGGTTAATTTGTCCGTATCTTTCTACGGCCAATAGTGTTCACATTGACATTTCTTTAGTTCTATTCCGAAATGTACCAAGGTATCCCATATGCACTTATCTATGATCATGGTCATATATTTCCTACTCATTGATCAATTGTGAATCTCATTTCTCATATTCATGGTTAATGTTCCGAAAGTTCAAAGAAGGCTATGTTCCAATATTCCAATAGTGTCTATACTTGTGTCTCTTGTTCATGGATTCTTGTACAATGGTTCCAATGGTAGCATGGTGCTAGTTATGTTATCTTTTCATTGATATTTATTCACATGTCCCTTATTGGTCAATGATTCAAAGTTTCCAACAATGTGATGTTCAAAAGTTCCAAAGTGATGGTATGACTATCAAAGTATCAATCTCAAAGTAATGAACAAAGTAATGCAAATGTGGTCAATGATCAAGTACGGGTGGCAAGTCTAGGGGCGTAAGCCTAGCTCGACTCGATCCCGAGGTTTGGATTTATGGGTGGCAAGTCTAGGGGCGTAAGCCTAGCTCGACTCGATCCCGATGCATTGATGTAGGGGTGGCAAGTCTAGGGGCATAAGCCTAGCTCGACTCGATCCCTACACAATGATATGATATGAAAGACCCACTAATCAGTCGGGGCCCGGGTACATTGTGATGTAATGACATGTGAGCATTGAGATAAAGGAAGTAATGAAAATAATGAAAGCAATCCACATGGTTTCCAAAGAGTAACATGGTGACTTATTCACATTGAGTATTCATATGTTTTGAGTTCATTGACATATTCATTGAAATATTCATGTGTTGTATAGTTTCATCTGAGCCTTGCATACTCAGTACTTATTTCGTACTGACCCCTCTCGGGGAATTTACCTTACTTGCTGCAGGCGCAGGTCCCAGTAGGCCTCCTCAATAAACTACCAGTGTTAGCGGTTCTTTGATGAGCTCCCGCTCATTCGGGGCTTCTCCGAGTCAAACTGTATATATGTTTTGCTATTGTACATGTTGTATAAAGCGGGGACTTGTCCCGACTTATGGTTCATTTTGGTAAATGCTCTTGTTAGAGGCTTTTGTAGACCGATGTGGGTGTAATAGTGTAAAAGACACATATTGTTTTGACTGGATGGCCTCAACGGCCAAGTTTCATATGTATGCCTAAATATGTCCCTTGTTCTCCTTTATTCGTATGTCATAATATTATGCAATGGTGGTTATGAATATTATATGCATATGATTGAGCATAGGCAAAGGTTGGTTCTCTCGGGCCTTATCGGCTACGGGTGCCAATCATGTCTCGATGGGATTCGGGGCGTGACATTCTCTCTAAGTTATGGAACGACAGTAAAGCAGTTGTTCGCACCAGTGTATTGTCTAATCGATGGCGATTTCTTTGGATGTCCGTTCCACTATCACTCTTCTACGACATGACCTACAGTTCCACCGAAAGCCACATTCCTAATTTCATAGTTTCCACCAATAGAGACCTTTATTATTGGAGGTTTTGCGAGAAAATCAAAATGTTCAGGGGCATTCTGTTAAAGTACGACTAAAGTTACATTAAAGATGTTGATTTATGGGTAGATTTTGCAATTAAAGTTGCTAATGTTGAAGATTTAACACTTGGATTTAGCTGGGGAAGTAACCAAAAATACGAGCTTCCTCAGTTTGCAATTTAAGAATACCTCATCGAGGAGTCTGATTTTAATGAACTGTGAATTGAACCTTTCTGGTAGGGTTAACTGGAACAATCTTGAACTTTTATCGATCGCGTCTCTGAATTTGACAGATGGTATACTGGAAAAGGTATTATTTGGTTGCCTTAACTTGAAGCACTTGGAACTGGATAGTGTTTTGGGCATTAGTCGTTTGGAAGTCACCTCTGTGAAGCTGACATATTTCTGCATAAAAGATCACCAAAACGAGAATGATGACCTTAGTCTCTAACTATTAGCCCCACCTATTAATTTTGTTGAACTTTCGGGGTAACAGAGAAATGTGGCTTCACTTGTCAGTGCAAACCTACTTTTGGATTTTGATGATTTTGTAGATGAAGAACGAAACTCAGATGAGTGTACATATTTGAAGGAACTTCTTCATAGTGTTGCCCATGTTGAGAATCTTGGATTGGGTTACTGGTTCATCAAGGTATATTCGTACTCTTCACTATCCAAAATACAGATTTTCTTTTTCTCTTTTTGTGACTTTTTATTTGCTATTGAATTTATGAGTTTATAAATATTAACAATGCCATTATTTAGGATAATCTGATAACTAAGTTGATACATACTAGATAATATATTCTCAAGACAAATTTGGATGGGCAGTAGCAGGTGATTGAAAAAAGATATTTTGAACAAAATTTTGGATGATGAACTGTGAGAATAAAGCTTTTGCAACTGACAAAATGACCTGTAAATCTTTGATTGATTTACATTCATCATTCTCTTTCTTCAATCCATGTGAATGTATTTTTCAAAGTGTTTAAGGTCCATCATTGGACACTTTGTTTTTATGGATTGCTCAACAATTAGCATGCCACTGATTAAATGTGTTGCATTTCCTTGTTTTTGACATATTTGGTTTATAAGTGCCTTTCCATACTGGAGTTGAAAGGCTGGCAGTTTCCACCATCAAACCGTAAATTCTTAAAAACCAAGGGATACTACTCACCTTTGACTGGTGCAATCACAAACCAAGAGTAAGTTTTTCTTTAGACAGTTGTTTTTGTTACTTCATGTTATTAATATCAAACAACTATTTGTGGAAGAAGAAGGTTGTATGTATCAACATATTTCTCATTTTAAGTGTTTTAGGAAAAATCATAAAATTGATTATCTCGTTTCATGTAAGGCGTTTATAGGAATTTTGTTGTTCTCTCAATTTATTTCTTAAGAAACTAGAGTTCAACTTGAGTTTCTTTGAAAAAAATTTAATGTTGTCATTGTCAAACTTGATTGTATGAGTTAGACTTAGATTGTTTTGCATTCAATTTTTTTTTGTTTTTGTAGTTGTAGGATAAAGATGTCTTATTAAGGGATACTACTCACCTTCATGCTAGGAGATAGAGGATGAACTTTTTGTTTTAAAGATAAAAAGTCAGCTTCAATGAAGCTTTTTAACATTTTTTTTTGTTTTTTGCTTGTAAGTAACAGTTTCTAAGCATTTGACATGTTCCTGAATCTTAAAATTCAGTACATTCCCTTTTTTAATCCACAATCAAGTCCATGACTTTCTACTGCCATCTAAGGAGGATAACTAGTTAATATAGTGAATTCTTTCCTATAGGGTCTGCTGTCAAAGCACACAAACGAGGATGAACAGAGTAGGAGGTTTGAGACACATAAGTTTAACTGCTCATTGCTACATTTGAAGACCATTAAGTTCATCGACTTTCATGAACCACTAAGTGGCTAAGAGTTTGTATTTCCGTTTGTAAAATATCTGCTCAAGAATGCAACAGTGCTAGAAAAATTCGTAATTGCTGCAGAATTCGAAGGGAGTGATGTGCCTCAGGGTTATGTTCAAATGACACAGGAGTTCCAAAGCTTTCCAAGATCCTCCCCACATGCTTCAATTGTCTTTTCTTATTGATAACTTTTGGCACCTATCAGTTTTATTGATAGCGACATATTTGATAGTTGTTACTTTATGTATTAAACTGGTTTATAGCTGATAGACAAGGCTTGGATAGTATTTGTCAGTGTCTAGGGAGTTGTTAGAGTTCTTTATGTCTAAGTAACGATGTATTCATTCTCTAATCATCATGTAAGAAAGCTTTCTCTATATGTTTTGTGGTTTCTATTCCTATTGCTGAATCCTGAGTTTTTTTTTATACTATGAAAATTTAAGGTTGAAAACCAGCCTGCCAAAATAGTGCTGCAAGATTCATTACGTGTCTAAGGACTTGTTTCATTGGCCTGAATTATTTTTAATTGGTAGTGTAATCGAATGGAAGTTGATGTCTTATTCCAATAGGTAAGCAAGATATAAATACAATACATTAGGTGCTAACTAAGGAAAGAAAATAACTAGGGATTCCTACAAATCTGCTAGCTGATAATGTCTCTATATATTACAAGGATTTATGTCTATATACATTGTAACACTCCCCCTCAAGTTGGAGCATAGATATTAATCATGCCCAACTTGTTACAAAGATAATCAACTCGAGTCCCATTCACCGCCTTTGTGAGCAAATCAGCCAGTTGCTCTCCTGTCTTCACGTAGCTAGTAGAAATCAAGATTTCCTAAATCTTCTCACGGATAAAGTGACAGTCCACCTCAATATGTTTAGTTCTTTCATGATACACTGGATTTGAGGCAATATGAAGAGCAGCTTGATTATCACACCAGAGTTTTGCTGGCATATGATGCTTCACCCCAATTTCAGTTAAAAGATGGTGTATCCACATAATTTCACACGTAGACTGCGACATAGCTCTGTACTCGGATTCTGTACTTGATCGAGATACGACACTTTGCTTCTTACTTCTCCATGCTACCAAGTTCCCTCTAACAAAGACACAATAACCTGTAGTGGATCTTCTATTAATTTTAGAACCAGCCCAGTCTGCATCAGCAAAACACTCAATACGAGTATGGTTGTGATTGCTATACAATATGCTAAGTCCAGGAGCCCCTTTCAAGTAACATAGAATCTGTTCCAAAGCTGCCCAATGTTTGACCGTAGGTGTGGATATGAACTGACTAACAACACTTACCGCAAAGGCAATATCCGGACGAGTCACCGTGAGGTAGTTCAACTTCCCAACTATCCTCCTATATCTTTCTGGATCATCAAAAGGGTCTCCATCATCTTTCATAAGATGCACATTGGGAAACATAGGAGTACTGCAAGGTTTGGCTGCCAACTTTCCAGTTTCTGCAAGTAGGTCAAGGATATACTTTCTCTGAGACAGAAGAATTCCCTTGTTGCTTCTATTTACTTCTACTACCAAAAAGTATTTCAACTGGCCTAAATCCTTTGTACGAAACCTAGTATGCAAGAAAGACTTGAGGGAAGAGATGCCCTCAGAATCACCTCCCGTGATGACAATGTCATCAACATACACAACAAGAAGGATAGTGCCAGCTAAAGACTGTCGGTAGAAGACAGAGTGATCACATTTGCTCATTTTCAGTCCAAACTCCTGAACTACCTCACTGAATTTGCCAAACCAAGCCCGGGGACTCTGCTTCAAGCCATACAAAGACTTCTTCAAATGACAGACTTTTCTATACTCCCCCTGAGCAATAAAACCAGGTGGTTGCTCCATATATACTTCCTCCTGAAGATCACCATGAAGGAACGCATTTTTTATATCCAACTGATGCAAAGGCCAATCCTCAGAAGCAGCTAGAGAAATGAACAAGCGGACAGAAGTGAGTTTGGCAACCGGAGAGAAAGTGTCTGAATAATCCACCCCATAAGTCTGAGCATATCCCTTAGCCACAAGCCTGGCCTTAAGTCTTGCCACAGAACCATCTGGATTAACTTTGACTGTGAACACCCACTTACATCCCACCGGTTTCTTCCCATGGGGTAAATCCACCAAATTCCATGTGTGATTTTCTTCTAATGCATGTATTTCCTCAAGCATCGCATTTGACCATCCAGGATGATGCAAAGCCTCCTTCACAGTTTTGGGTACAGAAACAGAGTCTAGAGACGCAATCAAGGATCTTGATGTAGAAGATAGGCGATCATAGGAAACAAAATTAGCAATAGAATATGTGGATTTGCAAGTCTGTGTACCTTTGCGAAGTGCAATAGGGAGGTCAAGGTTTTCTGGAGGATCAGGTGGAGGAGGATTTGATGACAAAGGGACTGGTGCAAGGCATGTATCATCGATTTCTCGTCTCCTCGAATAAACTTGAATAACACGCGGCCTTGCTGGAACAGATGATGAGGGTGCAATAGTCGACTGGTGCTCAATAGAGTAACTAGGAGATGGAGGAATAACATCATCTGATTGCACAACATGAGTAACCTGATAAACTAACCACTCATCTTCCTCCCCCTGACTTGTAGAACTAGGAGGAGTATAGAAGAATGGTGTAGTCTCTGAAAATACCACATCATTAGACACCATATATTTGCCAAGTTCAGAAGAATAACATCGATACCCCTTCTGAAGACGAGAATAACCTAAGAAAACACATTTCAATGCCTTAGGATCCAACTTGGTAATAAATGGCCGAACATCTCGAACATAACACGTACTTCCAAATATCTTTGGTTCCACTGGAAATAATGACTTGTTTGGAAAAAGAACTTTATAAGGCATATTACCAACAAGCACGGTCGATGGCATGCGATTAATCAGAAAACAAGCCGTAGAGACAACATTAGCCCAAAATTGTTTAGGAACCTTCATTTGGAACAAAAGTGCCCTGGCTGTCTCAAGTAGATGCCTATTTTTTCTTTCAGCAACCCCATTTTGGGAAGGTGTATCAACACAAGACGACTGATGGAGAATACCGTGTTGTCTCATATAGGATTGAAACAACTCTGACATGTATTCTTTAGCATTATCACTCCTTAGGATACGCACCGAAGTGTTGAATTGAGTTTTGACTTCAGCACAAAAGGCACAAAAGTGAGTAAACACTTCAGAGCGACTTTTCATAAAATAAATCCAAGTCATCCGAGAGAAATCATCCACAAAAGTGACAAAATACTTATGTCCAGTTTTGGAAGTGACAGGACATGGTCCCCAAACATCAGAATGAATTAGCTCAAAAGCTGACTCAACCCGTTTATTAACCCTCGGACCTAACGTGCTGCGATGATGCTTTGCAAACTGGCATGATTCACAGTCCAAAGAAGGAACATTTTGAAACTGGGGACACAACTTCTTTAACAAAGGTAAAGAAGGATGTCCCAATCGACAATGTGTTTCAAATGTAGACATGACACTCGAGCAGGCAACAAATCGAGGCTCATAATCATCAAGGATATATAGATCATCAAATACTCGACCTTTACCAATAACCTTATGTGTAGCAAGATCACGAAATAGACAATGATTTGGAAAGAACGAAATATAACATTTAAGGTCTCTGGTAAGTTTACTCACAGAAATCAAATTGAAGGCCAACTTCGGTAGATTTAACACGGATGACAAGGTAATAGAGGAGGTTGCTTTGACGGTCCCAGATCCCACTATGTTACACGTAGACCCATCAGCCACTGTTACCTGAGAGGGTATTTTGTGTGATCGAAAGGTAGAAAATATATTAGGATTACCTGTCATGTGATCTGTAGCACCTGAATCAATCACCCATTTGTTCGAAGAGGAGATAACACATGCTTTTCTTGAATCAACAAGAGTAGTAACTGAAGTGAATTCTTTAAGAGATTCTCGATACTGAGAGAACTCTGCAAACTCATCCGCCGAAATCAAAATTGTCTTCCCTTTTTGATTCGTAGCCATATTTCCTCCTTTCTAATTGTTTTGAGTTATATTTTCGACTCAAACACCCAAATATGATATAGGAAGAAGCAGCAACACAATCAATCAAAACCAGCAGCCAATACCAACAAAATAATCGATGAAATATAATTAAGCAAAACCAGTAGGCAGCAACAAATACCAACAAAATAATTGTAGGCTATAGTCAATTACCAAATTCCAAATGAAGCAAGGAACAAAGGAACCAACAATGAACAAGAATCCACAAAACAATCTTTATTGGACATATGGCAGAAGTCAACAGTTGCAGCAGCCTGAATCAAAAGACCAGATCTGAATCGCACAAACTACAGGGAAAAGAATGAACCTGGAAATGACGAAAACTACCCAAACAGTGTTTCAACACCAGAGAAAACTAGGGTTGCGCCAGAACTGAAGATACGACGCCGTAAAATTGATCGCCAATCGATTCTGTAGTGGCCAGAAGTTCAGGTGGCGCGTGAAGTCCACTCACTTCACACCCAATCACCGGCGAAATATGGTCTACCGGAAATAATGGTCCGCCTCCATCTATGGTGGTGGTGACGCAAATATGAACACTCAAAAGTGATCGATTGGATATTCGAATCACTGTGTAAGACAGGAAAAAAAAACGATCTGCTTTGTATACTAAAACAGAACCGAAGCAAGATCAATGAGCCTAAGCTCTGATACCATGTAATCGAATGGAAGTTGATGTCTTATTCCAATAGGTAAGCAAGATATAAATACAATACATTAGGTGCTAACTAAGGAAAGAAAATAACTAGGGATTCCTACAAATCTGCTAGCTGATAATGTCTCTATATATTACAAGGATTTATGTCTATATACATTGTAACAGGTAGAAAAGAAACTTTAAATATTTAAACTCTCCCACCACCTTGGCACCTAAGGTTGTGGCCTAGTGGTTCAATGAAGTTGGGTTGAGCACCATAAGGTCTCAGGTTCAATTCCCAAGAGAGACAAACACTATTGGTGGACAGAGTTACCTGGTACCTGTTGCTATCCCGTGGAATTAGTCGAGGTGCACGCAAGCTGGTCCAGACACCAAGGTCATAAAAAAAAAAAAAAAAAGCTCTCCCACCACCTTTTCGCACAAGTAGAATAGTTGCTCTCTCCCACTTTATTTCTTTTCTAAACAAAGAATTGGAGGGAGATGGTAACGAGGTTGCTTTCTTCAAGAGTTCTCCTCAAGAAGATCTTTAGGCCAGGACGTCTCGCCTGTTATAGAGTAGATCCCGACATCCTGTTGCACATATCTCAGTGTGCTCCTGTGACCATTCCACCAAGTCAAAGTCTAAGGTTTTCAGGTACTTCAGAAGCCCAGGTGTCTGTACTGCAGAACCCTGTGTTTTTTTTCAGGTTCCTCCTCAGTGTCCCTGCAATCTGAGCACAGCTCCTCTGAGTATGTTGCAAAGCATCCTACAATGAGAGGAGTAGAACTACTAAGGTAACTATTCAGTTATATTAATTTATATAAAAGAAAAGTGGTAGACATTGAGAATAAAATTTTTTCCAGAGTATGTTCACAAACATTGCTTAGTCCCATGGAAGTGAAGCAAATAATGAAATCACAGAAGAAATGTTCTGCTAATTAGCTACGACCAGAGAAGTTGATTGTTAATGGATTTCCTTTTTAGCTTGATGAGGTGCAAAACTTTGGGGAAAGGAATTTTACCCCCTCAGAAGTTGAAGCCTGGAAGTTATTTCTGTGACAAGGAATTTGAACTTTGAGGAAAGGTAACTTAGTGTATTAAAGTTTAACTAATTACTCCTTGTAACCCCTATTGGGAAGTAAGAATGTTAATGCAACATCAATTTCTTAATTTAATAGGAATGGGAGAAACCTAACAGAATTCTGAGTTCAAATCTAAAGTTTAATGGGAAACTTAGTCTGCATGCAAGCAACGAAATCAAAGTGCTGAAACTGTGTCCTTTGTACATCTCTTATGGATTAATTCCACAAATGTTAATTGCAACATTGGTTTTTTCCTAACCCTATTACTGTTGCCTGCAACTATTTGTTGCTGGCTTGTCCTCCATAAGTGTTTGGTAGATTTACGGATATGCTATGAAGTTATTAAATATACATCCATGTCATCATTTATTGCTCTGAATTACTGTTCAAAGAGAGATCATTTATTACTCTGAATTACTGTTCAAAGAGTATTTTTATAAACGAAAGTCAAATGTTTCTAGTTTTGGAATCTGTTATCATCTTCTAATTAAAACTAGTTGAATCATAAAGTGGTTCCCCATTCGTATTGTGATTTTGCTACTCTTAATTTGAGACTGCTGACTGCATTTTGAGTCGGAATGACAGAATCTGGGCAGGAGGTATTGAATTCCTTTTAGGGTGAAATTTTTTGTTAGGCGGAATACATAAGCAGCCCCCTGAACTTGTTGATTTTTTTCGTGTTGGCACCTCAATTAGGTCATGTTCCTATGGAACCCCTGAATCTCTTATAAAATGTGTCAATTAAACACAATTTTTAGAGCAACCCCAAAAGTTTTGTGCGTGAGGTTCAAACGCTGCTGATGTGGCAATGTTACAAATAAAAAAATGACACATCATGATGCGACATGTGGCAAACTAAGAAAAATACTTAAAAGTTTTTTTTATTAGACTCCAATCCCCTCCCCGCCCCCAACCCCACTCCACCCGCTTCTTCTTCTTCTTGGCCCCTCCTCACTGCCAACCCAAATACCACCATTAATGCCACCATGAACTTTTCTCCCTTTATTTGGTTTTTTTAATTTTTATTACACATGTATTTCATAATCTCTCCTCCTCTCCCCACCCCAAACCTACCCCTTCCTCCCAAATAATCCAATCCTTCATCAAATAATTGTATTTTAGGTTAATTTCTGATGAAATTAATTTGATCATTGATCTTAAAAAATTTTTACGTTTTAATAAACCTTTTGAATTCTTCCCTTTCTTTATGTTTATTTTTTTTCAGAATATCCTTTACACCCTCCTACTTTATTTTCTTCTTGCCCTCTTCAAGCTGCCAACTTTTCCATAAGTTCCACCATTAACAACATCTTTTCTTCATCTTTCTCTACTGTTACCATTAACGGTCAAAACTTGAACTTAACAAGAAATAAAATAGGTACAACTCGGTGATTAATATCTTAAGCAACTTTGCTCATGGATCTGCTCGATCATAATTCATGTGCTTCAGTGATTTTTTATTTTTTTTTTGGGATTCACCCATCAGTATTGATGTTGCTTTAGTTATACTACTTGTGGGTTTTTTCTTTTCTTTTGGGGATAGCAAGGAAAGAGAAGGAAGAGGGACCTCTTCAAGAGGTGAAAGAGAGATGGTTGTGATAGTGTTGGGAGAAATGGCGGAGAAGTTTCAGAAGATTAAGGAAAGAGAGAGAAATATTTTAGAGAAATACCTCTCTCACGCGTCTTGAATAAGTGAGCTACATTTGCTATGCCATGTCAGCAATATGTGTCTAATAAATCACTTTAAATATACATTAAGTGTTCAATAGGAACATGGCCTAATTGAGATGCCAACACGAAAAAAATCAACAAATTCATGCTTATGTATTTTGCCTTTTTGTTAACACCACCATAAAAGTTTGAAGATGCACACTACTTTTTTAACAGATAAAGAGCTATTCAATGCATGCATTTTCTTTAAAAGTGGGTCTTGATTCTAACACGTCGGCATTTGTCTTATTTGCCAACTCCATAGCTTCTATCTCAACACTATGTTCCATACGACTTTAATAGAAACGACAGTTTTCTGAAAACCTATCTTTGGGCAGCTCAAAAGAATTGCCTCCACAGGCAACCCAAATTTAATTGAAATCCGGGAATCTTATTGGTATATCACGAATTAGAACCCAACAGTTTTTAAACTTATGTGGACATTCTATCGGAAGAAAGCTGAAGACCCAAGTTTGAGACAAAATGAGTTCTTTGGCGCATGGCAATGTATCTAGGTGAATGATTGGCTTTGCACTTGTTCGTCTGATTTCAGCTCCTCTTCTCCTTCCTGTCTCTACCTATGCTTCCTCCTCTGCCTTGTCGCATATTGTGTTTTGCTGGTGACTTAAAAAAATTGTCGAGGAAGAATAAAGAAAAGAATTGTAGTTATATTATATTTAACTGCTGCAGAGTTTCACCCATGCTCAACTTATCAAAGTTGCTGAACAAAATTTATTGGATTTTTCTTCAATTAGATTTACAAGAAGTGTTGAGTTATCGATGTGTGTCTTGTCTATATTAGGATTTTATTTCTAAGGTTCATAGTATTAGTCATTGAGGTTCATGATTTTGAACATACACAATATGAAAATCCTAAAAATGAAGAGTTTCTTTATGCATTTTAGTAACTGAGTGAAGAGTTTCTTTATGCATTTTAGTAACTGAGTTTCATGATATAGGTGGCGACATGGAATCTTCTAAAAGTAATTAGTGCATCTACTCCTTGAACCTGAGGTTGAAGCATTCCTTTGATTGTCTACTGGATATCATTGCCTCTGGAGATTTAGATGCAGTTTTTCCTGCAGCGATATGTTAAAATGTTCTCCAGCTCGAAGAAGTGTGGAGTGATCCTACTATAAATGAAACCTACAAGAGAAGAGACGAGCTTCGTTTCCTTCCAGATTTCTTCTTGAGCATGGTATTTTTGCAGTAGTCTTAGTTGAATCAAGTTGTCAAATAGTAGAGCATGTAGTTAGATAAGAATGTTTTTGCATTGAATATCTCAAATGTGTAAGGGCAATCAGTTGTTTCGGTTATCTACTTGGATCTGAGCTGTAGACCATATGTCGTTGATATGCATTTTTCAAGAACATTTGTGACTCAGCTGTACACTGTTATAAAGATTGATATCGACTTTCTCCTTAATGTTTCTACTTATTACCTATTTGCTTTTAAGTATGCCATGTTAAAAACATTTTTGACTTTGTCGAGTTACTATCATAGGCAATTGCTGCCAGAGGGTACTTTTACCATGTAATGTAGAATCTTTGGTACACCTTCTAATGGATAGATTCTAAATTTGATTAATGCTAATCACTGCAGTAGATAGACAACGGATACTGAACTGGCTTTTCTTTTTTCCTTTTTTTTTTGTAGGCAGCTGAGGTATCAAGCAATGAGTATGAACCTTCAGGGTGAGATATCCTGTAGTACAATGAAGCCTTTGTAGACAATCTAGAAGCTCCTGCACCACCTCTCACTAGGTAACCTGTAACCATTCTCTTTTCCCTTTTTTCTGGGCAAGATAACCTGTAACCATTGTCCTACTAGGACAGTAACATTTCATATTATCCTTTTAATTTTAGATGTTGAGAATTCTCTAAAGGTACGCTAGTTACGCGCATGTTTCTGATGGCCAGCGTACATTTTTTTATTTTGTTTGCTTGCCACCTTCTTATGATTAAAATATATCTGCAAAATCTTGCAAGTCGTTGACTTCTACGATTGCAGTAAATATCACTTGTAATTTGTCTAAATGACACAATTAACAAGCATATTTTCTCTAAGAAGAGAACTAAGGGGGTCAAAATTGGCAGTTGAGATTGCGTGTCGTGTGTACTGTGGATATTACTGAAGTAAACAGAAGCCACTTGTGAGTTGTGACTGAAACCTGCCTTTGGTGTAAATTAACTGAAAGATGTTGATGAAGATATTGTTGTGATAGATTTTACCTTCAATTTTAGCCTGAGTTGTATATAGTTTTTGAATTTACCAGCACGGGTTTGGTGCTCTACCAGTTATATTAATAAAGTCTTTCTTTGCTTATAGAAAAGTAGAAAACATTATGCTAGTTGAGCAAGGTACTTTTCGGAGCGTAGGAGTAGTGTCTTGAATCATGTTGTCCAATATAGTCTTTAAGGCAATGTAGTTATGTTAAACATTTCTTTTCACTAAATATCTCAAATTTGTACGGGTAATGACTTGTTTCGATGGGTAATGATCTGATTTGTGAACCATATGTTGTCGATATGCATTTGGATCTGTTTCGAAGATTGATACCAAATTTCTCCTTAATGTTTCTACTTAATAACTTATTCTCTTTTAAAGTACGCCATGTCAAGAACAACTTTGACTTTGTCCAGCTATTATCATAGGCAACTGCAGCCGGAGGGTAAATTTACCAAGTAATATAGAATCTTAGTATATCTGCTAATGAATAGATTCTCAATTTGATTAATGCTAACCACTGCAGAAGATAGTCAATGGATACTAAATTGACTTCTTTTCTTTTCCGGCGTGTAGGCTGTTGAGGTATCAAGCAATGAGTATGAACCTTCAGAGCGAGATATCATGTAGCCCAATGAAACCTTTGGAGACAATCTAGAAGCTCTTCCACCACCTCTCACTAGGTAACCTGTAACCATTCTCCTACTAGGAGTCTAGGACTCTTACATTTCTTGGTGTTAAATGATATTATGTATCTTTTTAGTTTTAGATGTTGAGAATCCTCTCGAGGTAACTCTAGTTTTGAGTCATGTTTCTGATGGGCAGCGTGAGTTTTTTTTTTTTTTTTTACATTCATGCCAGCTTCAGATTAAAATATATCTGTAAAATGTCGTTAACTTCTATATTCCAGTATTCTGCTGCTGTAATAGGCAGGCATGTTTTATCTAAGAAGAGAACTAATGGTGGCAAAAATGGCAGTTGAGATGGCGTGTGTGCTGTGATGTATTGTTGAAGGAAATTAACAGCAGGCATGTTGAAGGAAAAGCAGAAGCCACTCGTGACTGAAAACTACTTTTTAGTGTAAAACTGTAAATTAACTGAAAGATGTTGATGAAGATATTGCTGTGATAGATGTTACCTTCAGGGTTAACCTGAGTAGTACATAGTTTCTGTACTCACCTACACGGTCTTGGTACTCTGCCAGTTGTATTAATAAAGTCTTCCTTTGTTTATTGGAAGGTAGAAAACGTTATTCTAGTTAGGTAATTAAGAGGTCCAGAAAGGGAACGTTGGTCCTAGGAAGAGGTCCTTCCTAGTCCAATGGTGTAAAGATCAATATAGTTTATGTTTGATGTGGCATCTATTCGAAGAAATATGATAATAGAATAATAACACTTGGAAAATTACTTGAAATGATATATTTTTGCCTAGGTTCTTCAATTTGTCCTCACATTCCGGTGTCTCATCTTTGTGGGGAGACATGGCCATTTTGTATGGAGTGACAATGCTCAATGAATGCTGAACATACGTTATTACTTATGTACTTGGGTCTGGGCGACACAGACTAATCTCATTTTAACTAGATAAGTGCTATAAGGTGTATTTTCTTCCCTAGTCGTCATTTGGATACATGATTTTATGCCCTGCCTGACAGGTACCAGCTGATTTAGAGTAAAAGCCAATGGAATGAATGAAGGCTGCAAGTGGGTGGAGATGTTTGAAGATGTTTGTGATGTGTAGTATCTTGTGTAGCCTTGAGTGACTATATGATCAGATGTAGCTTGATCCAGAGGACAGGGGTAGTAGTACATATCAAAGAACTCTTATGAAACAATATAATGGTCAGATATCCATGTTTCAAAGAGATTCCATTTGTTTTAATCTTGATCAAGTATGATCTGTCTGAGGAGAAGATTGTTCTTGTATCATTGGCCTCTTGCGAGTGGTTCAGCGATTTCAGTCCAGTGTGGACTCAACATAGCAACCAATCACTAACAAACAAAGTTAAGAGTAGTTGGGATCCATATTACTATCATCTTTTTGTATGATATGTCTGTGTAGAAGTATTAAATTGGCTTTTATCAACGTGAGGGGGGACAGCTTGTGTGGTTTATTCCTTCTCAAGATGAGCTTGCATATCAAAAAGAGAAATAAAGCATTATTTCAGTTATCAGCTTGGAGAACATCAAATGACCAATAATTTTATAGGATACTCATTGCAAGGACATGAGCAGAAGTAAGCTACCGAATTAAGAGCTTTATATAGTGTATAGAAATCTACAGTAAGAGTTTGTGATTGAAGGGGGAAAAAATTAAATTTATTGGTCAAAGTACTTTTTTGAAAAATACTTTTGAAAAAAATATTTTTCAAAATATTTGATTTGAAAGTTTGGCCAAACATGCTTTAAATCATTCTTTATTGGGGTGTAATTAAACATAGTAAGAGTTTAAAAAAAAAATACTAAAGATAAGCGAAAACTTTTGAAATTCATCATGTATGAAGTAGACAAATTCACTTTATCAATAATTCACTTTATACTTATTCTATTAGTGATACATAGCGAATTATTACAAAAACTTTCTCTATGTTTGGTAATTACCCAAACTATCACCATGCTTCATAATTAAGCTTCAAAGTTCAAACTATAGCTATTTATGAAATTTTTCTTCATCATTTTCATGTTTCTTTTTATAATTTGTTTAATTAAGAAGCCAAAGTAGCAAGAAAAAATCTTTTTATTTTTATTTAGAGTAAAGTGTTAAAAACACACCTAAACTATCCTTTTTTTTTAGTTTCACACCTAAACTAATGGAAGTGTGAGAAACATACCTAAACTATCACTTTTAGTTTGAGAAACACATCTAAACTATAACTTACAGTTTGAGAAACACACCTAAAAGCTGACTAGACCAAATATTTGCTTACAAACTCTTTAGGTGTGTCTAGCCATTAAAAATCAATCCACGTGATATATTTTTATTCTTTTTTACTAACACATTATTTTTTTCATTTTTTAAATATTTTTAATTGATTCTTATTTATTTTGAGGTGTGTTTCTCAAACTAATGAGTGATAGTTTAGGTGTGTTTCTCGCACCCTTAATAGTTTAGATATGAAACTCAAAAAAAAAAAGATAGTTTAGGTCTATTTTTGACACATCACTCTTTTATTTATCATGATTTTCCAAATCAACAATTTTATTTTTTAAAATACTTTTATTTATGCTTTCCGCCAATACAATCCTAGGTTACAGAAACCCAAGAATTTCCTCAACTTTACCAAGCTGTAGCTAAAGGTTGTACTCCCCATGGAAATGCAGAGGAAAATATTGGCGACAGAAGTAGAAGACTGACTCAGCAGTTTGCCCAAGCCAATTCTAGTTCACATTCTCTCTATATTGTGTTACGACCATAAAACAGTTGTGAGAAGCAATGTATTATCTACGTGATGGCGGTTTCTTTGGATGTTTGTTCCAGTTTCACTCCATTTCAGTTTCCCAAGTAGGAAAACGAAAGAGGACATTCTTGATTACCTATCTTCTATCCACAGAAAACTTTATAATTGGAAGTCTTTCGAGAAAATTCAGAAATTCAGAGTGTGGGGGCTTAGTACGAGGATTTTTATGCTAAAGATGTTGATTTATGGGTACATTTTGCTACTAAACTTGTTCATGTTGAAGAATTTTCACTTTTTCTTTGTGGTGTAACTCACTCAATTTATGAGTTTCTTAGGTTGCATATAAAAATGCGTCATTGAGGAATTTAATCGTATTGCACTGCCAATTGAACCCTCGTGGTAGTGTTCATTGGAGCAGTCTTGTTTCTCTTACAATTGAATTAGTTTAGGCGTGTGCAAAAATTGATTTAACCGATAAATAGAATCGAAAAAAGATTATTGATTTATTGGTATCGGATTATGCGGTATCGAATTATTGGGTTATTATTGGTTTTTAAATGGTGTTGTAAATTTTTTTTATTAGGCTATCAGATTGATTTTCGATTTTAAGATTTTTGTTAATGGATAAATCGATAACCAAATAAGAGTATATTAAAATTATATTTTTATCCTTAGTTATATAATAGTGGCTTTAGCTATTAAATACATATCCTATTATTTTTCGCATTTTTATAGTTGTTGTCTTAGTGTTGTAGTTTTTCTTTCTAAAGTCGTTGGTTTGGTAGGGTTCTACCCATTAGTGTAAACTATAAACCGACATTATTTTTCTTTTTGAGAGATCGTTATATATCATTGTTACTGTATTTAAGTTCGCTACTTAACCAAAAAGAAAATAAGTTTGTTTTAGTAATAATGTATTTGAATTTGCTTCTACTTGTAATTTGTGTAGGCTTTTATGTGTGAAGGTAATGTATATATAAATATATGAGAATAAGAAAAGAAAGCAAAAAAAAATAGAGGAGCATTGCCTTATCGGTTAACCAAATATCGAATCATTAAGGACCAAAAATCGATAACAAATATCTTATTGATTTAGTTATCGGTTTAGCATGTTTACAAATCGATAAACCGAACCAATAATATCCAAAACTAAACCGAACCGACCGATGCACACCTCTAGATTCGTCGAATTGACATGGAAAAAGTATTATTTAGTTGCCTTAACTTGGAAGGTTTTAAACTAACTCAAGTTTCGGGCATACAACGTCTAGAAATTAGCTCTGTGAAGTTGAGAGAATTAACCTTAATAGACTACTACAATAAGAATCATGATACTTGGCTCGAAATACTAGCCCCGTATAATCAATATTTGTAACTTTTGGGATGTGCAGTGAGATACGAGTCGGGTAGAGAAATGTGCCATCACTGGTTGCTGCAATTCTTCGTTTAAATTTTCGTTTTGAGGACAACAGTATGCAACTTGGAGAAGGAAAGTAGATATTTGAAGGAACTTCTTCATAGTGTTGCGTATGTTGAGAATCTTGAATTGGGTACTTGATGCATCGAGGTTTATTCATATTCTTCACTATCCTAAATTTTGAATATTTTTAGGAAATTTTTATTGGCTATTTACTTAGATTGCGCACATACTTGACACTTCAAATTATTACTTTCAAATTTAGACAATATTTTCAAGTTAATTATTTTTTGCAAAGTTTTATAATTAATATGTCCTAAACGAGCATGCCATAAATTATTTGACTCAAGCAAGTAAGAAGAAGCAAAACTTTTATTCATATCAATCTCAATTACATTTAGTTTGAAAAAGCCCTCAATAAGGTAACCTTTTCCTACATACATATCATTCTTGCTAATTACAACTTTGTCAGAAACAAACACACATTTAAATCCATTCTTGACTAGGAGTGCTATTGAGATCAAATTCTTTCGCATTTCGGGAACTTGAAGGACATTGTTAAGAGTCACAATCTTGCCCGAAGTCATCTTCAAACCTATCTTACCAGTTTTACTACAACAAAAGTGATATCTAGCTACGAAATTACTAGCTACGACATGAAATTCATCACTAATTATTCACTTTTAGTGACAAAAATCACATTTCGCACTTAAATGCATGAGCAACATGCTTTTAGTGACAAAACATATAATTTCGTAGCAAAATTTTATCCACTAAAGTTTCCCATCAAAAAATAATTTGGTGCCATTTATTAAGTATCATTAATGACGAATTTTAAATTATCACTGACACATTGTTTTGTCGCTAATAATGTATTCAATTTGTGACAAACTATTATTTATCTTAAATTAACTATAGCTTTGTACACAAAAAAATTTCCTCGCCAAAAAATATTCATACATTAGTGACGTATCATTTTTTGTCTTAGAATTAGTTAAATTTTGGAAACGAAAAAATTTTTGTCGCAAAAATATATTGATACATTAGTGGCAAATCATATTTTGTCCTAAAGTGAGTTAAATTTTGGATACGAAAATTTTTTATCGCAAAAAATATATTGGTACATTAGTGACAAACTAGAATTTGTAGTTAATTATTGTAAACTTTACCCACAAATGTAGATAATAAAATTCAAGTAGTGAAAATAATAATCGAGACAAGAAAATATCACAATAATTATTGTATTTGACTTCAATATGTGAGTGTTACAATCTCTATGAATCCTCTGATTCACCTTTTCGAATATAAATTCAAGGGCCTTCGAGCTTGATCTTGAATCTTGATGAACTTGAGCTTGACTTATATTTGAATCCAAGAACTTTTGAGCTTGTTCTTAAATCTGGTGGTCTTGATCTTGACTTGTACTTGAATCCAAGGGCTTTTGAGCTTGTTCTTGAATATGGTGGTCTTGATCTTGACTTGCACTTGAATCCAAGAGCTTTTGGGCTTGTTCTTGAATCTGGTGATCTTGATCTTGACTTGCTTGAACTTGTAGCTTATAGAGAAATCTGCGACGTTTGATCCATGAGCTCTCTCTGTCTTCTTGTTAGAATTCTGGTCCTCTTTTTTGAATTATGAGACCCTTATTTATTGTTGTGGAATGGAGGAGTTGTGATGAAGAAAGGCTTCTCTTGACCAATCAGATTTAAGTTTTATGGCGACATTTGATTGGTTGGGACATGTCACTTGTACACATGACATGTTTTTATTAGCTTTTGATTTTACTAGGCCTGCTGCATCATTTTGACACATGGCACAATCATTTTGATACCAAATTGGACATCTAGAATAAGATGACATCTTGGGTTTGAAAAAGTGGGCTTTATCATTTGTAGTCCAAATTAATGGACTAACCCAATAAAATTTAGACTTTAATTAAATTCGTATTTTATTGACCTTAATTAATTAATCCAATCATATTAATCCATAATATTTATTTTGATTAATATATCTGAAATTTAATTTCAATAAAATTTAATTCCTTCGTTTAAAAAAGAATGACATACTTTCCTTTTTAGTTTGTTTCAAAAAGAATGACTCTTCCCTTGTTTGACAATACTTTAATTCCAAATTTTCACATGGCATATTTAAGACCACAAGATTAAAAGGCATTTTGGTACATTTGACACAACTTTAATTTATGACCACATTATTCAAAAGTCTTCTTTATTTTTTTAAACTCCGTGTCAAGTCAAAATAAGTCATTATTTTTTAAACGAAGGGAGTATACGACTAGAAATGCCCCCACTTCAAAACTTGTCGAGACATTTAATCTTTTGAAGACTAGGCTTGACGTAATAGCTTGATGTTTTATTTCTTTTGTTTTTTGGGTGTATAAAATCATCATGAATCCATACATATCATACCAAATGAAAATATATTGGACTTAAATTGAATATCCTTTTATATTTGTGGAATCTTGGTCCACGTGTAACACCATCATCATAAAAAGAAAAGGTATGGTTGACTTTGTTAGAATTTAATGCTAAAGTCAATTTTTTCCCTTTTTATTTTCCTGTTTGCTTGTGCTTGGAAACAAGCAGTGGTACTTTTTTTCTCTTTTCCTTGTTTGCTTATATTAGGATTATAAGCAGTGGTTTTCTCTCCTCCAAGTTTACATATCATTAGGAAATCTTGCCACTCTAGGAGTAGACTTTGCCGCCTCTATGTGTCTATATAAGGTCGAAGACCCTTCAAGTTACATGCATCAATTCACAGCGCTCTTAAGCCAGCTTCAATTTTTTTTGACAAGTAAGTTATTTTATTTTATTTTTTGCTTGCCCTTTTTGTTTTGGTATTTTCCTCTTTTTCTTTGTAGGCTCGAAATAAATAAAATTTACAAAGAATCAGCTTAAAGTGCAAGAGTTTAACATCGCCTTCGACACTTTGAGACTGACAAGCTTGACTCCCTTTTATGACGTACACATGTAACAATTAGCTTAAGGTGTGAGAGTTTAACATCGCCTCCGACACCCTGAGACCTGACAAGTTCGGCTCTTTGTATGACAAATCCGTGAAAAAGACCAGCTTAAGGTGTAAAGGGACAAATTTTGTCTACCTTAAGACATGAAAATTTAGAGATCCTTTTAAGGATAAATCCGTGAAAAGGCCAACTTAATGTGCAAAGAGACAAATTTTGTCCACCTTAAGTCAGAGAGATTTGAAGATCCTTTTAAGGATAAATTCGTGAAAGGTCAGATTAAGGTGCAAAGGAACAAATTTTGTCCACCTTAAGGCATGGAAATCTAGGAGGCCTCAACTTGAAGATTTGGAGACTTCGACGACTTCAACTTACAAACTTGGCGGATTTGGAGATTTTAGCTTGCAAACTTGGCAGATTTGGAGACTTCAACTTGCAGACTTGGCAAATTTGACGACTTCAACTTGCAGACTTTGCAGATTTAAAGACTTCAGCTTGCAGACTTGATGGATTTGACGACTTCAACTCGCAGAATTGGTAGATTTGAGACTTCATCTTGCAGAGTTGTTGAACTTTGAGGATTTCAACTTGCAGTATGGTAGATTTGATACTTCAACATGCAGAGTTACTGAACTTTGAGGATTTTAACTTGCAGGTGTGATAGATTTGATACTTCAACTTGCAGACTTGATGGATTTTAGACAACAAATGTTGCGACCCAGCTATACACGCAAGTGTACGTGATCGTTCAAGTAATAAAGTGGCCCTTTCTAGCCGGATGTCGAATCCACAGGGACTTGTCGTTTAACTATTCACTAGACTAAACTAGTTCGTGATTATTTATTTAAGCGGTGGAACATAGAGATATGATGGTTTTAAAGTATAAAATAACTATGAACTAAACTAACATGATTAACTTGGGATATAAACAATAGCAAGTTGAATTCCCAGGGTCAAGGCATCCCGAACGTCATCTCTAGCACATGAATATTAATGGTTTAAGCAAATTGAGCTGTCTATCGTGGTTGTTGATCATGAGGTTGATAATATGATTATATTCGTCTCCAAACTATAACGTTCTATTAGAAATTGGAAACCTAACTACATCGTTGAGCGGGGATAGATTTAACCAATTCTAACGCCTTTAAGCTATCTTCCCGTATTTCAACAAGCGCGGCGCATTAGGTACCTCTCGGTCCTAACCGCATATCAATCTCTTGGAATTGCTTCCTCGAGTAAAGATCACGCTCCTTATATTCCACGTTCTATCTCTCAATTTCTCTCTCGATCTCCTCTCAAGACTATAGATTTATTTCAATGGTAATTAAGCATTAAAATAGTAAAATTAAGAATATAAGAATAACCAATAATTGATAAACTTCAGCAAGAACCAATAATATTCAACTCACGAGATTCATGTTCGTAGCCTCAACCCCAAGAATAAGCGATTTTAGTCACTAATGGCTTGATTTAACATAAATTGATAAAAAATTATAAAAAAGAAATAAAAATAAAAAGGAGGAAGAATTAACCCTAATTTGGATGCCAAAATCGCCACAAAGTAGTCCAACAAAGATGGAATATTTATCCCCCCAGATACAATAACCCACGAGCCCTATTTATAGGCTGGAATTCGGAGAAGAAATTTGGCAAAAAGCGGCCCAACACGCTACAAAACGCGCCTGACACTTGGCCAAATTTCTTCCTCTAAAAATTTGTGCAAAAGTGGCCCGGCACGCCCCAAATCGCGCCCCTCGTCTGTCCATACAAACAAAATATTGTTCCAAAGCGGCCCGGCACGCCAGTTGGCGCGCTAGACCCAAAAATTCAGATTTTCATCATTTTTTCGACCTTTCTTCGTGGATTCGGGTGGATTCTTCAAGTCCAAATCTTTGGCTTGTCTCTTATCTTCAAGATCCTTTACTCATAGCTCCTACAAGCCTCGCTTTCCATGCAAAAAAAAAAATCCAAATAGTCGCAAATTCCACCTACAAGGGTCTAATCACATTTATTAGCACAGTATCAAATATTCCATCAAAATAATACAAAATATGCACTTATTGCTCTAAAAACTAAGATAAACATGGGTCAACGTTGGCAATAAGGCATATAAATATGCCTTAGATCACCACCCCACACTTAAACCTTTGTTCGTCCTCAAACAACAACCACAATCAACTCAAGGAGACTCTGTAATTACTACTACAACTAAGACACTCAAGCTAGCACTACAAAGACCACATGAATAGCAAGCTCCACATTCAGCATGTTATATTACAACTTGAAACACATGAATACTACTTCAAAACTTCCTAGCCTCAAGAATTGACTCTACAAAGTTTTCTAACTCATGCACATTACTCAACAAGTGATCATATAATTCACCTATCTATCATAAAACATGTGCCCTCACCACAAGAGAGTCACCCACATTCACTCACAGATATGCAATTTATCACAATAATGGGTGTAAGAATCAAATTCCGCTCACTTTCATAAAGAATTCACATGTCACATAAGATGAACCATAAGCTTGCCCTTAGTGTAGTACTCCACTAGTATCAGAATGTCAAATCTCAAGATCAAGTAGGACTTTAAGGGTTATAATGTAGGCTAAGGGACGGGTAGGAACTATTTGGTCAAGAATAGTGACTATCTTCCCTAAGCACTTTAATACACTACAATTTACATTAAGATTACCTCCAACAAACCTATTTTACACCATTTTTGTCTTCCCAACTCTCTTTTGTTTTGCCACATCTCTTTAAGCTAGCTTACACATATTAGGCAAGGAGTATTTGCTATCAACACAAGATTCACTTCTTTTGGTCATTTTTTTTTCTTTTCATTACATTAATCCCTAAAAACAACACATAAACTTTTTCACACACCAAAAGCTATTATCTTGGGGCTTCAACTTCACTTTTTCCTTCTTCAATTTTTATACTCCTTAACATCTTAATTTCTCAACTAAAGTGCTTAGGATTTTTGGATCAAATTACGGTTAATTGAAAGAAAAGGATTAAGCTACATATAAGGCTACCAAAGAATAGGCTAAAGGCTCAACAGGGCTAACTAAGATCATGCAAAAAGGGTAGATAAAGTAGGTATAAAATATGGCTATCAAAGAAATGCCTATATCATCTCCTAAACTCAACACCCTTTATTTCGCTTTGAAAACACACCGGGCAAGTTCTAGACATCAATATGCACATGGAATAACACAAAAACCTCACTCACACATGGCACATGTCTAAATCAAGATGGATCCCTATAGACTCTCAACCAAGCAATAACAAGAATTCAACATTAAGCCAACATCACAAAAGAGTCAAAAAAATGAGCCTAGGTGTCTCAACAATAGTCATTCAATTCACTACACATGATTCAACATTCAAAACCAACTTGCATCATGCAATAATGCGTAGCATCTGATTAGAGCATCTCTAAAATTTTAAAATTACTCCTAAAAATAAAAAGGATACTGGGTTCAAAGGGCTTCCCCTCGGAAAAGAACCGAAAAGAAAAACCAAGGGTGGATGAAGTGTGCTCCTAAATAAAACTAAAAATTACTAAAAGAAAATCTTTTTGTATTTTTCAAATTTTCAGCAACATAAGCAAAAAACAAATAACCAAAAGATTTCTATAGCACACTCCACCCTAACCAAATCGGAAGATTTCCCACCCCACACTTAAAATCATACTTTGTCCCCAAAGTATAACTCAAAGAATAAAGAAAGAGAAATACTCCCTGAGGCCTTTAGGCCTAGTTCGTAGCATCTTATCCATCAAAGAGGTCCGGAGGATCCCACACTTAGTTTTTGCAATGCTCCTTAATTTAGATTTTGGGTACTCAGACTTCCCCTAATCTGCAAAACAAAATAACCCAAAATAAAAACAAAGGTGACACTAATAAAAAAATAAAAATAAAAACAAACTACTTACTAAACGTTGGGGTGCCTCCCACAAGCGCCTAATTTAATGTCGCGGCACGACCCATCAAATGTTTCCTCCACCTTGAGGATATAAATTTTACCCCCAACATCGCATCCATCTTTTTGCTTCGCTCATAGGGTGGTGGTGCACATATGAAGGGACCAAGTGATGGATGGTGCATGTTAAATTGCTTAGCCCTGAGGTGAGGCATGTTGTTTTATTGCTTGTATGGTGCAAATTTAAGAATGTAGGATTCTTGTTTCTCATCTACACAAACCTCCACTAGTTTAGATGACTCAAAATACATGTCATCATCTAAACATAATGTAGAAAAATGCTTTGAATGAGATCCAATACGTCCCACTTTTCCGCTTGCACTAGCTGCAATATGCTCACATTTATACTCCCTCTCAATGTCAACCTCAATCAAAGAATGAACGTCATCCCCAGCAACGACGCCAAAAACCTATTGATATTCTTCTTCTTTCTCCACAGAATGGCTAGTATCCACAACTATTGGTGATTGAACATCATACATCTCAATCTTTTTCATCAACTGAACATTCAAGCCATAGATATCTAAGAAAAATTGATTTATCTTTGAAATAAGCTCATCTCTCCCCCCTTTTAATTGGGTTGCCATGGTTGTGAGACCATCCCGGAGATACTCATGAATTTTTAACTGTTGTGCTTGCTCCATTAGCCATTCCTGGCTGACTATGTCTTCTTCATCACAACTTTCTTCTACTAGTGCCTTCCTTTTTTTATCAATTCGGGGTTCCTCTTAAGTGTTGGATAAGACTGTAACTTGCTGATTAACACAAGTTTCAGCCCTAGCCTGTAACTTTGTGACTTGGGACTGCATCTTCTCTGTGGCTTCCCTCATTCTTTGCATATCTTCCATTAGTTGTGTATGCAGCTCCATCACTCGCTTCAGCATATCCATAAGGTGAGCCTCATGTTCTGCCTTATTAGATCCATTAGCCCTGCCAACATCACAAACAACAGACTGATCATAACAGGGGTTCAGAGGAGGGGAATAACAGTTTGGACAGTCACTCCAATGGCTATCCTGACCACCACACATCTGACATCTATTCAATTCAAAAGATTGGGCAGGTGCGCACAACCCTCTCTCTTGAACATCCTGACAATTACCATCCAAGTGTGGTCCTCCACAAAAACAACACGAATTGTCATCATTCAATAACCATCTATCCCACGCTGACATATCAACAAGAGTGGTAGAAAAGTAAAACAAAAATTTGTACAAAAATAAATTATATACAACTTAAACAAATAAAAAGAAAAAGTCCAATGTAGATAAACAATTAAAACCGAAGTCCTTGGCAACGGCACCAAAAACTTGTTGCGACCCAGCTATATACGCAAGTCTACATGATCGTTCAAGTAATAAAGTGGCCCTTTCGAGCCGGATGTCGAACCCACAGGGACTTGTCGTTTAACTATTCACTAGACTAAACTAGTTCGTGATTATTTATTTAAGTGGTAGAATATAGAGATATGATGGTTTTAAAGTATAAAATAACTATGAACTAAACTAACATGATTAACTTGGGATATAAACAATAGCAAGTTGAATTCCCAGGGTCAAGACATCCCGAACGTCATCTCTAGCACATGAATATTAATGGTTTAGGCAAATTGAGATGTCTATCGTAGTTGTTGATCACGAGGGTTATAATATGATTATATTCGTCTCCAAACTATAATGTTCTATTAGAAATTGGAAACCTAACTACATCGTTGAGCGGGGATAGATTTAACCAATTCTAATGCCTTTAAGCTATCTTCCCGTATTTGAATAAGTGCGGCGAATTAGGTACCTCTTGGTCCTAACCGCATATCAATCTCTTGGAATCGCTTCCTCGAGTAAAGATCACGCTCCTTATATTCCACGTTATATCTCTCAATTTCTCTCTCGATCTCCTCTCAAAACTATAGATTTATTTCAATGGTAATTAAGCATTAAAATAGTAAAATTAAGAATATAAGAATAACCAATAATTGATAAACTTCAGCAAGAACCAATAATATTCAACTCACGAGATTCATGTTTGTAGCCGCATGTCGTATGTATTTGGTAATGTTAAAGATGAAAAAAATTGAAATTTGGCCTCATACATGTGATTAGCCTTCGTAGGAGGTGTTTTGTGATTTTCGTGGAGCATTTGTGGGGTTCAAAATGAGGCTAAGAGGAACTCTAAATAAAGTATATTAACGTTAAGAAGTAAGTTAAAGAATAGGACTTGAAGTATCTAACCAAACCCGTGAAGAAAAGTCGAAAAACAAAATTTACAAAAAATTAAGGCTCAGGCGCGCCAGAGGGCGTGCCAGGCCGCTAAGTGCCCAAATTTTTTGGGCACAGGCAGCAAGCTGGCGCGCCCAAGGGCGTGCCAGGCTAGTTTTGCCATTTTTTTAAAAAAGTTGGAAATTTCAAAGTCCCAAGGGTACCCGGGGGCGTACCGAGCCGATTTTTGCCACGTTTCTTCTACAACCATGAGAATATACATGAAATGAATGAAGTATTATATTGGTATGATAAAATTACCCGAGAACGAATTTGGCATCAAAATGACGGTTTTACCCTTAGGGTCAAAATAGGCCATACATGGCTAGAATCACTTCTTTCTGGGATTGAGGCTACGAATATGAATCACGTGAGTGGAAATATTGTCTTAACGCATATGAAATGATTTAAACATGAGAAGTTATTGGATTAATTGAATTGGGCTCAATACAAGCCCAAAATAAGGCAAAAGACATGGCCCAATTAGGCCAAAAAAATGACCCATTCTTCTCTTTTGACCACTTGTACATGGCATTTAATGCCAAGGAGACTTGAGGGACTATAAATAAGAGGAAAAATCTGATTTTATTCAAAGTAGTACACCATACTTTTCTAGAAAATTCTCAAAATTGCTCTCAACTCTCAAGAACCTAAGCCAACTTCTTGGTGCAAAATCATCAACTTCCAAGCTTCGGTAAGTAATTATTCTTATGGAATAATATATTATATGCATGAGAGAGTATGTAAATCATGTTGGGTATGCTTGGGAGTGTTGGATATGGCACTTTGTGTCTTTTGTGAAAGATGTGAAATCCATGGAATTGTAACTTGAAATATGACTTGTGAGTTTGATGAAAGAGCATGGTATGGATGAAATAACAACATGTATGGTGTGATTATGTTATTAAACTTGTTATTTTAATATAAGTGTAAATTATGGGATTTTGTCCAATTTGTTGTTGTGAGGTATATTGAAGTAATTTGATGGAATAATTGTGATGTTGTGATGATGAAGAGTAGAAAGTATAAACTTGGTGTGACATGCTAATGGTTTATTCTATTTTGGTCAATGTTGGGAATATTGTGGGATTATTGGTATGATGCTTTTATCAATGGTATTGTCAAGGAGGAAATGACATTTTAAAGGCAAACATGTAACTCATTGACGTTATGTGCATTTGAAAGGTAGTTGGTGGTTAATGTAAATTCTGTTATGTATTTGTGTTGTAGAGTGAAATATAAGGAAGGAGCGGGACATTGTATGCACATCTAAGATTGTATAGTCGTATTGAGAATACGAGGTATGTAAGGTTCCTCTTTCCGTATCCTTCTGTAGCATATAGTGTACACCTTGTTATGATACCTACTCATTCCCGAAATGTCCTAAGGCATCTCATTTCATGTTATCATCTAGTGTTGATCATGTATATATTATTCTTGATCTATTTCCATTCACGTATAACATATTTAGAGACATGATTTCTAGTTCCAATAATGTTGTGTTCCAAAGCTTTCAATAATGTTACAAATATCAAAAGTATCAATCTCATGAAGTGAAGGAGGAAAGTAATGTATATATATGTGCTTCCAAAAATGTCATAATGCTCAATGTAATAATATTTCATGAGTGAGTGTATCCATGGGGTGAAATAAACACCTTCATGATGACGATCCTAATATAATGAGATTATCCATGGGGTGTAATAAACACCTTCATGACGATATCCATGGGGTGAAACAACACACCTTCATGATGACTATCCCAACATTATGGGTGTATCCATGGGGTGACATGAACACCTGCATGACGATAATATTTTTCCCACTGATCAGTTGGGCCCGGGTAATATATAACTAATGACTGGCAAGCAAGTAAGAAGAGGTACAAAAATGAAGTAAGTATCGAAAGTAATGCACGCAGTTTCAAATATATAGATTGATGGCTATCCATAATGGGCATGTTCCTTGTGATTATTTTTCCATAAAAGTTCTTATATACTGATTCAGTTTCATACAGCCTTACATACTCAGTACATTCTTCGTACTGACCCCTCTTGGGGAATTTACCTTACTTGTTGTAGGCACAAGTTCTAGTAGACCTCCCCAGTAAGTTGCAAGCCATATACTGATCTTTGGTGAGCTCCAGTTGGTTCGGGGCTTTCCGTGTCCAAGTTGTACATTGATTTTGGTATTGTAAATATTATGTAAAGTGGGGCTTGTCCCGAACTTAGGTTGGTCATGTATTTATTTCTGTTAGAGGCTTTTGTAGACGTATGTGGGTGCGCAAATGAATGTGGAAGAAAGAGATGTATGTCCGATTGACTTGATGGCCTTGAAGGCCAAGTTTCACATATATATATATATATATATATATATATATATATATATATATATATATATATATATATATAGTCATGTTCCATGATCTCCGATATTGGCCTTTTATGTTCTTACGTGATAGTGGTGTTTCTTATGGCATGCATATGAATGAATGTAAGCATAGTTTGGTTCTCTCGGGCCTCATCGGCTATGGGTGCCGATCCGCCCCGTTGGAACTCGGGGTGTGACAAAAGTGGTATCAGAGCAGGTCATTCTAAGGGTGTCTACAAAGCCGTGTCTGAGTAGAGTCTTACTTATCAATGTGTTGTGCACCACATTTATAAGTAGGAGGCTACGGGACATTTAGGATGTTGTTTCGTTTCTTCATTTCTAGATCGTGCATTAGAGCCAAAGTTATAGGTGGGACTGTTTCTGACCATATATATTGTTGTTCTTGCATATTATAGAAAATGCCGATGACAAAAAGAGGTCGAGGAAAAAGTAAGAGGATAGATAGAATTGCTGGTGAAGGAACCAGTAGACCACCACCTGATCAAATTAATCAAGGCAATACTGAGCATGAATTTGTGTCATGAGCTTCCTCCACTCTCTCTGTTCCAGAAGAGTCGAGTAGGAGAGGAGCACCTGTAGATCCACCAGTAAATACTACCACTGATCAGGACTTAAAGGATGCAGTCCAAATGTTGACTCGAATAGTAGCTGCACAGGTTCAGGGACAAGGTGGCCCAATGACAGGTGATGACAGTGCAGTGAGAGCAGCTAGTCGCAGAACACATGACTTCTTGAAATTAGATCCTCCCACATTCACTGGATCAGACCCGAATGAAGATCCCCAAGATTTTATAGATCAAATCCAAAGAGCTCTGGAGGTTATGCATGTAAATGGGGTAGAAACAGTTGAACTTGCTGGTAATAGATTGAAAGGAGAGGCGATATTGTGGTATGAAGATTGGAAGAAAGCTCGTGGTATGGGTGCAAACCCACCTACACGGGAAGAATTTAAAGCGGCATTTCTGGATCACTACCTTCCCTATGAAATTCGTGAGGCTCGTGCGGATCAATTCTTAAATCTCCGACAAGGGAATTTGAGTGTTAGGGAATACAGTCTACAATTTAATTCCTTGGCTCGTTATGCTCCAAACGTGGTGTCCACAATGACAGACAAAGTACATCGATATGTGGACAGATTGGAACCATACTTGGCATGAGACTGCACGATTGCTGCTTTAAATCGGGATATGGATATAGCTAGAATACAGGCCTTTGCGCAGAAAATGGAAGATCAGAGGCAACGAAGAAGAACACAAGGGTTTGAAGAAGGGTCGTCTAAGAGGGCTAGATCTATGGGACAGTCTATGGCGTTCCAAGCAGAGTTCAGGCCTCGAAATTTTAATAGACCACCTAGGCCTTCATTCTCTCATTTCACGGCAGGCACTTCCTCTCACTTTCGAGAGTCCAGGGTTTTTTATCAAGCAGGACAAAGCAGTGGGAGTCGTGGTTCACAGACAGAGGGATCTTTTCACCCGTTGTGTCAGTATTGTAGACGGTTTCATTTCGGAGAATGTCGGCGGGGGATGAATGTATGTTGTTGGTGTGGCATGGCGGGGCACATGATGAGAGATTGCCCGCGAAGAGGCTTGGGTGGTGTGGCGCGACCTGCGAGGTCGACTGTTTTGTCATCATCATCAATTTCTTCTGTAGGCCGAGGTGTACCGTCTGTGGGTCATGGTAGAGGTGCCAGAGGAGCAGCCAGCATGAGTAGGGTCCAGAATCACACTTATGCTTTAGTGGACAGATAGAATTCAGAGGCTTCACCTGATGTTATCACAGGTACATTATCCATACTCTCATATAGTGTATATGCATTGATTAACCCAGGTTCTACATTTTCCTATTTTACCCCATTGGTTGTTGCGAAATTTGCAAAGGTACCAGAATTATTAATTAAATCAATTGAAGTGTCTACACCAATTGGTGAATATATTGTTGCAAAGAGAGTGTATCGCAATTGTGTGGTAACTGTGTGTGGTCATGATACATTGGCCGATCTCATTGAATTAGACATGGTGAATTTTGATGTGATCATGGGAATGGATTGGTTGGCCTCTTGTTATGCCACGGTAGATTGCCGGGCCAAGAAGGTGCAATTTTGCTTTCCGCAAGAAAATGTTCTTGAATGGAAGGGTAATGTAGGGGCACCACGAGAAAGATTTATTTCCTATTTGAAAGCCAGAAAAATGATTGCCAAGGGTTATATATGTCATTTAGTACAGGTGAAAGATACTGAAGTGGAACCACTAACTCCGCAGTCAGTTCCAGTGGTTAATGAATTTCTAGAAGTATTTCCAGAAGATCTGCCAGGCTTACCCCCAGAACGGGAAGTAGAATTTGGCATTGATGTGATTCCAGTCACTCAGCCTATTTCTATTCCTCCATATAGAATGGCTCCAGCAGAATTGCGTGAATTGAAGGAACAGTTGAAAGATTTGTTGGACAAAGGCTTCATTAGGCGTAGTATATCCCCGTGGGGTGCATTGGTATTATTTGTACGGAAGAAAGATGGAACGTTGAGAATGTGCATCGATTATTGCTTGTTTTCCCTAGAGGTTTTCCCCTATTGAGCCATTAACATTTGGTTAAACTCCAAACTTCGATGAATGAGTACTTGTAGACCTGACTTTTATGTGGCAGATCAAGTGGGAACATGTGTTTTTTGACACTCATGCTACTAAACTTAAAATTTAGCTCTAAGTGCCTACGTACCTCGGTAAAGAGTATCAAGTCACAATGTAGTTCTGAAGATTTAGCTCAAATTTGAAGAGCTTTATAACTTTAAGATTTGGCTCAAATTTGAGAGCTTTACAATTTGAAGATTAACTTGATTTTGACAAGTTTCATAACTTGAAGATTTAGCTTGAATTTGAGGAGCATTGTGACATACAGTTTAGGCTTGTATGTCAAGGAGCATTTCAACTTGAAGATTTTACTCAAATTTGAAGAGCTTAACGATTTGAAAATTTAGCTCAAAATTTGGTGAGCCTCGTTACATGAAGATTTTAGCTCAAATTTAAAGAGATTCTTGATTTGAAGGTTTGACTCAGATTTGAAGAGCTTTACACCTTGGAGATTTAGCTCAAATTAGAAGAGCTTTCCAACTTGGAGAACTGCTTAAATTTGAAGAGCCTCATGATATGCAGTCTAGGCTCGTACGTCTAAGGAGCGTTGTAACTTGAAATTTACCTTAGATTTAAGGAGCCTTACGACTTCAATATTTGGCTTTAATTTGAGAAGCTCTACAATATGCAGTTTAAGCTCGTGCATCAAGGAGCGTTTATCTTGCAGTTTAGGCTCATGCGTTAAGAAGCTTTATAACTTGTAGTTTAAGCTCATGCGTTGAGGAGCGTCGAGACATACATTGACTCTTCAAATTCATCTTCGGATGTAGACTTTCCCCACTATGAAGTTTTTCTATTTCTTCATCTTTATTAGCCTCACAAGTAGGCAATCGTTGTTCTCTTCTTGCAGTCATGCTTAATTCCATATCATGCGCACAAGTTGCCAACTCTTCAAATGTATTGGGCTTTAACCCTTATAAGATATAGTGAATACCCCAATTCATGCCTTGAATGCACATCTCAATGCTAGACATTTCACTAAGGTGATCTTTGCAGTTGAGGCTCAAACTTCTCCAGCAATTGATAAAGTTAACAACTGGTTGATCTTCATGTTGATGAGATTTTATAAGTTCAATAATACTAACGATACATCTTGTGCTATAGAAAAAATTAAGAAACTCTTGCTCCAACTGCTCGCAACTATCTATGGAACCTTGTTCAAGATCTGTGTGCCAATCAAAGACATTTTCTTTAAGAGATCGTACGAACTGCTTGACGAGATAATCACCATACGTCCCAGCATTATTTCAAGTCTTAATAAAGTGCGCTATATGTTGTTTGGGATTTCCTTTGCCATCAAATTTTTGGAGCTTAGGAGGTTGATAGCCATCAGGCATCTTCAAGTTATCAATCCTTTGTGTATTCTTCTTTGCATATGTGAGAGAGAATTCATATGAGGGCTCAGATTTATCTTCGATAGCCTCCATGATGAATTCCTTCAATTGGTCAATAGGAATCAAATCTTCAGTAGAGACATGGATTTTTTTGATCGTTGTTGTTTGCTTTATGAACGACTGTCCTTCCACTTGATTTTCATAAAGCTCCATAGGTGCTTGACTTGATTCTCTCGCAGTCATGCTATCCATCTTACTTGTCACCTGGGAAAGTTTAGCATCTTAATCTTGCATGCGCTTTGTCAAGCCTTCAATTGCTTCAATCAAACTTGCTAGTTGTTCTTCTATAGTGGAAACGTCAACCATCATTGCTTGTACCACTATCATAGAGGATGAAGAATGATGTGAATCTCTATTTTAATAGAGCTTGGATTGAGGAATAATTTGAGTGGACATTGGAGCACATTCAACTTTCAAGACATCACCTTCTTGCATGAAGGGGTTGTTAGACTTTCGATGTTTTTCTTAAAGAAGATTAAGTTGAACTAATGTTCTTTTAACCATATCGGCAATATCATTCGCTCCTTCTAGCATGTGGGAAGATGACACCACTCTTGTTGGAGAAGATAAGTCAGAAACATGAGTTGACTTGGACAGTACTAGAAGCACTTGTTATCCCAACATTTCAATTTTGCTCCTTTTGATTTGGCCAAGAATTTCCATGATAACTTCCTATTCACTTTAAGAGTTAGCAGCCGCAATAGCATTGTATTTGAAGTTGGTTTTCATTTGAGCCATTTTGATGTTCTTCAACTTTTAAAGGAAGAGATGAGGGTAGAGATTGTCCCACTGGGCGTGCCATAATTGTAGATAATAAAATTTGAATCATGAAAATAATAATCGGGACAAGAAAATATCGCAACAATCATTGTGTTTGATTTTAATATGTGAGTGTTATAATCTCAATGAATCCTTTGATTCACCTTTTCAAATATAAATTCAAGGGTCTTCGAGCTTGATCTTGAATCTTGATGAACTTGAGCTTAACTTGTATTTAAATCCAACGGAGCTTGTTTTTGGATCTGGTGGTCTTGATCTTGACTTGTACTTGAATCCAAGGGATTTTGAGCTTGTTCTTGAATATGGTGGTCTCGATCTTGACTTGTACTTGAATCCAAGGACCTTTGGGCTTGTTATTGAATCTGGTGGTCTTGATCTTGACTTTCTTGAACTTGTAGCATGTAGAGAAATCCGCAGCGTTTGATCCACAAGCTCTCTCTGGCTTCTTGTTAGAATTCTGATCCTCTTTTCTGAATTATGAGACCCTTATTTATAGTTGTGGAATGGAGGGGTTGTGATGAAGAAAGGCTTCTCTCGGCCAATCAGATTTAAGTTTTATGGCGACATTTGATTGGTTGGGACATGTCACTTGTACACATGGCACATTTTTATTAGCCTTTGACTTTTCTAGGACTGCTGCATCATTTTGACACATGGCACAATTCCATTGACTCCTTCTCTTGACTTGGCGTGCCACGTCATTTGACACGTGACACCAAATTGGACTTCTCGAATAAGATGACATTTTGGGCTTGGGAAAGTGGGCCTTATCATTTATAGTCTAAATTAATAGACTAGCCCAATAAAATTTGGACTTTAATTAAATTTGTATTTTATCGACCTTAATTAATTAATCCAATCATATCAATCCGTAATATTTATTTGGATTAATATATCTGAAATTTAATTTCAATAAAATTTATATGTCTGCGACAAAATTTTATATTTAATTGTGACCATAATTTTTGTAACTAAAAGTTCAAACAATTAGTGACAATTGTATTATTGTCACTATTTAACCTACAATTAATCACAATGTAATTTTGTTACAAAAAAATAATTACAACTTAAATTTCGTAGTTGAATAGTGTAATTATTGGCTACTAAGGAATGCATAGTTATAAATTATAAGATCATTATTTTAAACACATTTTATTTTATCCTAATAAATAAAAATTAGAGAAAATTATATATTATGCACCACATAAGCATAGTTTTATATGAAATATTAGCACACACTTCAGACAAGCAATATAGACTATATCACATATTCAGTAAAAAGAGATAAAATTTCTAAACACCATTATGATAGTCTGAATAAAAAAAATTACAAACAGAACTTCCAAAACTATTAAGAATCTCAACAAGTATTTTAAATATTTTGTGGTATACATTGCCCAACAAAAAATATTTGTGAAAAGGTGTTTATCAAGCTCCATTAGAATGATGATAATTTTAACTAACAAAATATGTTTATTTCTAAATTGTATTACAACAGAATAAGACAGAGAAAAAAATTATAACGCACTAAAAAATAGTTATCAATTTTCCGTGGAAAGTAACGCCCACAACTTGTTATGACAGTTTCTAGAGTACCCCCGCATAAGCACCCCCACAATCAATTTGCAGCAGTCATTCAACAGCTACTATAATTAATTTACGATGGATTAACCCCAACAAATTATTATTAAATCGATTAAAATACTCGAAAAGTTTATTCTTTAGAAACAACAAAAAAAATTGTTATTATTAATCATAAAAAATTAACTGCAATCAAAATCCCCCATAATTTGTTAGTAACTTTTTTTGTTACTGCATTTGTGGAAAACATTAAAAGTTAATTATTATCTACTAATTAATTTATAGAACTCATAATCAAGCAAAAATAAATATATTTACATATTTTAACAACACAAAAATATCATTAGTTTTACAAACTAAACTTTAAACACGATATTAACTCCAACCATTCTAATATTTATTTTAACTCACAATTACATTTTCATAATATCTAATCCAATTATGAAAACTTTAATAGTTTCACTAAGATTACTACCCGCGAGTGATTTTCTTATGTCCATGGGTGATATGAATTTATTAGCTTCATCACTTGTAGCATGATCCGATTTAGGATCGTGACTGACACTAAGGGATAGGATACCAAAGAAAGTCTTAACAAAAATTTACAGAAAATTGGATAGAATTTATCCTATTTTTTGGTCTATCTAAATATTTTCTCATCTTAATAATCAACAACATATCCACTAATAACACCAAAACAAGCCACAATATTCATCAACGATCTATTCGAAATATAATAATCCAACCATCTTCAAATACGAAAAAAATATTAGTCATAAGTCGATAATAACGAAAGAGTACTCATTAAACTATTGATATGACTAACATAGTTGCTCTAAAATTTAACAGAAAAGGACGTACAAATAAATAACTTCTTGCCCACACAAAACAATGAAAGGGGTCACCAGAAATTTGCAAACTAATGCACTCTACCTAATGAAATCCTCGTCAACATCACTTCTCCTAAAATATATATATATATATATATATATATATATAGTAGGGAGTCAATCGTTAGCTCAGTGAAATAAATACTTAACCGCAACTACAATTCAGAAAACATGTCAGTTTAAGCTCTAGAAATGGTTGCAGGCAAATAGTGTACAATATTATTAAGCTAATAAAGATCCATCCACTATAAAACTTGATGAAGGTAAGGCCTCGTTGGACGGTTGTCTACCAAAAAGTAACTATGAACTTTAGTGGTTAATGTAGCTTAAACTTTTAGTTGGTTTATCCAATTTCGTAGCTAGTGATTTAGTAATAAGATCTTTTAACTAGTACCACATCTGATAACATTTAATTGTTATGTACAAAATTCAGCACATACACCAAGTGCAGTGTGAAGCCTCATAGAAATGTAAAACTTTCTTCACATTTGCAGTCCTTCAAACATGTGAATACTATCTCATGGGCCAAAAGCCTGAAACAACCTTCAGGTTGTTAGGATATGCCTCCTGCTGGTTGTCCAGTCTCCCCCTCCTCCTCCTAGCCCCTCCCCGTCAAAGAATATGAACTATTTAACATTCTTCTATGTCAAAATGATGAAAGATTAGTTTTTTGATAATACAAAGATAAGTTAAATATGATTTAAAATTATAAATAACTCACGTTGTCTAGTTTAAGTCTTAGAGAACAGTCATTGTTTACTATAAATTTTTAATTCATGAAAAATAAACTTCAACCACCAACAAAAATATGAAGAAACAAGAATATTTTTATTGATAAACAATGTGGGTACAATTTTGTTTATCCCTTGATTCTTCTCTCTTGATTTTTTCCCTAATTCAAGGGTTGTTAGTAGTGTATTTCTCAAACGTAGGAAGATTTGGATTTGATATAAATTTTCTCCATAATTCGAGGGTCGTTAGTGGCGTATTTCTCGAATGTAAAAAAAATTTGAATTTGATCTCCATGAAAGGAGGTTTTTGTGTATCTTCTTGAAGTATTTGATTATCAAGAAGAGAAAGTTTCGATCTCTTTTTGTGAATATTCCATGAGTTTATGGAATTTTGGATATGGCTCTTTAAAGGAATATGTTACCCTTTAAATATGCATGATTTAGGGTTTATACTAGAGTAGCCTTCAAGCTAGGTTTAGGGTAAAGTAGCCTCCAAGAACTTTACAAGAAATTAGATTCGTCTTGTAGAGTCCACAGAATTTCGATGTCTACAGTCATATTTGGCTCATTCCAATAATAATAGTACCGACTTTTCCATTAATACCTTCAGGTTTTAAGTTACTTCTACATTTTTCCTTTTTATCTTTGGAATATTCGGCTTACAGGGAATGAAAACTACCATAAGAAACTAAATAACTACATTTCCAGTAAACTAACCCTCACTAGAGCAATTGAATATAATATGTTATTTGGGAAAAGTAAATCTCCAGTAGTGTTCTCACACCAATATGTAAAATGGAATCCACCGAAAAAGCGATATAAATTGAACACATATGGATCATCACTTAGGAACCCCAGAACCTGTGGAATAGGAGGTCTAAGAGACACTGAAGGAAACTGGGTCACGGTCTACATAGGTAGTTACTTATACATTACTAATACTAGAGTGAAACTACTAGCACTAGTACATGTATTAAGGATAACAGTTAAAAAGAGTAATAATACCACTTACTATCTGTCTGGAATCAGAGGTAATCATCGCCTTATTACAAGACAATCATCCTGCCAATACTAATATAACTTTTGAATGCAGGGAGCTACTGGTGAAGCTAGGGACCCCCCCCCCCTCCCCCCGCCCATTCAGTAGAGTTATCTGAAGCCAACCAAGCAACAGATGCCCTAGTTAAGGAAGGAACCAAGTCTAAATGCTATGATAAGATATTAGAATGGGAAAAAATCACCTAGTGATACCTCTACAGGGATTCAAACTTTAGTCCTCAAGATTGTCACTTCAACTCTTTGTCCGCTAGAACAACTCATTGATCTTCAGAAATTTAAACATCACAGCCACCTATATATCAATTAAAGTCATGCCTAAATTGGGATTCTAAACAGATGCACCACACAAATTATTATCAAACTGTGCCTATAAGCCAAACACCATAGACATTTCCATAAGTTTTTACATCAAATCATGTACCAACGGCCAGACAACATAGTGGAACCTCCTAGAATAAAGGAACAATACAAAAGTTTAAGCCAATGTCTTCACACATGTAAGTAGATATGTTAATTAAAATTGCAGTACCAATAAAAGGGAACAACTGAAGCGTTCAAGAAACCTATACAGGTGTAAGGAGCATGACAATTCAAAATAGCTTAAAAACCCCATCGATGGTGAAATTCTTAAGTTAATTATTTGAACTCTTTAAAGCTCCGGGGCCCTACATTTTACACCACTTTATTAAACCAAAAATATTGAGATATAGTTAGAGGTACTTTCCAAAAAGTCCCTGGAAGAACCTGCTGTGCAACAATAGGGGATCCCTTAGATGGATATTCATGCTCAGACTAGCTATACATGTCACGATCTAATTTCTCAGGCCATGATGGTGCCTACTATGATCCATCAGTAAGTAAGACATTCCGTGGTCTGGAACAGCTAGTAACGGATTACTGATAGAATTACAGGAAACATTGGAAGAAATATAATAGTAAGGCTAATATAACCCCAAAACTTGGTGGAGCCAGTACAAGAGCTTCTAATACAACATGAGTACAAGGTAAAGTATAGAATAAATACAAATATGGGTACAATTCATCTCTGATATACAAAACTAGAGAACGGTCTAATAAAAAGAGGGAGAGTAGGGATACCCCATACGTCAGGAGCTCACCCCAAATCTCCGATACATAGCTGCTCCGCACGATAAACATGAATCAATGACAATAACCCATACTATAACCTGCAGGCTGCAGAAGTGTAGTATGAGTACCAAACGCATGGTACTCAGTAGGCAACGACCGACTGAGCTCCAGAAATAATGTAAGCATAAAATGACATGAAAGACATGAATATAATACGAGCAATTATCCACGGAACTAAGCATAATGGGTCTAATGGAGCTATAAGGATACTCTATTCTATTCTAACAGTAATATGAGACTAGAGTATAATACTGTATATCACTAGCCAATATACAACTGAAGAGGAAGGAAGTATATATAATAGTATACAAGGCCAAAGGATACATATACAATAAGGATAGACCAAAAAAGAGAGGGATATACGGTAATACCATACACATATTTATACATATAGGGCTAACTCAAGGATAGCTACCTAAAGGAGTAAGCCCAACATCTTGAGGATAGTGGCTAAGAAAAGAAACTAACACTAGCATCAACAAGTCTCTACCCCAAGGGTGACTAATCACGAGATAATCTAGCAATAAATATAACTCACCGAGAAAGATAAAGGAGTCAGATATGTACCTCCAAACTCAGGTAACAGTCCACAACCAACCTGCCACAACCTAACCATAATAACCAATAATAAAGTAACTGGTTAGTCCGGGCAAACAAGTACTTAACCAGACCCCTATAAGCCCGGAAGGTTCACGGAAGCATACTGCAAACAACAACCATAGCCTATACCTATAAAAAAAAACATAAGGCCGATAGATATAAGCACTAAACAATCATACTGGTGATAGTCAATGCATATGAATGGATGAATGCAACATAAATCGAAATGCCATAACACTATCGCAAACACCAGACTCGAACCAGTTCCATAACCTCAACCCTTAAGTACCAAGTGTATAAACCTCCTCCAGCTCCGGAGCTTGCAAATGCAGGACTTACAATTACCATCCTTCTCCGGCACGACGACTCTCTAATGAAGGGGCCCTCTAGGGGATTCAAAAAATTTGTATACACTGCCTGGTTTCGATCCAGGACTTCCAATAATCATCATAATCCATCTAATCCATACAGTACCGTATATATATATATATATATATATATAAATTCGTAAAAGAATGTAAATTCGTAAATCTATTGTCCGAGATCATGCTCGGGGCTAAATCATCATAATAATGTAAAAAGGGTCAAATTATCCCTCGACCAAAGTAAATAGTAGTATTAAAATGAGTGGATAAGTAATGGATCGGAATCAGCCTCGGTCGAAGTTCTAAAACCTCTTCTTTAGTTCCAAAAGCTCATAATCCAGTGAATAAGATGGTACGATTCCCATTACAAGATAATCCAATTTAAAGTAAAAAGTGGGAATAAATCCCTTTTTGGAAATAGTAGTAAAATCAAGGTTTTGGTTGGAATCATACCACTAAGTAAGCATGAATGTGCCTAAAAGTATGCATGCCATCACCAGTATCCAAACAATACCACTATAAGCGCCTAAGCGTTTGTAATCTAGAATCATGTCCACTTTAGGGACAAAATACTCATCTAGAGTCCAACTAGCATCGTAACCACGGCCTCGGGCCCAATAATACATAATCGACATAATAACGCCTCATAACTGGGGAAACTCGATAAATGAGGGCGTAGAGTCACTAAAGGATTTAATCGGGGAAATACTACCCAATTCATTAAGTCAATGGTAAATCTTATAATAAAGGATCTTTAATCATCAACTATGGTCATCATGCTTATAATCAAGGGTAATAAGATTCTATGGCCATAATAAGCAACCTATGCTAAGGTTCGAGTCACACTTATACCTCGGATTCCCTAAATAGGCTAAGTCATGCTACACTAGCCATAATCCCATCCTATAGTCCCTACCTAACATGCAACTATACAATACACAATCTCATAGAGAAAAATAGACAGAAGCCTACCTCTATGCCGAACTGCAACACTTAAATCATCGATAATTCATCCGTCCTCACTCCACGATCCCGAATCGATGTCACACTATCAAAATAGTAACCTATACGTCATTACAAGTAAAACAATATCCATATTGCAATATAATACTCCAGGCCCAAAATCGGATCAATAATGGGCTCATGGGGCCCGCTAATGGAATTCTAAAATTGAATTCGTCACGAGGTCTCTCGAAGGACAAGGAATGTGTGCTCAAAAGTTGAGCACAAATGGAGCACAATTTGGGGCCCAAATCAGCCCCTAAAGTATAGAGGTTTAAAGCCCTAATTTCTAAGAATTTACACAAATAGGGCAGAATTTGACAGGAAAAATAATGGAAAATGACAAAAGGGACGATGGGTTAACATAACTAAGCTCAATGGGATGAAATCCCAATAATTTCCAAGTTCCAAGGGTCCCAAATGCCAAGGGGTCCTTCTTCGCAAATACGGGACCCCACGGCGAAAGCGGGACCGGATCGAAGAGACCCTTCGCGAACGTGAAGGCCAGCCCATGAATGCGGAAGGTCAAGGTCCTTGACCTTTACGAATACAGCCAGTACCTCATGAACACGGAGGCCATAATCCTTGACCTTCGCGAACGTGGACGAGGCCTCGCGAATGCGAAGGCCTAAACTTGGCTGCATCAGATGCTGAAAACCAGCAATTTTGGGGGGTTTGGGATTCGTTCAAACTCCCTTGTGTACAAAAGAACTATGCTACCATACCAAATTTGACATTTTAAACTCAAAGGAACCATCATAATTTTTATTCGAGTTCATTTCGATTAAATGTAGGATCCACACCTATAGTTCCATTTTTCACCCAATATAATCAATAGCCCAAAATGAGTCCGGAAGCCTTCAGACCCGGACAAAGGGTCCTCTTAACCTAAAATCAATATTTTGCAGCTGATGGAACTGTCAAAATTCTCATCTGAGATTGATAACTAGGAGTTATGGTGTGAGACCAAATCCTTAACAGTGAGAGCTCCAAAACAGGGAAATGAGCCTAAAATTCAAACTAACAGTCCGATAACTGAACCGACAGTTTTGACAAGTCATAAATGACCTGTAGCCGCTATGGAAAGACTCAAAATACCAAAAATGCACAAAAATCAAGGAAATGACCTGGAGGGTTATTACAATACATGAGAAACTGCTTACCAGAGACAAACTAGCAAAATGGAGAATGTTAGAAGATGATAGTTTCCCTCATTATAATGACTCAACTGAAACTATGGCACATTTATTCTTCGACTGCATCATATCTTCAGGAGTTTGGAGGATATTGTTAAACTGGTAAGGCATAAAAAGGCAAGTCTTGAATTGGCAAAGTGATTTGGAGTTGGCCATAGCTTACTGTAAAAGGAAAAGTGTTGCTGCTGAGGTATACAAAATTACACTAGCTGGGGTGTCTATTACATATGGAAAGAAATGAATACCAGACAGTTTCCATATAAACAAAGAAGTGAAGATGCAATAGTAAAGATTATCATACAAGAGATGCATCATACAGGGAACATATAGAGTTAATTGAGATAGTAAACTAGATAGCTTGAATTTTTACCCTTAGATAGTCTAGAATGAAGGTAGAAGTCTTGATGTAGGGATGAGATATCCCAGTTTAGTTGTTTCTGTTTGTTGAGGTTACATTATATAGATACTTGATAAATAAAATGATTTCTTATTTTCCAAAAAAAAAAAGAAGATGAAAGTCCTTCATAGAAAGTCAGCTCAATAGGCTTGTCTGCAGATAACCTATGAAATTCATCCCCCTAAAATCAACTAAACAAGATATAAATAATTCAGAACAACTATATATATTAACATGTACGTAACTGACCTTACTTATTATGAGGTTACATCACAAGTCAATGCCGTCGTCATCACCCGTGGTATTAGCTTCATTGTTAGTAGTACTATTACTACCTTCATTATCCTCATAATCACTAATGTACTCAATCATAGTTTCATATTCTTGGTCATAATCTTCTCCATTATAATCAACTTCAACTTCATATTCTATTTGAGCATCCAATTCTATTAAATTTGCATCAATAATAACTGACTCAACATCATATTTATGTAGTTGTGTCGACATATCAACCGTATCATTAATAATTGAATTACTTTCAAGTGACATATCTTGATACACTTCATCATTTGTAATAGGCAATTCATCATTTTTCGCCTCTGATTTTCCTTCTTTGGCATATCATATATGTGCCTAGCTTGAAATTTGAGCACAATTCGCCAATCTTTCCCCAATTTTGGGTCATCAATATAAAATACTTGATTTGCTTGAGGAGCTAGTACAAAAGAATCATGTTCATACCAAAATCTTTTAACAAAGATGCTCGTAAAATTTTTATCTTCTTGCATCCCTATTTTTTTGCGAAGATCAAACCAATTGCATTTGAAATAAAAAACTCGACACTCTAACTCATGAATGTCAGTTATGATACCATAAAAATCAATCTCCACATTTTCATGAGGGCTCCTAACAACTTTACCGTAATTTTGACTTTTACGTAATTCATCTCGTTGTTGAATATGGTACCTAATACCATTTACAATACAACCAGTACATTTGTTCCACGCACATCAGGATCCATTGCCAAATAATATAGTTTCATGATAGACATTGACTTCTCCTTATTATATAATTGCATAATCAACGAGGAAAACTTATTGCGTTCAATTGGTAAAGAAGAAAAAAGATAAAATTTAAGCACAACAACATGATTATTATCTTAGAGTCACTTACTTTCCTTGTGAACCACAGAGACAATTATTCTCTGTTTTTCTCTTTTATATTCACAACACCTTGCTTCAACAACTCTTTTTTATGCTCTCTGCATATAACAAAACAAATTATTTAGAGACAGTTTAAAATAATATATATATATATATAAAGAGAGAGAAAAACTACTTACTCAAGGAAAGGTTCTGCTTCTTCATAATTATTCAGCACATACCATTGGGTCATATCAAAATCTTTCTTTGGTATGGCATCATAATCTCCATCTTTATATGATCTAACACTTTTTGAAAATATGTCTAGAATAGGCCCATCATTGTTGCTAGATCCATCATCATTTTTATTTTTACGATTAAATCTTGTCTCAATGTTATCAAGATACATAGAGTAAAATGTCAAACATTCATCAATAATATAGCCTTCTGCAATAGAACCTTCAAATCATGCCTTGTTTTAGACATAACACTTAAACTTGCACAAGAACCTCTTAATTTTGTACATCCAATGATATTATATTGATCCCCTATACATTGCCTTTTGTAGTAAATACACAGCCAAATGTACCATAACATAAAAAAAAAACAGGTGGAATGATCATCTCAAGCTTACATAATATCACAACTATATTCCTTTCTAGTAGTTTCAGGTCATCTCGTCTCAATGTCTTACAACATAATCATTGAAAAAATCACTTAACTCAATCAATGCTAAAGAGACATCTTTATTTTTAAATCCACGAATAGCAATAGGCAACACTCGATGTAACAAAACATGATAATCATGACTTTTGAGTCTAGTTATCTTACCATCATCTCCAGTTACACATCCTGAGATATTTGAAGCATAGCCATTAGAAAATTTAACATACTTTAACAATGTTCAAAACTTTTTTTTCTCTTCTTTTGACATATTATAACAAGCACCAGGCATTGTATAATTAGAACCATCATGTTGCAATCATAGTTCTTTTCTTATGTTCATATTCTTTAGATCTTGTCTTGCTTTATATGTATCTTTTATTTTTTCTTCAATATTCAATAATATCCCTAAAATAGCCTCACAAAAGTTCTTTTCTATGTGTATGATATCTAAATTATGTCGCAACTTCAAGCTCTTTCAGTATGACAACTCAAATAGAATATTTCTCTTTACCCAATTCAATTCTTCAGGAAGACATTTTTTTCTTTTATTATTTGAGTGTTTTCCTAGTCTATAATTTCTAAGTAAATCCAATTGTTGCAAGACATCATCTCCTGAGAGATCTTTTGACTTCAATCTTTTTTCTATCTTCTCATTAAATTTCTTGTTTCTTATCCAAGAGTGACTGGATTCAAGATATCGATGATGACCCATGTAAGAAATTTTACCTCTTACCCTTTGTGAAGATGCATCCTTATTGCAAGTAGGACATGCCATGTATCCTTTAGTTCTTCATCCAGATAAATTGCCTAATTCATAAAAAATATATATGTTCAGCAATAGTTTATAACCTGAACTATAACATAGTATATACAGAAAAACAAGATTCTCTACAACAATGGATGGATTCAATTTTCTCATGTATTGTCAATCAACTAAAGGAGCACATCTTCCTCATGTGAAATAAAATTAATAATTGCACAACTTTTCTCTCTCCCTATTCTTCATTTCTTATTAATAGAGTTGTTCTCCAAAAATAAAAAAAAAGAAAAAGAATTTCAGGGAGTAGTTTCAAAAAATACTAGTGATCCAGGTGATAAACGGGGTTATATAACAGTATACTTGAACTTGGAAGAAAATGCTATCAAAGCTGGAGAATATGAAGAAAGCTTTCATGAAGAGGACTTGATTGAGGACTCTGAAAATGACTCAAATTCCACCAATATAATTACAGAAGTTGTTACCTAGACAGTTGACAAGATACTTAAAACCATGAATCAAAAACAAGGCCTTTCTCCTAAGGAAGGTCAAGGAACAGGAAAACTACTACTTCTACTAGAATGAAATCTTATAGTAGGATAAGAAGACATAGAAGCTGTATAGCTTGAGCCTACTTTCATATTTGACAACTTATGTGAAGTTGGTGGACCCATGACTACTCCAATCTTTTAAAAAAGACTCTTTGTGCTATACTTTTCAATATCATAAATTAGAAATTATGAAAGAGAAAGTGTAATATTAGGTACGGACATAACTCAACCTTAGTGAACAAAATCATTTCTCAGGTATGCTTTCAAGATAAAATACTTTTGTATAAACACTTTAAGTAGATTAACCTTCACTTGTCGTGGAAATATATTTGTTGTGTGGTAGATAGTTATGTACCTACTGTCGTGCCCCATTTTTCTCGCGAAAAACGGGATCCGACGTGACAAACTCTTTTTGGGATTTAAAGGGTGAAGAGTCACCACCTAACGAGTTAAGGTGCGTTAGGGCACCATTCTAGACTAATTAGGATGAATTAATTATTAGCCTATGTCAACCAGAAATTCGGGTAAGGGTTCAAGTTACCTCAAAAGGAAGGTGTTAGGCACCTTTCGAGGTCCACAAATGTGGGTCCCGGCCGAACTTGTATATTACGTGGGAAATTCTATGTGATAAGCAAGGGTCTATTCTATTTATTAACTTAATGTTAACTAAGTGTCTAAACAGGAAAAATAGTTATTTATCTAATTAATATAAACCTAAGTACTACACATTAGAAAAATATATAAAAATAAAATATCAGATAAGCGAGAAGAGAGAGGGACACAATTTATATAACCGAAACATTTTTTATTTTTAATAATAACAAACCTAAACTACCCCCAAATAATTGAACATTCAAAATAAGATAAAGAAAACCGATTTAGAAAAGATTTTATACAAGGAATTAATTTTAGCCTATTCGGATCAGCGCCCGGCTTATTGACGAATGACAATGTCATATGTTGCATTATCGAATTTTGCTCGGGGCGACTTACATCATTTCCGATTTTTCTACCTACCCCACCTAGTTGGGTTATTAATCTTAGAGACGTTCTAAAGAAAGCGATAAAAAAAATTAACGTTCCCTAAATTGCCTACCCGTCCCAACTTAGTGTCCAAGAGGCTTTGGACTTATTATTTTGGGGTAAGGATCTAGACATAGAAAAAGTCTTAGGCTTCCTAATTAGACTCGGAGTTTACGTCATGCAAAAACAAATAGGACTTACAAATAACATGTAATGGTTTCAAATAAGCCTCTTATTTAACTAAAGTTAATTAGGTGATCAACATGCTTAAAAGATAATTATTTATTTTGCGTAATTGAAACCTATAGGCATGAATTCTAGGCGATAGAGTCATAATTAACATACCGAAACTTAAACTAACATGCTAAAGATTAAATTACATGTCGTAACTTTATTTAAATATGCAAGGATTTAATTCAAATGCACAGGAAATTGATTTTTGGAGTATGCCGGGATTTGAATATGTAGAGAATTCATTAAATATGTAATAATTTAATTTAGTAGTGCTAGAAATTATTAAACGTGCACGAAATTAAAAGAAGTGCATCGGAATTTATTTTAGTTTGCAGAGATTTAAATCTGATTTGCAGAAAATTAAACAAAGAGTGCAAAAAAATGCAGAAATTATTTTTATTTGCAGAAAATTAAACATGCAGGAATTATTTTAATCACAGAAGATTACATTAAGTGCTGAAATTATTTATTTATATTTTTTTTTATCTCGCAGAAAATTGTAAAAGTGTGCAGAAAATCATTTTTTACTTGCAGAAAAGTACATATAATGTGCAGAACATTATTTTTTAATTTTGCAAAAAATTAAATAAAACATGCAGAAATTATTTTAACTTTGCAGAAAGTTAAAGGAAAATGTGCGGAAGTTATTTTTTAATTTGCAGAAAATCAAATAAAGTGTGCAAGGATTATTTTAATTTGCAGAAAATTAACCAATGTGTACTGAAAATTAATTAACATGCTGGAAAGTTTATTTTTAGATGCTAAAAATTGTTTTAATAGGCCGGAAATTAATTTTTAGATGCTGGAAAGCTTATTTTAATGCTGGAAATTGATAAAGTGCTGAAAATTAGCTTTAACATGCCAAAAATTAATTAAACATGCTTAAATTAACACACTTAGAATTAATTGAATACATCCAAAGGCTAGTTAAAGATCCTAAAACATGATTTCTACGCAATAAAATAATTAGTTACTTATTTTAGGTTGTTTGCCTAAGTGATAAAATAATTTAACTAGTTAACATGAAATTTATTGAATAGTCCTATAGGCATGGTGTCTAAATGATAAAATACTTAACAAGTAGAATCCCCACCCCATGGCATCCCCAATATTTCATTACATATATAGAGTTTATACAAATAATTATACAGACCAATTATGAATACGAAATTAAATTCGAAGCAAAAATGAAATCTAGGTGATGAATTCCTTTGGCTTCCTCATCCCGGGCAATTCTTCAATTGGCCCCATATGTGAATTAAAATTCCTGTTTAGACACAAAATTACATGCAAACGACCATAGAGACCAAAAATTCAAGTCACGCATATAGGATACATATTATTTTGTTGGCCATAAAGTGGGTATGCATACTAAAGTTCACACATATTCCAGACAGAACAGATAACACAAAAGAAAGAGATATTTAAGAGGCTAACCGGTTAGGCAGTGAGTAGATAATAAATGAGAATAAGAGAAATCCCAGAGTCAATACTCCCAGCCAGCAGCCAAAGAAGCTTTAAGAGTATGTCTATATTTTGTATAAGGAGTAGATGCTTAAAATAAAAACCTTCCCCCTAATGAATGAGCCGGGTATATAGGCAGGGGTGTACATATTTACAGGAGGAGGAAAATATTTGGGGCATCAATTAGGGGAATTAAAAAAGGAAGATAAATATTCATAATGATCAATTAATCAAAATCTTTTTCTTAGAGACTGCTGAATCACATTAAGTAGAAAAATCATGTTATATTTACCATAAATAAGCGGTTGAAAAATCTGTTCGAACACAAATATTGATATGGAATGTTGAATTTTCCATAAATGGGCAAGTACTAAAGGTTGTCCAAGCTAAGTAAATGAAAAAGGGAAAAATAAATAAAAAAATGATAATAATTTAACAGAGAAGAGTTACCATATATAATCAAGTAACACAACAAGAGAAAGGAAAGAGATCAATTAGCAATCAGAATCGGTCCAAATCCTACCCTAAATTAATTAAGTACTAAAGTGGTCACAATAATTAGTTAGCAACCAAATCAGTATTTTTTTTTTACTAGTTATAACAGAGCCTCGGAATGCAATCTCAGGTTACCATAAACAACCTATTAGAGCAAGGAATAACTAATGCTAAGTTGCTAACATAATTAATTATGGCATAGAGACCTAAATTTAAGCATAGCATCTCATCCTAAGCAACATTCACACAATTAACAGAACATCAAATTGAATTCAATGAATGAAAAATTAAGGTTTTCAGATATGATAAACAAAAGTAATCTAAGATTTTCAAGCACTGAGAATTAAAGATCTAAAACAAACCTGTTAATGATGACAATGGAGGAAAAGGAGAGGTGTAGACGAGTATACCCGTGATGGATTAAGAATCCATCGTAACAACTTTGCGAATTTTGATTGCGGCGAAGGGCGAAATGGGTGATGATTTTCGTTACCTTAAGATGCTATGATGTCGTTGTTTATCGGGGAGGAGTGAGCCTTTGAGGTTGTGACTTTGGAGCGACGGAGGGGATCTGACTTGGGAGGTGCTCTCACCGGAGATGGTGAGAGCTATGGGTTTTGTCGGAGAGAGGATATCGGGGGAAGAGAAGGAGAAGGAGGCGGAGTTGGTGGCTGTTTGGTTATTCGCCGGTGGAGCAGTGGCGCGGCTGTGGGGGTTGTCGGTGAGGGTGGAGCGGCAGTGGGGGTTGCCGGAGGAGCTGAAGGTTCCATCGGTCGGAGCTGACCGGCGGTGGTGTGAGGCGGAGAGGAGATCGGAGAAGAGAAAGAGAGAGAGAGAGATCCGATCGAGAGAGGGAAGAGAGAGAAAGGGGAGATGCGGCTGAGGGTGTAGTGGTAGGTGTGTCTGTGAGAAAAATTAGGGTTTGGTTATTATTTGGTTAAAAGGAAAGAAGGTGGAGAGTTAATCTCAGCCGTTGGATCAAACTTGATCAACGGCTGGGATTTGAAAATTACAAAAAGGGTCAGAAATTGAGTTATTTAAATTGGGTCAACTGAATATTGGATTGGAATTTAAAATTGGGCCAAATTAAGCCCAATTGAGGCTAAAATTGACACAAAAATGAGTACAAAATGGCTAGAATTTAAATGGATTAGGGAAATTGGATTAGACTGCTATTTAATTAATTAATCAATAAAATACTAACAAAATTAATCAATGTTATGACATGTAATATATCATTTAAAATCAACGACATAATGATTTAAAACAGAATAGGCATCTATGAATACGAAATTTAAAAATACTATTATGATGATAATAATAATAATAATAATAATAATAATAATAATAATAATAATAATAATAATAATAATAGACTATGTATTTGTAAATTATGAGAATGCATATTTGAGCAAATAATTTAATAATATTTACAAAATTATGTAAAAAATATTATATTTAAATTAGTAAATTATATATATATTATATCAAAAATATAAAATTAAATGATAAAATAAATTTCATACTTTAAAAATCATAAATACGACATGTCATAATTTATTTGATACAAAAATAGTAGTTTAAAATTCAAAAAATTAATATTTTGATAAAATAGCAATCTGAAAAGATATCGGGAGGTCAAAATTGGGTGTCAACACCTACTTTCATCAGTATTTCTATTTATTGGGATAAACCACCTCCACTCAGATGCAAAATCAACACAAATAGTAGCTCACTAGGAGCAGGAGGTATTATCAAGAATCATGACGGAGACATGATGCTAACATACTCAGAAAAATTAAAATTTTGTAGCAACAATATGGCTGAGATCAAAGCACTTCAATATGGCTTTACTTTGGGAATGCAAAATCTGATCATGAAGATAGACTTTAGAATCATCATTGATATGATAAATAGGGCTAACAAACCAACATGGAAACTCCAGGTATCGATAGACCTCATTAAAGACTGGCTTAAAAAATTGAATGGCAAAGCTAGACACTACTACAGAGAAGCTAACACAGTTATAGACATTCTTTCAAAATAAGGCTCGCTTAATGGCCAAAATGGGGTTTATTAAGATTATAGGAATCTGCCTAAGAAAGTCATTTGGCTAATTTTAGGATTAGGAAGGAGAAAGAAAGCATTAGCAAATTCTAACAGAACAAATGATGAATCTCTCATAGAAGTAGATTCAACATTTATTTTCTTATTGCTGGAATGTAAGTTTATTTTATGAAACAAACACTACAATTTCAAAAGAGACTTAAGTAGGATAATAAATAAGTACGGAAAATAACTAAGTAAGATCCCTAATGTTTCTAGAAAACACCCCGCACTTTTTCCACCATTCTTACTCAGTGACGAAAAAGTTATGAAGAGAATTAGTCGAATGCATAAAGTTACATTTACAAAGTTTGACTCCTTCAAATCCTTTTACAATACCATACAAATAGTCTAATACATAAATAGTATATATTATTAGACAAGTAGGAAAGTAGGGAATTTAAAAACTTACCATAAGGTGGAAAGTCATTTATGGTCCATAAAATAGTAGCATGCATTTTGAAGCATTCCCCAGTTGATGCATCGAATGTCTCTACACCATCACTCCATAACTCTTTCAATTCATCAACCAAAGGACGTAAATAAATACCAATATCTTTTTCTGGTGCTTGGGGACCAGGAATAAATAATGAAATCATCAAAAATGGGTCCTTAAAATATTCCCATGGAGGAAGATTATAAGGAACAAGAATGAAAGGCCATATGATATATGATGTGCTCATGATACCATATATATTAAAACCATCAATTACAAGATCGAGTCTAATATTACGAGGTTCTTGTGCAAATCGTTGATGAGTCTTATCAAACTCTTTTCATGCTTCAGAATCAGCGGGATGCCTTAATACATTCACCTCATCAAGACATTTCTCTTTATGCCGCCTCATGTCCACATTTGTCTTACTAGACCTAAATAACCTTTGAAGTTTTGGTTTAAACGAAAAATACCACAAAACTTTATGAGGAATATTTTTATCCCTTTCATTATCAATTTTTCACCTCGAAGTACCACAATGTGGACACTCTTGTCTTATCTTTGTGTTCAGCCCAGTACAACACACAATCATTTTTGCAAGTATGGATCGAAATGTATCCTAATCCCAAACCTTACATCATGTTTTTAGCATCATAATATGACTTAGGAAGTGTCTCACTAGTAGGCAGTGCCTATTTTAGAAACTCCAGCAACATATCAAATAATTTATTACTCCATTGATTATATACTTTCAAGTGTAACAACTTCACAAGAAATGAAAGCTTCGAGAATTTCTTACATCTCGAGTATAATTCATGTTCAGCTTCTTTCAGCAATTTATCAAAAGTTTTAGCTTCTTTCTCACTCATATTACTACATACATTATTACCAGTTGTTGTCTCCTCTGTAAAATTAGACCTCCAGCAACCACTTCTAACATAGTGTGAATTTCATTATTGTTATCATGCTCTTCATTTTCATCTTCATTGTAAATTGATTCATTGTTATTTCTCATTTGTGATTGTTCCCCATGGTGTATTCATTGCACGTAACTTTTCATAATTCCTTCGATCAATAAGTGGTTATACACTACTTCTTGTGTTCGAGAAAATATATTTAAATAATATGTATGTGGACATCAAACTTTAGAACTTCGATCAAAGTGAGATCGAACAAGCAGCATAAAAGATCTGACACCCTCAACATATCTTTTAGTGAAATTTTCTTCATGCATCCAACTTTTATCCATGATCAACTGCACAAACATATCACTTATCAAATAAATATAGTAGAAGAAGTACATGCAAGATTCTTTTAAATAAAATAACTATCAAAATGGATATCCATGAATATTGCAATACTAGCGAAAAGTAGCTTCTAGTGATTTCAATAAATTGAAAATGTTGTTTTCCCACTCTGTTTTTCGGTATTCATTGATGAAAAGTTAAGAGCTTATCTAAGCTTAATTTCAGTTCCCTCTTTTCGCTAAGAGGGGCTATTTGTATTCATTTTAGTTCATTTGGAGCTTATCAATGAAAATAACTCTTAGTTATCTTTAGCCTTGCTTAGTTCATAGTTAGAATTTCTTCTCTGATCCTCAGATGTATCATTAACCAAATTAGTAATGAGCGCTTCTGTGATTCTCAAATTATATCATAAATCAGATTAGTAATGAGCAATGCAGGGAACAAAGAACAAGAACTGTTTAACGTTCGTCTATGGTAAAATGCTGAAAAAAATTAGTTTTTTCATAATGCAAAGATAAATTAAATATGATTTAAAATTATAAATAACTCACTTTGTCTAGTTCAGTCTTATAGGACCGTCATATTTGGCTCATTTCAATAATAATAGTACTGACCCTTCTATTGATACCTTCAGGCTTTAAGTTACTTATATAATTTTCTTCATATGCAGATTAATTTTTTCATAGTATTTCAAATATTCATACAAAAAACCTACAAATAAAGACTACCTATTCATTATCAACTATGATTTTATACCTCTCGAATTCTACTTTATTTTGCATGACAATTATGATTCTTCTCCAAACTAGTATTTTCTAACACCCTAACATCATTATCAACTGATTTTATACACATTCCCATCAATTTGTATTAAGTTCATGAATTAGGGCTAAACCCCAATTTTTCGCCATGAATAAGATTCTAATGATTCAAAGAAGTAATTCAAATTTAGAATGTAAGGAACTTACCTCCAAAGATAAAAACCTCTGAAAATTTGCAGAAAATCACCTTTCCTAGAACCTTGATTTGTTTTTTTAAAAAGTGAGGAATGAAATGTGTTTCTGGTTTTAAAAACTGAAATTTACTGTATTTTACCGCAACACCAGTTTGGGACAAAACTGAGGCTACCGCCTGGGTAGAAACTCGGGGCCTCTCCCCAAATGGTTCTATTTTACAATACAACCCTCGAAATACGATATCTTGAACCAACCCTTCCACGATAAACTTCATAATTGGAGTTCTATAACTTTATTTTACGTGTCGAAAGTTGCTACGACTTCCTAAACTTGTCATATATCTAAAAACTAAGTCAAATACCCCCACCAATACTCACATTAGTATCAAATTTTCTTAAACTAGTACACCCTTAAAAATCGTCTCACACTAAGCTAGCGCTGAATTTCATAAAATTTGTCTAAGAAAAGGATTGGCGAAGGTTTTACCTCTTATTTTAGTGTAATGATGATTTAGACAGTTACACCTATAATAACCAAATCCGTCGTTATTAGGAACCATTTTAATATTAAAGCAAAGTGCTAGTATAATCGGGATTTCAATAGAAAATCTCGCGGGGCCACATTTATTAAATTCTTGGGAATTAAATATAGTGGGGTCGGATAGACGTCAACTCACTATAGTGGTGATCAGGCCACTATAGTTGGGCAACGCACACCAGAACACCCACTTAAGCGGGTTTTATTTCTTTTCTCCATTTTAGGTGAAACAAAGGACGTGGGAGGCTTCGAAAATCCTAAAGTCTGCCTCCCATGCCATAGAACCATAGAGAAGAGAATAAATAGGTATGAGTGGGTGAAAACCCATGGATTTTTGAAGATTAACGTGTCCTTGATCTTGGCAAAAGTGGAATTAGCACTCGTTCATTCCTTCTACAGGTGGTTGATATCCAGGTAAGCTAAGGTTAATTGAGTAGCTTAGAATTGGGTTAGATAGCATGAATATAACGTAGATGGATGGGATATTTCATGTCTAGGCCTTCGAACACGAAGTTGGAATGGCTAAAATTGGTTAAAAGTTCAGGTAAGGTATTATTAGGGGTTGTCCATACACCTTATCATATTTATGTTATACTTGTGCTATAAATTGGATGGTTCATGGATGCATACTTGTTATTGGGGTAGTAAAATGGCAATTTACCAGTTTTTAGTTGATCCTTAAGGTAATTAATTACACCAAGTAAGGTAATAGTGAACCTCTAAAGATTCTAAAGTAGAAGTCCTTGTGGTAGCCTTAGGAGCATAACAGAGGGGGTATGTCATGGCTAAGGACCTAACCGGTAGTGTAGGGGATGGTATCATAGTTAAATCCCATTTATATTATGTGTGAATATTTCCTGCTTGTTAGTGTGGCTGGTTGGTGCCTGTTGTTGTAGAGGTCATTGCAATATTTTATGGTAATTATATGATTTACTTGCCTCCTTTTATTGTGAGATGATTGATATTTAGAATGTCATCACAGATTGTTGGTGGAATAAGGTTGGCTGACACTTGTGTATGGGATTTAGTACATGGACGGTAATTGTCCCCTGCAGGTCATGTCTAGAGGGTGGATGCATCACCCATAGCATGTATGTATGAGGGTTAGGTGAGTTTGATGGTTCCATAAGTGGACTGGGGAATATATTTATGTGTTGTATATGTTTGGGACCGTTGTGTGGTCCGGTTGCTTGTCATATATTTTGGGAAACTTATTAATGGAGCCATGGTATATTGACATTGATATTTGAATTAAGTATGATCCTTTAACTGGTATTTATGGAATGGATTTCTATTTTGTATTGGATTGCCCTGGATATCGTGTTGACTTGATCATGGTTTAGCTTTACTGATCATCTCTTGGATTGGCTGTGTACCCTGCCTAAACTTGACTTGGTGATAATGTGTTGGCTTGTTAGTATGATTCCCTAATTACCTATTGTTGCTTGTTATGCTAAGTGTATGTATCTTTGAATACGGATTAACTTATTGTACTGTAATTTAGTTAAGGGTGGTTGGTTTATAGCATAATTCTCACCTCTTATTTTATCTTGGCTCGTTATATTGTGTCGGATAGTGGAATGGCCAAGGGGTGGGGCTTGGGTAAGGAATCCTATGCTAGTAAAATAAGGAGAAAACCGGGTGTGAGTTAGGGATTAAATTCGGTCTAGTATTCGGGGCTGGAAGGACAGGTTATATGTTAGGATGAGTCTTTTCCAGGCATTCTATGCTACTTACTAAATTTAAGGATTCATGCTTAGGATATTCCTTGTCGTAGTTGCCTTTATAAGTTAGGGTAATCCTCAGTGTGGGGTCAGACTGAGCGGTTCAGGGTGGTAGAGTCGTAGGGAGAGGAGTTGTGCTTCGGAGTTCATGGCTAAAGTTTAGTAATAGGAAATGAGGACATCCTAGGGGTTCAGAAATGATAGATAAAGAATTTATGTTTCCTTTTGAATATTTATGTTATATACGCATAATCGGATTCGGGTCAATTGATAAGGCATGCCAGTACGTATGGTTTGTACTAATGTTACTCTTGTTATACCCTTTTCGAGGTATAGTCTTTTGCAAGAATCAGTATTGGTTTCTTAACTGTTGTGGTAGTGACTTTTCAGCAGCTCCCAATTCTCTTACTCATGGTGGAAGTTGTGTCTTGTCTATTTTTCCCTCCTTAGCAGCTCTTGTACCTGTTTAGACTAGGCCATAGGGTAGTTTCTATTTTTGCACTTTTATTTCTTAAACTATTGTAATAAAAGCTAGTTATTTCAAATCATTAAAAACTTTCGTATGTATGTTGGTGGGAAGGTAAGGGGTTCTCCTATCTTGGTGAATTAGAGTAAGTGCCCTAACAATCCAGTAATTTGGGTCGTGACAATTTGGTATCAGAGCCTAGGTTACCGGTCTGCCAGTAGAAGAGCAAATGTTGTGTAGAGTCTTGCGGATTGGTGTGTTGACATCCACATCTAATCTTCGGGAAGCTATGAGGCATTCTAGGAAATTGTTGTACATTCTTCTTTCCTCTTGTACTGTTGTATGGTGGTTGCATAGATTGGATCCAATTGGTATCTCTTGATTCCAATTAGTATCTCTACAATCATAATTGGAATCAAGTCGATTCCAGTTTGTATCTTGAGGAGTTCACAATTGGAACCTAGTTGTTTCCAATTGGTATCTGTCTATAAGGGATGGAACTTATAATTTTCATATGAATTATGATGAAATTGGTTGGTTGTAACTTTGTCGGTATAATATAAGATGTATTGTGTGGGGTGTGAAGGAATTTGACCACGATTGTTGCTTGTCTTATTAGTAGTAATATAAAGGCTTAATTTGGAGCTTGATGCATATGTGAATCGTCATTGGTTAATTCATTGTAAATATTACAAATTGTGAAAGGTCATAAGTTGCTTATATGTTAATGATTGAAGGAATTCTTGTTATGTGATTTCAGTGGAAAAAGGAATGTTAAATGCTGGGCATGGACTTATCATTGATAAAATGGTAAGGAAAAAATGGTATATACTTGTGGTTGTTGCTTAAAAATCGGGAATCTGTGTTAGGCCTAGTTAAGCGCATATAATTTGAGTGGTTGTTTTGTTGATAACAAGGTTGAATCGTCTACCATGAAAATCAAGGTTTGAAATCCGCAATGGTGGTGGTAGTTTAAAAAGGAATATTTCTGTGATTATGATTTTGCGAAAGCACTATGTGTTATAATGCAGTGTTATTGTCGGTTGGTAAGCGGCTAAAACTCATTTTTGGGAAATTAACAAGGTTTAAGCGTTACCGGGTTTGCATTGTTAGGGTAAAGGAATTTGGGGAGGAAACATAGAAGAAATTAGAAATTCTGGGCAGCAACTGCTTTGGCAGCCATAGTGGCATGAAGCACCGTTGTAGCGGTGATGCCGTTATAGCTGGATTTTCTCCACTATAGCGGTCATCCCGCTATAGCGGGACACGTGGGGCAGTAGTTATGCCCTGTTTTCCCCATATTTTGACCTTGGCGTGTTGCTTGATTTTTTTAATTTTTTTTTGACATTTTGTAATACATGCATGCATAAATATGGAAATTGCTTAAAATATCATACAAGCAGGTTATATTTATTAATGCAGGAAAAGGAAATAGCATCCATATGTGGAAAAATAAATTGAAAGAATGTATAGTGTCTACTACATAAACCATATGGGGGAAACCCAATCAATCATAATAAAGGGGGAGGAGAAAAAGGAAACTAGCTAGATGCCTTGTCAGTCGCGAACTGCTGGGGCAGGGTTGTCTCCTTCCTCATCACTCTGGAAGGGAAATTCCTTCAGATCCTCCAGCTCTTTCTAGGGAAGTTCCTGGTTGGGTGCCACTCACCCTAACATGACCTTCATGGTCTTCCACATTCGGGAAAGTAAGCAATCCCGGGAGTGCCTCTTTTTTATCTCTTTATTGAGCTCTCGGTTGTGCACTGCGATGTCCTGGGATATAGAGGGGGTTGTAGAACTAGAGGGGCACTGCTTCATAGACCTCCTAACATCGGCCAGGTCTACCTCTAAATAGCTGCTAGGGATCGGGGGCTGGGACTAGGACTGGGAGGGAGGGGCATCATCATCGCCATCATCCTCATCTTCTCCAAGGGCCTACTCTGCGACCCTTCGACTCTCCGCCCCACCTACCTTTCTCTTTTTACCCTTCTGGACAAAGGGTGTTCTCACTAGAAGAGGGTGGAAGGGAATGCCCATTTCCACCCCCATATCATTAGGCTCCTCCGGTACCCTCACCCTCCTGCACAACTCCGACACTAGCCTGGGAGAAAAGAACCCTTTTTAGTGCCCCGGTAGAAGTCTTTCGACTCTATCACAATCTACTCTTCCAAATTCATTTAGATGCCCTGAATAGCACAAGCCACCACCAAAGCCTGAGGGTAGGTCACTGCAGTAGTGTTGTTTGATGGGTGAATCCTACAAGTTACCAGGTTCAGCCACCCCTTAGCATCGGCTGAAAAGTATATGTTGGTAACGCCCTCCGGGGAGGGCCTATAGACATGATCCCAAAACTCCTCAGGGACAAGAGTGACCCGCAGCCATGTCATGTCCATCTTTCGGGCCTTGGCCAAGTAGTCGGCATTAGAGATGTGGGGCACCCCGAGAACCTCATTAATGGTGCGAGAGTCAACCAGGATATCCACTCCCTGAATACACATGGTGGGGTTGGGGGAATCCTATAACACGGTAGGGAGTAAGGCATAGAACTCCCTTGTCTAAGTCACGACTCCATCGGGGGGAGCTATCACCAACGGGCCCAACCAAACTCTTGTAGCTAGTTATAGAATTCTAGTGCTTTCTTCTCCTCCTTCCTTATATCAAAGCCCCACTTAAAACAAAGCCCCATCCACCAGTGCTCCCGAAATTATTCCCGACTAGCTTCGTCAAGAAATTTTTCATAGGCGGGGGCATTATCTTTGTTTCCAACCATTGTAGATGTTAACCAGTAAAAATGTGGTAAGGGAACTCGTTAGCATTCATCAAACGTCAAGAAAGGACTTAACTAATAAGTTTAAAATTTTTAGTTTTTAGCTGGGAGGCTACTGTCTGCGGCCTCCTGCTATAGCTGCATGCCTGCGGCTATAGCAGGAATTTCTTCACTATAGTGGTACCACTATAGCGATAAAGGTAGCTATAGCGGCCTTTATCGTCCGCAACAGTCGAGGGGTGCAAAAATGGCGCCCCTTGACTCAAAATTTCTCATTTTCTATTTTGAATTCAGATCAGTGTTCCAAAAATGTCCTAGAACTAGTTTACACAAAAATTAAGGCATGGCAACTCCTAAATCATGCCCAAATCACCATTCCAAACCTAAAAATGAACATTCAAATTCTCTTCTATTTTAGGCCAGTTCAGGTCGTAAACTTCCAGTTTCTTACGCTTAGAACGCAATAGAATCGTTGTAAACATAAGGGAAGCAACCATGCTTTAAAATTTTTACAATACCAAGCCCCAAGGATCAAAAATTCTAACTCACTCAAACCCTCTTTTCCAATGTAAAATCTAGCCTAATGCATGAAAATTTTGAGTAAGGAAGTAATAAAGAGTAAGGAAATTGATTGTTATGTTGTTTCAATGATGAAAGTGAAGTGATCAAAGGGAGAAGGAGAGTTTTTTTGAGTAAAGAGGGAGAAATAGGCAATGAATCTAGTTTCCCCCCTCTTTGATCTACTTTAGCCCACTATACGACCTTTCCCATTATAACGGTGCTGCTATCGCAGTAGGAATGCCTCTATAGCGGGATTTCTTTTTTGATCTCCGTAAAAGCTTTGAGTTTTAGAATTTCTTGACACCCCGACCTATGTTCATAGTTTGATGTGTTCCTATGTATCTACGATTTTTGGAGAGTGAGTTTCCTGATATCGCAACATGCCTGTATCGCAGCGCCTATAGCGGTGATGCTGCTATAGCTGGATTTTCTCCACTATAGCGGTGCCACTATACCGGGACACGTGGGGCAGTAGTTATGCCCTATTTTTCCCATATTTTGACCTTGGCGTGTTGCTTGATTTTTTTTTTTTTGACATTTTGTAATACTGGCATGCATAAATATGGAAATTGCTTAAAATACCATACAAGCAGGTTATATTTATTAGTCTGGAAAAAAGGAAATAGCATCCATGTGCGGGAAAATAAAAGGAAACAATGTATAATGTCTAGTACATACCCCAAACGGGAGCAACCCAATCAATTATATAAAGGGAAAGGGGAAAAAGATACCTAGCTAGATGTCGTGTCAGTCGCGAGCTGCTGGTGCAAGGTCGTCTCCTTCCGCATCACTCAGGAAGGGTTGGTAACACCCTCGGGAGAGGGCTTGTAGACCTGATCCCAAAACTCCTCAGGGACAAAAGTGTCCCGCAGCCATGTCATGTCCATCTCTCGGGCCTTTGCCAAGTAGTCAGTATTCGAGATGTGGGGCAACCCGAGCACCCCATTGATGGTGTAAGAGTCAATCGGATATCCACTCCCCGAATGAGGATGGTAGGGTTGGGGGAATCCAAGACCACGGTAGGGAGTATGGCATAGAACTCCCTTGTCCAAGTCACGACTCCAACGGGGGGAGCTATCACCAAAGGCCCCCAACCAAACTCCTCCAGCCAGTTAAAGAATTCTAGTGCTTTCTCCTCCACCTTCCTTGTATCGAAGCCTCGCTCAAAGCAAAGCCCCATCCACCGGTGCTTCCAAAATTATTCCAGACTAGATTCTTAGGGAATTTTTCATATGCGGGGCCATTGTAGATGTTAACCTGCAAAAACGTGGCAAGGGAACTCGTTAATGATTGCAGGAATTCTTGTTATGTGATTTAAGTGGAAAATGGTAAGTTAAATATTGGGCATGGACTTATCATTAATAAAATGGTAAGGGAAAAGTGGTATATACTTGTGGTTGTTGCTTAAAAATCGGGAATCTGTGCTAGACCTAGTTAAGCGCATAGAATTTGCGTGGTTGTTTTGTTGATAACATACCATGAAAATCAAGGTCTGAAATCTGCAATGGTGGGTATAGTTTAAAAATGAATTTTTCAGTGATTATGATTTTGCGAAAGCACTATGTGTTATAATGCAGCGTTATTGTCGGTTGGTAAGCGGCTAAAACTCATTTTTGGGAAATTAACAAGGTTTAAGCGTTACTAGGTTTGCATTGTTAGGGTTAAGGAATTTGGGGATTAAACATAGAAGAAATTAGCAATTCTGGGAAGCACCGCTATAGCGGTATGAAGCACCGCTATAGCGGTGATGATGCTATAGCGGGACATGTGGAGCAGTAGCTATGCTTTGTTTTCCCCCTGTTTTGACATTAACGTGTTGCTTGATTATTTTTTTTTTGACATTTTGTAATACAGGCATACATAAATATAGAAATTGCTTAAAATACCATACAAGCAGGTTATATTTATTAATATGGGAAAAAGGAAAGAGAATCCATGTGTGGGAAAATAAAAGGAAAGAATGTATAGTGTCTAGTACATACCCCAAACGGGGGCAATCCAATCAATCATAATAAAGGGGAAGGGGAAAAAGGAACCTAGCTAGATGCCCTATCAGTCGCAAGCTACTGGGGCAGGGTCATCTCTTTCCGCATCACTCAGGAAGGGAAACTCCCTCAAATCCTCCAGCTCCGTCTCGAGAAGCTCCTGGTTGGGTGCCACGCACCCGAACATGACCTTCATGGTCTTTCACTTTCAGGCAAGCAAGGGATCCTGGGAGCGCCTCTTCTTCCTCTCCTCGTCGAGCTCTCAGTTGAGCATTGAGATGTCCTGGGTGGTGGAGGGGGTTGTAGCATTGGAGGGGCACTGCTTCATAGACCTCCTAATAATGGCAAGGTCTGCCTCTAAACGGCTGCTAGGGATCAGGGGCTGGGACTGGGAGGAAGGGGCATCATCATAGTCGTCATCGTCCTCATCTGCTCCAAGGGCCTACTCCGCGGATCTGCTACTCTCCGTCCCCTTCCTTCCTCTTCTTACCCTTCTAGGCAGAAAGAACTCTCACTAAGAAAGGGTGGAAAAGGATGTCCATCTTCGTCACCGCATCATTAGGCTCCTCCGGTACCCTCGCCCTCCTGCATAACTCTGACACCATCTCGAGGAGGAAAGGACCCTTTTTAATGCCCTGGTAGAAGTCCTTCCACTCCAACACAATCAGCTCCCCCACATTCAGTCGGATGCCCCTTAATAGCGCAGACCACTACCAAAGCCCGAGGGTAGGTTAGCGTTGTAGTGTTGTTCGACGGGCGAATCCTCCGGGTCACCAGGTTCATCCACCTCCTAGCATCGGCTAAAAAGTAAACACTAGTAACACCCTCGGTGGAAGGCCAGAAGACCTGATCCCAAAACTCCTCAGGGACAAGAGTGTCCCGCAACCATGCGGGAGTTAATTAGGACATCCACTTCCCAGATGCGGATGGTGGGGTTAGGAGAATCCCATAGCACGGTAGGAAGGAGGGCATGAAACTCCCTTATCCAAGTGGCGACTCTATTAGAGGGAGCTATTAATAGCGAACCCCAACCAAATTCTTACAACCAGTTCTGGAATTTCGGCACTTTCTCCTCCACCCTCCTTATGTCGAAGCCCCACTCATAGCGCAACCTCATCCGACGATGCTCTCAAACTCGTTCCCGACTAGATTAGTTAGTAAATTTTTCATAGACTAGGGCATTATCTTAGTTTATGGCCATTGTAGATGTTAACCTGCAAAAATGTGGAAAGGGAATTCGTTAGCATTCATCAAACGTCAAGAAGGGACTGAAATAATAAGTTCAAAATTTTTAGTTTTTAGCTGGGAGGCTACTGTCTGTGGCCTCCCGTTATAGCGACATGTGCCCTTTGACTTAAATTTTCCCGTTTCCAATTTTGAACCCAGATTAGTGTTCCAAAAACGTCCTAGAACTAGTTCACACAAAAATTCGGGCATGATAACTCCTAAATCATACCCAAATCGCCATTCCAAACCCAAAAAGGACCCTTCGAGTTCTCTTCTGTTTCAGGCTTGTTCAGGCCGTAAACTTTGAGTTTCTTATGCTCATAACTCAATAGAAATGTTGTAAACGTAAGAGAAGCAACCATGCTTCAAAATTTCGGTAATACCAAGCCCCAAGGATAAAAAATTTGAAAACTCACTCAAACCCTCTTTTTCAACGTAAAATCTAGCCTAATGCATGCAAATTTTGAGTAAGAAAGTAATAGAGAGTAAGTGAATCGATTATTACCTTGTCGGTGATGAGAGCGAAGTGATCGAAGGAAGGGGGAGAGTATTTTTGAGTAAAGAGGGAGAAATGGGCAATGAACCCATTTTTCCCCTCTTTAAATTATTTTGACCCGCTATAGCGGCATGTACTGCTATAGCGGTAGGTCTACCGCTATAGTAGGGTTCCACCTTGATTTTGCAAATTTTAAGTATCAAAATTTCTTAACACCCCGACCTATGTTCGTGGTTTGACGTGTTCTCGGGTATCTTCGGTTTTTGGAGAGTGAGTTTTCTGTTGTCGCAACGTGCTTGTATAGGCACAAAGGACTTTTTCCAGTCAGACCGGGGTTAGGTCTCGATGATAGTATTTTAGTGAATCAGGGTTCAAGAGTTAATGTTCTGTAAATCACCGTGTATGTTTAATTTCGAGCTGGGGTCCAAGCTTCGGTAATTAGTTGTTTCCAATTTCGCGGAGCGAGCGTTAAGTCCAAATCTAAACCCAGATTGTTCCTTCTTTGATCGTTCGGGGACAAATGATAGGTAACTTGGTATCTATTGTAACGACCAAATTCGCCGTTATTAGGAAACACTTTAATATTAAAGCGGAGTGCGAGTATAATCGGGTTTTCAATAGAAAATTTTGAGGGGCCACATTTATTAAATTCTTGAGAATTAAATATAGTGTGATCGGACTGACGTCAGCCCACTATAGCAGGATTTATTCCTCTATAGCGGTGAGCAGGCTGCTATAGCGGGGCGACGTGGACCAGAACACCCACTTAAGTGGATTTATTTTTTTCTCCATTTTGGTTGAAACAAAGGATGTGGGAGGCTCCAAAAATCCTAAAGGCTGCCTCCCATGCCTTGGAACCATGGAGAAGAGAAAAAAGAGGTGTGTATGGGTGAAAACCCATAGATTTTCTGAGATTACCGTGTCCGTGATCTTGGCAATGGTGGAATTAGCACTCGTTCATTCCTTCTACAGCTGGTTGACATCCAGGTAAACTAAGGTTAATTGAGTAGCTTAGACCCAGGTTAGAGAGCATGAATATAACGTATATGGACGGGAGATTTCATGTCTAGGCCTTCGAGCACAGAGATGGGATGGATAAAATTGGTTAAAATGTTTCGGTAAAGTATTATTAGGGGTTGTCTATATACCTCATCATTTTTTGGCTGTACTTGTGCTATAAATCGGATGGTTCATGGTTGCATACTTGTTATTGGGGTAGAAAAATGGCAATTACCAGTTGTTAGTTGATCCTTAAGGTAATTATTTACACCAAGTAAGGTAATAATAAACCTCCAAAGATTCTAAGGTGGAAGTCCTTGTGGTGGTCTTAGGAGCGTAGCATTAGGGGTGCGTCATGGTTAAGGGCCTAGCCGGTAGTGTAAGTGATGGTATTGTAGTTTAATCCAACTTGTTATATATGTTCATGTTAACTACTTTGTAGTGTGGCTAGTTAATGTATGTTGTTGGTGTGGTAAATGCAATGATTTTACTTGCTTATTGATTTGACCTGCCTTATTTCTAAAATGCGGAATGTTTCAGTATTTGGGACATTCTCACAGATTATTGGTGAAATAAGGTTGGCAGACATTTATGTCTGTTTTTTAGTATATGAATGGTAATTGTCCCCTGTAGGTCATGTCTAGAGGGTGGATGCATCTCCTATAACATGTATGTATGAGGGTCAGGTGAGTTTGATGGTTCCATGAGTGAACCAGAGATATATTTATGTACTACATATGTGTGGGATCCTTACATGGTACGGTGGCTTGCCATATATTTTGATTAATGGAGTCATGTTATGTTGACATTGATCTTGGAATTAAGTATGATCCTTTAATTGGTATTTATGGAATGGATTTTTATGTTGTATTGGAGTGCCCTAGATATCGAGTTGACTTGATCATAGTTGACTTAACTGATCGTCTCTTGGATTGCCTGTGTAGCCTGCCTGAACTTGACTTGATGCTAATGTGTTGGATTGTTAGTATGATTCCCTAACTACCTATTGTTGCTTGTTATGCAAAGTGTATGTATCTTTGAATATGGATTAACTTGTTGTACTGTAGTTTAGTTAAGGGTGGTTGGTTTATAGCATAATTCTTACTTCTTATTTTGTCTTGGCTCATTATATTACGTTGGGTAGGGGAGTAGCCAAGGGTTGAGGTTTGGGTAAAGAGTCCTATGTTAGCAGAATAGGGAGAAAACAGGGTGTGAGTCATGGGTTAAGTCCGATCTGATGTTCGGGGGGCCAAGTGGACAGGTTACATGTCCGGTTGAGTCTTCTCCAGGGTGCTAGGTAACTTATTAAATTCTGGACTCGAGTTTAGGGTTTTCCCTTGTCATAGTTGCCTTTTGGAGTTAGGTTGACACCTTCGGTATGAGGTCAGACTTAGAGGTTCAGGGTGGTAGAGTCGTAGGGGGAGGAGTTGTATCTCGAAGTTCATGACTGGAGTTTAGTAATGGGAAATGAGGTCGTCCTGGGGGTTCAGTAAGGATAGATAAAGAATGCATGTTTCCTTTTGAATATTTATGTTATATTTGTGTAATCCAATTCGGGTCAAACGATGAGGCTTACCAATACATGTGATTTGTACTGATGCTACTTTTGCTATACCCTTTTCGGGGTATAGTCTTTTGCAGGAATCAGTGTTGGTTTCTTGACTGTTGGGGTAGTGACTCTACAATAACTCCCACTTCTCTTACTCACGGTGAAAGTTTTGTCTTGTCTACTTTTCCATCTTTAGCAGCTCTTGTACCTGTTTAGACTAGGTCCTAGGGTAGTTTCTATTTTCACACTTTTAATTCTTAAACTGTCGTGATAAAAGATGGTTATTTACAATCATTAAAGACTTCCGAATGTATGTTGGCAGGATGGCAAGGAGTTCTCCTAACTAGGTGGATTAGAGTAGGCACCCTCACGACTTGGTAATTTGGGTCGTGACAACACCACAGAAGCAGAGGCCATAACAATATCAGTTGGTTCTCCTATTTCTGTTCGAAAACACACAAACAGAATTAAATAAACTGGTTAACAATAAAAAAAAATTATTCACTCAATGACGTTTTTGTATTCTTTGATAGAGAGAAATAAAATTTTTATCAACTCGATAAAGTTTTTATGTTCTTCGAACCGAGTTAATAAATGGAGTAGAAAATTGTAAGATTTTAATCTCCAAAAATAAAAGATGAAGCAGAAATATAAAAAATATTAAATTCTTTAAGTTTGTTATTCCTGCAAAACCAGAAACAAAATATTGATAGAAAAACTGAAGTTCCAAGTGTACAGAAAAACTGTGTTTCCTTAAAGAATTTAATCCACTCACCATTGCCCAAGGTTTGGATAATTCCTCTGAGGATAGAATGAAACACTATTTGGCAGTATTGGCAATAGAAATTGCAGAACTTCAACGAGCTCAATGAACTAAGTAAATCACACTTACTGATATTTCTTTGAAGAAAAATGTGCAGAAGATGAAAGGAAAAAAAAAATTCGCTTTTATTTTAGTAAGGAGTATTTTCATTTTTCAGTAGTTCAAATGAGGCGAAGCCTCTGAAAATTTATAGCCGCTAATAGGTACAAACATATATGTTCGGAAAAGATGTGTTGTTTGAGAACAAACATACCTGTTCGAAACAAACACGCCTATTTGAAAGAGGTGTGTTGTTTGGGAAGAGAAGAGTTTGTTCAGTGCAAACATGACTGTTCAAAAAGAACAGAAAATTAATTCCACAAATTTTAAATAATTTTGCGAATTAATATTAGGAAAAAATTTTTAAATAGTGAATTAAAAAATAAATTTTATCCAAAAATTTATCAATCAATGACATCATTTGTCAAAACCGAAGCCAAGTGAGCGACGATAACGATGAGAGAGAGACTTTCTTCTAAACGCTTTACTAGCTAAAAGAAATGTGTCTTATTATAAGGACAAAAGTATTCCTCTATTCTATCAATGAGTGATAAATGACCATTCATTTCATTTTTCCTTCATTCAATTACCCCCCCCCCCCCCCCCCCATTTTTAAATTCTCTTTGTACACACATTTTCCAATTCATACCTTAACCCAAAATCTAATACAATCCAAATAGAAAAATCAAAAAATCAAGCAATGTTATAAAATAACGAAGTTGAAAACTTAACTAAACTATGTGCTATTGTATTTCAAGATCTAAGAATATGCACAACATCTACATATTCAAAGAAGCTCATCAACTTCTAAATGTCCCCACAAGTTTTTATCTCCCATAAGGCTACATTTCAATATCATATCCACCACGTTCTTTGCATCCGATAAAACTTGTATCTTTGACCATTCATTTTTCATAGCCTTTTCCAACGCTTGACGAATTGCTAGTGCTTCAGTGGTAATGACCTTCCCAACAAATTGAATTGGGGTGCGAAAGGCTTGAAACAATTTACCACAGCTATCCATAGCTGCCACTCCAATGCTTGCCATCTTCTTCTCCTTACGTAAGTTAGCATCTGCAAACATAATAACATCATCTTGTGCAACAATAATATTTCTATCATTAGGATAATCAGTTACATACGGAGGAGAAAGAGTAGTAAACAAATTATTTTCATATTCATGGAAGTCAAAGGGTGCTTTGTTTACCATTTCACTAGGTTCATAAATCTCCTTATTGAAACTCATGGCGTTTCTAGCCTTCCAAATTAGCCATATAATAGAAACACTTAAACTTAATTAACTTTATACAATCTGAATATTGCTTATCTTAACAAAAAAATCATTTCACCAACTAGCAAAATCCATAATGTTTCCTATATTAGGCCAATTAATAGGACATATTTTCAAAGATAATTGTGCATTAGGCCATCTAAATAACATATGATCAATTGTTTCACTTTCTTTTTTTGAAACAACATTGTTAACTGAAATCACATTAAAAATAGATTTTTGAATAAAATGTTTATACTTATTTTTAAAATTCATAGACCATAAATAATTCTAATATTTTTTAGATAAAGAATGATAACTAGATTGAGGTCTCTCGCATCTAGCTAGTCGACATCTAACAACTTCTCTAACTAAGTGGTAGATCAATTTTACCTCATAATTTTCAAATTTAGTATGATGCGGCATATTTTTGTCCGGCAACCTAGTGATTGAGATTGAAATAAAGACAATAGCTTGTATATTATCTGGATAAAACTATTTCTGAAGCTCTTGCATGTTTTAGATGTTGCCATTATAGTTTACAAGGTCATTCACTTTTGTTTAGGATAAAGACTAGGTTTGAAGCCACTAGAGTTGGGTATCCATGGACCCGTCCAACTTTAATATTCTCTGTTGATCTTATCTTCTATCTAATACCTTTTTTTAAAAGATCTCTTTCCCAAATAATATTTTTCTATATCCAAGAACTGGCAAAAGAACATGTGACTTTGAAGAAAGAAGTATGGTAAAAATATTTACCTTTGAGGATTCTAAAAAGGAGCAAAATTCACCAAACTAATTTAACTAACAAGGCTTGATTAAATTTTTTTAATTATCTTAATTATATAGCCTTTTCAATTTTTGCTACAAAGAGTCCCATTTTCAAAATACATTTTCCTCCTATCTTCATCACGCCCCCACCAAAAATTTGAGAAGATAGCCGTGAATTAAAATAAAATATAAAAAGATAATTTTACGCTTTTACTCAAATCCTTTCCTCTTAGCCTCAGAGATTGTTTGGTACATGGGATAATGAGTGATATTCTAGAATTAAGTTTAGATTAGATTTGAATTGTGTTTGACTAAGATAAATTTTTACCATCAATAAAAGATTTATAAGTCCAATATATCTTAAGATTTATAAATTTGAATTGTTAGTCAAATATAATATGAATTTTGAACTTCTATATTCCATATTAATCCATTTAACTTAAAGTTATTTTATCTCCTTTAAAATAAAATAAATTAGTTCAAAAATTATAATTAGTGGCCCTAGACCTAAATCCTAATCACCTAAGAATTGACATTATATACATTATTTTATTTTATGATATATTTGGAATATGCTTCAAATTTCGATTTCACGTACAAATTTGCCATAATTCCATACACAAAAACCTAACGCTTCTCCGATGACAATGACACGCCATAACGATCCAACGCCGCCGCCGGAGCAATCTCCGATGACTCTCCACAACCGTCAAATGCTGCCGGCGCATTCCAAGATGCTGCACCACCGTCAAATGCCTGATGAAATTGAGGACGGAGAAATTGTCGATGCTCCTGTGGTATGTTTCAGCCTTTATTTCTTCGATTAATAGTAGTATATATAGTTTAAATGCAAAGTTTTATTACGTTAAGCAACAAATTTTTTTTTTCTTTTTGATTTTGTCCAAAATTTTGTGTAGCTAACGATGTTTCAGTTGCTTGATTTATAAATATGTTGCTCAAACAACGAGAGAAACATGAGAATTTGATTACATTGGGAACAAAGTTACACTGCGCGTGTTCTCATGGCTGAGGTTTTATTTTTTTCTTCTTTTTTTTGTGATTCCTTAAAATTAAACATGTATTAAAAAAAATGATTGGGGAAGAAATTATTTTATGTTTTAATTCTGCCCATATTTTGTTGTATAGGACTTGTATGAAGCTCATGGGCAGAATGCTTATTACATGAATGAACTGGATTGTAAATCACACAAGGTCGAAGTAAGTAGAAAGCAAAAGAGTTGCAATGACTACGATGCGAGTGATTTACAGGATCAAAGAAAACATGGGAAAAGACATAGGGTCTCTTCTTCTCATGACGATGAAGAGGGACATGTTAACGAGTTACAGAGAGGAAGATGGCAGCCCGAAAGCATTTCGGAGGAGTCTATTAAGTCTCAGAAGCAAGATGATGCATATGAGATGGAAAGGGGAAGATATACAAGTAACTTGGATGCTTATAGAATTGGACACTTCAAGGACTATGAACATGGAAAGCGGGGTTCTTCAAGAGAGCATAAATCTAGTTACAGTAGACCTGAGAAGGAGAAAGATTGTGAGCGAAAGTTGGCTAGTGAAAGGAACAGTAAGAGGGAGAGGGAGATGGAGAGAGGGAGAGAGAGGAAAAGAGAGAAAGCTCGATATGGAGAACACAAATATGAGAGGGAGAGGGATAGAGAGAGATATACTTCCAGGGAGAGGGAGGAGACTGGCAAGAGGAATAGGGACAAAGAAAGCAGAAGACGAAGTAGGGGGGATAGGGATAGATATAGTGATAGGTCCAGCAGGCAGCGGAGATCTTATGCCCTTGACGACGATGGTCATGCTTACCTTAGACATAATAGATATTACGAGACTGACATTGAGAGAGACAGGACAGCTGATCTCCTAAAATCTGAAAAGCAAAAAACTGAAGGGACAGAGAGTGAGAAACCTAAAAGGTATTGACAATTGTATGTTTGTTTTTTATATTTAAAAATTTGTCAGTGTATTTAGTTTCCTTAATGCTGGTTTTTGTTTTTCTCATTGCAGAGTTGAAGTTGAACAGGAGGACTATCAGGAAAAAATTGCTTTCCAACTTGCTCAACAGGAAGAAGAAGAAGAAGAAAAACTTGATAGAATTAGGGAGGAAAGCAGGAGACGCAGGCAAGCTATTCTTGAAAAGTATAAGAATCAGCCTTCACAGAAGGAACAAGTTACTCAATCTGGAGACAACGGTAAGTTATTTGACCTGAGATTTTCTCAAAATATAATTCAATTCTTTTTGTTGTATTTCTTCTTGCCTGTTGTAGAGCTCTATCTGAAGAGGGAAGGGTCTTTGGTTGGTTGTGTTCCAATTTCTTTTGAGCCAAGGGTCTATCAGCAACAACCTCTCTACCTCACAAAGGTAGGGGTAAGGTAAGCGTACATCCTACCTTCCCCGGACCCCACTTCTGGGATTATATTGGGTATGTTGTTGTTGTTATTGACTAATCAGTCAGCCAGTTTTGCTAAGCAATTTCACTGCCAAGTTCCTGCTTTCTTTATGAATTTTAATTTTGGATCCGAACTCTTAAACGTGCATGTTATAAAACTTAGGATTTTGAGTTGGATACTGTGTCCACGTAAGAGTCTATGAAGATTTGATTTAACTGGATTACTTTATATGAAGCATGCCTCACCGAAGACAATCTTACAAGAAGAAAGATTCAAATAGTAAATAGGTGCTACATGTGCAATTTGGATTCTGAAGGTGTTAGACATCTCTTTTTGCATTGTTCTGTAGCTTACGATATTTGGAACATGCTTTTTTCTATTTTGGGAATAGCCTGGGTCAAGCCTAACAACATCAAGGAAGCATATGAAAGCTGGTGTACATGTGAAGTTGGAAAATCCATCAAAAAGGTTTGGGAAATGGTACTTGCTGCTATATTTTGGTCCATCTGGAACGAACAGAATCATAGATGTTTTGATGGGATTTCACCTCCTACACACGTACTCAAAGCAATATGCTTACTGTTTTTGTTTAGTTGGCTCAAACAGCCCATATAGTTGTGTTCAATTTTTGGATTGTGTCTGCTCCTTGGTGATTGAATATTTGTTTTGTGTCTATGAGCAAGCATTATAGCCCTCTCTTGTAATTTTTGCTTGCATCTTCTGGATGCCTTTAATGAATTACCCTTACTTCATCAAAAATGAGTCTATGAAGACTTGTCATTGCACCTAGCCTGGCAAGAACTGTTTGCTGTGATCTTCTCTGTTGTTCCTCTTCATGTTTCTCTTTTTTTTTTTTTGGGGATTGAGTTTCTGGTCTCTAATTTGTTTTTCATTTGTTGGCATTAGCTGAGGTTCACGCGGATCAGTCTACTGAGAAGCGTGCAGCTGGAGATAATGTTGTACCAGGGCCCATTGATGGTCCAACCAATGGTGCTTATGTGCATGTTGATGAACCAACATTTTCTGCTGGGAAATCACCTTTGCGAGGTGGTCATAATGCTGATGAGAAGGCTTCTGGAGCTGGACTGGGACAGGGTACTCCAGAGGTAGGTGTGTTCACTTGACCCTGAGATTCAAATGGGTTTTTCTTTTCTGGTGGTGCTCATTCTTCTTTCTTTATTTTATTTTATTTTATCTTCCACACTAATTTCCGGGAGATCTTTAATCCTTGACCCTTTTGTTAGGGGTTTGTTTTTGAGTTAGTCTAACGAAATACTTCCCCCCCTGGGTTCAAATACTTTGGTATGCTGATAATGCAGCTTACTTCTTCTGATCATAAGTCATTATTTTGCAGTTTTCAACAGAGGAGCTACCAAAAGAGCTTGCTAAACAAATTGAATATTTCGAACAGCATCAACAGGAGTATAACGACCGAGTTAAGCAACAGGTTGGGTTAACGTTTTGCTCCTTCAGTGCTTTTCCTAAATGCTGGCTTTCTCTATGTGATGATTAACTTACTGTTTTAACACTTCGCAGAGTGAGAGGTCGGCTGACATGTTTTGTGACGATATATTCGGAGAATCACCTGCTGCCATCACGAAAATGGTGAGTCTGTCTTAGAAACATCGTCGGAGATTTTAGGTTGCTCGTTCTTGAAATTTAGCTTCTGTTAATGTCTAGACACTAGAACTATGCATGCTTGTTATGTTGGCCATCTTCTGTTCGGATATATTATAGGAGTTTGCTATTAGAGTATAGTTATTTATTACAGTATTATTATTATTGGTCTTACTATTACTATTACTATTACTATTGCTATTACTGCTACTACTATGGGACAATTCAGAATTGGAGAAAATCTCTTATAGGGACAATTCAGACTAGTTTAGCTTATGGACTAGTCTATTTTAATGCATATCCTAATTTGCAAATTTCCTTGTCAGATGACAATTCTTTAAATGCTTTAATGTTAAATATTAAACTTTATGGCTATGATTATGCACTAGGTACTGAAGTTATGTGTATCTGTTATAGGATTTATTATAAATCATTGTATACTTTGAATCCTATGTGTAAAATGATGGATTTCAAAAATGAAACTATTCTTATAGAAACAAATTTTGGTAAATCAAAAGTTACTACTCGTAGACCCATTAAATGGGATGAAATTGATTTTCCAAAAGAATGTATTATAGAGGAAGCTGCCCCTCCCAGATCTGATTCAACTAGTGAAATCACTGAGGTTGAACAGTCTGCAGATGGTACTGTAAAAATTAAATTTACAGACCATAATTTTGAAACTGATAATATCAGATTTTTGAATAAAATGAATAGATCTAATTCATTGACTAGATTTGTGCCTTCATATATATCTCCTGTTGCTTATATTGTTGATTATCTTTCTAGGGCTTCAACTTCTCAAATCAGAGAAGAGAACAGGGTTAATAATATTTTAATTGGAAAGAATAATATTGCTATTCCAGTTACTGATGACGATCCTACAGCCTCAGAAATGAATTTTCCAACTGGTTTAAATGACTAGTATGAAAATTGATTTTAGACTAGGTTCAACGGCAAGGAAAAATTTCTGAAGAATTTTAAAAACCCAAATGGGACCACTTCAAAAATTGGGTTTTTCCTAATTTCAGTAAAAAAGAAATTGATTTCTTTCAAAATGATTTTTATAAAGATCTTTCAGACTTTAATAAAGTCATTTCATTTGTCCCATGGTTTATGGCTAAATATGTGGACAAATATCTTTCGGTATTGGAAAAAGAGTATAGACTTAGTAGTACAACATTCAATTTTTCTCATGGAGTATAGAGAACATTTTGATCAACAATTTTCTTTGCAGTAATGAATAAGAAATATTCATGTGCCCTGATTATTTTCAATTTACGGATGATTTTTCCTAACCTTTCATGTAGATCTACTTTTTCGTAGGCTTTTATTAATTCCTGAATGGATTTATCTAAACTCTTTATAGTAGAGTAATGTTCCCAAGCTCTTTTCCTAACTTGGTGTAGATGAAATTGGATTTCTTTTAACATATTGTTTAAACAAATTGTTTTAGACAATTGTTGTAAGCAGATTTCATGTTTATAAGTCCCTATAGGTACTAAGTTCCCATCTAATTACTTATGCATGATTAAGAAAGAAGACCAAGGTCATGACTCTTTAGGGAAAAGAATTTCTTTCCTAAAGCAACGACTAAGCCAACTTTGTATGTCACATAATATACAAAGAAAAGCTAAAAGAATTAACACCCAGATTTGCTGTAAAGAAACAGATGCAGCAACTCAATGGGGATTGCAAAGAAAAACCCCACAAGAAGAAAAGAAAAACTGAAAAAAGGAGTTTAATAAAAAGAAGAAATGTTTCCAAGAAAAATAAGAAGAAATGTTTCCAAGAAAAATTACATACCAAGATAAAGGTATTTTAAAAGAAAAAATGACTTCAAAAGAAAACAACAGAAAAATGCAAATGTTATAATTGTGGAGAAGAGGGCCACAAAAGTTACGAATGTAATAAAAAGAAAGTAAAAATTTCTAAGATTGATAGAAGAGAAATTGATTCAGACCTAGAGTCAATAAAATCCATAGAAAGTGAAGATTTCTATGAAGAACTTTTTGAAGAAATTTCTGACTCAAGCTATGATTCAGAAGAATGAATCAAGAGATTGAAGAAAGAGAAGATGATAATGTTCAGATCATTGAATTTGAAGAAGATCAGAGAGGATATGCTCTGAAAGCGACATTCGATGGAGAAATACTAAAGAGAATCTAAGGCTTAAAGCTCAACCTCAGAACTGAGGATAATATTTTTAACAGAATGCAAAGAATGTTTGCCAGAAATAAAATCTCATACCATGAATATCAGGAGATTGAAAGGTAATAGAAATAACTCAAACAAATGGTCGACATAAGTTAAACCTATTAACAAAACCAATGATCGATCAAATACTCAGAAAAATTCCCGAAAAGAACGGAAAAAGATGAACTATGTTCACTTAGGAGAAATTCAAATACTAGTAAAATCCACATTCAAAGAAGGGATAAATTGCCCAATTGTTGTCAATCTCTCAGACGAAAGATTCATAAATGCCAAAGAAGGTAATCTAGGTATAGTTGAAGGAAACTTGGCCTACACCAAGCTCTTATTTACCTATTACCCCAGGTATTGTATTTCATTCAAAGATACTGATTTCAACGATGCTTTGAGTTTACATTTCCAGGTGAAAAGAAAGGATCTCTTTAAACCAGGTAACCATATAATGAGTATTTATTACCAGGCTCTTTATACTGTTACCAATTCAAATTATGGAAACACTTACAAAAACAAAAGTTTGGTCGAAATAGATCAAGAATGCGCGGGAATTGCTTGGAGATTCCACAAGCAGACATTCCAGATGAATACGAGATTCATTTCGGAAAAACACAGGACATAGGAGGAAGTACCAGTATAAATCCAAGACAAAACTTAGAATATAGGAGAAGTTCCATAAGAAAAAGTACATCTCAAAGATATCCCCGAGGATAGAAGGAAAAGCTAAAGTCACTCAAGTAGCGGGAAGATTCTACAACGGGAGTGATTGGAGCAAACAAAATATATTAATCCAAACAGGAACAACCGCTAATCACGTCAAAGAAAGCATTCTAGACGGATTAATTATATATGAAGGTACCCCCTATATCTACAACACCTTTGAAGGTAACAACTATAGTTGTAAAAGAATGGTAAAATTGCCAACACAACAAAATCAGGATTACGGTCCCTTGTTATGTGACTAATCATGAAAATGATTATAACATAATTTTACGAGATCAGTTCTTAAATAATCTAGAGGACTATAACATAAGGAAAGAAGGAATTGAAATCACTTGGGAAAATAAAACCTGTTTCATTCCTAAAATAGATGCCTAAAAAAACATCCTTTACGGTTTCGGTATTCATAGAATTTACCACCTATGATACAAAATTAACAACCTGTTGTCAAATTGATAATGGATCCGAAGCCAGCTTGGCAAAACCCTTTCTGTTTAACAATTGGAAAATTAATGCTACTAACGTTTCTGTTGTTGGCATTACAGGTGACAAAGAGAAGCTAACGCACTCTAAAGAAAATGCAGAAATAATTTTAGGATCAAAAATTGTTTCTATAAAAAATGTTTACGCATATGATAAACTAGAAACTGATTTGCTAATTGGAAATGATTTTATCCAACAGTTTCAGGATTATCATCAGACTATCTACATGGTAAGTTTCAAAACCCCATGTAACTACTTTATTAAAATACCAAGAAAGCATAACCCATACATTTTAATAAAACAAAATGGGAATTTTAAAAGAAAATACTTGGAAAATCCAAAAAATTATTCTTGCAAATGTCTTAACCTTGAATGGATTAAAGAAAATTTGCAGAAATCCTATGGAGAAAATCCTTTGGAAAAATGGGAAAAAACCATGAAGAAGCAACTTTGTTTCCTAGTGTCATTATTAGAGTAAGACCAATGCTCTATAATGAAGAAGACAAAGTTGAATTCAAAATCCAGATTCGAGAATTGATCAATTTGGGATTAATTAGACCCAGTAAAAGTCCTCATAGCAGTCCAACCTTTATGGTAAGAAATCATACCGAGTAAAAAGAGGTAAAACTCGAATGGTTACTAACTACAAAGAGCTGAATAAAAACTGTGTTTTTGATGGATATTTTATTCCTAACAAAAATAATCTAATCAACCTGGCAAAGGGAAACATATACTTTTCAAAATTTGTCTGTAAAAGCAGATTTTGGCAAGTAAAATTGGCAAAGGAATCAATTCCTTTAACAACATTTAGTACTCCTAATGGGCTGGGCATTATGAATGGATAGTAATGCCGTTTGGACTAAAAAATGCGCCACAAATCTTTCAAAGAAAGATGGACAAAGTATTCTCTAAAAAGGAATTTTTATTAGTCTATATTGATGACATTTTGATATGTTCAAAAACCTACCAAGAACATTTGACACATTTAAAAATATTTTCTGAAATATGTGTTAAAAATGGAATTGTTTTAAGCCAAAAAAAGGTTGAAATAAACAAAAATGAAATAGAATTCTTAGGAATGATCATTTTAAAAAATGGAATTGAGTTACAGGCTCACATTTCCAAGAAAATTGTGGAGTTTCCTGACAAACTAACAACCAAACAAGAAATCCAAAAATTCCTTGGTTGTTTAAATTATGCAGGGGAATTTATTCCAGACCTAGCAAGAAAAAGGAATACCCTTCAGAAATTAATTCGAAAGTCCAATAGACTAGGATGGACCGAAGAACACACACAATGTGTTAGAAACTTAAAAGAAGAATGTTCTAAGCTACCTAAGCTTAGATTACCTGGAGAAGAAGACAATCTAGTCTTGCAAACAGATGCATCAGATTATCATTGGGGTGCACTATTACAAACAGACCTAAATGAAATCTGTAGATATACAAGTGGAACATTTAATGAAGCTGAAATAAAATATTCCACTAATGAAAAAGAACTTTTAGCCATTGTTAGAGGAATTAGGAAATTTTTAGCTTTCCTATTACCAAAACAATTCATTGTTAGAACTGACAGCACCCAAGTATCAGGTTTAATATCTAATAAACTTCCTTCTGAACCACAGTATAGAAGGTTACACAGATGGCAGGTACTATTGTCATTTTATTCTTTCAAAATTGAAAATATCAAAGGAACTGACAATTCTCTTACAGATTTCCTATCCAGGAACATTGAATATGGACAATAGAATTCAGGTTCTTGTCAATAGAATCTATCAGAAAATGGCGAAAATTGAAGAAGCCATTAATGATAAAAGTCAAAAATTATTCAGTATCAGAGATACAATGGCTAAATTAGTTGAAAAAACCAGAAAATTGCAGTATGAGTTAAGCCAGCTCAATACTGACCAAGCAGAAAACATGATGGAGTTTCAACTCCCATGTGAACATTTGGACACACGTCCAAAAGAGAATATAACTCCCAATTAGGTGGCAGGAGATGATTTACAGCCTCCCAGCCGAAAGCGATGAAACATTTGGAAGCTTGGGAAATAGTATATACCCAAGAATCTCAGTATTTCCGGGCGGATCGGCAAGGTTCGTCGCTCAATTATTTGATTTTGGTTATCTGGACAGGGTTACAGTAGTCCGGATCTATCAGAATTAATGGGACTACCACCACAGTTGGTAACATCCATAAAAACATATGCTGAGGGAGAAGGTGTGTATTGCCGATTCTTCAGTATAGCACTGGAATTTTAGGATAACCAAAATCGGTATAGCACTGGAATTTCAGGATAACCAGTTATATTTCCCTACTGTTAATTATATTTCAGTGGAAAAATTAAAAAAATTCAGCATCAGCGTCACAGGAATTGGTAAGAAATTGCCGTACCTAAATCAAAAATGGATCAGGACCAGAAGAGATCTGGGAATGAAAGCATTGTATCATATTATTAAGAAATTTGCCAACGAAAATTACAAAATTCTTAGTTGTGATACAAAATGGACTCTCATAACTAGAGGGAAAGCCAAATCAAAACTCCTAATGGAAAGAGTCCAAGACTTCGAACTTCACAAGTTCCAGGCAACAGAGGAAACCTGAAAAATGGCCTGCAAATTCTTAGGCCATGATCACCATACTCCAAGTGGAGAAACCAACACTGAAGACGAATCTGACCGTATGTCAGAAAGCGGCTAAAGCAATGTAAATTGCAAGAAGACAATGGACAAAACGTAAGCAGTTACGTCACAAGAAAATGACAAAACAAAATACGCATGCAATGACGTCACAAGAAACGACAAGATAAAAAGAAAAGGAATCTTATCCTTATCCTTGTCGGCCACAAATCATTAATCATCAAAAGCCATCATTGAAGGACCGATGAAACAAATATTTTTATTCCTAGGGATGCCCTTAGAAAAAGAAAAATTTGTAAAGATATCCTTCCTTACTGATATAAAAGGAACGATAATCTCTGAAGAAAGACAGACTACATTTTCACTAAGAATCCATTAGAGAAAAATGATAGGTATCTTTCGAGAGTAACTCACTTTTCCCGTTAGGGAAAGGTTTCTATGTAATTACAGAGTGTATGTATAAGAAAATCTGACTACGATTTTCTCTGTGTAATATTGTTATGGAATAAAAAAATTTGTTCTACATCCTTCTTTTCGTGGAATGGCGTAAATGAAAATTGCGATTTTCAGCCTTTAGGAGGAACAGTAAGGAGATAGCCGTCGGACATGGTGGTCATATAGGCTAGAGACACTTGGAATCATGTACTGTTTGAACTCTATTTATTTTATAAGTCCCTCTACCTTGTGCTGTATGCTCCAAGGGAAAACCCTGGCCAATAAAGGAGGGGAAAATAGGATTGTTCAGTTCTTTGTACTCATGCTTAGACTGGATTGTGGGAAATAATTTATTGTGCTTATGGAGAGTCCTTTCTTTGTCAAATCAGGCTGTAATAAGTAAACAGATTTCATTTTTGTCTGGTTATATCTGTTTTGCAGGGCAAAGGAGATGGCTTGCCAACTGAGCGCAATTGCCTTCATGATAACTGGAATGATCTGGAAGGGTATTATTGTAAGTATTTAATCTCACATTTTGCCTGGATCCTTCCTATTTCACCTTTTACTTCAGAGCATGCTGGCACTTCTAAATTTGACTTTTTGTCCATCTTCCTTGATTTTGCTCATGACAGCCCCTTTACTCTATGTTATTTGATATATCATACTACAAGTTGACATTGTTACCTCAAGACAGTAGCTTTATTGTTCTGCTTATTTTTGTCAACTTTTCCTGTAATGACTGGTAACTGTTGGCTTAGTTTGGTGTCTTATTTCTTATTGATTTTCGCAGGCTATCGCTTTGGAGAAATTCTTGATGGCCGTTATGAGATTCTTGCTGCTCATGGGAAAGGCGTCTTTTCAACTGTTGTTCGGGCTAAAGATTTTAAGGCTAGACCTGGCCACCCGAAGGAAGTAGCAATAAAAATCATTCGTAATAAGGAAACGATGTGAGTTAATTAATTTCTCCACTTTGTGCCAGGCTTGCTTGTTTTGGTGGTCTAATTTTGTTGTTTCTGCTCTTGTCAGGTATAAAGCGGGTATGGGAGAGTTGGTCATATTGAAGAAGCTAGTTGCTGCAGATCCTGAAGGCAAGTGCTGCTGTGTTCGTTTAATTTCTAGCTTCAAGTACCGGAATCATCTTTGTCTAGTCTTTGAGTCTCTTTGGATGAATCTCCGTGAGCTCCAGAAGAAGTTTGGGCGTAACATTGGACTCAACCTCGATGTTGTGAGGTGTTATGCGAAGCAAATTTTCCGTGCTTTGAAGCATCTACAGAGTTGCGGCGTGCTTCATTGTGATATTAAACCCGACAACATCTTGGTAAGTGTTTCTAGTATTGCGCCTTTGCCCGGGCTTGCTGATTCTCCCACTTTGCATGTCCTTGAGAGTAGCTTTCATTACTTTGCTTTTGTATGCATATGATGACCTTTCTGTATTCAATTGTTAAGGTAAATGAAGCGAGAAACAAGCTGAAGATTTGTGACTTTGGTAATGCTATGTTTGCTGGCAAAAATGAAATTACTCCATACCTCGTGAGCCGTTTTTACCGCGCCCCAGAGATCAGTAAGTATCAATTCTCAAGATTTGCCTTTTATTATTTTATGAGCTTCCTTTCACTTTGTTTCTTTTGTTGGATGCTCCAATGTTTTGATCGTAAGTAGTTTTTATGAATCTGTGATTTTGTTTGTTAATGGTATTTTATCTTGTTGCAGTACTTGGCCTGCCATATGATCATCCGATGGATATTTGGTCAGCAGGTTGCTGTTTGTTCGAGCTTTATGCTGGGAAAATCTTATTTCCAGGTCGTTCTAATAGTGACATGCTCCGTCTTCATATGGAACTGAAAGGTCCATTTCCGAAGAAGATGCTTAGAAAGGTTCGTCTAAGACATTCTCTATATTACCCCGACCTGATAAAAAATCATTTATGATTTGAAGTTCATAGGCAGGTCAATAATTTGCTATGGATAATTCTGTTATGATAATTGTATTAGGTAGCCACTTTATATAGTTTGTAATGAGTAATGACATGATATTGCTAGTATGGAAACAATAATACTCTTTTGTTCTTCTTTTATCACAGGGTGCATTTACATATCAACATTTTGACCAAGATCTCAATTTCCTTGCCACTGATGAGGATCCTGTTACAAAGAAGGTATGTCTTGTAAGACCCCTTAAGCCCGTCTTGTCAATCCCTGATAAACAATCCTTTATAATATAATGAATGGTAATAACTTTGCTGTACTAAGTTCTGGATGCACTTGTATTTGTTTGCAGGCTATAAGGAAGCTGATTGTCAACATCAAGGCGAAAGATTTCAGTTCAATAATTTCAGGTTATCGGGGTGAAGAATTAAAGACGTTGGCTCACTTTAAAGATCTAATGGAGAAAATCTTTGTGTTAGATCCCGTAAAGAGAATCACTGTTTCCCAGGCATTAGAACACCCATTCATCACAATGAAGTGAACGACAATTATGGTGTAACACCCCAAATTTTGTAAATTTATTATGTGCATTTAATTGATCTTGTTTTTATAGTAAATATTTTTTTATAGTGAAAACAATTATGTTTTCTGTTCTCGTAAGATAATTTGCCACAAAGGCATTTCTCCGTTATTGATGGTCACATTATAAAGAGTCATACAAAATATTAAAAAATTTATCATTGCTCAATTGTTGTTGTGTACGTGTTACTTTGGATACAAGTCCTGTCAGTTGTAGTAGTAATATATGTGCTAAAAATAGATAATGACAGAAGCGCGGTTATTCCCTTTGCCTGTGTAAATAAACCATATTAATTTCTGTTTACTCAGAACTATGGATCTGTATCTGTCTATTCTCTTTTTTCTCCTTTCTGCACTTCTGTTTTTGTAACCTCTTAGCTCCCAATGTTATATAATTGATCATTCATGTAGAGTTTTAGTCTTTTGTCTTTTTCTTAACTGTGTATATGCTCTCTTCCATTTTACATACTGTTTAGAATCCCTGGTTCATGGAAAATCTAATCTACTTTTCCCTTCAGGATATCCATCAGGGCTGTGGGGCAAGATTCAATGATTTAGATGCTTACTGATACTGTGATACCTTTTAAATATTGTGGCTCTCTTGATTCCTCTAACATTCAAGTACAATATTTTGTATTCTCCTTTGTGTGAGTCTTTTTTTTTTTTTTTTTTTCGAATTTAAGTTCTGATTTGTTGAACCTTAATTTGGTTTTGCTTGAAAAGTTGCACGCCTGAGGGTTGCATGTTAAGGCCTTTTAGGCTAGAAAACTGAAGCTATCATGAGCCGTATTTCCTCTATTTGGTGCACTGTTTTTTCTCTTTCTGCTTCTTAATTTTCTTCGTCAAAAGTATTTTCTAATTTAGTTGCATTGCATACTTGGAGCAATGTATGACTGGAGATGATCTTCCTTACGGCGTGGACCTATCTCTTTGGGTAAGGAGATGGTGAACTTCAGGTTTTGTATTAGCATGGATAGAGTTGTTGACTGCAATAACATGGTTGATTTTGCATTAGCACCCTTGGAAGGTTGTTGACTAGTTTGCTTACTATAGTAGGAGGGTGAACCGACTTGATTAGGGTTTTTACACACAGGGCTTGGAACTTTTGTGGGTTATTTGGAAAGAGAAAAAAGGAGAGCTTTTGAAGGGGTAGAGTCGAGTTTTACTCGGGTGAGGAGGCTGTAGCCTCCGGTCACTTATTTTCTTTTGGTGCACCCATAAAGTTCCTTTATATAGAAGAGTAGGTGGATTTTGTATAGAATCATCTTTTGTAGATTCTTTACCTTTTGGACCCTTGTATACGACCAACTCAACCATGTTTTTGAATGAAATACTATTACCTGATCAAAAAAAATAAAAAAATCAGTACTAACAAAAAGAAGCTTTGTGACGAAATTAGAGATTAGCTTGTTGGGCACAACCGAGAAGATGCCTATGTCATTTTTGTCAGTGTAGATGACTACATAACTAGATCGATACTAACAAAAAGATGTTTTATGACCACATTAGCAACTAGCTTGTTGAGCACAATTGAGAAGATAGTAATGTCATTTTTGTGGGTGATTTGTGGGATAAGGAAATGGTAGGGGAAAATGATCCAAATGTTGGTGGTACCAATAAATATGTTATATTCCTGATAATAAGTTCCATATCTAGTGTGGTTTGTATTGCGTCAGAACTAGTAACTCTGTATTTTACGAGGAAGTAAAACTTTAGTAGGGTGGGTTTGTAGAAATGGCAAAATAACTAGTCATGAAAATAGTAGTGAAGTGAGATGGTGTCTTTGGTGTGTCAAGGAAATGCCGGATGAGACACTAAAGGATCTCTAGTGGAAGAGAGTGGTGGGAGAATGAGAGGTTTTGGTAGCATGAAAAGATTAGAGAAAATTGAATGGGGAGATGAATTTATATAGTCTCGAAGGGTCTTTCAAGGGTTTTGAAGATGGGGCTATTCAATTGTGTCACACATTTAGTAAAAAGGGTTGCGAGTGGGGGAGACAAATATAAAAGGAAAAGAGGAGAGTTGGTGAATCTTGAAAGTATATTGCTTTTATTTCTCAAAACTCATTTATTCAAGACATAATTTCTTGTTATCCTCTTTTAATAGGAAAGCTGAAGTTCATTCAGATAGACCATGATGTTTGTAGTAGAAGAAACTCGAGAAGAAAAGCTTGACAGCTCACAATAAATCGGACATATTAACTTTGTGATGCCTCTGATTGAAATTGATCGACTTTTTTTTATGAAGGTATTTGATTAGACAAAGCATCAAGAAGATGCATAATAACAGGGGGGGCATAATTACATTGAGACGAAAATACAAAAGAGAATTGTAAGCCCCTATACATTAGCCATCTAAAACTAGAGTACCAATGAAATCCAAAAACTATCCAGTATTAAGAATTGGGGACAACCTCTTTAAGAAAGTCCCCAAGAGGGCTTGGTTGATCTATGATTTATGTTTCATGACCAACAAAAGAAGATTGACTAAGCACTTGGCATTTAGTGACTAACTGTTCCTCTCCGTCTAGATGCACCAAAATATTACAGCAGGAATCATAATCCAGATTTTCCTGAAGGTCTTATCAACTTTCCAAAGACTCCAAAACATGTGTGCCTTCTCTCGCACTGTGGCATGACCCAGCTTAACTTGAAGATACATAGGAGCATGTTCCATAGTTCATATGCTTAACATGGAAAATGATTGATTTTGTTTATATCTAGATCTTATGATGATTGATTTTGTTTATATCTAGATCTTATGACTCTTTGAACAAGTTGTGGAACTTCCTTATTTAATAATTGCAGTTTATAAAAAGCAATTAATATATTTAACAGCTATTTCCGAATTTTTCTGGCATAGGTGAGATCCTTTTGTTTCTGCTTTGTATAAGAAAGCCATGTGATTCCTCGACTGCTTTATGCTGCCGGAGTAGAAAGAACATCCTGCTTACAAGCTCATTAGCCACATCAAGGATTCTATACTACTGCTATTGAGGGTTCAATTTTATTTATCCCGAATCACTGACTTGAACTCCCTATCAGAGAAAGTAATAAGGATCAAGCCTATGCTAAAGATTATTCCAATCAAATGGGCTAAACCTCCTGATTATAAGTTTAACACAGATGGTTGCTCTAACGGTAATCTGGCCATGGCCATCAGATCTTTTTTGCACTAACATTTTGCTGAAGCGAGTCCTATCCTAGTAGGTATGACACTAACAATTTGCCAGTGCATCGATAATGGCAAATCAGGATTGTAGTAGAAAAGATTGAAGTCTTGAAAGAGAAAGGAGAATTCTGTTTTTTGCATTGCTATAGAGAATAAAATATTGTTGACGATGTCATGGCAAACTGGAGTCAAAAGCTACAAAATACCCACACTTCTTCACGAATGTTGTTGGCCTACCAAGTAGGGCGAGAGCCTCTTTAAAGATGGATAGGGACCAAATTATTAACTTCAAAGTCAGGACTAGGAAAAAAACTCTTTGATGTATAGTTTACTTATGCCTGTTTGATTGCTTGTGGTTGCTTTACAAGAGAAAATGATTTAATAAGTAATTTTGGTATAGGGTGGAGCAATCATTCTATCTTTGAAGTTGTGGTGAATAGGTTTGTTATCCCCTGGCTACATGCATTCACCTTTTGGTTGCTAATACATACATAGGGGTCCGCTAAAATCTCCCACCACTGGTGGATTAAAATTAGAAAAAAAGAAAATGTTTCTGCAATTTGAACTTGACCTTTTTGGTCACCTGACAGTAAATTTTACTTTTTCACCTAAGGTTCCCCTTAACAATGTAGATATGTACAAAGAAATAAAAGTTATTGTTGACAAAGAGGGGTATGTTGGGAAAGGCAAGGGCACTAACAATAGTGCACGACAGGGTAGCAGCGGAAGAATACCCAAGTCTAAACTTTCCCTTTCAACTTGAACCAAGAGAAGACAAACAAACCCAAGCACAATGATAATAAGGCAGCAAATATATCAACCAAAACAGATAAGCAAGGATAAAATAAACCAATCACACGAGACACCAGATTTACGTGGAAAACCCTTCAGTGTGAAGAGTAAAAAAACCACGGGACCAAAAACCTCCACTATAATCACCAAGAGTTACAATAATGTTCTCCAAAATGGCCACCAAATAAATGCCAAACAATGAGCAACACTACATAAAGCACAACACCAAAAACTAGAGAATTAAAGAAGCAAAAACCCGAAAACGCAGCTACTGTTCACGGATGCAAAACTGGAGCTGCGGGGCACCAAATCCAACTCTGTCAGTTCCTAATCAAAGATTGAGATGAGAGGAACAAGCTGTCCAAAAATCAGCTCAATCGGATAAGAAACGAAGCGGGAATCGCAATTTGAAGTTGGCAATTTAGTGCTGAAATATTGGGCGAAAATCTGCTCTATTTTCTCTCTATGTGGCTGCTGAAAACACTCTTTTGTGATTAGAAAATAAGACCTAAAAAGGTCTATATATATACCCCATAGAATTGGGCCTATGGGCAAAGTGGGTTGGTCCAAATTTGGGCTTTTATTTATCCACATAGGAAGGGAAAAAGACCCATAACCCAACAATTCTCCCCCTCACAACTATGTGGAGGAAACCGCCATCCCGGCGATCATGCAACAATCTTCAAACTTCCCTCTTGGCAAAGCTTTAGTCATCATGTCGGAACCATTATCATCTGTATGAATCTTCTCAAGTTCAAGCAACTTAGAATCCAACACATCCCGAATCCAATGATATCTCACATCAATGTGTTTAGACCGACCATGAAATGTAGAATTCTTGCCAAGATGTATAGCACTTTGACTGTCGCAATAAAGCACATACCTCTCTTGAGCACAACCAAGTTCCCCCAAGAACCTCTTCATCCAGAGCAACTCTTTACAAGCTTCAACGGCAGCAATAAGCTCAGCTTCTGTAGTAGATAGAGCAACACATTTTTGCAACCTAGATTGCCAAGACACAGCTCCCCCTGCAAAAGTAACCAAATACCCTGAAGTAGACTTGCGAGTATCAACATCACCAGCCATGTCTGAATCAGTATAACCACAAAGAATAGGCTTTCCTGTACCAAAACACAAACTCAGACTAGAAGTGCCACAAAGATATCTCATAATCCACTTCACAACATTCCAATGCTCTCTTCCCGGATTAGAAAGAAAACGGCTAACAATACCAACAGCATGAGCAATATCTGGTCTTGTACAAACCATTGCATACATCAAACTACCAACGGCTGAAGCATAAGGAACTTTCTTCATGTCTTCCTTCTCATCATCACTAGAAGGACACTGCTTCGTGCTCAATTTGAAGTGCATAGCTAAAGGTGTACTGACAACCTTAGCCTTGTCCATGTTGAACCTGCGAAGTACTTTCTGAATGTACTTCTCTTGTGATAACCACAACTTCTTGGCCTTTCTGTCACGGACAATCTGCATGCCAAGAATCTGCCTTGCTGGTCCTAAGTCTTTCATAGAAAAAGACTTACTCAACTCTTGCTTCAACTTCTGAATCCTGCAAGCATTATGACCAACAACAAGCATGTCATCAACATAAAGCAACACAATAATAAAGTCACCATGAGAGAATTTTTGCACAAAAACACAATGGTCTGAAGAAGTCTTTTTGAAGCCTTGCTGACTCATAAAAGAACCAAACTTCCTGTACCACTGCCTAGGAGCTTGTTTCAAACCATACAAGCTCTTCTTCAATTTGCAAACATAATTCTCTTTTCCCTTGACTTCAAAACCTTCCGGCTGCTCCATATAAATTTCTTCATCTAAGTCACCATGGAGAAAAGCAGTTTTAACATCCATTTGCTCAACCTCTAAATCTAGACTTGCAGCCAAGCCTAAAACCACACGAATGGATGACATCTTCACAACTGGAGAGAATATCTCATCAAAATCAACTCCCTTTTTCTGGTTAAAACCCTTCACAACTAATCTAGCTTTGTACCGTGGAACTGGATTACCATCTTCATGTTTCACCCGAAAAACCCACCTATTTTTCAAAGCTTTTCTGTCTTTAGGTAGCTTAACCAAATCAAAGGTATGATTATCATGCAAAGATTTAATTTCATCTTCCATAGCATCAAACCACCTTTCTTTTTCTTCACTTTCCATGGCCTCATCAAGACTCTCAGGTTCTCCCCCGTCAGTCAAGAGTACATACTCATTGGGAGAATAACGAGATGAAGGTATTCTCTCTCTAGTAGATCGTCTGAGAGAACTCTCTGGAGCATCAATAACATTTGGTTGCTGATCAACCACATCAACTTGCACTGGAGCATCAACATCATCATTCTGATCACCATCTTCATTATCAACTTGATTTTCATCATTATGAAGATTTTCTTCATTTGCAATAGTCAAAGGAACTGGATCAACATCAACTAGGCTCTCACTACTCTGAGAAACAACTTTCTCAGCTTTGTCAAAATTTTCAATTGTTTGGTCTTCAAAGAACACAACATCACGGCTTCTAACAAGTTTCTTCTCAACTGGATCATAGAAACGATAGCCAAATTCATCCTGACCATAACCAATGAAGATACACTGCCTAGTTTTAACATCCAACTTTGACCTTTCATCCTTAGGAACATGCACAAAGGCTTTACACCCAAAGACTCTAAGATGATCATAAGAAACATTCTTACCGGACCAAACTCTGTCAGGGACATCACCATTCAAAGCAACGGTAGGAGATAAATTGATAACATAAGCAACAGTATTAAGTGCTTCTGCCCAAAAAGAATCTGGCAGCTTAGCATCTGAAAGCATACATCTAACTCTCTCAACTAGAGTTCTATTCATCCTCTCTGCTAAACCATTTAACTGAGGAGTCTTTGGAGGAGTTTTCTGATGCCGAATACCCTGCTCTCTGCAATATCTATCAAAAGGACCAATATATTCACCACCATTATCTGAGCGGATGCATTTCAATTTCTTCCCTGTCTGTCTCTCAACCAAGGCCTGAAAATCCTTGAACACATCAAGTACTTGATCCTTGGACTTCAAAGAAAATACCCAGAGCTTGTGAGAATGATCATCAATAAAAGTCACAAAGTAAAGTGCACCACCATGAGACCTTACCTTAAAAGGACCACACAAATCAGAATGTACCAACTCCAGCAAATCAAGCTTTCTTGAAGGCGGATGACTCTGAAAAGAAACTCTTTTTTGTTTACCGGCTAAGCAATGAACACATCTCTTCAACTTTGCTTGTTTCACTCCAGAAAGCAAATTTTTCTTAGCCAAACTGTCAATCCCCCTCTCACTCATATGACTCAACCTTCTATGCCATAACTCTGATGAAGTATCATTCTCCACCAAGTTTACTGAGCCTCTAGAAGTGGAGCCCTGAAATACATACAAGTTAGACAACTTGTCACCACGAGCCACAACCATTGAACCTCTAGTAAGCTTCCACTGGCCAGCACCAAGGGTGTTAATATAACCCTCATCATCAAGGTTCCCTACAGAAATCAAATTCAGGCGAACATCTGGAGCATGCTTGACATTATTGAGAACAAGTTTGGAACCATTATTACTTTCCAAACAAACTGTGCCAATGCCAAGTACTTCAACCTCATCATTATTGCCCATTTTCAACATCCCAAAATTACCAAGAGTATAAGAAGAAAATAATTCCTTCTTGGGCGTGATATGAGAAGTAGCACCAGAATCCACAAACCAGCTAGACTCATCACGAACAAGATTAATGGCATTTTCACCACAAGCAACAAGAAGATCATCATTAGTAACAACAGCAACACGATTCTCATTATCGCCTTCTTTCTTTTGTCGTCTCATATCTCTTTTATACTTGTAACAATATTTCATGATATGCCCATTCTTGTGGCAATAGTCACATGTGATATTCTTGTATTTGGACTTGGATTTGCTTCTACTTGTACCTCTGTCATTTGGACCTCTGGACTTGCTTCTCCCCCTATCTTCAGTAACCAAAACATCGGAGTGTGAAGCTGAAGAAGATGAGGCCTGAGATCTTCTTCTCATCTCTTCATTTAAGACACCACTCTTAGCATATTCCATATTTACAACACCACTGGGAGCAGAATTAGTCAAAGAAACTCGAAGAGTTTCCCAAGAGTCTGGCAGAGTATTAAGAAGCCAAAGTCCCTGAATTTCTTCATCGAACTTTACACCCATTCCGGACAGCTGGTCAAGGACACCCTGAAAATCATTAATATGATCAGAAATAGGACTGCCCTCTTTATACCTGATATTCATCAACTGTTTCAACAGGAACAACTTGTTATTACCAGTCTTCGAAGCATACAGTGTCTCGAGCTTGTCCCATAAACTTCTGGCATGTGTCTCATTTACAATATGATTTCTAACATTATCTTCAACCCATTGTCTAATATAGCCACAAACCTGCAAGTGCTCAAATTCCCAATCCTCATCTGTCATGGACTGAGGTTTATTAGAAGCAAAGACAGGCAAATGCATTTTCTTGACAAATAGGAGATCTTTCATCTTGCCTTTCCAAGTATGATAATTACTACCATTCAAACACACTATTTTGCTCATATTTGCCTCCATCATTCAAATCGACAATCAACAACAACCTACGCTCTGATACCACTTTGTTGGGAAAGGCAAGGGCACTAACAATAGTGCACGACAGGGTAGCAGCGGAAGAATACCCAAGTCTAAACTTTCCCTTTCAACTTGAACCAAGAGAAGACAAACAAACCCAAGCACAATGATAATAAGGCAGCAAATATATCAACCAAAACAGATAAGCAAGGATAAAATAAACCAATCACACGAGACACCAGATTTACGTGGAAAACCCTTCAGTGTGAAGAGTAAAAAAACCACGGGACCAAAAACCTCCACTATAATCACCAAGAGTTACAATAATGTTCTCCAAAATGGCCACCAAATAAATGCCAAACAATGAGCAACACTACATAAAGCACAACACCAAAAACTAGAGAATTAAAGAAGCAAAAACCCGAAAACGCAGCTACTGTTCACGGATGCAAAACTGGAGCTGCGGGGCACCAAATCCAACTCTGTCAGTTCCTAATCAAAGATTGAGATGAGAGGAACAAGCTGTCCAAAAATCAGCTCAATCGGATAAGAAACGAAGCGGGAATCGCAATTTGAAGTTGGCAATTTAGTGCTGAAATATTGGGCGAAAATCTGCTCTATTTTCTCTCTATGTGGCTGCTGAAAACACTCTTTTGTGATTAGAAAATAAGACCTAAAAAGGTCTATATATATACCCCATAGAATTGGGCCTATGGGCAAAGTGGGTTGGTCCAAATTTGGGCTTTTATTTATCCACATAGGAAGGAAAAAAGACCCATAACCCAACAGGGTATGGTCACAATTTTGGACGGTCTCGTTCCAAATGTGTTTAAAGGCACATCGACAAAACCATTTCCCATTATGCTGGAACGAATTTTAGTCATATAGACAGAGCCATAGAATGCTCTCAAAATATATCACCATTAATCCCATAAGAAAAGGTGAAACTGCCATATTAAACAACTTTCAAATCAAACAACTGGTAGTTATAAGCAACACTAAAACTGGAAAAGTGGTACAGTAGACCCCCAACATATTTCTTGCTATCATTAGTTCAGTATCAAAACTTTAAGATCCACTAAATTTTATTTTCCACAGAAGTTGTTCAACTGACCACTTGAGCCTATGTGTCTCCATTGAGCTGATGATGCAGCAAGAATTTTGTACCATTGGTAGAAGAAGAAACGTTGTCACTTGAAGTCCATTCTAGATAAAAACCTGAAAAATCATGACAAAATGCCACACATCTCACAAAATTTCATTCAAACCAAAGTTTGTGTTCAACCTGTTTCAAATACAGCTACGAGAGTGATAAAGGAGTACGAGTGACACTCAGGGAAATGGGTCAATACCTACTAAATAGCCAAATCTCTATGGTCTGACCACTGAACCAACAAATAACTTTGCCTCTTAAAGAGTTGATCTATTAGCAGAAATCAGAAGATACAACCGATAGTCTAAAAATGAGATAAAGATTCAATTTTATGGATGCAACGAAGAACAGGGAAGACAAGGTATACAACTGAGTTGAAGTAGTTTCACAAGAGGCAAAGGGGCAGCAGATCCTGGCAGCATTACAGTCTGAATTTTCACTAAATAAGTCTGGCGGAGATTCCATCCTCAGAGGATTTCTGCTGTTTGCAGATGTCATCCTTGCTACATTTTGAGAGCTTTTTTACTTTGTGAATCGATAAGTCCTCTTGAAAAATAAATGCAGAAAGTCATAATAACAATTGTTGTAAAAAATATTAAGAAAATTAATATAGGAAAAGAGTGGAGTGTTTCCCACTAAACTCGACTAGTCATTCTCCAAAGACTAAAGATGGAAAAAAGAACAAAAATGTAAACGGTATAGTGAAGAAGACTCAGCCAACAATCAAATTAAATGCTGATTCATCTTCATGGTGATCAAGAAGTTGCACAATGAAGTAATGACAGTTTTTATCCCATTTGGTAACAAACAATGTACTTCCTGTAGAAAATGAACAATGGAAAGTACTGACAAAATCCTAAGTTGAACAGATCATTAGTTTTTCACCCTCAAAGACACAGAAGAGAATTAACATTGAAAGCTTCAGATATGAACTTCGTATCGAAAGGACCCAGCAGTTCATAAGATAAATGACAACATGAATAGTCTTTTGCCAATTGATGCTTAAAAATGATAAACATAAATCATATTCCCTTGTGTTGAGTTATAGGGCACATAGTGAACCATCAATTTTGGTACATTTAGATATACCCAGAACAGGTTTTTGGTTCATCTGCAGTATATTATTAATTCAAATATTGATTGAACAGTGTCGCAGCCTATTTACAAGCGTAAAAAATAACAGGATACAGATTGAGTTTGTGTTACAGAGTCTTTTAGTTATGAGTAATCTCAAGATTCTCAACAAGCCAGGAATCCACTTACATGAACAAGGTTTTTGCAAACCACAATTCAAAAGGTAAAACATAATTAGAGATGCAAAAAAAGATGTGTATCACACTCTATTCCAGTGAACTGCACATTTAGCCCTTCTTTTTCTTTTTTGGATAAGAAATTACAGCTTCGGTGCGATACCATGACCAACTAAACAGAACTTACTGATCAATTCTAGAATCAAGTGAATGATTTGCAGTGAGACATCTTAAATTACCATGGAGCATGAAATTCTAACAAGACATCATTTGCTCATCTAACATAATTTTGTCAAAGTTATCTGGGGATAGTACCAAAACACACTCGAGGAAATCTCGATCTCGATATTAATCCCTAAATAGATGAACAAGAGTGTCAGAACTGCCTATTTGATATCATCCAGTAAGTCCGCATATAATTCAGTTCACCACAAATTAATCATACATGACACTTATTCCTTCTCATCGTTGGCAAACAAAGTTGAGGAAAGAGGAAGCAAAGCACCATAATAGATAAACACAAGTTAGGTAGACGAACCCAATAATATCATATTCTAAACTTCAAATTGAGGTCACTTAAACTTTTCTTCTATGATTATGCAATGTTCTACTGTGTCCATCTCCACTAATTAAAGTAAAGTTACCAGCAGTATAACACAACGTTGAAGTAAAATAAGACCTACAACTGTTTTCCTCAAATTCTTGGAATAACATGCAGAGATTACACAATAAAGTTACAATCCATAGTCTGAAATTAGAAACCAACAATTACAATAGAGAATTGCAAACAGATTTTTATAAGTCTTCAAAAGAAATCCGCTCCCTCAATCTTCTAAGATAGTCAGAAATGGCGATATGGGGACCAACCCTTTCTGGATTCTGATGACAATTAGTCAAAGAGCCAACAAAGCTATTTTTGACAATTTTATTGAAATGAAAATGTCAATTCACAATAAAGTATCAAGTACTCTTGGATCACATATAAACCTCTAGATATATATTCTAAAACAATTCAAATATTTTGTTGGCCGTTCATAATGAGGAAAATCACAAATATTCATACTATATGGTTCATGGACGGAAGGATAGGTCAAGCTTGTCAAAAGATTGTTTCCATAACATTTTGAGTTACATGCAGCAGTTATTGATTCCTAAAATGATAGATGATAACTAAATAGCACTCAAGATGATATCCCTAGAACTGGAGGAGCTCAACATTATTTCCCAAATTAAGAGAACATTATTATCTGATTTCCAAAATAAAGAAATGGGGAAAAACAATCAAAATATCAAAAGTGATGTACCTCTGCAATAAGCCTTCCTAGAAAGCTCAAGCAACGCTCTGACTGCAAGTTTTTCAGCTACTTCTATTGCATTGTATGCCATCTCTTTTGCATAATAGTGGCAGTATAGAAGAATAAACCAAGCAAAACAAATGTTCACTACTTTTTTACTGAGTGAAGCTCTGGTATCAACATTTATCAGGAACTCGATTGCAGTTGCATCAAATGAGAAGCCCCTTCTGGCCATTTCCTTTATAAATGTTGCCATTTCACTAAATTTTGTTGCACCTGAGAAATCCTTGCACAATGACATTGTACGTGATGTCGTTTGACAAATAATCATTGTCCTCCATTTTTCTAAGCATATCCTTCTCTTTATATAACAAGCCTTGTAGACAGAATCTAGTTATCATTGTATTGTATGTCCTCACAGCCATCCACTTAAAGAAAGCTTCTCAAATACAACATGAGCTTTGTCCAGTTTACGACTGTTGCATAAACCATTAATGATAATTCCGTAAAACTCAATATCAGTGTTTATCTCTTTCTTTCCAACTTATGAAAGAGTGATATAGCTTCTTCAACAAGTCCTTATTTAAAATTACCATTAAGCAAAGTGCCATGAGTGTATGAATTAGGTATGGGCCTCGCGGAAATGATCATCTCGGCATAATGTTTCCTGCAGCGCCAATTCTTCTAGCTTCAAACAGACCTTGCAGCATAGTATTGTAGGTAATAATATCAATCTTTAATCCCCTTTGAGAAATTTCACCAAGCAATTGCATGGCCTCAGCTAATTTTTTTTTTTTTTTTATAGTATCCGTTTGTTAGTATGTTATAGCTAATGATGTCAGGCTAAAGGCACTTATTTATCATGAAATCAAAAACTCTCCTCGCTCCATCAAGTTGACGACGCAAACAATAGTCATCCATTATGGCATTATAGGTGATTGTTGGGTTCTAAGTGCAATGTGAATGAAAAATGAAGGGAAAGCGAAATGTGTATTCGCTTTATATAAGGAGTGTTTCTCCCACATTGCTGGGAGAAAGGAACATCCTTGTGCTTAAGTATAGAAGCACTCCTTCATGTGGATAATGAGGCAAGAAGAAGACAAGTCTCGCGCCGTCGTCGTCGTCGTTTGCTCGGCTTCGGATCGAGAGATTATCTTTTTGGACAAAATTCATTTGAAACTTAAGAGTTAATGAGTTTTTAATTCAAAAATCTGATATGAAAAATTTTCTCCATTTGCGGACGCACATGAGCATGTGCAGACGCATGTTAAAGGATCGCGATCCTTCCGTTCACTGTTTGTAAAAGAAAATTAGATTTGCGGGCGCATCTGCCATGTGCAGGAGCATCTGCCAATACACATGCCAACGCATGTCAGCCCAAAACATTCTCTTTTGTGCAATGGCCGGCATGCTGCCGTATGTCACCATGTGTGAGCGCATATGTGTCAGCACATGGACCCGTCATTCTGAAAAAGTGCAACTCTTCATGAATCATTGGTTCTTTTCTGAAGCAATACCTTTTAGCTATAAATATCTGATTTTTCCTCAGATATTGACACAAAATTTTTAAGTTAAAAACACTCCTCTTTCTTGAAAAACTCAAGTATGATTTGCTACCGTTGAGTGGGTTCGTTGTTCGGCAGAATTTGAGGTACTGCTATTCTGCTGAAGTGATTCATTTTATTCTGGGAGGATATATTCCATAACCTAGGGTACTTGAGGGAAATAATTTCCTTAAGGACACACCGTGAATTCGGTGGACTTGAATCTTCTAATCATCATCTCTTTCTAAACGTTTGGTTTACTATTTTTTAGAAATAATTTGAACTTCATTTGTTGTTCATAGTTGGTTTGAACTTCATCTTTGTTGTTCATAAGTTGATTTGAATTTATTATTGAAATTCATATTTGAAAATACAGAGTTAGAACTTCATTTGGTTGTTCATACTTTACTTTGAACATATTGTTGAAGTTCATTGAATACAAATTTTACAAACCCGAAAATTAACAGTGATTACATCTTTTCCGGTCAAGTGTTTCATTACTTCCTCTGCATCTACAATTTTTCCTTCTTTGCATAGTCCATCTATCACTATGGTAAAGGTGCGTACATCTAGATAAATGTTAACATTCACCATCTCAGAGAACAAAATCTTAACCTTTTCCTATTGGCCAAGCTTACATATCAATCAATGAACTATAAGTGACTATGTCTGAAGGAATATTTTTGAGTTTCATCTCGTTCAAAAGGTTGATAGTTGTATTTGAGTTTCCATCTTTGCAGAGGACATCTATGAAAATGCTGTAGATGAATATGTTGGGCTTAGTGTTCCCTTGTTCCATTAATCGTAACAAACTTAAAGTCTTCCGAGACTCTCTCCTTTTACTGAGCCCATTCATGACGGTTCCATACATGACTTCATTAGGTTAGCAAATATTCCGTCTCACCAATTTCTTGAACAATTCAACTGCATCTCTGACCTTATTTTCAGTAAAGTATCCCCTTATTAGGGTGATAAAGATGACAACATTAAATGGAATACCACTCTTCAAGTAAGTGGGTAACACTGAAAATGCACAATCATGAACACGATGCATCAAGCAATAACTGTTAATCACTGTACTCAAAATGAATTCATTAATTGAGATGCACAATTTCTGCATTTCTCGAAAAAAGAGAATAAAACGGCATCAGAGTAATTTAGAGAAGTCGACAAGAGAAGGAAAATGCTTCATTCTAACCATTTGATGGAAGAGATAGACAATAGACAACATCATCTAAACGTACACTTGACCTCCTCAAAATTGTGATTCAACCCAATTTTACCCTTTACTGTATTACTCCCTCAATTCCTTTTTAAATGCTCCTATTGAATTGTGATTTTATTCCTAAATAAGTGTATGTTTAATCTTTCAAGAATAGGTTGATCCTAATCTTCCTAATATGCACTTGTTCAGATTACCAAATAATCAATGTGAGGAGTTTATTAAATAGTGTGCCCAACCCAAAAGGAGCATAATTCATGGATTTTAAAGTGTCATAATCTAAATGTGAAAATTTACCGAGTTTCCAACTCCATGAACGATTCACGGAGTTCAACCTTTATCAATTTAAATTATAATTATGATTTATGAAGTTCAAATTGATAAATATGCAAACTCCAATAAAAATTTCCTGGAGTTTTTCCGTGTTTTAACTAGGAATTTTTTGTAATTTTTTTTATTTTTAAACATTATTTTTTTAAAATATAAAACTTAACTATCGACCCAAAATATAGCTATTTTGCCAATTTCTTGACGTGCATAGTTGATAACGATCTTGAGGCCTGGCCTTTTGTTTTGTTTGTTCATCGTTGACATGGAAATGTTGATAACTATTATATTAGTTCATCGCCTCTAAATATCTTTATGATTTTCCTTACGTACAAGTCTGATTTTCCAGGGGCGGAGCTAGCAAGGGCTGAGGGGTTCATTCGAATTCTCTTCGGCGAAAAATTATATCATTTGTACATGTTTAAACTTATTTTTTTTTACGTATATATAGTAAATATTGAATCTCCTTCAACCTCTTCGTCTATGTACTTTTTGTTTTTCAAACCCCTTTAGTGAAAATTCTAACTTCTCGCCACTGTTATTTTCCTTACGTTCAAGTCAATAATCATATATCCAATAGCCAAGAAGCGATTAGTCAGTTTTTTACACGTAAGAAAAAGGATGCGAACAACACCAAAGTAATATGATAACATTTCACTATTACGATTTGTCTTTTTTTTTTCTTCTTAAATTAATGTTTCATATTAGGATATATATATATATATTATAAAATCATTTTGTTATAACAACAAAAAAAATATTTTGACAAAACATCATCATTATTGAGATATTTGACTGAATATATACCATATAGACTCTAATGGTATTTGATGTTTGCACGATAAGGAGAAAATATTTATGTAACCCACCTAAATTTATACCCTAACCGTCAAATCTTATTATTCTATTTAGGCAGGCAGATCGTATTGTTCATTTATGTATATAATATAATATAAACAATTGGAATATAGTTTTTCTATGATAGTGACCAATCACTAACTAGAATGCAAAGTCATATTTCGTCTTCATCTATTATGTTCACGTTTCTCATTTTTAATACAAAGTTAGAATATCCTCGGGGTCGGTTGGCTAGTTAGCAAGTAATCTGAAGATTAAAATAGTGACATTATAATATTAGGATTAATAATAATAATGACATGATTTAATGAATATATTTCTAGTGATAGGTATTTGACTCATTTTACTAAAAATAAGATATATGGGGTATAATATATAAAATGAGTGTTGGATTAAATTAGATAAAATTGTATAAATTTTAATTTTAATTTTAATCTTAAATTTCTTAAAGGATTTTGGAAGAAGAATTTTGGAAAAAGCAAATGTGTCATTTTATATTTCATCCTGAATTACTGATTTTATTCCATACGGAGTATTATGGATACAAATAGTGCCACAATTATGGTATAAGCAATCTCAGAATAGCGAATTATCAAATTAGAAATCCTATCAAACAAGTAAATATCAAATTTAATTCGGACATTATAATTCCTTGTCCCTCACCTCAAACGAACCCCGCAGAGCACTATTATACAATTCCATGTTTTCTCTTTATCGATAAACAATGTTTACGATATTCTCTTGAATATTAGGCCATCAATGAAATCGATTCAATCGTTTAATAACCATAAGGTCTAATGTTGACATATATTTGATTGAAATGTCGATATCCTCAAAAAGTAGGTTAATGAAAGCACTAAACTGAAAATTTCGTAAACTTAATTTACTATGAGAAATTCGGGTGAGTTGGCTAGATAGCCGCTCTCCAAACTCAATTAGAAATTTAGTCATAAGTTTTAAAGTATTAGACATATACCCACTATTATGACATCACCCCTATCCCACTCTCTCCTTATATTTCTTTTGATCTCAAAGTTTACAATAATACAAATAAGCCCTTTCCCAATCATCATATGTAGTGGTAAGATTGTTTATTTCTTTGGTTCTGATGGTAAAGAGTCGATTCTTGTTCAATGGGGATCTTCTATCTATAATACCATTGTTGTTTGTCTTTTTTGGGAACCGGAAAATTAATGATGTCCGGTTCCCACGTTTATATTTAATTTAAAAATGGTGATACAATTTTTTTGACGCCTATCGCGCTGTATAAATTGGGCAAGATTAGGACCGTTTGATGGTTGGTATTCAATACCAGATTCTGATCAAATCCAATTAGAGCTTATCTTTTAAACAAAATCTCTTCTTTTTGGTGATGCGATGTGTGATACGCCCAGGCAGATATGCCCTTGGCCTAATAGCTTTGGACTCAACTTGCGTTCAAAGAAAGTATGCATGTGTCTGTTGAAAGAAATTCTGACGTACCACTCATGCTGTGCTGCAAATGGTGGTAGTATAAGAGATCTGTAATTTCCCTTAAATTCCTTTATTAATGTGTTGCTCAATCCTTCTAGTGCTTCAAGCATAAAAGCATTGGCCTTTTGATATGTTGGGTTCGAAATTGAGAGGGCGTCATGCGGAAGCATATAGTTTGCAAATCATAGAAACGATAATTCAGACGACAAATAAAAACATACTAAAAATATATTATCGATAGGGTTTGGCCAATTGGCCTACATATGAAAACTAATATTATTGAAAAACATGAAATCTATGGGAGAAATCTCCCCCTAAATAAGACTCTTTAAAGACTACATTGTGGATGCTATTGTGTTATGGTATGAGAAGAGGGGTCTTCTATTTATAGAGGTCTAAAACCTTTCCTACAATAAAGAGGTTAGCCAAATATGGAAGAGTTTTATATTTTCCTTTTAAGAAAAGTAAAAGTAATTTTGGTATTACTTTTATTTTCCTTCAATAGAAAATTAATACTCAAATTTGGTAAGAAAATCAGGGCAAAACCCCTAACAAATCTCCCCTTTTTGGCTGGATTTTCTTGGCAAAATTTGATCCGCCTTCTTCACTTGCATATATGATCTTTGTTCTTCACATAATCTTCATCATTGCTGCTTGGCATGTTTAAAAATGGAGCTTTTTTTGGGTTAAAAATACATGAGCCCTTTCGGGTTAAAAATATTGGAGCCCTTTGCAAGGTTAAAAGTGAGCTTTTTATTTTCAAAGATGTAACAACAGGATTGTTGAAAATATGATTTACAATTATCTCCACATGTAATTTTTTGGATATATATCTTCATTATCATCAAATTGGTTGCAACTTTCATCATAACATATCTTTAATTTGGACCATCGGATCATTGAACCGTAAGCTCTGATATCACTTGTTGGGTTCGAAATTGAGAGGGCGTCATGCGGAAGCATATAGTTTGCAAATCATAGAAACGATAATTCAGACGACAAATAAAAACATACTAAAAATATATTATCGATAGGGTTTGGCCAATTGACCTACATATGAAAACTAATATTATTGAAAAACATGAAATCTATGGGAGAAATCTCCCCCTAAACAAGACTCTTTAAAGACTACATTGTGGATGCTATTGTGTTATGGTATGAGAAGAGGGGTCTTCTATTTATAGAGGTCTAAAACCTTTCCTACAATAAAGAGGTTAGCCAAATATGGAAGAGTTTTATATTTTTCTTTTAAGAAAAGTAAAAGTAATTATGGTATTACTTTTATTTTCCTTCAATAGAAAATTAATACTCAAATTTGATAAGAAAATCAGGGCAAAAACCCTAACATGATATTTAGATGAAAACTTGCGCTTCGAGGTTTTAATTCATCTTCATAGCTTTTATAATTTCTCCTATGTAGCAGGTGATAAATGTGAGTAGGTCTGTAAACATACTTTTATTTAAGTTTCATTTATTGGTGGTTAAACATCAATCTATGGATACAATGTTTTTCTATAGGAATTACTTTATGTTAACTATATGCTAGATCATGACCAAGCAAGTCTTCCCTCATTATATGATTAGAGTTCCACTAACCTTTCCTTTTCAATTCTTGTAAATAAAAGTCAAATTTCTGTCATGGTCTTAATTTTTCAATTTTCCTAGTTTTTCTGGTACTCTGTAGCCTTCAGGTGTTCTTTTTTTTTTTTTTTTTTTTTTTTGCGTAGCAGTGGACTTGGTACTGAGATATATGGTGAATTCCCTTGCTCAACTAATGACTTGGAAGACTGCTGTAGCAGACATTCCATATGGGGGAGCTAAGGGTGGAATTGGCTGCATACCAAAAGATTTAAGCATTAGTGAGTTGGAGCGCCTGACACGTGTTTTCACGCAGAAAATTCACGATCTTATTGGAATTAATACTGATGTCCCTGCACCTGATATGGGCACTAATTCCCAGGTTGGTAATATCGATCATTATATATCTCAAACATTTTTAGAATAGTTGCAAGCAAATAGGTTTATCGACACTTTGTATAAACAGACTATGGCCTGGATGTTGGATGAGTATTCAAAGTTTCATGGGCATTCACCTGCAATTGTGACTGGAAGACCAATTGTAAGTATTTTGCAACATATTATTGAAGTCCTATCTGATACATTTTAGACTTATCCAATTTGGTTAGAATCCGTTCACTAATTTGAAGTTTCCTATTTTATCCTTTCTCTTAGGATCTTGGGGGGTCATTGGGTAGGGATGCTGCAACTGAACGTGGTGTAGTTTATGCGACAGAAGCTTTACTTGCTGAACACGGCAAGAATATTAAGGACTTGACTTTTGTAGTTCAGGTAAAATTTCGGAGTTGTTCAATTCTGCTCAAAATTTTCTCACAATTAATGATTCTATAAATTTATATTTGTATTGCTTAGGGTTTTGGAAATGTGGGAGCTTGGGCAGCAAAGCTTATTCATGAGAAAGGTGGCAAGGTGATTGCAGTGAATGACATAACTGGAGCAGTCAAGCATCCTAATGGGCTTGATATAGCTGCTTTGCTGAAGCACAAAGATGCAACAGGGACACTGATAAATTTTAGTGGTGGAGACATAATGAATTCAGACGAATTGCTTACACAGGAGTGTGATTTTCTCATACCTTGTGCTCTGGGAGGAGTTTTGAACAGGTTTACAACCTTATTTTACCTTTGAAATTCTGCTGCTTGTTACAAATTGTTTGCTTCTGTACTGAGAGAATGGATCAATGAAAAGAAGCTGGTCAGTGTTTTAGTGGCATTAGGCGAGGATGATAAAACCATCTTTTATACGACCACCTAACAAAGACTCTTTTTAGTAGCAAGAGCTCCAGGTTTTTCTTTTATTATGGGGAAAAGTTTTCTGTACCGTTTGAATTTCTTCCTTATCTGTTTTTACTACCGAAACACCTATGTGAACTTATGATACTGCATACATCTAATTTTGTAATTGTGCATTCTGATTTTTCTCCAAAGAGAAAATGCTGATCATGTCAAGGCCAAGTTCATCATAGAAGCAGCAAATCATCCTACTGATCCAGAAGCAGATGAGGTACTACTCTCTCCGGTTTTCTAATCATTTAACTACCAGGATTACCATTTTAATGATAGGTAGCTGCCTTATGCAGATTTTGTGGAAGAAAGGAGTTGTTATACTTCCCGACATATATGCCAATGCTGGAGGTGTGACTGTCAGTTATTTTGAGTGGGTTCAGGTAATATCTGATATCTATGACTATTACACTCCATATATATTTGCTTTTATTACATTGGGTGTTTCTAGCTTAATGCAATTTACTCAAGATATAAAGAAGTTAATGGGAGATCTGTATATATCTTGAATATACATTATATTATATAGTTTTCCTGTGGAGTTAGCTTCCAACGATGTGATAACATAGCTAATGATTATCCGACAATTTAATTCAAGCCCAAACTTCTTGTAGATTTCGATATTTTAAGCCCGAATACTTCATTTTTGCCTTTGAGTGGTTAATATTCTCTCTTATGTGCAGAATATTCAAGGTTTTATGTGGGATGAGGTGAAGGTTAACATGGAGCTTGAGAAGTACATGAAAAAAGCCCTCCATAACCTGAAGAGCATGTGTAAGTCACACAATTGCAATCTGCGGATGGGTGCCTTCACATTGGGGGTGAATCGTGTTGCGCGTGCTACACTGTTAAGAGGTTGGGAGGCCTAGTGGCACAACATAGTACTCCCTTTGTTGTATTGCTAATTATTTATGGTCCTTCTGTGCTGCATAAACCTAGTCGTCTACTGTTGAGACGTTTAACAAATAACGTAGCTAGTCCTAATTAGTTCTTAAATAATTCTTCTGATATTCACTGTTTTGCAGCTTCTCATATTATTGCAACAATGTAAAGTATGTGCTGCAAATTGAATGGAAGATACATATAAACTTAATTATGGATATATGTATACCTTTTCTAGTTGTTGTAGTGGGAGTCGGTCTACTGTACGACAGCCACCCTGTTTGCATCCCTCTGCTGGAGGATTTGTTATTTGTAATGATTTAGGGAAATGAATGGTACAGATCCATCTCGAGAAAAATCTGTGGTAGTGATCATGGTGGAGCAGTAGCAATAATAGCAAATGTCTTCCCAGGATTGGAAGTTGGAGGTTTGGTCGTTGTTGCCACTGTTGAGCCCTGTGCTTAATCCTCTATCCATTTAATATTAATCTTAGCCATTTGAAGTCTCCAAATCAACCTCTTTTACTCTTTTTCAAACCAAATCTAACCCAAATCCCAGCCCAATCCCTTTTCATTTTGACCAATGCAGCAACCCTAGTAAAACACACAGACCTCCCTCTTCTCCGCCTAGTTAATACTGCATATTCAATGACACGACTGGATAAATAGTTTCTTCTATATCAGATCTAATCTATACTACCTTAAAAACCTGAACTCTAAAAGTTTAAAGTGAAATTACTAAAATACCCTACCTAAAAACCTAATTACCCTACTAGCTACAATAAAAAGGGCGCGAACGAACTGTCCCCCCCCCCCCCCCCCCCCTTTCTGAACATATGTGCTCTTTCAGAAACACTACTAATTGATTCTGATCACACCGAATTTAAATTGTGGATTTATAACTATTCAATGAAAAATTCTTCATTCAACCACTTCACTTTTTCCCATAAATTATCAAATTTAACTATTTCTTCTTGGATTATAGATTTTTCATATTCTCTTATAAATTGGGGCATTCGAAGAGATGGGTCCATTTCGAGTCGATAGAGATGGTAAAACTCTTGCACAAATTGAACACACATGAAACAATTGTAAGTAACTCATAAAATCTTTTTTTATGATTTGCATTAACAATTAGGTATGAACATAATTATATGTTGTAATCTAACAATGCCGTCACAAACATTCTCTTCTCGGAATCCCCAGGTGACGCTGGATTTTCTTACTCTAACACATAATCTAATTGTCACGCCCCGAATCCCAACGAGGTGTGATTGGCACCCGAAGCCGATAAGGCCCGAGAGAACCAATCTTTGCTCAAGAACATTCGCATGCATAACCTCATATGAATCTTATTACAGCTTATGCAACTATGCGGAAGTCATAGACATGGAAACATATGTCATAGCTATATATGTAAAACTTGGCCGTCTGAGCCATCAAGTCAAAATGACATGTACCTTCACATTTATACATCCACATCCGTCTACAAAAGCCTCTAACAAATGCATTGACCAAAATGAACTAAAAGTCGGGACAAGTCCCCGCTTTATACAACATGTACAAAATCAAAACACATGTACAACAGTGACTCGGAGAAACTCCGAACTAACTGGAGCTCACCAAAGATCTGCAACACTGACAATCTACTGTGGAGGCCTACTAGGACCTGCGCCTGCAGCAAGTAAGGTAAATTCTCCAAGAAGGGTCAGTATGAAGAATGTACTGAGTATGTAAGGCTCAAATGAAACTGTAAGATATGAAAATATGTCAATAACTCAAGTTCAAATGCATAACCATTATAGATAAGTCACAACGTAGATGAGTCACTTTTCTGTACTTTGGAAACAATGTACATTACGTTCTTTCTTTCTCTTGCCTTTACTTTACTTTACTTTTACATCACTCATACACTTTCTGGGCCCACATCATGCGGGTGTTCTTTTCACCCCATGGATAACATATCATCGTCATGCAGGTATTCTTTCACCCCATGGATAGGATCATATCGTCATGCGGGTGTTCTTGCACCCCATGGATAAATGGCCATCATCACGCAGGCGTTTGCACCCCATGGATAAACTATCATCATCATGCGGGTATTTGTACCCATGGATAACGCCCATGAACTCAACCATTATGCATTACTTTATTCTTACTTCATTTCTTTACTTTTGAGATTGATATCTTTACTTGTGAGAGATCAATACTTTTGCTTATGAGAGATCGATACAAGCACTTGTGAGAGATTAATACTTTTGATAGTCATAACTTTACTTGAAACTTTGGATCATTAATCAATGAGTGAGAGACATATGAATAAACATTATTGGAACATAACCTTCGTGGAAACATAACAATATTGGAACCATTTGGACAATAATCAATGAACAAGATACATGAGTATAATCACTATTGAGACATTGAAACATAACCTTATTTGAGCTTTTGGAACATTAACCATGAATATTAGACATGAGATTCACCAATGATCAATGAGTAGGAAATATATGACAATGACCATGGATAACCGGATATGGGATACCTTAGCACATTTCGGGATGGAACAAGCGTAATGTCAATGTGACTACTATTTGCCGCAGAAAGATACAGACAGAGTAACCTTACATACCTTGTACTCGCAATACGGATATACAATCCTAGATGTGCACACAATAGTCCTGCTCCTTCTTTATGTGTCACTCTACATCACAAATACATAACGGAAATGACATTAACCACCGACTACTTTACAAATGCATACAATGTCAACGAGTTACATGTTTGCCTTTAAACATGTCATTTCCCCTTGACAAAACCATTGATAAAATTATTATTCCGAAAATCCCCTAATATTCCCAACATTGACCAATACATGATAATCAATACATTTCACCACAACACTTCTCCTTTACACTTCCTTATCTACACCACATCCCTAATAGTCCATCAATTCACCTTAATACACTTCATAGCACATATCGGCCAAAATCCCACAATTTATACTTATAGAGATATAACGAGTTTAATAACAAAATAACACCATACACGTTCATATTTTATCCATACCATGATCTTTCATCAAAGGCACAAGTCATAATTCAAGCTTGAATCCCATGGATCACAAATCTTATACAAAAACACCAAGTATCATGTACAACATTTTCAAGCACAACCAACATGATTTATATACTCTTTCATGCATATAATATATTAATCCATAACAATAATCACTTACCCAAGCTTGAAAAGTGATGATCTTGCTCCAAAATTGCCTTTGAGTTCTTTAGGGTTTGAAAGAATGTTGGAGAAATGTCTAGATAAACATGAGAGTGTCAAGTGAATAAAATCTGATTTTTTGGGTCTATTTATAGTCCTTGGGCCATCCTTAGTCATCCTTGGCATTTAATGCTTCATTTTGACTTGGTCAATAGAAGATTGGATCATGTGACCCATGTATTTTGCCTTATTTTGGGCTTTTATTGAGCCCAAATCACTTAACCCAATAAAATCAATAATTTCTCATGTTTAAGTCATCTTATAGGTATTAAAATAATATTCCCACTCATGCTATTCGTATCCGTAGCTTCAATGCCAAAAACAAGTGATTCTAGCCACGTTTGGCTTATTTTGACCTAAAGGGTAAAACTGTCATTTTGACTCCAAATTCGTTCTCGAGTAATTTTATAATACCAATATAATATGTCATTCATTTCATGTATATACTTGTGGTTGTAGAAGAAACGTGGCAAAAATAGGCTCAATACGACCCCGGATACCCTTGGGACTTAGAAATTTCCAACTTTCGAAAAAGTGGAAAAACCAGCGTGGCACGCCCCTGGGCGCACCAACTTGCTGACTATGGGATAAAATTTTTAGCCCAGAGCGTCGTGGCACGATCCCAAACGCGCCCCATACTTATTTTTTTCGAAAATTCCATTTTTCGACTTCTCTTCGCGGGTTTGGTTAGATACTTCAAGTCCTATTCTTTAACTTACTTCTTAACCTTAATATACTTTGTTTAGGGGTCCTCTTAGCCTCATTTTGAACCCCACAAATGTTCCACAAAAATCATAAAGCACCTCCTATGAAGGTTTAATCGCATATACGAGGGCCAAATTCAATTATCTCATCAATAGCATTACAAAAGACATATGTATGGCTCTCGACACCTAAATAAGCATTGCTCAACATTGTCAAGTAGGGTTAGGAAGGTACGGGGTGTTACACTAATCATTTGATTGAAGATACAGATGTCGCATTTGACACTGACACATTTTGGTTACTTGGTTGGAAAGGTTTCTATCTAGAATATAAAACCATAGAGTTTTACCATATAATTTAATTCTCAAACACAACATGAACTCAATTACAATCTTTTGTTATGTTAGAGTCTCAATTTGCAAAAGTATTGCGCCAACCATTGTAGTATATGTAGTATAAACTATTCTAAATTTCATTTTTTCCTTCTTTAACTAGACAATTAAAGAAGTTGCTCATAAATACCTACTTATAAGCTAAGCATATGTGTTTTTTTATACAACTCTGCAATGTAATATCATTGTATGCATCTCTTGATATAGTCTTTTAAATCGTGTGGTATCTCAAGTTTGATTAAAATATCATAAAAATTGAATAAGATTAGTTGTGTCCTTTTTAGAAGGCTTTTGTTTGAAGGAAGATAAAATTTGTTGAAAAAAATTTGATTTGTAAAATTGGGTTTCTTAACCTGAAGTTGGAGTAATATTTGTGTTTGTTATTCATTAATAATTGCTAGAAGTGAATGAAAGAGGCATCTTGTTTGCCATTTATCAAAAAGGTGCTCACAGATACTGTCAATATGTAATGTTCAACAACTGCACAAATTTAAAGACACACTTCAGCAGGGTTACATGTTGTGGTCTATTGTTCGTTTTCTTTTTCTCATTTCAATTATTTTTTCCTACTGATTAGGAAGTTTGGGGCATTGCAAATATCCCACAACCAGATATAGCAAGCATAAAGAAGAGTAAGTGCTTGTGTCCTCTGGTAGTGTTTGCAGAAGTAAGTCAATTTGACTCCTCTTCTTTTACTAATTTAGATTATTTCTTTGCAGATCTTGATTTGTTATAAGTATTGTATATGGTGTTTTTCTTATCTTCCCAATTGTTAGATTAGAGGCATATCATAAACGGTTAATGGTTTGTACGAGCAATTGCCAGGTAGGAGGCTTTATCGCACGACATAAAATATAAATAACTGTGTGTTGCTTCTAATAGAACAAACTTACGAGTAAATTTCATGTATGGTCATTTAGCTTTGTGTTCATTAAACAAAAGTCACTTTTTTTTGTTAAATAAAAGTCATTTTAGTTTGCTTGTTATCACAAAAAGTACTTTGGTTAAATTTCATAAAACTTCCACCTGAAAAGTGATGTGACATCCTTAATTAGTGCATTTGCTTAAATAAATAGGATTGATGTACTAAACTACAATGTCGAACCCTTATGTCTGTGGATCATTCTTAGTTCCATTACAAGGTTCTCCACATGACTACTAAATTGGACAGAAGATTCAGTGCCTTAGTGAAGGTATATGATTTTTCACTTTAATATTCTTTAACAACACACTGTTTTCATATAATAGTATTCTATTTCAGGCTAAGAGCTAGCTACGTATTGGCGTAGCTAATTTTTACTTTTGTGATGCTGGCCAGTTAGGCAAGAAATTATTTGTATTATACCTAAATAAAATGATCTTCACATTCATAAAAAAGTGCACAAGTGTCTTGTTTGCTATTAATGTATTAAATTAATACTACTCTACTATTTTAAATGTTGATGTATTAGTTGGCATCATTACACATCCGATCTTATGTTGAGTTGGAATCTTGTAGATCCTACATATTATTAACCAAGAACTGAAGAGGAAACTGGAAAGAAATGCTCAAATAATTCATAACAAGATGATGATACCAAAAAAAAAAAAATGACAGATTTAAATCTGATGGAGGATATTGGTACCATTCTCCCTTTTTTATTGTATTCTTTTTTTAATAAAAAATGTTGACAGATTTTAAACCAGATGGAGAAATTCAAGAAAGCCGAAGATATTGGTACCATTCTTCCTTTTTCATTGTATTCTTTTTTTTAATATAAAAAAATGTTCTAACATTATGTTGCATTTATAAGAGGGATCTCAATGTCTACAACAGATTAACCGAACGGAGGAAAGTCATACACTAGGAATATCGTCCAAAAAAGAGTATAAGTTCCTGAATTTTCTTTTAATAAATATATGATACTTTAGTTGCGTACGTCCATGACAATGACGTAAGTGAGTAAGTTTAAATTCTTCATTTTTCAATGTCATATATAGTATATTTATTTATTTTATTTTCTTCAGTTGTATTCACATCCTTCATATGGCAATAACATGAATAGAGTATTTATTTATTTTTCAGGTATATTAAAGTCCATCACCTTTTTATGCATTTTTTTTGGTTATATCATCGAACTTGGGGAAAGAATAATTGTTTATTTACAAAGTATCGTACTTCTTGTTAGAGTTTGGACCATTTTTCATTTGAGTATTGTTAATGTTTTTACTTTATTATTTATTGTTGCATTCAATATTTTTTATTTTGCATTCTTCTAACATAATATTCAGTCACATAATTAGTAATATAACACAAATAAAAAAATAATAACACAGAAATAAAGGAACATTAGTAGAATAGAAAATTGACAACCATGGATACCAGAAAGCTGTTAAAAAGAAATAGGAATTTCATTTCAGAAAAGTCAAAAAGAGTCATTTTGAGAAGAAATGAACTCAAGAAATGAAAAGAAAGAATCACAACTGTGATCAGACCTAGAGTCTGTTTCGACTCACACTTTATATTGTAAAAAAAGTTCTAAAGTTGTGAGTATGTGTGCTTTCAAAGTCTATTCATGGTGGAAAAAGAACACAAAGGGCTTTGAAGTAAGAGAATGTTTATGGTTATTATAGTTTGGATTATCTGCATATGTCCTCGCCTATTATTACTAGGAGAGATGCAATGATTTATCAAGATATAAATTTCCACTATGTGGTAAAATACTCACAAGTGGAAAAAATTTTCTTGGTGATGGGGGATATTATATTGCTTGGAATTATAGAATTTTATACCAAGATCTCATCTAAATTTGTTTCTAATTAGCATCAAAGACGACAACACTTCCAAACTTGATTACCACATTTTTGACTTTTTTTTTTTTTTTTCATTTTACATTATATTTGAGAATGCATAATCATATAACGTGTACATGTTGTTATTTTGGTATAATTCTATTATCTAAGAAGCTAAATTTTTTTCTTTTGGTGCTAAGCTCTTGCACTGCGACTTTAACACCAATGGCTTTAAATTATTGTCGTGTTACATTTCGACATCTTTATCAAAATTATTGACTCTTCACTAATTAGAGTCCTAATATTGATTTGTTCTTTGCTAATTTACATATTGAATTTTCATATCAGATGTATGCAAGTAGAGTATTCTTCTGCTTACTATCGAGCTAGAAACTGTTATCAAAATAATATCGAAATTCGATTTAGCCTATTTGATAACTTTCTTCTATTTTCGTAAAATTCTTATTTGGTTGAGATTAACACTACTTGTCTAATCCAATAGCCTGAAATTTTTATATTCTTCTATCTTCACAATATGGAGAAGTAAATGAAAGTGTTCGTCTTACTGATGCTGGTCATACATTGACCGCAAGTGGGTACAACAAGATATGTTTGTATACATATATTATTCTTAGGTGTTGTTGGTGTTAGATGTTTGCTTCTGTGTAGTCTTATCAATATTTGATTTTGGCATTGACTTACACAGGGATTGTTTCACTCACAACTATGTGAATGAAGATAATGATAACTGAAGCAAATTTTCAACTACCTCTGGAAGGGATTGTTGCACTCACCATACTACGAATGAAGATACTGATAATAGGAAAAAATCTGCAACTACCTTTGGAAATAGTACTATAACCAAGGCTACATTCGAAGCCTGGGGATAAGCTCAATAGAACTTCAAGAAAATTAACCCTATGATCCGAGTCTGGCGTCAAAAGGTCATTTTTTCAGCACCTTATATCAAGTGGACATGTCCTAAAGAACACGTACCAAAAGATGTTCTTCACCAGTTTTTGGACGAACCCGATGTTGTGTTAATGTCCCCCTTTTTTCCTTCGTCTGTTAATTCTGTTTTAAACAGACTTTTCAACTTTTATCTTTTGGTGGTTTGCAACAATTTAGGCGAACAGTTTAATATAACTAACACAGAATACAACGTGCAATGCACGTTTCTAGAAACTAGTAAGATAAAAAGGACCAAGTAAACTTTCTTAAATCTTATATATCTATCTATATGAAATATCCTATAATAGTATGAGCGCAGGGGCGGAGCTATCCTTTCTCCAGGGGGTTCATCCGAACCCCCTTCGACGGAAAATTATGTTACTTATACATGGTTAAAATTATATTTTATGTATATATAATAGATGTTGAACCCCCTTCGGTTAGTTCGTACGTCTACTTCTGAACCCCCTTGTTGAAAATCCTGACTCCGCCACTGTATGAGCGTATTATATGTGTGCTAGAAACAACAGGTTTTAAATTTCATTCCAAATATGGCAACTTTCAAAAATTTCACTACCGTGTGCGGTAAATTTTAGAACGATGAGAATTTTATTGAACTATTGTCCTCAGAAGCAACAGTAAATAAGCCAAGAAGTTGTAAGCAATAGGGAATTAGAAGTTGTATTCTCACCAGCCTGAAACAAATTGAGCTGCTAAATGGGGTTAAAACTTTTTGAGTATTTTTGTTTATCTCAAAAATAGATGTAGAGGACAGCTTGCTAGCACGGGTCCAATATATTATTTTCTTTTTTTTAAATTTATATGACACAGACAAATCAGAATTTAGATAATTAGTCAAATTTTTTATATGATTTTTAGATATTTTAAGTTGTTAACTATATTGTGATTTATAATATTTTTTACGTAATTTTCAAATAATATAGGTTACTCTCTCTTTCCCAATTAATGTGGATTGATACAATTTCGAGAGTCAACTTAATTTTTTATATATCTTTGACGTATTTTAAGTTGTTAATTAGAGTGATTTATAGTATTTTTTCTTCTATCCCAATTTATGTGGCACTAATAAGATTTTAAGAGTCAATCAAATTTTTTTATGTTTTTTAAATATTTAAAATGTTAATTATTGTGATTTATATTATTTTTATGTAATATTCAAATATATAACAGATTAAGAAGAAAAGTAACATGAATTAATTAAAACAGAAAAAGTATAAAAAGAAATATCCAACATGCACCACAAGCAGACATGTCTACCTGCTTATTGTCCCTTGTAAGTAATAAAAAAGGTAATTAGTTATGAGAAGTAATGTTACTGGATGTTGAGTCGATGACATGAAAGGAAGAGCTGCAACGTGGAAACCTATTTTTGTTTGGGGGGTGGGGGGGGTGGGGGTGGGGGTGGGGGGAAACTTGATGTGGTAAGCCAAATGGTGAATTTCCTATTTATTGGTGGTAGTTACTGATATAATTCTGGGTAGAGAAACACCATTTCTATGGCAATCAGATGATCTCTGAGAATAGTCGCCACATTGTTGATACAATACTTCGATAAAACTACTTTGATAAAAGTTTCTTAGAAAAGGTAAATAACATGAATGTACCCACAGGCTGATACTTCATCTTTAAAGAAATATAATCTTGAATCGATACCTGGACTTTGATGTATTCTTTTTAATGCTAAGGCCATTAATTAGCTATGAAAGCTTAATTTTCCCTTTTGAATACAATTTCATATTTGTTTGCAACTATATTAATGCTGATTTTCCAAACTAGAAAAGGTGTACGTTGGCCTTTATTTTTTTCGTCTTAAAATGCAACTACGCTTTATGGTGGTGTGACCCTTTATAACTGTTTACCGTGGATAGTTAAATTTGTAGGCGAGTTAAGAGTATGTGTTACGATTCAACCTCGTTTTAGATTCGATTTGTTAGTGATTAGGTTACTACATAATGAATGTAAGCAACTAATTACGAAAAAAACAAAATGAGTAAATAAAGCAAATGAGTTTAAGAGCATCGAAGTCGCTCACGAGAGCAGCCGAGAGCTAAACCGTGTTCCTTGAGAGACTAAGGTGAACTACCAACAAATATCTAACTATGCAGAAAATAAAGAAAAGCTTGGAGACCAAGTAAGAACTATAGTATTGATTGAGACAATAAGGAAAAGAAGATCACTTTACAAGTGAGTAAGGGCGACTATTAATAGTTTACAATCTTAGGGCTTGGCCAATCACAGTTCATCAATAGCACCCTAAAGGACTAAGACATATGCGGGCTCACCATGTGTCTGCTTCATTAGTGGGGTAACTCATATTCTCCTGTCACTCTACTCTGCTCGTCTACTCTTCTGCAGAACTGACACGTTTTTCCCCTATTGTCCTCTTGCGCCATGTCACCAATGATGATGAGTAGTCATTGCCTTTATCCTTTACTAGAGAATGCCTTTGCTGTGAACTCCCCGTGAGAGAGTGACCTTCGTAGTCGCGGCATCCGCTGTGATGTCGCTTGCCCGAGTTATATATCCTGATCTTGCCATGTGTTCTAGTACTGAATTTCCATCATACAGATAGTCCCTCCGTTATTTAGGATGCTGCGCCCGAGTAGTTCACGGGACAAGAAAAGAGAAACGAAAACCATCTACCAATACGCTTCCAGAACTTTGCTTTTCTTCTTGAATCAACCTTTTGACACCTGGATAGATAAAAATAAATGTTCTTTCCGATGGACCTTTTAGGGTAAGTCACCTGCTCCTCTATTTACTCCGCCGCTCTGTGCATCTTGCCTTCTTTTTTGACTCACGAAATGTAACACCCCGTACGTTTCTGAGTCTAGTTGACTATCGTAACATTTATGGAAAAATTTAAACATGAGAGAATGGATGAATTATACATTAAATAGTTGGGCATTAATGAGTCTTGTGTCATTTGGGCCAAATGAGGCCCAACAATCATGAGGAAGACATGGCCCAAGATGGCAATTTGACCCATTCTTCCAGTACTTTTCCATTGACCAAGTAAACATGAAATATGTGTGATAAGAATGAAATCACATGGGACTATATAAGTCAAAAATCAGATTTGATTCCATCAAAACACAAATGCCATTTTCTAAAAAATATCCAAACTCTTCTCATCTCATATAAGCCCTAAGCTCTCATCTCTTTTGGGACAAGGTCACCTTTTGGTAAGTATTCTTCTCATGGTTTACTATATAATATGTTTAATATGGTCTATAAATTATGTTGGTGGTGTTGGCAAAGTCTTGGACGGTGTGCTATGTGTAAAACTGTTTATTTTTGCAATCGGAGAATGGTTTTGTCTTGTAAACTTGGAAATAAACTTGTGGTCTTGAAGGAAATGAACTTGATGGATTCAATATTTTCATTTGAGGTGTGATTATAGTCTTGCCCTATTTTATCCTTGCGATTGAGGTTTGGAATTGTTGTTGTGAAATCGGTTATGGTTTTGGTGAAGTTTTGACCGTGAAGTGAGGTTTTGGGTGTTGTTTAGGTGTGTGTTGTGAGACCATGACTGATTTTTGGAATTCAAATGATCAAAAACATGTTAAAACAAGTTTGTTTATGATCATGGACCATTCATTGCATGAAAAGAACCAAAAAGGACCCATTTTGGCCAAAATGGGCATCCGCCCCCGCAGACGGAGGCATCTGCGGGCGCAGATGCCAATGCAGATGCTCCTGGAATATGCCAGGAGCCATCTACAGGCATAGGTCATCCACCTGCGGGCTCATATGGCAGCGCAGGTCAGCCCGGTTTTTGATTTTGGATGTTTACGTATCGTCTTGGTCCCCGAAGGCCCCTATACCCTTTTTGGATGTAATTATCAACTTGTGATGTCGTTTTAATGACTTTAAAGTGTCGTATGGGGACATGTTGAACTATGTTAAGTATGTATTGACCTTAATGTGTTGTTGTGAAAGACGTTCGGGCGACGTAATGACATAAATGTAACATAGTATTGAAAAGGAAGTGTAAAGCATGATTTTGGTGTGGAATGTTAGTAACGTGTGATACCATGGGTGATATGTGGCTTGTTTTGGTAATGGTAAAGCAGTACATGATATTGTACGAAGGTGAAATGACGTTGTGTGACAACTATGTAACTTATTGTCATGTTATACACCCGAAATGAAGTAAGTGGTTAATGCAAGCTTCGTTATGTACTTGTATTGTAGAGTAAGACGTAAGGAAGAAGCGGGACTATTCTATTCACGTATAGGATTGAGTATTCATATTGAGAGGACAAGGTATGTAAGGTCCCTCTTTTCGTATTATTCTGCAGCATGTAGTGTACACCTTGTTAGGGTACTTACTCATTTCCGAATTGTCCTAAGGTATTTCATTTCGAGTTATCATTTCTTGTTATATCTCATTCTTGGTCTATTGTCATTCATGTGTCACCTAATCATGAACATGGTTCCAAGTTCCAATAATGTTATATTCAAAAGTTCCCAAAAATAAAGTAACCATTGATTGAGCTATTTCAAAGATTAAAGAAGTAATGTTGTAAAGAGGAGAGATGTTTCATGGGTGGTATCCCAGGGGTTAAATAACCTAGCATGGGTCGATCCCAATAATTATGGATGGTATCCCAGGGGTGAGAAAAACACCTAGCATGGGTCGATTCCGCTACGGGTGGTATCCCAGGGGCAAGGAAAAGCCTAGCATGGGTTGATCCCGATTACTATTGATTACCCACTGATCAGATTGGGGCCCATGCATTATATGAATGGATGGATGAAGGAAAGAGTGAATGAACGAATGAATGTATCAGTAGTATTTTCACATAATGTTTACATTTTCCATATATGCAAGATGGTGACTTATCCGTATTGAGTACTCATTTATATTTGATTTCATTGAAGTCTTTATGTATCATACAGTTTCATGCAGCCTTACATACTCAGTACATTCTTTGTACTGACCCCTCTTGGGGGATTTACCTTACTTGCTGCAGGCGCAGGCACTAGTAAACCTCCCCACTGAGCTGCAGGACTTCTACTGACTTTTGGTGAGCTCCAGTCGATTCGGGGCTTTCCGTGTCACAGTTGTACATGTATTTTGGTATTGTAAATGTTATGTAAAGCGGGTCTTGTCCCAAATTTAGGTTGGTCATGTATGTACTTCTATTAGAGGCTTTTGTAGACGTACGTGGGTATGTGAAGTAATGTGAAGAGAAGAGAGGTGTGTCGTTTGACTTGATGGCTATGTCGGCCAAGTTTCTCATATGTCTATATATATATCTTACATGTTCCATGATTTTTGATGTTAGCCTATTGTGTTCTGATGTGATGGTGGTGTTTCTTATGGCATGCGTATGAATGAATGTAAGCAGAGCTTGGTTCTCTCGGGCCTTGTCGGCTACGAGTGCCAATTCGTCCCGATAGGGTTCAGGGCGTGACACAAAATTTTTATGAGTCTTCCTCAATTGTTTTGGGCTTTATTTCATCATGTATGACGATGGTTCCAAGGGTAATTAAGGACAAAGATTCAGGTTCCTCTGAACCGACTATCAATGAGATACGTCCTAGTTCCTATACTTTTGACAAGGACTTCAAGTCCTCAAGTTGAAAAGGAATGAAAGAGGAAGACAAACTGGTAAGTGAACTGAGTTCCATTGTAAAAGAGGGCAACCTAGCTGTCGTTCGGAGAGATTGTGGCTGGCCTGCCGTAGAATTTCGAGTTGAAGCATCCCACTCTTCGGACAATATCACATTGTCTCATCCAGATCGTACCTTCATTTACCCATATCCTTTTATTATGGGTCTTGGGAATCCTGTGGACAAAGTAATCATTTTTTTTTACAATACTTTCAAGGTCTTCCTTAGTCAGCTTGGCCAAGGAGTCTAGAAGATTGTTGCAAGCCTCCGATATTGGCTATTTTGGTAGGCGAGGAATTTTCTGTAACGCATCTAATACTTCTTTTTTACTCCCATCGAGTGGTTCGATGAGGCATCATTCAACTATTCTGTCATGGTAGAAAGTCTCTCATTGGCATTTTAGACGATCCTAGAGACCAAGGTTGGGCCAATCGATTTGTTATGTTGGCTCCCACTGATCCATGCAAGAGTATTCATTCTGAGATCTGGAATTCAAAAGTATAAGTAACTTTGACTGATATTTTCTTATTCCCTACAACTTTCTTTGATATTCACCGTTGACTGCTCTTTTCTTATTCCCTACAACTTTCTTTGATATTCACCGTTTATGGCTCTCTACCTATTCATCATGTATATATCCTCGATGGACTCCCTCCTTAGGGACGCCCTTCTTCTATTTAGTTGGGAAATTTCGCCAATGGGTTGAGAAGATCCTGAGTGTTTCTACTACTATCAGTCACTCTTGGGATCACTTATCCAACAATTTTGAATGGAAAGCCAAGAACCATGGTACTCGTGCTATCCCTTATACGCAAAGATTTTTCGCTTGGGTTTGTTTTATGAAATTTTCCCTTGCAGGTTTAACTTATGGCCCTGTGATCTTGTTGTCCTGGACTATTGCCCTTAATCTGATTGGTCGAGAGCCCTGTGGTTGACTACACGCCCTTGCAGGTGCTGTAACAAGTCCTTCTTCTGAGGTTATATCTAATCCTCTCAAGAAAAATAGAATAGAGAGAGGAAGGTTCTCTGTGAGGGGTCTGATTTTGAGATCCTTCCTTCAAATTATGACACCGAAAGAATTAGGGGCATGCTGCCAACCTGGGAATTAAAGATCACATTGAGGTTGGCTCCGGGACCAATTGTTATTTTTGGGAGCTGGAGTGTGTCGTGCATGCCGAGAGTTAAACTCTGGCCTTCGGGATGTTTATTGAAGTGAGATCCCTTGTTGCTAGTAGGGAGGAGTATATTGTCTCCCCTAAATATTCCTTAAAGGTTCCAATATTATGCCAAGATGGGACACCTTCTATTTTGTCTCCTTTGAGAGTTCATCTACTTCTAGCTCCCGCAAATCCTCGTGCTACCCTTGACTCATTTCTTGATTCACAGGGCCCAACGTAGTACTGATCGACCTAGTTGCAAATTTCTGGCAAAGTTAGCCTCACATTACAACTGGTGGGATTAGTCGATTACATGAATATTAGGGTCTTAGCTAAAGATCATCAGAAAATAGATGTGGCCTCGACTTAGTGCCTGATCAATGATTGTACCCATATTGCCACAAGGGTGAGTAGGTAGATTTTCCTTAGATTTTTCACATTCGTTTTTCACTTTTTGATAAGAAACTCGCGTTGCTTCTTCAAGGCTAGCATTTTGGTAGCAGAGGGTCTTTGATGAGTCTTGAAAGAGAGGGAAGATCCCTTTTTAAAATATTCTTATCTTGAGAAGTCTCTGAATACTATGCAAGATCAGACCATATCGGTACAGGCCCATGCCTAACACACTACTGAGCTCAAGGCATTGAGAATTGAGAGAGACATAGTCGTGGGTGAAAGAGAGGGGTATAGCCGAGATGCACTTTTCTGGTCTGAAGAGATGGAAGATTTATGACATGAGAACGTTGTGAAAGCTATTATGATTGAGAAACTTATAGAAAAACAGTCCCAGTTAGAGGAATGAATTTGTTCAGTAGGGTCTAGGCCACTCCTTACGACCACAACTTTGTATTCTCAGGATCCGCTACGAGATGAAATTCAATGCTTATTAGAGAGAATCAAAGTTATGTTTGAGATAATCAAGATCAGGTATGAACGCCTCAATGTGAGAAAAGCCCGAGATACTCATATCATCCGACTCGGGATTCTGAAATAGATTTGAACTGGGAATTTTGACTTGGACAAAGAGATCGTCGAGTCCCAGGCCATGGTCGACCTCGCTAACCAGCTGACCTTAGATGACGAGGAGACATTTATTCCCACCTTTGATGACGAAGTGTCGGAGGGTATCCCAACCTGTGGTTCTGGGGTCTAGAGCTGAGTAGGACTTTTTCTTAGGATTTTTGCCCATAGGTAACTTGTATGATTTGTTTGTTTGCTTTGGGTTCCACATTTTGGGCTTTGAGAGGAAACCCTTGTATTTAGAATTAATGTTGTTACTAAGACTACTTGACTCCTCATTTCCTTCTTTCCCCCTTTTTTTAGATAAAGAAGGAAAGCTGAGAGAACCTTTTTTTTTTTAACCTAGACATTTGTATGTACATACTTGTGCTGGTATGCATACATTCACTCGTTCAAACGCATGCATTGTGGTATGATTTCAAGGAAAAATATTGATTTTATGCTTTTTAAAAGAAAATAAGAATCACACCACCCTTACTACTAGTTGAAGGCTTTTAAAGATGAAAACATACTACCTATACTACATATTTGAGATTTTTAAGGATTTGTATCACTTTTATCACTGAGTTATCATTTGGAAAGATTTTACTCTTTTACTCCTAATTTTGGATTTTTTTAAAAAGATTTGTAATGTTTACCATAGATTTTTTAAACTAGAAAGATTGTACTTCTTTAAATCCAGTTTGACGAATGTTTTTGGTCCATTTCTCTGTTTATTTCCTTTTATTCCTGCTTGGAAGAAGAGTGAGTCCAAGGTGCCTTTCCAGGCAGCCCGAGGTACATGTTTCGGGTTTTACTTTACTTTTCTCCACTGGCCGCCTACTGCACTGCATATGATAAGAGAGAGAGAGTGAGGTATTGCCAAGCAGGTTATATGATGAGAGAGTGGGTATAGGTATTACCGAGACAGTTTACTATTCTGCATCATCTCATTATACATGAAATTTTATTCAGTTGCACTTACTTATTTATCTACACTGTTATATGTGGTATTGTTTGTTGTTTGTACCTGCCGAGCTTATGGGGACCGATTGAGTTATATTATCTATTGTTTACACCTTTTGACATTATAGGGGCATGGTTAGGTTATTGCTTGATTATTAGGATATAGTTTACGACAGGATATTGCATTGCATATTGACGATGTATCTATTCGGTGTATATTACTGCTATTGTTTTTAATTTGATACCTGCCATGTTAGACTGTTAGGTTATATATTACATGTATGTATCTCTTTTCATGTCATTTATACTTTATATTATCTTTTAAGATCTGTCGGCCTATGATGACATCTATCGAGCTTAAGCATCAAGCTTATTGGGTCGTGAAAAAGTTATATCTTGATCCTGAGTTGGCTGGTCAAAAGCGATTGTTTCAGTTGCATGAACTTGAAGAATTTCTCTTGCATGCTTATGAGAATTTGAAACTTACAAGGAGAAGACGAAAAAATGGCACGACAAGCCTATAGTCCCCGAGCCTTTGAGCCTGGCCAGAAAGTGTTGTTGTTTAATTCAAGATTGAAGCTCTTTCTAGGAAAGTTGAGATCGAAGTCGTCTGGACCATTTGAAGTTGTGAGGATGACCCCTCATGGATTAGTTGAGTTGTGGCATGAAGATAAAAGTGTTACATTCTTAGTGAATGGGAAAAAAGTTAAATACTACTGGGCGAAGGATGTTGACAGATAAAAGACGTCCGTTACATTATCTGATAAATTATTTAGAGATGAGTCATTCCACGACGTTAAAGCAGGTGCTATTTAGGAGGCAACCCATGGATGTAATATAGTAGTTAAGATCGATAAAGAAAAGAAAAAAATAAGAAAAACAAAAATACAAAAAAAAATATCGAGCCACGACCAAAACTAAGGCGCTTAGTGGGAGGCAATCCACCCTTCTAATGCAATTTGTACTTATTTTGTAGGAATATTTAGGGACCACGGGGCCAAAGGAAGTTGGCTAAAGCTAAGAGGATGAAAAAAGACACTCAGGTAAGAAAAATAACGTGAAAAGAGGCTCCACAGCTTGAGACCCACATCCATGCATTGAGCCTCGCACGCACGACACAAAAAAGGAAGCCACTGCTTAGGGTACATGCTTGGTTGGAGTTTCTATTGGTGCCTTTGATATATTAAGTTTTGGTTTGGATTGCTTGAACAATGTAGTGGTCGTTAAACTGAAATACTTTGTATTGTGATGGTTATGTGATAGGACTAGTCAATGACTTGCGAGTAGGGAAAGTCTGAGTACCCAAAAAAAGAGACTAGTTGTGATGCACTAACCAATTAAGTATGGGTGGTTTCGATCAACTCTCAGCTTGATTGTGGTTAGCCACGTGGGTCTGCACTAATGTTTTTTGATGGTATGTGTAACAGGTCTAATAGCTCCCAAACTGAGCAAAATCAAGAGAGCTGCCTCTACCAGCTTCACATAGTGGTCGTCGTAGGGTGATAAGTCGATATTTTACCCAATTCTTAATACACTTGAGCTTGGATTATCTTGGAATTCACATTGATTCGATATAAATTTCAGGTTATATGGCTCTTGTATGCAGGTAATGGATGAACTCGAGCCCGAGCTAACCATACGAGTCAATGGGAGTTCGAAAAGTGAAGAAAAGATGCTGGATTTAACACCCTGGGAGATTAACAACCACCTGCGCACGCAGGTCAGGAGATGCGCACGCAGGTAGCTGGCTTAGGAGTGGAGCAGCACAACGCAGTGCCATCTGCGCTAGCCTCCTGCGCACGCAGGCTAGGAGATGCGCACGCAGGTGGCCAATTGAAGGGACTAGGCAGCGCAAGGCAGCTTCATCTGCGCCAGCCTCCTGCGCGCGCAGGTCACCCGTCTGCGCTGGCGCAGATGGCTAGGCAGGGGCACTTTTTTCATTTGTCTGGACGCGATTTTTTTGGTTATAAAATGTAATTTTTCCAGTTCTAAGAGGATCTTTTTTTAGACATTCTGAGGGGGAGAAAAGAGAGGAGTGAACCCTAAAGAGAGAAACAAGCTATATTCTTAGATTTTTGCATTAATTCCAAATAAAAACTCTTGTAAGGAATTGAATTCCATGGAAGTTTGGGAAGAGAACTTTGGTAATTATCTTCTATCTTCTTCTATGAGTAGCTAATTTTTCTACTTGGGGTTATGCTCGAATAAGGTGTGATAAGTGTATGGGTTTCGTTTGATTGAGTATTGTTAGATATTTGCTATGGGTTTTAATCTCATTCCATGTTTTCATTCAAATTAGAGGTTGCAAACTCTAATTACTTATAAAACTCTTATCATCCTTGACAAAGGGGATACGAGTGAGGAATGGGTTTGAACAATAACTTGATGTGTTTTATTTAATAGCATCTCTTAGACGTAAGGATGTTAATTGAGGTCATGGATTGGTTGCATAAGCTGCACTTTTGAGGTGTTCGAAAGAACCCAATCGTGAAACCCTGGTGTGTGATTGACAAATCGACACTAAGCACCTGTAATCTAACCTACCCATAACTCTTAGCTAGCTATAGTCAAATATTCGACGCACCCATACACAGATTCACTCTTACGATGGCATAACCCCAAGTCTTGTTATACTCTTGGTTTTAACTCCTCTACTCAATTCTCGAATTGGTGTGTCCTGAGTTATAAAAGTCTAAATAGTTACAAATTAACAGACAATAAAACCCCCATTTACTTTTATGTATTATTCTTATAGCATCACGTGTTAGCACTAGTTGCTTCTGACACTTAGAGGTGAAAGCTATTGCATTCATTCCTCGTGGATTCGACCCCGACTCCAAGTTGGGTAATTATATTGCTAAGGATCGCTTACGTTCTATTCTGGGGTGTATTTGAGCGTTATCATAGGGTTGGCATGATGTGGGTTGACAAGAATGGGGTGAAGTGGTACAAGCAAAATAAGGAGGAGAATTAAAAATCGATGGAGAGGATTGATAAAACTAACTTAGGAGCCAATTGTCCGTGTATCTTAGAAAGGATCCATCAGTTGCAAATGGATTTTATCATTGATGATATGGGTGAATGCAATCTAGATTTGTTCAGGGAGTTCTTTGCAAATTGGTTTCCAAAAATGCAAGGCTATGAAATAAATTATAACGACCCAAATCCTCGGTATGCTAAAATAGGGAGTAAAACCTTAACCTAAATCTTGCTTAGACCAAAATTTGAAAATTCAGGGCTGACCTAGTTTTAGGCGTATTTTGAGTGTGTGATGGTCGAGGGAAATCTAGTAGTTATTAGAGTATTAATTTATGTTTTTGAATGGATTTTGTGTTAGAGGACGAGTATACAAAGTCGTAGAAACTTTCGGTGTATAGAACAAATTAGTAGAACTCTAGATATAATAATTACCGTGAAATGGTCAGTTCGTACTGTCAAAAATAGAGAAGTATGTTGTGAAATGTAAAGACCTAGGACCGAATCCCGAGCTACTAGTTTGGTGTCACTGGAGTGACAAAAGTGTCGCAGTAGCAGCATCTCTACAGCGGTAGAAGCGCCACCGCAATGATAGTCTCTTTTGGCCTAGGTGCCACTGCAGTGGCAGATCCTCCATTGCAGCGGTACTGTTGCAGTGAAAAAATTTCCGCTGCAATGATGGTATCGCAGAAAATTAGTTTTTAAGTCAGAATTTTTTTTTTGATTCCCATTAATTTAAAAAACTAGTTCAAAGGCTAGGAGAAGGTGACTTGCACCAGTTTGGGTTTTTTTTCCGTCTTTGAGGTAAGATTCTTAAACCTTAAACTTGAATTCACTCCCTTAGATCCTTAGGATTGCAAGAATCAAGCCTTAGTTGAAATGATGGTTAGCCTTAAGTTTTTGATTTCGTGGAATTGGTAAGGCATGGTTGTTTTATCAGTTGTTATTGATCCTAGGGTGTTAGGGAATTCAAGAGGCTAAAGGGTAGAAAAATCCTAGATTGCTGAACTAGGTCAAGTTCATATGTTGGATTTGATAATTATGAGTTCCTAATGCTTAGAAAGGGTAAATTGTTGTGTTAAAGCATATGTGTTTGTTGTTTATAGATCAGGAACATGCAGAAATTAAAAAAAAAAGGACAAGACTGTGGTGTAATATTATTTTTGGGCAAGAAATCAAGTTAGGTTATGATTTAATAGTAGTATAGACTTTCTTGATATGTGTTTATAATTGAGTTGGGTGTATATGATTAGTTTTCAGGTATTACTTGTGATTATTTACTACCATGCATTTGAGCATTGAATTTGAGATAATATTGAAATATTATTGGATCGGGTGTTATGCCGATACTGTTATTAGATTGGGTACCACACCAGTACTGATACATAGACTGAGCTCATTCCCTACAGGTGATAGTGAGAGTCCCTGCTAACTTTAGTATGTGTGTACATCTTGCATGCATGCAATCATCATTTTATTTGAATATATATATTGTGGTGCCCATTGTTGAAAGAATCTGCCTAAGTGTAACTGATGAACTTGTATACTTGTATTCCTAATTAAGTGAAGTGTTATGATTGTACATTTGCTTGTCAACTAATTGTGAGTTGTATTTTGATTGCTTCTTATCTGTATTTCACTTGCTTATTTGTATGGTGTTGAGTTGAGTCGGCCGATGATGGCTATCAGTACTTAGTTGATGTACTGATACTATCTGTACTCTTCTTTTTATTGTGTGCAGGGCGTGTTTCAACCTTTGAGATGAGACCTAGGCTCTAGTCTGTGACTCCAGCATTGATTCAAGAGTGAGCACCATGTTCGGGCAACCATTGAATCATCTTTATTACTTTATTCCTGTCCTTTGTTTCTGGACAGTGACAATTATTTTATTTCATATTCTGAGTAACAGTGTATACTTTGTTTTGGATATATTTGGAGTTCTTGTAAGGTGACCTTCGAGTCTCGGGGGTTGTAATAATTAGAGATACTTCTGTACTCTCTTTTGTTTGGTAATGAACTGTTTGTTATTAATGTGTTTAGTGTGTCGAATAGTGGCGAATTTATAATAATGATTTAGGCCAGTTCTTTGGTAAGTGGTTAAGAGTTGGTTTAGATGGTTCCCCCACTGTAGAGTTAGGGTGGGTTCCACTCATGACCGTTTAGATCGTGACATCAATGTTCGCGGGTAGGTCTTCAAACTATAGGTAACAACACTGAACACCTTTCTTCGTACCCCAAATGTTGACCACATAAGACTGAAGGAGATTTACATTAGGTCACCGCATCAAGCTATCCGTCACACACTTTGTGGGTCGAGATCAACTGCTAGATAGGAGTACCACAAGGAAAAGGAACCCACAAACCTATCCTTATACTCATTTTAATAAAGAAGCTCGAGTTTGGTTGCGGATTGTGGGTGCTTGCTTAATTCCAGGGACCCACTTTACTAACGTCACTCGTGACTAGGTATGTATGGCTTTTTCTTTGATGACTAGTGTTCCTATTAATGTTGGTGTAGTATTATGATCATCGATGAGGAAAGCCTGAGTTCACAAGGGCTATAGGTTCAGCTTTGGAGGTCTTGTGATGCAATTCTTGAGGGACTTTAGGGTTGAGGAAGACCCATCAGATTACAGACATCCTAGAAACATGAGAGGGGTAGATGTATCTAAGGTGAAGGAGTCTTATTCCACCTATAGGCCGATTCTTACCCATACCAAGAGCAATGTACGTGATGATAGCTTTTATGTCCATCTTTATGGAATGAACAGGTTGACAATGAGGTGTGGCGGATGTCGACCCACTGATATTGAGTTGAGATAGTTGAACACTGACTACCCTTTGAATAATCATGCAAAAGCTATGTGCAGAATTGGACCAGCTTTTTGCGATCTTACAAATGAGGATATCCCGACAGATGATGAGCATTTGCTAGTTTATTCAGACATTGAGATTGAGACCGAGTGGGAGGACTAAGAGGAGGGATATCTTAGTCCCGATGTGGATGATGGTGATGACTAAAGACTAGTAAGTTCTTTTTCTCTATCTTTTGTTTATACTTTCTATTGTGTATTGAGGACAGTGCCTCTTTTTAAGTGTGGGGTGGGGGAAATAGTATTCCTTATGTTTGTTTTGTGTTTAAATTCTGATGTTGGACAACATGTGCTTTAGTACTCTAGCATTTTGTAGGTTTTTTTAGGGATTTATTACTAATCAGATATTCACTGGTCTGTAATAGTTAGTAATTAAACTATGTATAAGTTTTTATAAGTGGTATTTTGTGATTACCTTGTTTAGGTTATTATGTTTTTTTTGGTTCTTCGACTTTTGTATTCGATAATTTTCCTAAGGATAGTCCCTTTGAGCCGAATAGGATTATTTTTTTCAGTTTTATTTCTATTTAATTAGGGTAGTAGGATTTTTTTAGGATTAGGTTGCGCATGACAGTCATAGTTAGATGCTTTTTCCTATGATAGATGGATGGCGAGTGCCTTAAGGGAAAATTAGTCATAGGTAATGAGTAAGAAGTAAAACCCTTCACCGGTAGAGAGTTATCTACCCCACTTAAGTATATGTTAGACTTTGTGTGAAACCCATTCGAAAATTATTAAAGGTAGGGAACTTTGTTAGAAACACTTAAAGCTCTTAAACTTGACTCTAATATAAAAAGGTTGGGCTTAATAATGAAAAACATTCAATGTGGTTGTGTGATTAGATTGAAATCTAAGTGAGCCATTTTTGATCCATTGTGCCATGTGTGGTGAGCACTTGTTATGTTTTAAACATACTATACATCTAAAACTTGTCTCGTGCATATGGAAAATTTGGACTTGGTGTGTGGTTTGTAGGACATGATCAAGCTATTTCTTTGAAAGCCTAATTCTTTCACCATGATTTATACCAACCATTGTATTATCCTTAGTAATCCCCTTTGTTCCTTAAAGCCTATTTCATTGAGAATTCGTAGTATGTAGCAAAATCCCTTTTTGTTCAAGAGTCCTCACGTTAATTTGATCCAAATAGGTCCTAATGCACTTTATTGATACTTATTGCCAAGGAAGGAGAGAACATAATCGGAGATAGTTAATGTGGTGAAAAATAAGTGATACGTGTGTACCCATGTAATATAGGTGTTGCTTATAAATGAGAAAGAAATGGTAAAAAAGAGAAGCAAGAAGAAGAGAATTGAAGAAAGAGAGAGGGTGCACACTAGTGTATGTAAAGGGAGGGAATAACTTTGTTAGTCTAGGAAGGTACGAAGTAGTGTAAAAAGATTAGGTGATGGAAGGAAAGATGTCTATTAAAAATAAGAAATATAATTGTCTTAAAGTGCATAGGGATAATAGTCACTATTAGCCAAATAGTTTCTACCGATCCCTTTAGCCGACATTGCAACCAAAACAAATTCTTTTGATCCTACAAATTGATGCTATGTTTGATTGATATTACTACAGAAAAGCTTATGGTATGTTGCTATGTTTGAATTTTCTTTAGAGTGTCAGATTTTTCTGGTTGAATGTGTCCCCTATGTTAATTGTCTGAAGTGAGAGTTGAGGCACTTACTTAAATATGAGGGAACACAAAAATGGTAAGAACATGCTGAACTATTGAATTCACATCTAGCAAGTGATTATGTTGGCCCTAACTTTTTCATAAAGAGTTAGTTTTAGAGGTTGTGTTGTTTCGTTTGAAAGTGCCTTGAGTTGTTAAACTATATATGCTTAGTTGAATCAATTGTGGATCATGATTAAATTATTTGGCTTGTTTGAGTGAGGGTAGTTAAGTTTAATTGGAGTTGTTAAAGCTTGAATTATGTGAAGTGGTATAATGAGTTGTTCAAGGAGTAACAAAGCATTAAGTATGGGTGGTGATCTTGACCATATTTATACACCCAAATGTCGCATTTCGTCCATACGTTAGCTAAGTTTTGAGAACAAACTAGTGTTGTTTTGTGTGTTTAGTGATATGTTTGATGTAAATGATCTAATATATATGATTAGTAATGTCTCAGGAGTAAATGCGACATGAGGAGAATCGAGATGACAAAGAACACGCGAGACGAGGGCAATTAGACAAGAATCAAGAAAACAAAAGCTTAAGAGGAAACCCTGCGCCACACAAGAGGAGCATGTGCTTTGAGCCATATGTCGCACGACTGGGTAAGGGTCATCACTATCTGGCCTAAGAATGGGCCATACACCACACACCCTGTTGTGGTGCGATGGTCCTTTCACCGTATACCCATTTTAGTCGGGAAATTATTTTCTAAATTGAAGACTTGTCTAGAGGCTTGGGAGTGATTTCACCATACATCTACCAATACCCCAAGAACATTTTTCATAGGAATTATGCATTATTTTGGAGGAACAACAGGCAGAAGCAAGGGAATTCATTGGGGTTTTACTCTCTACTCATTCCTTTCATTAATTTGCATGAATAATATCATTTTTGTAACACTAGTTGCGGATATAAGTGGCTAAGAACCTTTGTTCTAGGTTGAGTCCAAACGCATGATTATATTTCATACTCTCGATTTGGTTTAACATTTGATTTATCATATTAATCATTCTTAAACTCTTGTTATCACTATTTTAATACTTGGCCGACATTAAGATAAATTTATAATCCTCCTGTGAACTCGGAAAGAGAATCATTAGGATAGATTGAAGAGTTTAGGGGGTGAGTTATGATCTTTAATAAAGTAAAGGTTTGATTTGCGTCTAGGATAGAATATACTTAGAATGCCTCATTCGGTTATAATACGGGAAGATATCTTAATGCATCTAAATTGGATTATCGCATCCCCGCTCAATGATGTAGTTGTGATATCAATTTAGATAGACGATTAGAGGTTCGGAAGATCATAATCTTATTATCAACCCTGTGAACCAACAACCAGATGAAAAATGTAGCTGATGAGAGAGTGTCGTTATACAAGATTGCAATGAGTGCCTTAATCCTGGAATTTCCCTAAAATATTATTTACAACATTGTTAAGTATTTCACTTCTTTAAATATTCATTGTTCGTCCATTTAGAATCACTAAACATCTCATCTTATTTGGTTACTATTGCACTTGTTTGATATACCAGTATCAATTGAATCAAGAAAATTACTAAAATCAAAGTCCATGTGGATTCTATATCCAGCTCGAAAGAGCTTCTATATTACTTGTACGACTGCGTACACTTGCGTGTGCATTTGAACGCAACAGTTATATGATGAGAGAGACGGTTGAGATATTGCTGAGTCGGTTTACTGTTCTGCATCATCTCATAATATATAACATGTTATTCAGTTGCATTTACTTATTTATCTATACTGTTATAGTTGGTATTGTTTGTTATTTGTACCTGTCGAGCTTATGAGGACCGATTGGGTTGTATTTTTTATTGTTTATACCTTCTACACTTATGCAGGCCTAGTTTGATTATTGTTTGATTATTAGGATATAGTTTACGGTAGGATACTGCATTGCATATTGACGGTGTATCTATTCAGTGTATATTACTGCTATTATTTTTAGTTTGTTACCAGTATGTTAGACTACTAGGTTTGATATTACGTGCATTTATCTCTTTTCATTTCATTTATACTTTATATTATCTTTTGAGCTCAGTCGGCCTATGATACCTACTGGGTACTGCGTTTTTTGGTACTCATACTACACTTCTGCATCTTTTTGCTTGATGCAGATCCTAGTCTTCCTTGCTGATTCGGCTCGTTCGGGGGTCCCTTGCTTGGAGTTGTGGTGAGTCTTGGCTTTCGAATGCTTACTCTTTTTATATCTAGTAGTTGTATTTTGTATATCCTGTACATAGTTGTATTAGGATAGCACGTATTTCAGTACTTTGTGGCTCTTGTACCAGTGGCATCAGGTTTGAGGGTTGAATTTTCTTGTGTATTCTATTTCTTTAGGACCTCATTTTATATATTTTGTATCATTTATGTATATATCTATACTTGCCGGTCCTGTTATCTTATTTTAGCTGCTTCTATCTATTTTGTTAGCCATTACCTTCGGTATAGGGCGGGGTATTTGACTTACCTACTGAAGGGTTATAGTAGGTGTCATTATGACCCAATTTCGGGTGGGTTGTGACACTAATGCAAGCATTAGTTATACATATGTTGAGAAAGTGCACCAAACAAGGTACTAGTAATACCCAACGCTTATGCACACATTATTTTTTTCTAATACACTCTACCAAACAACCCCTCGTGTACACATACATAGGTCATAGCCCTTAGTAGTTGGGTGATGAAATAGAGTTGAAAAAATTAAAGTACTAACAAATTTTCTTCTCTTTCGTGGGCACAAGTGATCAAACTTTTTCTCACCCCTAATCACCTAATTTTGATTATTTTTTTTAAAATCACATACTACACTACAATAAATAAACAACAACACTAAAAGCATTTGATTCATTACTAACATTCAATGTCATTTCTGTGACAATGCTTGAGAAAAACACTACAAGAAAGTAAAGATGCAATGACATTATATACACGTTATATTAAGTAATCGCAAATTCATTCTTGACTTTTGATTTACATTTGAACCACATAATGTAATTTTTAGAATAGGAAATTTTATGACATGTAAGTAAATGCCGGTAGAAATTTACGATATGTTTATGAAACGTCATTTAAATTTTTTGACATTTTGATTAATATTGATAAAGAAAATTTATAACATTTACTTAGGACCTTAGAAAATTTATAACATTTACTTAGGACCTTCGTAAAATGTCGTATTTAAATTTATGATAGTTTAGTCAGTGTTAATAAAAGAATTTACAGACATATAAGAAATGTCGTATTTACATTCCATCAATGCCAAAAAAATTAGTGACATTTTTGTAAAACTTTTGCAAATATCATATTATAATTTTCAATATTTCGATTAATACCGGTCCAAATTTACTAAAATTTTACAAAAGAAACCACTTTTAACATGTATTCCCCCCGTTTCATTTCACTTGGCCCTTCAGAAAACTTTAATTATGTTCTTCTTCTTCTTCTTCTTTAATTATCTCAAACTTTAATCAATTAGTACAACCTTTTCAAATATCATATTATAATGGTCTCCTCTTCTTCCTTATAATATTCTCCTCCTCCTACTTCTTCTACTTCTCTTTCTTCTTCTACTCCTTCTTCTCCTACTTCTTCTTTTCCTCCACCTCCTCTTTTTTGTCCTTCTCCTTTTCCTTCTTTTTCTTATTCTCCTTTTGCTCCTTCTTCTTCTTCTCCTCTTTCTTCTCCTTCTTCTTCTTTTTCTCCTTTTTCTTATTCTTCACCTTCTTCTTCTCCTTTTCCTCATTCTCCTTCTTCTTCTACTTCTCCTGCTCCTGCTCCTTCTCCTCCTCCTCCTTCTTCTTCTTCTCCTTCTTCTTCTGCTCCTTCTTCTCCTTCTTCTCTTTCTTATTTTTCTACTCCTTCTTCTTCTTCTTCTGCCCCTTTTTCTTCTTCTCCTTCTTTTTCTTCTGCTCCTCCTTATTCTTCTGCTTCTCCTTCTTGTCTTCTGCTTCTTCTTCTTTTGTTTTTTCTTCTTCTCCTGCTTCTGCTACTACTACTACTACTACTTCTTGTCGCCATTGTTTTTGTTGTTGTTGTTGTTGGTGGTGGTGGTGCTACTGCTTCTTCTTCTTCGTTCTTGAAGTTTTGAATCAAATTTTGTTTGTACATCACTGGGCATTACTACAGGTGATTTTGATAAGTAAAATAATAATTTTTAGTTTAATTTTTCATCTGTATATATCTGGTGTTTTTTCAATAATTTACAGTAGCGTATCCAAAAGCTGTTGGATTCATTTGCAATAGTTGTTGAATAGTTTCCACTACTGTTAAAGTAGTTCCAACAGGTTAGTCATCTGTTGCAACAGATAAGAAATCTATTACAACATATGTCTTAAGTGAATTCAATAGATTAGTAATTTGTTGCAACAGATCACTTAGCTGTTGGATAGCTTCTATTAAATCTAGGACAAAACAGAAGATGAATCCAACAGGTAAGTAATCTGTTGCAACAGATGACTTATCCGTTACAACAGATGACTCATCTATTACAACATATGACTTACCTATTGGATACATATTCAGAAACAGAAGATGAATCCAACAGGTAAGTCATTTGTTGCAACAGATGAGTCATTTGTTGCAACAGATGAGTCATCTATTGTAACAGCTAAGTCATTTGTTGCAACAGATGACTTACCTGTTAGATACATGTTACAGTAGATGGCAAAGCTGGGACAGAATCGAAAGCTGAATCCAACAGATAAGTCATCTGCTATAATAGATGAATTATCTATTGTAGCAGATGACTTATCTATTGTAACAAATGACTTACCTGTTGGATTCATCTTTTATTTCTGAACATGTATCCAACAGGTAAGTCATCTATTGCAACAGATGACTTATCTATTGGATTTCATCATACTTTTGTCAACTAGATTTGTGGATTCTTGAGTATAGTCAACTAAAAGATTCAATTTTTCATTGTTTAAACATGTTAATGGTTTATTTTTTGTGTCTAAAGTACAAAAATGGAATTTTTCCTTTCATTCTTGTTGCTTCTTTTAGTCATTAGCATGCTCAAAGCTTGTACTTTTTCCTATTCTACTGAAATATGATCTTTTTCTTGAGTTTGTGTTTACTTATTTTGTACCCCATACTCCTATCAACTAGGAGTAATTTTTATGGATTCTTGAGTATGGTCAACTAAAAGATCCAATATTTTTCTACCTTAGAGGTTCAAAACATGTCATTGATGTACTTTTTCTGTCTAAATTACAACAACAAAAAAAGAGTTTTCCAGATCTTGGGAGTATACTCATAAAAAAAATTCAGTTTTTATGGTTACTTATTTGGTACATCATACTTTATCACTAATTTTATGGATTCTTGAGCATACTCATAAAAAGGTTTAGTTTTTCCTGTCTTTGAAGTTATAAACATGTTTATTGGCTTACTTTCTCTGTCTAAATTACAAAAATATGAGTCTTTGTATATATGGGCTTGTTTATTTTTCTACAAAACTGAATTCTGAGTGTTTTGATATCAAACAGGAGGACAGATCAACCCAGTAGTGACCTTTGGTCTTTTCTTGGCAAGGAAATTGTCCTTGACCAGGATTGTTTTCTACATAGTGATGTAGTTCTTTAGTGCTGGTGTTATTAAGGGCTTCATGCAAGGACCATACCAACGAGAAGAAGGCGAATGAAGAGGAGGTGTGGAGTCGAGGAATCATTTTCAATGAGAAAAAAATAAGTACTTCATATGTAAGATGGTTGGCCACAAAAGAACTACATACCGGGATCAAAATGCTCCATAATTATTGTAATAGTAATTAGTGTTGTTGTTAGTTTTGTTATGAACTTGATAATTTATTTCGTTATTGATGTATGCTATTTATTATATAAAAGATATTTTTGTTTATTGTCCAACTGCTGTTGTATGTATAGGAACAACTTCTGTTGCAACATATCTTATATCTGTTGCAACATATGTAAAATAAGTTAGAACAATGAATTATGTTGCAACAGATTCTATATCTGTTACAACAGATTCTATATCTGTTGAAAATAATCAAACAGATATATACATCTGTTGCAGCAGATGAATGATATGTTTGATTATTTCCAACATACTTTACATATGTTGCAACAAATTCTATATCTGTTGCAACAGATGAATAATCTGTTGAAAATAATCAAGCAGATATACACATCTGTTGTAGCAGATGAATGATATGTTAGATTATTTCAAATAATACTCTACATATGTTGTAACATACTCTATATCTGTTGCAACAGATATATAATCTGTTGAAAATAATCAAACAGATATGCACATCTATTGCAGCAGATGAATGATATGTTTGATTATTTCAAATAATACTTTACATATGTTGCAACAGATGAATAATCTGTTGGAACTAATAAAACAGATATACACATCTGTTGCAACAGATGAATGATATATTTGATTAGTTCAAATAATACTCCACATATATTGCGACATACTATATATTTGTTGCAACAGATATATAATCTGTTAAAAATAATCAAACAGATATGCACATCTGTTGCAGCAGATGAATAATATGCTTGATTATTTCAAATAATACTCTACATATGTTGCACCAGTAAAATATGTTGGAAATAATCAAACAGATATACACATCTGTTGCAATAGATGAATGATATGTTTGATTATTTCAAATAATACTCTACATATGTTGCAACAGATCCTATATCTGTTGCAACAGATGAATAATCTGTTGAAAATAATCAAACAGAAATACACATCTGTTGCAACAAATGAATGATATGTTTGATTATTTTCATGATCAACTAAGTATATTCGTCCTGAATGAAGTGATCAACTGACTAATTTGATGTGAATTGATACATTAAATCATGATTAGTAATAAACAAAGTTATTTAAGTATAATTAGTTATGAATTAATAACTTCAATTGCATTTTTAATGAATTAGATAGTAATTACACGATCAACTAAGTGTATTCGTCCTGAATGGTGTGATCAACTGACTAATTTGATGTGAATTGCTACATTAAACCATGATTATTAATAAATAGAGTTATTTAACTATAATTAATTACTGATTAATAACTTCAATTACATTCTTAATGAATTAGATAATAATTACACGATTAACTAAGTATATTCGTCTTGAATGGAGTGATCAACTGACTAATTTGATGTGAATTGCTACATTAAATTATAATTAGTAACAAATAAAGTTATTTAACTATAATTAATTATGGATTAATAACTTCAATTGCATTCTTAATGAATTAGATAATAATTATACGATCAACTAGGTGTATTTGTCCTGAATGGAGTGATCAACTGATTAATTTGATGTGAATTGCTATATTAAATCATAATTAGTAATAAACAAAGTTATTTAACTATAATTAGTTATGAATTAATAACTTCAATTGCATTTTTAATGAATTAGATAGTAATTACACGATCAACTAAGTGTATTCGTCCTAAATGGAGTGATCAACTGACTAATTGGATGTGAATTGATATATTAAACCATGATTTGTAGTAAACAAAGTTATTTAAGTATAATTAGTTATGAATTAATAACTTCAATTGCATTTTTAATGAATTAGATAGTAATTACACGATCAACTAAGTGTATTCGTCCTGAATGGTGTGATCAACTGACTAATTTGATGTGAATTGCTACATTAAACCATGATTATTAATAAATAGAGTTATTTAACTATAATTAATTACTGATTAATAACTTCAATTACATTCTTAATGAATTAGATAATAATTACACGATTAACTAAGTATATTCGTCTTGAATGGAGTGATCAACTGACTAATTTGATGTGAATTGCTACATTAAATTATAATTAGTAACAAATAAAGTTATTTAACTATAATTAATTATGGATTAATAACTTCAATTGCATTCTTAATGAATTAGATAATAATTATACGATCAACTAGGTGTATTTGTCCTGAATGGAGTGATCAACTGATTAATTTGATGTGAATTGCTATATTAAATCATAATTAGTAATAAACAAAGTTATTTAACTATAATTAGTTATGAATTAATAACTTCAATTGCATTTTTAATGAATTAGATAGTAATTACACGATCAACTAAGTGTATTCGTCCTAAATGGAGTGATCAACTGACTAATTTGATGTGGATTGCTACATCCAACCATGGTTAGTAATAACTATAGATAAATAACATTGTTTATTACTAAATATCATTGAATGAAGCTATTTTTACATAAATATTTGATTACTTTCAACGATTCTCCGCCTAAATCTGCAACAAATTCCATATCTGTTGCAACATATTAAACATCTGTTGCAACAAATTCTATATTTGTTGCAACAGATGTACATATCTCTTTGATCATTTCGAACAGATTATTCATCAGTTGCAATAGATGTACATATCTGTTTGATCATTTACAACATATTATTTATCTGTTCCAATAGATATGGAATCCGTTTGATCATTTCCAATAGATTATTGGCCTAATTAATGTGAACTGCTTCATTCAACTATATTTAGTAATAAAAAATATTTTTAACCATATATAGTGATCAATTAATAAGTAAAATAACATAGTGTGATAAATGATCAACTAAATGTATGCGTCATAAATTACAATAGATGTGTAATAATAGATTTGTTGGAACAGATGCAGAATATATTGGAAATAATCAAACAAACAATAGATCTGTTGCAACAGATTCCATATCTGTTTGATTGAATCCAATAGATGTATGCCTTTTGCAACATATTTCATAACTGTTTGATTGGATGTAGAGTATATTGGAAATAATCAAGTAAGATATAAACATCTGCTGCAACAAATGTCTAAATCTGCTTAATTATTTTCAACAGATATGCATTTGTTGCAGCAGAATATAGTAGAGTCTGTTGAAAATAATGCTCTAAATCTATACATCTAAGAAAATAAATCATCACAAAATAAAATTCATAACATAAATAAATAAATCCAAGCCATCACAAATTACATAAAATAAATCCAAACTCTTTCATACTACACCAACAACCCATACAACTTGCATCCTTGAAATAATATTGTCACACATTAAAGTGTCCAAATTTGTCATATTGGTCCCGATTATCAAGTGCTCTATGAAAGCAAGCGAGTATGACGCGCACGCATGACCAATTTCATTTTTGGGGAGATTCAATTTTCTTTCATTAAAATTCCACCGTTCATTGAGCAACTTTTCTTGCAAGTGTTCAAACATGCCACTTTGCTTCAACAGCTTGGGAAATAACTCCAAGACGCACTCTATCCGACAAAAGAAAACTCCATCTTCATAGCATGGAATATTTCCATCATATACATTTATGACTCCCTCCTCAATGATTATCTCATGATTCACAAAGTGTATTTTGTCAAGGTTCCTCCTCTTCATCTTTCTCACTTTCCTCATCTCCTTGTTTATCTTTATTTAAATCTCCAGATTAAGAAGGGACTTCTACTTCTAATTGAGATATTGCTTGTACAACAAGCTCATCTAGTGGTGAATGCAGCCTAGCTATTTTACTTCTTCCTTTCTTTGAAGTTGATTCACTTTATTTTTCTTTGGGAGCCATTTTATCTATAAATAAAAGAAAAACAAAAAAGATTACAATTGATTTATGCATCATTAAAAAAAGGGTAGCAGTAAATTTAACAAATATAACACAGTATAATAAAATTTTCAACAGATGACTCATCTGTTGCAACAGATAAGTGATCTGTTGTAATAGATGACCTATCTGTTGCAACAGATGGGTCATCTGTTGAAAAAAATAAAAACAGTAAATCAATATATGGTATAGTTGTTCACAACATATGCTTAATATGTTTCAACAAATTCTTATTCTATTGCAACATATTACACATCTGTTTGTATATTAACAATATTTTTACCACATATATACATATATCACCAAGAACACCAACAACAAGTCATATCACTACTTGAACAATAATTTTCAAGATCAACACCAACATTTACCAAAACACCAACATTTACCAATGCAACAACACCAACAACACCAACATTAACCAATACAACAACACCAACAAAATCAATAAAACCAACAACACAACAACACCAACACAACCAAGCACCAACAATACCAACAACACCAACAAAGACCAATATATATACAATACAACACATCAACACCACCAACATTTACCAATACAACAACACCAACAGCTGTTTAAGAACAAACAATATTCAGTTTAAAATTCTAATTTTTGAACCCATTTAAGAACACAAAATATAAGCACAAGTAAGTGTTAACTAAAATCTATGATACAATCTTAACAGTTGTTGGATTTGGTCACAACAGATATCTTCGAAAAAAATTAAAATTAAAATTTTACTATTTATACAATAATGTTCGAGAACAACAACAACAAAAAATCATATTTCTCTTAAAAAAATACCACATTTACATCAACCATCATATTAAGAGAACAAATACCACAAAATTAAGATTTTCTCGGGTTTCTTTTTCTTTTTTAAGCATCAAATTTCAAAATTGTTTGCTTGAAGAGAAGACAACTCAAGTTCTTCTTTTTCTTCGTAACTAAAAAGCCCTAATTCTTAAAAAAAAAAAAAAAAAAAAAAAGAAGTCTTTACATGGGAAGACAGTGAAATTGTAGAATGGAGGAAGAAACGATGTAGAAGTCGAAATTGAGGTCGTTGAAGGTTGAGAAGTCACCGATCTGTTGTCAAAAGAGGGCAATAGTTGTTAAGGTTCTTAGTTTTGAGAGAGAAAGACGTGAAATACGTTTGAGGGGTTCTTAGTATTGAAATTGTTTTTATTACTTCCAATAGATGAGTCATCTGTTGCAAGAAATCAAAAGAGTTTTGCAACTATTTTTATTTATTCCAACAGATGAGTCATCTGTTACAACAGATCACCCATATGTTGCAACATATCACCCATCTGTTGGATGAAATCAAAACAACAAAGCACTGTAATATGTAATATGAGTCATATTAATCTCAACAGGTGACGAATCTGTTCCAACAGATGAGTCATTTGTTGCAATAGATTAGGCATATGTTGCAGCATGTGACTAAAAATCAAAACATTTTTAAAAAACACCAGTAACAACAAAAAATCAAGACCCTTTCTGCTATATCAAGCTACAAATCTCACCATTTGAACAATAATGTTCAAGAACAACAACAACAACAACACTAACAAATTCATATTTCACTGATAAAGATACACAAATTATTTACAATACAACAACAATATCAAATGTTAAGAGAACAAATACCACAAATTCATTTATTAACAATAAGAGGTGTTTGATTTTTTTCATAACTGTAATCTGTTGAAAACCTTAACTTTTTATCAACCAAAACAATTTGTTTGAAAATTCTAATTTTTTGAATACATTTTACAAGATAATTATATTCAAGAACAAGAACACAAGAGGTGTTTGATTTTTTTCCAAGAACAATGTCAACTGTTGCAACAGATTCCCATCAAAAATTAATTTTTCACAATAATACTACTAAGAACAACAAGAACAAGAACAAGAATAATAACAACAATAACAAAAACTCATATTTCTCAGAAGATGCACACATCTCCACACACTATTTACAAATATACCAAAATTTTTGAAGTTAAAACAAATACCAAAATTAGGATTTCATATTTCATCTTTCTTAAACATGAAACAACAAAATGCTAACTTTGGAGAAGACTCAGTTAGATTCTTCTTCTTCATTAACCCTTTTTTTTTAAACCTCTAACTTTTGAATCAAATAGAGAACAAACATTATCTTAGAAAAGAGAGAAATTGATGGTAGAAACGAAGAAGACTTCGAAATTGAAGTTGCCGGAGGTTGAATTCGCCGGAGAAGAGGTTCCGTCGTCAATCTGTTGTGGTCAAAGTCAAACAGCTGCTGCAGAGAATAGAGAAGAGACAAACAGTTTTTGTTGAAAGTGGAAGAGAGTGTAAAAAGTTTTGAAAACTTTTGAATTAAAGGGAAAGTTAAAAGATGTGGGTTTTTTTATATTTTAGAAAAATTTAACAAGTTTTAAAAATGTTAATTTGATCCATAATTAAGTTAATCTTTTTTTTAAGTAATCTTTGACCTTGAGTGGTCAAAGTTGTCACCAATATTAGTTTCCTAACTTAAGAGATACCTTCTATTATTTTTCTCATGAAACATCCCATAGGACTCATAATAAAAGGTTAAAATAAATGTAGTTGAAAGAGACAAGAAATGAGCTTAATTTGGATGAAAAGGGCAAGGCTATTGTGTAGAATATTTTGAGGATAGACACAATGACTTATGTTCCTTTATTTTTTGGATTCAATAACATCAGCCATCACAAAAAATCATTGGTGGGGACAATTGCACTTTGAACTTTTTACAATTTCACGTGCTTGTGTAAATAAAGTTTTTAGAGCGTGTTTGAATTAACTTTTTAAAATAGTTTATAAGTTAAAAATTAAAAGTTATAAGTTAAAAAAATCTAATTTTTGGCTTTTAGTTTATTTTTTGTACTTTTTCAATCTAAAAGAAAGTACTTTAAAACACTTTTTGTCTTTCTCAAACACCTCTAAAAATAAAAAAATAAAAACCTTAAAAGCCGAAAATCTCTTATAATAAGCCAACCCAAACACTCTCTTAATGTTTTTCGTAGTAATCGAATGTGCAGGTTTAGATAACTTGATTATTTATAAGATAGAGAATTTAAGCTGTAAACTAAAGAATAGGTCCAGAAGAAAAAGAGAAGACGTTGGGCGACTCAACTCGGGACCTCGCTTTGAAGTGAGGTAGCTTCTAAATACCTCCATAATGTGGGACTAAAGTTGTAAAGTCCCAAAAATTGCCCTAAGTAAAATGTTATTAATACAAATTTAAGACGAGCTTAAGAGAGTACTGGTCTAAAGTAACCTCGAAATACGTGCGGATCCACACAAGAGTGTACTAGAATGGAATGAGTGCATGTCTAGTGTATGTGAAATGTATGTATATGATGTTTGTTTTGTATATATATATATATTTTTATGTATGTTTAGTGTATGCATAATGCATATGTGTAGCAATGTATATGTCTTATGTATCATTGGACATACAATGACATATACACGATATATAAAATACATACAAACGACATACGAATACATACAACATCGTTGCATCATATTATTGGAATTGAGTGTTTTATTATATTGTGATTTGGCCTTTTCCCGAACTCTACGTATAGCGGAAGTTTTAATGCACTGGTTGTCCTTTTACTAGTTTGAAGTTTTTAAAGTGAAATAAATTCACTGTTGGAGTGCAAGTTCTCCTCTTGTGATTCTTCTTCTTATTGATGGTTTTTTGAATGTGTGGTTCTTCCATTTAATAGGTAAATTAGGGCCCTAATTTTGTATCATCCATTTAAAATTTTGCACATGATCTCACTTCAGAATTAAGTGACGCATTATGTTTGTTGTTAAAATAAATTTTGTTCACATTGAATTGATCAATAAGACTTTTCTCCTTTTCCTCTGGTATGACGACGTTGACTACTTATTTTTAAGATTAAGAAGAAGCCAAAATACAAATTAGCAGTGCCCTTTTCCTTTGGTCCAAGCGGATATGTGATCTCATTTATTTGCACTTAATGAAAGTTTGAATCTTACTTTAGTTTATTAAGTGTATTTATTTTTGTATTTTAAAATCTCTTAATGGATCTGAATGAATCAGTTTTGTGACAGAATTTTAATCTTCATCCGGACATGTACTCTTTTAAAGATGCTACTTTTACTTAAGAAAAAATTGACGTCTCTTTTGGGAAAAAACAATCAAGTTTCTCTCTTTTCATTGTCCAACTATCAATTGGTTCCGGATTGTTTATTTTTCAAAAAAAAAAAGGATTAAAAGTTATTTATTTATTTAATTTGTGAAATTCACAATATTCTTACTGCTTGCTTGCTTGATTCACATTTTTTTAATAAATACGTATTGTCAAATATTTGTTTGAAAGATTATATTACATATGTTTGTAAGACAATAAAATTCGAGTCGAGAAAATAATAATCGGGACAAGAAAATATTGCAACAATCGTTTATTGATTTCAGTATGTGAGTGTTACAATCTCTATGAATCCTCTGATTCGCCTTTCTAAATATAAATTCAAGGGCTTCGAGCTTGATCTTGAATTTGATGAACTTGAACTTGATTTGTGGATTTAATGAACTTGATCTTGACTTGTGAATTTGGATTCAAGGGTTTTTGAGCTTGATCTTGAATCTTCGTCTTGATCTTCAGTTGTTTATGAACTTGAATGCTTGAGCTTGTAGCTTGTAGAGAAATTTGTGGTGTTTGATCCACGAGCTCTCTCTTGCTTCTTGTTCGAATTGTTGGTCCTCCTTTCTTGAATTATGAGGCCCCTATTTATAGTTGTGGAAAGGAAAGAGTCATGGTGAAGATGAGTTTCTTTTGGCCAATCAGATTTAAGTGACATGGCGCATTTTTATGGGCCTTTAATTTCACTAGGCTTGCTGCATCATTTTGACATGTGGCACGGTCCTATTGGCTCCTTTACTTGACTTGGCATGCCACGTCATTTGACACTTGGCGCCAAATTGGGCCTCTAGACTAAGATGACATATTGGGCTTAACCAAGTGGGCTCATTATTTGTAGCCCAAATTAATGGACTAGCCCGATGAATTTTGGACTTTAATTAAATCCATATTTATTGGACTTAAATAATTAATCCAATTATATTAATCCACCATATTTATTTGGACTAATATATTTAAAATTCATATGATCACAAATGCCCTCACTTCGAGACTTGTCGGAGATATTTAATCTTTCGAAGGCTAGACTCGAAGTATTGACTTGACTTTTTTCTTGTTTGCGCGTCTTCAGGATACTCCTTTCCATTTCGGGAATGAAATTCTTCTACTCCATAACCAATCATTCTCCAATTAGAATTAGGATGTCTATATTCCTACAAACTTGAACTGTCCCAATTCCACTCCAATTAGGAGTATGCCACCTCCTTAAGGACTTGAAAACTTCTCCTAGTTTTATTTCAACAAGGAGACTATTAATGCCTTGCTGTATCTATAAATAGATGGATGCTCTCTATTATTTTGATGTTGCAGCATCGGGAGTCACACAAAGAAGAACAATGCCAGGTAATATATTCTTCTCTTTTAATTTTCGTCACTTTTTTTTCAGCCCAGCATGTTAGTGGTAGAAAATTCATATCTCATTGTAGAAATATCAAAATCTTGAACGGTTTAACATTTCAGAAACTAGACTTCGAGATCTACAACACATCCAAAATTCAGAATTAAACTCCTTCAATTTCGTTCTATACAATTTCTTGAAACTTAAGTTTAAATTCTGTCATGCTGAGAATTTCAGATCTGCATAGCTTCACCAAAATTTGCATATCTTGATGTAGGAATGAAGAAATCACAAGCCGCTTGATTCTTCCAAAACTAGACATCAAGATCTATAATATATCCTAAATCATAATTTAATACATTGGGCATATTTTCAGATGTTATCCCGAATTCAACTTTGGATTTTGGCGCACCGCAGTTTCAGATTTGCGCGACGACACCAAAAAATTTGTTTATCAATGTGGGAGTACCAAAATCATGATCCGCTTAATTCTATAGATACCATAAACATGAATCTATAACATATCCAAAATTTAGAATTTAACACCCCCCAGATCGTTCTAGACAAATTTTTGAAGTTAACCCTAAATTCTGTCTCGCAGAGAATTTCAGATTTGCATTGTCTCACTAAATAATTTATATCATGATGTCGGACCTTCACCATCAAAAAGGTGTTTTGATTGATGGAAACCAGACTTCAAGGAATTCATTCTCACCAAAACATCTTGTCTCAAGCCTATCCGCGTTGGTGATGTATGGCTTCCGAGTTTAAAATGTCTTGACAGGTAACAATCTCTCTTCTTCTTGTGCCTTTTTTTTGTGTTGTCTTTTCCTTTCTTATTTTGTAGGATTGAAACAAATAGCATTCATGAAAGGTCAGCTTAAGGTGCGAGAGTTTAACTTCGCCTCCGTCACCTTGAGACCTGACAAGTTCGGCTTCAAGTTTGGTCCCTATCACCGACGTACTTATGCAATGGTCAGCTTAATGTGAGAGATTTTAACTTCGCCTCCGTCACCTTGAGACCTGACAAGTTCGGCTTCAAGTTTGTTCCCTTTCACCGATGTTCCTACGCAATAGTCAGCTTAAGGTGCGAGAGTTTAACTTCGCCTCCGTCACCTTGAGACCTGACAAGTTCGGCTTCAAGTTTGGTCCCTTTCACTGATGTGCCTATGCAATGGTCAGCTTAAGGTGCGAGAGTTTAACTTCGCCTCCGTCACCTTGAGACCTGACAAGTTCGGCTTCAAGTTTGGTCTTTCACCGATGTTCCTATGCAATATTCAGCTTAAGGTGCGAGAGTTTAACTTCGCCTCCGTCACCTTGAGACCTGACAAGTTTGGCTTCAAGTTTGGTCCCTTTCACCGATGTGCCTATGCAATGGTCAGCTTAAGGTGCGAGAGTTTAACTTCGCCTCCGTCACCTTGAGACCTGACAAGTTCGGCTTCAAGTTTGGTCCCTTTCACCGATGTTCCTACGCAATAATCAACTTAAGGTGCGAGAGTTTAACTTCGCCTCCGTCACCTTGAGACCTGACAAGTTTGCCTTCAAGTTTGGTCCCTTTCACCGATGTGCCTATGCAATGGTCAGCTTAAGGTGCGAGAGTTTAACTTCGCCTCCGTCACCTTGAGACCTGACAAGTTCGGCTTCAAGTTTGGTCCCTTTACATAACAAATCCGTGAAAATGTCAGCTTAAGGTGCAAATGGGCAAATATTATCCACCTTAAGGCATGAAAGTTTAGAGATCTTTTTAAAGATAAACCCGTGAAAAAGCCAGCTTAAGGTGCAAAGGGAAAAAAATTTGTCCACCTTAAGGCATGGAAGTTTAGAGATCCTTTTAAAGATAAACTCGTGAAAAAGCCAACTTAAGGTGCAAAGGGACAAATTTTTGTCCACCTTAAGGCATGGAGATTTGTAGACCATTTTAAGGATAAACCCATGGAAAAGCCAGCTTAAGGTGCAAAGGGGCAAATATTGTCCACCTTAAGGCATGAAAGTTTAGAGATCCTTTTAAAGATAAACCCGTGAAAAAGCCAGCATAAGGTGCAAAAGGACAAATTTTTGTCCACCTTAAGGCATGGAGATTTGTAGATCCTTTTAAGGATAAACCCATGGAAAAGCCAGCTTAAGGTGCAAAGGGACAAATATTGTCCACCTTAAGGTATGGAAGTTTAGAAGGCCTCAACTTGAAACTTGGAGGTTTTGACGGTTCCACCTTGCAAACTTGGCGAATTTGGAGACTTCAGCTTGCAAACTTTGCAATTTTGACAACTTCAACTTGCAGACTTGGTGGATTTGAGATTTCATCTTGCAGAATTACTGACTTTGAGGACTTTAGCATGCAGATATGGTGAACCTGAGACTTCAACGTCACTGACTTGGGTGAATTTTGACTTCAACATGCACGCTTCAATTCGCAGGCGAAGACTTACAACTTCAACTTGTAGGCTCGGAGAAATTGAGGATCTCAAATCCTGTTGCAGAAGATTACCTTTTATATGGAGCTCTGCCCCCATTGAGTCATGAACATTTTTTTGTGTAAGCCCAAAGTTTAATTAGAATATTTGCAAACTTAACTTTCATGTGGCAGATCAAGCGGAAACATGTATTTTTTTTGACACTCATGCAACTGAACTTAGAATGAAATTCTAAGCGCCTACGTACCTCGGTAATGAGGATCAAGTCACAACGTAGTTCTGGAAGAGTGATTTGTTTTTTAAATATATATATTTTTTTTGTGTCCTAACTTTTGCCTAGGCCGCCTCTTTCGAGGTTTTCAACCTAGCGGACTTTTTTTTTTTTTTTTTTTTACAGAGCCGTACACAATTTATACTCTTGCGGGCCAGGAGTGGACATGCAGTTTATGCTCGTGCCTTAAGGAGCGTCATCTTTCCTCAAGGATAGTACTTCTTCAAGAATTTGGCGTTGATAGGAGCAATTTTCACGCCATCTGCATCGACAAGCTTGTAAGCGCCAATTGAATATGCCTCTTGTATGACATATGGTCCATCCCACTTAGAGGTGAAGTTGCCCCCAAATTTATGAGAAGTGATAATAGGCCTCCTTACTGCTAGGACTTGATCTCCAACTTGAAAGCACCTCAGGCGAACCCTTTTGTTGAAAGAACGAGATAGACGGGCTTGATAACATTCAAGATTTTGTTGAGCCTCCAGCCTCTTCTCGTCAAGAGCTTCTAGCTCCGCAAGACGCAACTTAGCATTTTCTTCTTCGGTGAGCCCTTCTTGGATAACAAATCTTAAAGAAGGAATTTGACGCTCAAGTGGTAGGACTGCTTCAACTTCAAAAGCAAGTGAGTATGGGGTTGCTTGCGTCGGTGTGCGGTGAGTCATCCTATAATCCCAACAAAGCTTCTTCCATTCATTCATGCCAGTCTCATTTGGATTTGGAGACGACTTTCTTCAACAGATTACATAAAGTCTTATTGAATGCTTAGGCTAGACCATTGGCGGCAGCATGGTACATAGAAGATTTACGCTGCTTGAAACCAAAGAGATCACAAATCTTGTTCATCAGCTTGTTATCAAATGGCTTGCCATTGTCAGTTATTATGTAATGGGGAATTCCAAAGCGGTAGATGATATTTACTAGAATAAAGTTTGCAACATTCTCCTTCTTCACTTCTTTGAGTGCAATAGCTTCGGCCCATTTTGAGAAGTAATCTGTCGCAGCCAAGATGTACAAGTGTCCACCAGAAGATTTTGGTAGTGGTCCTACAACATCCAATCTCCAATCATTGAATGGCCAAGATGCGATAGTGGGGTTTAATATTTCAGGAGGTTGATGTATGAAATTCGCATGAAATTGACAAGCCTTGCATCTTCTAGCATAGTCCAGGCAATCTTTCACCATCGTTGGCCAATAATATCCCATCCTTTTTATGTGAAAGTGGAGTTTCGGGCCAGACTGATGAGATCCACATACTCTCGAGTGTGCTTCCTGCAAAGCTTGAACTGCTTTTTCCTCTCCTAAACATCGCAAGAGTACTCCTTCAAATGACCTTCTATATAGCGTGTCCTTGTAGTAAAGGAAACGAGGTGCACGACAATGGATGTCAGTCTTTTTTCTTGGATCTTCAGGAAGTATTCCATAACACAAGTAGTCAATAATTGGTTGTCGCCAATCTACCTTTACAGCTTCAGACACAGCGACGAGATGCTCAAGTTTGTTTTCTGTATATTTCTCCTCATCCGATGGTGGTACTACCCATTCTTGGCGGATAGTAACTCGTGTTTGATTCGGAAGAGTAAGGGTTGAAGCTAAAGCAGCCAATGCATCGGCCAACTTATTTTCCTTTCTTGGCACGTGTTGGAGGGTAACTTCTCCAAGCCATCCTATCAACTTCTGAGCATAACTATGATACGAGCGTAGCTCGGGATTTTTGACTTCATAGTCTCCCAAGAGCTGTTTGATCACCAATTGGGAGTCACCAAAGACTTGCAATTGTAGTTGTTTCATGTCGACGGCCATTTCAAGTTCAAGTATCAACGCTTGGTATTCAGCGACATTGTTAGAGCAACATTGTGTCAAAGTAAAAGAGTATGGGATAATCTCTTCCTGCGGAGTGACAAACACTACGCCAGCACCAGCTCCACCACGGTGTGACGCACCATCAAAGTACATCTTCCATGGAGGTCGAACTTCAATAACCATTGCATCCTCATTAGGAAGTTCATCAGTTAGCTCCCAATTATCTAGTATTGGGTGGTCTGCCAAAAAATCTACTAATGCCTGTCCCTTTACGTCCTTTTAAGGGATGTACACGATCTCAAATTGTTGAAATTGAAGGTACCACCTTGCAAGTCGATCACTGAGGATTGGTTTCGACATTACGAACTTGATGGGATTTGCTTTAGACACCAGATGAACAATATGAGCTTGAAAGTAGTGCTTCATCTTTTGAATTGAGAAGACCAACGCCAAACACAACTTTTCAATAGGTGAATAATTCAGCTCATTTGCTGTCATCATTCTACTCAGGTAATAAAGAGAGTCCTCTTTACCTTCACTACTTTCTTGGGCCAATAGTGCTCCGACTGACCTTTCTTGTGCAGCGATGTAGAGAATCAATGATTTTCCAGGTATAGGTGCCGCAAGAACTGGAGGCTTCATCAAGTAAGATTTGATATTTTCAAAGGCCTTACTACAAGCTTGGTCCCATTCGAAAGGGGCACCCTTCTTTATGAGATGGCTAAATGGTTGACATTTTCCCGCCAAATTTGATATGAACCACCTTAAGTATGCTAGTTTCCCTTGGAGACTTTTTAATTCATGAATGTTTCGAGGCTCGGGCATTTTCAAAATTGCATCAACCTTGTGTTGATCAATTTCAATTCCTCGGTGTCGTACAATAAAGCCAAGAAACTTTTTGGAAGGCCAGTTCTCATCAAATCTCCATCACTTTTGGCTCACTCGATCCGGTCCAAATATGCAACTTCAAAGAGCTTAATGAAGAGCCATTAAAGCATGACAAGTCTCTAATTGATGAAGGTGATGATGAAGGTTGGACTTTGTTGACTAGGCGGAGACGTAACAATATGACTAGTCTAAGAAAAGACTCATCCAAGCAGCCAACCAGAAGAAGAATGGTGAAGAAACCGAGGAAACAAAGGCTAGTTAAGCTACCAAAGAGGGCGAGTGTAGTGGAGCATCACCACCAAAAACCACGGTGTCCTGTGACCTTGTAAGAATTCTTTCCAAGTTGGTTTTGCGCCAAGACTACTCAAGACAACATTGAGGCATCTTATTTCAATACTGACAAAGAAGAAGCAAAGGGCGAAAGCCTATTGATGGAACCTCCTTCTCCTGAAAGTCCTACTAAATCTCTTCACCAAGAAGCACATGTATGTAATACAAAAATCACATTTACAAACGATAATATCCGTTTGATGAAACACTACATAATCGTCCCTTGTATATGGTAGGTTATGTTCTAGAGAAGAAGATAAATAGAATCCTGATAGATGAAGGGTCTGGAGTAAACATCCTGCCTATTCTCACACTGAAGGAACTTGGCATCACAACTGATGAACTTACTTAAAGCCATTTGATGATCCAAGGGTTCAATCAAGGGGGTCAGAGGTCCATAGGATCCATCAAGTTAGAGAATCATATGGACAATTTACGATCAAATGTATTGATACATGTGATCGATGCCAAAACTTCATATAATATATTGTTTGGTAGGCCTTGGGTACACGAGAACAAAATTGTTTCATCCTTCTACTATCAATGCCTGAAGTATCTTGAAAATGGAGTGGAGAGAAAGATAGTGGCCGATGATAAGCCATTCACTGAAGCTGAATCACACTTTGCAGATGCAAAATTCTACTTGAAGAATTATGTCGTGAAGGAGAAAAAGGTTGATGATGTCACATCAATCAAGTGTGATGATCTTGCAGCTAAGAAGGTTGAGGCGGATGTTGAAAACGTTGTCATTAAAAAGCCTCCCCCCACTTCAAATAAAGGTAATGTCACGTACTTTAAGAAGAAGACAGCTCCTGTGCTCCGCTATGTACCAAAGGTGGGGAAAGAAGAAGGACACTCATCCGATGTCCAACATAATGTACTAGGGGGGCTAAATCTTTCGGTAAAGCAAATAGATGAAATAAATTTGCTCTCAAAGCCACTTGGGGAATTTATGGCTCAAAATTCACCGCGAGATATGACACTCCCTTCAAAGCGTACGAAAGAAGGTTTTGATCCAAATGCTTACAAGTTATTTGTAAAGGCTGGATACAACCCTAATGAGCCATCAAATTTGGGGAAAATCCCATCAGAAGCCACTACCAGGCAAGCGCGCGAAGGCTTAGGGTACATGCCGCCACCGCCGGTGCGCATCTCTATTAGAAGGGTGGCTAGCGACTACATCACTGTGGAAGAGGAGTCTACTACTTCCAGCAAAAGGCCTTCTATTTTTGATCGACTTGGAGAATCAACTACAAGAACTTCTGTGTTTGAGAGGTTGGGTCCACTGAAGAAAAAGAAGAGTAACGAGCCTCGAAGAAGTTATCAAGACACTATGATACACTCTTCACCTAGAATCCAAAAGGGCTTCCAAAGTTTGATTCCTTCTAGAATGTGGCCACAGACGGAACTTGTGGTTTCGTACAAAAAGGTGTTAAAGGCAAGAACTCATACTGTGGCTTATACCACGAAATTTTCCGGAAGTAACTCCAAAGGCACATTTCAACGGATTCATCCTAAGCTGATATCTTTGGAGCAACTCAGATACCATTCTCAAGTCTTTCAAGTGGTCATTCTTCTTTCTTGACTTTACCACTGAGTCATCCACATAACATTCAACATTTTTATGGAGTAGATCATCAAAGATGTTTTGCATAGCCCTTTGATAATTGGCACCAGCGTTCTTCAAACCAAAAGACATCACCTTGTAACAATAAATACCTTTAGGCATACGAAATGCAGTGAGCTCTTCATCTTTTGGTGCCATGCGAATTTGGTTATAGCCAGATGATCCATCCATAAAAGACATCACCTCAAAACCAGTAGTAGCGTCAATCATCAACTCTGGAATAGGGATTGGAAACTCATCCTTAGGGTATGCGTTGTTGAGATCCCTAAAGTCGACACAAACTCAAATTTGGCTATTCTTTTTTCATACTTGAACAATGCTTGATATCCATGTGGGGTACTTAACTTCACGAATAAATCCTACTCCAATGAGTTTGTTAACCTCATTTTCAATCAATGAAACCAAGTCGGGTCTGAAACGTCTCTGGGCCTGCTTAATAGGACGACCTCCATTCTTGACTGCCAACTGATGAACTGTTACTTTTGGATCTAAGCCAGGCATCTCCTTATAACTCCAAGCGAAGACATCCCTATAGTGTTTGAGTAAGTCCATGTAAGCGATTTCTTCATCCATTTCTAGAAAAACACTTAGAAAAATTGGCCTTAGGTCTTCATCAGTGCCAAGATTAACTTCCTTTAGGGGATCTATCGTCGTCTTTACTCCTTCTTCAAATTCTGACGGAGCATCTCCAGCATCTTCCTCTTCTTGAGGATCATTGTCATTGATCGATATATGGCAACACCAGGAAATATCTTTCGACTCTTCAACCTTTATTTAAGATGATGTATCATACTCACTCTGGGTTGTAATATGATATGAATATCCCACACTTTCTTTGTCTTCCTCATGTTCCTTGGTATAAACCACAGTATGAGTTCTTGCCTTTAACACCTTCTTGCACGAAACCACAAGTTCCGTCTGTGGCCTCATTCTAGAAGGAATCAAACTTTGGAAGTCCTTTTGGATTCTAGGTGAAGAGTGTATCATAGTGTCTTGATAACTTCTTCGAGGTTTGTTACTCTTCTTTTTCTTCAGTGGACCCAACCTCTCAAACACAGAAGTTCTTGTGGTTGATTCTCCAAGTCGATCAAAAATAGAAGGCCTTTTGCTGGAAGTAGTAGACTCCTCTTCCACAGTGATATAGTCGCTAGCCACCCTTCTAATAGAGATGTACACCGGAGGTGGCAGCATATACCCTAAGCCTTCACGCGCTTGCCTGGTAGTGGCTTCTGATGGGATTTTCCCCAAATTTGATGGCTCATTAGGGTTGTATCCAGCCTTTACAAATAACTTGTAAGCGTTTGGATCAAAATCTTCTTTCGTACACTTTGAAGGGAGTGTCATATCTCGCGGTGAATTTTGAGCCACAAATTCCCCAAGTGGCTTTGAGGGCAAATTTATTGCATCTATTTGCTTTACCGGAAGAGTTAGCCCCCTTAGTACAGTGTATTGGACATCGGATGAGTGTCCTTCTTCTTTCCCCACCTTTGGTACATAGCGGAGCACAAGAGCTGTCTTCTTCTTAAAGTACGTGACATTACCTTTATTTGAAGTGGGGGGAGGCTTTTTAATGACAACGTTTTCAACAGCCACCTCAACCTTCTTAGCTACAAGATCATCACACTTGATTGATGTGACATCATCAACCTTTTTCTCCTTCACGACATAATTCTTCAAGTAGAATTTTGCATCTGCAAAGTGTGATTCAGCTTCAGTGAATGGCTTATCATCGGCCACTATCTTTCTCTCCACTCCATTTTCAAGATACTTCAGGCATTGATAGTAGGAGGATGAAACAATTTTGCTCTCGTGTACCCAAGGCCTACCAAACAATATATTATATGAAGTTTTGGCATCGATCACATGTATCAATACATTTGATCGTAAATTGTCCATATGATTCTTTAACTTGATGGATCCTATGGCCCTCTGACCCCCTTGATTGAACCCTTGGATCATCAAATGGCTTTCAGTAAGTTCATCAGTTGTGATGCCAAGTTCCTTCAGTGTGCGAATAGGCAGGATGTTTACTCCAGACTCTTCATCTATCAGGATTCTATTTATCTTCTTCTCTAGAACATAACCTACCATATACAAGGGACGATTGTGTAGTGTTTCACCAAAAAGGAGATCATCGTTTGTAAATGTGGTTTTTGTATTACATACATGTGCTTCTTGGTGAAGAGATTTTGTAGGACTTTCAGGAGAAGGAGGTTCCATCAATAGGCTTTCGCCCTTTGCTTCTTCTTTGTCAGTATTGAAACAAGATGCCTCAATGTTGTCTTGAGTAGTCTTGGCGCAGAACCAACTTAGAAAGAAATCTTCCAAGGTCACAGGACACCGTGTTTTTTGGTGGTGATGCTCTACTACACTCACCCTCTTTGGAAGCTCAACCAGCCTTTGTTTCCTCGGTTTCTTCACCATTCTTCTTCTGGTTGGCTGCTTGGATGAGTCTTTTCTTAGACTAGTCATATTGTTGTGTCTCCGCCTAGTCAACAAAGTCCAACCTTCATCATCACCTTCATCAATTAGAGACTTGTCATGCTTTAATGGCTCCTCATTACGCTCTTTGAAGTTGCATATTTGGACCGGATCGAGTGAGCCAAAAGTGATGGAGATTTGATGAGAACTGGCCTTCTCATCATCAAGCACGATATTCTTCTCATTATCCAGTTGTATGATTTTATCCTTGAAGACAAAACATTTCTCGAAAGGGTGACCCACATGCCTGTGATACTTGCAATAGTTTGGGTCATCAATTTTTCTAGCTTCGTCGATCTGCTTCATTTCCGGTAGATCAATGAGCTTCAGCTCAAGAAGTTCATCAAAAATTTTGGAAACATCAGAATCAAGGAATGGGTATTCTTTTTCCTGCATCTCCTTGAAAGTCAACTTCTGGTTTGGACACACTTGAGAAGTAGTCTTTATGCTTTGCTTCTTGCTCACCTTTGTGGTGAGCTTCACAGGAGACACGTTGACATTTATGGATTCTTTGTTGTCGCTTTTGGGGACAAACTTGGTCCATCTCCTGGGTTCCTGTTTGTCCTTTCCCTTTTGAGGGTCATGGATGGGTGCTACTCCTTTTTCGACAGAAGACATGCTCAACTCCATGTCGTGAGCACGAGTAGCTAACTTTTCAAAGGATTTTGGTTTAATGCCTTGCAAAATATAGAGAAGCTCCCAGTGCATTCCTTGGATACACATCTCTATTGCGGAAGTTTCACTGAGCCTATCTTTACAGTTTAGGCTAGCATTCCTCCATCGATTGATGAAGTCAATAACTGGCTCATCCTTTCTTTGACGAGTATTTATGAGCTCTACCATGCTCACTGTACGCCTCGTGCTATAGAAGCGATTTAGGAACTCATGCTCCAGTTGCTCCCAACTATCAATTGAATTGTGTTCGAGGTCCGTATACCAATCAAAGGCATTTCCCTTTAGGGAGCGACAAATTGCTTGACGAGATAGTCACCATATGTTTCGGCATTGTTACATGTCTCAACAAAGTGGGCGACATGTTGCTTTGGATTCCCTTTGCCCTCAAATTGTTGAAATTTGAGGGGTTGATAGCCTGCAGGCATCTTAAAGCTATCAATCCTAGCAGTGTAAGGCATGGCATACGTCAGGGAAGACTTGGTAGTAACGTCGTACTTGTCCTTAAGGGTCCCTTCAATGAACTCCTTCAATAGATCAATTGGGATCATTCCGCCAGAAGCGACTGGCACCTCCTTAGTAGGTGGTGTCTGTTTGGTAGGAGGATCTATCTCTTGAACTTCTGGAGCCTTTCCAGGTGCATGGCTAGAATCTCCATCTATTAAGCCTTCCATTCGATCCATCAACTTATCAATCTGAGTGTCTTGAGTTTGCACATACTTGGTCAAACCTTCAATCGCTTTCGCCATATTCGCAAGTTGCTCCTCCATGGATGAGACATCAGTTACCATTGTTTGCATAATTATTGGAGACATCGGAGAGTAGAACGGATTGTCACATAAGTTGATCTCTGAAGTCCTTGGCTCGCGTGGAGTAAGTGGAGATGACATGTTGGTTGAAGGACCATCATTCTTTGTCCCAGAGTTTTTTGAACCAGAGAGATCAAGTATAGCCAGAGTCTTCTTAATTTTCTCTGCCACACTGCTTCCTTCTTCTGAAGAACTTGTAGAGGACCTTGTTCTTTTTAGGGTTGAAGATCCAAAAAATGGAGTTGATGTCGTCAAGACTTGATGTGTTTGTTGTCCCATCATGTTGGCCTTGCTCCTTGTGACAGCCCCAAAGCTTCCAAAAGTAACATCAAGGATGCTTTCTACCTCTGCGGAAAACTTAGAATCAGCAGCCTTAGGGGCAGTGGATTGAGAGTTGACCTTCTTGGAAGTCATTTCGGTATTCTTGAACTTTGAAGTTGGAAAGTTGAGATGAGAGGTAGAGATCGTCCCACTGGGCGTGCCAGAATTTGTAAGACAATAAAATTTGAGTCGAGAAAATAATAATCGGGACAAGAAAATATTGCAACAATCGTTTATTGATTTCAATATGTGAGTGTTACAATCTCTATGAATCCTCTGATTCGCCTTTCTAAATATACATTCAAGGGCTTCGAGCTTGATCTTGAATTTGATGAACTTGAACTTGATTTGTGGATTTAATGAACTTGATCTTGACTTGTGAATTTGGATTCAAGGGTTTTTGAGCTTGATCTTGAATCTTGATCTTCAGTTGTTTATGAACTTGAATGCTTGAACTTGTAGCTTGTAGAGAAATTTATGGTGTTTGATCCACGAGCTCTCTCTTACTTCTTGTTCGAATTGTTGGTCCTCCTTTCTTGAATTATGAGGCCCCTATTTATAGTTGTGGAAAGGAAAGAGTCATGGCTATTTATAGTTGTGGAAAGGAAAGAGTCATGGTGAAGATGAGCTTTTTTTGGCCAATCAGATTTAAGTGACATGACGCATTTTTATGGGCCTTTGATTTCACTAGGCTTGCTGCATCATTTTGACATGTGGCACAGTCCTATTGGCTCCTTTACTTGACTGGACATGCCACGTCATTTGACACTTGGCGCCAAATTGGGCCTCTAGACTAAGATGACATATTGGGTTTAACCAAGTGGGCTCATTATTTGTAGCCCAAATTAATGGACTAGCCCGATGAATTTTGGACTTTAATTAAATCCATATTTATTGGACTTAAATAATTAATCCAATTATATTAATCCATCATATTTATTTGGACTAATATATTTAAAATTCATATGATCACAATGTTATCTACTTATATTACAAGTTCATGATTGTTACTCTTCATACTTATTATCTCTTCATTCCAAAGCCAAGTGTCTGCGTTGTCTACTAACTATTAAAGTTCTTGTGTATCCAGGTAATATTTACAGTGTTATACTGTGAGATATAATTATTTGAAATTATATCTATATATAATTTATTTTCTGATTGAATAATAATTTACTTTGTTTATATTAAGTTTTTTCTAATATTTTACTAATATAATATTTAGTTATTATTTTATTTAAATTTTATACTTATTGTATTTATATATATAGTATTTAGATGCTTAAATAACAGTCTTAATAATTCAGTGTTCAGATCTATAAATAGCATCTTAATATTTAGATGTGTATTTAGATCAAAGTATCTTAATCTTAATGAAAATAAATGAGGTTTAATGATTGATTTACAAAACCTCACTATAAAATTATAAGAGAATCTTTGTTTTAATTATTATTTTAAAATTAGAGTTCCATGGATTAAAACGGCTAAAATGACAAATGACTCTGATCATAGTACGGAGTAATAAACATATTTCACTTCATTTAAGAAAGCAACAGATATATTCTAAATTAATTAATCAGAATTCGATCATTTTACTCTGGCTGCGTGTATATATAGACACCCGATATATATATATATATCAAATTAACACGATTTAGCTATTTCCGATTTGCATGGTTAAAAATTCATGTAATTAAAGGGGAATGCTGCAATAATAATAACTTTAGTACGTGAATCAAAATACCGTGAATTAATATTAATAGATGTTTTAATTACAGACTAGATCCAACGTACTTTTTGATTTTCAGGATTTATTTGAGGAATACTGCAATAATAACATATTTAGTGTAATTTTGCTGGTGGAGTCTGAAATTTATTTGAGGAATACTAGTACTTCAAGTGAAAATTATTTAATATATTCCAACCATCTCCACCATGCTACTAACACCTAGCTCCATCATTAATCTTCACCATACAACTTCTACCTTCGACCACTATCATCAACCATCACCACCAGCCAGGCAGTCACTACCTCCAATAACAGCTTCCACTGCATACCCACGTCACCATCATCAATCACCAATGAGGGACCACTTCCATTGCACCTCTACTCAAAACACAAGCACAATGATAACTGTTTCCGATAGATCTCCTGGCTCAAAAGAAGTGTACGAAATTAAAGTAGGATTAAAAGGAAAATGAAGACAACAAAATAACAAAAAACAAAACAAATGAAGCAATATGTAGTAGTAAAAACATGAAGAATAAGATACTACGCCAATACTAAATACTACTATTCCTCCCAGGCTCACACACACACAGTGTGACAACATTCAGGTACCTAGCTACTAGACTTCTATCATAATCCTCGACCTCCATACCTTCCTATCTCAGCCAGCTGAAGCTGTGTGATGCATGTCCTGTATAATCACCTCTCTCAGTTCTTCTTCGACTTACCTTTTAATTTGTTGGAAATTTCACTCGATTATGTATTTGGACATTTTCCTAGGGTTTATAGTATCGCATGAAGAGTCATCCAACCGTTCTTGAAAAGAATTAGAAAAAATAAATTGCGTAAAAGCACGTGGATTGTTAATCGATCACAAAAGTAAAAGTAACTTTAAAAGAACATAAATTTTTTAAAAAGGACTTGAGAAAATGAAAGATGAAAGATGAAATTTTAACTTAGGCTGAATATTGGTACTGGCTAGTGATATCCCCAAATCGATAGTTCTTATTGCAAGTACATACTGCATATATATATATAGTTATAGATTTATGGTACAAAAACTTAAGCACGCATAGTGGGATACATGAAAAGTATACATAACAATTTTGATCTTTACCACATTCATGTTGTTCGTAGTATAGTACTACTACTAATCAGACTTAATAACACTAAAATGTTAAAAGGACATCAAACTTTGATCGGTAAATCGATCATATATGACACTAACTGACCTTCAACACTAGATTCAGGCATTCAACTTCTAGATCTTCACATCGTTCGCTGCCATATATAGCTCCAACCAGAAATCCACATTAGATGAATGAACACTCACATCCATGAAATCTTTTATGTACAAATCAAGACTTGATGATGATGTATTGTCTGGATTACTCTCCAATATAACTATGTTTTCAGCATGAACTTGATTGACATCTGAAGTAACATCATTGTCTTGATCCGATGTTTCTAAGAAATCTGAGATTCGGAAATTTTCATCAAATGTGATGTAGCTGGAGTAGGAGGAGGACTTGATGAAATCAAGTGATTGATCATCAGGAGTACTACTGGCTGGACCTTGAATTGGACAAGTAGCTAACAAAGGCTTCTTCTGACCCATTTCTATTTGTTTAGCTTTCTCCACCTTTTTGGACCTTGATTTAGGTTTCACTGGAACATGATTAACTTTTGTGTCAAGGTGCTTCTTTAAATGTGTGTGGTAGAAATTCTTGATTTCGTTATCAGTTCTTCCAGGCAGTTCTTTAGCTATAGTTGACCACCTTCAACAAAACACAACATCGATATATAGTGTCAGATAATTATAAGGAGTAGTTCAGTTTGAGTAATGAATATATCATTTGGGGATAGAGGGAACCAGAGGGCGGATCCATATGAGTTTATGATCTTTCAAGATTCTAGAAAGGACAGTTTAGTTACCAACTTCTAAATAAGTTATTTATACATATTAAGTGAATTTCTAAATATAAATATAGATTTTTGGCTAAAGCTATTGAGTTTTCCCGAACTCTTGCTAGCTCCGTGGGAGGAACTTGGTTTCTAATAAGCATGTATATATAAACTGATTTTATACTATATGTTTCTGAAAAAGTTAGATTTTATGACAAGCATAATCTAATAATTAGCTAATTGAGAGAATACCCTTTTATTTGGTTAATCACAATTTGAATAATGAAAGTTGAAGGTAATCGTCACCTGTTACCAAGTAATTGATATATTCTGATGACTGTTTGAGTTTCTTCCAGGCTAAATGGTCCTCTCTTTAGATCAGGCCTCAGATAATTGACCCACCTGAGTCTGCAACTCTTTCCAGTTCTTGATAGCCCTGCACCACCCATAACTACAAATTAAAATACATATATATGAGCCTAAGCAGTAGTCTATATGTATTACATGATGAAACCCTAAAAGTGATAACAAACCAAGAAAAAAAAGATGGAAGACTTTCTGCTATTTGAAAATCTGATTCAAAATCTTATCCAAAATCCATAGTGAAACGCTAACAAAATATAAAGGGTTTTCTTGTACCTGCAAATTTGGGCATCTGGCTCCAATTCCAAATACGATATTTCATGATATAGTCAATCAATTTTTTGTCTTCCTCAGGAGACCAAGCACCTTTCTTTACATAATCCATGTTTTTGTCATGTTGCAGCTGGAACACTAGTTCTGCCATAATTGTACTTTCAAATGATCACCTAGAGTCAGCTATACTTCACAAAGCTTGATTGCTTATATATAGGAAAGAGAGGGTTCAGCCCAAGTTTGTGGAATATTTGTTCAATGCCTTCATTATTTCCAAGAAACTTCACTCCCTCACCCACAACCCTCACAACTTCCTAATTTGTCCCCTTTTAATTTTACTTATTAAAAGTATTACTCCATCTGACTCAATTTAGATTTATGTGATATATTTTTCTTTTTAATTTATCTTAAAGAGAATGATTTTTTAAAAATATAAATTTAGAAACAGTTTACTTTTAAAATTTTCAATTTACCTTTTGGTCAGATATTCACCTGTCTCAATTTATATAATACACTTTTCTTTTTAGTTTGTCTTTAAAATGATATTTTTCTATATTTAGAAATAATTTAGCTTTTAAATTTATCATTTACCTTTAATGAGATATTCCAACCGTCCTAATTTATAGGAAACACTTTTCTTAATTCTAGTCAGTCCAAAAAAGACTATCATATTTTTATAATTAGAAATAACTAGTATTAAAATTTCTTATTTACCGTTAACGAAATGATTATCTAAGATTTGCTTTAAATTAGAAATTTTATAAGTCTTTCTTTCTTCCTTTAAATTTGTGTCTGATTAAACTGTGCCAAATTTTAATCGAGACGCTTCTATTTTTGGTTGAAACTACTTTCAAATGCCTCTTTGGCGTAGGTTCGCCTTTGGCCATTAAGATTAAGATTGAAACAAGAAATGATTGATCCTCGTATTTCAAATCCCTCATTTTATATACGGAAAAGGGTCAAAACTACCCCTGAACTATCCGAAATAGAGTAAAAATACCCTCAGTTTGTTTTTTTGGCTCAAAAATACCCCTCCGTTTGTTTTTGGCTCAAAAATACCCCTCCATTTATTTTTTAGCTCAAAAATGCCCCTCATTTTAACGGAGTGCCAAAAAGGGCCAAAATTACCCCTGAACTATCCGAAATGGAGCAAAAATACCCCTCCATTTATTTTTTGGCTCAAAAATACCCCTCAGATTAATGGAGTATCACCAAGCACAGCACGTGAAAAAAAATTGTCACATGGCTACTCCACGTCAGTGTCCCATTTAATATCCAACCAGCCCACTTAACCATATTCCAACTTAACATCCATTTAATATCCTTACCCGACCCATCTTAAAAAAAAACCGACCCGCCCTCATAAGTAAATGGTAAAGATAGATCCACCCTTCATTTCACTTGAACTCTCCAAAAAAAATAAATCGATGCAGACTAGGGATTCTGAGGGAAAAGAAAGCCCTTAGGAAAAAAATCACATGGGCTAGCCAAACATCAGGTTGAAAATAGGCCTATGAGACCTGCTAATGGAATTCAGAAATTTTACTCGCCAAAAAGTCTCTCATAGCTCAATGATCACATGCCCTAAAATTGAGCACAATTGGAGTTGTCTCTTTTTCTTCATATCTTAGATCGTGCAATAGAACCAAAGTTGTAGGTGGAGTCATATTTAACCTTTGAATTTGTTTTTTTTCTCATTATAGTAGAGATGTCGATTACAAGAAGGAGTAAGAATGCCCTTAGGGAAAAAATCAACCCGTGTACTAAGAGCTTTCTTTTCCCTCAGAATCCCTAGTCTGCATCGATTTTTTTATTTTTTGGAGAGTTCAAGTGAAATGAAGGATAAATCTATCTTTACCATTTACTTATGAGGACGGGTCGGGTTTTTTTTAAACGTGGGTTGGGTATGGATATTAAATGACTGTTAAGTTGGAATATGGTTAAGTGGGCTGGTTGGGTAATAAATGGGACACTGACGTGGACTAACCATGTGACAATTTTTCACGTGGTGTGCTTGGTGGCACTCCATTAATGTGAGGGGTATTTTTGAGCCAAAAAATAAATGGAGGGGTATTTTTGATCCATTTCGGATAGTTCAGGGGTAGTTTTGGCCCTTTTTGGCACTCTGTTAAAATGAGGGGCATTTTTGAGCCAAAAAATAAATGGAGGGGTATTTTTGAGCCAAAAAACAAATGGAGGGTATTTTTGCTCTATTTCGAATAGTTCAAGGGTAGTTTTGACCCTTTTCCGTTTTATATATTCGAACGGATGGAGAGTATAATTTATAGTATTTCCTGTATCTCAATTTATGTGATGCAGTTTGACTTGACATCAAATTTAAGAAATATCAGAAGAGTTTTCATTGTTCCAAAATTACCCTTTAAATGAGTTCACCTTTAATTTGAGGGCTTTTTACCAAATAAGTGAGATCAAATATGAAAAAAATGTTGATAGTGTCATTAAATATTTGCTAAATAAAACAATGTTTCCATTAATTTTGAGACTCACTAAAAAGGAAACATGAAGACCAAGATCACCAAGAAAGTGTTTAAGCCAACACTACAACAAAAACAAGTTTTAGCGGCAATAAATATGCACTTTAACAAGAGTGCTAAAATTTTTACCGGCATTAGTTAAATGCCATTGGATCCAATGTCGCTATAGGCTTTAGGGACATTTACAAAGAAAGCTACAATGTAATTGTCACTAGTAAATACCACTAAAACACATATTTAGCGGTAATTAAGCTATTGCCGTTAATTAATTGCCGCTAAAGATCATTTTTGGTGTAGTGCAAGAAAGTTCAGCAACAACTTTGCGCAATGCCCGATACTCCGTCTCAGCAGAAGATAGAGAAATAGTAGGCTATTTCTTGCTTTTCCAAGAAATGGGGCTACCCCTCAAAGTAATATAAAACCCTGTGACAAACTTGCGTGAGTTTGCACAACTATCCCAATCAAAATCAGAGTAAGCAACAATAGAGAAATCATTCAAACCAGATAATAAAACACCCAAATCATGAGCATTTAAAAGATACCGCAAGACATGAATAGTAGCCGTCATATGAGGAACATGTGGATGATTGAGGAATTGACTAAGGTATTGCACTGAAAAGAAAATATATGGTCATGTATGTTGCAAGTAATTCAATTTCCCAATGAGATGCCTGTATAAATTGACATCAGTGGGAGGAGCTTGCATGTCAACCAACAACTTGACTGAAGAGTCAAGTGGTGTAGAGACAAGATTTGTACTGATGTCAATTAAATTTGTGAAGAAGGTCTTCAGTGTACTTCTGTTGACTAATAACATACCCTTCAGGAACCTTATCAAGTTGCAGCCCCAAAAAAAAGTGAACACAACCTAGATCCTTAATTCAAAATTGATCATCCAAATATACCTTCAAATTAGTCAACTCTTCAAGATTAGCCCCAGCTAAAAGTATATCATCCACATAGACAGCCATCACAATAAGAGAGTCGGAAGAACCCTTTATGAATAAAGAGTAATCATTTTTACTAGAGGATAACCCCTTCAAAGTTAATGCCTCAGATAACCTACTAAACCACTGCCTAGAAGCCTGTTTCAGACCATAAAGAGACTTTTTACGTCTGCAAATAGTGATGCAGTAAAATAAGAAGTAGAAACTTGAAGGCCAAGAGGGACTTTCATGTACACTTCCTCATGGAGATTACCATGAAGGAAGACAATATTGACATCAAGTTGAAAAACAGTCCATCCCCTCTTAACAACCAAAGTGAGAAGACTTTAATAGTAGTAAGCTTCATAACTGGAGAGAAGGTTTAAGTATAGTCCATCTTCTCCTTTTAAGTGTCCCCCCTAATTAAAAGTTTGGTTTTATATCTTTCTATAGATCTATTAGACCTTTTCTTAATCTTATAAACCCAATTATAAGGAATAGCTATGAGTTGGAAGGGAAACAATATCCCAAGTCTGATTGACTTCAAAAGCCTAAAATGACTTCAACATAACCTCCTGCAAAGTAGGATTTGAAACAGCCTGTTGATAAAATAAAGGCTCTTGTATATGTACAACACTAGAGGATGTAGAAGGACTATTGAAAACAGAGTTAATGATGTAATCAGTGAGGTGAATGGGATTGTGAGTACATTTAGAAGATCTACTGAGAGGGACAGGAGCAGGATTAGGTGGAAGAGTAGAAGAAGGAATGACTGGAACAATAGGTGGAACAGAATAAGAATAGGAGTAGGGACTGCCTCAGATGGAAGTGGAACAAAAATAGTGGGAGAAGAAAAAGTAGAAGAAGAATCAGAATGTGGAGGAGAAGGAACAAAAGAAGGAATGACATCAGTGAAGGTGGACTGTGGAACATAAGCCAAGGGAGAAGGAAAAGGATTGTGGTATGAAAAGATATGTTCATGGAAAACAACATCTCTAGAATAGAATATGAATTGAGAAGTAAGATCTAAGAGCTTGTAAGCCTTTTTACCACAAGGGTACCCAAGAAAAACTACTGAAATTGTTCTAAACTAAAATTTGTCTCTTCCAAGTTTAGGGGAGCAGGCAAAACGTAAACAACCAAAAGATTTGAGATGTGTATAAGCTAGGGAATGACCATACAATTTCTCAAGAGGGGAAATATCATGTAAGACTGTAGAGGGTGGTCGGTTAATGAGATAGGTTGCTGTCAAAACACATTCATCCCAATATTTCTTTGGAAGGTTGGACTGAAATAAAAGGGACCTAAAAACTTCTAGTAAGTGTTTGTGTTTCCTCTCAACACCCATTCTATTGAGGGGTATGAGGGATAGTGGTTTGGTATAAAATGCCATGGACATTGAAAAATTGTTGACAAGCTATACTGATACCAAGTTCGAAGGCATTGTCTGACCTAAAAGATTGAACAACATGATTGAAATGGGTCTTTACCATAGAAACAAAAACCTTAATGATAGTTAAAGCATTGTTTTTGCATGATAAGAGATAGGTCCATGTAACTCTGATAAAGTCATCAACCAAAGTGATGAAGTATCTAAAATGATTGTATGTTTTAGTGCTATATGGGGCTCAAAAGTCAACATGAACTAGTTGGAAAGGAACAATGGATGATTTGATAAAACTAAGTGGGAAAAGAGATCTTTGTTGTCTTACTATGGGGTAGATAGTGCATAAGAAATATTGTTTAGAAGAGATAGAATCAGGTAAAGAAGGAATAGACTTCATTTTATGAAAACATAAATGACCTAACCTTGATGCCAAACAATGTCCAATCTATAAACATGTGAGTCAGGTGCAGAAGAAACATTATGAATAGAGTTGTTTACAAAAAAAGAAGAATTATAAGAAAAACTGTGAGAATAAGGAAGAACAACAAAATCAGTAGTATAAACTGGTAGACTACATAAGTTTTCAGCAAAATTAAAAATAGGACTTGTTGGAGCATCAACAAAATTGACATGTGAGACATTAGTAGATTCTTGATGTAAGAAGTACAATCCATTAGCAGCTTTACCAATTTCTAGTGGTCTTTTCAGAGAAGTGCCCTGTAAAAAGCAAGCATAAATGATAAGAATAGCAGAACATTGAAGTTGAACTAGTAATTTATGGATAGAAATCAAGTTGAACTGAAAGGAAGGCACCAGAAGGATATTGTGTAAAGCTATATCATGTTTGAACTGAAAAGATCCAGTAGATATAACTTTCACTTTGTACCCATTTGAAAGAGTGACTAAGTATGGTGTGGGTAAGGGTTGTATATTATGACGAAGGTGTTTATGTGGAGTCATGTGGTTAGTGGCCCTTGAGTCCAATATCTAAGAACTAAATCCAACTAATTGTGAAGTAGCACATATATGAGAGTCAACAGTATTAACAACAGAACTGTTGAACAAACCTGCAAATGTACTGAGAGTAGCATTTTCAGCAAACACATCTGCAGGAGAAGATGGAGATTGTTGAAGACTCAGGAGATACTGATAGTGCTGATATTTGTCTTTGGTAAAACTAGGAGGGATAATAGTGGGTTCTGTTGGAACTTTGACATTTTGGACCCAAGATACTGAACCAGATGAAGAAGAAGACCCTTTCTTGTTCTTAGTGAATTTGAAATTGGCAGAATAGCCATGTAACCTGTGGCAGTCATTAATAATATACCCAAATTTCTTGTAATATTTGCAGAAAATATTAGCACTATTTGCATTTTTTCCTGCATTGGAATTATTCCCGAAATTTCCTTTCTTAGAATCAAATTGAATTCTCTGATTATAGTGGACAGGATTACCCCTTTGATAATGAAAACCTGAACTACTAGAAGCTAAGAAGGCAGTACACTCATTTGAAAAGTTTGGAATACGAGAGGAACTATCCTTTTGGTGTTCATCATATTGCAACATAAAGTAACCTCTATTAATAGATGGTAACGGGGACATCATTAAAATATTGGTCTTGCAGGAGGAATAACATTCATTTAGCCCACTTAAGAACTGAAATAATTGTTGTTCCTACAAGAGTTTTGGTAAAGCACCACAGGTGCAAGTAGGACTCATATAAGCAGTATAAAGTTTATCGCATTAACTTCTCATCATAGTGAAATAGGTTTCTATATCAGACGAATTCCCTGACTAGTAGAACTGATTTTGCGTTGGATCTGGATGTATTTAGACCCATTTGATTGGCCAAACCTCTCATTCAAATCGTTTCAAATTTCCATAGCTGTGTTGTATCCTACAAGACTAAGGGCAATATTCCTAGACAACGAATTGGTCATCCAAGCAATGAACATGTCATTGCAGTGTTCCCAACCTAGATAATATGGATAATCCTCTGAAGGTTGAGGATTTCGTCCAGTGATAACACCAAGCTTGTTCTTTGCCGAGAAGGCAACAAGCATACTCCTCCTCTTTACAATGAAATTATTTCCATCAAATGAAGGAGAAACTAGAGGAGTATTAGGGTTGCCTGAGGGATGAATATAGCATAGATGAGATGGATCTATTGAAAATAGAGTAAAACCTTCAGTGTTAGTGGAAGCATATGCATTAATCTTAGTATTCGCCATTCGTGACAATGATTCAAATCAATCAACTATTGAAAACACGAGAAAACCACTACAACTATAGTATAACAACACCATCAAAGAAAATGGTGTAGACAAGTACTCAATGTGTAGAAATCGGAGAGAGTTTACCGTGCTTCTTCGATAACTTGAAGAAGTAAAGCCTTCTTCATCAAATACAGAGGAATCTCACCGGAAAAGCCAATCGTCGCCAATGAATGTTGTCAAGAAATGTGTCAAGGGTAAAATCGATCAATAGCTGGTAACGAGTACTACACGATTCTAAGCTCTGATACCATGTCAGATGAAAAAATTGATCCAATCACCATAGATTTTTTCATCGGAAGCCCTAGCTAAAAGAGAGTAAAAGAGAGAAAATGAAAGAAGAAAAGAGATATTTTTTATTACACACTTCTAGAATATTACATCAGATTCCTATTTATTAAAAGGCTATAATTACAAAATGGGCCATATTTAAATCACTACACTAATTAGGTGCAACTCTAATTGGCCTGTAGTATCCATGTTAGATGAAGAAATCGACCAAATCGCCATGGATTTCTTCATCGAAAATCCTAGCTAAAAGAGAGCAAAAGAGAGAGAAAAAGAAAGAAGAAAAGAGATATTTTTTATTACACACTTCTAGAATATTATATCAGATTCCTATTTATTAAAAGTTTATAATTACAATATGGGTCATATTTAAATCACTACACTAATCAGGTGTAACTCTAATTGGTCCTGTAGTAGCCGGCCCAATCTCGATGTTAACACATCGTTATCAAGAAATTAAAGTACCAATTAAATCAAAGAGTGCAATCATTCAAAGGTCAAGCCGCACTTAAGAGAAATTAGACAACTAATGCAATGCTTACGAAGGTTTGATTAAGAAGACTTTTTAATATTTATTTTGACATTTTTAGTATGAATAGGAGAGCAAACAACCGAAATAAGGCCTTTTTTTCTTCCTAATTCTACCGAATGACGAGGAATGATGATCACAATTCCCAATTCCCAATTCCCAATTCCCAATTTTAATACTTTTTAACCATATCGATACATAAATATTCATTGATTTCAGAGGAAAAAATGGTCTGAAGGACATGAAACTCGGTAAATAATGAGTTCGTTCCTCTGTACTTCTCAAAACATGTTGACTTTCCAATGTATGCATAATTTGTTCTTGCTTAAGTAAACCTAGTATTTGATAGTTGTATTTTTGAAAGGCGATAGCGTAAGACCTAATCATTTACCTAATACATATGGGTAAAATCAAATGTGTTAAAAATAGAAAACAATTACCACAGTATAGTTTCTGTGTTTAATTTTTTTAATTGCAGTAATTTTTTGATATAAACATTAGTACTCCCTTCGTCCCAACTTATGTGACACCTTTTGAATAGACACAAAGTATAAGAAAAAAAATTGTGGTCTAAAAATACTCCTTGACCATTTGTGTGACTATAAATTATTAATTTATTTGGAGCATTTCAATATTATTATATTGATTATTATTGTGAGTATCAAATGTGTTTCTTACAATAACATTACTCCTTTGGACGTGTGCTGCTTATAGCACTTTACTCCTGTTGGACGTTAGTGCTCCAGTGGACATTATGGCCTCTGTTTACCTGTAGTATCAAATGTTCTTGTAACTTATATGCCTTTACTTCTTCAGTTGCTGCTAGTAATCTCCATTTACTTTGGAGTCACTGTGTGACCTAGTACTCATTTGAGTTAGCGGAAACTTTAAGGCAGAATGGACGGGTCTGCATAACATCAATTGTATGCATTTGTTTCTTGGTTTGTGAGGGATGAATTTGATCATCATTTTTCTTGAAATGTACATGTACCTCCAACTTTTTATTCATCCATTAACTCGTGTAACCTCTAGACCATTGATCTTCCTTCTTTACTTCCCATTTATTCTTCCTATTCAATATAAGGATGAATATCTCACTTATAAATAGAGGTGGTCTTGCATATTTTTTAAGCACAAGAAAAATATAGAGTGCATAAAAGTTAGTAAAAAAAGAGAGTTTATCAGTTGAAAGGAGGTATTCTTTTTTGTGGAGTTTTGAACTCAACTCTTGTCCAGAGTTTGTTGAGTTGTATTTTGTGAGAAGACTGTTGTATCCTGGAGGGGACAAGTCAAGAAGATTACTGCTTGACCGGTGAAAATATTTATTGCAATGGGTTTGAATCTTCCTAAAGGGAGCGAGATATCCGCGTCTCAACCAAGAAGAAAATTATTGTATTTTCTTAATTCTTTGTATTTTCAATTGTAATTGTTGTAATATTTCACCAACATAAATCATTTTATTAAGGATAAAGGGGTAATTTTAAAGTTAAATTATTTCCAATTATGAAAAAAGAGACATTCTTTTTTGGAACGGACTAAAAAGGAAAGTAGAACCAATGTTTTAAGAGGTGAGGGCGTGAGACAATACATTTTACTTAGCACGGGGCGAGGCGTAAGCCCCATGCATTTTTAAAATTTTAATTTATAATATAGTAAATTAGTCTAATAAAGCAAATATTATAAAGAATAAATTAATAGTTTAAAACAATTAAGAACATGATTAGAGAAATAAAAAATAAAACTTCTAATATAATTTTATAATATAAAAGCTATTATGAGATATAAATCAACTCTAACATCTTAACTTTCGAAAAATAAAATAATCACATTTTTGTAAAATATATTACTACTATGCAATTTACATCTCCAAAGAAGATAATTAATAAACTTTATTAGTACCCTCATGGTAATTTTGAGATAATAAAATAAAATAACGATTATTTTGAGACGTATGACAATTGACAATAATAAAATATGATAATTTTTATGATTATTATGATAGAACTTACTCTAGTGCAAAGAAAATTTGGAAGGCATTGCAGAGTAAGTATGATACCGAGGAGGCTGGAGCGAAAAAAATGTCACTAGCAGGTTTTTTCGTTTTCAAATGGTGGACAACAAATCAGTGGTGGACCAAGCTCAGCACTTTATAATGATTGTTGGAGAGCTCAGGTCCGAGGAAGTCAAAATTGGAGATTACCCTATTGTTTGTGGCATAATAGATAAACTTTCACATTCTTGGAAGCTATTTCAAAAAACTATGTGCCACAAACAAAAGAAAACTTCTCTTCAGACTTTGATAATGCGAATCCACATGGAAGAAGAGGCAAGGGGCAAAGGTGCACTTTTGCAAATAGAAGAGAACAACATCACATTGAAGGTAAATTTAACTACTTCAAATAATGTTGTCCCTGATACTAACAAAAATACTTCTTTGAAGCTTAAGAAGAAAAAATTCAAGAAAAATGATAGACATCCCAAGAATAATAATGGTGGAAATAACCAAGCACAAAATCAACAAGTTCAAGAAAAGGGACCGTGTTTTATCTTTGGCAAGAGTGGGCATATTACTTGATTTTATAAATTTCAAAAACATGGGCCTACACCACAGGCAAATGTTACCGAAGAACCATTTATGACGGTGATAATAGACATAAACATGGTGGAGAATGTTGATGGATGGTGGGCTGACTCTAGTTCAAACTGTTATGTCTGCTATGACTAAGATTGGTTTAAAATTTATAATCTTTTGAAGAGTTCAAAACCATCATGCTTGGTGATTCTCACACCACTCAAGTGCTTGAAAAAGGAGATGTCAAATTGATTTTTACTTCTGGAAGGGTATTGATTTTAAAAGATGTACTTTATACTCCTTTCATTAGTAAAAATTTGATGTCTAGTTTTCTTCTTAATAAAGCAGGCTTCAAACAGATTATTGAATCTGACCAATATGTAATTGTGAATAATAATATTTTTGTGGCACAGGGGTATGCTTGTATGGGATGTTTAAGTTGAATGTTGAAATGAATAAAACATCTACTTCTGTTTATATGCTTTCTTCTACTAATTTTGGGCATGCTAGTTTGTGTCATATTAATGATCGTTATGTGGGAATCATGAGTGGTTTAAGATTAATCCCAATGATTAAAAAGAATTTTAAAAAATTGAGGATTGTAGTAAATTCAAAATCACTAAAAGCCCTCATTTTCAAGTTGAAAGAAAAATTGATTTATTAGAGTTAGTTCATACTGATATTTGTGAACGTAGAGGAATATTAACTCGTGGAGAAAATAGCTATTTTATCACTTTAATTGATGATTTTTCTAAGTTTACATATGTTTACTTGATGAAAAATAAAATGATGCTTTTGAGAATTTTAAAACTTTTCTCCATGAAGTTGAAAATCAGTTTAATAGAAAAATAAAAAGAATTAGAAGTGATAGAGGCTGTGAATATGAGTCAAATGAGTTTAATTCTTTTGTTAGATCATTGGGTATAATTCATGAAACTCCTCCTCCTTATTCTCCTACATCTAATGGTGTAGCGGAAAGGAAGAATAGAACTATGGTTGTGTTAACTAATGTCATCTTAATTGAGTTAAGTGCACCTTAAATTTTTGGGGTGAAACTCTTTTGACTGCTTGTTATGTGTTGAATCGTGTGCTTCATAAAAAGACTAAATTAACACCTTTTGAGTTGTGGAAAGGTCACAAGTCGAATTTGGGATATCTAAGAGTTTGAGTTGCTTAGCCTATGTAAGGTTAATGGATCCTAAAATCTGTAAGTTGGGTAAAACAATTACTACTTGTGCTTGTCTTGGTTATGCTTCAAATAGTACAGTCAATAGATTTTTTAATCTTGAAGATAGTATTATAATAGAATCTGGTGATGCTATTTTTCATGAAAATAAATTCCCTTTTGATTCTAAAAATAGTGGGGGTCAAAAGATTGAGAAAAATATTTTGCCACTACCTAGATCTTCTACTTCTGTTTTGAAAAATAAAGAAAATGATGATTTTGAGTTAAGAAGAAGTAAAAGAGCTGGAGTAGAAAAAGATTTTGGTCCTGACTATTATGTTTTTAATGTTGGAGATGACCCTCTCACTTTAAAAGAAGTTTTATCTTTACATGATGCTATTTTTTGGAAAGAGGCTGTAAATGATGAAATGAAATCACTAATTTCTAATAAAACCTGAAAGTTAGTTGATTTACCACCGGGTTGTAAAATGATTGAGTGAAAATAGGTCTTATGAAAAAAATTAAAACCGGATGGATCTGTTGATAAATATAAGGCTAAACTAGTGGCTAAAGGTTTTAAGAAACTAGAAGGCCTAGAATTTTTTGATACTTTTTCTCTGGTAACTAGAATTACATCCATTAGACTTTTAATTGTTATTGCTGTAATTTTTTATTTATAAATTCATCAAATGGATGTAAAAATTGCTTTTTTAAATAAAGACCTAAATGAGGAGATTTACTTGGAACAACCCGAGTGTTTTGTTGAAGAAGGACAAGAAAGTAAAGTATGTAAACTTACTAAATCCCTATATGGATTGAAACAGGCACCAAAATAATGGCATGAAAAATTTTATTCCTGCATGATTGAAAATGGTTTAAAAACAAATGAGTGTGATAAGTGCATATATCAGAAATTTTGAAATAATTCACATGTTATTATTTGTCTATATGTTGATGATTTATTGATCTTTGGCTCTAATATGATTGTTATTGGAGAGACTAAAAGTATTCTTAGAAGCCATTTTGATATGAAAGATCTTGGTGAGGCAAATTTTACTCTACGAATAAAAATTACTGGAACATGTGATGAAATTTCCTTGACAAGTCACATTATGTTGAGAAAATTTTGAAAAAATATAATTTTCTTGATTGTAAGCATGTTGTAACTCCTTTTGATTCAAGTGTTCACTTATTTCCTGTTGAAAGTGAAAATGATGTAATAAATCAAAAGGAATAAGCTAGCATAATTGGAAGTTTGAGCTATGTGACTGATTGCACTAGGCCTGATATTACGTATACAGTAGGAGTACTTAGAAGGTTTACTAGGAAGTCAGGTAATGAATAATGGTATGCTATAACGAGTGTAATGAGATATTTAATTGGAACGAAAACTTTGTGGTTTGTTTTATAAGAAATATCCTGTTGTACTTGAAGGCTTTTGTGATGCGGATTGAAACACTTTATCCGGTGATTCTTTATCTACTACTGGTTATATATTTACTTTGGGTGGTGGTTCTTTTTGTTGGAAATCAAAAAAGCAAATAATTATTGCTAACTCTACCATGGAGGCTGAACTAATTGCTTTAGCTTCAACTATTAAGGAAGCGAATTGGTTGAGAGATTTGTTATTTCAAATACCTTATTTTGAAAAACTAATTCCTCCTATTTTAATTCATTGTGATAGCACTGTTGCAATTGGTAGAGTTCAAAACAGTCATTACAACGATAAATCCAGACCTATAAGGAGAAAACACATTAATGTGAGATCATATTTGACAAATGGTACCATTAATGTTGATTATTTCAAATCTTGTGATAATCTTGCAGATCCATTGACTAAGGCCTTAGCAAGAGAAAAGGTATGGAGAACATCAAGGGGGATGGGATTGAAGTCTATAAATTCATGAGTCATATGTGAGGAAATCCAACCTGGGGACTAGAGATTCTATTACCAGGTTCAATGGAAAAAACGAATCACACGATGACTTATTGTGAAAAAATGCACTATTTTTTATCCCTCCCTATGATGTGAGTGCATTTACCTGTAATGATTTGTGAGATTGAGTTTTAAAAAACTCTTAATGAAAATCTGTAGCTCGTATGAGTGGGGTGCTAAAATTACAGGAGCACTTTTGATAGAGTTCACCTATGTGAGTGTGGAACTAGGTCGCTTCCTATGATAATTAAACTCATTCTCAAAGACACCCATGAAACTGGATAGCACAAGGCCGTAATGTACTGGCTATAAAGCTCATATCAACACCTTGACTGTTATGTGTAAGCAATGACTTTTTTATTTCCCACAAGCATTCATAGTTTAAGTCTGAGACCACAACGACTCTAGAGTAAAAATTACTGTTTTACTAAGTGGAGGTTCAATGTAGAGCACACCTTCATTATGCATAGCAGTCTTCCTTCAACTGATAAACTCTCTTGTATTAATATTAAACTGAGTGGAGGATTATTAGTTTATTTGAAGCATTTCAATATTATTATATTGATTATTATTGTGAGTATCAAATGTGCGGCTTATAGCACTTTACTCCTGTTGGACGTTAGTGCTCCAGTGGACATTATGGCCTATGTTTACTTGTAGTATCAAATGTTCTTGTGACTTATATGCCCTTACTTCTTGATGCAAGTAAGAAGTACTTATTGCATGGAAGGATTTCAACTTGACATCAAGAGTTTGGAGTGTTTCAAGAGAGTACGGAATCCAAGAATAAATAAAAAGAATAGCTTAACATTATATTTTAGGGTCATTTTGTTCATAGTATGATATATATGTAATCAAGAGGCATTTGTGTCTTTTCTTATTTGAAGTTAACCCTAGTACTATAAATTGAACATGATGAACATTATTAGGGGAGACTACATTTTTAGTGAATACTCTTGTGGAGTTTATGGGCTGAATCCCTTTGTCTCTACATTGAATCTCTCTTGAATATCTTTTGGTAAGATTATTCATGTATGAGTTGAATTCTCTTCTCCCTTGAATTTAATCTTGTGGTTTTTTGTTCAAATTAGAGAATTACAAATCTACATTTGTTTGGTCTCTAGTTTACTTCAATTGTGAGATTGTTCTTTCTTTCTTTTTATCTCCTTCGATTTCTTGATTATCTCTTATTTCTCTATCTTTTGTACCTCATTTTATATCAATTGGTATCAGAGCAAGGCTAAAGAATTGTTCCAACAATTCTTAATCTTGGCTTGCATCTTTTGAAAATAAAATTTAAAAAAAGAATCAAAAAAAAGGAAAAAAAATTCGGATCCAAAAAATTGATGAAATTTTCAAGTGGGTATTGTTGGGTTTTGTTAGAAATAGTCTAAAGTGATTGAATTTAGAATTTGAGAGCATTTAAAGGTGATTTTGGGTTGATTTTGTCCATTTTTTCTTCATTTTTGCACATGAAATTGTCACGACCCAAATGGCCATGAGTGGCACCCACACTAATCTTCTTGTGGGAGAACCATCTAACCCGAACCATTATCCAATCATTTAGTCAATATTAAGGTGAGGTTATCATAAAAACCAACTTAATGATAATAAACCCAAAACTAATCATTATTAATGCAAAAATCAAACAAACTACCTATTAAAATTTCCACGACCCTAAAGTCATCGAACAAGAACTTCTAAAACAAAAACTATGTCTAAAGGAAAGATCCAAAACAATGAAAGATAAAGAGTGTCTCATTGCCCGAAAGAAGGACAAGAACTAATGTGATGATCCATGGCAGCCTGGAGATGGAGTGCTCACCCTTGGATCGAGTTCATCTATCAAACGCTAGAGATGAGGTCGTGTCTGAGCTTCTGGAACACTTTCTACACTCAACAAAATAAGAGTACAGGGTAGTATCAGTACAAGCCACTATGTACTGGTAAGTATCATAGGTCAACTCAATTTAATAGCATGTATATAACATAAATCAAAGAACAAGTAGACAGGCATCAACACATAGCAAGTAATTCAATGAACTAGCAAATACATCAATGACGGGCCAAAATAATGCCCATATACAAGCCACTTAACTATCAAGAGTATCAACCATATCATAAACAACCACAAAATCAATAATAATGCCATAAGTAAGACTATGTTCTTCTCAACCTCGCAATTAGAACACCTTTAGCTCGTTATCATCTTATTAAACTACTCGACCTCTCAAAATCAACTCTAGTCTGTACACAGATGCAAGGGACTTATTTCTGCCCAACTAGTCATGACCTGCAGGGGACAATCTAAGTCCATGTATCGTATCGGAGTGGTACCCGATCCTCCATAAATAAGTAATATCAATATCCATATCTGTACCGGCGTGGCAGCCAATCCTCCATAACCATATTATGTATGTTTTATCAATTCGTACTATCCCTCAGGATACAACACGACGTACTAAATTTACAAGTACACTTATGCTCATAAGGCAATTCGATCAAGTTCAAATTTCAATAATTGTTCATACAAGCATTAAAATCCAAATATCATCAAATTCAAGTATGTCTGAAGAACAATCAATAAACATCCAATTTAGGAGCAGACACACAATTAAATCGAGTCTAAACTCCAATCAAACCATAACCTACCTCGATCGAAGAATCCAAATTCAAGCTACTTTGCAAGTTCCTGTCCCTTCGATAAAGCTTTCGAATGGTTAAAATCTATTCAAATATATGATCTTCATAAGAGTATGAACTAGTACGTCAAATTTCAACTAAAACGGATCATTATTCGATCCCCAAATCAAGAATTCTTTACTCTAAGAATCCTAGACCTAAACTTGAATTTGTCAAAATCTTAATTATCGATATGGAGACTGTCTAATATAAAACTAAGGATGAAACCAGTACTCCAAATATACTATCATGCACCTTTAACTCTTCAACCCAACTATTATTATTAGCTAATGATTAGTAATCATTGCTTACATGTGACATTAATAAGCTAATCAATTTACACACAATTTTATCACATTCACTGTACGGTCACTTCTTATAAATTCAATTTCACCCTAGCTAATTCTAATAGAATAAAAATGAAAAACTTCCCACAATTGCCTACTGTCTCACGTTCATAGCACTAGAAAGAGCAAAATCCACTAATCGTTAACCAATCATCTTTGTCATCATTAGGTCATCATCAACCCATTATTTAACCTATCTAATTTCTAATGAACCAAAAATAAAATTACTAGAACAATTCCACCTTTACCTTATTATAACCATAACGGTAGGAATAAATTCACTAAAAGTAGCCAACCTGAAGCCGTCTCAAGCTTTTGCCTTTATGCTTTGGTGTGAGAATAAAACCTACGTTGTAACTTCTGTGCCCACCTTCCTCAATTTTCTGTTCTTATTATTGATAAATATGATAAACCCTTCTCACTTAGATTTATTCTTGTAATGGCCACATAAGTAAATAAATTGTGGGTTTGACCCATTAAATTAATAATTAAATTAATTATCTAAAATACCCAAAATTTCAAATAGATCCTCATAGTTTATTCGGAACCCCGTGGAAACAAACCGAACATGTAAATCAACTAAAACGCATGTTCCGAACCTATTGGAAACACTAAAACACTAATTCGAGGTCGTCTTAACCAAAGGTTGATCGAGATCAAGCTTAACTTTATTAAAACTCGAGAACCCAATTAATAACTTAAATCACTTCGAACACCTCAAGAATCGGTATTACCTGTCTCCCTAAGTCATAAATCACGTATACAAACTATGAGTAGAGATAAAATAGGAAAGACAAGTAAAATTCACAAAACGACTAAGGGGGTCATTACATGAGATACCAATTAAACAATCGTTCGTCCCCGAATGGGCAAACAAGAAACAAGTAGGAAAAACAATGAATTACCTGAATCAGCAAAAAGATGTAGATACTTGCTACGTATATCTTCTTTGGTCTCCCAAGTGGCCTCCTCAGCTTACAGACATCTATATTAAGAATAGCAATCAGTTCCTCTTCATAGGAGAGGTTTTCAACTTACAAGACTGAATCCCAACGAGTTATGTAGTTACCATCACCATGAAACTTCTTCATCATAGATACATGAAACATGGGATAAACTTTCGACAAACTTGGAGGCAATGACAATCTATATACCACCGGCCCCAAGCACTGAAAAATCTCAAACGACCCAATATTTCTAAGACTAAGCTTACCTCGCTTCACAAAATGCATAACACCCTTCATGGGTGAAACCTTGAGCAATACTTGCTCACCCTCCATAAAGTGCACATCTCTCACTTTTCGATCTGCATACTCCGTTTGCCTGCTTTGAGCCGCTATAAGTTTCTCTTGAATGAACCTAATCTTCTCAAATGAGTCACTCAATAGATCAGTACCCCACGGTCTCACCTTAAAGGCATCGAACCATCCAATGAGAGATCTACACTTCCTTTCATATAAAGCCTCAAATGGCGCCATATCGATACTCGAATGACAACTGTTATTATATGTAAACTCTGCCAAAGGTAGGTACTTATCCCAATGACCTCCAAAATCCATCACACACGCACGGAGCATGTCCTCCAACACCTGAATCGTTCATTCAGACTGCCCATCGATCTGCGGGTGAAAAGCTGTACTAAGGTCCAACCTAGTACCCAACTCCTCATGCAACTTCTCCCAAAAGTTAGAGGTAAATTGAATACCCCTATCCGAGATAATAGAAATTGGGACCCCGTGCAACCGAACAATCTCCTTAAGATAAATCTTGGCTAACTTTGCTTCATTGTAAGTCACCTGAACTGGAATGAAATGTGCAGACTTAGTCAGCCTATCTACTACCACCCATATAGAATCGTACTTTCACAAGGTCTTGGGAAGACCAACCAAAAAATCCATAGCTATCCTCTCCCATTTCCATTCAGGAATGGGCATCCTCTGAAGAGTACCACCAGGTTTCTGATGTTCGTACTTTATTTGTTGGCAACTCTGGCATTTAGCTACAAAATCAACTATGTCTCGCTTCATCCGACCCCATCAGTAATGCTGCCTCAAATCATGGTACATCTTGGTGGCACTAGGATGCATAGAGTATTTTGAACAATGAGCCTCAGCTAGAATAATATGAATCAAATCATCAACACGGGTCACACAAACTTACCCTTAATCCACAACACACCCTCACCATCAAGAATGGCCTCCTTGGCCTCACCCTGCAAAACCTTATCATGAATTTTGCTCAACTTAGCATCCTCGAATTGTTTAGCCTTGATGTGATCAAGAAATGTAGACCTTACCTCTACACTAGCTAGCAATCCTCCTCTTTCAGAAGCCTCAAGTCGTATGAACTTGTTAGCTAGAGCCTGAATCTCTCTAGCCAACGAACGCCTGGTAGCACTCAATTAAGACAAGCTACCCATACTTGCTGACTTTCTGCTCAATGCATCGACTACCACATTAGCCTTTCCTGGATGGTATAGAATGGTGATAACATAATCTTTAAGCAACTCCATCCATCTACGCTGTCTCAAATTCAAATTCCTCTGCGTGAACACATGCTGTAAACTACGATAATCAGTGAACACTTCACAACGAACACCATATAAGTAATGCCTCCATATCTTAAGAGCAAAAACCACAGCAACCAACTCCAAGTCATGAGTTGGATAATTTCTCTCATTAAGCTTCAATTGGCTCGAAGCATATGCAATAATATTCTTTTCCTGCATCAAAACAATACCTACACCAGTACGTGAGGCATCACAATAAACAATAAAATCTTTACCCTCTATAGGCAAGGTAAAAATAGAAGCTGTAGTCAACAAGGACTTGAGCTTTTGAAAGCTCTTCTCATATTCATCAAACAAAACAAAAGGTACCCCCTTCTGAGTTAACCGTGTCATATAAGTAGCAATAGAAGCAAACCCTTTCACGAACCTGCGGTAATAACTGGCTAACCCTACAAAGCTCCGAACCTCTATCACTGAAGTAGGTCTAGCCCAATTTTTAAATGCTTCAATCTTCTAGGGGTCTGCCATCACCCCTTCTTTCGAAACTACATGCCTCAGAAAGGAAACAGAAGCCAACCACAATTCACACTTAGAAAACTTCGCATAAAGCTTCTTCTCTTTTAATATGCCCAAAACAATTCTCAAGTGATCCTTATGTTCCTTCTTACTTTTAGAATAAACCAAAATATCATCAATAAAGACAATAATGAAAGAATCCAAGTAGGGCTTAAATATCCCATTCATCAAACTCATAAAAGCAGTCGGGGCATTAATCAGCCCAAAAAACATCACAAGAAACTCATAGTGCCCATACTTGGTCCGAAATGCAGTCTTAGGAATATCGTCAGCGCAAATCTTTAGTTGATGATATCCGAAACTCAAATCAATCTTAGAAAAGATGGATGGATCCTGTAAATAGTCAAACAAATCATCTATATGGGGTAAAGGATACTTGTTACAAATTGTTACATTGTTCAACTGCCTGTAGTCTGTACACATACGAAGGCTATCATTCTTCTTCTTTACGAACAAGACAGGAGCACCCTATGGAGAGGCACTAGGACGGATAAATCCCTTACCCAAAAAATCCTGCAACTGAGCCTTTAGCTCCCTCAACTTAGCCGGAGCCATCCTGTAGGGAGGAATAGAAATAGGATGAGTACCCGGCTCTAGATCAATACAGAATTTAATGTCACGGTCTAGTGGCATGCCAGTCAAATCAGCAAGTAACACCTCCTTGAACTCACACACCACAAGAACTGACTCAATAGGTGGGACCTCTACAGTAGTGTCCTGAAGATGTGTTAGGAAGGCCAAACACCCCTCCCAATTAACCTCTTGGCACGAATAAAGGAAATAAGTTTCATTGGAGCAGGACTATAATCACCTTCCCACTCAAGTCTATTCATCTCAGGCATAGCCACAGTCACTGTCTTAGTATGACAGTCTAATATAGCATGATATGGAGACAACCAACTCATCCCAGAATTATGCCAAAATCTACCATGTCTAGGATCACCAAATCTGCTTAAGTTTGGTACCCCATAAACATAACAGAACAAGAGCGGTAAACCCTATCAACAACAACAGAATCACCAACAAGGGTAGACACATGAACAGGAAAGTTAAGTAGATAACACACTATGTCCAACCCCACAACAAAACTAACAGATACATATGAGAAGGTAGAACCAGGGTCAAATAATACAGTAGCCATCCGGTCACAGACAAGAATAGTACCTGTAATAACAACATCTGATGCCTCTGCCTCAGGCCTTCCTGGAAAATCATAGAAATGGGCCCTATCACCAGTCTAAGTGTCACCCCTGTCGAGCTGAGAACCACCTCGATGGGGTTGGTTACTACCCCTACTTGCCTGGTGACCACCACGCCCATCTTGTGGACGACCTCTTCCATTTCCACCACCTCCCCTACCTGCTGGAGCTGGAGCTCAGGGAGTCTGCTACTGGCCAGAATGACCATACTGTCTGAGATTAGGACAATACTTTTGGATGTGGACAACCCCACCACACTCATAACATATACGATCCAAGGTGGGTCGCTGAGCTGAAGAAGATAAAGTGAGATAACCACCAAAGTCTGAAGACGACTGGCTAGCCCCTACTGGACCCCCAACAGATACCGACATCGATGACTGAATAGGGTGGGCAGGGTATCCCCGCAAATTCTGACCCCTAGAATAAGAACCACTGAAACTTCCCCCTTTGCGAGCCTTCTTCCTTGCTGCCTTGGCATAACCCTCTTGCTTTATACCCTCCACCTTCTTAACAACATCAACCATCTCCTAAAAAGACTTACCTAAAGATGCCATCTGAAGAGCAAAAATCTGGAGACCTGTGTTCAAACCCTTCACAAAGAGACGGATCCTTTCCTCCTTAGTTTGCTACAGCTGAGATTAATATCGAGACAATGAATGGAATTTGGCCTCATAGGCAACAACTGACAAACTTCCCTGCTCAAGATTAGTGAACTCATCCCTTTTCTTGTCCCTCCATGTATGAGGAACATACTACTCTAGAAAAACTGAATAAAATTGAGTCCAAGTCAACGGAGGCAAACCTGCAGCCCTACACTCAACATAAGCTCTCCACCACATCTTGGCATCTCCTTGAAACTGAAAAGTGACCAGTTCCACACCATACCTATCAACCACTCCCATCTTGTGAACTCTCTCATGACAATCAATAATGAACTCATAGGCATTCTCAAACTCGGTGCCACGAAAAATAGGAGGCTTTATCTTGATAAACTTGTAAAACAAGTCATGCTCATCTCCAGTCATCACCAGACCTACTACCTGTCTCGAAAAAATACCTGATCCTGACTTCTCTTCCATCCGAGGAGCTACAGCAGAAGCATGCTGCAACCCCAGATACTGAACCCCGGATACTGCTGGCATAGTCCCTTTTCCTGCTAACCCACTCAAGAAGCTCAAAACCTGCTGAATTACTTCAGAAGACAGCTGAATAGGAGCTGTACCTCGCTGGACTAGTTCTTCCCCATCATGAATCGAAATCCACTAATCCTGCACTGTATTGCTCCATTCATTGCTATCCCAGGCGTATCCTCATATGGAGGAGGAGATACTGACCTCTCCCGAGCCGGTCCTATGGCTCGAACCCTGCCCCTGGCGGGCACTACTCTTCTTCCTCTGCCATGAAAAACATCCCTAACGGTTCGAGTACCTCTACTCTTGCTCCATTTGTCTGTGTTCTCACCATATATGAGAATAAGAATGAAAGAAGTCAGATACCAATTTGTCTCACCAGATACCAATTGAAATCAAGAAATAACACGAAAGAAAGAAAATTTTGAATTTTCCTAGTATCCTGTAGCCTCTAGAAGAAAAGTACAGACATCTTCGTACCGTTCCGTAAGACTCTATAAGACATGTTCTTGTACGACGAGATCGACGAACCTAGGGCTCTGACACAAACTTTGTCACAACCTAAATAGCCATGAGTGGCACCCACACTAATCTTCCTGTGGGAGAACCATCTAACCCAAACCATTATCCAATCATTTAGTCAATATTAAGACGAGGTTGTCATAAAAACCAACTTAATGATAATAAACCCCAAACTAATCATTATTAATGCAAAAATCAAACAAACTACCTATTAAAATTTCCAAGATCCGAAAGTCATCGTACAAGAACTTCTAAAACAAAAACTATGTCTAAAACAAAGATCCAAAACAATGAAAGATAAAGAGTGTCTCATTTTCCGAAAGAAGGACAAGAACTAATGTGATGGTCCATGGTAGCCTGGAGATGGAGTGCTCACCCTTGGATAGAGTTCATCTATCAAACGCTAGAGATGAGGTCGTGTCTGAGCCTCTGAAACACTTTCCGCACTCAACAAAATAAGAGTACAGGGTAGTATCAGTACAAGCCACTATGTACTGGTAGGTATCATAGGTCAACTCAATTTAATAGTATATATACAACATAAATCAAATAACAAGTAGACATGCATCAACACATAGCAAGTAATTCAATGAACCAACAAATACATCAATGACGGGCCAAAATAATGCCCATAAACAAGCCACCTAACTATAAAGAGTATCAACCATATCATAAACAACCACAAAATCAATAATAATGCCATAAGTAAGACTATGTTCTTCTCAACCTCGCAATTAGAACACCTTTAGCTCGTTATCATCTTATTAAACTACTCGACTTCTCAAAATCAACACTAGTCTGTACACACATGCTAAGGGACTTATTTCTGCCCAACTAGTCATGACCTGCAGGGGGAAATCTAAGTCCATGTACCGTACCAGCGTGGTACTCGATCCTCCATAAATAAGTAATATCAATATCCATATCCGTAACGGCGTGGCACCCAATCCTCCATAATCATATTATGCATGTTTTATCAAATTCATACTATCTCTCAGAATATAACACGACGTACTAAATTTACAAGTACACTTATGCTCATAAGGCAATTCGATCAAGTTCAATTTTCAATAATTGTTCATACAAGCATTAAAATCCAAATATCATCAAATTCAAGTATGTCTGAAGAACAATCAACAAGCATCCAATTTAGGAGCATACATACAATTAAATCAAGTCTAAACTCCAATCAAACCATAACCTACCTCGATTGAAGAATCCAAATTCAAGCTACTTTGCAAGTTCCTGTCCCTTCGATAAAGCTTTCGAATGGTTAAAATCTATTCAAATATATGATCTTCATAAGAGTATGAACTAGTACGTCAAATTTCAACTAAAACGGGTCATTATTCGATCCCCAAATCAAGAATTCTTTACTCTAAGAATCCTAGACCTAAACTTGAATTTGTCAAAATCTTAATTATCGATTGATAGTCATACTAAAGCGAAATCTCAAAATCGAGGCTAAGTATGAAGACTGTCTAATATAAAACTAAGGATGAAACCAGTACTCCAAATATACCATCATGCACCTTTAACTCTCCAACCCAACTATCATTATTACCTAATGATTAGTAATCATTGCTTACATGTGACATTAATAAGCTAATCAATTTACACACAATTTTATCACATTCACTGTACGGTCACTTCTTATAAATTCAATTTCACCCTAGCTAATTCTAATAGAATAAAAATGAAAAACTTCCCACAATTGCCTACTGTCTCACGTTCATAGCACTAGAAAGAGCAAAATCCACTAATCGTTAACCAATCATCTTTGTCATCATTAGGTCATCATCAACCCATTATTTAACCTATCTATTTTCTAATGAACCAGAAATAGAATTACTAGTACAATTCCACCTTCACCTTATTATAACCATAACGGTAGGAATAAATTCACTAAAAATAGCTAACCTGAAGCCGTCTCGAGCTTTTGCCTCTATGCTTTGGTGTGAGAATAAAACCTACGTTGTAACTTCTGTGCCCAACTTCCTCAACTTTCTGTTCTTATTATTGATAAATATGATAAACCTTTCTCACTTAGATTTGTTCTTGTAATGGCCACATAAGTAAATAAATTGTGGGTTTGGCCCATTAAATTACTAATTAAATTAATTATCTAAAATACCCAAAATTTCAAATAGATCCTCATAGTTTATTCGGAACCTAGTGGAAACAAACCAAATATGTAAATAAACTAAAACGCATGTTCCGAACCTAGTGGAAACACTAAAACACTAATCTGAGGTCATCTTAACCAAAGGTTGATCGAGATCAAGTTTAACTTTATTAAAACTCGAGAACCCAATTAATGACTTAAATCACTTCGAACACCTCAAGAATCGGTATTACCCGTCTCCCTAAGTTATAAATCACGTATACAAACTATGAGTAGAGATAAAATAGTAAAGACAATTAAAATTCATAAAACGACTAAGGGGGTCGTTACAGAAATTTCTGCACTTTTGATAGTGCAAAAAATTGAGTTTTTGAGCTTTTGAGCTTTTTTGTGCAAATTTTGACACCATCTTTTGGATCTAACTTGTTTTCATCATGGGTAAACTATATTGGGCTCCAATTTTGAGATCTACAGATGAATTTGGGGTCGATTTTGGATTCCAAAAATGGGTTATTTTGCTTGTGCGAATTTCTTGAAAATATTGGAGCTTGAGTTAATTCCTTGCTTCAAAAACTATTGGGTGTGGCTTAAAAATATTTCATATTGATTGGGTAAACTTGATTTGAGTTGGGTCTTGAAAGATTTGATGAATGTGGTGTTTTGAGCTTGTTTTGGGTGATCTTTTTGGTCCAACTCTTAGATTTGAGTTGTTTGATTTATGGTAAATCATATTGTGTGTCAATTTCTTTAGCTAGATTACATTGAGTATTAGTTCTACTTGTGTTATCTAGTTATTTTTATGTTTGTATTTTATTTTGTGACAATTTCTTTCGTACTTTTCTCTTTTTAGTTTCGTTGTGTGTTTGTTTCATTCCTAGTCCGTTAGTGTGTTTTGTCCTTCTTTGCTAGTGTCATAAACTCCATTTCGAACCGATACTTGAAAGCTTTCTTTGAGCTTATTTGAGATTCTAGAACCTTGAAGAGACTAAGGGATACCCTTGAATGGAAAAAGGCTTGAGTGGTGAGATCATTTTAGTGTAGTTTTAAAAGCCTGCGACCTTTGAGTGTATACACGAGGGAAAAGAAAATTGAGTGCAATCATTTGAGTGATAAACGTGAGGGAGTGACTTGTGAGGTTCATTATTTTACTAACCACTTTTCTTGTCTTAATTATGTTTTATATAGGTTCAAGGAGTTACAATGGAGGTTTGGATTCCAATGGAGAAAGGAAAATTTCATCTTATAATTTTACTTCTAGTAAGAATTATGGTGAAATTTTTCATGATTGCTATAGTAGTTCTTCTATGAGAAAAAGAGAGCATGAGCATAATACAAGTTTGATTAAACATTTGATTGCACTTTAGGTGTAGATGAAATGTGTTATACCAATTTTATTGATCCATTTTTAGTTGATCCGTTGGAGATACCTTGTCATATAAAAAGTTCACCATATAAATTTGGTGGAAGGTTGGTTGACAAAGAGGTGAAGATCATTGTTTACTATGGGAGCTATCAAGGGGGAATTTGGTGTGATGTCTATTCTTTGACCACTTGTTTGGTGTGTTTAGGAGCTCCTTGGTTTAAACGTAATAAATTTTGGTTTGATAGGCGTTTGTTAAAGTTTTTGTTGTAGATTCGATGGAACGAACGCATGTATTAACTCATATGACCATTAAGGAATCTTCAATAACAAATGAGGAAGTCAAGAAAGTGGAAGTGAAGACTACTAACTTGAAATTTGAAATGCAAAGTCATTCCAACAATTCAAGTAGTCTTTGAAGCTTCTAAAGATGTCAAGTTGAAACTAGATATAAAGAGTCATCCCAATGATTCAAAAGGGATCCTTGGAGCCTATAACACTCCTAATGAAATGGGCGAGAGAGAAAAGAAAGAGAAGAGTGAAGGAAGTGAATAGTAACAACTCAAAAGATGAAAAAAGAAGAGATATTTTGACTGAAGTAAGTGAGTGGCTACAAGCACAAAAGAAAAGAGAGTTGAAAAATGAAAGTGAATTGTCAAGAGAAAAAAAGAAGACAAATGAGGCAAGTGAGAGAAAAGAAAATGAGATAAAAGAAAAACAAGAGAGTGTGAGTGAGAAGTCTTCTTATTCTAACTTTACCATTTTGAATTCTTGTTCTTCTAGTGTTTTCACTTCTTTTGTAGGTATTCTTGAAGAAGAGAAAAAAAGGACTAATCAACATGGAAAGAAATTCAAGAATTGAAAGAAGCAAATCAAGTTGGGACTACTTCAAGTGAGCAAGTGAGCTTAATTTTAGAAAATCAAGGTAAAGTAGGTTCTTTAAGTGTTCATCAAGGTAAAAAGGCTAATCCTAACTCTTTAGTTACTTCAAATGAACTTGATAGTGACTTGAGTGTGAATGTTAGACCATCTTTTTGTCACGCCCCGAATCCCATCGAGACATGATTGGCACTCGTAGCCGGTAAGGCCCGAGAGAACCAACCTTTGCCTATGCTCAATCATATGCATATAAGATTCATAACCACCATTGTTTAATATTATGAAAGACGAATAAAAGGAAACCATGGGACATAATACATACATATGAAACTTGGCCGTTGAGGCCATCCAGTCAAAACAACATATGTCCTTGCCACTGATACACCCACATCTGTCTACAAAAGCCTCTAACAAGAGCATTGACCAAAATGAACCATAAGTCGGGACAAGTCCCCGCATTACACAATATATACAATACCAAAACATATATACACTCTGACTCGGAGAAGCCCCGAATGAGCTGGAGCTCACCAAAGAGCCGCTAACACTGGCAATCTACTGAGGAGGCCTACTGGGACCTGCGCCTGCAGCAAGTAAGGTAAATTCCCCGAGAGGGGTCAGTACGAAATAAGTACTGAGTATGCAAGGCTCAGATGAAACTATACAACACATGAATATGTCAAGGAATATGTCAATGAACTCAAAACATATGGATACTCAATGTGAATAAGTCACCATGTTGCATTTTGGAAACCATGTGGATTGCTTTCATTGCTTTCATTACTTTCTTTATCTCAATGCTCACTTGTTATCACATATATCACAATGTACCCGGGCCCCGACTGATCAGTGGGTCTTTCATATCATCATATAGGGATCGAGTCGAGCTAGGCTTATGCCCCTAGACTTGCCACCCTTGGGATCGAGTCGAGCTAGGCTTACGCCCCTAGACTTGCCACCCATAAATCCATATCTCGGGATCGAGTCGAGCTAGGCTTACGCCCCTAGACTTGCCACCCGTACTTGATCATTGACCACATTTGCATTACTTTGATCATTACTTTGAGATTGATACTTTGATAATCATAACATCACTTTGGAACTTTGGAACACAACATTGTTGGAAACTTTGAATCATTGACCAATAAGTGAAGAACATGTGAACAAATATCAATGAGAAATATAACATCACTAGCACCATGATACTATTGGAACCATTGGACAAGAAGCCATGAACAAGAGACACAAGTATAGGCACTATTGGAATATTGGAACATAGCCTTCTTTGAACTTTCGGAACATTAATCATGAATATGAGAAATGAGATTCACAATTGATCAATGAGTAGGAAATATATGACAATGACCATAAATAAGTGCATATGGGATACCTTGGTACATTTCGGAATAGAACTAAAGAAATGTCAATTGTGAACACTATTGGCCGTAGAAAGATACGGACAAAATAACCTTGCATACCTTGGATTCGCAATACGAATCTACAACCTTAGATGCGTAGACAATAATCCCACTCCTTCTTTATGTGTCTACAAATACATAACGAAATTCACATTAACCACCAATTACTTTACAAATGCATACCATGTCAATGAATTACATGTTTGGCTTTCAACATGTCATTTCCCTTTGACAAAACCATTGATCATACTATTATTCCAAAAATTCCATAATATGCCCAACATTGACCAATACATGACAATCAATACCTTTCACCACAATACTTCTCCTTTACACTTTCTTATCCATAACACATCACAAATAATCCATCAAAGCACCTTAATTCAACTCATAACACATATCGGCCAAAATCCCAAAATTCCCACTTTTAGAAAAGAACAAGTTTTATACCAAAAATAACACCATACATGTTCATATTTTGTCCATACCATGCTTTTTCATCAAAGGCACAAGGCCTAATTCACACTTGAATTCCATATACCACAAATCTCATACAAACTCACCAAGTTCCATGACCAACTTTTCCAAGCACAACCAACATGATATACATATTCTTTTATGCATATAAGATATTAATACATGAAAATAAATACTTACCAAGGCTTGGAATATGTTGATCTTGTCCAAAAGATGACTTAGGGTTTGCAAAGCCAAAAGGGAATTATCTTGAAAATTCTAGAAAAGTGATGTGTGTCTTTTGGAATAAAAATCTGATTCTTCCACATATATATAGGCCCTCAAGTCTTCTTTGGCATTAAATTCCATGTCCATTTGGTCAATGGAAGAATGGGTCTTTTGTTTCCCCTTTGGGCCTTGCATTTTATCCCATTTTGGGCCTCAAATTGGCCCATTAACACATATTATCCTAGCCCACCAATTCTCATGTATAATCCATCATATATCTCATGTTTAAATAATTTCATAATGCCACGACAATATTCACTTATGAGATTTTCATTCGTAGCCTCAATCGCAAAAATAGGAATTCTAGTCACCTATGGCTTCTTTGAACATTTTGGTAAATTCTTGTATTCCATGGTTTGATCATGTAGGAGTATGTAGTAGTGTATCGAGGTATTTGAAGCCTTAACAATGCTAAAGGAACTCCAAGGAATCAAAAGAAACCATGGAAGAATCGTCGTTGCATTTCGTCGCAAAACGAGCTCGGAAAGGCCAATTATGTTGTGCCTTGCGCCACTGCCTTGCTTTGCAGCAGTGGCGCAGGAATTGAAGGTTCTCTGAATCAGTGGCCTGCTGGATTTTTCAGCCATTTTTTTCTAACACTTGCATATCATCCAATACCCTATCAAAACACTACAAAATACTTACGTAGTGACCTTAATCATCAAGTAAACATGACTCCAAGGTACCAAATGAGGTTGGAAATGTATGGGGTATTACACAAGACATCTCCGACTAAAATCTAATCACATGTACGAGGCTCGAATTAATTAATTTTTTTTTTTTCATCACCAACCTTACAAAATACATACTCATAGCGTCTCGAAACTTAAGTAACCATTGTTCAACATCATCACATAGGTCGAAAAGGTACGGGATGTTACATTCTTCCCCCCTTAGGAACATTCGTCCTCGAATGTTAACAATGTCGTTTCAATCAACAAATACATCGCTATGTTAACATGCATACACACAAACACTTAAGGCTCATGAATACTTACTTGTCATTGTTCCACTTCTGTAGTTTGAACTTCTTCATCCATTTGAAATAGATAGGGGTACTTGGATTTCATCATCTCTTCCGTTTCCCACGTGATCTCCTCTACTTGTTGGTTTCTCCAAAGGACTTTTACGGATGTTATGTCTTTATTTCTCAATCTCTTTACTTGTCTATCTAGGATAGCAATGGGCACCTCTTCATAAGTGAGATCCTCTGCCACTTGAACATCTTCTACGGGCACAATACGTGAAGGATCTCCTATGCATTTCCGGAGCATCGACACATGAAATACCGGATGGACGGAGGAAAGTTCTTGAGGTAAGGCTAATTCATATGCGACTTGCCCAAATCTTCTAATAACTTCATAGGGGCCTATGTAACGTGGACTCAATTTCCCTTTCTTTCCGAACCGCATTACCCCTTTCATCGATGACACCTTTAAAAACACCCAATCACCTATGGCGAATTCAAGCCCTCTTCTTCTAACATCGGCATATGACTTGTGATGACTTTGAGCCATTTGTAACCGCTGTTGGATCACTTTAACTTTCTCCATGGCTTGGTGGACAATATCTGGCCCAAGTAAAGCAGTTTCACCTGCTTCAAACCATCCGATTGGTGATCTACACTTCCTTCCATACAAGGCTTCATAAGGTGCCATTTTAATACTTGAATGATAGCTATTGTTATACGCAAATTCAATAAGAGGCAAATGGTCATCCCAACTACCTTGAAAATCCAACGTACATGCTCGTAGCATATCTTCAAGTGTCTGAATAGTACGTTCTGCTTGGCCATCGGTCTGAGGATGGAAAGCCGTACTCAAATTCACCTGAGTACCCAAACTCCGCTGAAAAGATTTCCAAAAGTGTGCTGTGAACTGTGCTCCTCTGTCTGATATAATAGAAAGTGGAATTCCATGCAATCGTACTATCTCTTTTACATACAATTTCGCATAATCCTCAGCTGTATAGGTCGTCTTGACAGGTAGAAAATGCGCCGACTTGGTAAGTCGGTCCACTATGACCCATATGGAATCAAACTTCCGCAATGTACGAGGCAAACCCATAATAAAATCCATATTAATCATATCCCACTTCCAGACTGGAAGATTGATACATTGCATGTAACCTCCCGGTTTCTGATGTTCCACTTTCACTTGTTGACAATTTGGGCACTGCGCGACAAATTCTGCAATGTTCTTTTTCATGTTGCCCCACCAATACACCTCTTTCAATTCATGGTACATTTTAGTAGCACCCGGGTGAATGGAATAGCGCGAATGGTGCGCCTCTGTCATTATTCGTGTCCTCAGCTCATCTACGTCCGGTACACATATTCTCCCTTGACATTGAAGCACCCCTTCCGATGTAATATCAAATGCCTTGGTCAGATTCTGCTGCACATTCTCCTTTAGCTGTAATAAAATAGAATCCGCATACTGTTTCTCTTTCACTTCAGCTATCAAGGAGGATTCTGCTGCATTCTGTACCATAACTCTATCATCGGAGGTTTCAATAAGGCGAACTCCCAAGCTGGCTAATTGATTCAAATCTTTGATTATCTCACGCTTTTTATTCAACTGACCACTAGTGCTTTCGACTGCCTTACGGCTCAATGCATCAGCTACGACATTTGCTTTGCCTGGGTGATAAAGAATATCAATGTCATAGTCTTTTAAAAGCTCTAACCACCTTCGTTGCCTCAAATTGAGTTCCTTCTGCTTAAAAAGATATTGCAAGCTTTTGTGATCCGTATAGATGTCAACATGAACACCATATAAATAATGACGCCATATCTTTAAAGCAAAAACTACCGCTGCCAATTCAAGATCATGCGTGGGATAGTTTTTCTCATGTGGCCGCAACTGTCGTGAGGCATATGCTATCACCCTGCCATGCTGCATCAATACACATCCGAGACCAATCCCGGAAGCATCACAATACACTGCATAGCCCTCTGTGCCTTCAGGAAGAACTAACACTGGTGTAGAAGTCAACTTATCTTTCAGGTTTTGAAACCCTCTTTCACATGCATCATTCCATTGAAATTTAATTGCCTTGTGAGTTAACTTTGTCAATGGTGCCGCAATAGAAGCAAAACCTTCTACAAATCTTCGGTAATAACCTGCCAAACCCAGAAAACTGCGAATCTCTGTGGGTGTCGTAGGTCTTGGCCAATTCTTCACTGCTTCAATCTTTTGGGTATCAACCTGTATGCCTTCATCTGATACAATGTGACCCAAGAACGCGACTGATTTCAACCAAAACTCACATTTGGAGAATTTTGCATACAACTTACGCTCACGGAGAATTTGCAACACTTGCCGTAAGTGATAAGCATGGTCTTCTGGTGATCTTGAATAAACAAGGATGTCATCTATAAATACTGTCACGAACACGTCTAGGAATGGCTTGAACACTCTGTTCATCAAATCCATAAACACAGCCGGTGCATTTGTTAGCCCAAATGACATAACTAAAAATTCATAATGGCCATACCGTGTTCGGAAAGCTGTCTTGGGTACATCCTCCTCTCTAACTCTGACCTGATGGTAACCCGACCTCAAGTTAATTTTTGAAAAACACCTGGCACCCTGTAACTGATCAAACAAATCATCAATGCGAGGAAGGGGGTATTTATTCTTGATCGTTACTTTATTCAGTTGCCGATAGTCGATGCACATTCTCAAGGTGCCATCTTTCTTGCGTACGAATAATACCGGTGCACCCCACGGGGACATACTAGGCCTAATGAAGCCTTTATCCAGCAAATCTTTCAACTGCTCCTTCAATTCACGCAGTTCCGCTGGAGCCATTCTATATGGAGGGATAGAAATAGGTTGAGTGCCTGGAATCACATCAATGCCGAATTCCACTTCCCGTTCTGGGGGTAAACCTGGAAGATCCTCTGGAAATACATCAAGAAATTCATTGACTACCGGTACTGACTATGGAGTTAATGGTTCCACATCATTATCTTTCACTCGTACCAAATGGCATATGTATCCCTTGGCAATCATTTTTCTGGCTTTCAAATAGGAAATAAATCTCCCTCGTGGTGCCCCTACATTACCCTGCCATTCAAGAAGATTTCCTTGCGGAAAACAGAATTGTACCTTCTTGGCCCGGCAATCTACCGTAGCATAACAAGTGGCCAACCAATCCATGCCTATAATTACATCAAAATCCACCATGTTCAATTCAATGAGATCGGCCAACGTATCATGACCACACACAGTTACCACACAGTTACGATATACTCTCTTTGCAATAATATATTCACCAACCGGTGTAGACACTTCAATTGATTTAATTAATAATTCCGGTGCCTTTGCAAATTTCGCAGCAACCAATGGAGTAACATAGGAAAATGTAGAACCTGGATCAATCAGTGCATATACAGTATGTGAGAATATGGATAATGTACCTGTGACGACATCTGGGGAAGCCTCTGAATTCTGGCGGTCCACCAAAGCATAAGTACGATTCTGGACCCCGCTAGTACTGGCTCCTCCTCTGGCACCTCTACCATGACCAATAGGCTGCACCCCTCGGCCCTGTGAAGGAACCGATGCTGAAGACGCAACAGCCGACCCAGCTGGTCGTGCTATACCACCCATGCTCCGCTGTGGACATTCTCTCGCTATATGTCCCGGCACACCATACCAAAAGCAGACATTCGTTCCTGTCCGACATGGACCTGTGTGCATACGCCCGCAGTGCGGACACTGCTGACGAGGGAAACCTGCTGACTGTGATCCATGAACCCCACTACTCTGCCCTGCTGAACTACCTCTAAACCCTCGAGACTGCGAATAAGCACCACCTGTGGAATAAGAGAACGACGGTCTAGGTGGTCTAGGAAACATGCGGGGCCTAGATCCTCCTTGGGACATCATAGGTGGTCCCATAGGTCTAGCCCTTTTGGACTGTCCCCTATCAAATTCATGTACCCTGCGTCTTTGTCTCTGATCCTCCATTTTCTGGGCGAAGGCTTGTATGCGAGCAATGTCCATGTCCCTATTCAAGGCCGCAATAGTGCAATCTCTTACCAAGTATGGCTCTAGTCTGTTCACGTATCTATGGACCCTGTCTGTCATCGTAGCCACAACATTTGGCGCATATCGAGCCAAGGAATTAAATTGCAAGCTATATTCTCGGACGCTCAAATTTCCTTGACGGAGATTTAGGAATTGATCCGCACGTGCCTCACAGATCTCATAGGGCAAGTAATGATCAAGGAAAGCCACTTTAAACTCTTCCCAAGTAGGTGGATCTGCACCAATGTCACGAGATTTCTTCCAATCCTCATACCACAATATTGCCTCTCCCTTCAACCTGTACGCAGCAAGTTCCACTGTCTCTACCCCTGTCACATGCATAACTTCCAATGCCCTCTGAATTTGATCCACGAAGTCCTGTGGATCTGCTTTTGGATCTGCCCCTGTGAAAATAGGAGGGTCCAGTTTCAAGAAATCTTGTGTTCTGCGACTTGCCATTCTAGCCGCATCATCATCATGTGCCATTGCACCAGCTCTTCCCTGGATTTGTGCCGCCACTAATTGTGTCAACATCTGTACAGCATTCCTAAGATCCTGATCTGTGGCATTCGTCGGTGGTTCCACGAGCACTTCCCTTCTTCTCGGCTCTTCTGGAGCTGAAGAAGTAGAAGAAGCTCGCGTTGCAAACTCAGTTTCAGCCCCACCTTGATCAACTTGCTCAGGTGGTGGTCTACTTGCTCCTTCACCAGCAATTCTATCTAGCAGCTTACTTTTACCTTTTCCTCTTCCTCTTCTAGTGTTCGGCATTTTGACTATACCAAAGAAAAACAATTACCAAGATCAGATATAATGCAACTGACAACATTGGCTCTATTGCACGATCTAGAATGAAGGAAAGGAAACAACATCCTAAATGTCTCGTAGCCTCCTACGTATAAATGTGGTGCACAACACATCGATAAGTAAGACTCTACTCAGACACGGCTTTGTCGACACCCTTAGAACGACTGCTCGGATACCACTTTTGTCACGCCCCGAATCCCATCGAGACATGATTGGCACTCGTAGCCGGTAAGGCCCGAGAGAACCAACCTTTGCCTATGCTCAATCATATGCATATAAGATTCATAACCACCATTGTTTAATATTATGAAAGACGAATAAAGGAAACCATGGGACATAATACATACATATGAAACTTGGCCGTTGAGGCCATCCAGTCAAAACAACATATGTCCTTGCCACTGATACACCCACATCTGTCTACAAAAGCCTCTAACAAGAGCATTGACCAAAATGAACCATAAGTCGGGACAAGTCCCCGCATTACACAATATATACAATACCAAAACATATATACACTCTGACTCGGAGAAGCCCCGAATGAGCTGGAGCTCACCAAAGAGCCGCTAACACTGGCAATCTACTGAGGAGGCCTACTGGGACCTGCGCCTGCAGCAAGTAAGGTAAATTCCCCGAGAGGGGTCAGTACGAAATAAGTACTGAGTATGCAAGGCTCAGATGAAACTATACAACACATGAATATGTCAAGGAATATGTCAATGAACTCAAAACATATGGATACTCAATGTGAATAAGTCACCATGTTGCATTTTGGAAACCATGTGGATTGCTTTCATTGCTTTCATTACTTTCTTTATCTCAATGCTCACTTGTTATCACATATATCACAATGTACCCGGGCCCCGACTGATCAGTGGGTCTTTCATATCATCATATAGGGATCGAGTCGAGCTAGGCTTATGCCCCTAGACTTGCCACCCTTGGGATCGAGTCGAGCTAGGCTTACGCCCCTAGACTTGCCACCCATAAATCCATATCTCGGGATCGAGTCGAGCTAGGCTTACGCCCCTAGACTTGCCACCCGTACTTGATCATTGACCACATTTGCATTACTTTGATCATTACTTTGAGATTGATACTTTGATAATCATAACATCACTTTGGAACTTTGGAACACAACATTGTTGGAAACTTTGAATCATTGACCAATAAGTGAAGAACATGTGAACAAATATCAATGAGAAATATAACATCACTAGCACCATGATACTATTGGAACCATTGGACAAGAAGCCATGAACAAGAGACACAAGTATAGGCACTATTGGAATATTGGAACATAGCCTTCTTTGAACTTTCGGAACATTAATCATGAATATGAGAAATGAGATTCACAATTGATCAATGAGTAGGAAATATATGACAATGACCATAAATAAGTGCATATGGGATACCTTGGTACATTTCGGAATAGAACTAAAGAAATGTCAATTGTGAACACTATTGGCCGTAGAAAGATACGGACAAAATAACCTTGCATACCTTGGATTCGCAATACGAATCTACAACCTTAGATGCGTAGACAATAATCCCACTCCTTCTTTATGTGTCTACAAATACATAACGAAATTCACATTAACCACCAATTACTTTACAAATGCATACCATGTCAATGAATTACATGTTTGGCTTTCAACATGTCATTTCCCTTTGACAAAACCATTGATCATACTATTATTCCAAAAATTCCATAATATGCCCAACATTGACCAATACATGACAATCAATACCTTTCACCACAATACTTCTCCTTTACACTTTCTTATCCATAACACATCATAAATAATCCATCAAAGCACCTTAATTCAACTCATAACACATATCGGCCAAAATCCCAAAATTCCCACTTTTAGAAAAGAACAAGTTTTATACCAAAAATAACACCATACATGTTCATATTTTGTCCATACCATGCTTTTTCATCAAAGGCACAAGGCCTAATTCACACTTGAATTCCATATACCACAAATCTCATACAAACTCACCAAGTTCCATGACCAACTTTTCCAAGCACAACCAACATGATATACATATTCTTTTATGCATATAAGATATTAATACATGAAAATAAATACTTACCAAGGCTTGGAATATGTTGATCTTGTCCAAAAGATGACTTAGGGTTTGCAAAGCCAAAAGGGAATTATCTTGAAAATTCTAGAAAAGTGATGTGTGTCTTTTGGAATAAAAATCTGATTCTTCCACATATATATAGGCCCTCAAGTCTTCTTTGGCATTAAATTCCATGTCCATTTGGTCAATGGAAGAATGGGTCTTTTGTTTCCCCTTTGGGCCTTGCATTTTATCCCATTTTGGGCCTCAAATTGGCCCATTAACACATATTATCCTAGCCCACCAATTCTCATGTATAATCCATCATATATCTCATGTTTAAATAATTTCATAATGCCACGACAATATTCACTTATGAGATTTTCATTCGTAGCCTCAATCGCAAAAATAGGAATTCTAGTCACCTATGGCTTCTTTGAACATTTTGGTAAATTCTTGTATTCCATGGTTTGATCATGTAGGAGTATGTAGTAGTGTATCGAGGTATTTGAAGCCTTAACAATGCTAAAGGAACTCCAAGGAATCAAAAGAAACCATGGAAGAATCGTCGTTGCATTTCGTCGCAAAACGAGCTCGGAAAGGCCAATTATGTTGTGCCTTGCGCCACTGCCTTGCTTTGCAGCAGTGGCGCAGGAATTGAAGGTTCTCTGAATCAGTGGCCTGCTGGATTTTTCAGCCATTTTTTTCTAACACTTGCATATCATCCAATACCCTATCAAAATACTACAAAATACTTACGTAGTGACCTTAATCATCAAGTAAACATGACTCCAAGGTACCAAATGAGGTTGGAAATGTATGGGGTATTACACAAGACATCTCCGACTAAAATCTAATCACATGTACGAGGCTCGAATTAATTAATTTATTTTTTTTTTCATCACCAACCTTACAAAATACATACTCATAGCGTCTCGAAACTTAAGTAACCATTGTTCAACATCATCACATAGGTCGAAAAGGTACGGGATGTTACACTTTTGGTGAGGTTGATGATTCTTTACTTTGTGTCAATATACAAATGGATTATGACCATACACTAGTTGAATATAATTGTGGAGCTAAAATTGTTATGGATTGTGAGCTTAAAATATTTCAACCTAGTGTTATGTCAAATATAGAAAAACATGGTATTTCCTTGAATTCTTGTGATGAGGATGAATATTTTTCTTCTTTAGCTACTAGGAAAACTAAAAATATGATTGATGATGAATTTTTGTTTGCAAGTGAGTTTGATTGTAACAATTCTTCATCTTGTAATGACATGAATATGCTTTGTGGTAGTTCTCTTGAAATGGAACATGAAATGTGTGATAATATCCTTTTTGATTCTAAAGAATGTCAAATTTTTAAAATATTTGACAATCCCTTATTTGATGAAAACATTCAATAAAATTTGAAAAGTAATTTTTGTGTTGATAATGTGAGTCATTCTTTGAGTTGTCCTAATCTTGATTGTGTGATTCACAATGATCATAATTTGAAAATTGAGTTTGAAAGTGTGAACACTAGTGATGAAGTTCAATTCTCTTCTCCCTTAATTTAATCATGTAATTGTTTGTTCAAATTAGAGATTTGCAAAATCTATCTTTATTGATTTCTAATTTACTACAATTGTGGGATTATTGCTTCTTTCTTCTCTTTCTCGCTTCAATTTCTTATTTATCTCTTGAATCTCGTTATTGTGTATCTAGTTTTACATCACTTCTTCCGTTGCTGCTAGTAATCTCCACTTCGGAGTTACTGTGTGATGTATTACTCATTTGAGTTAGTGGAAACTTTAAGGCAGAATGGACGTGCCTGCATAATGTCAATTGTATGCATTTGTTTCTTTGTGAGGGATGAATTTGGTCATCATTTTTCTTGAAATACATGTACCTCTAACTTTTTATTCATCCATTAACTCTTGTAACTCTCGTAACCTCTAGACCATTGATCTTTCCTCTTTACTTCCCATTTATTCTTCCTATTCAATATAAGGATGAATATCTTACCTATAAATAGAGGTGGTCTTGCATTTTTTTAAAACACAAGAAAAATATAGAATGCATAAAAAAAAGAGAGTTTATCAGTTGAAGAGAGGTGTTCTTTTTTGTGGAGTTTTTAACTCAACTCTTGTCCAGAGTTTGTTGAGTTGTATTTTGTGAGAAGGTTGTTGTATCCTGGAGGGGACAAGTCAAGAAAATTACTGCTGGACCGGTGAAAACATTTGCTCGAGTGGGTTTGAATCTCCTTAAAGGGAGTGAGATATTCGCGTCTCAGCCAAGAAAAAGATTATTGTATTTTTTTATTTTTTTTTTGTATTTTCAATTGTAATTGTTGTAATATTTCACCAACATAAATCATTTTATTAAGGATAAAGGGGTAATTTTAAAGTTAAATTATTTCCAATTATGAAAAAAGAGACATGCTTTTTTGGAACCGACTAAAAAGGGAAGTAGAACCAATGTTTTAAAAGGTGAGGGCGTGAGGCGGGATATTTTAATTAGCACGGGGAGAGGCGTAAGACTCATGAATTTTTAATTTTTTAATTTATAATATAATAAATTAGTATAATAAAACAAATATTATAAAGAATAAACTAATAGTTTAAAACAATTAAGAACATGATTAGAGAAACTAACAAAAAATAAAACTTCTAATACAATTTTATAATATAAAAGCTATTATGAGATGTAAATCAACTCTAACATCTTAACTTTCAAAAAATAAAATAATCACATTTTTGTAAAATATATTACTACTATGCAATTTACATCCCCAAAGAAAATAATCAATAAACTTTATTAGTACCCTTATGGTAATTTTGAGATAATAAAACAAATAATTTACTTTCAGATAACGATTATTTTGAGACATATGACAATTGACAATAATAAAATATGATAATTTAAGGCATATGACAATAATTATGAAGACTAATGACAAGTGAAGATGTAAAACTCGACTAAGTATTTTTAAAAGAAACGTTAAGTGATATTCACCTTCACGGTATTTTCAAATAGTAAATATGCAAATACAATGACTTATTTTTTGAGTTATTTTTGAATATTCTTATTTCTATAGATGAAAAAGAGCTATTAAGAATCATATATTTATTAGAGAATTATAAGGGTCAACAATGTTAATTAAGGAATTTGACACATAATTTGCTTAAGATCTGTTAGGCGAGGCCCGAGCATTGGGTGCTAGACATGCGTAAGGCATATAGTTGGGCGCTTAGGGCGTAAGCCTCATAGAATTAAGCCTCACACCTGTGCGTCGAGGCGTTTTGCAAGTGCCCCGCCCCGAAGCGAGCCCCAAAACTGCCTTTTAAAACATTGAGTAGAACATATAAATTAATATAGAGAGATATAAGTTTTCGGCGAAGGATGTATAACTGGACACTATTCAATTTACGTGACTACATTTGGTATAAAAGGATGCACCTACCGTATTAGTCACATGAGAGTTCAACCTTTCGTGATCATCCGAAGGAGTTTAAACTTTAATTAGAATATGACGAAAAGCTAGGCTCAACTTTACCTTCTAAAGCATTATTTTTCAGTTTCAACATTCTACGACAAGTTTAATTAAGAGCACAAGATATAAAGGACTACAAGATTTCTCCCTGCTGCTCAAGCGAGATCAGATTGGGCTTAAGCGATATATTTGAATCGAGAATGGAAAATACATCTTTAATTTATAATCACAAGATTCAAAACTCAAAAGTCTCTTTTGATTTCGTAAATTTTATGATTAGTTAAATTAAGACACTTCAATTGAAACGGATGGAGTACTATCTTTTTCCTTTTAGTGTTCTGCTTGAATCTCATAGCATGCATATAGCACGTTTGTGAACACAATAATCTTGATTTCTCTATTTCTTTTAAGCAACAACGAGTTTCCAGTAGTTCACTTTTTCTGTGTATGAACAACCCAGTTTCCTTCCATTACTGAAAAAGACACTTCAATTCTTGAATTCCACAAGCACGTGAGACTAGAAAGGGTCAAAGTAAAGCGTGTAAACGTCACTATACTATTGGATGTTACACTGATAATTGGATACTCATTATAATGAGAATTTTATATCAAAGTCTAATAGCCCGTTTGGCCAAATTTATTTTTTTTTCAAAAGTGCTTATTTTTTCTCAAAAGTGCTTATTTTTAAAAATTGAGGTGTTTGGTCAAACTTATGGAAGAAAATAAGTGCTTTTGGGGAGTAAAAAAACAGTTTTTCATAAGCTAAAAAAAGTAGCTTCTCTCCAAAAACACTTTGAAAAAAACACCTATGAGAAAAATAAACTTAAAAGCATTTTTAAAAGCTTGACCAAACACTAATTGCTGCTCAAAAGTGATTTTTTGCTAAATTGAAGGTTTAATTGGTAAGACTTGGTAAGTGTTTATTATGATGAATTAATATATTTTATGCATAACATATGGTGTATATTACGTTAGTTATGTTGGTGGAGCATTGAGAAGTTCACAATAAGTGAAGTGTACATGTTTGCTAAATTGAAGGGTGTTTTGTCTTGTAAACTTGACTATGGACTTGTGGTTTTGAAGGGAATGAATTTGGTGGAGTAAATATTGACATGTGAGATGTGATTATGGTCTTACTTGGTTTAATCTTTGTGTATAACGTTTGGGATTGTTATTGTGAAATTGGTTATGGTTTTGGTATCGTATTGGCCGTGAAATGTGGTTTTGAGTGTTGCTATGTGTGTTGTGAGGCCATGGCTGAATGTTGGTGTTTAAGATGATCAAAAATATGTTCAAATATGTTGGATTGTGATCATGGACCATTCATGGCATTAAAAGACCCAAAAAAAGTCATTTCGGACCAAAACGGACATCCGCCCCCACAGACAAGGGCATCTGCGGGCGCAGATGCCAACGCAGAAGGCCCTGGAATTTTCCAGAGGCCATCTGCGCACGCATATCAGCGCAGGGCACTCCAGATTTTGGTTTTGTATGCTTTCGTCTCTAGTTGATCCCCGAAAGCCCCGATACCCTTTTTGGATGTAATTATAAAATTGTGGTGTTGTTTTAATGACTTTAAAGTATCGTATGGAGGTGTGTTGGACTGTATTAAGTATGGATGATTGTTTATATGTTGTTATAAAGGAATAATTACAACGGAATGATAAAAGGAAAAGCGTAAAGGGTAAGTGTGGTGTGAAATGCTATCGATGTATGATCTTTTGGTCAATGTGGGTAATGTTATGGTGTTGTTGATATGGAAATGCAGTGGATTGTATTGTAAAGGGGTGACATGACGTTATATGGTAGTCGCATGGTTCATTGTCGTCTTGTACGCCTTTATAGTGACTAGTTGCTAATGTAAGTTCCGGTATGGACTTGTATTGTAGAGTAAGATGTAAGGAAGAAGCTGGACTATTGTGTTCATACATAGGCTTGTATATTCATACTTGGAAGTGAAGGTATGTAAGGTTACCTTGTCCCATAGTACTCATATTTATGTTATACTTGTCCTATTTCGAGATGTGCTATGGCATCCTAGTTCCGGCTACCAAAGGTTCTTATCACATGTTTCCTACCTATTGATCAATTGCGAATCTCATGTCTCATATTCATTGATAACATTCCAAAGTTCCAATAGTGATTATACTCATGCATCTTGTTCATTTATTATTGTCTAATGGTTCCAACAGTGTTATGTTTCCTCAAAGGCTATGTTTCCAATAATTCTATTCATATGTCTCTCATTCATTGGTCAATGATCCAAAGCTTCAAGTAACGTTATGACCATAATTGTATCAATCTCAAAGTAATGAACATGTGGTTAATGATTGAGTACGGGTGGCAGCTTTGGGGGCGAAATGCCTAGCTCAAGCCGATCCCGAGATTATTAGATCAGGGGGCAGCTCTAGGGGTGAAAACCTAGCTCGAGCCGAACCTGATATATTGATTTATGGGTGGCAGCTCTAGGGGCATAAGCCTAGCTCGGGCCGATCCCGATGCATTGATTTATGGGTGGCAGCTCTGGGGGCATAAGCCTAGCTCGAGCCAATCCCAACATGACGATATGTTATGTAAAGACCCACTGATCAGTAGGGGTCCGGATACATTGTGACACATGTAATGACAAGTGAGCATTGAAGTAAAGAAGTAATGAAAGTAATACACATGGTTCCCAAAATACAGAATGGTTACTTATTCATTTGATTATTCATATGCATTTGAGTTCCATTTGAGTTCATAGAAGTATTCATGTGTTGTACAGTTTCATCTGAGCCTTACATACTCAGTACTTATTTCGTACTGACCCTTCTTGGGGAATTTACCTTACTTGCTGCAGGTTCAGGTGCAGGTACCAGTAGGCCTCCTCAGTAGATTGCTAGTTGTTAGCGGTTCATTGGTGAGCTCCAGCTAATTCGGGGCTTCTCCGAGTTAGAGTGTATATGTTTTGGTAATGTACATGTTGTATAAAGCGGGGACGTGTCCCGACTTTTAGTTTGTTTGGTCAATGCATCTGTTAGAGGCTTTTGTAGACGCGTGTGGGTGTATGTATATAAGATGACTCATGAAGTCTTGTTTTGATGGCCTCAACGGCCAAGTTTCTCAAATGTGTATATATATATATGTGTCACACGTTCCATGGATTCTGATATTAGCCTTTCATGTTCTTATGTGATAGTAGTGTTTCCTATGACATGCATATGAATGAATAGAAGCAAAGCTTGGTTCTCTCGAGCCTTGTCGGCTTCGAGTGCCAATCACGCCTCGTTGGGATTCGGGGTGTAACACGTAAGTCACAAAGACATCCTAATCGGATAGTATGCAAGATTACCCAAAAATTGACAGCTCGAGGGTTCTCCATAAGCCACAACTAAATCCTTACCGGAGAATATGCGAGATTACCAAATTGTTAGGTCTGGAGGTTTTCTATAAGCCGCGCCATATCCAAGATCGATTATGCATAGGATTACCCTAAGATCGATAATTTGAGAGATATATATAAGCCATATTATATCCAAGGTTGGATGATGTGCAGGATTGTCTGAAAGCTAATGATTCGAGGGATATCTGTAAGTCATCTCTTATCCAAGGTCAGATAATGTGCAGAATCACCCAAAAGCTAGCAACTCAAAGGATATCTATAAGCCGCCTCATATCCAACATCGAATGATGTGCGAGATTACCCAAAGATTGATGATTTAAGGGATATCTATAAGTCGTATCGATACTAAGGATGCACAGGACTTACCCGAGGTCATACACAAAATCATACCGATAACCAAGAAGGTTATCAAATAAAAGATCAAACGGTTGTAGGGACCGTTCTACCCAAAATGTCATCGGTGGCCAATAGAGTCACCCCATTTTGAAGAAAGAATCAATTGTCGTCCATCATATCCAACAACCGAGATGGTTGTTGTACCTATACTGTTGTGAAAATCATTGTCTTCCAAAAGCAGGGACAGGAAAGGACGACACTATTGATCAGAAATAATTCACATAGGAATATGGTAAAAGACTCTATCCCTCAGTGAATTATGTTTATCGCTAACAAGTTTTATTTGAGATGTTGCCGAGATCATCCGAGAGGATGAAAGTCTCAAACCAAAACCACAGGTGCGGACGACTCCAAAAAGGACGCAGCACAACGTGGAACTTTTTCTTAGCAGCGAACTGGGACATAGTCTGAAGAGGAGTATCAAACTTTTTGGATGCGAGCTAAAAGAAACTTCCACCACCATCAAACCACATCCCTATCAGAAGGCATGTGGGTATTTTGGACTGTTGGTTTCAGTTTCACTTTCGGGGTACTTCTAAACTCACACCGAAAGTAACTTTCCTTTTCTTTCAAATTCGGGTGACAATACACCTAGAGACTTGGAAATTATGTCCTGGTAAATTCTTACCTATAGATGTGAAGAGCTACACATTCATGGTTAAGAGGTTACAAGCCTCTTTTCATACCTCATCGTACCTGTCACTCGTGCCGAGCTAAAGGTCGTTTTCAAATAAAAGACTACCTTTTCTACCGATTGAGTCAAACTAAAAACAGTCTGATTTCCTGAACCTATGGGATATGTAGGCTAGGATCTGTTTTGAAAACTCGACTGCATTCCAAGCTCCCCCCATATCATCTTATTCCCTAGTTTTTCGGCTTCACCAAAATTTGAAATGGGGATAGTTTGTGAATTCTTTGAAAACCGTGCTTAAAAAAATCAAGCCTTATGAACTACAAGTGGTCTAAAATATCATGCAACCTGAGATATGTAGGAAACCCAATACCAGAGTCCGGCCATAATTCCCTCAAATTCGTGCGAAACCTAACTGCTTTTCAAAGACGAATTTGTGGTTGGACAAAATTAGGAACGTCAAACTCCCTTTACCCAGGGTTACTTGCATTCACCCTACCCAAAGGGAGGGGGCAGTTGTTGACACCTAATTCTTGCCCTCCCCATTCCAAATTAGTTTTCGAGTTTCTTCATTCCAATTAATTACTTTTTAAAAATAAATCTCAAGCCTTCTTTTAAATTTTAGGTGAAATTAATGTATTCTGTGTTTAATTATATAGAATTACATAATTTTCATTTAAAATGTATTCTGTGTTTAATTATATAGAATTACATAATTTTCATTTAAACAAATGTTTTAGAACTTATTTTGAGCGAAAAGTTTGTTTAAATTGCAAATACTTTACTTTTCACAAAAATAGATCGAAAATAGGGAATTGACGATATAATTAGTTTCTTAATTTTTAAATAAGTAATTGTGCTTTATCAAATATATATTTTGAAATTATTGAATTTGAGAAGCTTGATAAATTCATTTGAAATTAGTTTCGTCTCAATTTGGTCCGTTTAATTTCATTTTGGCCATTTATTAAATAACCTAATCTGTTTGCTTGTATATTTGACTATTGTTTCTTAGGCAGAGTCTTGTTCGCGCTGTTTTGGTGAAATTTGTGATCTTGAATAACTAGTCCATAGTGTGGATCTGTGAGTGCCTTGCTTCTTCGAGTTGCTAGCGATGTGTTACCCCTTTTGCTGTTGGTTTATGATTTTTACGATTCTTAGGATTTTTATGAGTCTTATGATTTTTGATTTATGATTTTTATGATTGTTTTATGATTTTTGATTTATGATTTTTTTTATGATTTTGTTTGTTATTGTTATCGGTTCTGAGCCGGGGGTCTATCGGAAACAGCCTCTCTACTTCATCTGAGGTAGTGGTATGGACTGCGTACACTTTACCCCCCCTCCCCCCAGACCCCACCTGGTGGGAATACACTGGGTATGATGATGATGATGATGACGATGATTAAATAACCTAATCTATCCAATCTATTCCCCCAATTAAAACCCAACCCATAACCCAACCTATTCAATCTAAACCCCCCAGGCCCAATTGTTTCTTCACCATGACCGGCCCAACACCCAATTCAGCCCCAATACACATACACCCATACATACAGATATACCTTCACACACACACCCGCCACTCTCTTTCTTTTCTCTCTCTCTCCGACCCTTCTCTCCTCTCTCAAACCAACAGAAACCAGTACAATAGCGTAACTCCATCAACAGCTCAACCAACAGCTACGAACGACGCCTTTAGTCAATAAATAACTCCAAATCCCATTCAACTCTGTTAAAATTCCGTCTATGGTATAAAGGGGTGAGTTGTCCAACTTCTAGAAACCCCTAGAACCTACCCAGGTGGCATCAAACATTCGAATCCTGTGTAAATCAGTTGATTCTCCGCGAATTCTTACTGTTATAGTACAGTGTTGGGCGATGTTGATTGGTTGCGGAAGGAGCTCGTTTTCCCCCCAAAATTCCCAAATGAATTCTACCCAAAATTTCATCCAGGTTCATTGAGCCGAAGCTGAAAAATCAATTCCTATCCAAAGCTGAAAATCTCAAAAGCTTATCCCAATTTGAATTTCAAAATTTCCAATTCATTATCCCCAAATTACCCCTGCGTTTTCTCCCCATTTTCATCCCCAATTCCCCTATAAATAGATAGTGTGGGTTAAGGGTGGATTTTTTGGGGAAAAATTGGGGATTCGGGAGGCGCATGCTTCTAATCCCACGTAACCAAAAAATTCAAGAAGAAATAGAGTCTCAAACCCATTTGAATTTCGGCAAATTGGAATCGAGTCTCGGTAGTGGTGGAAGTCCGTTCGATAGAAGCTCGTTGTCCAAGTTCGTCGCTCCGAAAAAGGTAAAAAAAATTATCTTTTACATTTCTTATTCCTCTTCGGGTTTGGAATGTGGTAGTGTGAAATTTAGTTGATGTTCTGAATTCTTGTTGTTGTTGTGAGATTGTTTTGATAATAAAATTGGTGTAAAGGCTCCACCTTTCTCTTGATTCTTGTTGTATTAAGGTGTAAAAGATGTGAAATTTGATGTTTGGGACGAGTTTTGTTTTAGCTTTAAGTGTTTTGATTATTGAATGTTTAAAGTTGATTTATCGAACTATGGTTTGTTGAAAAATTTCAAACCTGGAGGAGTTTATGCAATATTTGTCATTATTCTGAATTTGTGCCACTGTCTTAAGATCATAAGAGGTCTAAAGATGATTTTTTTTAATGTGTTTTGGGGTGTTTCTAGTGTATGGAAGTTAAAAATAAAGTTGCATGCTTGCATTGTTCTTGTTTGATGGTTTGAGATTGCAAATTTTGTGATTAGAATGGGCTTTCAAGTTGAGGATTTCCCAAGGAATTTCTTGACTAAATACGTCAAGTAAAGAGGGGATGAAAGCTAAGTTTGAAATCAAATGCTCTTTCTGTTTCTTATAGTAGAATAAACCTCAAACGTTTAACCTTGTTTGGTGTTCGTGTGTTGTTAGTAGTGGAATACAGTCGTTATATTGTGCGTGTTATGATTCGAATTGATTTCTAAGTTAATGAATCCTTAAGGATTTACTCGATCTATAAAGTCGGGTAAAGAAAGGACGAAACTATGATTCAAGAATAAATTAGTAGATGTGACTGGTTGTTTGTTGTTTGAAACTCATTTGTACGTTACATTTAGCAGAACAGAGACATAAAGATTCAAGCTTTACTTGTTCGAAATTATCAGTTATCATCCTCCTTTCCAAATGTGACTTAGTCCTTGATTTTCACATGTCTAGAATTCTGAAAATCTGAGAGCTGCTTATGTGATTCATCGCTTTCATGTCTAGTAGCTCACATCTACATGTTAAAATAACCTGATTCAAAGTCGTAACTTCCCTTCTTTATTTGGTCCTTTCTTTGAGATTTTTTTTTCCTGTCAGCTCTTTGTATTTAAATTTTATTTGCTCGAATTTGTCTAGTCTACGCGCAAAGGTCATCACTTCGTTTAAAAAATTTGAACATTTTAGATATGATTGTCTGTTCTTTTGTCTTCATCTTCATTTTTTTCTTTTTTGTATGGGTTACCCTCACTTATGTCATTTAGGATGAGTTATGTCACGGATTTTCCTCAAATGGTCAATATGCTTTCATATTGTTTGTGTAATGTTGAAGTCAATTTATAAGAATGTCCCTACACTACCTATGGCACTTTGATATTAATTTCGATCATATGCTTATCTTTTAAGTCCCTAGTACCATTTTAATTTAGGTAAAGGTTAAAATTTACAAATTATGATGATTGTATACATTTCTATAATCCTATATACTCATCCATTTTCTTCTTTTCCTTTTGCATGAATAATCTCGAGTCCAAATGGACTCCATCCATTCCCTGCATATTCTAAGATGGGCCAAGCAGGCCCAAGCTACCGAGTCGAAACCTTAAAGGCCCAAAAATGGGTACAAATTGCGAAAGTTGAAGTTGAAGAAATATGTAGCTAAAAGCTACATAAGGAAGCTAGTATACAGGGTCAAAGACGAAGGCGGAAAATTTTGAAATAGGCTAAAAAGCCTATAAAAAATTGAGGATTAAAGTCGGGAAGGTCCAAACGGGTTCAAAACCCCATTTTTCTCAACTTCTCTCTTTTTTTCATTTGTAAATTCATGTTTGAATATTTATGTGTAATTAACTCTTAAATTTGGTTAAATCAAAAATAAAATCCCCTTCGAATTGGCATTTTTGCTTTATCTTTTTACTTTTCTTTTCGTCATTTATCACATAGTTTAATATCTTGGAAATAGTCCACTTTATGAATAAACCTTTGAAAAATAAAGATGACATTTATTTTTGCTCATATGTTGAATTGATTTATTTAAACGAAAGAGAATTCTCCCCAATAGAAGAAATTATTCTTCTTGTTAAAATCAAAATCTTTCATAATTAATCAAAAATCTCTTAACCTGTTTGAAATTGATGTTTTCTTTAAAAATTTTCATTATTCAAAAATTGATAATTCTAGTAAAATCACTTTCTTTCATTTTTATGAAAATAGTTGGTCTACTCTTAAGTTGATAAAAAATAGAATTTAGTTTAACTTTACTTTTTTGAGAGAATTTTCCTTTAAACTAAAATAAATCATTTTTTCACTTGAATAAATTAAATGTCATGTTTGCAATTAATTCAGGATTTTACAAAGTTAGCCATGTTTTCAAAATTGGTCATTTTTATAAATCAATCAAATTGTCTTTGGTCAACCGCTTTCGCGGATGCTTCTTGAGTGCCTTAAAAACCTTCTCAAGGCGTTACCAGAATCCTTACCCATTTTCTCTAATTTTAAAGATTTATTTCTGTTTTTGAGTCTTTAAAATGCCTTAAGTTTTTCTTGATATTCTCTATAAAAATCATATGGCGACTCTGTATTTTCTTAAATTATTTCAAAATTTTCTTTAAAGTTTTGAAATAGTTTGAAAAGTCAAAAACCAATGTTTTCCAACCCTTCGAGCCTAAAAAAGGGATAAAACAGGTAAGATTTTATCAATTTTAATTTTGAAAAACTTTTTTCAGCTGAGGCAACCGTAACAGGAACTGTCAACATATTCTATAAGTAATATAGACATCAGGAAAAGAATCAAGTCGTTTTATCTGACTGAGTATATCAATCACATGATTATCTTCTACTTTTACTATTTCTCTTAACACTTTCAATTCAGAAAATAAATCTAAACCATCAATGTAAGAGTGACTATTATGCATTAGGAAATATTCAAGATTAAAAAATATTTTTCAAATTTTCATCATCTAGTAATCTAGTATCTAGATTATTTTTTTCCCCAAAAAATATGACCTTTTTTTTTATGCTAATAAAAAAATTCATATATATATATATATATATATATTTACCCGATATAACTCGAATATCTACAAGCTAGTGTCTCGTTCATTAGGACTCATGATTACAGAGTCCTCCTCATATTTTTATGTAAAAATAGTTTTATATATATATATATATATATATACGAGACACTGGCTTGTAGATATTCGAGTTATATCGGATAAATTTTTCATTTTTACGGATTTATAGCTGTCCAAAATAGCTAGGAAGGGATAAAGCCTAAAGGATGTTAGTTTCTCATTTTGTTGAGACTGAAAAAGGGCGGCGTTGACGTACGTGTGATTTTCTCTCTATTCTCAGGTCTTTGATTGAACCAATTTGGCAATTTAAATGTGAATTCAGTTTTTGTTTCCATTGTTATATTGCATGGCTTATTTACTCAGCCACACATATATGAGAGGACATCATCTCTTGTCAATTAATATGAAATCTATTTTCTGTCCATTTTAGGATTCTTCCTTGTCATAACTGATTACATATCCTATCAATCACGTGTGGTAGCTGAGGATAAAACAAATAGGAGATGACTTAAAATTGACAAAAGAAAAATAAATTAGATAAAGAAATGTATGTTTACTTAGAAAACGCAGAACCATCCAAAGAATAATACTACGTACTTCTTTCTCCAGTCCATATGAAGTAAATAATTGAGAATAATCAAATAAAAACGTAATAGTGAAAAGTAATCTTTGATTTATGTCTTTAAATATTTTTATTAAGGATATGTTATACCCCAACAATTACTTAATATGAACAAGAAGGAGTATATAATTATGAAAAAAAATGCTTTCTAGTATTTATTTATTTTTTAATCACGGCAACGTCTGATTTGACCGGATCAAAAACCCAGAGATAACTCAACTTCGGTATGAATTAAAGGGTGTGTTTTATACTCCATCCGTCCATGAAGTGACATCTTTTTCTGTTTGGTCCATTTAAAAAAGAGTATCACATCACTTTAATTAAAAATAAGTTAACTTCAATGTTTTGCTTTTAGCCTTAATAATATAATATACAACTACACAAATATTATTTTTTTATTATTATAATCATGGTGTCGATTAATTTCACAGGATACCTGCTGTCTTTCACCAGCAATAGGTACCAAGTATCAACCAAATAAATATCAAAGGATTGTTTTAAATCACAAGTTTCAAAATTATTTTTTCTTAATACCGTGCCAAGTCAAATGGTGCCACATAAATTGGAATGAGGGAGTGATTTATACTTCATCCGTTTAAATTTATTTACTCTTATTTGATTTTAACTTGATATAAAATTTAAGAAAAATATTTTTAGTTGTGTAATCTTAAATAACAGATATGTTGAATATACTAAAATGTGTTGGGTTCGAAATCGATAGGGCGTCATGCGGAAGCTTAAAGTTGCAAACCATAAAGGCGATAATTCAGATGACAAAGAATACTATAATAAAAACATATTATTTGATATGATTGGCCAACAAGCCTACATATTGTAAATTAAATCAAAAAGTTTAAAATATATTGGGAGAAAATCTCTCCCTAAACGAGACTCTTAAGAGACTACATTGTGGATGCTATTGTGTTGTGGTATGAGAAGAGGGGTCTTCTATTTATAGAGGTCCAAAATCTTTCCTCCAAGAAAGAGGTTAGCCAAATATGGAAGAGTTTTATATTTTCCTTTTAGGAAAAGTAAAAGTAATTATAGTATTACTTTTATTTTCCTTTCAAGAAAAATAAAACTCAAATTTGGTAAGAAAATCAGGGCAAAACCCTTGAAAAATCTCCCCTTTTTGGCTGGATTTTCTTGGCAAAACTTGATCCGCCTTCTTCACTTGCATATATGATCTTTGTTCTTCACATAAGCTTCATCACTGTTGCTTGCCATGGTTAAAAATAAGGTTTAAAATATCATGGTTAAAAATTAATATCTTATTTTTATTTTTAAAGATGCAGCAGCAGGAATGTTGAAAATATGGTTGAAACTTGTTCTCCACATGTAGTTAGACAAAAATCTTCATTATCATCAAATTGGTTGCAACTTGATTTGAAACCACTTTGAACCAGTTTTTAATCTCGTTTCACCAAACCATTGGACCTTTGAACCGTAGGCTCTGATACCACTTGTTGGGTTGAAAATCGAGAGGGCGTCATGTAACACCCCGTACATTTTCGAACCTATTTGATTACCTTAACATTTATGGAAGTATTTAAACTTGAGATAGTTGGTGTACACTAACTTTATTGGGCTAAATTAATCTTGTGCTAATGGACTCAATTGAAGCCCAACAATTAAGCAATAAGACATGGCCCAAAGGAAAATGACTCATTCTAGATTTGACCAAGTAAACATATTAATTATGACCAAGTGTTTGGCTAAGGATGACCATGAGGGACTATATAAGGCCAAAAATCAGATTTTATTCACCAAATAACACTTGCAAAATTCTAGATTTTTTCAAGAGATATTTCTCTCTTCTCTCAAACCCTAAGCAACAACCCTTTGGACAAGATCATTCCCTTGCAAGCTTGGGTAAGTGTTTACTCTTATGGTTTAAAATATTATATGCATGAGGGTTTGTGTAAATCATGTTGGTTATGTTTAAAAGTGTTGAGTAATCCATTTTTGCTTCTTGCTAAAAGATTTGCCTTCTATGTGACTTAAACTTGAAAGGAGACTTGAGATCTTGAAGGAAGTGAATGATATGGATGAGATGTTAACATGTTAGGATGTGGTTATGGCCCTAACTTGTTTACTCCTTGTGTATGACATGTAGAAATGTTGTTATGAAATTGTGCATGGAACTTGTGGTGTAGTGAAAGGAGAATATAGTTTTGGTGATGTTCATGTGCATGTTGAAACCATGATTGTTCATTGCCATCAAAGTTGACCTAAAATATGAAAAGGAAAGCTCACTTATGGCCATGGACCATTTATTGCAAAAAGGGACCCCTGGCAGCCGAAACGGGCACCCGCCCTCGCAGGTGAGGCACCTGCGGGCGCAGGTGGCACCGCAGGCGGCCCTAGACAGGGACAAGAGGGCACCTACGGCCGCACCTCACCACCTGCGGGCGTAGGTGGCTTCGCAGGTCCTTCCAGGACCTCGTTTGACTCGTTTTTGTTTTTCTTTAATCCCCCAATGCCCCTCTACCCTTCTTGGATGCAATCACCAACTCATGGTACCTATTGTATAGCTCTAATGGGGTAGTCCGGAGATGTTTCGAATAGTATCAATGGTGGATTATTTGTAATGTGTTGTGGTGAAAGGTGTTTAGGTGATGTGGTGAAGTAAATGTGACGATGTATTGAGGAGGAAGTGTAAAACATAAACTTGGTATGTAATCCTATAGGTTGGTAATGTAGTTGACTTCTAATGTAAGATCCGTTATGTATTCCTATTGTAGAGTAGCGCTTTAAGGAAGAGCTAAACTGTTATAGTCACCCGTTGGAAGGATAAGGTATGTAAGGTTTCTCTTTTCCGTATTTCTTGGCAGCTCCTATTGTTCTCATTTTTACCAAACTGGTTTCTATTCCAAAATGTTCTAAAGTGTCTCATTTTAGGTTTGTTATAAATCGTTATTCACATGTCTCTTATTCATTGACTATTGTTCCAAAGTTCTAATAATGTTATGACCACCAATGTATTAATCTCAAAAGTAAAGAATGAAGTAATTCATATATGGTTACTTGAGTCCGGGTGGTAGCTCAAAGGGGCGAAAGCCTAGCTAGAGATGATCTCGAGATTATTGGATCAGGGGGCAGCTCAATGGGGCGAAAGCCTAGCTCGAGACGAACCTGACAGGGTGCAGCTCAAAGGGGCATAAGCCTAGCTAGAGACGGACCTGTTTTATTGATTTATGTTATTTTCCTAATGATCAGTTGGGGCCCGGGCATTATATGATTGATGATGATAATGATATGAACGTAAAAAGAAAGTAATGAAGGCAATGTACATGGTTCCACATATACATTACGGTGGTTTATCCGTACTATCTATTCACTTGTATTTAATTTCATTTGAGTTTCTATACGTCATACTGTTACTTATAGCCTTACATACTCAGTACATTCTTTCGTACTGACGTCCCTTGGGGGACTTACCTTACTTGCTGCAGGCACAGGAGCTAGTAGACCTCCATAGTAGGATACGAGTCATCTGTAGACTGTTGGTGAGCTCCATCTTGATTCGGAGCTTTTCGAGTCATATGTACATATTGGTTTTGGTACTGTATAACAGTTGTATAAAGCGGGGACTTGTCCCGAATATAGGCATGGTCATATATCTGTTAGAGGCTTTGTAGACATTGTAAGCTGAATGAAGGAATGTATGACCCTTTTGATGTGGCCCTAACAGCCAAGGTTTCATATTTATTTAAATGTTTTTCCATGACTTCCGTCCTTGATATCTTGTATCTGTATGAAGCAAAATATTGTTCATTTGGTGACATGCATATGAAGGTATACGATCATAGGTTGGTTCTCTCGGGCCTTAACGACTTCGGGTGCCAGTCCGCCCCAATGGGATTTGGGGTGTGACAAAAGTGGTATTAGAGCAGGTCGTCCTAGGGTGTCTACAAAGTCGTGTCCGAGTAGAATCTTGCTTATGGATGTGTTATGCACCACATTTATAAGCAGGAGACTATGGGGAATTTAAGAGTTGTTTCTGTCCTTCATTTCCTAGATCATGCACTAGAGCGAAAGTTGTAGGTGGAATCATATCTGACCATTGAAATTGTTTTTCTTTCATATAGCAAAATGCTGATTACAAGATGAGGTAGGGGCAAAGGTAAGAAGGTAGACATGCTTGCCAGGGAAGGAACTAGTAAATCACCACCTGACCAAGCTAGTCAAGGTGGGGCCAAAACTGAGTTTGCATCGCGAGCTTCTTCTACCCTTCCATTTCCAGGGAAAACAGGAAGTAAAAGAGGATCCTCAGAACCACCTGTTAATGCTACTGAGTAGGATTTAAGAAACGTGGTGCAAATGATGACTCGTATAGTTTCTGCACAAAATCAAGGACAAGCTGGTCCAACTGCAAGTAATGACGGTATGGATAGGGCAGCTAGTCGTCGGACGCAGGATTTTCTTAAATTAGACCCTCCCACATTCACCGGGGCGGATCTTAATGGGGACCCACAAGACTTCATGGAACAAATTCAAAAGGCTTTAGATGTTATGCGTGTAACTGGTATAGATACAGTTGAGCTTGCGGCATATAGATTGAAAGGAGAGGCTATATTATGGTACGAAGATTGGAAACGATCTAGGAGTATCGGTGCACTTCCAGTTAGTTGGGAAGAATTCAAAGCGGTATTCCTTGATCACTATCTTTCATATGAGATCCGAGAGGCTTGTACAGACCAGTTCTTAAATCATTGTCAAGGGAATATGAGCGTCCGGGAGTACAGTCTTAGGTTTAACTCTTTGGCTAGGTATGCTCCTAATGTGGTAGCTACTATGGCCGATAGAGTTCACCGGTATGTGGATCGATTGGACCCATATTTGGTTAGGGATTTTACTATTGCTGCTTTGAATAGAGATATGGATATAGCCAGGATACAAGCTTTTGCACAGAAGATGTAGGATTAGAGGAAAAGGAGAAGGACGCAGGAATTTGAAAGAGGGTCGTCAAAGAGGGCTAGACTTATGGGACAGTTCATAGCATCCCAAGGAGAATTTAGGCCTCGGGATTTTAATAGACCTCCTAGGCCATCATTTTCTTATCCTACAACAGGTACTCCATCCAAATTTCGAGGGTTTATAGGCAGTCAGGTTGGGCAAAGTAGTGGAATTTGAGGTTCACAAACAGCAGGGTGTCGAGTACAAGGAAGTATGAGCCAATCAAGGTTTTCTCGTCAGCCGTGTCAACTTGCGGGAAGTTTCATTTAGGTGAATGTCGGTTTGGAAAGAATGTTTGTTTTTGGTGCGATATGTCTGGGCACATAATGAGGGAATGCCACGAAGGGGCACGGGTAGTATGGCGCGACCTACGGGATCGGCCATTGCATCATCATCATCGGGTGTACAGCCTACTAGTCGTGGTAGAGGTGCTAGAGGAGCAGCTAATTCTAGTGGAGCCCAAAACCATACTTATGCCTTAGTAGATCAGCAGAATTTGGAGGCTTCTCCTGATGTAGTTACAGGTACATTATCCGTCTTTTCACATAATGTGTATGCATTGATTGATCTGGGCTCTACCCTATCATATGTTACTCCATTGATTGCTAAAAAATTCAAAAGAACACCAGAATTATTAGCTAAGCCATTTGAAGTATCCACACCCGTTGGTAAGTCTATTATAGCTAAAAGAGTCTATCGTAATTGTATGGTCACTGTTTGTGATCATAATACATTGGTTGATCTTATTGATCTTGAAATGGTAGATTTTGATGTTATAATAGGTATGGACTGGTTGGCTTCTTGTTATGCCACGGTAGATTGCCGAGCTAAGAAGGTATATTTTCATTTTCCACAAAAGACTGTCCTTGAATGGAGGGGTAATGTTGGAGCACCGAGAGGTAAATTTATTTCCTATCTTAAGGCAAGAAAAATGATATCTAAGGGGTACATATGTCACCTAGTAAGAGTGCATGATACCGATGTGAAGCCACCAACTCTTCAATCGGTTCCAGTGGTAAACGAATTCCTTGATGTATTTCCTGAAGATCTTCCAGGTTTGCCTCCAGAACGGGAAATAGAGTTTGGTATTGATGTGATTCCAGGCACTCATCCTATCTCTATTCCTCCGTATAGGATGGCCCTAGCAGAGTTAGGGGAGTTGAAGGAGCAATTGAAAGACTTGCTGGAAAAAGGGATTCATAAGGCCTAGTATGTTCCCTTGGGGTGCACCAGTGCTATTTGTACGAAAGAAAGATGGCAAGTTGAGAATGTGTATTGATTATCGGCAACTGAATAAGGTAACAGTCAAGAACAAATATCCCCTCCCCAGAATTGATGATTTGTTTGATCAATTACAGGGTGCCAAATGCTTTTCAAAGATTGACTTGAGATCGGGTTATCATCAAGTAAGAGTTAGAGAAAAAGACATACCTAAGACAGCTTTCCGAATACGGTATGGTCATTATGAAATTTTGGTTATGTAATTTGGGCTAACAAATGCACCAACAGTTTTTATGGATTTGATGAATAGGGTGTTCAAGCCATTTTTAGATGTGTTTGTGACCGTGTTTATTAATGATATTCTAGTTTATTCAAGTTCACAAGAGGACCATGCTAATCACTTACGGAAGGTGGTACAGATTCTTCGTGATCGGAAGTTATACACAAAGTTCTCTAAATGTGAATTTTGGTTAAAATCTGTAGCATTTTTGGGTCATATTGTGTCAGATGAAGGAATAAGGGTTGATACACAAAAGATAGAAGCTGTGAAAAATTGACCAAAACCTACGACGCCTACAAAAATTTGTAGTTTCCTTAGGTTGGCAGGTTATTATAGAAGATTTGTTGAAGGATTTTCTTCTATTGCTGCACCTTTAACAAAGCTAACACACAAGGCGATCAAGTTCCAATGGAATGAGGCATGTGAGAAGAGTTTTCAAAAGCTGAAAGCTAAATTGACTTCTACACCTGTGTTGGTACTTCCAGAAGGCACAAAAGGGTATACGGTATATTTTGATGTTTCTGGAGTTGGCTTGGGATGTGTATTGATGCAGCACGATAATGTAATAGCTTATGCCTCAAGACAGTTGCGGCCACATGAGAGAAATTATCCGACACATGATCTTGAGCTAGCAACCGTGATATTTGCTTTAAAGATATGGCGCTACTATTTGTATGGGGTTCATGTTGATATATATACTGATCATAAGAGTTTGAAGTATATTTTCAAGCAGAAAGATCTAAATTTGAGGTAGTGGATGTGGCTTGAACTATTAAAAGATTATGATATAGATATCTTATATCATTCGGGAAAAGCAAATGTGGTAGCCGATGCATTAAGCCGCAAAGAAATAGGAAGCACTGATGGCTAGCTCATGGAAAAGCAAGGTAAAGTTAAGGATCTATATAAACTAGCCAGTTTGGGGGTTCGTCTTCTTGAAACTCCAAATGAAGGAATTGTGGTGCAAGATGCGGCAGAATCTTTATTAATAGCTGAAGTGAAGGAAAAACAGTATGCGGATCCTATTTTATTGAAGCTGAAGGAGAATGTACAACAAGGTTTGACAAAGGCTTTTGATCTTACGCAAGATGGAGTACTTCAGTGCCAAGGTAGATTGTGTGTACCTGATGTAGATGAGCTAAGAAGACGGATTATGATAGAGGCACATCATTCACGGTATTCTATTCATCCGGGAGCCACCAAAATGTATCATGATCTGAAAGAAATGTATTGGTGGGGTAACATGAAGAAGAACATTACAGAATTCGTAGCCCAATTTCCAAATTGTCAACAAGTAAAAGTAGAGCATCAGAAGCCTGGAGGTTATATTCAATGTATAAATCTTCCAGTATGGAAGTGGGACATGATCAACATAGATTTCATCACAGGTTTGCCTCGTACACTTATGGGTAATAGTTCACAGGCTTACCAAATCAGCACATTTCCTACCGGTCAAGACCACCTACACAACTGAAGATTATGCCTGGTTGTATATTAAAGAGATAGTTCGATTGGATGGAGTTCCAATCTCTATTATATCGAACAGGGGAGCTCAATTTACTGCAAATTTTTGGAAGTCTTTTCAGAAGAGTTTGGCCACCCAAGTGAATCTAAGCACAACTTTTCTTCCTCAGACAGATGGACAAGCAGAACGTACTATACAAACACTTGAAGATATGCTACGAGATTGTACATTGGACTTTAAAGGAAGTTGGGATGATCATCTATCACTTATTGAATTTGCCTACAATAATAGCTATCATTCAAGTATCAATGGCACCTTACAAAGCTTTGTATGGAAGAAAGTGTAGATCACCAATTGGATGGTTTGAAGCGGGTGAAACTGCCTTATTTGGGCCAGACCTTGTTCATCAAGCTATGGAGAAGGTTAAGGTGATACAACAGCGGCTAGAAATGGCTCAAAGTCGACACAAATCATATGCCTATGTTAGAAGAAGGGGGCTAGAATTTGCCATAGGTGATTGGGTATTCTTGAAGGTGTCACCAATGAAAGGGGTAATGAGATTTGGAAAGAAAGGAAAGTTAAGTCCACGTTATATAGGGCCATATAAGATTACCCAAAGATTTGGTCAAGTTGCGTATGAACTAGCACTACCCCAGGAACTCCTCACAGTTCATCCAGTGTTTCATGTTTCGATGCTTCGAAAGTGCATATGAGATCCATCTTGTATTGCTCCCATTGAAGCTGTACAAATTACGAAAGATCTCGCATATGAGGAAGTACCCACTGCTATTCTGGATCGACAAGTTAAGAGGTTAAGAAATAAATAAATAGCTTTCGTAAAGGTACTTTGGAGAAATATACAAGTAGAAGAAATCACATGGGAAGCCGAGGAAATGATAAAGTCTAAGTACCCGTATTTATTTCAAACGGAAGAAAAAGTACAAGATACGGAATTGGAGCAAAAACAAGTAAGTATCTATAAGCATTATGTGTTATGATAACCAAAAAATAAAAATAAAATGAACTTAGACTTGAATGTGTTTAGATTGGAGAATGTTACTAACATTCGAGGACGAATGTTCCTAAGAGGGGAAGGATATAACACCCCGTACATTTTCGAACCTATTTGATTACCTTAACATTTATGAAATTATTTAAACTTGAGATGGTGTATTACACACTAACTTCATTGGGCTAAATTAATCTTGTGCTAATGGACTCAATTGAGGCCCAACAATTAAGCAATAAGACATGACCCAAAGGAAAATGACCCATTCTAGATTTGACCAAGTAAACATATTAATTATGACCAAGTTTTTGGCTAAGGATGACCATAAGGGACTATATAAGGCAAAAAATCAGATTTTATTCACCAAATAACACTTTCCAAATTCTAGATTTTTCCAAGAGATATTTCTCTCTTCTCTCAAATCCTAAGTGTCACGACCCGAATCCCATCGGGGCCGGACTGGCACCCGAAGCCGATGAGTCCCGAGGGAACCAATCTTTGCTCATGTCTATTCATATGTATGCCACTCAATAAGAAGCACCATCACATAGAGGTATAATATGTCAATAGCGAACGTTATGGAAACGTGTGATATATACATATAAGAAACTTGGCCGTTAAGGCCATCGAGTCAACATGGACATACATCTCTTCCATTCCTCACTCTACATATGTCTACAAAGCCTCTACAGATACTTATACATAGCCAAGCTAGAGTCGGGACAAGTTCCCGCTTTATACAACATATACAACACCAAAATCAGTGTACACTATGACTCGGAAAGCCCTGAACCAATTGGAGCTCACCAAAAATCTGTAAATGACCCGCACTCTACTGTGGAGGTCTACTAGCACCTGTGCCTGCAGCAAATAAGGTAAGTTTCCCCCGAGGGGGTCAGTACGAAGAATGTACTAAGTATGTAAGGCTAAAAGATACTGCATAATAAATAAATGCTTCAATGGAATCAAGTATGAGACAATAACCAATATGGATAAAAACATCAATCTACATGTTTGGAACTATATCTATATTTATATAAATTGCTCTCGTTGCTTCACTTTCCTTTACGTTCATTTCCTTTATTAGTCACTCACTCCTTCGCTCATTACTCATCCTTCCATTCATATAATACCCGGGCCCCAAGCTAATCAGTGGGAAAATAATAACATCATCATGCATGTGTACCTTTCACCCCATGGATACATCCCGTGAAATTGGGAATAGACATCATGCAGGTGTTCATTGCACCCCATGGATACATCATTCAGGTGTTCCTTCCACCCCATGGATACATCCCGTAATTCGGGGAATAGTCATCATGCAGGTGTTCATTTCACCCCATGGATACACTCATAATTATATCTTACTTCATTCTTCAACTTTTACGAGATTGGTACCTTTACTTGTGAGAGATCGATACGCTCACTCATGAGAGATTAATACATTCACTTATGAGAGATTGATACTTTTATTTGTGAGAGATTGATATATTTGTAGTCATAGCCTTATTGGAAGCTTTGGAACATAACATTATTAGGACTTTGGAACCATGTCCATAATTATGTAACACATGAGCAGCAATGACTAATGAATGAGGAATATGTGACTTAACAATAGATAACAACCTGAAATGAGATACCTTTGGACATTTCAGAATGAACTAGTACAACATCAATGTAACTACTAGGAGCTGCAGAAGGATACGGAAAGAGTAACCTTACATACCTTATCTTCTCAATATGAATATACAATCCTATACGTGAATACAATAGTCCAGCTCCTTCCTTATGTTTCACTCTACAACACAAGTACATAACGGAGTTTACATTAACCACCAACTACCTTACAAATGCATATAACGATAATGAGTTACATGTTTGGCTTTAAAATGTCATTTCCCCCTAGACAATACCATTTATGAAATTATCATACCAACAATCCCACAATATTCCATACATTGACCAATACATGATAAACCAATAGCATGTCACACCAAGTTCATACTTTCCACTTCTCCATCAACACAACATCACAATTACTTCATCAAGTCACCTCAATACGTCTCATAACAACATATCGGCCAAAATCCCATAATTTACACTTATATAAAAATAACAAGTTTAGTAACATAATCACACCATACATGTTGTTATTTCACCCATACCATGCACTTTCATCAAAACCACAAGTCATTTTTCAAGTTTGATTCACAAAAGTGACACATCTTTTACAAAAACACAAAAGTGCACCACTTGCACTTTTAGACATAACCATCATGATCTACATGCTCTCCCATTAATATACTATATTAATCCATAAGAATAATTACTTACCCAAGCTTGTAAATGAGTGATCTTGTCCCAAGAAGTGCCTTAGGGTTCTTAGGGTTTGAGAGAAATATTTGAGAAAATATCTAAAGAGGCATGAGAGTTCCAATGAATTAAAAAACTGATTTTGGGGCCTTTATATAGTGCTCAAGTCATCCTTAGCCTTTTCCTTGCATTAAATGCAATATTGGCTTGGTCAAAGTCGAAGAATGGGTCATTTGCCCCATTGGGCCTTGCATCTTGATCTCTCTTTGGGCTTTAAATTGAGCCCAATAACCCATGTCATCTTAACCACCAAATGTAATGTATAATCCACCATATATCTCATGTTCAAATAATTCTATAAATGTCTCGATAATATTCACTTACAAGATTCTCGTTCGTAGCCTCAATCGAAAAATAGAAATTCTAGTCGCTCATGGCTTATTTGAACATAATTTGTTAAAATACTTGTGACGAAGGATTAACCCCAACTCGGATGTAAACGCACTTAAAAATAGTCCTACTATGATGGAGTAATGATACCATGACTTAAAGGTCTCATATACATCATAATAGTCGAAGAAAAATTTTGGCAAAAACCACCCCGGCACGCCGCTTGGCGCGCCCCTTTGCTGCCTGTGCAGACAAAAATTTGGGCCAGAGCGGCCTGGCACCCCCTCTGCAGCGCCCCATGCCAAATTTTTGATTTTGACTTTTCTTTGCGGATTTGGTTGGATCTTTCAAGTTCCAACCTTTTGCTTACCTCTTAGATTTAAGATTCTTTGCTTGGATGTGCCTTAAACCTCAATTTTTCACCCCACAAATTCTCCACAAAGTCACAAACGCCACCCACTACAAAGGTCGAACCACATGTACTAGGCCCAATATCAAATATTTCATCAATGACTCTACAAAATACATACTTATGGCTCTCGACACCTAAGTAAACATTGTTCAAAGTTGTCAAGTAGGGTCGAAAATGTACGGGGTGTTACATTCTTCCCCCCTTAGGAACATTTGTCCTCGAATGTTAACAACATCGTCTCATGTACAACAAATGTATCTCTATATTAGCATCTCTATACATATACTCTCATAGATACTTACTTATTCTTTCTTCGTTTTCACACTTTGAACTTTTTCTTTCGTGTACAACAATTACGAGTACTTTAGATTTCCTTATTCTTTGGTCTCCATTGTGATTTCTTCTACGTACTAATCTCCAATAGTGCCTTTAGGAAGCTACTTCTTTATTGCTTATTGCTTTTGCTTATCGAGCTAGAATAGTAAGCAGTACCTCGTCACAGGTGAGATCTTTCGTAACTTGTATATCTCTACTAGGAGGAATACGAGATAATCTCCTATACACTATCAAAGCAGCAAATATGAAATACTGAATGAACTGTGAAGAGTTCTTGAACTAGTGCTAATAGATACGCAATTGCCCAAATCTTTGGACAATTTCCCTTTCTTTCCGAATCTCATTATCTTCTTCATTGGTGACACTGTCAAAAATACCTAATCACCTATGGCACATTGTAATTCCCTTCTTCTAATATCGGCATATGATTTATATCGACTTTGGGACATTTGTAGCTGCTGTTATATCACCTTCACTTTCTCTATAGCTTGATGAACAAAATCTGACCCGAGCAAAGCAAATTTCATCAGCTGTAACCCATCCAATTGATGATCTATATTTTCTTTCACATAAAGCTTCATAAGGTGTCTTTTGATACTTTTATTGTAAGCAATTTCAATAAACGATAGATGCTCATCCCAACTACCTTTAAAGTCCAATGTTCAAACTCATGGCATATCGTCAAACGTTCATATAATAAGCTCTGTTTGTCCATCCATCTGAGGATGCCAAGCCGTACTTACATCCACATGTGTACCCATGCTTTACTGAAAAGACTTCCAACCCCGTGCAATAAAGTGAGCTCTCCTGTTTGATATACTAGTGAGTGGAATCCCATGTAATCGTACTATCTCCGTAACATACAAATTTGTATAATGTTCAGCTGCATCGGTAGTCCTAACTGGTAGGAAATACGCTGACTCGGTAAGCATGTCAACTATAAACTATATGGAATCAACCTTCACAGTGTACGAGGCAACCTTGTAATTAAATCCATGTTATTCATGTTCCACTTCCAAACTAGAAGGGTAATATATTGCATTAAATATACAGATGTCTGATGCCATACTGTTAATAAACAGTGACCGCTTGGACATTGTGCTACAAGTTCTACAATGTGCTTCTCATGTAACCTTACCAAGACCTCTCTGCTAAACCATGGTACCTTTTGGTTGCTTTCGAATGAATAAAATACCGTGAACGATGTTCTTCTGTCATAATTCATTTCTTTAACTCGTCTATACCCGGTACTCACAATCTACATTGGTGTTAAAGTACTCCCCCTTGTGTTTGCTCAAATACCTTCGTCGGACTTTGCTGTACATTCTTTTTCAATTGAACTAAAAATATGATTTACATATTGCTTTTTACTTTATCTCAGATATCAAGGAAAATTCTGCCACATTTGACACTATAATTCTTTCCCTTGAAGTTTTATACAAGTAGTGGTGCCATCTGTTACTAGTGATTGTCATAACTGTTAACTCAAAATCATAGGTGGGATAATTTCCTCGTATATGGACGCAATTGTCTTAAGGCATACACTATCAAATTGTCGTGCTGCATGTCCCACACCCACTTTTAAAACATCACAATACTCTGCATACTCTTATGTGCCTTTGGGAGGTACTAGTACAGGTGTAGGAGTAGATTTATCTTTCAACTCTTGCAAACTTTTCTCACATACATCATTCCGCTGCAACTTAGTTACTTTGTGTGTTAGCTTTGTTAAGGGTACAGGGATAAAAGAAAATCTTCCAATAATTCTCCTATAATAACCAACCAATTCTAAGAAAACGATGAACCTCTGAAAGCATCATAGGCCTTAGCCAAAAAGTTTTTTTCACCATTTCCATATTTTGTGTATCAACCCTTCCATCAAGTTCATGAAAACAGTTGGTGTATTGGCTAGCCTAAATGGCATAACTAGGAATTCATAGTAACCATAATGTATTCAGAAAGCTGCCTCGGGTATATTATATTTTTTTTCTCATCCGTTCCCGATGATATCCCGATCTCAAGTCAGTCTTTGGAAATATTTAGTACCCTATAATTGGTTAAGTAAATCATTAATCCTAGGGAGGGGATACTTATTCTTAATTGTCTCTTTACTCCATTGCCGATAGCCAATACACATCCTCAACGTGCCATCTTTCCTTAGTACCAGCAATTCTAGTGCACTCTTTGGGGGCATACTAGATCCTACTAGTATCACCTTGGACATCACTTCCCTTACCTCAAGATAGGAAATAAATTTACCTCTCGGTGCTTCCATATTACCCTCCCATTCAAGAACATTCTTTGTGGAAAAATGAAAATGTAATTTCCTTGCTCGGCAATCTATTGTGGCCTAACAAGGAGCCAACCAATTCATACCCATTATAACATTAAACTCTATCATTTCCATCCCGATAAAATCAGCCTACGTAACACGATCACAAACATTTACTATTCCATCACGATATACTCTTTTACCTATAATAGATTCATTAACTAGTGTATAGACTTCAAATGGCATAACTAGTAATTCTGGTGTTCTTTCAAATGTCCCAACAGTCGATAGAGTAACATATGATAGGATAGAGCCTGAATCAATCAATGCTTAAACATTATGTGGAAAGACAGATAATGTACCTGTCATTACATCAGGAGAAGCCTCTGGATTTTGCCTGTCTCCTGGAGCATTGGTGCAAGTCGGGGCTCCACTAGGGCTAATTACTCCTCTAGAACCTCTGCCATGTACCGTAGACTGTACACCTAACGAGGAGGATGCCATGGCTAATCCTGTAGGTTGTGTCGTACTACTCATGCCCTTCTGTGGACACTCTCTCATTTTGTTCCCGGCTGTACCACACCAAAAGCAAAGATTTGTCCCCAACCGACATTCACCCAAATGATACCTTTTGCAGCACTGACACGGCTGACAGGGAGATTTCAATTGGCTTATACTTCCTTGTGCTTGATACCCCACTGTTCGTGAATCCTGAATCTTACTTCTTTGCCCAAACTGGTTGCCTTTAACCCCTTGGGATCGAGGTAGAGCATTTACTATAGAACGAGGGAATAATGGTCTAGGCGATCTGTTAAAAATCTGAGGTCCAAGTCCTTCTCGGGAAGCCATGGACTGTCCCCTAGATCTAGCCCTCTTAGACGACCCTCTTTTAATTGCTTGTGCCGCTCTCCTTTGCCTTTGATTACCCCTATTTTGTGCAAAGGCTGGACTAACTGGTCTTTGATTTTGTGCAATGACTATCTAGGTTAACAAGTTCACCGCATTTCTTAGATTCTACACGGTATCATTGACAAGTGATTCAGCAGGTTCTTCTTTCCTTCTCGGCTCTTCTAGAGCTGGAGATGTAGAAGAAGCCCGCGATGCAAATTCAGTCTCAACCCTACCCTGACTAGCTTGGTCAGGTGGTGATTTACTCATACCTCCTTTGACAGGAATATCTACTTGCTTACCTTTGTCCATACCTTGTATTGTAATTGGCAGTCTCACTATAACAAAGAAAACCAATTCCATGGTCAGATAAAAGTTTTACTTACAATATTGGCTCTATTGCACGATCTAGAAAGGAAGAAATGAAACAACCCCGAAATATCACGTATCCTCCTACTTATAAATGTGGCGCACAACACATCCATAAGCAAGACTCTACTCAGACACGGCTTTGTAGACACCCTTAGGACGACCCGCTCTGATACCACTTTTGTCACAACCCGAATCCCATCCGGGTCGGACTGGCACCAGAAGCCGATGAGGCCCGAGAGAACCAATCTTTGCTCATGTATATTCATATGTATGTCACTCAATAAGCAGCACCATCACATAAAGGTATAAGATGTCAATAGCGAAAGTTATGGAAACGTGTGATATATACATGTAAGAAACTTGGCCGTTAGGGCCATCGAGTCAACATGGACATACATCTTTTCCATTCCTCATCTCACATATGTCTACAAAGCCTATACAGATAAATATACATAGCCAATCTAGAGTCGGGACAAGTCCCCGCTTTATACAACATATACAAAACCAAAATCAGTGTAAACTATGACTCGGAAAGCCCTGAACCAATCGGAGCTCACCAAAAATCTGTAAATGACCCGCACTCTACTGTGGAGGCCTACTAGCACCTGTGCCTGCAGCAAATAAGGTAAGTTTCCCCCGAGGGGGTCAGTACGAAGAATGTACTAAGTATGTAAGGCTAAAAGATACTGCATAATAAATAAATGCTTCAATGGAATCAAGTATGAGACAATAACCAATATGGATAAAAACATCAATCTACATGTTTGGAACTATATCTATATTTATATAAATTGCTCTCGTTACTTCACTTGCCTTTACGTTCATTTTCTTTATTAGTCACTCACTCCTTCGCTCATTACTCATCCTTCCATTCATATAATACCCGGTCCCCAAGCTGATCAGTGGGAAATAATAACATCATCATGCAGGTGTACCTTTCACCCCATGGATACATCCCGTGAAATTGGGAATAGACATCATGCAGGTGTTCATTGCATCCCATGGATACATCATGCAGGTGTTCCTTCCACCCCATGGATACATCCCGTAATTCGGGGAATAGTCATCATGCAGGTGTTCATTTCACCCCATGGATACACTCATAATTATATCTTACTTCATTCTTCAACTTTTACGAGATTGGTACCTTTACTTGTGAGAGATCGATACGCTCACCCATGAGAGATTAATACATTCACTTATGAGAGATTGATACTTTTATTTGTGAGAGATTGATATATTTGTAGTCATAACCTTATTGGAAGCTTTGGAACATAACATTATTGGGACTTTGGAACCATGTCCATAATTATGTAACACATGAGCAGCAATGACTAATGAATGAGGAATATGTGACTTAACAATAGATAACAACCTGAAATGAGATACCTTTGGACATTTCGGAATGAACTAGTACAACATCAATGTAACTACTAGGAGCTGTAGAAGGATACGGAAAGAGTAACCTTACATACCTTATCTTCTCAATATGAATATACAATCCTATATGTGAATACAATAGTCCAACTTCTTCCTTATGTTTCACTCTACAACACAAGTACATAACGGAGTTTACATTAACCACCAACTACCTTACAAATGCATATAACGATAATGAGTTGCATGTTTGGCTTTAAAATGTCATTTCCCCCTTGACAATACCATTTATGAAATTATCATACCAACAATCCCACAGTATTCCATACATTGACCAATGCATGATAAACCAATAGCATGTCACACCAAGTTCATACTTTCCACTTCTCCATCAACACACCATCACAATTACTTCATCAAGTCACCTCAATACGTCTCATAACAACATATCGACCACAATCCCATAATTTACACTTATATAAAAATAACAAGTTTAGTAACATAATCACACCATACATGTTGTTATTTCACCCATACCATGCACTTTCATCAAAACCACAAGTCACTTTTCAAGTTTGATTCACAAAAGTGACACATCTTTTACAAAAACACAAAAGTGCACCACTTGAACTTTTAGACATAACCATCATGATCTACATGCTCTCCCATGCATATACTATATTAATCCATAAGAATAATTACTTACCCAAGCTTGCAAATGAGTGATCTTGTCCCAAGAAGTGCCTTAGGGTTCTTAGGGTTTGAGAGAAATATTTGAGAAAATATCTAAAGAGGCGTGAGAGTTCCTGTAACACCCCGTACCTTCCCAACCCTACTTGACGACGTTGAACAATGTATACTTAGATGTCGAGATGCCATGAATATGTGTTTTATAGTGTAATTGGTGCAACAATTGATATTGGGCCTAAAATGTTCGATTAGGCTTTCATAGGAGGTGTTTTGGTGACTTCGTGGAACATTTGTAGGGTTAAAAACGATGCTTAGAGGACCTCCAAACAAAGGATATTAAAGGAAATAAGTAAGTTAATGAATAGGACTTGAAATATCTAACCAAACCTGCGGAGAAAAGTCAAAAAATGAAATTTTCAAAAAAATTAAGGATGGGGCGCGCCAGAGGACATGCCAGGGTGGTGGTTTTGCCCATTTTTCAAAAGTTGGAATTTTTCTAAGTCCCAAGGGTGCCCGGGGACGTACCGGGCCAATTTTTGCCACGTTTATTCTACAACCATGAGCATATACATGGAATTAGTGAAATTATATTGTTATGATAAAATTACTCGTGAATGAATTTGGCATCAAAATGACGATTTTGCCCTTGTGGTCAAAATAAGCCATACGTGGCTAGAATCGTTTGTTTTTGGGATTGAGGCTATGAATATGAATCCCGTGAGTGGGAATATCGTCGTAACACGTATGAAATGATTTAAACATGAGAAATTATTGATTTTGTTGGGTCAAGTGATTTGGGCTCAATAAAACCCAAAATGAAGAAGAAAAACATGGGCCAAGAATGGGTCAAATGACCCATTCTTATTTTGACTAAGAAATAATTGAGAAAAGTACTTCAAGGGTCTATAAAAGGTAAGGAAAATCAGTTTTTTAACCCACAAAAACACACATGCTTTTCTTACTTTTTCTAGAATTTTCAAGAGAACACCTCTTTTGCTCTTCAAACCCTAAGTCATCTTTGGATCAAGATCATCATCTTCCAAGCATAGGTAAGTGATTATTCTTATGGTTTAACATATTATAGGTATGAGAGATTATGTAAATCATGTTGGTTATGCTTGGAAGTGTTGAACATGGCATTTGTGTTTTTGTAAAAGATGTGTCATCCATGGAATTTAAACCTGAACTATGACTTGTAGTTTTAATGAAAGAGCATGGTATGGATGAAATATAAACATGTATGGTGTGATTATGTTATTAAACTTGTTATTTTTCTATAAGTGTAAATTATGGAATTTTGGCCGATTTGTTGTTGTGAAGTATATTAAAGTGAATTGGTGGTATAATGGTGATGTTGTGATGATGGAGAGCAGAAAGTATGAACTTGGTGTGACATGCTATTAGTTATCATGTATTGGTCAATGTTGGGAATATTGTGGGATTATTGGTATGATAATTTCATAAATGTTATTGTTAAAGAGGGAAATGATGTGTTAAAGACAAACATGTAACTCGTTGTCGTTGTATGCATTTATAAGGTAGTTGGTGGTTAATGTAAACTCCGTTATGTACTTGTATTATAGAGTGAAACATAAGGAAGGAGCGACACTATTGTATTCACGTATAGGATTGTATATTCGTATTGAGGAGATAAGGTATGTAAGGTTACTCTGTCCATATCTTTCTGCAGCACATATTGTTCATGTTGTCATTGTCCTTGTTCTATTCCGAAATGTTAGAAGGTTTCTCATTTAAGGTTGTCATATGTTATTATTATCATGTTTCTCAATCATGGACCAATCATGACTCATATTTCTCTTAATCATGGATCAAAATCCTAAAGCTTCCATAAAGTTATAATTATTACCAAGTATCAATCTCATGAACATAAAAGACTAACGTAGCGCATTTATATGTTTCCAATAAGGTTGTGATCCCCCAATGTATCAATCTCATAAAATTAAAAGAGAGAAGTAATCCAATGAAGTAATGAAAGAAGTAATTCCCGTATGGTGACTTTATACTTTTCCTTATGGTTACTTTATATTTTCCTTATGGTTACTTTATATTTTCCTGATGGTTACTTTATATTTTCTTTATACTTATTGAGTACGGGTGATAGCTTTATAGGGGCGCAAGCCTAACTCAATCCGATCCCGATATTGTTGGTTCAGGGTGAAAGCTCAGTGAAGCAAAAACCAAACTTGACGCCAAACCTGCTTCACTGATTTTCGAGTGATGGTAGGGGGGAAGCTCAGTGGGGCAAAAGCCTAGCTTGATGCCGAACCTGACGGGGGTAGCCCTAAGGGCCGAACCTGCTTTATTTATTTATTGACGGTTGTATATTGACGGTTGCATATTAACGGTAATACATTATTGACGGTTCTAACTACTAACGGTAACAGACATAAAGGTAAATGGAATAATGAACGTAAGGTACCTGTTTCCACACATACTAAACAACGATGTATCCATATGACTATTCTCTTGAAATCAAGTTCATTGAGGTGTTTAAGTTTCATGAAGTTTCTTATAGCTTTGCGTACTCAGTACATTCTCCGTACTGAACCCTTTGGGGGACTTACTTTATTTGCTGCAGGCACAGGTGTTAGTAGACCTCCACAATAGGCTAAGGGTTATCCGTGGATCATTGGTGAGCTCCAGTTGGTTCGGGGCTTTCCTAGTCATATGTGTATATTGTTTTTGTACTATAATTATTGTATAAAGCAGGGACTTGTCCCGACTATAGGTTGTTGTGTTCATGTATCGGTTAGAGGCTTTGTAGACATATGTGGGAAGGTGAATGTAAGAAATGTGTGTTCATTTGACTTGATGGCCCTAACGGCCAAGTTTCATCTATTGTATGAGTTTTCTATGACTTCCTCATAATTGAATGAGTAGTAATAAGATCCATACTAAAATAGGCTTACGAATGAACATGAGCAAAGATTGGTTGTCTAGGGCCATATCGACTTCGGGTGCCAGTCCGGCCTGAATGGGATTTCGGGTCGTGACAAAAGTGGTATCAGAGCAGGTCATTCTAAGGGTGTCTACAAAGCTCTGTCCGAGTAGAGTCTTGTTCATGGATGTGTTGTGCACCACATTTATGAGCAGGAGGCTATGGGGCATTTAGGATGTTTTTTCTTTTCTTCACTCCTAGATCGTGCAATAGAGCCAGTATTGTAAGTTGAATTGTATCTGACCATGGGAATTATTTTTCTTTGGTATAGTAAGAAATGCCGATTACAAGAAGAGGCAAGGGTAAGACTAAGAAGTTAGACAGGATTGGCGGAGAAGGAACTAGTAACTTACCACCTGAACGGGTTGAGCAAGATGAAGCTGAAAGTGATTTTGCATCGCGGGCTTCTTCTACTTTTCCAGCTCCAGAAGAGACGAGAAGGAGTGAAGAACCTGTTGAGCCACCTGTTAATGTCACAGACCAGTATTTAAGAAATGTAGTATATATGTTGATGCAGCTAATTACAGCACAGAATCAAGGACAAGCTGGTCCAATGACAAGTAATGACAGTGAGGCTAGGGTAGCTAGTCGAAGGACGCAGGATTTCCTGAAACTAGACCCTCCTATATTCACTGGATAAGATCTTAATGAGGACCCTCAAGATTTTATTGATCCAATCAAAAGGGATTTGGATGTTATGCACATATCTGGTGTAGAAACAGTTGAACTCGCGGCGTATAGATTGAAAGGGGAGGCGATATTATGGTATGAAGATTGGAAATGAGCTAGGGGTGTTGGTGTACCCCTGGCTAGTTGGGAAGAATTTCAAATGGCATTCCTGGATCACTACCTTCCATATGAGATTCGGGAGGCACGCGCATACCAGTTTCTAAATCTTCATCAAGGGAATATGAGCGTTCGGGAGTACAGTCTTCAGTTTAATTCTTTAGCCCGATATGCTCCCCATATGGTAGCCACTATGGCTAATAGAGTTCATCGGTATGTGGATCAATTGGATCCATCATTGGATAGAGACTGTACCATTGTTGCTTCGAACAGAGATATGGATATAGCCAGAATACAGGCTTCTGCACAAAAGATGGAGGATCAGAGGAAGAGAAGAAAGATGCACAAAGCAGAAGAGGGGCCATCAAAGAAAGCTAGACCTATGGGACAGTACATGGTGTCCCAAGGAGAATTGGGCCTCGGGATTTTAGTAGACCGCCGAGACCATCACTTTCTTATCCCACACCAGGCACTCAACCCGAGTTCCAAGGGTTCAGAGGAAGTCACGTTGGACAAAGTAGTGGAATTCAAGGTTCACAACCAATGGGGTATCAAGAGCAAGGAAGTATGAACCAATCGGGGTTTCCTCGCCAATCGTGTCTATACTATGGAAAGCTTCATTTAAAGAAATACCGATTTGGGACCAATATTTGCTTTTGGTGCGGTATGCCCGGGCACATGGTGAGAGATTACCCAAGAAGGGGCACGGGCATTATCATGCGACCTATGGGATCAACCGTTGCACCGTCATCATCGGTTCCTTTTTTAGGCCAAGATGTGCAGCCGGTTGGTCGTGGTAACGGTACTAGAGGAGCAACCAACTTTAGTGGAATACAGGACCGTACTTATGCTCCAGCGGGTCAGCAAAATGTGGAAGCCTATCCTGATGTAGCTACAGGTACATTACCTACTTTTTTTATATATAATGTATCTACATATGCATCGATTGATTCGGGTTCTACAGTATCGTATGTTATTCCATTGACCGCTACGAAATTGAAAGAACATCAGATGGAGTATTTACACCTGTTGATGAATCTACTATAGTTAAGAAAGTACATCATAACTGTATAGAACCTATTTGTGAGCATGCTACGGTGGATTGCCGAGCTAAGAAAGTCCATTTTCATTTCCTATAAAAGACTATCCCTGAATGGAGTAGTAGTATTGGCGTATCGAGGGGTAAATTTATTTCATATCTTAAAGCAAGGAAAATGATATTCACGGGGATTTATAAGGTCTAGTATGTCCTCTTGGGATGCACCAGAATGATGTGTACGGAAGAAAGCCAGCACGAACGCACTATATACACATTTATGAGCTTGCTTATAGGACTTTCACAGCAGTTAGGACGATCATTGACTTCATGCGTAATTTGCTTACAATAGGAGTTATCGCGTGAATATCAAAAGGGCACCTTATGGAGCGTTATGTGAAAAGAAAGAGAAATTGAGTCCAGGATATATAGGTCATATGAAATTATCAAAAGGATTCTAGATCGACAAGTAAAGAGGTTGAGGAATAAAGATGCAGCATCAGTAAAAGTCCTTTGGGAGAAATCAACAAGTAGAGGAGATCATATGGTAAGCTGGAAAAACGATGAAATCGACGTACCCACATTTGTGTCATACAGAAGAAAAAAAGTTCAAAGTGTGGAAGTGGCGCAATAACAAGTAAGTATCTATGAGTATTAAGCGTATATGTCTACGTATGCTAATATAGAGATGCATTTGTTGTAATTGAAGCGACATCGTTAACATTCGAGGACGAATGTTTCTAAGGGGGGGAGAATGTAACACCCCGTAACTTCCCAACCCTACTTGAAGACGTTAAAAAATGTATACTTAGATGTCGAGATGCCATGAATATGTGTTTTATAGTGTCATTGGTGCAATAATTGATATTGGGCCTAAAATGTACGATTAGGCTTTCGTAGGAGGTGTTTTGGTAACTTTGTGGAACATTTGTGGGGTTAAAAAATAGGCTTGGAAGACCTCCAAACAAAGTATATTAAAGGTAATAAGTAAGTTAAAGAATAGGACTTGAAGTATCTAACCAAACCCGCAGAGAAAAGTCGAAAAATGAAATTTTCAAAAAAATTAAGGATGGGGCGCGCCAGAGGGCGTGCCAGGCCGCTCTGGGCTAAATTTTTTAGCCCAGAGGCAGAAAGATGGCGTGCCCAAGGGCTTGCCAGGGTGATTTTGCCCATTTTTCAAAAGTTGAAATTTTTCTAAGTCCTAAGGGTGTCCGGGGACGTACCGGGCCGATTTTTGCCACGTTTCTTCTACAAACATGAGCATATACATGGAATGAGTAAAGTATTATATTGGTATGATAAAATTACTCGTAAACGAATTTGGCATCAAAATGATAATTTTACCTTTGTGGTCAAAATAAGCCATACATGGCTAGAATCGTTTGTTTTTGGGATTGAGGCTACGAATATGAATCCCGTGAGTGGGAATATCATCGTAACACGTATGAAATGATTTAAACATGAGAAATTATTGATTTTGTTGGGTCAAGTGATTTGGGCTCAATAAAACCCAAAATGAAGAAGAAAAACATGGGCCAAGAATGGGTCAAATGACCCATTCTTCTTTTGACTAAGCAATAATTGAGCAAAGGACTTCAAGGGTCTATAAAAGGGAAGAAAAATCAGATTTTTAAACCACAAAAACACACATGCTTTTCTTACTTTTTCTAGAATTTTCAAGAGAACACCTCTTTTGCTCTTCAAACCCTAAGTCATCTTTGGAGCAAGATCATCATCTTCCAAGCTTAGGTAAGTGATTATTCTTATGGTTTAACATATTATGGTATAATGGTGATGTTGTGATTATGGAGAGTAGAAAGTATGAACTTGGTGTGACAAGCTATTGGTTATCATGTATTGGTCAATGTTGGGAATATTGTGGGATTGTTGGTATGATAATTTCATAAATGGTATTGTTAAAGAGGGAAATGATATGTTAAAGACAAACATGTAACTCGTTGTCGTTGTATGCATTTATAAGGTAGTTGGTGGTTAATGTAAACTCCGTTATGTACTTGTGTTGTAGAGTGAAACATAAGGAAGGCGCGGCACTATTGTATTCACGTATAGGATTGTATATTCGTATTGAGGAGATAAGGTATGTAAGGTTACTCTGTCCGTATCTTTCTTCTGCACATATTGTTCATGTTGTCATTGTCCTTGTTCCATTCCGAAATGTTAGAAGGTATCTCATTTCAGGTTGTCATATGTTATTATTCTCATGTTTCTCAATCATGGACCAATCATGACTCATATGTCTCTTAATCATGGATCGAAATCCTAAAGCTTCCATAAAGTTATAATTATTACCAAGTATCAATCTCATGAACATAAAAGACTAACATAGCGCATTTATTTGTTTCCAATAAGGTTTTGATCCCCCAATGTATCAATCTCATAAAATTAAAAGAGAGAAGTAATCCAATGAAGTAATGAAAGAAGTAATTCCCGTATGGTGACTTTATACTTTTCCTTATGGTTACTTTATATTTTCCTTATGTTTACTTCATATTTTCCTTATGGTTACTTTATATTATCTTTATACTTATTGAGTACGGGTGATAGCTTTGTGGGGGCGCAAGCCTAACTCAAGCCGATCCCGATATTGTTGGATCAGGGGGGAAAGCTCAGTGAAGCAAAAGCCAAACTTGATACCGAACCTGCTTAACTGATTTTCGAGTGATGGTAGGGGGGAAGCTCAGTGGGGCAAAAGCCTAGCTTGATGCCGAACCTGACGGGGGTAGCCCTAAGGGCCGAACCTGCTTTATTTATTTATTGATGGTTGCATATTGACGGTTGCATATTGACGGTTGCATATTGACGGTTGCATATTAATGGTTATACATTATTGACGGTTCTAACTACTAACGGTGACAGATATAAAGTTAAATGGAATAATGAATGTAAGGTACCTATTTCCACACATACTGAACAACAATGTATCCACATTGACTATTCTCTTGAAATCAAGTTCATTGAGGTGTTTAAGTTTCATGAAGTTTCTTATAGCCTTGCATACTCAGTACATTCTCCGTACTGACCCCTTTGGGGGACTTACTTTATTTACTGCAGGCACAGGTGTTAGTAGACCTCCAAAATAGGCTACGGGTTATCCGCAGATCATTGGTGAGCTCCAGTTGGTTCGGGGTTTTCCTAGTCATATGTGTATATTGTTTTGGTACTGTAATTATTGTATAAAGCGGGGACTTTTCCCGACTATAGGTTGTTGTGTTCATGTATCGGTTAGAAGCTTTGTAGATATATGTGGGAAGGTGAATGTAAGAAATGTGTGTTCATTTTGACTTGATGGCCCTAACGGCCAAGTTTCATATATTGTATGAGTTTTCCATGACTTCCGCATAATTGCATGAGTAGTAATAAGATCCATACTAAAATAGGCTTGCGAATGAACATGAGCAAAGATTGGTTCTCTCGGGCCATATCGACTTCGGGTGCCGGTCCGGCCCGAATGGGATTTTGGGTCGTGACAGTTCCAATGAATTAAAAATCTGATTTTGGGACCTTTATATAGTGCTCAAGTCATCCTTAGCCATTTCCTTGCATTAAATGCAATATTGGCTTGGTCAAAGTGGAAGAATGGGTCATTTGCCCCATTGGGCCTTGCATTTTGGTCTCTCTTTGGGCTTTAAATTGAGCCCAATAACCCATGTCATCTTAACCCATCAACTGTAATGTATAATCCACCATATATCTCATGTTCAAATAATTCTATAAATTTCTCGATAATATTCACTTATGAGATTTCCGTTCGTAGCCTCAATCGAAAAATAGAAATTCTAGTCGCTCATGGCTTATTTGAACATAATTTGTTAAAATACTTGTGACGAAGGATTAACCCCAACTCGGATGCTAAACGCGCTTAAAAATAGTCCTACTATGATGGAGTAATGATACCATGACTAAAAGGTCTCGTATACATCATAATATTCGAAGAAAAATTTTGGCGAAAACCACCCCGGCCCGCCGCTTGGCGCGCCCCTTTGCTGCCTGTGCAGACAAAAATTTGGGCCAGAGCGGCCTGGCACGCCCTCTGTAGCGCCCCATGACAAATTTTTGATTTTGACTTTTCTTTGCGGATTTGGTTGGATCTTTCAAGTCCCAACCTTTTGCTTACCTCTTAGCTTTAAGATTCTTTGCTTGGATGTCCCTTAAACCTCAATTTTTCAACCCACAAATGCTCCACAAAGTCACAAACGCCACCCACTACAAAGGTCTAACCACATGTACTTGGCCCAATATCAAATATTTCATCAATGACACTACAAGATACATACTTATGGCTCTCGACACCTAAGTAAACATTGTTCAAAGTTGTTAAGTAGGGTCGAAAATGTACGGGGTGTTACATTAAGCAACAACCCTTCTGACAAGATCATTCCCTTGCAAGCTTGGGTAAGTGTTTACTCTTATGTTTTAAAATATTATATGCATGAGGGGTTGTGTAAATCATGTTGGTTATGTTTAAAAGTGTTGAGTAATCCACTTTTGCTTCTTGCTAAAGGATTTGCCTTCTATGTGACTTAAACTTGAAAGGAGACTTGAGATCTTGAAGGAAGTGAATAATATGGATGGGATGTTAACATGTTATATGGATGGGATGTTAACATGTTAGGATGTGGTTGTTAACATGTTAGGATATGGTTATGGCCCTAACTTGTTTACTCCTTGTGTATGACATGTAAAAATGTTGTTATGAAATTGTGCATGGAACTTGTGGTGTAGTGAAAGGAGAATATAGTTTTGGTGATGTTCATGTGCATGTTGAAACCATGATTGTTCATTGCCATCAAAGTTGACCTAAAATATGAAAAGTAAAGCTCACTTATGTCCATGGACTATTTATTGCAAAAAAGGACCCAAAAGTGACCCCTAACAGCCGAAACAGGCACCCGCCCTCGCAGGTGGCACCGCAGGTGGCCCTGGACAGGGCCAAGGGGACACCTGCGGCCGTACCTCACCACCTACGGGCGCAAGTGGCTTCACAGGTCCTTCCAGGACCTCGTTTGGCTCGTTTTTATTTTTCTTTGACCCCCCAAGGCCCCTCTACCCTTTTTGAATGCAATCACCAACTCATGGTACCTATTGCATAGCTCTAATGAGGTAGTCCGGAGACGTTTTGAATTGTATCAATGGTGGATTATTTGTAATGTGTTGTGGTAAAAGGTGTTTAGGTGATGTGGTGAAGTAAATGTGACGATGTATTGAGGAGGAAGTCTAAAGCATAAACTTGGTGTGTAATCCTATCGGTTGGTAATGTAGTTGACTTCTAATGTAAGCTCCGTTATGTATCTCTATTGTAGAGTAGTGCTTTAAGGAAGAGCTAAACTGTTATAGTCACCAGTTGGAAGGATAAGGTATGTAAGGTTTATCTTTTCCGTATTTCTTGGCAGCTCCTATTGTTCTCAGTTTTACCAAACTGGTTTCTATTCCAAAATGTTCTAAAGTGTCCCATTTCAGGTTTGTTATAAATCGTTATTCACATGTCTCTTATTCATTGACTATTGTTCTAAATTTCTAATAATGTTATGACCACCAATGTGTCAATCTCAAAAGTAAATAATGAAGTAATGCATATATGGTTACTTGAGTCCGGGTGGTAGCTCAAAGGGGTGAAAGCCTAGCTAGAGATGATCCCGAGATTATTGGATCAGGGGACATCTCAATGGGGCTAAAACCTAGCTCGAGACGAACCTGACAGGGGACAACTCAAAGGGGCATAAGCCTAGCTAGAGACGAACCTGCTTTATTGATTTATGTTATTTTCCCACTGGCATTATATGATTGATGATGATAATGATATGAATGTAAAAAAAAAGTAATGAAGGCAATGTACATGGTTCCACATATACATTATGGTGGTTTATCCATACTATCTATTCACTTGTATTTAATTTTATTTGAGTTTCTATATGTATACTATTACTTATAGCCTTACATACTCAGTACATTCTTTCGTACTGACGTCCCTTGGGGGACTTACGTTACTTGCTGCAGGTACAGGAGCTAGTAGACCTCCATAGTAGGATACGGGTCATCTGCAGACTGTTGGTGAGCTCTAGCTTGATTCGGGGCTTTTCGAGTCATATGTACATATTGGTTTTAGTACTGTGTAACAGTTGTATAAAACGGTGACTTGTCCCGACTATAGGCATGGTCATGTATCTGTTAGAGGTTAGAGGCTTTGTAGACGTTGCAAGATGAATGAAAGAATGTATGACTCTTTTGATGTGGCCCTAACGGCCAAGGTTTCATATCTATTTAAATGTTTTTCCATGACTTCCGTCCTTGATATCTTGTATCTGTATGAAGCAGAATATTGTTCATTTGGTGACATGCATATGAAGGTATACGATCATAGGTTGGTTCTCTCGGGCCTTAACAGCTTCGGGTGCCAGTCCGCCCCAATGGAATTTAGGGTGTGACACGTCATACGGAAGCTTAAAGTTGCAAACCATAAAGGCGATATTTCAGATGACAAACAATACTATAATAAAAAAAATATTATTTGATATGATTGGCCAACAAGCCTACATATTGTAAACTAAATCAAAAAGCTTAAAATCTACTGGGAGAAAATCTCTCCCTAAACGAGACTCCTAAACGACTACATTGTGGATGCTATTGTGTTGTGGTATGAGAAGAGGGGTCTTCTATTTATAGAGGTCTAAAATCTTTCCTCCAAGAAAGAGGTTAGCCAAATATGGAAGAGTTTTATATTTTCCTTTTAGGAAAAGTAAAAGTAATTGTAGTATTACTTTTATTTTGCTTTCAAGAAAAATAAAACTCAAATTTGGTAAGAAAATCAGGGCAAAAACCCTAACAAAATGCACTTGAATTTTATGGCCTTAAATGTATCAGGTGGAAAATTGAAACCAAAAGATTACCAGAAAATACATTTTTCATGAAACGAACTAAAAAAGAAAGTAAGATAAACACAACCTTTATATTACTTGTATGGTAATCGTGTGTCGGTTTGATTTGATTTTTCATTAAAAAATTACTAAACCAATTATGCTGGTTTATTCAATCTGTAAACCAAATAAACCAACAAAGTCAATATTTTTTATTTCGGTTTCAGTAGGTTCTTTCTGTTTTTTCCATTTTTTTTTTATTAACTCGATTTTTTTTTATACAATTACACTATAAACGAAAGTGTGATTGGATTATACAAGCTTTGAGAAAAAAGAACATTTTAAAAATCAAGAAACTATTAATAACTTAGAAAACAAATACTAACAAAAACATAGTATCTAAAAGAATATTTTTTTTCATTTTTTTCTTCTCGAACCTAAAATAAAAATTTCTCGAAAGATATCTAGCTTTGTACTGCGATGACTAAGTTCTGTGAATTCCCAAATGGAGTGACAAAAAAATCAATATTTGCGCATACTATATCTAAACTAATTCAAAAAATATTTACAAAGTATATTATAATTAATATTTTCTATATATTAAATAATTAAAATTATATATGTATTACGTCCGTTTGGTTTAATTTGGATTCAAATTAACTTTTTTTTTTGTTAATACCATACCAAATCAAGAAAGGTTGGCTTTTTTTTTTTTTTTTCTAATTAACTCCAAACCAATCAAACCAAATCATAAGTCGGTTTCCTTTTTTTTTGGTTTGACTTGATTCATCGGTTTGATTTGACTTTGCGATTTGGTCTGTACACCCCTACTATCAACCGTTATATCCAATTAAATACTCTACTAAAATATACTTCAAAAAAATAATATTCCGATATAAAATATTCTTTCAAATTACATTTAGCTCCTCACCATTCACACACTGATTTATTAATTAATGTATGCATTTTAAATTAAGAGTGAAATGCGAAAACAAATAAGGCTGAACGGAAAGAATCAATGCACGAATTAACCTTCTGAAATTTTAGATCAAATGCGGTATATCCAACTTCACTAGTCCACAATTAATTCAGATTTTTGTCATGCAATATTTATTAAGGGTGAAAGTTTTCTTCATGTAAATCTGAATAAGGGAGGAGAGTATCACCGCACCCTTCAATGGTGAGATTTAATACTTATAATTTTATATGTGAATTGTTCTAGACGAACTCAAATTTAAATTGCACAATTGATTGAAAATAATAAAGTAAAGAAAAACTAATTAACAAAAAGCAGATATTAATTCTGCTGAAAGTTAAATTTTTTACGCGAAAGAAAAAACATTACATTATAAGATTACATAAGAGTAAACTAGGTACACTTACAACGAGTCTAAAGCTTAAAGGACAACATTTTAAATCAAAATTTTCAATTTAGCTAACCAAAGCGGACAAAACGTCCATCTCTAAATGATTTGCTCCAGCCCATCACCGAATTGTTCACGTATGAACGAGCTTCATAATTTTTTAATTTTTTTTTTCTGTAAATCGTTCAGTCTTAAACGATGTGGTTTTTAGAACTGAAATTGCTTTCTCAGAGGAGTTTTGAGAACCTTAGCCTCCGCTTGATGTCGACATTATTAGACAAGTTCTGATATAGACACGGCTTTTTTTTTTCTTTAGAAAACATTGTTATTTCCTCAAATAATCTGTATTCACAGTGTTTGGATTGATTTAAAAGCTGATTAAACCTTCTTTTAAGTTGTTTTTAAATTTTATGAGTGATTGACAACTCCAATAATTGCTTCAAAAAAGCTGAAAATACTCTCTCTATTCATTTTTACTTGTCCACTTTTCTATTTTGGGATATCCAATAATACTTGTTCAGTTTGGAAAATCAATACATAATTTAATTTTTTTTTCCTATTTTACCCTTGATATTAAATACTATTCATCCCTCATTGCATTTTTCAAAGCAAAAAATTTATTATATTCAAAGGATGATATAGTAAAATCACTCCTCTATTTATTGTTTCGTAAGATATGTGTCAAGTCAAAAGTGAACAAATAAAGATGGACAGTGAGAGTAACTCTTAAAAAGTCAAAAGTAGGTAACCCTACTTTTGTTTATCTTGTCCCTTATAATTCCCAAATACTCCAACATTACCCTCTTTTTTTTTTTTTTTTTTTTTTTTTTTTTTTAATTCCTCACTTCTCCTCAGCTTCGCAGAACCTACAATCTTGTTTTCTGTTTTTTATTTAAAATTTCATGGCACTGATTATGTGCTTCGTCTTCCAAAATCACTACTTGGTTCCTTCTGTTTTTAAATTGTGGACATCCTTACTTTTCTACTTGGTGTATGCTCTTTGCATATAAACTTTCATGAGCTGCTGGTGATTATCACACTGATATATGGTATAATACGAGTCACTTTCATCTTGTCATTTAAAGTATTTCTTCATAATTATATATTTATAATTAATTAATTAACTTAAATAATTAGTTTGTATTGAAACTGAATTAAAATATAAATTAATTATAACTTGAATCATTTTAGAAATAAAAATCGTATAAATCAACTTTATGTAATGTTAACAACTTTAAGGGTATTTCAAACATTTTGACAAAAAGAAATTAAAGTGCTTAATAGTACTTGGTTACCAAACACATCAATAACTTTTTTTTCAGTTTCGACACTTTTATCCTAACACATAACTGCTTATTTTTAAAATAAGTTTTAGCACTTTCAAAAGTACTTTTAAAGTACTTTTTAAAAGTCACTTTTTTTCAGCCTATCCAAACGGGCTCTCAATATTATGAACTTCAACAATAAGTTCAAACCAACTTATGAACAACAACTGAAGTTCAAATTATTTCAGAAAATAGTAAACAAAAAAAAAAGAGATGAAGATAGAAGAATCAAACACACTGAATTCACAGTGTGTCTTCAAGAAAATTATTTCCCTCAAGTACCCGAGGTTAATGGAATATATCCTCCCAGGTAGAATGATTCACTTCAGCAGAATAGTGGTACCTCAAATTTCGTTGAACTTCAAACTCACTCAACGACAACAAATCACACTTGAATTTTTGTAGAAAAGGAGAATTTTATAACTTCAAAATTTCATTAGAATATTTAGGAAAAGTCAGATATTTATAGCCAATAAATGTTGCTTCGGAAAGGAAGCAATAGTTCTGAAAAGTTATATTTTTTTGTACCCGTCGGAACTTTAGCGTTGGCTTTTGCGGATGCATAATCCATTATGCGGCCGCATAATGCTTAGTAAACCAAACTAGTGAATTGGAGCGTTAGATTTGCGGTCAGCATAACTTATTGTGCGTCCGCATAACCCCTTAGCATAATTTAAACAGTGAACTGAAGGATCATGTCCCTTCATTATACGTTTCGTTTGCGTTACTTGTGTGTCTACAAAACCATTTATGCGGCCACAAAAGGAAGAAAATTCTAATCGGATTTTTGTATTAAATAATCATCAAAAATTAATTTAAATGAATTTTATCCAAAAAGATAATCTATCGATCATTTGATAAATTCAAATCCGAAATCGAAGTCGAAGACAAGCAAGTGACGACGACGGTACGAGACATGTCTTCTTCTTACCTCACTAACAACATGGAGTAGTTCTTCTACTTTTAAGCACAAGAAAGTTCCTTTGAAATACTTCTCCCATAAAGTGAAAGAACAATTTCACTTTTTCCTTCATTTTTCTTCCCTTCATTTTTCATTCACATTTCAATACTAGAACTCAATAATCCCCCACATAAATGGGAAATGACAATAAGATAAAGAAATATATGAACAAGTATATGATTTACAAGTAAAGACTAATTCCATTTGGATAAGTAGGTTTTCCTTTGAACTTTCTGTAGTGAACTTATATCGAATGCACTAGATCAATCGGTAGATGCGATATGTTTGAATAGTCAAACTTTGTTGTACACCTAGATAATACAAGTCACACTGCTAGCCTTTTACCATCTATGGTTCTCACGATTTTGTTCGTTTCAGTCATGAACATTGTCTGGTTTCATGAGAGCTTAGAGAATTGACATTTACCATCATTCTCCTTGAAGCGGCTTACACTTCACACTCATATAGGTGATTCCTAAACATTTAATCCTATAGATAAACTATTTGGTCATACCTTTCAAACTTAGAAACCATTAAAAAGTTTTAAACCTTAATATTTTATCCTTATTTTAGAACATTTTCATCATGAAAATGGGTTGTGTTATTTGACAATGTTGAACCATTATTCACAACTTTGTTTGATCTCTTTGAACCTAGTTTTTGGGATCTCCAGTCCACTAGGTAGAGTTACTGCCATGATTACTTGTCCTAGGCCTAAAACCCATTTCCCTTGATGATCTTTCAATTCCCTCTCTAGTTAGGCCTTTTATAAATGGTTCCAACACATTATCTTTTGACTTCATATAGTTAATCGTGATAATTCCACTAGAGAGTAATTGTCTAATGATATTATGTCTCTGTCGTATATGATGAAATTTTCCGTTATACATCATGCTCCCTGTCTTATCTATTGAAGTTTGACTATCACAGTGTATGCATACAACCTAAGGTGTAGGCCAGAAAAAATATCTTCTAAGAAATTTTGAAGCCATTCAGCTTCTTCACGGGTCTTATCTAAATTCAAGAAACTACTCTTCCACCAAGAGTAAATACATACCCGCTTGTGAATTTAACTTTATTTGATCCGGTGATCCAATTTGCATCACTATATTCTTCAATTACTGCAGGATATTTGTTATAATGCAAAGCATAGTTTTGAGTATGTTTTAGATACCCCAAAATTCTTTTCATTGCCATCCAATGATCTTGATTGGGATTATTTGTGAACCGACTCAATTTACTAATAGCACATGCTATATCTGATCGCGTACAAATCATGATATCAAATTTTTCAATACTCTTTCATAGCCCAATTGTGAGTCACTTTCTGCTTTATTCTTTTAAAGTGCAAAACCCACATCAATTGGTGTCTTGACAATATTGAAATCCAAATACTTGAACTGGTCAAGCGCCTTTTTAATGTAATGAGACTGTTACTGTCACGATCCAACTACCAGATCGCGCGGGCACCTACTCTAATCCACCTAGATAGGAGAACGCTTACCACCCATTTCAAAAGGCATGCGGAAGTCAATAAGAAAACAAGGAACAACCTTTAATATTACAATAACAGTTTACGAAATGTGATTACAACTGAAAAACCCTTCTAACAACTGCAAATCCCTTCCCTTGGAACTAGTCTAAATAGGTACAAGAGCGGCTAGCAGGAGGTATAACAGAAGACACAACTTCTACCATAGAAGAAAATATAGAAGCTGCTGGAGATCTTTACCGTGTCAAGCCTGAAACACCTACTGATCCTACAACTAGACTATACCCCAAAAAAGGTATAGCAAGAGTAGTATCGATACAAAACCACACGTACTGGTAAGCATCATCGATCGATCTGAATTAAATCACATAAAAATCACGTAAATATTAGGAAAGAAACATACAACCTGTGGGATATTATCAAATTCATAACATTTAACGGCTTATAGCCTTAAGGATATTAACATCCCTTATACACCAAGAATCCATCCCTTACTAAATCAAGCCACTCCATAAATTATCTATAAGACCTACCATTCCGATCCTCAAGGTTTCTTACCCTTAGCTCATCACAATTAATACTCATAGCCTTGTTCCACCATCCCGGTCACACTTGACATTCTAGCATCCCTCGGCTCATTTAAGTCAGCCAGCATAATTTGGAAAATGGTAACACCCGCCTTCTCGACCCAAAATACAATAACCGCTAGACTACCTAGCATAACACCACATATAATCATGGACCAATCCAGTGAGGGTCAACATAAAAAGCAGCGCGCTCAAGTAACATATCACTACCCACCTCAGACTCTTCGACAATCATTGTCAATATAGATACATAACAGTACAACACTCCTGATTCCCTATCATACCACTATTTTTCAAGCTCATAAGACTTAACCTTGTAACAAGCACAACATGAAGTCTAGTCATACAGAGTCAGCAAGGATAACTAGTTAAGTCAATCAAGACCAACAACAAGACCCTAAGTCAACAACCTTGACACAATTATCATAAAGATCATTTCCCATTTATGCAAGTAATAAACAACATAGAGCCATGTCAGAACTTGAAAGCAACCCAGACCACTCAAGGATCCTTAATAACAACAACAATAACATCAATATCATGCATTCCAATCACATAAGAACCCACCTTAGCAATTAAGTATATAAATCCAGTTCACTCAGGGAACCCACATATAATGAGAATAAGTAAGACCGGATCACTCAAACAACCCACATATAATGAGAATAAGTAAGCCCGATTCACTCAAGGAACCCACATATAATGAGAATAAGTAAGCTCCGTTCCCACAAGGAATCAATAAATTAAGAAAACACGTAATTTTTGGTTCACTCAAGGAACCGCCATACTAACCTGTAACTTGTACACATATGCTAAGGGTCTTATGTGTGCACCCAATAGTCATGAATTGTAGGGGACAATTCCTTGTCCATGTACCTAATCCCAGACATCTAGTATCTGCCAGCCTTATACCACCAATCCCGTGGAGATGTCCAAATATTGGTACATTCCATAATAATGACAGATGTCACAACAATCACAACCACAATGATAAAAAACAACACTTGTAAAATCTAACAAGCTTCATTACATGTGATTAACATTTAGTATATCAAACAGTCATTCACTTTCCTTGAACATGCATTGTACAAGCAATACTACAAATTAGTTATCATACACATATAACACGCGTTAAGTTTCAACTATATTAAAACCATCACCTACATTTACACATGTACCTAACTGGTGGTATACCCCACCCCCAACTGTCCATCCTTCTATTTTACACATTACCAATTTTCTATTTCTCTAGTTACCACCATAAATTTTTCTGAATCCATCAACACTAATCACCTCTAATAAAATAAGCATATAACTTAGTTTTTCCAAATTTCTGGATACTACACCATTATTAACCAAACAAGGATTAATAATAACAATGTAACACATAATTTCATGCATCAACTCTATAATGTAACATAACAAAAATTTCTACCCAATTATCTCAGTTTTATCCATTTTACCATCCAAACACCGTGTCCGAAGTCCTAAATATGCAGTCTCCCATCAATCTACGTCATACTTATGCTCTCTAATTCAGGTCTAAACTACTTAGTTAAACCTAGCATACTTGTATGCCAAGAACCTGCAACGGAGGCAAGAACGTGAGATTTTTACTCCGTGAAGATAATTTCTTATGTGGAAATTAGAAAAAACAAACATGGATTTTATCCCATTAATGTGAAAATACCTCCTCTCCATTACTCCCAGGTAATGAGGTAACCCTAGGAGGGTTTTGAATTAACCTCATCTTTTTGCAACTGAAGAGAAGAAAAGAAAATATAAAAATTCACAACTGGGTTTCTGGTCCTGTCGTCCCGCTATAGCGGCCTGTTGGCTGCTTTGGCAGCGCCGCTATAGCGGGATGACGTCAGCCCAACCAAAATTTCAAATTTCAAAATTTTACGCCGCATTAGCCCACACTAATTCTAGATCATATTTCTGAAATTTTCCGTAACCCATGCCCATAACGAGGTGTATTTTAATAACGATAGAATAGGTCATTATAGTTATAATGCTAAATCTTGTAGAGTTCTATGAATTCTTATTCCTAAGACTACATCAACAACTCCTAGGTCTTTCATATTAAATTTGCTCTCTAGCATTCGCTTAGTAGCATTAATGTTAGAAATGTCTCTACTGATGATCAACATGTCATCAATATACAAATAACTAATCAATTTATGATTTAGAGTGTCTTTAATGTAAGCACATTTGTCATACTCATTAATCTTAAATTCATTTGCCAACATGGTTTGGTCAAACTTTGCATGCCACTGTTTGGGTGGTTGTTGTAGTCCATAATGTGACTTAACAAGTTTTCACACTTTTATTTCTTTATCAGGAACCATAAAATCCTCTGGTTGTTCTATGTAAATTTCTTTCTCCAATTCTTCATTTAAAAAAAATTATTTTCACATCCAGTTGATGGATTTCAAGATGATCTACCATTGCTAGTGCAATCAATATCTGAATGGATGTTATCCTTGGTACCGGTGAGCATGTGTCAAAATAATCAAGCCATTTATTTTGCCTAAAGCCTTTAACAATAAATCTTGCCTTGTATTTGTCAATAGTTTCATCTATTTTCATTTTTCTTTTAAAGATCCATTTTGAACCTAAAGGTATATTTCTTGGAGGAAGATCAACCAATTTCCAGTTATGGTTGTTCAAGATTGATTCAATCTCACTATTGACTGCCTCTTTTTATAAAGATGAGCCCACAGAAGACATGAATCCTTGTCATAAAATCTGATCCAAAGGAAGTAGATGTCCTTTGACGTTTACTACATCTTGGATTCTCTTTGTTAAGCACATTTTTCTTTGGTTCTTTCGAGGTCGTTTAGACCTTTCACTAGACGACTCATAACTAGTTTATAGAGATAAATGTATTCGATGAATTCAGTATTATCTGATTCAATTACAATATTATCATAAATATCAGGATGTTTGAATTTGTGAACCAAAAATCGACATGCTTTACTATTTGTAGCATATTCAATAAATATACAGTCCATAGTTTTTGATCTTATTTTGACCTTTTTGGGTGTAGGAACTTGAACTTTGGCTAGACACCCCCACACTTTGAAATATTTCAAGTTGAGTTTCCTTCCTTTCCGTTTCTCGTATGAAATAGATTGTGTCTTGTTGTGGAGTAATCTATTGAGTATTTGCTTTGTGAAAGGATAGCTTCTCCCCTCCACATACAAGTTTTGCGGTAAATTAGAACTTATAATTTGAATGGTAAATATTCTTTTTCATTTCCTTTTTTTGCATTTGAAATATTTTTTATTACAGTTTTTCATAGAGTCATTCGGTCTGAATGCTACATGAAAAACATAAGCCAGATGATGAAACAAGAAGACCCAGGATGTAGAAGATCATAACATGAGTGATTCGACAGATTTGGATCATTTATCATTTTCTTTAATGTTCGATTTTTTCTTTCCACAATTCCATTAGATTGAGGTGAGTAAGGGGCAATAATTTGATGGACCATTTTATTTTCCAAACATATTTCTGCAAAAAAAGATTCATAATCTCCACCTTTATCACTTCTTATCATTTTTATATTTTCATCCAACTAATTTTCAACTTCATTTTTGTATTGCCTAAATGCTTCGATTGTTTTATCCTTACTATTAAGAAAATAAACATAACAATATCTAGTGCAATCGTCAATAAAAGTTATGAAATACTTTTTTCCACTACGAGATGATATTGACTTCATATCACAAATATCTGTGTGAATTAATTCTAAAGGATTGGAATTCCTTTCAACAGATTTATAAGGCTGCTTAGCAAACTTAAATTCAACACATGTTTGACATTGTGATTTATTGTACTCAAAGTTAGCAATACTTTTAAATTAATTAGTTTTCACAAGGTTTTGTAATTAACATGTCCTAAATGTTCATGCCATAAATCATTAGATTCAAGCAAGCAAGAAGAATGAATTTTTATTCATTTTAACAACAATTACATAGATTTGAAAATACCCTTAGTTAGGTAGCCTTTTTCTACATACACTTCATTTTTACTAATTACAACTTTATCGAAAATAAAGACACATTTATATCCATTCTCAGTCACAAGTGATGTTGAGACCAAGTTCTTCCGCAACTCAGAAATATGAAGGATATTGTTTAAAGCCACCACCTTGTCAGATGTCATCTTCAAGCATATCTTGTCTGTTCTTTCAATTTTTGCAGTAGCGGAGTTTGCCATAAAGATCTTTTCATCGGGTCCAGCAGGAGCATAAGATGCAAATAGATCCTTGTTAGCACAAACATGATGGGACGCACTGAAATCCATTCACCATTTTCTTGAATTTCCAATCATGTTGCATTTAGAAAGCATGACACATAAGTTGTCAACTTCTTCATTAGATTCAATCATATTTGCTTGATCCTTTTTCATGTCTTTCTTTGAAACCCCACAATTTGGAGACTTGTGACTAGCTTTGCCACAATTATTGCAGTTGCCTTTGAACTGTTTGGTAGGCGTATTGCTTTTTGGTCCAAATGTTTTCTTTCTTTTCTTTGACTTTGTGGGTTCATCTTCAACAATATTTGCTCTCGATGTTGCTGAATTTCCAAGTGACCTATTTTCTGCAACCTTATTATCTTCCTCAACCCTCAAAATTACAATAAGTTCTTTGAGTGTCATCTCCTTGCATTTATATTTCAAATAATTTTTGAAGTCCTTCCATAAATGAGGCACTTTCTCAATTATTATTGCCACATGAAACACATCTTTCACAATCAAACCTACATCAAAGGTTATGTGAGTATTAAGAATATGCTTAAAATGTTTAACTAAGGTATTATATAATTTTATACCTTCATCAAGGAGATCATGGATAATAACTTACAATTCCTAAACTTGGGTAACAACAGATTTACTGTCAATCCTTTTGAAGTTCAGAAACTTTGCAACTATGAACTTCTTCATACCAACATCCTCTTTTTGTAATTCTTTTCCAAAGCATGCAGAGTTCTTTTGAGGTCTTTAGATTACTGTACACATTGTACAAATTATCCTGTAGCTTGCTCAAAATATAGTTTTTATACAAAAAATTTGAGTGCTACCAGGCTTCGATCACTAAGAAGCATTCATCATCCGGAGTTGATTTCGGCAAGATTGGAACACTTTCATTAATGAACTTTTGCAGACTCAAAGTAGTCAAGTAGAAGAACATCTTTTGCTGCATTGAAATCTACACCATTTATTTTTATTTCTCTACCAGTGCCCTGGCAGGAGCAACATTTTGACGGCCTGACGAAGCAATGTTTGTCGCCATTTCAGAATCGACCTCATTTTCATTAGTTATTTTGTTGTTAAATCGACACATAACTTAATATCTTAGAATACTAACAATAGAGATTTAATCTTTATACAAACTTATTTCTAGTCAACGAAGAAGTTTTTATGTCCTTCAAATCGCCAACCGAATGAATTTTGAATCCTGACAAAGTTTTTTTTGTTCTTCAAATCAAAATCAACTTCAAATAGAGTAGAAAACCAAAATGTTTTAATCTCCAGAAATTAAAATACAGATATAACAAGTATAATAATTTCCTTAATATTGTTATTTCCTCAAATAAAATCTATATTCAATAGTATGAACTTCAACAATAAGTTCAAACCAACTTATGAACAACAAATGAAGTTCAAACTATTTCGGAAAATTGTAAACAAATTAAAAAAAAGAGATGAAGATAGAAGAATCAAGCCGAATGAATTCATAATGTGCCCTTAAGGAAATTATTCCCCTCAAGTACCCAATGTTAATGGAATATATCCTCCCAGGATAGAATGATTCACTTTAGCATAATAGTAGTACCTCAAATTCTGCTGAACTTCGAACTCACTCAACAATGGTAAATCACACTTGAGTGTTTGTAGAAAAGGAGAGTTTTTTAACTTCAAATTTTTCTTACAATATCCGAGGAATATCATATATTTATAGCCAATAAGTGTTGATTCATTATGTTGAACTAGTTAGGACTTTGGCAGAAGTATATTTGTTCGTTGAAAAAATTTGACCAACAGAACTGAGGGAGGGGTATATTTATTTGTGACTTTTTTGAGGGTCGGGCGGATTAGATTAGGGTATGTTTTATTTTTAACATTGATTTGGGCTATTCTATTAAAGAAAGGGTGCAGGTGAAAAGTTTCTTAATAACGAGGGTAAATTTAGCTCTAAACTATGACATCGAGGGTAAATTTGGCTGCAAAGTATGACGAAGGGATTTTCTAAAGTAGATTTGGCCCTTTTCCCTAAAAAGAATAAAGAAAAATGAACTGCACCAAGTTTGCTTAGTGCAGTCTATATCTTTTATATAACAATTTTTGTTGTGATTTTTAAAGTTTGCGGTGTTTTAAACATTTACCCTTTTTCGTAGTTGCTATATACTATTTGTGAGTTGTGGGGATAGTTGGCACGGTCCTTCAGGAGTGATTTGAGCATTTGAGAAGCCTTAAAAGTATTTAGTTTGACTTTGGTCAACAGTTTGTGATCCGAGCATCGAATGGTGATTCTGTCAGTTCTATAAGATGCAAAATATTGTTTTCAGGTTAGTAGCATGAATGTTTAGGGTTTCGAGCCTTTATATTTAGTTTTGACATCTTCGATGAGAAACTAGTTAAAGTTAGCTTAAAGGGGTCTCGGAAGTTAACTTATTGAAAACAATCTCTTTTGTAAATTCGATGGTTCTATTGAGTTTAGAACATCGAAGTTAGCCTAGCAGAATTATTGGTTTACTTCTGTGGGGTCTCGAACGAATCCCGAGGGTCCGTTCGGGAGGATTTTAAATCATTTCCCTTCAGCATTTTGGTGATATTTAGTGTAGCGTAATATCCCTTTTCATGTTCGCAGTCCAATTCTCGCATTCGTTAAGAAGGAATATTTTGTTGATTGTGATCGTAATGGAGGGCTCACAATCATGAAGGGTTAGAATCTCCAGTCATCGCAAATGCGAGGTGGTGGCCATATTCGCGAAGGGTAAGTGGATCGGGCTTGGGTAGGATACTAATCGTGTTCGTGATGGACTACCTATGAGCGCAAGATTTTTAGTTTGGGTTAAGAAGCGATCGTGGACAGAGGTCCACATTCACGAAGAGCAATTTATACCTGGGCAGAATTTAAATCATTTTCTCGTCCAAAACCCCATTTTCACCATTTTTAGACTTCAAGAGCTTGATTCTTGGAAATTTTAAAGCGAAATTTCATCAATCTTGTGTGGGTAAACTCCAAACTTCCATTTTCATAAATTTCCATTAATTTCATCTTCAAAATAATTTCAAAACTTTGATTTCAAATTAGGATTTGGGGGATTTTATCCGGTAAAGTTCAAAATTGTTTTTTCTTCTATTTCAAGTCCTATTTCAACTCATTTTTCATTGGGTTTTCAGATTTAGAATCCTCTTAGTATGAGGAACATGATTCATAAATAAAATTTCGACTTTATCCTTTTTCCTTCGAGGTCAATTTTCAAACTATTTTTGGACCTGAAATGAAAGTAGCCAATATGGGTATCATTAGACTCTTTTTAACTTGTATATTACATTTTTGATAGATTTGGTTCATTCTGAAGCTGCTCGTAAAGGAAAAGCTCCGTATTGAAGGGTCCAGGCTCGTATTTTGGCTTTTTGAGGTAGGTTATTGCTTAACATTCTTCAGACTGGGCTGGGTAGTTAACCATTCAGGTAAAGCATGCTATGGGTTAGGGATATTATCGTGAGAATCATATTTGAGATAGTTATATAGTTGTGTTTCCCAAGTGAGGGCCTATTTGAGTATGATTATTGATTTGTGATTATTATTATTATTATTATTATTATTATTATTATTATTATTATCATTATTATTATTATTATTATTATTATTATTATTATTATTATTATTATTATTATTATTATTATTATTATTATTATTATTATTATTATTATTATTATTATTATTATTATTATTATTATTATTATTATTATTATTATTATGCCCTAGTGGGGGCTTATGTGAACATTATAGTTGACTTGAGAGATGATTATTACAGTGATACCCGAGTAGGGGTTGATGTTGGTCTTGTTTGAGTATTATTTTTCATCTATCTTTATTGTTATTCTTGAGTAGGGGCTTGAATTGATATTATAGATGTCTTGCATGACTATTCATTACTGTGGTTTCATGCGATGGCTTATTTCATGATTTATTGATATGTTGAGGAGATTTGAGCTCATTTGATACCATCATTAGCTTGATTCATTATATATTCTATTGTATTGGTTATTGAGCATACATCCTCATATCATTCATCCATATACATGGAATTGGTACCACAGAGAAATACTAATTTTGAAAGAAAATGAAACACTTTATAAAACCATTGATCGTAGATTATGCCGGCAAGGTGAATTGAGTTATGAGATTGAGAATATGAAAGTATATGGGTTGGGAATCCCCCATGGGTCCGATCTTGAAAGTTTATGCTCGGAATGTGTATACGAAGCCAAACGATGGCTTCCATGTAATGGCTTACTAAATCATCATCCTACTTCATTGCATTGCATCATTTGCACTTCTATTTATGTAGTGGTGGTTGTTTATTTAGCCTTGTTCTATATATTCATGTGTAGTTATCCTTACATAGATATTATACTTGTAGAATTATTAGGAGATACGGTTTAAGTCACTATTGGAAACTTTTCTGTATACAGGTGGACGCGTGCTCATAGTATTCTTTACTTGTTTAGTTTTTTTCTTTGTTTAGTTGGCCTATGATACCTACTGAGTACAAGTGGACCGTACTCACTTCTACTTCTATATGTTTTTGGTGTAGAACCTAGTACGAGTGTGATCCGCAATAGCTGATTCATGTATGATAGATGATTTGGAGTACTGGTGAACTCCCCGTCCAAAGCTAAAGTACGATACCTTATATTACTAGCGAATATACAAATGAAGAGTGAAAGAAGTATATATAGTAGTGTACAAGGACAAAGAATACATATACAATTTGAGTAGATAAGAAAAAGAGAGATATACAGTAATGCCATATATATATATATATATATATATATATATATATATATATATACATACATACATATAGGACTGACTTAAAGGTGGATACCTGAGGGAGTCAACTGAGTATCTCGAGGATCATGACCAGGTTGGGAAGCTAATACTAGCGTGATCAGGTTCCCTAACCATAATGTCTAACTGTGAGGTAGATATCAATAATGTAAATTACCATAATAAAAAGGGAATCAAAAATGTACCGCCAATCTCGTGTACCAGTCCATAATCATCCTACCACGAACTAACCATAATATCCAATAAATAAGTAACCGGATAGTCCGGGAAAACAATTACCTAATCGGGCCCCTATAAGTCTGAAAGGTTCACGGAAGCACTCAGCAAACAACACTCATAACCTGTACATGTATGGACCCCCATAAGACCAATAGATACAGGCGCCAAACAATTATACTGGTGATAGGCAATGCATATGAATGAATGCAACATAAATCAGTAGTACCACGGCCAATCCAAGTACCATAATGTAACAAGTGTATACACCTCCTCCAGCTTAGTAGGTCACAAAGGCAGGACCTACGGCGACCATCCTTCTCTGACACTGCGGCTCATGAACGAAGGGGCTCATAGGGGATTCGGGATATCCGTATACACTGCCTGGTCCCGAATCAGGACTTCCAATAATCATCATAATCCATCTACTCTATCTAGTATCGGATATATATATATATATGTACATATGTAATGAGTGTACAGACTCGAACCGTGAATAAAAGAGTGTACATTACATAATAAGTGCACGGACTCGAACCATGACTAAAGGAGTGTACATCTGTAAGCCATTGACTGAGATCAAGTTGAGGACTAAATCATCATAATAATGTAGAAAGGGTTGAAATATCTATCCACCAAAGTAAATAGTAGTGGTAAAAGAGTGGGTAAACCATGGATTGGATTCAATCTCAGTCTAATTTCCAAAACATTACTTTTAGTTCCAAAATCTCATAGTCCAATAAATAAGGTGGTACGATTCCCACTGTAAAAGAGTCCATCTTAAAAGTAAAAAGTGGGAATAATTTCCTTTTTAGAAAACAGTAGTAAAATCAAGGTTTTGATTAGAATCGTACCACTAAGTGAGCATAAATGCGCCTAAAGTATGCATGCCATCACCAGTATCCAAACAATACCACTATAGGCACCAAAGAATCTATAAACTAGAACATGTTCCCCTTTAGGGATAAAATACTCACCTAGATTCCAACTGGTATCATAACCACGGCCTCGGGTCCAACAATACATAATTAACATAGTTAAGCCTCATAACTCAGAAAACTACGGTAATCAAGGGCATGAAGTGTCACGCCTCGAATTCCAACGGGGCGGACTGGCACCCAAAGCCGTTAAGGCCCGAGAGAACCAATCTTTATTCGTGTACATTCGTATACATGTCTCTGTATGAACAACATTCTATCACATAGATACAAGATGCCAATGACGGAAGTCATGGAGAACATATGATATATATGAAACTTGGCCATTAGGGCCATCAAGTCAAAAGCATACATTCCTTATATTTTCTTCACTTGCCCCACAATATCTACAAAGCCTCTATAGATACATAGACATAACCAACCTAAAGTCGGGATAAGTCCCTGCTTTATACAACATTTACAGAATACCAACAAGTGTACACATGTGACTCGAAAAGCCCCGAACCAACTGGAGCTCACCAATATTTCGTAGATGACCCGCAACCTACTGTGAACGTCTACTAGCACCTGTTCCTGCAATAAGTAAGGTAAGTCTCCCAAGGGACGTCAGTACAAATAATATACTGAGTATGTAAGGCTATAAAAAACTGCATCATACATAAGAACTTCAATGAATTCAAATACAAGTGGGTAATCAATGTAAATAAACCACCGTACTGTATATGTGGAACCATGTACATTGTTTTCATTACTTTCTTTTCTTTTACGCTCATTCATCATCATTTGTATCATATCGTCCCCGGGCCCCAACTGATCAGTGGGTCATAACATAACATAACATAACATAACATTAGGATTGGCCCGACCTAGACTTATGCCTCCATAGCTTCCACCCATAAATCAATATATCAGGTTCGGCCCGAGCTAGGTTCTTACCCCCAGAGCTGCCCCCTGTCAGGTTCGGCTCGAGTTAGGCTTCCGCCCACAGAGCTTCCCCCTGATCCAATAATCTCAGGATTGGCTCGAGCTAGGATTATGCCTCCAGATCTTCCACCTGTACTCACACTATCAACAACTATGCATTACTTCATTTCTTTACTTTGAGAGATTGATACGTTGATAGTCATAACATTATTGGAACTTTGGAACGTAACATTATTGAAACTTTGGAACCATGTCCACAATTATGTGACACATGAATAAAAATTGATCAATGAATAAGGAACATGTGAATAACAATTGATGACAACCTGAAATGAGATACCTTAGAACATTTCAGAATGGAACAATTACAATGACAATGTGAACACTATATGCTGCAGAAGGATACGAAAAGAGTAACCTTAATACCTTATCTTCCCAATATGAATACACTATCATATATGTGAATACAATAATCCATCTCCTTCCTTACGTTTTACTCTACAACACAAGTACATAAAAGAGCTCACGTTAACAACTAACTACCTCACAAGTGCACAAGACGACAATGAGCTACATGACTGCCATATAACATTATTTCACCCTTTACAATACAATCCACTGCATTACCATACCAAAAACACCATAACATTCCACACATTGACCAAGACATCATAAACCAATAGCATTTCACACCTAGTTTATACTTTACGCTTCCTTATTAACACCACGTCACATTTACTCCATCAAGTCACCTCAATACCTTTCATAACAACATATTAACAATAATACATAATTGATATAATCCAACATTCCTCCGAACGACCCCTTAAATCCATTCAAAAGGTACCATACGATGATAATTACATCCAAGAAGGGTATAGGGGGTTTCGGGGATCAAAGAGAGACAAAAACATGCAAAAACAAAATTCTGGACTGGGTTGTGGAGCCACCTGCGCCTGCAGGTGGATGACATGCGGCCGAAGGTGACCCTATGGCCTTGTCCATAGCCACCTCCGTTGGCATATGCGCCCACAGGTGCTCCAGATGCGAGGGCGGATGCCCATTTCTGCCTCCAGGGTCATTTTAGGGTCCTTTTTTTTAATAAATGGTCTATGGCCATAAATAAGCTTCTCTTTACATGTTTTAGGTCAACTTGGATGCGATCAAACAACCATGGTTTCACAACACACATGAACATCACCAAAATTACATTTTCCTGTCAATACGTCACCAATTCCATGATCAATTTCATACCAACAATCCCACAAGTTATACACATAGAGAAAGCAAGTTAAGAACATAAACACATCTTACATGTTGATATTTCATCCATAAAATTCACTTCCTTCAATACCACAAGTCTTCTTTCACATTTATAAGGCAAAACCCTTTACCGATTGAGCAAAAGTAGACAGTTTTACACATAGTAAAATGTCCAACCCTTTGCCAAAATAACCAATATGATTTATACACCCTCTCATGCACATAATATATTAAACCATAAGAATAAACACTTACCAAAGCTTGCAAAAGAGTGATCTTGCCCAAAGAGATAGTTGCTTAGGGTTTGTGGGAGGAGAAATATTTTGGAAAAATCTAGAAATGGCATGTGTGCTTTTATGATTAAAAATCTGATTTTGCTCCTTATATAGTCCCTTTTTGTTCATCCTTAGCCATACACTTGGGCATAATTAATGTGTTTTACTTGGTCAATGATAGAATGGATCTTTTCTCCATTGGGCCATGTCTTTCTTGTAAATTTTGGGCATCCATTGAGCCCAATAGCACAAGATGAATTTAGCCCAACAAATTGAATGTATAATACCTCAACAATCTCATTTTTAAATAATTCCATACATGTTACGATACGCAATTAGGTTCGGAAATGTACGGGGTGTTACATCCTTCCCCCTTTAGAAACATTCGTCCTCTAATGTTAGTGACATTATCCAATTTAAGCAAATTCAAGTCTAGGATCATTCTTCATGTTACCACATATATACATAATGCTTATAAATACTTACTTGCTATTGCTTTGATCTCGCATCTTGAACTTTCTCTTCCATTTGAAACAAATGAGGGTATTTAGACTTCATCATTTCTTCAGCTTCCCATGTGATCTCTTCTACTTGTTGATTCCTCCAAAGTACCTTTACGGAAGCTGCTTCTTTATTCCTTAACCTCTTCACTTGTCGATCCAGAATAGAAATAGGTATATCTTCATAGGTGAGATCCTCCGTAACTTGTACATCTTCCATGGGAGCAATACGAGATGGATCTCCTATGCACTGTCGAAACATCAAAACATGAAATACTGGATGAACTGTGGAGTGTTCTTGGAGTAATGCTAATTCATACGCAACTTTCCCAAATCTTCGGACAATTTCATATGTCCCTATATAACGTGGACTCAACTTTTCTTTCTTTCCAAATCTCATTACCCCTTCATCGGTGACACCTTCAAGAATACCCAATCACCTATGGCAAATTCGAGCCCTCTTCTTCTAACATCAGCATATGACTTGTGTCAACTTTGGGCCTTTTTTAGCCGCTGTTGTATCACCTTAACCTTCTCCATAGCTTGATGAACAAGATCTGGCCCAAGTAAAGCAGTTTCACCCTCTTCAAACCATCCAATTGGTGATCTACACATCCTTCCATATAAAGCTTCGTAAGGTACCATTTTGATGCTTGAATAATAGCTATTATTGTAGGAAAATTCAATAAGAGGTAGATGATCATCCCAACTACCTTTAAAGTCCAACGTGCAAGCTCGTAGCATATCTTCAAGTGTTTGGATAGTACATTCTACTTGTCCATCTGTCTGAGGATGAAAAGCCGTACTCAAACTCACTTGGGTTCCCAAACTCCTCTGAAAAGATCTCCAATAATGTGCAGTAAATTGAGCTCCCCTATCTGATATAATAGAGATTGGAATCCCGTGTAATCGTACTATCTCTTTAACATACAACCGTGTATACTCTTCAGCTGTATAGGTGGTCTTGACTGGTAGGAAATGTGCTGACTTGGTAAGCCTGTCAACTATTACCCACATGGAATCAAATTTCTGCAGTGTACGAGGCAAACCTGTGATGAAATCCATGTTAATCACGTCTCATTTCCAGACTGGAAGATTGATACATTGCATGTAACCTCCAGGTTTCTGATGCTCTACTTTTACTTGTTGACAATTTGGGCATTGAGCTACAAATTCTGTAATGTTTTTCTTCATGTTACCCCACCAATACATTTCTTTCAAATCATGGTACATTTTGGTGGATCCCGGATGAATAGAATACCGTGAATAATGTGCCTCTGTCATAATCCGTTTCCTTAGCCCATCTACATCTGGTACACATAATCTACCTTGGTAGTGAAGTACTCCTTCTTGTGTAAGATCAAATGCCCTAGTTAGACCCTGTTGTACATTATCTTTTAGCTGCAATAACATAGGATCCGCATACTGCTTCTCTTTCACCTCGGCTACAAATGAAGATTCTACCGCATTTTACACAATAACCCTTTCATCTGGAGATTCAAAAAGATGAACTCCCAAGCTAGCTAGTTGATGTAGATCCTTTACTATACATTGCTTCTCTGTCAACTGACCATTAGTGCTTCCTACTGCTTTACAACTTAATGCATCATCTACTATATTTGCTTTACCTGGATGCTATAGGATATCAATATCATAATCTTTTAAGAGTTCCAGCCACCTTCGCTGCCTCAGATTTAAGTCTTTCTACTTAAAGATATATTGCAAGCTCTTGTGGTCAGTATATATGTCAACATGAACCCCATACAAATAATGGCACCATATCTTTAAGGCCAATATCACAACTGCTAGCTCAAGGTCATGTGTGGTATAATTCCTCTCATGTTGTCACAACTGTCGTGAGGCACATGTTATTACATTACGGTGCTGCATCAATACACACCCTAGTCCAACTCCGAAAGCATCCCAATATACTGCATACCCCTCTGTGACTTTCGAAAGTACCAATACCGGTGTAGAAGTCAATTTATCTTTCAGCTCTTGGAAACTTTTCTCATATGCATCATTCCACTGAAACTTGATTGCCTTATGTGTAAGCTTTGTTAAAGGTGCAGCAATGGAAGAAAACCCTTCAACAAATCTTCTATAATAACCTGCCAACCCAAGAAAACTACGATTTTTCGTAGGCATCGTAGGCCTTGGCCAATTTTTCACCGCTTCAATCTTTTGCGTATCAACCTTTATACCTTCATCTGACACAATGTGACCCAAGAATGCTATGGATTTTAACCAAAATTTACATTTAGAGAACTTTGCATACAACTTACGCTCACGAAGAATCTGTAACACCTGTCGTAAGTGATTAGCATGGTCCTCTTGTGATCTCGAATAAACCAGGATGTCATCTATAAACACCATCACGAACACATCTAGAAATGGCTTAAACACCATATTCATCAAATCCAAGAAAACAGCTGGTGCATTTGTTAGTCCAAACGACATAACTAAAAATTCATAATGGTCATACCGTGTTCGAAAAGCTGTCTTGTGTATATCTTTTTCTTCTACCCTGATTTGATGGTAACTCGATCTCAAGTCAATTTTTGAAAAATATTTGGCACCCTGTAACTAATCAAACAAATCGTCAATTCTAGGGAGGGGATATTTGTTCTTGATCGTTACCTTATTCAATTGCCGATAGTCAATACACATTCTCAATGTGCCATCTTTCTTTCATACAAATAATACTGATGCACCCCATGGGGACATACTAGGCCTTATGAATCCCTTGTCCAGCAAATCTTTTAATTGCTCCTTCAGTTCTCACAATTCTGCTGGAGCCATTCTATATAGAGGAATAGAGATAGGCTGAGTGCCTGGCATCATATCAATACCAAACTCTACTTCCCGTTCTGGAGGTAAACCTGGAAGATCTTCAGGAAATACATCAAGGAATTCATTTACCACTGGAACCGACTGAGGAGTTAGTGGTTCCACATCAATATCTTTCACTCTCACTAAGTGACATATGTAGCCCTTGGCTATCATTTTCCTTGCTTTAAAATAGGAAATAAATTTTCCTCTCGATAACTCTACATTACCCTTCCGTTTAAGAACATTCGTTTGTGGAAAATGAAAATGTACTTTCTTAGCTCGGCAATCTATCATGGCATAACAAGAAGCCAACCAATCCATACCCATTATAACATCAAAATCCACCATGTCCAAGTCAATAAGGTCAGCCAATGTGTCATGATCACACACAGTTACTACACAATTACGATATACCCTTTTTGCAATAATAGATTCACCAACTGGTGTAGATACTTCAAATGATTTAATTAATAATTCTGGTGTTCTTTCAAATTTCACAGCAATTAATGGAAGAACATATGATAATGTAGAACTCGGGTCAATCAATTCATATACATTATGTGAAAGTATGGATAATGTACCTGTGACTACATCAGGAGAAGCCTCCGAATTCTGCCGATCCACTAGAGCATAGGTGCGATTCTGGGATCCACTGGAACTGGTTGCTCCTCTAACACCTCTACCACGACCAACAGGCTGTACACCTATGTCTAGGGAAGGAACCGATGATGATGATGCAACGGCTGACCCCGTAGGTCGTGCTATACCACCCGTTCCCCTTTGTGGGCATTCTCTCATTATGTGCCCCGACATACCGCAACAAAAGCAAGGAGTCGTCCCTAACCGGCATGTACCTGAATGAGTCCGTCCACAATGCTGACACAGTTGACGAGAAAATATTGCTACTTGTGAACCTTGAATTCCACTACTCTGCCCAAAATGGTCACCTCTAAACCCCCGGAATTGGGATGAAATACCTTCTGTAGGGGAAGAAAATGATGGTCAAGGCGGTCTAGGAAAAATTCGAGGCCTAGATTCTCCTTGGGATGCCATAGACTGCCCCATAGGTCTATCCCTCTTTGAGGGCCCTCTTTTAAATTCATGCACCCTCCTTCTTTGCCTCTGATCCTTCATCTTCTGTGAAAAAGCCTGTATTCTGGGTATATCCATATCTCTGTTCAAAGCAACAATGGTACAGTCCCTCACCAAATATGTCTCTAATCTGTCCACATATCGATGCACTCTGTCTTCCATTGTGGCCACTACATTCGGAGTATATCGAGCCAAAGAATTAAATTGAAGACTGTATTCTTTAACACTCATATTCCCTTGATGAAGATTTAAAAACTGATCCGTACTATCACGCCTCGAATTCCAATGGGGCGGACTGGCACTCGAAGCCGATAAAACCCGAGAGAACCAATCTGCATCCATGTCCATTCGTAAGCATGTCATTCAAGAAACATCACCATCACGTATAGATATAAGATGCTAATAGCGGAAGGCATGGAAACATGTAATATATATACATATAAGAAACTTGGCCGTTAGGGCCATCAAGTCAAAAATGGACATACATCCCTTACATTCATATTCCCACATACGTCTACAAAGCCTCTAACAGATGCATATACATAACCATCCTAAAGTTGGGACAAGTCCCCGCTTTACACAACATTTACATAGTACCAAAACCAATGTACAACCGTGACTCAAAAATCCCCGAACCAACTGGAGCTCAACAAATATCTGCAAATGACCCGCAACCTACTGTGGAGGTCTACTAGCACCAGTGCCTGTAGCAAGTAAGGTAATTCCCCCAAGGGATGTCAGTACGAAGAATGTACTGAGTATGTAAGGCCATAAGAAATTGTATGATACATAAATATTTCAATGGAATCAAATACAAGTGAATAATCAATATGGATAAGTCACCATTCTGGATGTGTGAAACCATGTACATTACATTGATTACTTTATTTTCTTTTACACTCATTCATTCGTCCATCACTCATTCCTTCATTCATATAATGCCCGGGCCCCAAGCTGATCAGTGGGTTGTCAACAATTATTCGAGATCGACCCATGCTAGGCTTTTCTTTTGCCCCTGGGATACCACCCGTAGTGGCGGGATTGACCCATGCTAGGTGTTCTTTTCACCCCTGGGATACCACCCAAGATATTGGGATCGACCCATGCTAGGTATTTTAACCCCTGGGATACCACCCAAGAATAGAAACTTTATTACATCACTTCTTTAATCTTTGACATAGTTCATTCGATGGTCATGTCATTATTGGAACTTTAGAACGAAAAATTATTGGAACTTTGGAACCATGTCCACGATTATGTGACACATTAATGACAATTGACCAATGAATAAGGAACATGTGAATAACAAAAATGATAACCTGAAATGAGATACCTTAGAACATTTCGGAAATGAAAAAGTACAATGACAAGCTGAACACTATATGCTGCAGAAGGATACAGAAAGAGTAACCTTACATACCTTATCTTTCCAAAATGAATACAAAGTCCTATATGTGAATACAATAATCCAGCTCCTTCCTCACATCTCACTCTACAACACAAATACATAATGGAGCTCTACCTTACAAGTGTAAAAGGAGACAATGAGCTACATGACTGCCATATAACATCATTTCATCCTTTACAATACAATACACAGCATTACCATACCAACTACACCATAACATTCCACATATTGACCAAAACATCATAAACCAATAGCATTTCACACCACGTTTACCCTTTACGCTTCCTCATTATCATTACGTCACAATTACTTGATCAAGTTACCTCATAACAGCACATTAACAACAATCCATAATTGATATAATCCAACATGCCTCCAAACGACCCATTAAATTCATTAAAAAGGTATCATAAGTTGATAATTACATCCAAGAAGGGTATAAGAGGCTTTGGGGATCAAAGAGAGACAAAAACATACAAAACGGAATTTTGGACTGGGCTGTGGATCCACCTGCGCCTGCAGGTGGATGACATGCGGCTGCAGGTACCCCTCTGGCCTTGTTCAGAGCCACCTGCATTGGTATCTGCGCCCGCAGGTGCTCCAGACGCGAGGGCGGATGCCCGTTTCAGCCTCCAGGGATCATTTTAGAGTCCTTTTTTGTAATAAATGGTCCATGGACATGAATAAGCTTACCTTTACCTATTTTAAGTCAACTTGGATGCTCACAACCAACCATGGTTTCACAACACACATGAACATCACCAACCACATTTTTTTTTCAATACACCACCAAGTCCATGCACAATTTTGCAATAACGATACCAATCATTATATAAAAGGATAAAACAAGTTAAGGCTATAATCACATCTCACATGTCAATATTGAATCCATCAAGTTCACTTCCTTCAGGACCACAAGTCCATTTTCAAGTTTACAAGGCAAAACCCTTTTCCGATTGCAAAAATAAACAGTTTTACACATAGTGACATGTCCAACACATTGCCAACATAACCAACATGATTTATACACCGTATTAAGCATATCATATACTAAACCATGATAATAAATACTTACCAAAGCTTTCAAGAGAGTGATCTTGTCCAAAAGAGTGATGACTTAGGGTTTGTGAGTAGAAAGAAATGTCTTGAATATTCTAGAACAACCATGTGTATTGATATGAATAAAAATCTGATTTTCCTTGATTTATATAGTACTTAATGGTCATCCTTAGCCACATTAAATGCATGTTTTCTTGGTCAAACACAAGAATGGGCCATTTCCATTTTTGGGCCATGTCTTTTATATGATTTTGGGCCTCATTTGAGCCCAATAGCACATGATTCATTTAATCCCAACAAATTAATGCATAATTCACCAACCCTCTCATGTTTAAATAATTCCATAAATGTTAAAGTAGTCTCATAGGTTCGGAAACGTACGAGGTGTTACACGTACGAGCCTCTCAGATCTCATATGGGAGATAATGATCAAGAAAGGCCATTTTAAATTCTTCCCAACTAGCTGGAAGTGCACCAATACCCCTCGATCATTTCCAGTCTTCATAACACAATATAGCTTCTCCTTTCAATCTATAGGATGCAAGCTCAACTGTTTCTACACCAATCACGTACATAACATCTAGAGCCCTTTGGATTTGGTCCACGAAGTCTTGTGGGTCTTCCTTTGGATCTGACCCGGTGAATGTGGGAGGGTCTAATTTCAGAAAATCTTGTGTTCGCCGACTAGCTACTCTAGCCGCGCCATCCTCACTTGTCATTGGACCAACTTTTCCCTGAGTTTATGCAGCAACTATCTGAGTCAACATATGCACTGCATTTCTTAAATCCTGTTCAGTGGCATTCATAGACGATTTTGCAGGTACTTCTCTACCTCTTGGCTCTTCCGAAAATGGAAGAGTAGAAGAAGCCCGCGATGCAAACTCCTGTTCAGTGCCACCTTGACTAGCTTGGTCAGGTGGTGATTTACTCGTTCCTTCTCCGGCAAGCATATATACCTGCTTACCTTTGACCCTACCTCATCTTGTCATCGACATTTTACTATAACAAAGGAAACTAATTACAATGGACAGATATGATTCCACCTACAACATTGGCTCTATTGCACGATCTAGAAATGAAGAAAAAAAACAACTCCAAAATGTACCGTAGCCTCCTACTTATAAATGTGGTGCACAACACATCCATAAGCAAGACTCTACTCAGACACGGCTTTGTAGACACCCTTAAGACAACCTGCTCTGATACCACTTTTGTCACGACTCAAATTCCAACGGGGAGGACTGGCACCCGAAGCCGTTAAGACCCGAGAGAACCAATCTTCATTCGTGTACATTCGTATGTATGTCTATGTATGAACAACATTCTATCACATATAGATACAAGATACCAATGACGAAAGTCATGGAGAACATATGATATATATGAAACTTGGCAGTTAGGGCCATCAAGTCAAAAGTATACGTTCCTTACATTTCCTTCATTTGCCCCACAACATCTACAAAGCCTCTACAGATACATAGACATAACCAACCTATAGTCGGGATAAGTCCCTGCTTTATACAACATTTACAAAATACCAACAAGTATACACATGTGACTCGAAAAGCCCCAAACCAATTGAAGCTCACCAATATTCTGTAGATGACCCGCAACCTACTATGAAGGTCTACTAGCACCTGTGCTTGCAGCGAATAAGGTAAGTCCCCCAACGGATGTCAGTATGAAGAATGTACTGAGTATGTAAGGCTATAAGAAACTGCATCATACATAAGAACTTCAATGAATTCAAATACAAGTGGGTAATCAATGTAAATAAACCACCGTACTGTATATGTGGAACCATGTACATTGCTTTCATTACTTTATTTACTTTTATGTTCATTCATCATCATTTGTATCATATCTTACCCAGGCCCCAATTGATAAGTGGTTCATAACACAACATAACATTGGGATCGGCCCGACCTAGGCTTATGGCTCTAGAGATGCCACCCATAAACCAATATATCAGGTTCGACCCGAGCTAGGTTCTTACCCCCAGAGATGCCCCCTATCAGGTTCGGCTCGAGTTAGGCTTCCGCCTCCAGATATGCCCCCTGATCCAATAATCTCGGGATCGTCTCGAGCTAGGCTTATGCCTCCAGAGCTGCCACCCATACTCATACAACCAACAACTATGCATTACTTCATTTCTTTACTTTGAGAGATTGATACGTTGATAGTCATAACATTATTGGAACTTTGGAACGTAACATTATTTGAACTTTGGAACCATGTCCATAATTATGTGACACATGAATAACAATTGATCAATGAATAAGGAACATGTGAATAACAATTGATGATAACCTGAAATGAGCTACCTTAGAACATTTCGGAATGGAACAAGTACAATGACAATGTGAACACTATGTGCTGCAGAAGGATATGAAAAGAGTAACCTTACATACCTTATCTTCCCAATATGAATACACCATCCTATATGTGAATACAATAATCCAGCTCCTTCCTTACGTTTTACTCTACAACACAAGTACATAACATAGCTCACATTAACAACTAACTACCTCACAAGTGCACAAGACGACAATGAGCTACATGACTGCCATATAACATAATTTCACCCTTTAGAATACAATCCACTGCATTACCATACCAACAATACCATAACATTCCACACATTGACCAAGAAATCATAAACTAATAGCATTTCACACCTAGTTTATACTTTACGCTTCATTATTAACACCACGTCACATTTACTCCATCAAGTCACCTCAATACCTTTCATAGCAACATATTAACAATAATACATAATTGATATAATCCAACATGCCTCCGAACGACCCCTTAAAGCCATTCAAAAGGTACCATACGTTGATAATTATATCCAAGAAGGGTACAGGGGGCTTCGGGGATCAAAGAGAAACAAAAACATGCAAAAACGAAATTCTGGACTGGGCTGTAGAGACACCTGCGCCCGCAGGTGCCTGACATGCGGCCGCAGGTGCCTGACATGCGGCCGCAGGTGCCCCTATGGCCTTGTCCAGCGCCACCTGCATTGGCATCTGCGCCTGCAGGTGCTCCAGACGCGAGGGCGGATGCCCGTTTCAGCCTCCAGGGGTCATTTTAGGGTCCTTTTTTTGTAATAAATGGTCCATGTTCTTAAATAAGCTTCTCTTTACATGTTTTAGGTCAACTTGGATGCCAACTAACAACCATGGTTTCACAACACACATGAACATCACCAAAATTACATTTTCCTGTCAATACGTCACCAATTCCATGATTAATTTCATACCAACAATCCCACAAGTTATACACATAGAGAAAGCAAGTTACGAATATAACCACATCTTACATGTTGGTATTTCATCCATCAAATTCACTTCCTTCAATACCACAAGTCTCCTTTCACATTTATAAGGCAAAGCCCTTTATCGATTGAGCAAAAGTAGACAGTTTTACACATAGTGAACTGTCCAACACTTTGCCAACATAACCAACATGATTTATACACCCTCTCATGCACATAATATATTAAACCATAAGAATAAACACTTACCAAAACTTGCAAAAGAGTGATCTTGCCCAAAGAGATAGTTGCTTAGGGTTTGTGGGAGAAGAGAAATATTTTGGAAAAATCTAGAAATGGCATGTGTGATTTTGTGATGAAAAAACTGATTTTGCTCCTTATATAGTCCTTTTTTGGTCATCCTTAGCCATACACTTGGGCATAATTAATGTGTTTTACTTGGTCAATGGTAGAATGGATCTTTTCTCCATTGGGCCATGTCTTTCTTGTAAATTTTGGGCCTCCATTGAGCCCAATAGCACAAGATGAATTTAGCCCAATAAATTGACTGTATAATACCTCAAAAATCTCATGTTTAAATAATTCCATACAGTTACGGTACGCAATTAGGTTCAGAAATGTACGGGGTGTTACATGAAGCCACTACGAAGATCTAATCGGGAAAATACCGCCCAATCACTAAGTCAATGGTAAACCTTATACTAAAGGATCCATAATGCCAATCTATGACTAAACAAGCCTATAATCAAGGATAATAGGATTCTAAGGCCATAACAAGTATCCTATGCTAATGTTTGGGTCACATTTCTGTCCCAAATTCCCTAAATAGATTAAGTCATGTTATACTAGTCATAATCTGATCCAATGATCCCTACCTAGCATGCAATCTATGCAATACACAATCTCATGGAGAAAAGTAGACCAAAGCCTACCTCGATGCCGAATTGCAAGTCTCAAATTATCCATGAATCACTCGTCCTTGCTTCATAATCCCAAAATGCCACCACGTTATCACAATAATCATCTACACATCAATACGAGTAAAACGAGACCCACATTGCTATATAAAGGTTGGATGGAAAGTCGGGTCAAGAACGAACCCGTGGGGCCTACAACAAAATCCAAAATTGAATTTGTCACGAGGTCCCTCGAATGACAAGAAATGTGTGTTCAAGAGTTGAGCACAAACGGAGCGTAAATCAGGGCTCAAATCACCCCTTAGAGTTTATGAACCAAAGATCTAATTTCTAAGAATTTACAATGGAAATGGTGGAATTTAACGGGGAAAAATAATGGGGAACTTCCAAGGAGTGTTGGGCTAGCTTACCTTAGCTTCAATGGATGATTTCCCACACTTTCCCTGGTTGAGAAATGAATGGAAAATTGTGTAAAGAAGAAGATTTAACACCTCTAGGTACCGCTAAAGCTGTTAGTTGGCCGCTAAAGCTGTCACCGCTAAAGCGGCTAGTGCAAAAGGGTGAGTGGCTGCTAAAGAGGTACTCTGGTCACTTAAGCGACGTTCGCTAAAACGGATAATTACTGCTAAAGTGACGTCTGCTTAAGCGAACATTGACCGCTAAAGCGGTCACACAAAATATCAAGCATTAGATTTTTGCTAATTCCAAAAGAACTCCGATCGGGTGTTCGGGATTCATTCAAAAAATCATACGCGCAAATGAAATATGCTGCCACACCAAATTCGACATTCCAAACTCAATGGAACTATCGAAACTTTCATCCGAGATTGTTTCGATAAAATGTGGGCCTACACCCATAGTTCTATTTTTCATCAAATCTACCCAATAGCCCAAAATGAGTTTGAAAGCCTCGGGACCTGAACCAAGGGTCCCCCCAGCCTAAAGTCAATGTTCCGGAGTTGATGGCGCTGCCAGAATTTCCATATGAGGTTGTTTACTATGATTTTTGATCCGAGACCAATTTCTTAATAACAAAAGCTCCATAATAAGAAAATGAGCCTAAAACCCGAATGAACTAGCCAATAACCAAACCAACAGTTATGACAAGTCATAATTGACCTGTAGCCTCTGTGGGAAGACTCAAAATACCAAAAATGCATGAAAAATCAGGAAAATGACCTAGAGGGTCATTACAATACCCATTACTAAAAGGACTTTCATCTGCGAAAGTCAATGGATAAAAAGAGCCCAAAAGTTTGAGAGAACGAGGTAATGATCCCGCATGCCATGAGCAATACTCCCCAGATAACCTCTAAGAAGAGACAACGCTTCCAAGGGATTTCGCTATCGGTATCCCTTTTTAACCAACTTCCTTACTTCACTTTCCAAATAACCAAAACTCATTCTCAACCACCTACTGGCCTCTAACTGAACTGAGTACGACTGACACACGTAAACCCAAACCACAACACACTGATGTTACACCAACACAAGTACAACCAAGCAGATACTCAACAAGCTAAAGGCTATCCAAGGGATGAACCCTACCACTAATTCCAAATTCTAAATCCAATATTCCTTGTCTCTCCAAACTGGAGGTCTACTCTGGACCGCACAAAATATCATCTGAGTCCTGTCTGCACCATCACATCATACTAACCTCAAAGAACTGAAGCTGACCCACAGAGAATCCACACAGACTAGCGTATGAATAATGCCCAATTAGGCCTACCTGAATACTCAAACGGTGATGGCCAATGTCTGCAACCTCTACCAAGTCGCTAACTAATCCGAATGACTCTTAAAACCAATAGCAATGAGTCTGAAGCACTACCTCTCATAAATGAATAATTCACTCCAAAAATACCCCACCGAGTGTGGGTGAAACCATACTAAGGCCAACTTAAGCACATTTCTTCCACTGAGTAGACATATAAAATTTCTGACAAAAACTGAGATTTCAATGCCAAAAGTAGTAGAAACCAAAACCGTATGCCAATGGACTATCCTCCGAGCATCTATCGAGCACTCTCTACCTATACTGAAGAAAACTGAGCTGGTAGATAATGATTAGGCTTAGTCAGTCTATATATAAGTGCTCAACTGAATCAAATCTTGAAATATAGGTTGCACCCAAGCTATATAACCCATAGCCAAAATCTCAACACAAAAGTTGAACCGCTCGATCTCGAATGCCCAAACCGATCCTGTTGATGAAAAAACATTCATAACTCAAAATCTATCGCAACTTTTAAGCCGTCATTTGAAAGCATAAAAATCCAAAATTGGAGTCAACAAGCCTTCACTAGGGTCAAATACCTAAATCAATCTCACTACTAGAATTTAAGTACGTATCCCATGGTTTCTACAAAGGCTGAAACTGACATGTCACCAAAGAACATAATCACGGCTGAGGCAAACCACATGCTAAAGATACGAGCAATCAAATCCACATCTGCTGAGAGCATAACACAGACATCATGCATAACCAAGAACTCACTAGTGCTACAAACAATACTAGTAATAGGCAAAACACGAGCAACTTAGAGAAATACAACCTAAGCCTGAATTTGGTCAATCTAATACTCGATCCTTGACCAGAAATACCTATAAGCACATATCATCAAGTAGGAGCACTCCACGAAGTCATATAATGAGGAACAAATGACTTGATAAGAAGTTTTTGAATTCTCCCAATTACACCCACTTTATCTCAGTTGAACCATGAACCAGATCGCAGGGAGAATGGAGTACCCAACTCACTATCAACATCAACATCAAGACCACTATCAGGCTATGAACTATCCAAATCGGGAGAATAAATATCAAAATCTCCAACAATAGGAGCGGGCTATTGAAAAGGGTCACCAAAGCTAGAATCACAACAAGGCCATGAAAGGTCAAGCTACCTCTGCTTCCTCTCAAGAACCAATCTAACTTTATTAACTGAGGAGGAAATAACCAACCTCACCTCAATAAAGGAGAGAGAACCAACCAACAGAGTTAGTCGTCTAATCAACCGGATAAGAATCGCAAGGAAGGGGATTCTGACTAGATAAGGCTAGTCTAGCCGTCTATCAAGTAAGAACAACAAATGTTAAAATAATGACAGTAATATAAACAACATAAGATGCAGGTGGTACACAAAATGAAAATCAACAAAAGTACCATTCTAGGGTCATAAGAAGGCCAATATACCAAAGGAAATAGGAATCAAACCCAAATGCTACACCCCAAGGAACCCACAATACTGATCCACTCATCCACTACTAAAAGAAATCATCTAGGGGGTTGTCAAATAAACATAAATCTACACCAATACATACAATAATCAATATAAAAATGTCAAGGCATGTAAAGACCGATGGGTATGTAAAACCCTAACTCAACTCAAATAGAAACTAAAGGATAGAAAATCAAAGGTGCACCTATTATGGTGGAAATCCAAAGTCATAGTCCCTGACAAGCCCAAAGAAGTGTGAATCTGAGCATGCCCAAACCCAGACTGAGCGTCTGAATCACCAACCGAGGCACTAAGTGGACTACCTCTAACTGAAGGTGTCACATCTCTATGAGACTGATCTGAATGAGCTAAATGACTAATAATCCCACGCCGGGGACACTTTCTAGGCCAATAACCTGTCTCTCTGCAATCGTAACAAACCTCTGAAGCCCTAACCTGGCGAGAAACACAAGCTGTCCCCAACTGGCTGACCAACTCATGCCTGGGGAATCCCCTAGACCAATGGCCAATCTTAACACAATTGAAACATACCCTAGGGACTCTCTGATGTACTATACCTGCAAACCCAAAATGGCCGCCACGGCCTGACAACCAAGACAGAATAACCCATACTGCCTGACCAGAAATCTGTCTACTAAGACCACCACGACTTGCCTGAGAGCTACCCATAAGCTGAGGTGCTACCTGTACAGGCCTAATAGGTGGAAAGTGATACCGACCTCTGCTGGGAAGATTTCTACCTCCAAAATGAATACCACTAACTCTGAACTGCTAACATGGCCTCTTACTACCATTACTATAAGTCCCAATACAAACCCTCTCTGTAGCCCTTACATTATCAACAACCTCAGAGAAAAAAGACCCAGCTGCTATCAAATGCGATAATGCCAAACAGAGTGGTAAAGCAAATCCTCTAATAAATCTCTGCACCATCTCATGCTTAGTAGGAAATAACATGAGAGTGTGTCTAGCCTACTCCAGAAACTAATTCTCATACTCTGAAACTGATAAGGATACCTACTGAACACCAATAAATCCAACTCTGGCTTGAGAATTACTCAATGTATCGGGTACCAACACTGGTTGTGATGTATCCACAAAAAGACTCAAAATCTCCAATACTGGATCCTGAAGAACTGAGACAGTCACAAACTCTATTGGAGCTTGGGCTGACCCTAGACCCTCTGACTGATACTGAAGATCCTCGATATTAATCTCTAACTCCCTAGTTCATCGTTGGACTAAAACTCTGGTCATACACACAGAAGTACCATCCGCATCTATCGATAACCTCATGCCATCCATCTGGGAAAGAATGGAGTCAAAGAAAGTACTAGAGGTTCATAGAAATACGGACACACGATAGGGAGTCAAGAATAGAATTTCCTAAGAATACCCTATAGCCTATTGAAGATAGGATACAGATGTCTCCATATCAATCTATAGGACTCTACTTGACACTTAACTCTTGTACCAACAAAATCGGTAAACCTAGGCTCAGATACCAATTGTCACGACCCAATTTCTCAAGTCATGATGGCACCTACTCTAACCCACTAGTAAGTAAGCCAACCTGTAGTTCGGAACAGCTAGTACAATAGCTTCTAATACAATAAGAGTATAACGTAAAGTATAGAATAAATGTAAATACAAGTACAAGCCGCCTCTATATACAAAATAGAGATCAGTCTAATCAATGAGATAAAGAGTAGGAATAACTCCAAACGTCAGGAGCACACCCCAAATCTACAATCCATAGCTGCTCTGCAAGATGCACACGTCAATGACGATAACTCGTACTATGATCTGCAGGCTGCAGAAGTGTAGTATGAGTACCAAACACTTGGTACTTAGTAGGCATCGGGCGACTGATCTCTAAAAATAATGCAAGCATAAATAACATGTAAAGCAAAAATATAAACTGCAGGGAACTATCCAAGAAACTAGCATGGTAATGCTAACCAGCAACAAGGATAAACTATCCTATCCTAATAGTGTTCCAAAGCTAAAGTACGATACCATATATTACTAGCTAATATACTAATTAAGAGTGAAAAAAGTATATATAGTAGTATACAAGAACAAAGAATACATATACAATTTGAGTAGACAAGAAAGAGAGGGATATACGGTAATGCCATGTGTGTGTGTATATATATATATATATATATACGTACATACTTACATACATATAGGACTAACTCAAAGGTGAATACCTGAGGGAGTCGACAGAGTATGTCGAGGATCATGACCAGGTAGGGAAGCTAATACTAGCGTAATCAGGGTCCCTAACCATAATGTCTAGCTGTGAGGTAGCTATAAATAATGTAAATTACCATAATAAAGAAGGAAATCAGAAATATACCGCCAATCTCATGTCCCAGTCCATAATCATCCTACTACGTACAAACCATAATAACTAATAAATAAGTAACCGACTAGTATGGGAAAATAATTACCTAACTGGGCCCTACAAAGTTCACAGAATCACTCACCAAACAACACTTATAACCTATACCTATATAGCCCCCCATAAGACTGATAGCTATAGGTGCCAAACAATTATACTGGTGATAGGCAATGCACATGAATGAATAAAACATAAAATCAGTAGTACCACATCCGTTCCAACTGCGAATATATAACAAGTAAATACACATCCTCCAGCTCAGTAGCTCACATAGGCAGGACTTACAGTGACCATCCTTCTCCGACACTAGGCTCATGGATAAAGGGGCCCATAGGCGATTTGGGATATACGTATATATTGCCTGGTCCCAAACCAGGACTTCTAATAATCATCATAATCCATCTAGTCCGTCCAGTACCAGAGAAATATATATATGAACATATGTAATTAGTGTACGAACTAGAAATTGTGACTAAAATAGTGTACCTTACATAATAAGTGCACAGACTCGAATCGTGACTAAAAGAGTGTACATTACATAATAAGTGCACAAACTAAAACCGTGACTAAAGGAGTATACATATGTAAATCATTGCCTGAGTTCAAGTTCGGGACTAAATCATCATAATAATGTAGAAAGGATCAAAATCTCCATCGACCGAAGTAAATAGTAATGGTAAGAGAGTGGGTAAACGATGAAGCAGATTCAATCTCTATTTAATTTCTAAAACATCACTTTTAGTTCAAAAAAGCTCATAGTCTAATAAATAAGGCGGTACTATTTACACTATAAAATAATCCATTTTAAAAGTGAAAAGTGGGAATAATTCCCTTTTTAGAAAACAGTAGTAAAATCAAGGTTTTGGTTGGAATCATACCACTAAGTGAGCATGAATGCGCCTAAACTATGCATGCCATTACCAACATCCAAACAATACCACTATAGGCGCCTAAGCATCTATAAGCTAGAACCATGTTACTCTTTAGGGATAAAATACTCACCTGGAGTCCAACTACATCATAACCATGGCTTCGGGACCAACAACACATAATTAACATAATTAAGCCTCATAACTCGAAAAACTACGATAATCAAGAGCATGAAGTCACTACGAGGATATAATTGGGGAAATAACACCCAATCACTAAGTAAATTGTAAACCTTATACTAAAGGATCCATAATGCCAATCTATGACTAAACAAGCCTGTAATCAAGGATAATAGGATTCTAAGGCCATAACAAGTATTCTATGCTAAGGTTTGGGTCACATTTCTGTTTCAAATTCCCTAAATATACTAAGTCATGATATACTAGTCATAATCTGATCCAATGATCCCTACCTAGTATGCAATCTATGCAATAAACAATCTTATGGAGAAAAGTAGACCAAAGCCTACATCGATGCCGAACCGTAAGTCTTGAATAGTCCACAAATCGCTCGTCCTTGCTCCACAATCTTGAAATACCACCACGTTATCACAACAATCATCTACACGTCAATACGAGTAAAATTAGACCCATATTAGTATATAAAAAGTTGGGTCAAGAACGTGCTCGTAGGGCCTGCAACGAAATCCAAAATTAAATCTGTCATGAGGTCCCTCGAAGGACAAGGAATGTGTCCTAAAAAATTGAGTACAAATGGAGCGTAAATCAGGGCTCAAATAAGCCCCTAAGTTTATGAACCAAAGACCTAATTTCTAAGAATTTACAATGGAAATGGTGGACTTTAACGGAGAAAAATAATGGGGAACGACCAAGGAGTGTTGGGCTAGCTTTTCTTAGCTTCAATGTATGATTTCCCATGCTTTCCCTCATTCCAAGCTCTCAAAATGGGGGAAATAGGGTTGATAAATGAATTGAAAATTGGGTGAACAAAGGGATTTAACACCTCCAGGTAACACTAAAATGGTCACTTGGCCGCTAAAGTTGATACTGACCGCTAAAACAACTGGTGCAAAAGGGCGAGTGGCTACTAAAGCAGTACTCTAGTCACTTAACTGACATCTACTAAATAAGACAACTACCACTAAATCAACATATGCTTAATCAGACCTTGACCGCTAAAGCGGTCACACCAGATATCAAACATCGAATTTTTGCTAAGTCCAAAAGGACTCCGACTGGGTGTTTGAGATTCGTTCGAAATCCCATGCGTGTAAATGAAATATATTACCACACCAAATTCTACATTCCATACTCAATTGAACCATTGAAACTTTCATCCGATATCCTTTCGATTAAATATGGGCCCTACACCCATAGTTTCATTTTTCATCAAATCAACCCAATAGCCCAAAATGAGTTCGAAAGCCTTGGGACCTAATCCAAGGGTCCCTCTAGACTAAAGTCAATGTTCCAGAGTTTATGGCACTATTAAAATTTTTATCTGAGGTCATTTACTAGGAGTTTTGGTCCGAGAACAATTCCTTAACAATAAAAGCTCCAAAAAAGAGAAATGAGCCTAAAACCTGAACGAACTATCTGATAACCAAATCGATAGTTATGGCAATTCATAATTGACCTGTATCCACTGTGAGAATACTCAAAATGTTGTAAATATACAAAAATTAAGAAAATAACTTGTAGGGTCATTACACATGGATCCAGTTTTCTGAGGCTTTTTTGGAGTGGTTTGTGACTTTTAGCTTGAGGGACCAGAAGAGGGATAAGTTTGATCATTTAGAGTAGGGATGCATGACTATTGCTAAGTATGAGACTTGTTTTCATGACTTGTCTATATATGCCCTAGTTAGCATCTCCATTGAGTATAAAATGATCAGAAAGTTTGTTAAGGGATTATCTAGTTATTACTAATTGGTGATAACTAATTTAATAATTTCTAGTGGTTCCTTTTAGAGTATATTGGACCATGACAAGATAACTGAGACTATTTTCTAGGGTATGGAGGGTGGTGGTGCTAAGAAGGTGCGTTGACACGGTGATTTCAGTGGTCATGCATCCAGAGGTAGGGATTTCTCAGGTAGAGCTTCTTATAGTTACCATAGTAGACCAATTCAAGAAGATTTATAGAGTTCAAATGATAGGTTTACATGTTCGAAGACTTTTAATGGTCAGAGATTGGGCTATGTAGGCTGAGGGTCTCATTTTGGTTCATCAGGTTATAGAGGGCATTCTGGTTTTTCTGGGCCCTCTCAGGATGATTTTTATAGTAAAGGATATTTTGTGTGTGCTGATAATTGCCACTTAGCCAGGGATTATTCTCGATATGTGATTATTTCTTCCTAGCTGGGTTCTTAGCTTCAGCTTTATCTGACCCAATTTTAGTAGTTAGGGTTAGTACACAGGGAAGTAGAGGTGGTTCTAGAGGTACCAGAGGTAGAGCTCATAGTGGTAGATGAGTCACTCAGTCTGGTAGCAGATATGGTTAGTGTTATGCTTTTCCTAAAAGTCTTGAGGCAGAGGCCTCTAATGCAGTGATTACAAGTATCATCTCAATTTTCCATCATCCCGCTACAGCACTGATTGATCTTGGGTCTACATTATCTTATGTTTCTACATATTTTTCTACTGGCATTGATGCTATGTTTGAGTCCCTTGTTATGTCTATTCATATATCTACACCTATATATGATTCTTTAGTAGTGGATCAGTTGTACCAATCTTTTATTGTTACCTATTTGGGGAGTGATACTTGGGTGGACTTGATTATCCTCGATATGGTTGATTTTGATGCTATCTTAGGGATGGACTGGTTGGCTCCTTATCATATAGTTTTGGATTGTTTTACTAAGATTGTGATTTTAGCTACTCCTGGTATTTTGAGGTTAGAATGGAAGGGTGCTTCTAGCTCATGTATGAAGGGTGTTATATCTTCTCTACGTGTCTGTCGTATGGTAGGAAAAGTATGTCTTTCCTATTTGGCCTATATTCGTGATACTAGTGTTGCTTCACCGCCTCCTTTGGATTCTGTACGAGTTGTTAGAGAGTTCATGGATGTGTTTTCGACAGACTTACCTGGTATGCCTCCAGACCGGGATACTGATTTTTCTATTGATGTTGAGCTAGGCACTAAGTTTATTTCCATTTCTCTTTATAGGATGGCCTTGGTAAAGTTAAAGGAATTAAAAGAGCAATTACAGGATTTGTTTGATAAGGGTTTCATCAGACTGAGTGTGTCTTCTTAGGGTGTTCCTGTCTTATTTGAGAAGAATAAAGGTGGATCCATGTGTATGTGTATTAATTATCGGCAATTGAACAAAGTGACTATCAAGATCAAGTATCCTTTTCCTCGCATTGATGACTTGTTTGATCAGCTTCATTGTGCTTCTATATTTTCTAAGATCGACTTGAGATCTATCTATCATCACCTGCGGATAAGAGCTTCAGATATTTTGAAGTCAGCTTTTTGGATGCAGTATGGCCATTATGAGTTCTTTGTCATGTCTTTTGGGTTGACTAATGCCCTACGGCGTATATGGAGTTGATAAACAGGGTATTCCAACCTTATCTTGATTCCTTTGTGATTGTCTTCATCGATGATATCTTAGTTTATTCCAAGAATGAGGCTGACCATATGAGACATTTGAGAACTGTACTTCAGAGGCAAAGAGATGAAAAGTTGTATGCCAAGTTCTCCAAGTATGAGTTTTGGTTGGATTTTATTTATTTTGTTGGTCATGTTGTGACCAAGGATGGTATTATAGTCTATCTGGCCAAGGTAGCGACAGTTTGTGATTGGGCTAAACCTACTTCTCATACTAAGATTTGGAGTTTTATTGGGTTAGCGAGTTATTATCGGATACTTGTGCAAGGGTTCTCTTGTATTGTGACTCCCTTGACCAAGTTTACTCAGAAAAATATTTTTTTAATGATCGAATGCATGTGAAGAGAACTTTCAAAAGATCAAGGAATTGTTGACTTTGGCTCTTATTTTGGCTTTGCCTGAGGAGGGCGTAGGTTTTGATGTGTTTGGGGATGCTTCCGGAGTTGGCTTGGATGGTGTCTTGATGTAGAAGGTTAAGGTGATTGCTTATTTTTCTCAACAGTTGAAGCCTTATGAGAAGAACAACCCTACTCATGATTTGGAGTTGACCATAGGTGTATTTGTGTTGAAGTTGTGGCGACACTACTTGTATGGAATTCATCATCAAATTTTCTTTGATCATCATAGCCTTCAGTACTTCTTCAGTCAGTAAGATTTTCATATGAGATAATGTAGATGGTTAGAGTTGCTTAAGGATTATGATCTCACTATTTTTTATCATCCGGTCAAGGCTAATATGGTAGCGGATGCCTTGAGTTGGAAGGTTGTGAGTATGGGAAGTTTGGCTCATCTATTGGTAGGGGAGAGGCCTTTAGCTTTAGTCATGTAGTCCTTGGCTAACCAGTTGGTTAGGCTTGATATTTTGACACCCGGGTATGTTTTAGCCTTTGTTAAGGCTAGATCTTCATTAATGGAGTAGATTCGAGCTTGACAATTTAATGATGAGAGGTTGAGAGTGATCCGTGATAGAGTGTTGAGTGGCAAGGCGAAGACTGCATATCTTAACCCCCAATGGTGTGTTTGAGGATTGGTGATCATGTTTGTGTGTCAAGAGTTAGTGGATGGATTAGACTGATTTAGAAGAGCCTCATTGTTTGAAGTATTCTATTCATCCAGGTGCGGCCAAAATGTACCATAACTTGAAACAACACTATTGGTGGTGTGGTATGAAGAAATACATTATTAAGTTTGAAGCCAAGTGTTTGAATTGTCAACAAGTGAAGTATGAGCATCAACGACTAGGTGGTACTATGCAGAGGATGACTGTTCCCGAGTGGAAGTAGGAGCAGATCATTATAGATTTTGTTGTTGGTCTACCCCCGACTTTGGGGAAGTTTGATTCTATTTGGGTGATTGTTGATAGGCTGACTAAGTCCGTGTATTTTATACTTGTGATGGTAAACTATAATGTAGAGAAGTTGGCCAAGATTTACACTCGAGAGATTGTTCGATTGCATGGTGGACCTATCTCCATTATTTCAGATAGAGGTACTCAGTTTACCTTAATCTTTTAGATTTTTATGTAGAGTGAGTTGGTTACTCAGCTTGATATGAGTACTATTTTTCACCCTCAGACGGATGTCCAATTAGAGCGGACCATTCAAGTGCTAGAGGACATGCTTTGAGCATGTGTTATGGATTTCAATAGTTATTGGGACCATTTCTTGCCCTTAATAGAGATTGCCTACAACAACAACTACTATTCCAGCATTTAGATGACGCCTTTTGAGGCTTTGTATGGGAGAAGGTGTAAATCCCTCACGGGTTGGTTTGATTCGTTTGAGGTTAGGCCTTGGGCCACTGATTTATTAAGAGACTCAATGGAATGAGTTAGATTGATTAAGCAGAGGCTTGTGGCTGTCCAAAGTAGGAAGAAAAGTTATGTCGACAGTCGAGTTCGTGATGTTGTATTCATACTTGGTGAGCGGATTTTATTGAAGGTATCACTCATGAAGGGTGTGATGAGATTTTGGAAGAAAGGGAAGCTTAGTTAGAGATTTGTTGGGCCTTTTGAGATTCTTGAGAAGTTTGGAGATGTGGTGTATAGGCTAGATTTGTCTCCACGTCTGTCAGTTGTTCATCCGATGTTTCATGTTTCCATGTTAAAGAAATATCATCCAGATGATTCACATGTGATTCGGTGGGACTCAGTTGCATTAGATCATGATTTTTCTTACGAGGAGGAGCCCATTACTATCCTAGAAAGGCAGACTAGGATGTTGAGGTCTAAGCATATTGATTCTGTGAAAGTCCAGTGGAGACATCCCCCTATTGAAGAGGCTATGTGAGAGGTTGAATCCGATATGTGGAGTAGATACCCCCAGATTTTTATCGATTCAATTACCTTATTTACTTTTTCGTTCAAGGACGAACTTGTATTTTAGTAGTGGATAATGTAAAAACCCTTGTTATGATTTTTAGCTTTTTCTGTGTTTTAACCATTTTGCCCTTCTCCGTAGTTACTATATGCTATTTATGAGTTGTGGGGTTTGTTGGCCCAGTCTTCGAAGCATTCGGGAGTGATTTTAGTGAGTTTGAGATTTTGAAAGGCTTTGAAAGTGTTTAATTTAATTTTGGTCAACAGTTTGTGATTCGAGTGTCGGATGGTGAATCTGTCAGTTTCATTTGATCCGACATATCATTCTTGCTTTAGTAGCATGATTGCTTTAGGTTCTGAGCCTTTATATTTAGTTTTGACCTCTTAGATGAGAAACTAGCTTAAGTTTAAGTTAGCTTAGAGGGGTTTTGGGGGTTAGCTTATTGAAAACAATCTCTTTTCATAAATTGGATAGTTTCATTGAGTCCAAAACGTCGAAATTAGCCTAGTAGCACTATTATTTTATTTTTGCGGGGTCTCGAACGAATCCTGAGGGTCCATTCGGAAGATTTTGGATTATTTTTCTGATATTTGGTGCAGCATAACATCCTTCTTCGCATTCGCGGGCCAACCCTCACGTTTGCAAAGAAGAAATCTTTTGTTGAATGCAATCGCAGTAGAGGGCTCGCGATCGTGAAAGATTAGAATCTCTAGTCATCGCGAACGAGAAGTGGTGGCCGCATTCGTGAAGGGTGAGTGGATCGGGTCCGGGTTAGATACTCATCGCTTTTGTGATGGACCGCTCACATTCGCGAGGTTTTCTGTTTTGGTAAGGTCAAGATCATAGCAAGGGGCCCCATTCTCGAAGAGCAATTTATACTTGGGCAGAATTTAAATTGTTTTCTCATTCAAAATCCTCTTTTCATCATTTTTTGACTTTGAGAACTCGGTTCTTGGTGATTTCAAAGAGAAATTTCAACAATCTTGTGTGGGTAAACTCTAAACTCTTATTTTCATCAATTTCCATTGATTTCATCTTCAAAATAACTTCAAAACTTTAATTTCAGACTAGGATTTTGGGGCTTTTACCCGATAAAGTTTAAAATTGGGTTTTCTTTGATTTCAAGTCCTATTTCAACTCGTTATTTGTTGGGTTTTAGATTTACAGCTCTCTTAGTATGGGGAACATGATTTTAAATAAAATTTAAGTTTTACCCTTTTTGCATCAGGGTCGATTTTCAAACTATTTTTGAACCTGAAATGAAAGTAGCTAATATGGGTATTGTTAGACTTCTTTTAACACTTATATTATATTTTTGATAGATTTGGTTTGTACCAAATCTTCTCGTAAAGGAAAGGCTTCGTATTGAAGGATCCAGACTCGTGTTTTGACTTTTTGAGGTAGGTTATGGCTTAACTTTCTTCAGATTGGGCTGGATAGTTAATCATTCATGTAAATCATGGTATGGGTTGGGTATATTATCGTAAGAATTATATTTGAGATAGTTATATTGTTGTGTTTCCCGAGTGGTGGCCTATTTGAGTATTATTATTGATTTGAGATTATTATTATTATTGTGATGCCCCAATGGGGTGAACATTATAGTTGACTTGAGAGATGATTATTTTGGTGATATCTGAGTGTGAGTTAATATTGGTCTTGTTTGAATATTATTTGTCATCTATCTTTATTGTTATGTCCGAGTGGGGGCTTGAATTGATATTATTGATGTCTTACATGACTATTCATTACGTGGTTTTATGCGATGACTTATATCATGATTTGTTGAGATGTTGAGGAGATTTGAGCTCATTTGATACCATCATTGACTTGATTCATTACATATGCTATTGCATTGATTATTGAGAATACATCCTCATATCATTCATCAATATACATGGAATTGGTACCACAAAGAAACACTGATTTTGAAAGAAAATGAAGCACTTTATAAAACCCTTGATCAAAGATTATGCTGGCAAGGTAGATTGAGTTATGAGATTGAGATTGTGAAAGTATATGGGTTGTGAATCCCCCATAGGTCCTGTCCTTGAAGCTTATGCTCGAAAGGTGTATACGAAGCCATGTGATGGCTTACTACATCATCATCCTACTTCATTGCATTGCATTACATTACATCATTTGCACTTCTATTTATTTGTCTGTTGTTGTGTATTTAGCATTGTTATTCGTGTATATTTATTCTTATATAGATATTATACTTGTAGAATTGTTAGGAGATACAGTTTACCATTGGAAACTTTTCTGTGTGCAGGTAGAAGTGTGCTCATAGTATTCTTTACTTGTTTAATTTTCTACTTTGGTCAGTCAGCCTATGCTACCTACTGAGTACAAGTGGACCGTACTCACTCCTACTTTTGTACCCTTTCGGTACAGATCCCAGTACTAGCGCGACCCACGATGGATAATTCGTGCTGTGAGAGCTGATTCGGAGTACTGTGAGCTCCCGACCGGAGCCTTGTTCCAGCTTCCCTCTATCTTTTATGTCTTTACTAATATTTTGGAGAGAGTGATGCGTTATGAGATTTCAGTATCGTCTTAGATACTCTTTATACTTATGAAACCAGGTTTTGGGATTTGATTGTTTATTCATTTAGATATTTCAGATTTATGTTTATTGTGGCCTGATTTTGTTCTAGAAGTCTCGTATTGCTTCATTTCTTCTCCTTTTCATATTTTATTTCTGTTGTGGATTTTCGATTTACCTACCAAGGCTGGGTTGATGTAGGTGCCATCATGGCGTCGGTTTCTGGGTCGTGACATGCACAAGAACAAGTACGCACCCAAAAGATAGTGAATTTCTGAAATTTCAAAAAAAAAATAAAAAAATCATAAAGCCCAATAATAATAATAATATCCAGGAAGTGATAATGGTAGGAGTTATAAATGTCCCTGTCCAATTCAAATCTAATGGATACCACACAGCAGTCCCCTACCCTCCATGAGACGTTCCCCAGCTCCCTTCTAATAATTTAGAAAGAAAGCATGAGCAGTGTCAAATTTAGAATTTTAATTTGATAAATTTGTTTTTAATTTTTCTTAGCTTTTTCATTGAATTTTTAAAATTGGGAATTTGATATATAAGGTTAAAAATTTAGTACTATTTGTTAATTTTTTTTATATGTATTCATAGAGAAATCTATATTCTGCAGAAAAAAATATATACTAAATTAATATGAACCCTTATATAAAAAATAATCCGCTCTTCTCAATTTTCCTTATAGAATTAACATGTGAAGTAGCTTCTTAGTTCTTATAGATTTAATCTATTCAAGTTATGAAGTATGACAAAGGGGTCGTTTGACAACTGGTTAGAACTACGCATTTATTAGCAATGTAAGTATTAATTATGATGGTTTTAGTTTTTCCATCTTCTACTTAACATAAGACAATTTATCAATTTCCTCATAACTTGTCTATGTATTAGTTATGTGGGTTACTAAATTGCAAACCAAACGTCGTATTAATTTTATACATGAATAACTTATTTCCTAACTAGCTATCAAATGTTGTACAATTTATACTTAAATTAATACATAAATAAATTGCTTCTTTACTAGCTACCAAATGATCAATAAACTTATTTTTCTTTGATGTTCCAAAATTGACCTATATAGTATATATATATATATATATATATATTTATTTATTTATTTATTTTTGACAGAATCCATTCACCCTGACTTTCACCTCCTGTGGTGGTGGGGAGTTTAGCCTGGACCACTACCTTGTGTATTAATTTGAGCGACAAAATACATAGAGGGAGACTAGATCTTAACTCTAATTACAAGGGGATGTCATGGGGAGGGGAGAATCATACTACATACACAGTAGCTAGGTAGCTACGTACAATAGTGATACGATCCAAAATACGAAAACAAAGATTTAACTATGAAAACAAGGAAACAAAGGATTTGACCTGGACCACTACCTTGTGTATCATCATTCGCTTCTTGAAAAGGATTCGACCTCGAATCCAAACCTTGCAAAACTATAGGGAAAACAAACAACCACAATATCCTCTTGGCAAGAGGGTTAGTGTTAGCCAAAACATTCTTATCATCATGTCGAGGTTGTACACACTTAACATATAACCAAGGGTCCTTTGTGTTTAACATGAAAAACTCATTAAAAAGGAACCAACTATAAGAAAGACCAAGGAATAAAGAAACCACAAAGGTTATAATGGCATCAACAAACCAAAAAGTTAAGATCACATTTGTGTTAGAAGCCATAAGACACAATTGTTTCATTATTTCCCAAAGAGACCACACCAAAGATGGTGCCACCAATGGTTCAAAGATCCACAAGAGTTTCCCGGGATCAAAGACCCACATTGCATTTTTACTCAAAAAAGTGGACCAACCAAATGAATTCCTACCTCAAACTAAAACAATTCCACAATAAACATGTACATCATCATAGGAAAGAGGTAGTATAGAAAGGAATCAAGCATAAACATTTCATTCAAGGTGTTACCATCTACAAGAAGGCCACTTAGCTTAAGGGATTTAGCACACCATACGCACAAGGATGGATTCAAAGCATTTAAGCATATATTACTCTTCCTTTCTAAACAATTCATGCTGTCATAAGGTGTAGATTCAACATGGTCATGAACAACACCATATGCAAAAAGGTAATAAAGAAAGGTGCTAAGGAAACTATTCTCATCCAAGGTACTCTTAAGGTGCTCTTAAGAGTAGGAACACACAAAGAAAGAGAATTTTCAAGCATATAGAACCTCTCTTCTTCAAGCAACTTACAAGAGTCCCACTTGACACTTCAAATTGTCTAATCCTATGAAGGTAGAAAGATGTCTTTAACAACCATGGACTCTTCCACAAACAAGTAATCAACTTAGTATCCACAAGTTGTGGTCCACACAACTTAAGCACAAGTGTGTCAAATAAGGATGCAAGTATATAAGCAACACCCACAAGAGGCAATGACACATTTGTCCTAGGGTTCTCAAGAATAATACCACCTTTGAGAAAGGAGTCATCAATTACAAATAAGTGATAAAGAAAGGTATCACATAGGAAAAATTCAACCAAAGTGTTTTCAAGAGAAGACTTACTCTTTGACCTACAAGTAATGAAATCTTGGTCAAGAATGGAACCACAAAATGGTGAACTCTCTTGGATCTTTTCATTGCTCCCCTTGTTTAAAGAACACTCATATTCGTTGGAGATCTTTCCCGTACACAACATTGATTCATCAAGTGGATTATGAATCCCCAAGAAAGACATTTTATCACAGGGAAGAATGCCAACAACCAAAATCAAACTTTGCTTGTCGTCTTGACCAAGCACTAAGTTGGGTGTATAAACCCCACCACATTCCAATTGGGCACCGGGATCAAATGAAAGAAGTATCCAAGAACATGGATAAAGGTAATACCTATTTTCCCCAAAGGTGCCATCCTCACAAATAGACATACCCTCTATACTATCATTAAAAATATCATAAGCAAAGAGAGGGTAGAAAAAGGTGTCACACAAGTTAACTTTAATCAAGTTGTCCTCATGCATGTACCCACTAATGGATTCAAGATCATCACCATGAGTATCTTCAACAAAGGGAACACACAAATAAGAAGTAGAAGCACTTTCTAAACAAACAACACCTTCTTTTTCAAGGGAAAAATCCTCAATTAGACATAAACCACCACCAAGATCAAGGAGATCATGACTCAAGTCACCACAAGAATCAAAAAACTCATCCTCATATTCATTAAACAAGGGTGGGGTGTCATACAAAGGATCTCAACCAAAATCATTTTCATAAGAACAATCACAAGTTGGGTTCCTCAAATATTCAAGCAAATCAAGATTATCTTCACCCAATTGATCATTCTTTTTCACAAGTGAGAGATTGATGCGCCCAAAATATGACTCCTAAGAAGTATAAAGTGGTCGTTGTATCAAATATAGAACCCAACTAGGTTGGGGTCGATCCCACAAGGAATAGGACGAAAGTAGGTTGAGTTCTTGTTCGAGTAGTTGGTAAATAAGTAAAAAGGGGCGAATATTTGTAAACAAGTAGTGATAGTAACAAGTGTTGATTCTTTAAAGTTGTTTTCAATATGATAAATACACTAGGACTGTGATCCCCAATGATTCCTTAACTCTACCGGTTATTGGTGCTGGCGAAACTGTCCCGCTGCATTGCATGCAAAATCTGACAAGATATGTTCATCTAAACGTCTCTCGACCTTAGTTAGACAAATTTCACTCTTCTCCTCTCGGTCTCCGAGCGTCGCACTACTAACCCTTGTCCTGGATCTCAGATAACTATTTCGGCTAAGGCTCAAGTTATTAGATTAAGGTTGATAGCTTTAAATCTCTGTTGGTATTTCCTTTTCCCAATCTCTACCTCTCTCTCGAGCAAGTATAGAATACAGGCAAGTTTCTAACATTTACAACCATTATAAGATCAATCGCAACGAAGGAAATACCAATACATGCATTCACAGTGGTTCAGAATTGCTTTGCACTTAACTTATTTTGTTAATTCTTCATGGTTCACACAACCCTAGTTGATGAGTTTAGCTACTCATGTTTGCAAGAGCACAATAAAAATTCAAGGATGAAAACACAATTGTAAACTCACAATAATGAAGAAACTCTGAAATCTCAATTATGAATAAAACCCTAGAATCGGTGTTCTAAGATTACAAAATAATAATGTGTTTCTGAACTCAAAATAATGAAAAACGGCCTCAAAACAATGTAATGACTAACTCCCGCACATAGGACAATACAGGGGAATTTATAGATACAATATGAATCCTATCCTAAGCAATGTAGGAGACTAAAGTAGGAAATTTTCCACGGTATCGTGGAACCAAGCCACATCACTTGGATCAATTTCGTGGAAATCAGGCAACATACCACATCTCTGAAGTCGACTCACGTCACGTGAGTGTATGTCGTGGAAATTAGGCTCTTGTATAGGCTGCAAAAGGTGACTCATGGCAGCCACCCACGTCACGTGGGTGTACTCATGGCACGTGAGTCCCTGCCGTGGGGAACTCCTTATCTTTGACTTGGCTCTTTTCTTCATCATATGCTCCACTCTAGTGCATGCTTCTTCACTGTTCCTCCATTTAGCCTCCAAAACCTATCTTCCTACAATATAGGACAGAAAACACATCATACCCACAAGATATACCCAAGTTATTGCATATTTTCCTTGTTTTAAACGTCAAAAGTGTCATGTGATCATGACACATCACAGATCACTATAAAAAATTGGATAGTTAGAACAATCTTCACTCAATCCTATATTTTTAATAGACTTCAAGAAGTAGGATAACAAGTGAATCTTAAGCATACTATCTTTACTTTTAAGCACACCAAGATGCACATCACTAGGTGTCAAGCAAGGAGTGATCTCACTACTTTCAAACAAGACATCTTTCTTTGAGAGAGGATTAAAAACCATAGGACAAGAGTTAAAGTATCCTAGTTGTCACGCCCCAAATCCCATTGAGGCGGACTGGCACCCGAAGCCAATATGGCCCAAGAGAACCAATCTTTGCTCATGTACATTCGTATGCATATCCTCGTATGAATCTTATTATACCTCATGCAACTAGGCGGAAGTCATAGACATGGAAACTTATGCCATATATATATATATATAAAACTTGGCCATTGGGGCCATCACGTCAAAACGGACATTCATCTCTTACATTCATATACCCACATATGTCTACAAAATCCTCTAACAAATGCATCTACAAGACCAACTTAAAGTAGGGACAAGTCCCCGCTTTATACAATATTTACAACATCAAAACAAATGTACAACTTTGACTCGGAAAGCTCCGAACCAACTGGAGCTCCCCAAAAATCTGCAAATGGTCCGCAACCTACTGAGGAGGTCTACTAGCACCTGCGCCTGCAGCCAATAAAGTAAGTCCCCCAAGAGGGGTCAGTACGAAGAATGTACTGAGTATGTAAGGCTCATAAGAACTGTATCATACATAATAACAACAACAATGGAGTCAATATAAGAGAAATAGTGAATGTGAATAAACTCTCCTTCTGTATGTGAGGAAACATGTATATTACATGCTTTACTTCTCTTGTCTTCATATTTATTCATCTTTATTGTTCTACCCATGCTAGGCTGTTCTGTCGCCCCTGGGATGAGATTAACCCATGCTAGGTACTTTGACCCCTGGGATGTTATATTAACCCATGCTAGGCTTTTGTGTCGCCCCTGGGATGTTATTAACCCATGATAGGTACTTTGACCCCTGAGATGTTATATTAACCCATGCTAGGCTTTCGTGTCGCCCCTGGGGTGTTATTAACCCATGCTAGGTATTGTGACCCCTGGGATGTTATAGTAACCCATGCTAGGCTTTCGTGTCTCCCCTGGGATGTTAATAACCCATGCTAGGTACTGTGACCCCTGGGATGTTATAGTAACCCATGCTAGGCTTTTATATCGCCCCTGGGATGTATCGGGATTGACCCATGCTATGCATTTTAACCCCTGGGATACCACCCGTGAATAAGATTGGTACTTTTACTTGTGAGAGATTGGTACAAAGATAATCATAATATTATTAGATTTTGGAACATGACATGATTGGAAAATCTTATTCAAGAATAAATAGATTCTCTTACATTATTACTCTCTTTGAGATAGTTCTTTTAGAAATTACAACGTTATGACAGCTTTGGAACTTCAGTCAATGAATAAGAGATAAGTGAATCATAATTCACCTAAGAATAGGACACATGTGAATAACAATATATGTCAACCTGAATTGATATACTTCAAAATCCCTCGGAATAGAACAAGCCTAATGTCAATGTGAACAATATGTTGCAGAAGGATACGGAAAGAGTAACCTTACATACCTTCACTTCCGAGTATGAATATACAAGCCTAGATACGAATACAATGGTCCAGTTCCTTCCTTACTTCTTACTCTACAATACAAATACATACCGGAGCTTACATTAACAACTAGTTACCATACAAGTGTACAAGAAGACAATGAGCTATATGATTGCCGTATAACGTCATTTCACCCTTTACAATACCATTTACGGCATTGTCATACCAAAAATACCACAACATGCCCATCCTTGACCAAAATATCATAAACCACTAGCATGTCACACCAAGTTCATACTTTACACTTCTCCATCACTACGACATCACAATGATTCCACCAATTCACTTCAATACACCTCACAACAACATATTGGCCAAAATCCCATAATTTACACTTATAGAAAAATAACAAGTTTAGGATCATAATCACACCATACATGTTGATATTTCATCCATACCATGTTCTTTCATCAAATTTGGCTTGGTCAATGGAAGAATGGGTCATTTGACCTATTTGGCCCATGTCTTTTGCCTCATTTTGGGCTTTTATTGAGCCAAAATCACTTAACCCAATAAAATCAATAATTTCTCATGTCTAAATCATTTCATATGTTTTACTACAATATTCCCACTCACTCAATTTATATTCGTAGCCTCAATCCCAAAAACAAGTGATTCTAGCCACGTATGGCTTATTTTGATCGAAAGGGTAAAAACGTCATTTGGATGCCAAATTCATCCACGATTAATCTTATCAACATGGAATGACAATATAATACTTCAATTATACCATGTATAGGCTCGTGGTTGTAGAAGAAATATGGCAAAAAGCGGCCCGGTACGTCCCCGGGCACCCTTGGGACTTAGAAAAATTTCCAACATTTGAGAGGTGTGCACAAGCAGCCTGGCACGCCCTTGGGAGAGCCACCTTGCTTCCTGTGCGCAAAAATTATGGGAAAAAAGAGGCCTGGCACGCCCACTGGCGCGCCTGGCCCAATTTTTTTGAAAATTTTTGTTCTTCGACTTTTCTTTGCGGATTTTGTTAGATACTTCAAGTTATATTCTTTAACTTACTTCTTAACTTTAATATCCTTTGTTTGGAGGTACTCCAAGCCTCATTTTTAACCCCACAAATGCTTCACAAAGTCACAAGACACCTCCTACAAAGGTCTAATCACATGTACGAGGCTCAATACCAATTATCTCATCAATAACATTACAAAATACATACTTATGGATCTCGACACCTAAGTAAACATTATTCAACGTCGTCAAGTAGGGTCGGGAAGGTACGGGGTGTTACACTAGTTCACTCTCAAAAAGAAACATGTCATCTTTCACAACATTCTCATTCCCATGATATCTGTGAGCAAAACTAAGAATATGGTCTACACCACATGATATGCTTAAAGAATCATTTCCATTCACATGATCAACTCTATCAATGTCATCACTAACTTGAGGCTTATCAAGCACACAACAAACATGCTCAAGTAGTGGATTAGATTTACAAATAAGTTGACCAATACTTTTCCCCTTAGTCATGTCATCACAAATAAAGGGTCTACCCTCAAATTTACATCCCATATCAATATTCTCATGATAAGAACAAGAAAGGGGTTCAACATCTAAGGAATTACCACCTCCAAGTAGGAATCCTACAAGACTGTCCGCAAGATCAACTTCCTTATTATCATTATCACTAAGTTGATCAATGCACACACCTTCACTAGTTGTAGACAATTCACATACCAACATAGACTCACCTTGATTTGTATAAGGGTCAACTAGTGTGTGAATACTCTTATCACATGGAAATAGAACTTTATTCAAGATATATGTACAAACACTAGGTGGACACAAATCGATCCTACTAGAAGAGTCAATTCGGTCATCTATAGGATCAACTAGTGTTTGCAAACTCATAAAAAGAACTTGATTATCATGCAACATAGTACTACCAAGAGTATCACAAGGGTAAGACTCATTAGATTCTACATTCGACAAGCCAACAATTACACTTACTTGGCTACTAGCCACATCAAGATATTTCAAGTATAAGAAGTGCAAGAGTTAGTATTGTTACCCTTTAGTTCATTTGAGGTATGGTCTTCACCTTGGTGTTCAACATGGGAGCTCATTTTCTCCTTTGGGAAGTTCTCATCACATGGGAGTTTGTCAGTTTCACTCCCTTGATTCATCTCCTTATCACTCTTCTAAAAGTTGGAATTCTTAGCTAAGAACTCCGTTAGGCCTTCAAGCATTTGTTCATAAGGAAATCTCCTTGGATCCTCCTCTGGAAGTACTTGTTCACAAACCTGCACAAGAGACGGGTTGATACTAGGTAAAATGCTAGTATCATGGTTAGTGGTGTTGACAAGTCCTACAAGGGAGTTTTCCTTGTACACTTCTTTCAAACAATTCCTTGGCTTATTTCTTTTGGTCAATTCTTTTCTTTCCTTGCACAAGGGATGATTCCCTTTCCCACTTCTCAACTTTTCCTTCTTTAATACTTGTCAGAACCCTTTCATGATCTCATTGTCCCTACTCACTTGCTCGGGTGTCAAGGGTTCAAGAATATGTTTTGTCCTCCAAATACAAGTATGTATTTATTGGACTTCTCTCGATATTGAACCGACCTATCATCCTTCCATGGCTTGCCAAGCATTATATGACATGATCTCAAGTGCATTACATCACATTGAACTTCATCTTGATACTTTCCTGCTCTAAAGTTAATGATTGCTTGCTCGATCACCTCAATTGAACCGCTCTCTTTATACCATTGGAGCTTATAAGACTTGGGGTGCCTTTGTGTGGGAAGTTTCATTTGATTAACAAGTGTACATAATATGACATTAATGCTTCTCTTCCCATTAATGACCAAGGAATATGTATTTCCCATCATCTCAAACCTTATATTACATAAGTTCTTACTTTGGTCAAGTTCTTCTTTCAAAGGTCCCCACACTATGTGCCTTAATGCACAAGATAAACTCCAATCTAACTCCAATTGCTCATCATCTCCTTCCAAGATCACCAAATTACGTTTATGGGTTAGGGAACTTTGGACTTGTTCACTTGGTGATACTTATGAGTTGGTTTGGGAAGTAGAACCCATAGAGTCTAGGGACTCCCTAATGTTTGTCATTCTACCTTCCATGCTTGACATGCTACCTTTGATAGAGGTGAGATGACTTTCTAGCACTCCTATTGTATAATTCATAACCTCGTTCTTTTCCCATATAGATTTCAATGTGTCACTTCTCATGGGAATTTGAGTTTCTTTCTCCAAAGACATTGTACCTAGAAAGTTCAAACACTCAACAAAGACAACAACAACGTTAGCATTTGCAAAATAAAAGATCACAATCACTCGTGTACACACACCTTTGATTGTCTCTTAATTGGATAGGCTAATGTTAAAAGTTGTTTATACTTAGGTGCTTCGCAAGGTGTCAATTGTTACTTGTAGCCGGAATAGATTCTTGTTTTGAAAGACTCAAATAAAATATTTACGGAATTGAATCAAGAAGTTACAATGAGATAAAAACTAGAAAAGCACTAAAGAAATAGGATGAAGAAAGAAAAACAGACTCAAGAACTAATCACAACTTAGTAGAGTGATTACTAGTTGTTAATTAGCTTAGGAATCAAAGAAAAGATGATTAAGAATCAAGAAAAGAAACTTAGAATCTAAAAATGAGCTTACGAGAACTTTTCCAACTTGACTGACTTGGTGACTGACCGTCACTAAGGTTATCACCTCCTATCCAGTAAGTGGGTTTGGCTCTTCCTTGGTGACGAGTTGAGTGACTGACCGTCACCCTTGTGGTGGTCCATCAGGATGGCCGTCAAGGCAAACTAGTAGGTGTTCTTAGCTTGGTCTTGGTGACGGTTTAGCTGGTGGTCCATCACCTTTTTGGTGGACCGTCAATGGGATCGTCATGCTGAACCAGTGTATAGTTTAAGAGCCTTCTCGTGTAACAAAGTGGTGTGGAGGGAAGTCAAGAGAGTGGAGGGTCGTCAACCTATCCGTCAAGCCAAAATCAGTGTATTGTCCTCCTCTTGAAGGTGTTGACAGAGTGTTTTGAAGGTGAGTCAAGGACTTGGTGTTCTTTAATGGATCCTTCAAGCTCTTGGCAGCCTTGAATTTCTTGTGGTCCCTTGTATTTTGTCCTTTCCTCCTTTAGAATATTCCCCTTTTGTACTAAACTTGGCCTTTCTTCTTTTGGAATTTTGAAATGTTTCTTGGCATAAACAAGTGCAATCCCTTTTTCTTTCACTCCTTTTGGATAAAACACACCCTTTTTGAATGTTCTTCTTCAACAAGATATGAAGAACATGAAGAACACAAGATCATTCAAGTTTTGACCCTTAAGAAAATAAACTTGAAATTCGACGAAATTCGAAACCCAAGCTCCTCTCAAGCTCCCGAACACAACCCAAACAACTTTAAGCTTAAAAACTCAACCAATAATGTCAGATTTGAGAACCCCCTCAAAATTTATTCAAACTCAAACTTCAACAATGGTGGAACACTCAAATCTTGGCGGAATAAGCTCAAACTTTAGATTATGACTCAAATAGTACTAGAGAACAAGATTCTAGTACTAGAAACACAAAAAGACTCAAAAATCAAAAACTCAAAAATTCAAAAAGACCAAAACGTGAATGACTCTTTCTTTTTTTGTGATTTTCAAGATAACAAACCCAAGACTAGAATCGTAGGAATGATTCTAAGCTCGGCTCTGATACCAAATGATACGATCTAAAATATGAAACGAAGATTTAACTATAAAAACAAGGAAATAAAGGATAGATGCAAAAGATAGAAAGATAGACACAAAGAAGATAAGAGAATTAAGAACTAATGAGTGTATTGAACTCAAAACCCCTAATTCTAACATCAACGAGCACCTAATCTCTTACGTTGACCGCAAGGGAATCGAAACGGCCTTACAATCACCGTTTCTAAACAAGATGCAACAAGAGCCATTCCAAGCTCTCAAACACTCTCTCAAGAGTTTTCATTCTCAATCAATATCAAAAGCTAACTTAGGAAATAAACCCTAACTTAACTATTTATAGTCTAATACTAGAGGCCCAAAAGTGACCTTGAGATACTTAATGAAATAAAGGAGTCCAAGTGGACTTTTTTGTCTTGGCGATCAAAGTGACGGACCGTCACTGTCTTGGCGGTTCGCCAAGTTGTCAGTCACCTCTAGCCAGAATATGATCCTTGATGCCAAGCTTTGGTTGTCCAAGTGGCAGGCCATCATATGGTTGGCGGAACGTCGCCCCATCCATCGCCCCTAGTCAGTTGGTCATTTGTCCTTCCAAGTGCATTTCCAAGCCCCAAGCTATCATCCACACGTGGTATTGTTCTAGTGTAGGCTCAAAAAGGCCCCTCCAAACACGTCCTTGTGCCCTTGTGATGATCATGGCTTAGATCCCAATGTGTTAACCTCTAATTATAGGCCTCAAAGCGTTGATGCCAATTTGAGATGTATCAAATAGCCCTATATAATATCTGAAATTATGTAATATATATTGTTAAGAAAATAATTTTTTCCATTATGAAGTCATCTTTATCTATTACAGCAGATTAACCTATTTTCAAGATTTTTGATGATATATATAAAATATTATTTATATAAAGTTTAATTATACTCACGTCTTTTATCCCTTTTATCATTTTGTAATGCAAATATAGGTTGATCCTTAGTCATTAATTGAACTTTGTGTGATGTCATTGATTCATTTTCTACATTATTTGAAAGGGTCATATTTTGCCCAAATGACAAAGATATATACGCATTGTCCTAATATAAGAGTTTACATTTGCAATGTTTGGAAGATAAAAGTAGGTGGTATTCACAATGAAGGTCAAAATGAAGCGGCTTATATCATTGTCTACATTCTTTTAATATTCACAATTCACTTCAATTCCTGATAAAATCTTTCTGCTTACAATATTTGGCCACTATGACCATGCCAAATGTACAAGCACGATGGTTGGTTAATTAGCAATTTATCAAATCTTCAATTTAACAAATGAAATGATTGAGTCTTTGTTCAACGTACCTTCCCTTTCGTACTGAATTAGACGTTAATTTTATTATAAAATTATTTATTAAAACAATAATTATGGTTGAGCTAGCAACATAAGCCTTCTTAATTCTGGTTGAAATCCCAAAATCCTTTAGGTATTTCAATATGTATTCGCTTATTAGTCTGTTTCGGCGGCTTGATTATCTAATCGGTAACATGTTCGATATATAGTAATACTCTTTATATTTAATGATCTTATCTTATTTGGTTTTGTCTTTATAAAAAGGCCGTTCGATGCACTAAAGCTCCCCATATGCATCTTATTGGCTATCTTCCCTTTTTATTATTCATGCAATATATACTCAAAATTAGTGTTTTAAAAGGCAGTTTTGGGAGGGCGAGGCACTGCCAAAATGCTCGGGGCACAAGTGTGAGGTTTAGTTCTGTGAGGCTTACGCTCCAAGTGCCCGATTGTATGCCCTAAACACACCCAACGCCCAATACTCGGGGCTCGCTTAATTGTTCTTACACAAAATGTATCAAATTCTTTAGCCAACACTATTGATCCTCATAATTTTTAATAAATATATGTTTCTTAGTAGTTTTTTCATTTATAAAAGTAAGAAAATTGAGAGTAACTCAAATAACAAGTCATATTATTGCTTATATACTATTTGAGAGTGATGTGAGGGTGAATATCACTTGTTATTTTACATTTCTGTTTAAAATACATTTTCAAATTTTACATCTTTACTTATCATTGATCTTTATGATTTTGTCCTATATCTCAAAATTATCATATTTTATTATTTTGTTATTTGAAGCTTTTTTTTTTTTTTTGCTTGCAAAACGGAAGGAATTTTATGTACTTAATAATAAGGTTGTCCGAAGACATACATGGAGGAACTGGTCTAGTATAAGCAGTTCCACGAGTATCTCTATCGAGAGTAGGAGCAACAAAAGAGGGAGATGTTGCAAAAACAAAGGGTTTATTCCCTTCTAGATTAGCTTTCCTTCTGTGCTCCGCAAGCAAATCCGCAACCATATTAGCCTCCCTGGGAATGTGGTGCAGCGTTGGATGTCCCAACTCCAAAAGTAAAAACCTACAATCAGAGTAGATGTGTGAGAAAATAGGATTGTTTTCTTTTAGTGAGCTTACAAGTACCTGTGAGTCGCTTTTTATTAAAAGCGGAGTGAAGTACCACTATGTGGGCATAAAGAGCAAAAAGTATTTTGCTATGTGGGCATAAAGAGCAGACGTTTGAAGGGATAATATTCCTAGAATGAAGTATAGCTGTTATGGGTAGTTTGTTTAGCAGTAGAAGACCCACAAAGTATTTTATTTTATTGATGGTTCGCATTTTCCAAACCCAGTTGTATTGGAAATTTTGAAGGTTTCTACTATCATCACGATGCTCTAGATAAAGGTAGTATGCACTTTTTGTAGAGAATACTTCGTTGGCACTTAGTTTTCAGGAGTAAGAATCGTCTTTTGGTTCGGTGGATTTTATGTAGGTGTTATGAATAGAATCAACAATAGTTTACGAAAGATGAAAGGATAGATACGAGAGATTCCAGTCGTTCTTATGAATTATATTTGCAACTGTGAGATTTTCTTCATGACGTGCCAAAGGTCCCTATATAGAATTTTGGAGATTTTCTTGGAAGTTAATCCAATTATCGGACCAAAGGTTTATGTTGTCCCCATGACTCACATTCCAAGAGATTTCCTTAGAGAAAAATGAAATTGTTCGCGACATACTTTTTCATATGTAAGAGTCACTATTCTTGTGGTAAATGTTAGTGGCGTTCCTAGGTAGTTGATATTTATGAGCTTGGACTTTCCCCCATAGCTGATTGTTACTATTTTTTTTTGAAACACCATATAAGGTTTGCTAGAAGCAACAAATTTTTATCCATCGTTTTAACCAAGCTTAGACCTCCCGTACACTTTGGGAGCGTGATAGTGTCCCAATTAACAAGGTGTATTTTCCTCTTCTCGCTTGTAAATCCCTAAAGGAAATTTCTTTGAATGCAATCTATGTGCTCTTGTGTCTTTAGGGGTAGCAGATTGCATTGCATAGCATATGTAAGGATAGTAGAAAGAACCAATTTTAATAAGGTGACACGTTCCTCCAAAGATAACATGCTAGTTTTCCAACCTTTAAGTCTATTATTCATGCAATCAATAATATATTGATAATCCACACTCTTAGGATGGTGGTTGGTAATAGGCAGTCCCAGATATTCTCCTACGTTAGAGGATTGGCGAATATTTAACATAGTGTAGAGCTCATTCCTATCATTAATGGTGACATTATTAGAAAATATGACTTTGGATTTCGTAAAACTTATTTTTTCACCGGATTGTGCGGATAGAGTATTAAAAATTTGAATAATAGTAGAGGCATTTTTTGGATCAGCTTTTGCCAGAACAATGATGTCATCGGCAAAAAGGAAGTGCAAAATGGGCATGCCTATTCTACCAATTCTAATAGAATTCCAGAGCTTCTCATTTATGGCTTGATTAATAAGTCTCGATAGAGATTTCATACAGATAATAAAAATATACATCGAAAGAGGGTCTCCTTGACGGATGCCTCTAGTTGGCAAGAAGTAGTTTGAAGGTTTTCCATTAATGGAAGACGTACTAATACATGACATAATTAGAGAAATGATTTTACTAGGAAAGTTGATGAGTGTAAGGGATTGACGAATAAGCGATCATTTCAATCTGTCGAAAACCTTTTCAAGATCTATTTGTAAGAGTATTTTTTTCAAAATTTCCAGTAGGTTTTTAAAGGAGTGCAAGTATTCTTGAATAATTATGGCGTTGTCAATGGCTCTTCTCCCGGGTATGAAGCTACATTGTTGGGGACTAATAATTTTATCCAAGAAGGGACGAATTCTATTTACAGGAATTTTTGTAATAGTTTTGTAAATAGTATTGCATAGTCTAATGGGTCTATAATGGGTAATAGCTTCAACATTTTTTATTTTTGGAATAAGAGTTATAAAAGTTTTACTAAGCTTACTGGGAATCATGGAGGTGGAGAATGCAACCATGCAAGTCTTTATTACCGCATCCTTTGATTTATTCCAAAAATTTTGAAAAAATATTGGGTGTAACCTATCGAGGCCAGGCAATTTTAAAGGTTGGAAGGACATAATGACCCTGTGAATTTCCGTTACAGAGAGGGGGGCAACAATTTTAATTTTATACTCTAAGGATAGAGCATTTCGACAAGGAGGGAAGTTACTAATGTTACAATGGCTCAACTTTGTGGTATAGAAATTTTGGAAGTGGTTTAGTATTTTGTTAGAAATGGTAATAGGATCATATGTCCAGTTTCCGACAGAATCGTAAAGACCTAGGATTTTTTTTTTTCATCTTCTAGTGATGATAGAAATATGAAAGAATTTAGTGTTGGCATCTACATCGCTAAGCCACTGGACTCTTGATTTGATTTTCCAAAAGTCCTCTTCTTGTTTGAGGAGATCATTAAAATTGTTAATCAGAATATTTTCTAGGTTTAAATGGAAGTTGTTCTTAGTACTAGCTTTAATTTTTTGTATCCCATAATACATTTAAGAAGTGTATCTTTGTGTTTAAATATATCATCAAAAGTATCGACATTCCATTTTTTTGCTAGGGTAGTAAAAAATTTGTAGAATGCAGATAGTCGTTATTAGAGAGCCAAGCTGATTTGACTATGCTTGAGAAAGTCAGGTGTCCTGGCCACATAATTTCAAATCTAAATAGATTATTAGGTTTACTCTGATTTTGTATGAGATTTAATAAGACAGGACAGTGATCGGAGTGCGTACATGGAAGATGAGTAACATTAGAATCTGGATATCAGTTAGGCCAAGCATGGTTACCTAGGAATCTATCAAGATTTTTCATAATGAACGTATTCTTATTTTTATATTTATTCAACCAAGTAAATCTTTGGCCTGTGAATCCTAAATCAATCATATTCATAGAATCCATACATGTTAAAAAAATAAAGCATTTTTTATTGTTTAGAGGTTTACTACTAAATTTTTCCAAGAGTTAGTGATTTCATTAAAATCGACACAAGTGAGCCAAGGCCCATCAATTCTTGTGGCTAGGTCTTCTAAATTTTTCCAAAGAATTTTCCTGTATCTATTAGAGTTTCTAGCATATATTAAAGAAAAGTACCATTTAGGAGTTCAGGAACTTGCTTCAATAGTCGTATGTATTTCCTTCTCTGTCATGACCATAGGGTCAATTCTGATCTCGTTGTTCCTCTATATTAGAGCTATCCCTCCTGATAATTCAGTGGCAGGAATATCTAGAATATTAGTGAAATTAAGAGCATTAAAAATGGCATTATGATTTGTCATTTTTGTTTCGGTTAGTGCTAACACTGTTGGGTTATGCCATTCAACTAGTGTGCGTAGGTTACGCAGAAAGATGGTGTTGTTTCCACCCCTACAATTCCATAAGAGAATCTTTATTGATGTTTCCTCATTGGCCATTGAGCTCCCTCCCAGACCTAGTGTAATCTCCAGGTGTACATTGTGCGTATTGTAGAATATCTCCTCTATTTGTGGGAGATTTTTCTGACTGGTTGTGGGCATAGATATTGCCACATATTTGTGTGGAGCAAGTAAGCTGTAAGTGGAGACTATTTAGAATGCTACCCACTTTTAAAACTTAATGTATGGCATACCCACATAATTTCTTTTTTATTTATTTTCTAGGGTTAGGGTATAAAAAAAGGAAAAAGTGGGGTAGGATTGGGGGTCATGGGCCTTTTTAATATTTTAAAAATATGGGGATAAAATACAAGTTTATAAAAATACAACAAAGTTCCTTTTTATGTTTATTAAATATTTCACCCTTTTTTTAAATTCATTTAATAATCTAAATACCTTTCTCTCTCTCCTCAACCTCTCTTCTTCCCGATTTTCTTGAGTTCATCAAGGAGTTGAAACATATTTTTTTTTCTCGAATCTTCTTCTCCAAATCGAAATCTTTATCGTCTTGTGCTCAGGTAAGTTTATTCTTCTTCCCCGATCAGTTTTAGCTTCATTTTACTATATTTTTTGTTACGTTTTAGAGTAGTGAATTTTGGGTTTTTGCAAAAATTCAATTGTTCTTGACTAAATTAGTCAAAATCTGACATGTTTTTAGTTTATGTTCTTGATTCCGCATCTTTAATTGCGTTTTAGTTTGGCTAATGGCTAGAGTTTTTTTTTGAATTTTTTCTGCCTTTTGGTCGACTTTAATGGTGTTCTTGTTGCTGTCTTTTGCACTCGCCATTTCTAGAATCACTATTACTTTTTTTACATGTTTGATTAGAGCACTTCTCTGATTCTGTTAATAGACTAGTGGTCGATAGATTGACCACTACAAATTTGATTTTGCTTGTAGATTGTAAAGTATGGCTAAAGATTAAAAAAAAGCATTAAAGGATCTGCTTCTATTGCTTGTAGCAGTAAGAAACGTAAAACTGAAGAAGTTTTCAAAACTTCAAAAAGAAAAAAAATAATAGACAAGTCGGAGTCGAAAATAAAAATCATGGCCGAGATTGAGAGATATGAGGACAGTAGTGCCCACGAGAGTGATGATGTCGATTCTAGCGAAGGGGAGCGTGAAGGGGAAAGTAAAGGGGAACGTGATGATAATGGTGAAGATGAGAACAGGGAAGATAGTGGAGATGGAGATGATGATCTCCTATCCTTGCTAATTTGTCCAAGAGATATCTCTGTTGAGTTGTTTGACCTAGCTATGTGGATGGATGATTTAGGTTCTTTTCCAGCAAAGATTTCTGTAAGAGCAAGGATGGAAGTTTATAGAGACTTTAGAAAAACTCTAGTTGAGCAAAAGCTCTATGCTGATTTTAAGAAAACCTGTTTTGGACACTTGAGACATTTACAAGAGCATTTTAAATTCAATGGACAGATGGTCCATTATATGTTGTTGCGACATGTCAAGAATAATAAAAAGTTGCATGAAATTTGGTTCTATGTGAAAAATAAGCCAGCTTGTTTTGATTTAAAGGAATTTGCTTTGACTATGGGGCTGAATTGTTCAGCATATCCCCGTGAATCAAAAACGAGCAAAGTCCTTCAAAATGGTGAAATTTTTCTTTCAAGGTGACCAAGAAAAAGAACATTACTACTGCAAGGTTGATAAGCTTGATCAAAGGTAATCAGTCGACTAAGGAGACAAAGTTGAAGTGCGCTTTAGTTTGGTTCGTGCACTCGATGCTGCTGGCAAAGGATCCGTCAAAGAAGGTGGATTCAAACCATATCAAGATGGTGGTTGATTTAAATTTCTTCAAGAGTTATCCATAGGGAAAAGAGTCGTTTGGGCTAACGTTGAGCTGTTTGAAGAAGAAGATTGATTTGAGCAAGCGAAAAGAAGCTTTTAATAAGAAGAACATCGTACGCTTTAGACGGTCGTCCTTGGGCATTCCTGATACTTACTATCTACCATCTTATAGATTAATTATAGACTCTTACCTATTTATGCAGTAATGCACAGACTACATAAATTTATTTATTTCTTTATTGATTGCAGGTTTGGATATATGAGGTTTTTCCTCATTTTGGAAAGTATGTCGGAAAGTCATTGAATTCTCTTTTGTTCATTCCTCGTTTACTTAGATGGCACACGTTGAAGAGCGATAACATAATAGAAGGTGACCCATTTAAGTATAAAGGGAACAGTACAAGGGTAAAAATTTATTTGTAATTATATAATAATATTTTTAAACTAGTGAATGTCGTGTAATTTCTATATTTTTTTTTGTAGATTGTGCACCAATACCTTACCCCTACTATTCCTGAGATGAAGCAGACCTACATGAAAATATTTAAACCATATATGGACAGAGTTAAGGACACATTAATCGATGCTTTGAAGGCAGAGTTGAAAGGCATGATTGTCCTCACTTCATCAGTAGAGGTCATGGATGACGACAAAGATTTGGGTGGTCACAATCATGTCCCAAGTCCAGCACATGCTTGTGATCATGCTGGTTCTAGTGGACAGAAAACCATACTGGGTACTTCTAATGATGGAGATCTAAGTGAGTGTGCTGCTTTGCTAGAGCAAACTGTGTTGGATATTGCTTTTTATGTTAGATAGGAGAGGTTGAGGAGAATTGAGAAGAACAAGAAGAAGCAATAAGAGCAAAGTAAACTAGTTTATTTTTTGTTCTTCCTAATTAATTTACTTGTATAATTTTTCTAATTCTTGCAAAATAATGCAGTGCATGTTGATAATCCCTGTTGTATCTGACGTAAAGTAAACTTCAAAGAACTTGCAATCGTAGTGACTGACCTTGCAGAAGCAGATGAAGAAATGGAAAAAAAGAAGAAAGAAGAAGAAGAAAAAAATGAGGAGATGGTAGTTGATGAAGAAGAAGAAGAAAAGAAGAAGAGAAAGAAAGAAAAAGAGGTAGTTGATGATGAAGAAGAGAATGAACAGGAGGAGGAGAAGATAGAAGAAGAGAAGAAATCAGAAGTAGAAGAAGAGAAAGAAAATGAGAAGAAATCAAAAGAAGAAGAAAAAAAACACAAAAGAAGACAGTGATGAAAAGGAAGTGGAAGTGGTGGGTATTGTTGAGGAACTCAATGAGAGTGGTGTCAGCCAAAACAATTGATAACATGTATTTGGTAACTTGAGACAAACAATTTTTTAAATGTTTTTGTTGTTTTTAATGGTTTGTTTTTTTGTGGATAAATGGATAACAGATATTTTGGTAACTCAATGATGACAAACAATTTTGCTCTTTTTGAAAGTTTTCTGGATTTGAAAATCTTTACTGATGGTATTGTGTTGTGTTACTGCTTTGTCTTATAGCTGATATAGTTGATGGCTTTTATTATAAAAGGACTTCTTAATTATTTATAGACTGTTATCATTGGAAACTATCAACTTAAAGTTGATGTTTACTATTATATGTTGCATTGTGTTACCAATTTAGTTGTTGTCATAGTTTATAGAGGTCGATAGTAAATATTATAGAAGTAATTCTCTATTATTTATAGACTGCACCCATGATTGATTTAAGAAACCATACATCTATTTATTCAGTCCCACTACATCCCTATAATACCTTTCCGAAAAGTCAACACCAACAACAAACCATACAACAAATATTTTAGACCATTCTATTTTTCTTCGGCCAAAATCAACTTTTGTTTTAGTTGATCCCTCTCCATTTTGATTTCTTTTAGCAATCCTTTCAAGTGATCTCTTTGCTCTTCGACTTATTTGAATAATGTCATGATCAAATCCCTATTTTCTTCGAATTCCGGAAGCCTTTGTAGTATTTGAAATTTGGCAACGTCTTGAAAATTTGATGTCGATGGACTGCTCGTTGGTGATTCATCATCTACAAGCCACTTAAAAAAAGAGCATCCGCCATTATCCTAGATCAAAAAAAAATAAATAATTAGATGAATTTGCTTAGATAAATAAAAAAATTGAAATCACATATATATATATATATATAAGCACTTACCCTCCCAACTGCACAGTTAAAGAATTGTCGACCTGGATTCGAATGGGTACGCGACGTCCTCAAGATAGCTATATTACCACAACGACAGATGTAAGACTTTTTTGCATTGGAAGTTTGAGATGCTTGAGACAATGTAGTTGTTTAAAATTGAATTAAAAAATGAAGCCAAAAAAATGAGGGAGTTAAAACAAGGATTGCCTTCCTTTTTATATAAAAAAAGTCAGATATTATCGTTGGGTATGATTTGACTTGTACTTTATTACTGTTGCAAAAAGTGGATATTTAAATTTTGTTACTATTGGACATCATTCATAGACCATCAATATAATCGATTATTTGTCATGTGGTTGGTAGATGGACTGTATAGATCGACACTTCATCATTTGTAAGGTATATGTGGGTTGGTGCAATGATCAAAAACTATTAGTATATATCAAAAAAAGTAAATAACTAGATAAATTATATTATATTGAGGACCATCGATTGAATTCACTGTAAATCCCAGACTACACGCTTTGACAATAATATACCGTATGAGTTTATAGCCTTTACTAGCATATTGTCAAAAAAGGGAATAATTAATTAATAAAAAAATAAATTATTAGAATTTAAAGAATTAAATGAGCTTAAACAAGTCATGAGATCATATAAGAGTCCATGTAAATTGGGGACATCGAGAAGAGATGTGTGAGGATGAGTAGTGGTTATACAATCAACATCCTCAGAATAATGTTTACCAAAGCACAAGTATGTTCTGTGAGAATTTCATTTGGTCAACTACAACTCATCCTCATACATCTTTGATGATCATCCCTAATTTACGTGGACTCTTATATGATCAAATTACTTATTTAAATTTATTTATGTGTATAAATCAGTAATTTATTTTTTTTATTAATTAATTATTCTCTTTTTAAAATTCTACTAGTTATGGTCTATACATATGTATCATAATCTAGTAAGTTTATTATGGATGAAGGTCTTATTATAGGCTAGACTATAACAAGTCGAGGACCAAACTAAGCATAGTCTAGCCTATACTAAGACCTTCATCCATAATAAACTTACTAGATTATGATACATATGTATAGACCATAACTAGTAGAATTTTAAAAAGAGAATAATTAATTAATAAAAAAATAAATTATTGAAATTTATACACATAAATGAGTTTAAACAAGTCATATGATCATATAAGAGTCCACGTACATTGGGGACGGTGATCAAAGATGTATGAGGATGAGTTGTGGTTGAACAAATGAAATCCTCACAACATACTTGTGCTTTGGTCAATATTACTCTGAGGATGTTGATTGTATAACCACTACTCATCCTCACACATCTTTGATCACCGTCCCCAATATACTTGGACTCTTATATGATCTCATGGCTTGTTTAAGCTCATTTAATTGTGTAAATTTCAATAATTTATTTTCTTATTAATTAATTATTTCTTTTTTTGACAATATGCTAGTAAGGGCTATAAACTCATATAGTATATTATTGAAAAAGAGTGTATTCTAGGATTTACAGTGAATTCAATCGATGGTCCTCAATATAATATAATTTATCTAGTTATTTACTTTTTTTGCTATATACTAATGTTTTTGACCATTTCACCAACCCGTTCACTGGAATCCATTGATTATATAGACTATCTAGGATGGCTGATGGTCTCAGTCAAGTGTAGACCCTATAGACCTTATAATTTGTTTAGTATAAATCCATCTAATAAATGTTAGACCAGATTAATTAGCTATGACAATATATGAATTGCTAACAGAATTGCAAAATTCAAAAACAATAAAATGGCAACAATATATAGGAAACTGAAATTGGTTCTATTCATTTGTTCATTGTTACACATTAAACATAATATCGACACCAACTTAGGCAAAAAGGGAAAAAGGAAGAAGCTTTCATCTAACAGAATCCCTAAGCATAAAAGCTTATTTGCAATGAACTAGAACTACCAAACATAAAACTAAAGTCTAAACTAAGGGGATGGTGAGGGTGATGGGCTCCAGATTTAGCCTCTCCATGATCGCCCGTAAAAAATGGTCTATACGCGGGAGTTCCCAGTTTAGGTGTTTGGGGTCCTCACCAAGACTGTAGAAAAGACAATCCAGGTCATTGCGGAGAAGGAGGAAGTCATGGTGGCACTGGGTACGCATCTTCCTTCTAGGCGGCATTGCTGCTAATTTTTGAAATTGAGTGTTGGAAAAGATGAAAAATTTAGATTTTGGTGGAGTAGATAGATGTTTATACAGACCATATATAAGTCCTTTGAGATTCCCACCCAAAGGTTGGTCGACTCATGAAGGAATGAAAGTCGAGTAGGTAGCGTATACCTAATCGACGTAGCTGTGAATTGACGTGCAATAACTTTTTTGAGGCATCATAATTATTCGATGGTCCATCTTATCGATTGAACAATTAGGGATTTTTAATAGACTCACAACATAATCAATAATACATTATGTAGTAAGTAGTACATAAATCGAATAGACAGTAAGCATAATATATGCTATATTTTGATCGATCGATTATAGAAAGAGAGCAAAGTCGATAAAACTGACATGACATTAATTAGACCAAACTGCAGGGGTCTCAAAATAAATACATTAGCTTGAGTTACAAAAACAAAGTGGGACAAGCCTATCTAGGATTTGTTGTTAATACATGTGGTTCTCTTGTGTCCGGGTCTCTTGTACAATGAACACTTGTTCCTCCTCTTGGTCTTGAAAGTCTCACCGAAGCCCTTAACACATTTCCTTTTCTTCCTTTCGAGCTTGGTATCGACAAGGGGTGGAAGAATATTCACGTCTAACAATTCCTGTGGCACATTCCATTCGGACTCTAGAGGGACAACATTAATCGATTCCGAGTATACAATGAAGTAGGCTTCGACTTTATACATAGGTGAAGAGTATGCATAGATGCTCAAACCATAATCATCGTCGTACTTCGATTGCAAAGAAACCATTGAATGAGCGTACGGTATTTTGACCAAGTCATATTTTCTACAAGAACATGACTTATCTAGTAGGTTCACTTTGGCAGTAGAACTCGTGCCGAACACGGTGAATTGGTTGTCATCCCTATTTACGTTCTCCAAAGGAGTTGCCCTCGCTCATATTGTCCCTTGCGATCTTTTTGGTGGTAGGCACCATTTTATTCTCCCTATTGTTGAGGGCATATGCATGCCTCTCCCTGAATTTCTCACCAAACCTCTTAACAATCGAATTGAATATAGGTACCACGGGGTACTCCCTTTCATCTATCAATATAGCGCTTAGCGACTCGACAATATTTGTGGTCATCACATCATACCTATTGCCAAGGAAATATGCCCTACTCCACTTCTCAAAACCAAGTTCATAGTCGAGGACAAAGGCTGCCTCGGGACGATAGTTCTTGAATTTCTCAAAATGATCGCTAAACTCCTCAAAAGAATATGCCCTTGTCGTGTGGTAGAATAAATAGAGGTAATCTCCACATTGGTGATTTACCAAAAAATATTCACCGAGGTTCCTCATGCAGTACCCGTGATGAGCACGATTGTAAGCCCTCGCATTGCCGTTGGTGATGCTCTTGTGCCTATCGAAGATAAAGCACAAATTTGGTCCCTCGACCACTATAGACTTCAGCTTCTCAAAGAAGAATGTCCAAGATATATCATTCCCTTTGTCCACAACATAGAAGACAATCTGTGCGATAGCACTGAGCAGCACGCCCTCATACTTACCATGTAAATGAGTGTCGTCGACCGCAATAACTTTCTCATGTGGCCGAATCCCCTAATGCAAACGCCTAAGGCTAAAGAGTAGTACATGAACCTACAATCATCCCTGTATACCATGATAGAATAGGTAGAAGCAACGTTAATAGTGTCAATCATATAGGAAAAACCTAGCAAGTATGAATAGTCAGGATTTAGTGTCCGTCAAACCATTTGCTTGGCGATCACACCTCCCATCAAACATTTTCAATCGCTTGGACTACAATGAAATTCCTTGAAGACAATCCTCTGAATCTCTTTAGTATCTGGACCTTTGCCGTTGCGATATAGATTCACACATCTACGAAATAACTTTGGTCGAGATTTTCTTATGGCTGCGCGTGGTATGTTCGATGCCACAAGTGAGATCGCCAATGTATTTGAAGATGCAAAATCTTCCTGAGTATTCATACGTTCTCGCCCTCATCATCCAGGCACAACCAGGGGATACACATTTCACCTTGAACCATTTACTACAACTCTTCAACGTAGCATAATCAAAAGAATTCCTCACCGACGGTTGGTCCAATAACATTTTTAGTTGCTAAATGTTTGTTCTATTTTGAAATTAGTTCCATCGGAGAAGGTGTGGTTGGTTTGTGATCCTGATCCACACTTCCATTGCTCCTTTTAAAATAATTTGGGATCTTTCAATTCTATTGGATGATCTTTCATATCCATTGGATGACACCCGAGCTCTCATCTTCAACTAAACTATCGTCGTCGACTGTCGGGTGTGGTGGCGGGGGTACTAGATACCTTGAGATGACATTTATCCTCAATATAGGCCTAGACCTATCGACAGCGACATCCAACACGTACAGGGACACCTACCTATCATTCTTTATGAATGTGGGATGTATTTTTCCCCTCTCATTCATTAGATAGCTAACCACAAGTCGCTTGACTCGCAATCTAATTCCTCATGTAACGACCCATTTAGTCTTTACTAAATTATCCATGATAAATTCATGAAAATTCTTAATTTCCATTCCTCAATATTAACTTGAGTCCAAAATAACCATCATTTTGTTCATTGCGTGACCTCAAGCTTTTCGGTGAAGATTTTAGCCTTTTGATGTGTATAGATAGACTCAAACCTGATGAATTTAATTATTCATGAGTACTAATATCCATCCTTTAATTTTGAATTCCTTTATATATTAATTAAGGTCGTACAATATCCCTAGCACAAAGTTAAGTTGAAAACGTTTTTATCGATAGAGTTTTGATATGGGTTTCTACTATGGCCAACTTCAAACAATCATATCTCCTAGAATATAAGGATTTAGGGAGACAATATTCGGCAAATCAAAGATCTCAAAATCTTCTTTCCAAATCAATAAACCGTTCATCAATTCGAGTTTGGAGTAAAAAGTTATAGCCATTTTACCAACCACTATTCGGGTTGAAATGGAAATTTAATTGTAGCGAGAATTCTGATGGTATTTAAATCCATTTTAGTCTATTTTCAGGTCCAAAATCCCTAAACTTCATTCCCCAACCCTAGATAGGTGATTTTCCAAGGTTTAGGGTGAAAGTCCTTTGTGGAGGTACGTTTATCCATCATCTTCTTCGTCTTTAATCCTCTAACATCCTAGTATTATTAGAAAGACCCTCAATGGTGAAATTTTTGGTTAGAACCTTTAATGGTGGATTTTTGAGAAAAACTTATGGGTGTTCTTAATATCACCTAGAACTAATTCTATATTACAAAGTAATGATTCCTAGCATGAACTTGGTAAACTAGATTATGTATTTTGTTAGTTGGAACTCTTGAATTCCATAAAGATGAGACCTTTAGCATAAAGACTCCATTAATGGAGATGGGTTGAGCTTGAAAGAACTAGTTAATGGTTAATTGACCTTGGGGAATGATATAGACCTTGAATTAGGGTAGAATTAGTGGGTTTGAATTCCCAAAGATATTTAATTCTTCTTATGATTGCTTGATTGTTAGATGATTAATCATTTCTAAGCATGAAGAAAGGGAAGGATCATCCTTGATATGGCTTGTTGCTTCAAAAAGCTTGGCGTCCAGATAGGCTAGGTTAATAAGTAGAAGACTGTGTTATTTCATATCTTCATAATTTAGAATTCATGGGAGAGAGCATGTCTAGTATTGCGGACATGGAGTTGAGATGGATAAAGACATAAGAACTTTACTTTAATCCCAAAAACTATGTTATATATTGATTATGTGATATTTATGATATTATATGTTATGTGCCCGAAAGGGTATTGTTGTGAATGAAGTATGTGGACAGGATGTTTCTTAGTTGTTCTAGTGATGAACTTAATTGAGTTATAAAGGTAATAAGTTGCATATTGTGCCATGCTTATGGTGAGGCCTAAGGGATAGATGACTTGAATCATTGTGAGCATTGTGTTATGCGGAGAGAGGTAGAGAATAATGATAGGCTTGAATGTGCTAGTTATGGGTAGTGGTGTTAGAACCCAAGTTGTGGTATTTGGGGAGGTAGTGATAATTGAATAATCAATGAGTAATGAAGGCTCCAGTAGTGACTTGTATGCTTAAGTGTTGCATTATGATTTATGTTATGACATTCTTGATTTGATATTGATAAACATATTTTATATATGGGATGCCCATGAGAGGTTAAATTGGTGATAATGATGATTTATTGAATTGTTCCTATGAGAGGCTTGTTTGATAATGATAACTCCTTGAATTGATGCCATGAATGGCTTGTTGATGATCATGATGAATTGTTGAAATAATGCTAGTGAGAGGCCCAAAATGTTGATAAATGAAAGATCTTGATCCATAATGATAATGTGATTGAAAAGAATGCCTTGAGTAAAGAAGTCTTGTGATATACCTTCATACAGGTTGAAAAGTGAAAGATGAATATTTATTAAGAACTTAAAATGGAAAGATTGTTAGTAGCAATGTGGCCGACATTAAATTCCGGTATTGCTACCTTATTGTTTTCTCAAGCAATGTGGCCGATGCTAAATTTCGGTAGTGCTACCTTGTTGATTTCTCAAGCAATGTGGCCGATGCTAAATTCCGGTATTGCTATTATTATTTTCTCAAGAAATATTGCCAATGCAAAATTCTGGTATTGCTACCTTATGGATTTCTCAAGTAATGTGGTCGATGCTAAATTTTGGTATTGCTTCCTTATTGATTTCTCAAGCAATGCGATGAATGTTAAATTCTAGTATTGATGTAAGACATGATTGGATTGGGTGCCACAAGTCGGCATGGTAATAATAATAATAAAGAAATTGATAATGAAGTGATTTAAAGTGATGAATCCAATGAATAATCCCAAAGAAATGATCTCGAAGTTTCAGTAATCGAATTAATCCTTCTCTAAGAGTATCTATAAGGTTTGCTAATGAAACTTGAGTTCTCTTGTGTGTTTTACTGAGATGTGAGTTGACTTGTATTCCCTACTTGATTGTATCCTTGAGATTGATTGTGTGGCATGTACTTGGACAAGTGAAACTCTGTGCTTACTTGCTATATATTGGTCGACTTGCTTCATTTATACTTATTATAATCGTGGCTTACCCGATTGGCTAGTTATTATTCTTTAATGTTATAAGAGAGTGTTTGGTTGTTAGCCCGAGATTTAGTATGAGTTATCTATGATTACTAGGTTGATTCTATAGATGTGGGTAATGGAAAAGGTAATGCGAATAAAGGGGAGATAGTGATGGTTAAGTGTTGGATTGTGGTGGATGGTGTGAATATAATCTCGTTAATAGAGTTGGGGAATTGTAAATTATATAGGAAAAGTGTTATAATGATATTACATCCTTAGTTGAATTATACTATATTTAAGATGTCATGATTTCTTTTCTTTGATTCTATTTTATGATTATGTGGACTAACACTGGTCGGCCGATGATGCCTACAAGTACATGTGTTTGCACTGACAATACTCTTCTACATCCCTTCTTGGGGTGTAGATTGGATGCAGGTTAGTTTGCAGTTTCTAGATTGATGGCGATATTCAGCACTAACTTCTGCACTTTTTTCCTGGCAAATGTTACAGTCTTTGTGTGATTTATTTATTGTTAGTCTATTATGTAATAGGTAGCTCTTGTACATGTCTAAACAGGTCTTAGGATAGTAAAGGACAGTTGTAAGAAGTTCTTGAAAAGTTTATTTATTGGTATTTAATTTACTTTGTATATTTAATCCAATATTCTCTTAAAAACAGAAGTCTTCCACATATTTTTGGTTGGATAATAATGGTTCTCCTACCTACTTAGGATAGCGTAGGTGCCCGCATGGTCCGTTAGTTTGGGTTGTAACAGTTGGTATTAGAGCATTAGGTTCACCGGTCCTACAAGTACAAGAGCAATGTCAAATAAAGTTCTGTAGATTGGTGTGTAGGGCCCTACACCTAATCTTTGGAAGGCTATAAGGCATGCAGAAGTCGTTTTCTTTTTTTCCCTCTCCATCGTGGCATACTATTCTTTGACTACTAGGTTGGATTCAATTGGTATCTAGATGATTCCAATTGGTATCTCAACAAAGATCAATTAGAATCCAGTTGATTCCAATTAGTATCTTAGTGAGTTCACTTTGGAATCTAGGAGATTCCAATTGGTATCTGTTAATAATGGCTAAGGCTTAATATCATTATATGAAGATGTATGAAAGTAGTGAACTTATTTGATTGCATGTTGTTTGATATTTGGCTGAACTTGAATTGTTAAATTGTATGATTGTTGTGAATTATTTCTATTTAAATTGTGGTGAAATAAATTGACTAAGTTACTTTTGTTGAAAATTGTAATGGAACTATGTGATCTTGTTGTTGTGAAATTAATAAACTCTTTGGTGTTTCCTTGTTCTTGATACTATTGTTATGCTGATGAAATTGATGATATGAGAATTGAGAGGATGATATGAGGACATGATGTCAAGGGAAGATAATGAAAAAGACATGAACAAAAGACTGAGGTGATATTTGTTTCCCTTAATGACGGGCTCTTACAATTGATATTGTGAATGGATCCTTGTGTGGTCTACTTATTTGATATTATATATAGATCCTTGTGTTGTCTGGTTATTGAGACTTTATTTTGATTCTTTGGTAATCCTATTATTTGAAATTTTAATTAGTTCCTTTTGAGGACTGGCTAAGTGATATTATCTTTGAGTTCCTTGTATGAACTGACTTTTAAGGTTTGACAAAATAATGAGTTCTAAATAAAAGTGGCAAAAACTAATAGAGGTTGTTGATTCCTAAGGAATTTGATTGATAACTTGTCTGAAATGTGATATTGGTAATGAGACTGTTAATGACCTGTAATCGGTGATATTGTTTGACCTTGCTCGTATGCTTATTATATCGGGATCAATCTCGAAGTGGTTAAGAGTTAGTTAAGCCTGTAATAAAAATATTGTAAGGTAGAAATAAGAGTGGCACTGTATACCTTAGCTTGGTGTTGGTGATGGAAGGGTAACTGGGCCTGATAATGAAGGTTTTGTCGTGTGATAAGTATTGAAGTTAGTGATTGCCTGGACATAAGTTTTAGTTGTGGATTGTTGTATTAAGAGAGACCTTGAGAAGATAAGTCGATTGTTGACTTGGTCTTGCGGTTTAATTCTGTGATTAGCATCCTATAGAATTGACGGATAGATGACAATTTTAGAGGGTAGTAATCCCCATGATGGTGTTAATGCAGAATTGAATGGCGTAGTTACACCCATATAATAATTAAGAATGGTCCTAAATGGGGGAATATAAGTGAATTACTAAATGACATGATTGATCTTTCCTTGGGTGATACTTGGTGGATATTGCTTATTGAGTGATTAAGGTATGATGATTAGATGAGTATTAGCGATGTTATGGAGGAAAATGTGTTGTAGGCTCTAATTCTGTGGGATCTCTATGGCTAATAGTTGTAAGTCTGTCTAATGAGTAAGAGCTTGTGTTCTCACTATGTATCGTAGTAAACCGTAAGCTTGAACCGTGGGTGATCTTGAGGTGAAAAGAATAGTGGTTGTGAGATGTTGAAGCTAGCTTTATAGAATGAATCTAGTAGTTTTGATTAGGTGCATGAGAGTATCTAAGTTATGTGACTTGTAAATGGAGTGGTGACTTAAATATGATCAAGATGTAGATTTTCCAGGGGGTAGTCTAGGCTAGAAACTTACTCGGGTGTCTCAGGGTGAGCCTGTGTGTTGGGTGGATTAGATGTGACTTGTCTAGTGTGACTTGTCTAGTATTGAAATTTGAGTAGTAGACTCATGTAGCATCCCGTAGCACTTTTTTGGGATTGAATTCAGGGCTCTAGACCTTCGATAATAATAATTATCGTGATAGGCTTGCAATTTTATGTCCAAATATTAATTTTGTGTTGTAAAATAAAGGCATCTAGGAGCTGGGTGGAGCTCACTGGTTTGGTCAAGGGAATTAACGTCGTGGTTCTGCTGTGGCGGTTAGCGCTACAGCGACAATCGAGCCGCCTCAGCGGGAAAGAATGCAGTTTTTCAATTTTTATTTAGCTCTTTAGGGTTCATTCCCCATTTTTCCATTGTAAGAAGAGAGAATGAACCTATGGTGAAAAAGAGGTGATTTTAGGTGTTTGTCTTCTTCAAGGTGAATCTTTTAACCCTCTTTATCTTACTTTGACTCATAAAACTCAAGTTTGAGACTTGGACCGTTTTAAGGGGAATAAGTGATTCGTGCGTAAATATTAGGCTCGGCCTCTTCGTGATTTGAAAAGCATTAATAGAACGATTGAGTATAGAATGTGGGTTAATTGTTGATGATATCAAGTAAGTGGGATAGGGTACAATATAAGAAACTCTGTTAGTAATGTCTCTCTAATTCCAACATCGTGCTTCTCTCCACCGAATGTTTGTTTGGGGACAAACGGATGGTAAATTGGTATCTGATTGTAACGACCCGTTTAGTCATTACTAAATTATCCATGATAAATTCATGAAAATTCTTAATTTTCATTCCTCAATATTAACTTGACTCCAAAATAACCATCATTTTGTTCATTGCGTCACTTTAAGCTTTCCGGGGAAGATTTTAGCCTTTCGATGTGTCTAGATAGACTCAAGCCTGAAGAATTTAATTATTCATGAATACTAATAACAATCCTTTAATTTTGAATCTCTTTAGATATGAATTAAGATCGTACAATATCCCTAGCACAAAGTTAAGTTGAAAATGTTTTAACCGATAGAGTTTCGATATGGGTTTCTGATGTCGCCCAAACTATACCTCCAAAAAAGTGCAATGCGGTCGCTGAATCAAATATAGAACCCAACTAGGTTGGGGTCGATCCCACAGGGAATAGGTCAAAGTGTAAGTAGAATACCGGATGGAACAATTGGAAAGTAAGTAAAACTGGGGGTGGGTTTTGCTAATGAATAGTAACAATGACGATTGTTGGTTATATTGAGTTTGTAGTCAATAAGAGAAATACACTAGGACTGTGATCCCCAATGATTCCTTAACTCCACCGGCTACTTGTGCTAACAAGATTACCCTGCTGCGCTGCATGCAAAATCTAACAAGTTAGGTTCATCTAACTGTCTCTCGACCTTCATTAGACGAATTTCACTTTTTTCCTCCCGGACTCCGAGTCTCGCACTACTAACCCTTGTCCTGGATTTCAGATAACCTTTCCTGCTAAGGCTCCGATTATTAGATGAAGGTTGATAGCTTCAAATCTCTATTGTTATCTCCTTTTCCCAATCTCTACCTCTCTCTCGAGAAAGTCTAGAATACAGGTGAGTTTCTAACATTTGCAACCATTAGAAAAGCATTCACAACGAAGGAAACAACAATACATGCATACACAGCAGTACAAAGTTGCTTTGCACTTAACCGGTTTCGTTAATTCCTCATGGTTCACACAACCCTAGTTGATGGGTTTAGCTGCTCATAATTGTAAGAACACAAGAATAATTCAAAGATGAAAGCATAATTATGATCTCACAAGAATGAAGGAAAACCAAAATTTCAATTATCAATAAAACTCAAATTAGGGTTTGTGACTACAAAACCAAAAATATGTCTGAAACAGTATGAAATAACTCTCAAAGTAGTATATTGTCCAACTCTCGCACCTAGGACTACATAGGAGTATTTATAGATACAAAACTAGTCCTATCCAAAACAAAATAGGAGAACAGAGTCGGCAACTTCCACGGTATTGTGACTTGGTGCGGTGGAACCAAGTCACGCCACGTAGGTAGATGTCGTGGGAATCAGGCTCAATTAGCAGTCTTCAGAAGTTGGGTCACAGCAGGCTTCCACGTCACATGGGTGGTAGTCACGCCACATGACCCCTGCCGTGGAAATCAGGCCTTTTCTTCAAATCTCTGGACTTGAGTCACAACATCCACTCACGTGGCGTGAGTGGCTTCCACGGCACGTAGGTGGTGGCGTGACTCCTCATCTGGTGCAGACTCTTGTTCTTTCTTCTTTCGACATTTCGTTCTCGGTCTTGATTCTTCCTCTTTTGATTATTTTGCCTTTAAAACCTGTTTTCCTACAAAGTAGGACAGAAACCACAGCATACCAACAAAACACACCTAAGTTATTGCATATTTTCCTTGTTTTAAGCATCAACAGTGCCATGTAACCATGACACATCAGTTTCTACTAGGGCCAACTTCAAACAATCATATTATCCTAGAATATAAGGAGTTAGGGGGCCCAATATTTACCAAATCAAAGATCTCAAAGTCTTCTTTCCAACGCAATAAACCGTTCGTCAATTCGAGTTTGGAGTAACAGGTTATAACCGTTTTACCAACCACTGTCCGGGCTGAAATGGAAATTTCACTGTAGCAAAAATTCTAGTGATATTTAAATCTATTTTAGTCGATTTTCAGGTCCAAAACCCCAAAACTTCATTCCCCAACCCTAGATAGGTGATTTTCCAAGGTTTAGGGTGAAAGTCCTTCGTGGAGATAAGTTTTTCCATCATCTTCTTCGTATTTTAATCCTTAACATCCTAGAATTATTAGGAATTTCTTCAATGGTGAAATTTTGGGTTAGAACCTTTAATGGTGGATTTTTGGGAAAAACTTATGGGTGTTCTTAATATCACCTACAACTAATTCTAGATTATAAATTAATGATTCCTAGCATGAACTTGGTAAACTAGATTATGTATTTTGTTGATTGAAACTCTTGAATTCCATAAAGATGACACCTTTAGCATAAAGTCTCCATTAATGGAGATGGGTTAAGCTTGAAAGAACTAGTTAATGATTGAGTGACCTTGGGGAATGATATAGATCTTGAATTAGGGTAGAATTAGTGGGTTTGAATTCCCAAGGATATTTATTTGAAGAATAATTAAATAATTACTCATATGATTGCTTGATTGTTAGATGATTGATCATTCTGAAGCATGAAGAAAGGGAAGCAGCATCCTTGATATAGCTTGTTGCTTCAAAAATCTTGGCATCCAGGTAGGCTAGGTTAATGAGTAGAAAACTGTGTTATTTCATATCTTCATAACTTAGAATTGATGGGAGAAAGCATGTCTAGGCCTGCGGACATGGAGTTGAGGTGGATAAAGACATAAGAATTTTACTTTAATCCCGAAAACTATGTTATTGATTGATTATGTGATATTTATGATATTATGTGTTATGTGCCTGAAAGGGGATTGTTGTGAATGAAGTATGTGGACATGATGTTTCTTAGTTGTTCTAGTGATGAACCTAATTGAGTTATAAAGGTAATAAGTTGCATATTGTGCCATGATAATAGTAAGGCCTAAGGGATAGATGACTTAAATCATTGTGAACATTGTCTTATGTGGAGAGAGGTAGAGAATAATGATAGGCTTGAATATGCTACTTATGAGTGGTGGTGTTAGAACCCAAGTTGTGGTATTTGAGGAGGTAGTGATAATTGAATAATCAATGAGTAATGAAGGCTCAAGTAGTGACTTGTTTGCTTAAGTGTTGCATTGTAATTTATTTTATGACATTCTTGATTTGATATTGATAAACATATTTTATCTATAGGATGCCCATGAGAGGCTAAATTGGTGATAATGATGATTTATTGAATTGTTCCTATGAGAGGCTTGTTTGATAATGATAACTCCTTGAATTGATGCCATGAATGGCTTGTTGATGATTATGATGAATTGTTGAAATAATGCTAGTGAGAGGCCCAAAATGTTGATAAATGAAAGATCTTGATCCATAATGATAATGTGATTGAAAAGAATGCCTTGAGTAAAGAAGGCTTGTGATATACCTTCATACAGGTTGAAAAGTGAAAGATGAATATTTATTAAGAACTAAAGTGGAAAGATTATTAGTAGCAATGTGGCCGACGTTAAATCCCAGTATTACTACCTTATTATTTTCTCAAGCAATATGACCGATGCTAAATTTCGGTATTGCTACCTTATTGATTTCTCAAGCAATGTGCCAATGCTAATTTTCGATCTTGCTGTTATTTTTTTCTCAAGAAATATGGCCAATGTTAAATTCCGGTATCTCTACCTTCTTGATTTCTCAAGTAATATGGTCGATGCTAAATTCCGGTATTGCTATCTTATTAATTTCTCAAGCAATGCGACCGACATTAAATTTCGGTACTACTGTAAGACGTGCTTGGATCGGGTGCCACGAGCCAAAATGGTAATAATAATAATAATAAAGAAATTGATAATGAAGTGATTTAAAGTGATGAATCCAATGAATAATCCAAAAGAAATGATCTCGAAGTTTCAGTAATCGAATTAATCCTTCTCTAAGAGTATCTATAAGGTTTGCTAATGAAACTTGAGTTCTCTTGTGTGTTTTACTGAGATATGGGTTAACTTGTTTTCCCTACTTGATTGTATCCTTGAGATTGATTGTGTGACATGTACTTGGAAAACTGAAACTCTGTGCATACTTGCTATATGTTGATCGACTTGTTTCATTTATACTTATTATAATCGTGCCTTACCCGATTGGCTAGTTATTATTACAAAAACAACAACAACATACCCAGTATATTTCCATCAAGTGGGGTCTGGGGAGGGTAAAGTATACATAGTCCATACCACTACCTCAGATGAAATAGAGAAGTTGTTTTCGATAGACCCCTCAAAACAGATAACAATAACAAACAAAAATAATAAAAACAAACCACACAAAAAAGAGATAACACATCGCTAGATACTAAAAGAAGAAATACACCCACAGAGTAATACTATAGACTATTTATTCGAAATCACAAACATCACCAAAACAACATGAATCTGCCAAAAAACAACAAGCACAACACAGATACAAACAAACACTCCTTCCTACTAATACGGACGTCTTCCTACCCATAACCCTCTACCCTAATCTGTGTCCTCCACACCTTCCTATCAAGGGTCATGTCCTCCGTAAGCTATAACTGCTCCATGTCATGCCTAATCACCTCCCTCTAATATTTCTTCGGCCTACCTCTACCCCGCGTAAAACCATCTAAAGCCAGCCTTTCACACCTTCGTACTGGAGCATACGTGCACCTCCTCATCACATTTATGAACCATCACAACCTCACTTCCTGTATCTTGTTTTCCACCGAAGCTACTCCCAACTTCTCTCGAATAATCTTATTTCTAACCCTATCACTCTTGGCTAGTTATTATACTTTAATGTTATAAGAGAGTGTTTGGTTGAGTTTAGTGTGAGTTGTCTATGATTACTAGGTTGATCTTATAGATGTGGGTAATGGAAGAGGTAATGTGAATAAAGGGGTGATAGTGATGTTTTAAGTGTTGAATTATGGTGGATGGTGTGAATATAATCTCGTTAATAGAGTTGGGAAATTGTAAATTATATAGGCAAAGTGTTATAATGATATTATAGCCTTAGTTGAATTATACTATATTTAAGATATCATGATATCTTTTCTTTGATTCTATTTTATGATTATGTGGACTAACACTGGTCAGCCGATGATGCCTACCAGTACTATGTTTGTACAGACCCTATCCTTCTAATCCCTTCTTGGGGTGTAGATTGGATGCAGGTTAGTTTGCAGTTACTAGATTGATGGCGATATTCAGTACTAACTTCTGCACTACCTTCCTGGTAGATGTTGGAGTCTTTGTGTTAATTATTTTATTGTGAGTCTATTATGTAATAGGTAGCTCTTGTACATGTCTGACCAGTTCTTGGGGTAGTGAAGGATAATTGTATGAAGTTCTTGAAAAGTTTATTTATTGGTATTTAATTTACTTTGTTATATTTAATCCAGTATTCTCTTAAAAATAAAAGTCTTCCACACATTTTTGGTTGGGTAATAAGGGTTCTCCTACCTACTTAGGATTGCATAGGTTCCCATTCGGTCCATTAGTTTAGGTCATGACACCCCACTCTCAATTACGCTTCGACCATTGTGACGCAACGGGATGGGCACTGTCACCTTACTAGATGACTTTCAATTCCAACATTTGGGAGTCTCCTCCCACATACCTATATAATCACCACCAGCAATAATTACTTCAGCTACTGCCATTATAGACCATAATGATCGATCCTAGATTACGGTGTCAGTCTATAACTGGTCGATGACTAATCGATGACTGATATGAAAACCTCCCTAAAAAGATGTGAATAAATAAAATTGGGTGTAATCGATGCTCTGCTAGCTCTGGAATGAAGAAATGTCTTTGGAGGGCTTCTAAACAACTGGAATCTATCTACTAACGAGATATTGAATGGATTTTGAAAGTTTGCAAGCTAGTAAAAATGGTGGGAAAATATTTTTTTTCAAAAATTTAATAAAAAATGGAATAACAATGGAGGTAATGAGCAAGAATGGAGATTTTCAATTGTGAGGAGGAATATTTTGCCGAAATCGAAAAAACTAGCTGAAAAAAGGCTAAAAAACAAGAGCTTTTGGGGTGGCTTCTTGGACAATTTTTTTTTGTTATTTTATAAATCTGAAAATGGGGGAAGGGGTGGGGGGGAGGGGGGGGGAATTAGATATTTGTTGGATGAGGTGGGGGACTAAAGTATAATATTAAAGAATTGTGTCCTAGGTTTGACAAGTCAAATGGATGACATCACAAATGTGTCTATCCACTACATTTTTTAAACTTGTGTCTAAATGTTACATTTAGTTTTCAAAGTGGGTATAGAGCAAAAACTCCCCTGGAAGTGCGAATATTCATCGACGTTTTCATTATATTCATTGGGACTTTGATTAGGATTTTCTTTTATACTCTTTCTTACATATCCAATGTCAGTGAGTACCTCAACCATGCTTTTTGGACTGGTTGGTCTAGAATGCTTGGTGCCCTTTCCTCCATAGATGGGGCATTCATCTTCGAACTAGAGCTTTGTTGTGGAGAAAGGGACAATGGCTCTTGTGGTGTGTTCTGAGGAACCACCTAGTCTTCCATAGCATTTTTGTCGTCTTCTACCTGTGGTTCCTGTGGTTATGGTGGCATCTCCATGTCTCGCACTTGTTGGAGTGAGTAGTTTGCAAAGCTGCTCAGTTGGTGTATAAGAATAAGATGATGCATACTCAATGTATTGAGCTGATTTGGCTCGTGGAGTAGATAGTAGTACTCCAGAGTTGTGAGTTCCTGTGTTAGTTGAATCTGACTCCACCAAGTTTGGGATAAAGTTTTGATCCAGGGATGGTGGTGGGATTTGTTGGACTGCATTGGGGTAGGTTGTGAGAAAATGGGTATTTGGCAGATAAAAGGTCTGATTGGGTGGTGTTAGTGGGTAAAAGTTCTGGTTGAACACATTAGAAGTTCTTGTGTATTCCATCTGGAAAGGAGGTGGAGTGGTCTGGGAATGGTGGTTGCTGGGAAGAGCAAGTTGGCAATTTTGGTAGTTGTTTATTGCTGGATAAGGGTAAGGACTCAGATGATTGTGGTTGTTGTACGAAGGTTGACGATGGGATGATTGTCCATGGTAGCGACGGTAGTGAGGCATTTGGTTGTTGAAACGAGTCATGGACAATAAAAGTTTGAAGTGAGGAAGTGCTACTAGAGGTAGTATGATCTAGTGATTTATTTTGAGTAGTGGGTGTGATTATATTGACATGAGTTGTATGATGTAAGTCAGTGGGATTTGTACCTTTTTACTAAAAGATTTTTTTGTACCTTTTAACTATTTGTGGGGTGTGGATTATCTATATCTGTGGGGGAGAAGTGAATTTAAAATTATTTTCAAGAGTACTAGCTGCTAATTTTGGTTCAAGATTTTGTGGGGTAGAAGTTTTTATTTCATTCATGGCTAGATAAGTATTGACTAGAGTCTTTGAAGAGTTAATTTGGTTAGAATTGAGATGAGTTACACTGTTGGTAGTAGGGAAAAAATCAAAACTAGTGGCTAGACTATGGGGTGATGTCGTAAGGGGTAAATTAACTGTTAAAGGTTGGTGTTGATATTTTGTGTCATTGTGGAGTGGGTTAATTTTCTCTACATTTTCGGGAGATGATGTTGACGCAGAAAACCTTGTTACCAAATCTTTCACAGTACTGTGTTGTACTTTAGAAAATGATGAGGGCCTTGATGGCGTAGAAGGATGTTTGACATTTAATGGGTTTGTTGATGTTGAAGAATGCTTGACAATTAATTTTTTTGATGGTACGAAAACGTGTGGGATGTCATTTTTGGTCTGGGATGCTTGGTGAGATTGTTGAGTTGCTGGCTTGAAATGGATTTTGGACTGTTGTAAATTAATATTTTGGGTGGCTGACTTGGTGTTTCGGTCAATATTTTTCCCAGGAATATGGTTGTGTGTTTTTTTCGGTACCAGCGTCTATGTATCTCCGTCGTCGGGGGGTATATTTCTCACATTAATGCTTTCTTCGTTGATGTTATCATTTGTAGATGTAGAAGGGATGTCGTTTGGTTTCTTCGGACAAACATAATTAAGGTGGCCAAGACATCCACAAAGAGTGCATATGGGATTAGAGGGCTCATAGTGCATTTTTTGTAGGTGGTTGCCTATAAGAATGTCTCTAGGGAGGGGCTTAGCTAAAGGTGCCAATATGCATAATCTTGCATATTGACCTCGTGTGAAATTTATAGTGACTGTGTCAATTTTTAGAACCAAATCAATTTTGGTGCCAATTTGACGGAGGATATGTAGGTCGTAATATTCAGTAGGTAGTTCAGGGAGACGAATCCAGATGGTGGAATAACTAGTTTTGGCATTAGAGGGGTTAAGTTTAGGTTCCCATTGTCGAATCGAGATAAGTTGAGAGCCAATGAACCATGGGCCATGGTGTAGAATTTTTTGGTAGCTTTGCTCAGAGTTAAGTTTGATGAGGTAAAAATCTTCTCCTAAGTTGATTAAGTGTATTTCTTCGGGGAGTTTCCAGGTAGAACGTAGCGTATTCTGGAGGAAGTTATATCCTACTTTCTTTCCTATTAGTTTCATTATTATGGCTAGTTTCAAGAGTGCATAAAGTCTGGTTTTTTCTGTAATAGGAATAAAGTTTGGGTGGTTTGAGGGGTTGTCTTGCTCATCATTAAGGTTTATGTTTCCCAAGTTTTGAATCACATAGTTGATAGGGTCAGTGTGAATATCATTTAGCAGTGAGTCACAAAAACTTACTTTGGATTGTGCCCGGGGTGGTGGCTCATCTTCTTTCTTGTTCAGGTTACTTCGTTGCAGATTATCTGCTTCTTGATCGCTCATTTCAGCATCTATCTTGTCCATGAGTTAGTGTTATTCCCTCTCTCTCTCTCTCTAGTTAGAGAGAAGGCCCTCTTTCGCTGCTATTAGATCAAACTACTCTATTTTATTTTTATTCAAGAAGAAGTGGTGTCTTAATTATAATAGTAATAGTCTATTGATTATTTCTTTTAGGGAGGTAAATTGCATAGTATCATAGTCATATATTTTAAGAAACTATGATTCTTTTATTATTTGAAAGTTAAGATTTTAGAGTTGATTTGCTTCCTATAATAGCTTTTATTTCATTGTGTTATTTCTACTTGCAAAATGATGTTAGGAGTTTTGATTTCTCTGAGTGTTTTAATCATGTTTTAAATTTTTAAGAATTATTAATGTATTTTTTTTAATAATTTTTGTGTTTATTATACTATTTTTATTATATTATAAATTAAAAATTCAAGATCCATGGAGCTTACGCCTCATGCTCCGGGACTTACGCCTCGCCCCGTGGTATATAAAATGTCTCACCTCACGCCCTCACCTTTTAAAACACTGCTCAAAATACAAACAATTACGTATTACTTACTAGATAAGTTAAGTGTTGTATAACCCTTTTGGAATTCCAGCATCATAAAGTTCTTTAGAGAAAAAAAAAATGATAACCTATTTGGTGGCGGATTATGGGGAGAGCTATCGAGGAGTGGGGCTAAATATATAGCTGGAATTTCTCTACACTTAATTAGTGATCTTTGTTCAAGCCCTTATTAGAAAAAAGATTCGTAATGTGGGAGGTGATTTCCTCCTAATTGTATATATTTTCAGCAGCCCCACGTGACAAATATGATTTCATGACAACTTGAGAAGGAAATATCCCAAGTGGCCAGATAAGTGACGATAGCAAGTGATGTTTCTTTGCCTATGCATTGCTGACAACTTGGTTTAAAGAAAGACCTCATCATACAAACAAATTTAGACTTCAACTCTTGTCCCCTCAAAAACCTAGCTAGTTAGAGTTAGAATTATTGTGTTCCTCTCCCTAATAATTTTTTTTTTTCTGGTCAATAGGTCGAGCACGAGGTACGACTGAGCACTATATTGTTTTCTTCTTTTTCATTTCATAGTTCATACTTAACTTAATAGGTTAATTTTGACCATAAATATTCCATCAAACATCCAATAAGATTCATGTATTTTTTAATCTCACTTTGTAAACCATTATATTCAACCATTTACTCTAAAGGGTATTGTATTACTCCACATTATTCCTGTTTATTACGAGAAGGAATTCCTTACCTATAAATAGTCGTCTTATATTATATTAAGCATAAGAAATATATATTGTGTTTATAGTTGAGATAAGAAAAAAGTTTAAATCTCCAACTAAATCCACTATACAAACGAAAGTAATTATATTATATGTTGAATTAAGAAGGTGTTTTTTTTATGGAACTTTGGACTCTTCAACTAATCTGAAATTTGCTTGAGAGTTATGCAATGTTGTTGGGCTACGTATTCTGGAGGAACAAGTCAAGAGTTATACAGTTGGAGCGTGTAAATTATGTCTCAGTGAGCTTGAATCTCCTTAAAGAGAGTGAGATATTCGCGCCTCATCCTGAATTTTATTTATTCAATTTTGTTCATTTTATTTTTCAATTTTAATTACTGTAATTTGTGGTATATATACACACCAACATAAATCACAATAATTAACAACTCAAAATATTTAAAAGACATATAAAAAAATCTGGGCAAAGAAAAACTTAGTTGACTCTTGAAATTACAATTATGCTACAGAAACAGATATATGTGTCGAGGCGGGGTGAAGCAGATTATAGTCTTAGACCAACTTTCTAAAATCAGCTAACTTTGAAAAATGATTTTTTCAAAAATACTTTTAGTAATTTTAAATAATTTGTGTTTGAATAATTAATTTTTAAAATACTTTTGAGCAATAATTAGTAATTAACCAAACTTTTAAAAGTTCTTCTTAAGTGTAATTTCTCAAAAGAGCTTTGTTAAAAAGTATTTTTTTAGCTTTTGAAAAACAGTTTACATTACTCCCAAAACGCATTTATTTTCTCCCAAATACCTCACTTTAAAAAGTAGACACTTTGAACCTTTCAAGAACATAGCTAAACAGGATATAAAATAAAGAGAATTTGCTATGCAAGGTGGGGCAGATTGAAATCTTGGTGGGTTAAGGTGAACCCTCATTCACCGCAACTTTACCGTTCCAAAAACTTTTGTATACATTGATTTTGAAAGGCCTCAATGACTTGTAGTCCTTTACTCCTACTACTATTTTTGGATTCAAGGACATCAGAATGGGGACAAAGACAATTATAGACCATACACTTTGACCTTTTCACGTGCTTGTGGAATTGTAGCTTTTGAATGTCTTCCAAGTAATCGAATGAAGGATTAAAAAATGGATTGTTAAGTTAAGACACACAAGTTAATTAAGCTGTTAAACTCAAAAAAGTTCAGTAAATAGAGAAGTCAAAAGTGCCTAATTAGTTGTAAGTATATAATAAATGGATTGATTCGATCTGACGTTTTGTGATGTATTTGTTTAGATTTGAATAACATCAAATAGAAATAATAGGTAAGAAAAATGTCTTTTTATCATGGATGAGTGGCAAGGTCCTTTCAAACAGTATTCTCCAGTTGCTTATGTATACTAGTAACGTAGACGTACAAAAATGATGTATAAGGAAAAAAAAACTTTGTCTTGCACAATACTCTTTAAAATAATGTTATCAGATATTAAGCTCGACACAAGCAAGAGCATGTTAATTAACCAATGCAAAGTAAATATTTTAGGGGCAAAAATAGCAACATACTTGCCGTATCATGCATCTCCATGAAAGTACTAGAGGTAAACATTTGTTTTTAAATATTTTCTTAAGGTTAAATTAATTAGTCATCAAATGTCATTTCAATTTTTCAAATACCAAAAATTTCAGTATTGTAAATATTGATTTGGCCTATTTGCAAATATGAAAGTTCAATATTGATAAACAAGCTGTGACACTGGTTTGAGAACCATTTCAAGTGAAATAATTGTTTGTCCTACAATTTTTCAACATTCAAAAAAAGAAAAAAAAAAAAAACGTCTTTGGTAATCCAACTCTTCGAAATGTTTTTTTCCACTTGAACTTCACATATTCTTTTTTAACTTTAACCAAATATTATATCCAATTTTTTTGTTAAACTAAGCAGTGATATCTTTAATAAGTATTAAATTTGTCATTGTAGTAGCTCGTGTTTAGTCTGATGAGGTCAAAAAGGAAGAATGGATGAAAAAAAAAAAAGAAGCTGTAATTTTATGTTTGTCCTATTAGTCATACTTACTAGTAATTAAGCCAAAGTATATACTAAGAAAACTTATCGTAAACACTGATTAAGGGTATTAATCAGAGGAAGGTATGTAATTATCTTTAACGCGGCTTGACCTTTGACTGGTTTGTTTTGCAAAATTCTCTTGGCTGCTTCCTTTACAAATTACAATAACAATAATGTATCTAGTATAATTCTACAAGTGGGGTATAGTCTGGTAGAGTATATGCAGATCTTACCTCTACCTTGGGAAGTAGAGAAGTTGTTTCCGAAAGACTATCGACTCAAAAAAAAAAAAAAAGAATTAACAAAAGTAATGAAGTCATGTCAAATTAGTATAGATCACATATTTAAGACCACAAGATTAAACAACATTTTGATACATTCTACATATCTTTAGTTTAAGAGCACAAGATTCAAAAATATTCTTTACTTTCTTAAATTGTATGTGAAGTCAAAATCAGACAAACAAATTAAAATGGAGGGTGTAGTTTTGTTTAGATACATATACTAAGCTAATTAATTGGGCCAAATAGTTCATGTTGATATCGTGGGTTAGACCATGTGTTGAACCAGGTTGAAATAGTATTTCTGTTTTCATATAAGAACTTAAATTGCTTGACATTATACAAAAATGCAGGTTTTAGCCACGCCAGAAATCGTGCTAAATGTTATACCAATTGAGGCTACCACTATTTTGTCACTGTACTTTAGCCACGATTTCCAATGTGCCCACAATGGGCGTCGTCGGTAAATTAGCCATGATTTCACCCTTGATGGTAACATATAATTAGTCATGGTCGTTCCATGGTTAACTTTGACTACAGGAAAAGTTATATTTGAAAATTTTAACTATCCATATGAGAATCGTGACTAATTTAAGACGTAGGTAATTTGTTTACATCTTTTGCCACATTTAATTATACTGTTTCTAAAGGTTTGTATTACAAATTCATCATATAAATTAGCTACCATTTAACCCTGGCAAAGTTAAACAGTTCTTTTTAAAAAATTACAATTATTTCTCTCCTAGTACAAATATATTAATTGACAAGCATTCACTAATATACACCGATCATAATACACAACTCATTGCTATAATAATTATGAATGTTTTCAATGTTTTTTTTATTTTATATATATAGATATATTGGTTCCAAAAAATAGTAAAGGTTAATTTCATGGATATACAAATAAAAATTAATAAGATATTAATGACATAAAAAATATAAACGTATTTATTAGAATTAGAATTTATATTGAATTACATTTTCATTATCAGATGAGAAAATTCAAGAATTTTTTTCACGGATATACGTGGGTCTGGTGGGATTTAATACATAACTTTATTAATAATTATATGAATAGTCATGGGCGTCTCAATAAAATTAGTGGCTTAAAACTATATTTTAATAAAAAGGCCTTAAATATATGCACATACTCACAAAAAATGATAATAATTTAAAGTTTCTTTTTTGTTCTTACATACTACTACTTATTTTTAGTGTAGTATTCTGTTGCGTCCTTTCGTACATGCAAATGTACGTGGTCATACAAGTAATAATGGATGTAAGTCCAGATATCGTACCCACATGGATTTGACGAATTGAAATCCTACTTTGAATTCTTATGCGAGCTATTCAGTAGGTGACCAATGATAAAGAGTGATTTGTGTGTTTTGAATGTGAATAAAAATGATTGTAAACAAGTCGTAGATTGGTTATGTCGTAATTCAGATTTGAGAAAAGAACTAGGGTTACAGTGTTTTGACATTCCAGTTGCGCTATAGTCTAATTTGCTTTCCTGAGTTACTAGTTGCAGGTTAATTGTAGCTATATTGAGCGTCTTTCCAACAACTCTAAGCCTATCATCGTTAATAGTGAAGTGCATAAAGATATCGTCTGTATCAACTAAGATAGGTCACAGGGTATATCTATCCTTAGTGACGAATCGATTCCCTTTCCCTATAAGGTTCACAAACTAGCCCTATTTCCTCTTTTTACACTTGTCATTCCCTTTTTCTAGTCCAATAAACAAGCCCTAGTTAATATTTGCAAGGTGATTAATCAAATGAATAATTGAAAGCAAGAAGAAATAAATAACTCAATATATGAAAAACAAAATAGATAATATGATTATCAACCAACAACTTTCATGTTCAACCACAACCCTGGAAATTAAAAGGTTTGGCTACTCATGAATCTCTTTGGAAGAAGAGAGTTCATGAGTTTACAAGGTAGAAATCAAAAAAAAAATAAGAAAATAAAACTAAACCTTGTTCTTGAGCTTTGCCCTAGCTTTTGGCTTCCCCAAATCAGTTGTTAATGTTAAAAAATGTGGGAGGGGTATATATATAGAGTTTAGGAACTCTTAGAATATCAAAAACCAATTCCAATAAGGTTAGAATAAGTCCCGACTCGCACCACACTTCAAAAAGCGAGATATGGCGCATGGAACAACTAAAAATTCTGAAAGTTGCTCAAAGTTGTGCCACTCCTTGCTTTGGGGGAGTGGTGCAAGTACCTTGATCCATACACCATGTAAAACTCGTGCCACGGATTGCTTTACAGCTGTGGTGCAAAGCACAAATAATTTGGCCCTTCCGCGCTCGTTTTGCAATGCATTGCGACGTAGATTCTTCCTTGATATCTTTTGGTTCCTTGGTGCTCTTTTTCTTCTTGTTTAAGGTCCAAATACTTCAATACACTCCTATATAAGTAAATCAGGAAACACAAATGTAAATAACATCATTTAAGCTCAAGACGACACCAAAAAGAGAACAAATGTGAGGCGAAAGACGGTAAAATAATGTGGTTTGTAGCCTCGCATCAACACCCCACACTTAAACCCTTGCTCGTCCTCGAGTAATCTATACACTCATGACTTAGACTCAACTACAACTACACCATTTGAAATAAGATACTCAAGCTAAGGCTACAAAGACTACAATAGATGGCAAGTTCTTATTAAACATGCTTCATTCATACCATACATTTAAACAACTACTCCAAGACGTCCTAGCCTCAAGAACCAAATCTATGATATTTGAAAACTCATATAATTCACCCAACCAAGAGATCATATACTTCACCTATCTTTCATCAACCATGTGCCCTCACAACAAGAGAGTTACCCATATTCACTCACAAGTATACAAATTAACGCAAGAATGAGTATAAGAATAGAATTACGCTCACTCTAACCAAAAAATTTCACATGCAACATACGATAAACCATAAGCTTGTCCTTAGTGTATGACTCCACCAATATAGGAACGTCAAATCTAAGATCAAGCAGGACTTTTCAGGTTGTACATAGGCTAAGGAATGGGTAGAAACTATATTGGCTTAAATAGTGACTAACTTTCCTAAGCACTTTAATACATCACAAATATTTCATCATTTGCACGCTCTTCAATCAACCAACTCTTTCTTCTACTCTTCTCACCCATATATTTCTTTGTTTTCCCATCTCTTTAAGCAAGTTCACATACCACTAGTGAGGAGTACTCAATTATCAAACACTTTTTTTCTTTTCTTTTGTTCTTTTTCTACTCCCTACCAATAACATATGAGTTTTTATTTTTTAAATCACTTACACCATTAGACTTTTCTATAGGTTTCCCACCTCAACTGTAATGACCATCCACGTCATTTTCTTAATTTATGTGCATTTTGGTATTTTGAACCTTCCCACAGTGACTACATGTCATTGATGACTTGTCGGAACTATCGATTCGGTTATCGAATAGTTTGTTTGGATGTTAGGCTCATTTCCCTGTTTGGAGTTTTTATTGTTAAGGAATTAGTCTCGGACCAAAACTACTAGTTAACAATCTCAGATAAAAAATTTCACAGCCCCATTAGCTCCAAAACTTTGATTTTAGGCTAAGGGGATCCTTGGTTCAGGTTTCGAGGCTTCCGGAATCATTTTGGGCTATTAGATAGATTCAATAAAAAAATGGAACGATAGGTATGGGCTCCATATTTAATTAAAACAATTTCGTATGAAAGTTTCGATGGTTCCATTGAGTCCGGAATATCAAATTTGGTATGGTAGCATAGTTCATTTGCGTGCATAGGGTTTCGAACGAATCTCGAGCATCCGATCGGAGTCCGTTTGGACTTAGAAAATTTAGTGCCTGATATCTGGTATGACCACTATAGCGGTCAAAGAGCAGATCTAGCAGTAGTTGCTTTAGTGACCTTGTGCCGCTTTAGCGGCCTTGGCATTTTGGCTAAGGTTCTCTTTAGCGGTCAAGGTCCGCTTAAGCGGACGTCGCTTTAGTGGCCAAGTTCCACTTTAGCGACCTCTGCCTTTCCTTTCCAAACGCTTTAGTGGTTATGTACCGCTTTAGAGATAGCCACTTTAGCGACTAGCGGACACCTGGGGCTGTTAAATTCCCTCTTCACCCAATTTTTCCCCCCATTTCTTAACCTTTTTTCCTCTATTTTTAAGAGCATAGGTCGTGGTAAAGTGGGGAAAATCTTCCATTGAAGCTAAGGTAAGTTAGCTCTACACTCTTTGGTATTTATTCATCATTTTACCCATCGAATTCCATTCCAGTTCATTGTAAATTCTTAGAAATTAGGTCTTTAAATTCTTAACTTTGGGGGATTGATTTGGGCTCCGATTTGTTCCCCATTTGTGCTCAACTTTCGAGCAAACATTCCTTGTCTTTCGAGGAACCTCGTGATGGATTCAATTTTTGAATTTCATTTGCAGGCCCCACAGGTCCGTTCTTGACCCGAATTCCGACCCGAACTCTTATATAGAAATATAGGTGTCATTTTACCCATTATGACGTGTAGTTTAGTATTTTGATAGCGTGGCGGCATTTCGGGATCGTGGAGCAATGACTAGCAAATTGTGAACGATTCAACATTTGCGGTTCGACATCGAGGTAGGCTTCGGTCTACTTTTCTCTATGAGATTATGTATAGTATAGTTTCCATGCTAGTTAGGGATGATATGATATCTTTATGACTAGTATAGCATGATTTAGCCTATTTAGGGAATTTGGGGTAGAAATGTGACCAGAACCTTAGTGTAAAACACTTGTCATGGCTATAGAATCCTATTACCCTCGATTATAAGCATGCTAACCATAGTTTAATATTAAGGATGCCTTAGCATAAGATTTATCATTTGACTTAATGATTTGGGAGGTATTTCCCTGATTAGATCCTTATAGTGGCTTTATGCTCTTGATTACTATGGATTCCCGAGTTATGAGGCTTGTTATATTGATTATGTATTATTGGTCCCGAGGCCATAGTTATGATACCAGTTGGACTTTAGGTGAGCATTTTACACTTAAAGAGGGCATGATTCTGGTTTATAGACGCTTAGGCGTTTATGGTTGTATTATTTGGATACTGGTGATGGCATGCATATTGTTAGGCACATTCATGCTCACTCAGTGGTATGATTCAAACCCCAAACCTTGAATCCGGTCCATTATTAATTCACTCATTTTACCACTACTATTTACTTCGATCTACAGAGATTCTAATCCTTTCTACATTATTATGATGATTTAGTCCCAAACTTGATCTCGGATAATGGATTTACAAACTTACACTCTTTTAGTCACGGTTCGAATCCATGCACTTATTATGATATGTACATTCTTAGTCACGATTCGAGACCGTGCATTTATTATACTATGTACACTCTTTTAGTCACGATTTGAGTCTGTGCACTTATTAGACTTATATTTGTCTCCGGTACTGGACGGAGTAGATGGATTATGATTATTATTGGAAGTCCTGGTTCGGGACCAGGCAGTGTATACAAATATTCTGAATCACCTGTGGGCTCCTTCGTCCGTGAGCTGCAGTGCCGGAGAAGAATGGTCGTTGTAAGTCTAGATTATATGAGTTACTAAGTTGGAGGTGGTATATAAACTTTTTACACTACTAAAAAAAGACCAAAAAACGACTGAAAAAAGCGACGGACCGCGTCGTTTTTTTGGTCAAAATCGACGGAAAAGCGACCCAGTCACTTGCGTCGTTAAAAGGCTCGATGATTTTTAAAAACGACGAACAGCGTCGTTTTTTTGAAAAAAAAAATTACAAATTTTTCCAGAAAAAGCGACGTTGTCCGTCGTTTTTTGTTCTTCATATGAAGAACACATGATGAACAAAAAGCGACGGACAGCGTCGATTTTTAGAAAACAATAATTTTAATTTAGTTCAGAAAATGCGACGCTGTCCGTCGCTTTTTTTCTTCATTTGAAGAACAAAAAACGACGGAAAGCGTCGTTTTTTTAGAAAAAAGAATTATTTTTTTTCAGAAAATGCGACGCTGTCCGTCGTTTTTTTGTTCATTTGAAGAACAAAAAACGACGGACAGGGTCATTTTTTTAGAAAAAAAAATTATTTTTTTTCAGAAAATGCGACGCTATCCGTCGCTTTTTGTTCTTCAAATGAAGGAAAAAAGCGACGGACAGCGTCGATATTTTATTTTTTTAAAAAAAAAATAAACTGAAAAGCGACCGACACCGTCGCATTTCTAGAATATTTTTTAAAAAAATTCCAGAAAAGCGACACGTTCCGTCGCTTTTCTGCATATTTTTTGGATGCAGAAAACTGCATTTTCTGCATCCCACCTGTCAAATGAAAATGCAATTTAATATGTACAGCCCCAAGCAACACACATTACGCATATAACACATAATACTAGTCAACAAAACTTAAACAATTAATCCAACAACATCTAAAACACTTAAAGAATCGTAAAGGTTTTCAAAAAGATATAAGTTAAGTTCAAGAATGTCTAAAAAGTGTCTAGAAGCATCAAATCCAACAACACTAAGGAGTAGCCCCAACTAACTCCTCGTCACTCTCTGTGTCTTCTTCGCTACTTGAATCGGGTGATGGAGAACGTTGACGACGACGACGAGCCATGCTAGCCATTTGTTTTTTAAGTTCCTCGACGGTCTTGCACGTGATATCATTTTTGAAACAAGTCTAGTGACATTGCATGAACGATAAAACCTCTAACACCATTAAGATATTGCGGTTTTAAACCCCCACCAGTTTCATAATCCATATCATACATCCACAAACGATGATCCATCTACAAAAATATAGATATTCAATTATAAATTTGCATTTCCAAGCCACAAGTTCACAATTTCAAATCACTACACTTAACAATTTTCAAAAAATAAGTTCACAATTTCAATGCTTACACTTAACCATTTTCAACTCACAAGTTCACATTTCAAGTCACTACACTTAACCATTTTCAAAAAACAAGTTCACATTTTCAAATCACTACACTTAACAATTTTCAAATCACTACAATTAACAATTTTCAAAAAATAAGTTCACAATTTCCATGCACTACACTAAACCATTTTCAATTCACAAGTTCACATTTCAAGTCACTACACTTAACCATTTTCAAAACACTAATTCACAATTTCAAGTGACTACACTTAACAATTTTCAAGTCACAAGTTCACATTTCAAGTCACAACACTTAACCATTTTCAAAAAACAAGTTCACAATTTCAAATCACTACACTTAACAATTTTCAAAAAATAAGTTCACAATTTCCATGCACTACACTTAACCATTTTCAATTCACAAGTTCACATTTCAAGTCACTACACTTAACCATTTTCAAGTCACAAGTTCACATTTCAAGTCACTACACTTAACCATTTTCAAAAAACAAGTTCACAATTTCAAATCACTACACTTAACCATTTTCAATTCACATTTCAATGCACTACACTTAACCATTTTCAAGTCACAAGTTCACATTTCATGTCACAACACTTAACAATTTTCAAGTCACTACACTTAACCATTTCAAGTCACTACACTTAACCATTTTCAAGTCACTATATTAAACCACTTTCAAGAAACAAGTTCACGATTTCAATTAACTATATTTAACCATTTTCAAGTCACTACACTTAACCATTTTCAACTCACTAATTCACATTTCAAGTCACTACACTTAACCATTTTCAAAAAACAAGTTCACAATTTCAAATCACTACCCTTAACAATTTTCAAAAATAAGTTCACAATTTCCTTGCACTACACTTAACCATTTTCAATTCACAAGTTCACATTTCAAGTCACTAAACTTAACCATTTTCAAGTCACAAGTTCACAATTTCAAATCACTACACTTAACCATTTTCAAAAAACAAGTTCACATTTTCCAATCACTACACTTAACAATTTTCAAAAAATAAGTTCACAATTTCCAAGTCACTACACTTAACCATTTTCAATTCACAAATTCACATTTCAAGTCACTACACTTAACCATTTTCAAAACACTAATTCACAATTACAAGTCACTACACTTAACAATTTTCAAGTCACAAGTTCACATTTCAAGTCACTACACTTAACCATTTTCAAAAAACAAGTTCACAATTTCAAATCACTACACTTAACAATTTTCAAAAAATAAGTTCACAATTTCCATGCACTACACTAAACCATTTTCAATTCACAAGTTCACATTTCAAGTCACCACACCTAACCATTTTCAAAACACTAATTCACAATTTCAAGTCACTACACATAACAATTTTGAATTCACAAGTTCACATTTCAAGTCACTACACTTAACCATTTTCAAAACACTAATTCACAATTTCAAATCACTACACTTAACAATTTTCAAAAAATAAGTTCACAATTTCCATGCACTACACTAAACCATTTTCAATTCACAAGTTCACATTTCAAGTCACTACACTTAACCATTTTCAAAACACTAATTCACAATTTCAAGTCACTACACTTAACAATTTTCAAGTCACAAGTTCACATTTCAAGTCACTACACTTAACCATTTTCAAAAAACAAGTTCACAATTTCAAATCACTACACTTAACAATTTTCAAAAAATAAGTTCACAATTTTCATGCACTACACTAAACCATTTTCAATTCACAAGTTCACATTTCAAGTCACTACACTTAACCATTTTCAAAAAACAAGTTCACAATTTCAAATCACTACACTTAACAATTTTCAAAAAATAAGTTCACAATTTCCATGCACTACACTAAACCATTTTCAATTCACAAGTTCACATTTCAAGTCACTACACTTAACCATTTTCAAAACACTAATTCACAATTTCAAGTCACTACACTTAACAATTTTCAAGTCACAAGTTCACATTTCAAGTCACTAAACTTAACCATTTTCAAAATACAAGTTCACAATTTCAAATCACTACACTTAACCATTTTCAAAAAACAAGTTCACAATTTCAAATCACTACACTTAATAATTTTTAAAAAATAAGTTCACAATTTCCATGCACTACACTAAACCATTTTCAATTCACAAGTTCACAATTCAAGTCACTACACTTAACCATTTTCAAAACACTAATTCACAATTTCAAGTCACTACACTTAACCATTTTCAAGTCACAAGTTCACAATTTCAAATCACTACATTTAACAATTTTCAAAAAATAAGTTCACAATTTCCATGCACTACACTTAACCATTTTCAATTCACAAGTTCACATTTCAAGTCACTACACTTAACCATTTTCAACTCACAAGTTTACATTTCAAGTCACTACACTTAACCATTTTCAAGTCATTAATTCACATTTCAAGTCACTATATTTAACCATTTTCAAGAAACAAGTTCACAATTTCAATTCACTACATTTAACCATTTTCACCTCACTACTTCACTTTTCAAGTCTCTACACTTAACAATTTTCAAAAAATAAGTTCACAATTTCAATGCACTACACTTAACCATTTTCAATTCACAAGTTCACATTTCAAGTCACTACACTTAACCATTTTCAAGTCACAAGTTCACAATTTCAAGTCACTACACTTAACAATTTTCAAAAAATAAGTTCACAATTTCAATGCTTACACTTAACCATTTTCAACTCACAAGTTCACATTTCAAGTCACTACACTTAACCATTTTCCAAAAACAAGTTCACATTTTCAAATCACTACACTTAACAATGTCAAGTCACTACACTTAACCATTTCAAGTCACTACACTTAACCATTTTCAAGTCATTAATTCACATTTCAAGTCACTATATTTAACCATTTTCAAGAAACAAGTTCACAATTTCAATTCACTACATTTAACCATTTTCTAGTCACTACACTTAACCATTTTCAACTCACTAATTCACATTTCAAGTCACTACACTTAACCATTCTCAAAAAACAAGTTCACAATTTCAAGTTACTACACTTAACCATTTTCAAGTCACAAGTTCTCATTTCAAGTAACTAACCTTAACCATTTTGAAGACACTAATTCAAATTTCAAGTAACTCAACTTAACCATTTTCAAGTCACTAATCAACATTTCAAGTAACTAGACTTAATCATTTTCAAGTCACTAATTCACATTTCAAGTAACTACACTTAACCATTTTCAAGAAATAAGTTCACAATTTCAAATCGCTACATTTAAACATTTTCAAGTCACTACTTCAAATTTTCAATTCTAATATATGTCAAACAATTCAATAAAGCGAATAAGTAGAGGCGTCGCTTGTCCCTCTCACACCATATAATCATCACAAAACCTAGGGCTTTCAAAGCCTTCTACAGCAAATAATCCCACCATAACACTACATTTAGGGACTTCAATATAAGAAAATATAGAGAAATCAACTTACCTTTACTTGGTTGTTGTTGTTGTCGTTGGTGAGAGAAGGAGCGGAGAGAGAATGTTGCTGCTATTGTCTACTGCTGGTGGTGGAAGGAGGCGGCGGCGGCGGCGGCGACGGCGGCGGCGGCGGCGGCGGCTGGTGGGCAAGGGCAGTGGTTCGTCCTTCCGTCGGGAGCAATGTTGGTGTAGATTAGTGTGTGAGAGAGAGAGATTTGTTGAATATTTGAGAGAGGAAAAAAAAGAAAGAGATAGAGAGAAGAGAGAAGAGAGTCTTGAAAGAGAAAGAGAAAGAGAAAGAATAGAGTCTTGCCCTAATTATATGGGTGACTAAAAAGTTGACTAAAAAATCGACGGAAAAAATCGACGCTATCCGTCGATTTTTTTAAAAAAAATATCTATGAATTAATTTTTTAAAATATAAAAATTATTTATTTATTAATAAATTAAAAATATCAAATATTGACGGACAGTGTCGTTTTTATAAAATTATTTTTAGAAAAACCGACTCTGGCCGTCGCTTTTAATAAAAAATAAATAAAAATTAAAAATAAATTTAAAAAGCGATGGACAGCGTCGTTTTTTCTAAAAAATAATTTTCTTTTTTAAAAAAATAATAGCGACGCTGTCCGTAGATATTTGTAAAAATAAATAAAAATTTAATTGAAATTAAAAAAGCGACGGACTGCGTCGCTTTTCTAAAATTAATTTTCTTTTTTTAAAATTAAAAGCGACGCATTCCGTCGCTTTTATTAAAAAAAATATTATAAATTATTTATTAATTGTTTGGCACAATAATCCGCGAAAATAAGTGACGGAAATTGAGACGCTGTCCGTCGATTTTAATAAAAAAATAAATAAAAATTTAAAATAAATTAAAAAACTACGGATAACGTCGTTTTTTCCGTCGTTTTTTTGAAGCGACACAATCCGTCGCTTTTTTGTCCGTCGTTTTTTTGCCTTTTTTTAGTAGTGTTACCTTATGGCACTTAGATCGGATATGGTATTATGGATATGTTACATTCATTGATTTATATGCATCGCCTATCACCAGTATGATTGTTTGGCGCCTGTATCTTTCGATTTTATGAGGGGCTGTATAGGTACAGGTTATGGTTTGTTGAGTTCTTCTGTGAACCTTTCGGGCTTATGGGGGTTCGGTTAGGTACTTGTGTGTCCGGACTAGCCGGTTACTTTATTATTGGTCATTATGGTTAGTTCGTGGCAAGATGAGTATGGACTGGTACCCGGGATTGGCTGTAAGTCTCTGATTCCCTTCTTTTTTATGGTAAATTACATTATTGATAAATCACCTCATGCTTAGTCACATTTTGGTTAAGAGGCCTGATCATGCTAGTATTAGCTCCTTTACTTGGCTATGGACCCCTAGATGTTAGGCTGACTCCCTCATGTATTCACCTTAGAGTTAGTCCTTTATGTATGTATACATATATATATATATATATATATATATATATATATATATGGCATTACCGTATATCCCTCTCTTTCTTGTCCACTTAAATTGTATATGTATTCTTTGGCCTTGTATACTACTATATATATTTCTTTCACACTTCATTGGTATATTGTCTAGTGATATACGATACTATACTTTAGCTCCTAAGCACTGTTAGAATAGGGTAGTTTACCCTTTTTGCTCCATTTGCCTCATTATGCCTAGTTTTCCTGGATAGTTTCCTGTAGTGATATTCATGCCTTACATGTTATTTTATGCTTGCATTATTTATGGAGCTCAGTTGGTTGATTCCTACTGAGTACCACGTGTTTGGTACTCTTACTACACTTCTGCAGCCTGCAAATCGTAGTACGAGTTATCGCCGTTGATGTATGCATCGTGTGGATCATCTATGGATCGAGGACTTAGGGTGAGCTCCTGACGCTCGGAGTTGCTCTTACTCTCTCTCTTGTTGTTATACTGATCTCTATTTTGTATTTTAGAGATGGATTGTACTTGTATTTATTTTGTATTTCCCTTGTACTTCTATTGTATTAGAAGCTCCTGTACTGGCTCTACCAGGTTTTGAGATTATATTGACCCTTTTTGTTATGTTTATTCTGTTGTTTTCTTTTATTTCTCTTGATAGTCCGTTACTATCTGTTTCAGATTATGGGTTAGCGTACCTACTGGTGGGTTATAGTAAGTGCCATCATGACCTGAGAAATCAGGTCATGACAAATTGGTATCAGAGCCTAGGTTTACCGATGTGTTGGTACAAAAGCTAAGCATTTAGTAGAGTCCTGTGGATTGGTATGAAAAAATTTGTACCCTATCTTCGGGAGGCTACATGGCATTCTTAGAAAATTCTATTCTTGAATCCCAGTCATGTGTTCGTACTTCTATGAACCTTTAAGTACTTCTTTAACTCCATTCCTTCCCAGGTGGATGGTAGGAGGTTATCTATAGATGCTGATGGTACTTCTGCGCGTGTTACCCAAATTTTAGTCCAGCGATGGACTAGGGAGTTAGGGATTGATATCGAGAATCTTCAGCATCAGCCCGAGGGTCCGGGGTCAGGCCAGGCTCCGACAGAGTGTGTGACTGCCTCAGTTCTTCAGGATCCAGTGTTAGGGATCCCTAGTATTTTAGTGGCTAACTCCCAGCCAGAGATGGTGTTGGGTACATCAAGTGTTTCTCAGGCCAGAGTTAGATTTTTTGGTGTTCAGCAGGGTTCCTTATCTGTTTCAGAGTATAAGATTGAGTTTCTCGAAAGGGCCAGTCAAACATCTATGATATATGTTACTGAGCATGAGATGGTGCAGAGATTTATTAGAGGATTTTCTTTACCACTTTGCTTGGCGGCAGAGTATTTGGTCGCAGCTAGGTCTATATTTTTTTGGGTTGTTGAGTATGGAAGGGCCACAGAGATGGCATGTATTGAGACCTATAGAAGTGGCGGTAAGAGGCCACGCCAGTAATACAGTGTTAGTGCTATTTCGTCTGGAGGTTGGAATCTTCCAAGCTGAGATCAGTATCATATGCAGACTATTAGGCCCATATAGGTAGTACCTCAGAGTATGGGTGGCTCTCAGGTAGATCATGCTGGTGTCAGTGGACAGAGTTATAGTCAGACAGTATAGATTGTTCGGCCTAAGTTTTCAGGCTGTAGCGGCTGGTCTGGGTCAGCAGATACGATACATCAGAGAGCCCCAGGGGCATGTTTTGAATGTGGCAAGATTGGTCATTGGTCTAGGGAGTGCCCCAGTTGGTTAGCCAGTTGGGGATTGTTATGACTATAGAGAGACCGATCAGTGGTCCAGAGAGTGTCCCCAGTGTGGAATAATCAGTCATTCAGCTCATACAGATCAGTTTCATGGAGTTGTGGCACCTTTGGGTAGAGATAGTGCACTTTAGTGCCTCAGTTGGTCATTCAGATGCTCAGTCCGGGTTCGGGCATGCTCAGATTCGCACTTCTTTGGGAATGTCAGGGACTGTGACTTCGAATTTCCATTGTGATACACCGCCTTTGATTTTCTACCCTCTAGTTTCTATTTGAGTTATATTAGGGGGTTTCATACCCATCGGTGATTATATGCCTTGGTATTTTTATATTGGTTGTTGTATGCTTCGGTGTAGATTTAGTGACCTTGTGCCGCTTTAGCGACCTTGTGACACTTAAGCGGACATCGCTTTAGCGGTCAAGTTCAACTTTAGCGGCCTCCGCCTTTCCTTGGTCGACCACTTTAGCGGTCATGTACAGCTTTAGTGGTAGTCGTTTAGCAGCCAGGTGTCTTCTTTAGCGGTACCTGGGGGCTGTTAAATCCCCTCTTCACTTGATTTTCTCCCCCATTTCTTAACCTTTTCCATCCATTCTTGAGAGCATAGGTCGTGGGAAAGTGGGGAAAATCTTCCATTGAAGCTAACGTAAGTTAGTTCTACAATCCTTGGTCCTTATTCATCATTTTACCAGTTGAATTCCGTTTCATTTTATTGTAAATTCATAGAAATTAGGTCTTTAAATCCTTAACTTTGGGGACTGATTTAGGCCACGATTTGTGTCCCCATTTGTGCTCAACTTTCGAGCACACATTTCTTGTCCTTCGAGGTACCTCGAAAAGCGAGATTCGACGTGACAAACTCTTTTTGGAATTTTATGAAAGTGAAGAGTCGCCACCTAACGGATTACGGTGCGTTAGGGCACCATTCTAGACTAATTACGAATTTATTTTAATAGTCTATGTCAACCAGAGATTCGGGTAAGGGTTCAGGTTACCTCGAAAGGAAGGTGTTAGGCACCTTTCGAGGTCCACAAATGTGGGTCCCAATCGAATTCATATATTACGTGGAAAATTCTATATGATAAGCAAAGGTCTATTATTTTATTAACTTAATGTTAACTAAGTGTTAAACAAATAAACTAAACATGCATCTTAATTATTAATAATTATATAAGTGATAATACATAAACAGACAGTTAATCAGATAAGCGAGAAGATAGAAGAGACACAATGATATAAATTGAAAGATTTATTTAAAATAATAACGAACCTATAGTACCCCAAATAATTGAACATTCAAAATAAGATAAAGAAAATCGATTTAGAAAAGATTTTGTACAAGAAGTTAATTTTAGCCTATTCGGATCAGCGCCCAGCTTATTAACGGAGGACAATGTCGCATATCGCATTGTCATTATTCAGCTCGGGTCAACTTCCATCATTTCCGACTATCTACCCCACCTAATTGGTTATTAAGCCTAAAGACATTCTATAGAAAACGACAAAACTAGCGTTCCCTAAAATGCCTACCCATCCCAACTTAATGTCCAAGAGGCGTTGGACTTACTATTTTGGGTTTAGTTCTAGACAAAAAGAAAAGTCTAGGTTACCTAATTAGACCCAGAGTTTACGTCAATTAAAACAAATAAGACTAGCATTTAGCATGTAAAGGTTTCAAATACGCCTCTTATTTAAATAAAGTCAAATAGGTGACTAACATGCTTAAAAGATAATTATTTATTTTTAGGTGATTAAGACCTATAGACATGGTTTCTAGGCGAGGGAGTATTAATTAAGGTGCCAAAAATTTAAACTAACGTGCTTGACATTAAATACCAAAAGCTTGATTTAAATATGCTGAAAATTTAAAGGTATCGCAAATTAATTACTAACTACAGAAGAAATTAATTTAAATTGTTGAGAAAATAGTTAAAAATGCTGAAAACTATTTAAAAACTTGCTAAAAATATTTTAAAGTTGCTGGAAATCGTTTTAATTGAAAATTATGTGCTGTAAAGTATTTTAATATTCTGAAAAAAATTATTATTAAATACTGGAAAGTGATTTAACTATATTGAAAATTAGTCTAAATATGCTGAAAAATAAAATAAGCTAAGAAATTGATTCAATCATGCTGAAAAATATTTAACAATGCTAGAACTAAATTTAGACACATCATAAATTATTCAAACATGCTAACAAATTATTTGACAAGTGTTTAGCAATTGCTGACAATTAATTAACATGCTAAAAATAGTTTTCAATATGCCGAAAATTAGTTAGACTTGTCTGGACATTAATTTAAAATATGCTTAGACATGCTGGGAATTAATAAAAGGTGCTAGAAAGCAAAATTGAGGTGCTGGAAACTCATTTTTAGTGCTAAAAATTAATTTAAAATTGCTGAAAATTAATAAAAAGTTGCAGAAATTTACAAGAAATTGCCAGAAATTGTTTTGACGTTTGCTGAAAATTTATTAAAAACTGCTAGAAAGATTATTTCAACGTGCTGAAAATTAATGATTAACTTAGAAGCATGATTTCTAAGTGAGGGATTAATAAAACAACTCTAAAAATAGTAAAATGCTAAAAATCGATTTTGTTATGTCACACATTAACTAAACATGCTTAAACCGAGTTGACATATTCAAAATTAATATAATACACCAAAGTTAGTTAATGATCCTAAACAACATGATTTCTAAACGATGAAACAATTAACGATCCTAGAAGGTTTGCCTAGGTGATAAGATAATTCAGTTAATACATGGAAATTTATTAGATAATCCTATATGCATGACATCTAAATAACGAAAGTACCCAAATCACATAATCACATAATCCCCACCCCCGTAAGCAGTCCCCATTATATCACTTTATATATAGAGTTTATACAATGATTATTACAGACCAGGAATTTAAAGAACGAAAAAATGGATCCTAGATCGTTCGTTGAGATCGAGCAACTTCACTAGAATTTTCGCAAACCCAAGCAAACTCTTCGGAGTCTATGTGTTGACTTGGAAACCTGTTAACATGGAAAAAGGTGCACCGAATGGCGCGTGAAACATACAGCCACAGAGAAACAGACAGATACGGGGAAAGCAGGCATCATTTAAATGTTAATTATGCAGGCATGTTCTCTAAGCTACAAGAAAACTAACACATAAATATTTGAATATTGCATCGATAGGAACTTACCGGTTGATGGCGAACAAAAAGAGGCAATAATAATAAAAAGCAATGAGCCACAAGCAACAAGAAGGAACAAAAAGCCTCTTCCAAAGTCAAAGCCAAAACCAAACTTTGAAATCTTTTTGTGTTCAGAGAGTGGGAGTTCAAAAACTTGTCCTTAATGAATGAAATGGACTGATTATATAGGCATGGGGTGTACAGAATTAGAGAGGGAAAGTATTCAGAGAATCAATTAAGGGAGGTAAAAAAGGAAAGAAATATTTTTTCAAGGATCAATTGATGAAGATTCTTTTCTTTAAATAAACTAAATCAATTTGAAATAAAAGTTATGTCACAATTCCCATAAATAAATAAGTAAGAAATCTATTTTTGAGAAAGAGATTCAGTCCAAAAAGCACAATGTTGAAATTTACCACAAATAAACAAAGGAAAAAGCTGTCGCATAATTAATTTTTCTTAATATTCAATCAATCCCCCCATAGTATTTTCAAATAGGTGTAAGAGTGAGTCAAGTTTACCATAAATATTTCACAATCATATTTGTTTACACTAAATAAAGGCACAAATCACTCCAAAATGTATCTTCCTTAAACAGTAGCGAAAATCAGTTAGAGGGAAATCATGTCTAAATACAAAACCATACAAGTAAAATCTATTATGCATTTTTGAAATGTTCTACGCATCAAAATCCTCTAATTGTCGTAACAAGATACTCCGAAGATGTCTAAAACATGTTGATCAATGCTGTCTCACCATTTATTACTATCATAATGAATTCAATAACAGACTCCATAAACACAAAGGTTTCAGACATGGATAAACCAACACTGATTCAAAAATTAGGGTTAAAGTCAAAGTACGTGTGAATTGGGCAAATTTACATATAATAGTCTAGATGAGCCGACAAACGCAAGTCACAAAGAATTAAAATGACAATCTCAACCAAACACCACCAATTTCAGATCACACAAAACAACCAAAAATGAAAAAGGGTAAAAGAGAATTAAAATGAAGTTAAACAAGAAATCAAAACCATGACACCCACATGGGTTACAAATTCCGATTAGGTTGGACTTGGCGTTGCGTTGTTTTTGGTTGATCGCGGGAGTTGACTGAGGCGGCTGGTGGATATGGGCTTGCCGACGTGGAGGAGATGACGGGGAGATCGGAAACTGAGCTGTGGTGCGGTGGAGGCGGCGTCGGACTGAGAGGCTGAGGGAGAGGAGGAGGACGGCGGGTAATGTTGTTGTGGTATTTCGGAGAAGAGGAGAGGGAGATCGGCTGTTTGAGGGGGGTTGGTGGCTGACTGGTGGTGCAGTGGAGGCGACGTTGGTTGATATAAGAGAGAGATTGAGAGATATCGAGAGAGGAGAGAGAGAGAGAGAGAGGGAAGGGAGAGAAAGGAGCTCCGGCGGCTGGGGTTAGCTAGAGCCGTGGCATGGTGGTGAGAGGTGGAGGCAGTGCTGGTTGGCTCGGAGCCGTGGTGGCGGTCGGCGTTGGTGCGGTGGTGATGGCAAAGAGAGAGGTTGGGCGGCTATGGAGGAGGAAAATGAAAATTAGGTTTTTAGATTTGGGGGTTGATATTATTAAAAAGGGAAGAAAGAGGGATCTAATCTCAGCCGTTGATCGCATAAGATCAACGGCTATGATTTAAAATCAGAACGGGTCGGATCAGGGTCAAAAATTGGGGATTTCAATTTGGGATCAAATTAAAATCGATTTGGGTTAAAATTGACACACAATTGAGTACAAAACAGCTAGAATTTAAATAAATTAGGGGGAATTGAATTGAATTGGACTGCTATTTAATAAATATAGACTCAACAATGATAATGAGAAAATAATAAGACGTCACAAAAAATCTTTATTCTTAAAAATAAATTATGTATATAAAATTGATGTTACGTAAAAAATATTATATAAAATTGATGATAATAACAAATTATGTACCTATAAATTATTCATGCGAATTTTAATAATAATACTATAATAATAATAATAATAATATAATTAATAAATATTAATAGTAATAGACTATGTGTTTGGAATTATGAGTACACATATTTGCGGGAATAATTTAATAAATATTTACAAAATTTTGTAAAATATTATATTTAAATTAGTAAAAAATATATATATATTATATAAAAATAAATTACGTACTTCAAAATTATAAATGCAAGACGTCAAGATTTATTTGATACTAAAATAAGAACTATTAATAATTTGTAAAATAGCAGCCTAAAAGGAGTATCGGGAGGTCAAAATTGGGTGTCAACACCCGCAACCCGTTCTTGACCCAAATTTTGACTCGAGCGTTTATATAGCAATATGGATATCATTTTACTCGTTATGACGTGTAGTTTAATATTTTGATAGCGTGACAACATTTCGGGATCGTGGAAAAATTATGGAAGATTCTAGATTTGCATTTCGGCATCAAGGTAGGCTTCGGTCTACTTTTCTCTATGAGATTGTGTATAGTATAGTTTGCATGCTAGGTAGGGATGATAGAATATCTTTGTGACTAGTATAGCATGACTTAGCCCATTTAGGAAATTTGGGGTAGAAATGTGACCCGAACCTTAGTGTAAAACACATGTCATGGCTATAGAATCCTATTACCCTCGATTATAAGCATGCTAACCATAGTTAAATATTAAGGATCCGTTAGTATAAGATTTATCATTTGACTTAGTGATTTGGGAGGTATTTCCCCGATTAGATCGTTGTAGTGGCTTTATCCCCTTGATTACTTTGGATTCCCGAGTTATAAGGCTTGTTATGTTGATTATGTATTATTGGGCTCGAGGCCGTGGTTACGATACCAGTTGAACTCCAGGTGAACATCTTACCCTTAAAGAGGGCATGATTCTAATTTATAGACGCTTAGGCTCTTATGGTTGTATTGTTTGGATACTAGTGATGGCATGCATATTGTTAGGCGCATTCATGCTCACTTAGTGGTACAATTCCAACCCCAAACCTTGATTTTACTACTGTTTTTCAAAAAGGGATTTATTACCACTTTTCACTTTTAAAATGGATTATTTTATAATAGGAATCGTACCACCTTATTTTTTGATTGTGAGCTTTTAGAACTCAAAATGATATTTTGGAAAGTAGACCGAGGTTGATTTCGATCCATTAACAATTCACTCATTTTACCACTACTATTTACTTCGATCAACGGAGATTCCGATCCTTTCTACATTATTATGATGATTTAGTCCCGAACTTGATCTCGGACATTGGATGTACAGACTTACACTCTTTTTGTCACGGTTCGAGTTCGTGCACTTATTATGTTATGTATATTCTTAGTCACGGTTCGAGTCCGTGCATTTATTATACTATGTACACTCTTTTAGTCACGGTTTGAGTCTGTGCACTTATTATACTTATCTCTCTCTCCGATACTGGATGGAGTAGATGGGTTATGATTATTATTAGAAGTCCTGGTTCGAAACCAGGCAGTGTATACAAATATCCCGAATCCCCTATGGGCCCCTTCGTCCATGAGCTACAGTGCCGGAGAAGGATGGTCACCGTAAGTCCAGCCTATACGAGCTACTAAGCTGGAAGAGGTGTATAAACTTGTTACGTTATGGCACTTGGATCGGATATGGTATTTATGGATATGTTGTATTCATTCATTTATACGCAACGCCTATCACCAGTATATTTGTTTGGCGCCTGTATCTATCAGTTTTATGGGGGGGGGATGTATAGGTACAGGTTATGGTTGTTGTTTGCTGAGTGCTTCCGTGAAACTTCTAGGATTATGGGGGTCCGGTTAGGTACTTGTGTGTCCGAACTAGTTGATTTCTTTATTATTGGTCATTAGGGTTAGTTCGTGGTAGGATGAGTATGGACTGGTACCCGAGAGTAGTTGTATGTCTCTGATTCCCTTCTTTATTATGGTAAATTACATTATTGATAAATTACCTCATGCTTAGTCACATTTTGGTTAAGAGGCCTGATCATGCTAGTATTAGCTCCTTTACTTGGCTATGGACCCCTAGATGTTAGGCTGACTCCCTCTTGTATTCACCTTAGAGTTAGTCCTTTATGTATGTATACATATATATATATATGGCATTATCGTATATCCCTCTCTTTCTTGTCCACTCAAATTGTATATGTATTCTTTGGCCTTGTAGACTACTATATATATTTCTTTTACTCTTCATTGGTAAATTGACTAGTGATATACGGTATTGTACTTTAGCTCCTGAGCACTATTAGAATAGGGTAGTTTACCCTTTTTTCTCCATTAGCCTCATTATGCCTAGTTTTCATAGATAGTTGCATGTAGTGATATTCATATCTTACATGTTATTTTGTGCTTACATTATTTCTAGAGCTCAGTTGGTTGATGCCTATTGAGTACCAAGTATTTGGTACTCATACTACACTTCTGCAGCCAGCAGATCATAGTATGAGTTATCGCCATTAATGTGCGCATAGTGCGAAGCAGCTATGGATCGGGAACTTAGGGTGAGCTCCTGACGCTCGGAGTTGCTTCTACTCTCTCTCTCTCTCTTATTGTTAGACTGATCTCTATTTTGTATTTCAGAGATGGCTTGTACTTGTATTTATTTTATATTTCACTTGTACTTTTGTTGTATTAGAAGCTCTAGTACAGGCTCCACCAGGTTTTGAGATTATATTGGCCCTTTTATAATGTTTATTCTGCTATTTTCTTTCATTTTTCTTGATAGTCCGTTACTAGCTGTTTCGGATTATGGGTTGGCTTACCCACTGGCGGGTTATAGTAGGTGTCAACATGACCTAAGAAATTGGGTCGTGACATCAATTGTCTCCCTTTTCTCACTTCTCACTCCTTTTAACTCTTATTTCTCAATTAAAGCGCTTAGGAGTTTTGGATCAAATTAAAGGTCTATTGAAAGAAAAGGATTAAGCTTCATATGTGGCTACCAAAGAATAGGCTAAAGGCTCAACGGAGCTAACTAGGATTATCCATTGTAGGTTGGTAAATCAAAGGATTAAAAAAAATAGGCTAATCAAATAAACTCCTATATCATCTCCTACACTAAATATTTTTCATTTTGCCTTGCAAACATACTGGGCAAGTTATAGACATCAATATGAAATCATGGAATAACAACAAACACCTAACATACATGGCACATGTTCAACTCAATAAGAACTCATACAGACTCTCAATCAAGCAAACAACAAGAGTTCAAATTTAAGCTAAAAATCATATACTAGTCAAGTAAAAGAGCCTAGGTATCTTAAAAGAAGTCATTCATTTTTCTTCATAGCATTCTTGAATTTAAAACCAACTTGCATCTTTCAATTCATGTGTAGCACCTAACAAGAGCACCTCACATTCAATTGGTCCTAAAAACTCTCTAACTCCTAATGACTAACTATTTCCTCAAGACGGTCGTTAACCATCCATTGTCGGGAAAAGTCATTCTACCTAATAATAAAACAAAAACTATTCTAAAAATAAAAAAGGATAGTCAGTTCAAAGGGTTTCCCCTCAAAAAAGAAACGAAAAGAAAAACCTTGGGTTGGGAGAAGTATGCTCTACTAAAAAACTAAAAACTAAAACCAATACAAACCATTCTATTCTAGAAAGGTTAAAAATAAAACATTTTTGTGTTTTTGGATTTTTAAATTTTTTTCACTATTTTTTCAACTAAAACAAGTAACTAAAACAAAGAAACTCCTATAGCATACTTCACCCTTAACAAATATCGAAAGAATCTCACCCCACACTTAAAGTCATGCTTAGTTCCTAAAGCATTAAACAAAATCAAACAGTGATTAGAAATACTCCCTGAGAGGGCCTCCCTAGTAACATGTCTTTCTCAATCTTTCCATCAAATGGGTGAATAACCCTATACTTATGCTTCATCCTTGCCTCTTAGCTTCCAAATCCGGGTACTCAAACTTTTCCAAATCTGCATAAACCAAAAATGAAAAAAAAAAAGTGATACTATAAATATAAAACTACACTATTACAACTTGGGTTGCCTCCCAAGCAGTGCCTGCTTTAACGTCATGGCATGACGTAAGTCATAGATCAATCAAATTCTCTCAATCTTTTCCTCCCCATATGATGCAACTTTGACCTCTTCTTCACTCTTAGAGGATCACAATTATCATTCACTCTCTTTGCCTTCAGATCTTCTACTTTTTTGAACCTACACTCTTCCACCCCACACTTATCATTAACCACCTCTGTGATCATACACAAGTCTTTGTAGTGTGAAGGAGTGGAGAGTGACTTTTAAACTTTAAACGTCGCTTCCTCATCATGGATCCTTATCTTAAGCTCCCCTTTTCATACATCAATCAAGGCTCCACCAGTGGCTAAGAATGGGCGTCCCAAAATAATCGATACTTGCTCATCTACTTCAAAATCCAAAATAATAAAGTCGACAGAAATCACAAACTTTCCTACCTTAATGAGCATCCTAAATTACTCCTTTCGGTTTCACACAAGAGCGGTCTGCTAATTGTAGAGTGATAGTAGTTGGGTGTGGCTCTCCCAAACCAAGTTTCTGGAAAATAGATAAGAGCATCAAGCTTGTACTTGTCCTAAGATCACACAACCAACCTCATCTTCACCAACTTGTATGGGAAGGGTGAAACTCCAAGATCTTTGAGCTTTTTAGGAAGCTTGCTCAATACCCTCAAACTACACTCTTTAATGAATGCAACTGTCTCAAACTCTACATGTCTTTTCTTTCCAGTCACCACCTCTCTCAAGTATTTGACATATTTGGGCATGTCCCTCAAAACATCAATTACGGGAATATTAATGTGAAGTCTCTTGAAGTATCAAGAAACCCATAATCTAGAAACGCTAGTAACGGACTAGTTGTTCCAGTTATATTCGATTTCACAAAAGTTCTGGAGGTATTTTTCTTATTCAGCATTGAAAAATTCAACACCGGAATAAGTGGTGCAGGAGGAAGCTGGACTATAGCTCTGTCCTCGGCATTATTTGGTGGGCCTTGAAGAATTGGATTGTTCAAGTTATCACCCATCACTCTCAATCTTCTAAGAGTACGTTCAAGCTCGTGGTCAATTGGAATCAAGGAATTGCCTTGACTCTGAATATTTAGCATAAACTAACATGTAACCTAAAAGAAACAAAAACGACAAACAAAAGTAAAATCTGAATAATTCAATAAAAACTCAAAATAGTATCAATATCAAATTAAATCCCCGACAACGGCGCCAAAAACTTGTTGCGTCCTTTCGCACATATAAGTGCACATGGTCGTACAAGTAATAAAGGATGTAAGTCCAGATATCATACCCACATGAATTTGATGAATTAAAATCCTACTTTGAATTATTATGCGAGCTATTCAGTAGATGACCACAGATTAAGAGTAAATTTTTTTTTGAATCTAAATAAAAACAATTGCAAACAAGTAATAGATTGATTGTGTTGTAATTTAGATTTGAGAAAAGATCTAGGATTGTGGTGTTTTGAAAATCCAGTTGCGCTATCCAATCATTCGTCTAATTTACTTTCCTGAGTTACTAGTTGTAGGTTAATTGTAGCTATATTGAGCATCTTTCTAACAACTCTAAGTCTACTTGACTATCCCTAACACCTATATTACTATGGTCGTCGGTTAATAGTGAAGTGCATAAAGATATTGTCTGTCTCAACTAAGCTAGGTCACAAGGTATATTTCTATCCTCAGTGACGAATTGATTCCCTTTCCCTATAAGGTTCACAAATTATCCCTATTTCCTCTTTTTACACTTGTCATTCCCTTTTTCAAGTCCAACAAACAAGCCCTAGTTAATATTCGCAAGGTGATAAATCAAGCGAATAATTGAGAGCAAGAAGAAATAAACAACTCAATAGATGAAAAACAAAATAGATTATATGATTATCAACCAACAACTTTCATGTTCAACCACAACCCTAGAAATTAAGAGATTTAGCTACTCATGAATCTATTTGGAAGAAGAGATTTCATGAGTTTACAAGGTAGTAATCGAAAATAAAATATGAAAATAACTAAACCTTGTTCTTGTGCTTTGCCCTAGCTTTTGACTTCCACAAATCAGTTATTAATGTTACAAATATGGGAGGAGGGATATATATAGAATTTAGGAACTCTTAGAATGTCAAAAACCAATCCCAATCGAGTTAGGATATGTCCCGACTCGCGCCACACCCCAAAACACAAGCTGTGACGCAAGAAACAACTAAAAATCCTAAAAGTTGCCCAAAGTTTCACCACTCCTTTATTTGGGGGAGTTGCACAAGTACCCTGATCCAGACACCATGTAAAACTCGCGCCACCACTTGCTTTGCAGCAGTGGCGCAAGGCACAAACAATTTGACCCTTCCGCGCTTGTTTTACAACGCATTGCGACGTAGATTCTTCCTTGGTTTCTTTTGGTTCCTTGGTGCTCTTTTTATTCTTGTTTAATCTCCAAATACCTCAATACACTCCTATATAAGCAAATCACGAAACACAAGTGTAAATCCCATCCTTTAAGCTCAAGACGACACCAAAAAGAGAACAAATACGAGGCGAAAGACGGTAAAATAATATGGTTTTTAGCCTCGCATCATATTCTTAAAAAATATTAAGCGTTTAACTTCACATAGTAATATTATTATTTATAAAATTAAGGATTAATTCTTGTTAATAAGATATTAGTCATTTATTTGCAATGCATTACCTTGGATTTACTGTAAAAGTTTCATTAATTAATATATCAATATTTGAGTTATTTAGTTCAACGTTCTAAAATATTTTTGATAAAAAGTAGATAGGTTTTATTTTTTAAAATTTAAATTTTGTACTTTGTTTTATCTTCTACCATATTATATTGTTTTACGTGACATTAAAATCATAATTCACTATTAAAAAAATTTCTGGGCCCCAATATTTTAGGGGCCTAAAGCAAATGTTTTACTAGCCTCACCCTTGAGTCACCCCTATGAATACTTAATTTATTTCAAGAAGGTTTTAAAAAAAGAGTAAACAACACAAATTCCATAACTACCGGAGCTAATTGCTCCTTCTCCCATAATTTTGTAATATTACTTAAAATCCCATAAAAATTATAGTCGGATATATATAGAATAGGCGTGATACATTGTGTTTCTAATACATTGCAAACATATTGTGTATTTTTAAAATGGAAGAAACAGAAATCCCATTAATTTGGGAGTGAATCATGTTTAAATGGTTTTGGGGGATATGATGTATCTCTGAGTGTCACGCCCCGAGTTCCAACGAGGGGGACTGGCACCCGAAGCCGTTGAGGCCCCGAGAGAACCAACTATCACCCTGTACATTCATACACACGTCATTCATTGACCATCACTACCATGTATAGACGCAAGACACCAATGGTCGAAATCATGGCAAAACAGGTGATTTATATATACATATGTGAAACTTGGCTTTTAGGGCCATCATGACATGACATACATTTTTCATTTGTCCAACATCGTCTACAAAGCCTCTATACATACATGAACATAACCATCCTAAAGTCGGGACAAGTCCCCGCTTTAGACAACTGTGATACATTATCAAAACCAATATGTGCATAGGACTCGGGAAGCCCCAAAGCAAACTGGAGCTTACCAACAAAACCACAGATGAATCCAAGTACTACTGTAGGTGCGTATTGGTACCTGTGCCTGCAGCAAGTAAGGGAAGTCCCACAAGGGACGTCAGTACGAAGAATGTACTGAGTATGTAAGGCTATAAGTAAATGTATGAGATATAGAAACTTTGATAAAATTAAGTACAAGTGAACACATCATGTGAATAAATTACCATAGGTATACATGTGGAATCATGTGCATTACTTTATTTAATTTTATTTCACTTTACTTTACTTCGTCGTCAATCAAGTGATCATCAATCATGTAATGCCCGGGCCCAACTGATCAGTGGGAAATAACATTGGGATCGTCTCTAGCTAGGCTTATGCCCCTTTGAGATGCCACCCATAAATCAATAATCATTCGGGATCGCCCCTAGCTAGGCTTTCCGCCCCTTTGGGTTGCCACCCGTTCTTAACAAGTATTTATTACTTCAATTCTTTTGTTATGAGATTGGTATATTAGTGGTTACAATGTTATAGAAACTTTGGAACATTAATCAATGAACATGAGTCATATGAATTACATTTGATCAATGTATAAGGAACATGTGTGTAACAATGATTAACAACCTGGAATGGAATACCTTTGGACATTTCGGAATGGAACATGTATAATGACAATGTGATACTATGTGCTGCAGAAGGATACGGAAAGAGTAACCTTACATACCTTAATTCCCTAATATGGATACACAATCTTATTCGTGAATATAACACTCCAGATTTCTCCTTACGTGTTACTCTACATAAGCACATAACGGAGCTCACGTTAACCACTAACTACATTACAAGTTCACAAGACGGTAAGTAGGTGCTTAATGGAAAGTAAAAACCGTCCAACCTCCAAACACATGGTGCATCACTCCCCCCTTCATTATACTACCAAATCACATTATTCCACCACATTACACTATAACTTATTGCTTTAGCAAAACAACAACACCAAATCAGTCCACACACCACCAAAACAGTCCACACATCACCGTAGACATCACAAACCGATAGGATTTTACACCAAGTTTCTACTTTACATTTCCGCCTCAATACAACTCCACATATTTATACCATCAAGTCACATAAATACCTTCCACAACAATATACCAAAAACATCCCACACAAGTTTATAATTCACTTTAACATAACAAGAAAGTATTCTCTTTTCACTACGCCAAACGTTCCATGCACAATTACGTAAAAACATTTCCATCAAGCCATACACAAAAGTAACGAATTAGGGACAGCACAATACTTAAATATACTGAAATTTCATCCATATAATTCAATTCCTTCAAGACCTTAAGTCCTCTTTCAAGTTTAAATCACATAGAAGGCAAATCCTTTACCGATTTAGCAAAAGTGGACTGTTTTACACATAGTGGACTGCTCAACACTTTGTCAACATAACCAACATGATTTACACACCCTATTATGCATATAATATAGTAATATACAAGAGTAAACACTTACCACACACATAAACATCACCAAAATCACATTTTCCTTCCAATACGTCACCAATTCCACACACTTTTTCCATAGCAACAAATTTCCAAAAATGACATACAAAGAGAAATTAAATTAGGGACATAACCACATCATACATGTTGATTATAAATCCATCAAATCACTTCCTTCAAGACCACAAGGCCACTTTCAAGTTCAAAACTACCAAGATGACACATCTTGTATCACATAAGCAAAAGTTCACCAACCAACACTTTTAGCCATAACCATCAAAATCCATACAATCTCCCATGCACATAATATATTAAATCACAAGAATAAACACTATACTTACAAGATGATGATCTTGGCCAAAACAAGTGAAGTTTCCTTAGGGTTTATTTTGGTTTCTTATGCTTCTTGGAAATGTCTAGAAAATACAAGAAATGGCAAGGTGTAAGATATGATTAAAATCTGATTTTGGCCCCTTATTTATATCATCCTTATCCACTCTTAAGTCAAAGATGAGGTGTCCAAGTGGTCATTAATTCTTGGGTCAAGAATGGGTCATTTTATTCCCTTTTTGGGCCATGTCTTTCTTGGAATTTTGGGCCAATTTTTGAGCCCAACAATCCAAAGAAATAAAGTCCAACACTTTGCATACATAATATATCCTTTATTACATGTTCAATTAATTCCGTCACTTAGTTGCATACGTTCGAAAATTTATGGGGTGTTACACTGAGTCATCAAAATAGAAGCAAAACTCAAACGAGCTTTCCCAAATCTTTCATCAAACTAAAATTCAATCTTCCATCTTATCAATTTCTTTCTTCTCCATTAATCATCATTTTTTTGAGTTTAATTGTGGTTTTTGAAATGCCGCCTATGTCAGTGTTGTTAAGGCATTTAGAAGTTTGAATTTTCGATGTTAAATATGACGGCTATAAAATTGATGAAATTTTGATACAAGACAATGCATCGTACATGGATTTAATTGAGGTTACAGCTATTCAATTGAAGATTGATGAATCTTAAAAAAATACATATCTGATACATTGTCCAATATTGAAATACAATACCAATGAAGATTCATAACGATATGGGCTGATAATCATATATCTATCAGATTTAACAGCTTTCATAATACATAGGAGGTTATTATATTTTCTTGATACATTTCAATGTATCTAAGTACCTACATGAGATTTATCTGTGTCAATTAGTTCATGATATATTTGTACATTTCTCGGTGATACATTGTATTATATACCCAATATCAATAGAGAGTAAATACATGTATCATGAGTTAAATTATCATCATGATACATATGGATACATACATATCCCATGAATCAATATGTATCTAATAGAGATGTTTAATAATTAATTATAGATGTGAATGTATCTTGAACAAACAATATATGATTTTAGATTTTTAAATGTTTCATGATACATTTGATCGTATCTAAGTAACTATGTCAAATACATCTGGGGTCAATTATTTCCTAATACATTCATATATAGGTATGTGTGTGTGTGTGTGAAATATTGTAATCTACATCTGATGTTTAGATCTATTTCCATGAAAATCATCAGAATCACCATCAAAAACATCGGGCACAAAACCAATTACATTATCTATTGAAGAGGCTATATTTTTGTCTAATTGAGAAATGCCTAAATCAAAAGAAGGTTTTGTTGCCATTAAAGGACTTTAATAAATCTTTCTATGAACAGTAAATGGAAAAAAAAATTGGTTTTGTAACTAAAAAATTCGATTGTATATGAAAACAATAGCACTCACTGACCTTCTTAACACACATATAAACTCAATACTCTATTTAAATAAGTTAAACCATGAACTAACCTAAAAAATTTGAAGAAAAAATTATAATGGAGTTGGTAAATGGGTGATGAAAAGTGGCAGGATGGTGAAAATTGATCAAGAGAAAGTGTGAGGAAACACGGTAACGTGAAATTTGGTCAAAAGGTATGTGAAAGATACTTTACTGTTGATTGAGGCAACTTTGGCGGAGGAAATGCGGCGTATCTGGGTATAGGGATGTATCAAGTTTATTGGAGAGAAAAAAGTATTAAAAAGTGAGAAGATATGTAATTAAATAAAATAAGTGAGAGAATATATATATATGGTAGTGAGGTTTGGAAATTTATGTAATTTATCCTTTAAAAAAGTCTTAAATTTTAAAAAGGTTTGAATGAAAGTTCTTTTGTGTGTGTGGTTTTAATGAAAGCTTTCTACTTTACAACATAAAAGATATTTCAAGTAGTCAAAGTTTCTAAAGAAAAAAAAAAAAGGTACCCAAATGCTTTAAATGAAAAACGAACTCGGGATGCTAAAAAAAGTTAGAAATCGTGGTTGTGTCCTCAAGAAAAATTTGAACCCCCTTTTTCACTGATCTAAGCTTTTCGGTTGTATCAACTATCAAGGATTCAACACTTAATAGATTAATATTTAATCAAAATTTAACCCTATACGGAGTAACTTTTCGATAAAAGGGGTTTAGATGACTCTTCACTCGGGTCTGCCTAGATCATATTTGGTTACAAGAAATTTCCTTCAGGATCCAACTGTTGAGGAATAAATAAGTTCATTAAGTCATGTTTCACAAAGTTAGTTAATAGGCTAAAAGTGACTTCACAAAGTTAGGTAAATAAATACCCTTCACAGAATTAGTTATAAGTTAAAGAGTTAGTTAGTTATGGACTATGAACTATATAGAAGCTTCTATTGATGTATATATATAGATCACCTCTCACTATTGATGAATTAATGAGAATAACACAAATTCACCTATCTTTCTCTTCTCTACTTTCTCTATTTCACTCTATTCCTCATTCTTCTTCTCCTTCTCCTTCTTCTTCTTCTGTAATGTTCTTCATTTCTATGTGAAATAGAAATGTTCTCCTCCTCCTCCACCTCCACCTCCTTCTCTTCCTCCTTCTTCTCCTTCTTCTTCTTCTTCTTCTTCTTCTCATTCTTCTTCTCCTTCTCATTCTTCTTCTCCTTCTCCTCCTCCTTCTCATTCTTCTTCTCCTTCTTCTTCTCCTCATTCTCCTTCTCCTTTTTCTCCTTCTCCTTCTCCTTCTCCTTTTTCTCCTTCTCTTTCTTCTCCTTCTCCTTCTTCTTCTTCTTCTCCTCCTCTTTCTTCTCCTTCTTCTCCTTCTTCTCCTTCTTCTCCCTCTTCTTCTTCTTCTTCTTCTTCTTTTTCTTCTTCTTCTTCTTCTTCTTCTTCTTATTCTCCTCATCCTTCTTGTTATCCTTCTTCTTCTTCTCCTTCTCCCCATCCTCTTCCTCCTCCTCCTTCTCCTTCTTCTTCTCCTTCTCCTTCTTCTTCTCCTTCTTCTTCTTCTTCTTCTTCTTCTTCTTCTTCTTCTTCTTCTTCTTCTTCGCATTCTTCTTCTCATTCTTCTTCTTCTTGTTCTTCTTTGATGAGTTTATACATATGAATTCATAGTATTATTCATGGTATCAGAGCAATAATGTACAAACCTAGTTTGATACGACCCAAACTATTGCTAAGAGTTCAAGTTCTTGACAGTTTCGATCACTAATCTTCTCTTCTGTTTCTACTAGAAAATTCAATAACTACTTTATCTGAAAGCTTCTATGGCTGCTAATAACAATAATAGAGGGAACTCATCTACTCTAACTAATGTCAATGTTGATCAGAATCCACATACCACAATCGATCATAACCACTCTTTGTACTTATCTACAATTGATGTAAATGATCTCACTGTTATCTCATTTCAATTGAAAGGTAGTAAGAATTATGTAATATGGAGTAAAACAATCAAAATTGCTTTATTGAGTCACAATAAGCTAGATTTAATTGATGGTTCTTGCAAGAAAGAATCCTTTCCACTTGAATTAGGGGGTAAATGGGAAATGGTTAATGCTATAGTGCTATCTTGGCTAATGAAAACTTGATTGGGTGTGTGGTTTATGCATCTAATGTTCATAGGGAACACAATCTGTATCTGTCTTTTTTTTTTCTAAGTTGAAATCTCATTGGGATGAGTTTGAATCTATGGTGTTTTCCCCTGCATGTAATTATGTGCAATCAAAAGATTTTGTAGTTCATCTACAGAGACAGAAGTTGTACCGTTTTTAATGGGGTTGAATAAGTCTTACTCTCAAGCTAGGAGTCAAATTTTGTTAATGACACCCTTACCAATTGTGAACCAAGCCTAATCTATAGTGGTTAGTGATGAGAGTCAAAAGGTTGCCTTACAATCAATTACTAGTGCTGGATTATTAGGTGTAGGCCTTAGTATTACTGAATCTGCAATATACTCTAAGTTTGGGAATCAAAGAGAAAAAAAAGAGATATAACTCTACATATAATCCCAATGATGTCTGTGACCACTGCAAACTTAAAGGGCATTATATGAGGGACTATTTTAGACTCTTTAGTTATCCACCTGGGCATCCCAAGCATGTTGACCAAAAAGGGGCAGTAACAAAACTCTTGAGTCTAGAGGTTATGAAAGTATAAACAACAGAGAACGTCAGGTCCAAGTGCGCATAATGTAGTACTTGAGGATTGGATTCCAACTGAACATAGTCATTCCATGATCACTAGTGCTGCTAAGAGTCATGTTCAACCTTCAAAATATCAAATCAATCAAGGCTATGGACAACATATGCAAGCTATGCAGGCCTTACTTTCATTAAGTACTAGTAACATCATGATGCCTCCAAGATTTACTCAAGAGCAATATGAGCACATCTAATGCTAGAGCATGATAGGATTAAAGCTAGCTCCAACACACATGCTGCTCATATGACAGGTAACATTAGGGCCTTGATAATTGACAATAATCCACCAGACTGGATTATTGACACAAGAGTCACTAATTATATGGCATTAATTATTGAGCTATTGAACAAAGATTCAATAACTCAACCTGAAGTGCCTAAGAAAGTATACTAACCAAATGGTGATATTTCACATGTTAAACACACTGGTACTAGTGTTATAACTCATACTAGTACAGTGCATAATGTGTTCCATATACCACAATTTAAGTTCAACTTGTTATCTATTTTTAAAGCTACAAAGCAACTACAATGTTCTGCTACTTTTTTTCCTGATTTTTGCTTGTTTCAGGATCTCTACAATGGAAAGGTGAAGATGATTGGTAGAGAAAGAGAAGGTCTATATTTCTTAATGAATCAAAAGCTACATGAAAGAAAGAAAGCTGAAACAGATTTTAGATTTACTGTCAAATTATTTAGGAATACAGAAGATATTGTTATGTGGCATAAGAGAATAGGTCATGCTTCTTATAAGAATCTTCTAATATTTTTTTCTGTAAATAAAGTTGATTTAGTGGCCACTAAAAACATTTAGTGGCCACTAAAAACATTTAGTGGCAACCTTACTACTAGTGGTATTCCGCCTGGAGGTCAGGATCTTTCAAGCCGAGATCAGTATCATATGCATCCTATTAGGCCCGTACAGGTAGCACCTCAGAGTATGGGTAACTCTCAGGTAGATCTAGTGGTGTCAGTGGACAGAGTCGAAGTCAGGTAGTATGGATTCTTCGGCCTAAGTTTTCAGGTTGTAGCGGCCGTTCTGGGTCAGCAAATACGGTATATCAGAGAGTCACAGGGGCATGTTTTGATTGTGGTGAGATTGGTCATTGGTCTAGGGAGTGCCCCAGGCGCCAGTCAGTTAGTTATCCAATTGGGGCTAGCTTGTGTTTCTCGCCAGGTTAGAGCTTCAGGGGTTGGTTATGACTATAGAGAGACCGTTCACTGGTCCAGAGAGTATCCCCAGCATGGTATTATCATTCATTCAGCTCATACAAATCAGTCTCATGGAGTTGCGGCATCTTTAGGTAGAGATAGTGCACTTAGTGCCTCAGTTGGTCATTCAGATGCTCAGTCCGGGTTCCGACATGCTCAGATTCACACTTCTTTGGGTATGTCAGGGACTATGAACTTTGAATTTCCACCGTGATAGGTGCGGCTTTGATTTTCTACCTTTTAGTTTCTATTTGAGTTGAGTTGGGGGTTTTCATACCCATCGGTGATTATATGCCTTGGTATTTTTATATTGGTTGTTGTATGCTTCAGTGTAGATTTCATGCATATGTGACTACCCCCGTAGATGATTTCTTTTAGTAGTGGATGAGTGGATCAAGATTGTGGGTTCCTTAGAGGTGTAGCATTTGGGTTCGAGTCTCATTTCCTTTGGCATATTGGCCTTGTTATGGCCCTAGAATGGTACTTTTGTTGATTTTCATTTTGGGTACCAAATGTATCTTATGTTGTTGATATCATAGTCATTGTCTTGACATTGATTGACTCTTATTTGATAGATGGCTAGACTAGTGTTATCTAGTTAGCATTTTTCTCTCCTTGCTATTTTTTCCCATTTGTCTTAGAACCTAGATTGGTTACTTTTCCCTCTTGTTAGCGAGGTTAAATTAGTTGCGGAGAGAAAGTAAAGGTATGTTTAGCCTTCTATGGATTTGTTGTGATTTTAGCATTGGCAGTCTTCCTCCATAGCTCTTTCTTATTGATGATGTGTTTGATATTAGTTCTTCAGATTGGGATAGTTCATCGCCCGGTAGTGGTTTTGTCCTTGATGTCGGTATTAAGATAAAATTGGCAATTTGCTCCTATTGCCCGTTTCGGATGTTGAAAAGTCTAAGGCTTTGCCCGTTTCGGATATTGGAAAATCTAAGGCTTACTTTCTAATTTGTTGGGTTTGTCTCCTGATGATCATTTTGATCTGGGTATAGATGTGGATTTGGATACTCCGTTCTTTCTAGGATATGGTTCATGGCTCAGCCCAGTTAAAGTTGGTATAAATTGAGAGAATTCAGAAAATTCTCATCTTGATATTTGTTCGGCCTATTATGACTTCGTGGAGTGCGTATTCTTGATGATATGCACTTATGGGTATTCGTTGCCATATATTGAGGACTCGATTGGCCAGATTCAGGCTAGGGTTGTATTTTCTGAGTTACTCAAGTATTGGCCATCATTATTAATATTTGCAACCTTGGTGAGTTCTTGGATATGCCTTGATGTGATATATCCTCAGTGGATATGGATTTGATTGTTCGTATCTTAAGCTTGTGGTCTTCCTTCTTCATGATTATGTCCTCGGTGATATTTCAGTTTCAGCCCTAGCAAGGACCATTGAGTATATGCTTGATTTCTGATAGTGAGATTGATTTGGGTATTTGACCCTAGTGAAGGCTCGTTGACTCCCTTTTTAGAGTTTGATGCCTTCAGATGACAGCTTGGGAGTTATAATAGATTTTGGAATGTGGATGCTTACTCGTCAACAGGATCAGTTTGGATGGTTGAGTTTGAGTAGTTCGGCTTTGGTGCTGAGATTATAGCTTTGGATTGCATAACTTGGTTGCATCCTCGTTCCCAGATTCGCTTCAGTTGACATTTATGTATAGGCTGACTAAGTGTAACACCCCGTACTTTATAACCTCACTTGATACCTTGGGATCATATCTACATAGGTGTTGAGATGCCATGCATATGTGTTTTATAGTGTTATTGGTGAAACATTTGATATCGGACTTAACATGTGCGATTAGATCGTCGTAGGAGGTGTGTTGTGATTTCGTGGAGCATTTGGGCAAGAACTCGTACACATTATAACCTCATTTGGTGACTTTAAGTCATGTTTACTTGATGGTTAAGATCACTAAGTAAGTATTTTGTAGTGTTTGGATAAAGGATTGGACGATACGTAAACGTCGGATTAGTGGCCGAAAATTTCAGCAAAATGCTGAGACTTGCGCCACTACCCTGTTTCAGGGGTGTGGCGCAAGCCACCAGCCTGCATAAACTTCAGAGAAGGCTGCATTCTTGCGCCACTACCCTGTTTCAGGGGTGTGGCGCAAGGCACAAAAATTTTGCCCTTTCCGACGTCGTTTTGTAACGCAATTCTACGACGATTCCTAGATGGTTTCTTTTGATTCTTTGGAGTTATTTGAGCATTGTTAAAGAGTCAAACACTTCAATACACTCCTACATACTCCTACATGATCAAATCACGAAAGGTTAATAGTGATCCAAAATGTCCAATGAAACCAAGGGCGACTAGAATTCCAATTTTTGCGATCGAAAGGACGAATGAGAATCGTTTAAAAGAATATTGTCGTGACATTAGGGAATTATGTAAACATGAGAGATATGGTGATTAATACATGAAATTGTATGGGTTGCATGGATATGAGTTCTTGGGCCCAAAGTTAGGCCCAAAATGGAAATGAAAGAATTGGCCCAAAGGGCAAAAATATCCATTCTTCCACTTTGACCATCTTAAATGCCAAATAAAAGGCTAAGCTTGACTTGGGGTCTATATAAAGGCCCCAAGATCAGATTTTTATCATCAAAGCCTCACATGCCTTTTGGATATTTTTCACAAACATTTCTCATTTCCAAACCCTAAAGCAAAACAATTCCTTGGGACTCCTTGGACAAGATCAACATATTCCAAGCCTTGGTAAGTATTTATTTTCATGGATTAATATCTTATATGCATAAAAGAATATGTATATCATGTTGGTTGTGCTTGGAAAAGTTGGTCATGGTACTTGGTGATTTTGTATGAGATTTGTGGTATATGGAATTCAAGTGTGAATTAGGCCTTGTGCCTTTGATGAAAAAGCATGGTATGGAAAAAATATGAACATGTATGGTGTTATTTTGGGCATTACACTTGTTCTTGTCTAAAAGTGGGAATTTTGGGATTTTGGCCGATATGTGTTATGAGTTGAATTAAGGTGCTTTGATGGATTATTTGTGATGTGTTATGGATAAGAAAGTGTAAAGGAGAAGTATTGTGGTGAAATGTATTGATTTTCATGTATTGGTCAATGTTGGGAATATTATGGAATTTGTGAAATAATAGTATGATCAATGGTTTTGTCAAGGGGAAATGACATGTTTAAAGGCAAACATGTAATTCATTGACATTGCATGCATTTGTAAAGTAATTCGTGGTTAACGTGAATTCGTTATGTATGTATGTTGTAGAGTGAAGGAGAGGGATCATTGTATACGCATCGAAGGTTGTCTATTCGTATTGTGCATCCAAGGTATGCAAGGTTACTTTGTCCGTATCTTTCTACGGCCAATAGTGTTCACATTGACATTTCTCTAGTTCTATTCCGAAATGTACTAAGGTATCCCATATGCAATTATCTATGGTCATTGTCATATATTTCCTACTCATTGATCAATTGTGAATCTCATTTCTCATATTCATGGTTAATGTTCCGAAAGTTCAAATAAAGTTACGTACCAATATTCCAATAGTGCCTATACTTGTGTCTTTTGTTCATGGATTATTGTCCAATGGTTCCAATGGTATCATGGTGCTAGTAATGTTATATTTCTCATTGATATTTATTCATATGTCCTTCACTCATTGGTCAATGATTCAAAGTTTCCAACAATGTTGTGTTCCAAAGTTCCAAAGTGATGTTTTGACTATCAAAGTATCAATCTCAAAGTAATGAGCAAAGTAATGCAAATGTGGTCAATGATCAAGTACGGGTGGCAAGTCTAGGGGCGTAAGCCTAGCTCGACTCGATCTCGAGATTTGGATTTATGGGTGGTAAGTCTAGGGGCGTAAGCCTAGCTCGACTCGATCCCGAGGGTGGCAAGTCTAGGGGCATAAGCCTAGCTCGACTCGATCCCTATATGATGATATGAAAGACCCACTGATCAGTCGGGGCCCGGGTATATTGTGATATGTAATGACATGTGAGCATTGAGATAAAGAAAGTAATGAAAATAATGAAAGCAATCCACATGGTTTCCAAAGAGTAACATGGTGACATATTCACATTGAGTATTCATATGTTTTGAGTTCATTGACATATTCATTGAAATATTCATGTGTTGTATAGTTTCATCTGAGCCTTGCATACTCAGTACTTATTTCGTACTGACCCCTCTCGGGGGATTTACCTTACTTGCTGCAGGCGCAGGTCCCAGTAGGCCTCCTCAATAGACTGCCAGTGTTAGCGGTTCTTTGGTGAGCTCCAGCTCATTCGGGGCTTCTCCGAGTCAAAGTGTATATATGTTTTGGTCTTTTCCATGTTGTATAAAGCGGGTACTTGTCCCGGCTTATGGTTCATTTTGGTCAATGCTCTTGTTAGAGGCTTTTGTAGACCGATGTGGGTGTAATAGTGTAAAAGCCACATGTTGTTTTGACTGGATGGCCTCAACGGCCAAGTTTCATATGTATGCCTAAATATGTCCCTTGTTCTCCTTTATTCGTATTTCATAATATTATGCAATGGTGGTTATGAATATTATATGCATATGACTGAGCATAGGCAAAGGTTGGTGCTCTCGGGCCTTATCGGCTACGGGTGCCAATCATGTCTCGATAGGATTTGGGGCGTGACAAAAGTGGTATCAGAGCAGTCGGTCTAAGGATGTCTACAAAGCCGTGTCTGAGTAGAGTCTTACGTATCGATGTGTTGTGCACCACATTTATACGTAGGAGGCTACGAGACATTTAGGATGTTGTTTCTTTCCTTCATTCTAGATCGTGCAATAGAGCCAATGTTGTCAGTTGCATTGTATCTGATCTTGGTCATTATTTTTCTTTGGTATAGTCAAAATGCCGAACACTAGAAGAGGAAGAGGAAAAGGTAAAAGTAAGCTGATAGATAGAATTGCTGGTGAAGGAGCAAGTAGACCACCACTTGAGCAAGGTGATCAAGGTGGGGCTGAAACTGAGTTCGCAACGCGAGCTTCTTCTACTTCTTCAGCTCCAGAAGAGCCGAGAAGAAGGGAAGTGCCCGTGGAACCACCGACAAATGCCACAGATCAGGATCTTAGGAATGCTGTACAGATGTTGACACAGTTAGTGGCGGCACAAAGCCAGGGAAGAGCTGGTGCAATGGCACATGATGATGATGCGGCTAGAATGGCAAGTCGCAGAACACAGGATTTCTTGAAACTGGACCCTCCTATATTCACAGGGGCAGATCCAAAAGCAGATCCACAGGACTTCGTGGATCAAATTCAGAGGGCATTGGAAGTTATGCATGTGACAGGGGTAGAGACAGTTGAACTTGCTGCGTACAGGTTGAAGGGAGAGGCAATACTGTGGTATGAAGATTGGAAGAAATCCCGTGACATTGGTGCAGATTCACCGACATGGGAAGAGTTTAAAGTGGCCTTCCTCGATCATTATCTTCCATATGAGGTTCGGGAAGCACGTGCAGATCAGTTCCTGAATTTGCGTCAAGGAAATATGAGTGTTTGGGAATATAGTTTGCAATTTAATTCCTTGGCTCGATATGCGCCAAATGTTGTGGCTACGATGACAGACAGGGTCCATAGATACGTGGACAGACTAGAGCCATATTTGGTAAGAGATTGCACTATTGCAGCCTTGAATAGGGACATGGACATTGCTCGCATACAAGCCTTCGCCCAGAAAATGGAGGATCAGAGACAGAGACGCAGGGTACATGAATTTGATAGGGGACAGTCCAAAAAGGCTAGACCTATGGGACCACCTATGATGTCCCAAGGAGGATCTAGGCCCCGCATGTTTCCTAGACCACCTAGACCGTCGTTCTCTTATTCCACAGGTGGTGCTTATTCGCAGTCTCGAGGGTTTCGAGGTGGTTCAGCAGGGCAAAGTAGTGGGGTTCATGGATCACAGGCAACAGGTTTCCCTCGTCAGCAGTGTCCGCACTGTGGGCGTATGCACACAGGTCCATGTCGGACAGGGATGAATGTCTGCTTTTGGTGTGGTATGCCGGGACATATAGCGAGAGAATGTCCACAGCGGAGCATGGGTGGTATAGCACGACCAGCTGGGTCGGCTGTTGCGTCTTCAGCATCGGTTTCTTCACAGGGCCGAGGGGTGCATCCTATTGGTCGTGGTAGAGGTGCCAGAGGAGGAGCCAGTACTAGCGGGGTCCAGAATCGCACTTATGCTTTGGTGGACCGCCAGAATTCAGAGGCTTCCCCTGATGTTGTCACAGGTACATTATCCATATTCTCACATAATGTATATGCACTAATTGACCCAGGTTCTACATTTTCCTATGTTACTCCATTGGTTGCTGCCAAATTTGCAAAGGCACCGGAATTATTAATTAAATCAATTGAAGTGTCTACACCGGTTGGTGAATATATTGTTGCAAAGAGAGTGTATCGTAACTGTGTGGTAACTGTGTGTGGTCATGATACGTTGGCCGATCTCATTGAATTGGACATGGTGGATTTTGATGTAATTATGGGAATAGATTGGTTGGCTTCGTGTTATGCTACGGTAGATTGCCGGGCCAAGAAGGTACAATTTTGTTTTCCACAGGAAAATGTTCTAGAATGGCAGGGTAAGGTAGGGGCACCACGAGGAAGATTTATTTCCTATTTGAAAGCCAGAAAAATGATTGCCAAGGGATACATATGTCATTTGGTACGAGTGAAAGATAATGATGTGGAACCATTAATTCCACAGTCAGTACCGGTAGTCAATGAATTTCTAGATGTATTCCCAGAGGATCTTCCAGGTTTACCCCCAGAACGAGAAGTGGAATTCGGCATTGATGTGATTCCAGGCACTCAGCCTATTTCTATTCCTCCATATAGAATGGCTCCAGCGGAACTGCGTGAATTGAAGGAGCAGTTGAGAGATTTGCTGGATAAAGGCTTCATTAGGCCTAGTATGTCCCCGTGGGGTGCACCGGTATTATTTGTGCGAAAGAAAGATGGCACCTTGAGAATGTGCATCGACTATCGTCAACTGAATAAAGTAACGATCAAGAACAAATATCCCCTCCCTCGCATTGATGATTTGTTTGATCAGTTACAGGGTGCCAGGTGTTTTTCAAAGATTGACTTGAGGTCGGGTTACCATCAAGTCAGAGTTAGAGAAGAAGATGTACCCAAGACAGCTTTCCGAACACGGTATGGCCATTATGAATTTTTTGTTATGTCATTCGGACTAACAAATGCACCGGCTGTGTTTATGGATTTGATGAACAGGGTGTTTAAGCCATTCCTAGACGTGTTCGTGACAGTATTTATAGATGACATCCTTGTTTATTCAAGATCACCAGAAGACCATGCTTATCACTTACGGCAAGTGTTGCAAATTCTCCGTGAGCGTAAGTTGTATGCAAAATTCTCCAAATGTGAGTTTTGGTTGAAATCAGTCGCGTTCTTGGGTCACATTGTATCAAATGAAGGCATACAGGTTGATACCCAAAAGATAGAGGCAGTGAAAAATTGGCCAAGACCTACGACACCCACAGAGATTCGCAGTTTTCTGGTTTTGGCAGGTTATTACCGAAGATTTGTAGAAGGTTTTGCTTCTATTGCGGCACCATTGACAAAGTTAACTCACAAGGTAATTAAATTTCAATGGAATGATGCATATGAAAGAGGGTTTCAAAACTTGAAAGATAAGTTGACTTCCACACCAGTGTTAGTACTTCCTGAGGGCACAGAGGGCTATGCAGTGTATTGTGATGCTTCCGGGATTGGTCTCGGATGTGTGTTGATGCAGCATGGTAGGGTGATAGCATATGCCTCACGACAGTTGCGGCCACATGAGAAAAACTATCCCACACATGATCTTGAATTGGCAGCGGTAGTTTTTGCTTTAAAGATATGGCGTCATTATTTATATGGAGTTCATGTTGACATCTATACGGATCACAAAAGCTTGCAATATCTTTTTAAGCAGAAGGAACTCAATTTGAGGCAACGAAGGTGGTTAGAGCTTTTAAAAGATTATGACATTGATATTCTTTATCAGCCAGGCAAAGCAAATATGGAAGCTGATGCATTGAGCCGTAAGGCAGTAGAAAGCACTAGTGGTCAGTTAAAGCGTGAGATAATCAAAGACTTGAATCAATTAGCCAGCTTGGGAGTTCGCCTTATTGAGTCCTCCGATGATAAAGTTATGGTGCAGAATGTAGCAGAATCCTCCTTGATAGCTGAAATGAAAGAGAAACAGTATGCAGATTCTATTTTATTGCAGCTAAAGGAGAATGTGCAGCAGAATTTGACCAAGGCATTTGATATTACACCGGAAGGGGTGCTTCAATGTCAAGGGAGAATATGTGTACCGGATGTAGATCAGCTGAGGACACGAATAATGACAAAGGCGCACCATTCGCGCTATTCCATTCATCCAGGTGCTACTAAAATGTACCATGAATTGAAAGAAGTGTATTGGTGGAGCAACATGAAAAAGAACATTGCCGAATTTGTCGCGCAATGCCCAAATTATCAACAAGACAAAGTGGAACATCAGAAATCGGGAGGTTACATGCAATGTATCAATCTTCCAGTCTGAAAGTGGGATATGATTAATATGGATTTTATTACGGGCTTGCCTCGTACATTGCGGAAGTTTGATTCCATATGGGTCATAGTGGACCGACTTACCAAGTCAGCTCATTTTCTACCTGTCAAGACGACCTATACAGCTGAGGATTATGCGAAGTTGTATGTGAAAGAGATAGTACGATTGCATGGTATTCCACTCTCTATCATATCAGACAGAGGAGCACAGTTTACAGCACACTTTTGGAAATCTTTTTAGCGGAGTTTAGGTACTCAGGTGAATTTGAGTACGGCTTTCCATCCTCAGACTGATGGACAAGCAGAACGTACTATTCAGACACTTGAAGATATGCTACGAGCTTGTACGTTAGATTTCCAGGGTAGTTGGGATGACCATTTGCCTCTTATTGAATTTGCATATAACAATAGCTATCATTCAAGTATTAAAATGGCACCTTATGAAGCCTTGTATGGAAGGAAATGTCGATCACCAATTGGATGGTTTGAAGCAGGTGAAACTGCTTTACTTGGGCCAGATATTGTCCACCAAGCCATGGAGAAAGTTAAAGTTATCCAACAACGGTTACAAACGGCTCAAAGTCGTCACAAGTCATATGCCGATGTGAGAAGAAGAGGGATTGAATTTGCCATAGGTGATTGGGTATTTTTAAAGGTGTCACCGATGAAAGGGGTAATACGGTTCGGAAAGAAAGGAAAATTGAGTCCACGTTACATAGGCCCATATGAAATTATTAGAAGATTTGGGCAAGTTGCGTATGAGTTGGCTCTACCCCAGGACCTTTCGTCAGTCCATCCGGTATTTCATGTGTCGATGCTCCGGAAATGCATAGGAGATCCTTCACGTATTGTTCCCGTAGAAGATGTTCAAGTTGCATAGGATCTCACTTATGAAGAGGTGCCCATTGCTATCCTAGATCGACAAGTAAAGAGATTGAGAAATAAAGACATAGCATCCGTAAAAGTCCTTTGGAGAAACCAACAAGTAGAGGAGATCACATGGGAAGCGGAAGAAATGATGAAATCCAAGTATCCCCACTTATTCCAAATGGACCAAGAAGTTCACAGTGCGGAGGTGGAACAATAACAAGTAAGTATTTAAAAGCATTATGTGTATGTATAGGTATGTTAAAGTAAAGATGCATTTGTTGTATATAAGACAATGTTGTTAACATTCGAGGACGAATGTTTCTAAGGGGGGAAGAATGTAACACCCCGTACTTTATAACCTCACTTGATACCTTGGGATCATATCTACATAGGTGTTGAGATGCCATGCATATGTGTTTTATAGTGTTATTGGTGAAACATTTGATATCGGACTTAACATGTGCGATTAGATCGTCGTAGGAGGTGTGTTGTGATTTCGTGGAGCATTTGGGCAAGAACTCGTACACATTATAACCTCATTTGGTGACTTTAAGTCATGTTTACTTGATGGTTAAGATCACTAAGTAAGTATTTTGTAGTGTTTGGATAAAGGATTGGACGATACGTAAACGTCGGATTAGTGGCCGAAAATTTCAGCAAAATGCTGAGACTTGCGCCACTACCCTGTTTCAGGGGTGTGGCGCAAGCCACCAGCCTGCATAAACTTCAGAGAAGGCTGCATTCTTGCGCCACTACCCTGTTTCAGGGGTGTGGCGCAAGGCACAAAAATTTTGCCCTTTCCGACGTCGTTTTGTAACGCAATTCTACGACGATTCCTAGATGGTTTCTTTTGATTCTTTGGAGTTATTTGAGCATTGTTAAAGAGTCAAACACTTCAATACACTCCTACATACTCCTACATGATCAAATCACGAAAGGTTAATAGTGATCCAAAATGTCCAATGAAACCAAGGGCGACTAGAATTCCAATTTTTGCGATCGAAAGGACGAATGAGAATCGTTTAAAAGAATATTGTCGTGACATTAGGGAATTATGTAAACATGAGAGATATGGTGATTAATACATGAAATTGTATGGGTTGCATGGATATGAGTTCTTGGGCCCAAAGTTAGGCCCAAAATGGAAATGAAAGAATTGGCCCAAAGGGCAAAAATATCCATTCTTCCACTTTGACCATCTTAAATGCCAAATAAAAGGCTAAGCTTGACTTGGGGTCTATATAAAGGCCCCAAGATCAGATTTTTATCATCAAAGCCTCACATGCCTTTTGGATATTTTTCACAAACATTTCTCATTTCCAAACCCTAAAGCAAAACAATTCCTTGGGACTCCTTGGACAAGATCAACATATTCCAAGCCTTGGTAAGTATTTATTTTCATGGATTAATATCTTATATGCATAAAAGAATATGTATATCATGTTGGTTGTGCTTGGAAAAGTTGGTCATGGTACTTGGTGATTTTGTATGAGATTTGTGGTATATGGAATTCAAGTGTGAATTAGGCCTTGTGCCTTTGATGAAAAAGCATGGTATGGAAAAAATATGAACATGTATGGTGTTATTTTGGGCATTACACTTGTTCTTGTCTAAAAGTGGGAATTTTGGGATTTTGGCCGATATGTGTTATGAGTTGAATTAAGGTGCTTTGATGGATTATTTGTGATGTGTTATGGATAAGAAAGTGTAAAGGAGAAGTATTGTGGTGAAATGTATTGATTTTCATGTATTGGTCAATGTTGGGAATATTATGGAATTTGTGAAATAATAGTATGATCAATGGTTTTGTCAAGGGGAAATGACATGTTTAAAGGCAAACATGTAATTCATTGACATTGCATGCATTTGTAAAGTAATTCGTGGTTAACGTGAATTCGTTATGTATATGTATGTTGTAGAGTGAAGGAGAGGGATCATTGTATACGCATCGAAGGTTGTCTATTCGTATTGTGCATCCAAGGTATGCAAGGTTACTTTGTCCGTATCTTTCTACGGCCAATAGTGTTCACATTGACATTTCTCTAGTTCTATTCCGAAATGTACTAAGGTATCCCATATGCAATTATCTATGGTCATTGTCATATATTTCCTACTCATTGATCAATTGTGAATCTCATTTCTCATATTCATGGTTAATGTTCCGAAAGTTCAAATAAAGTTACGTACCAATATTCCAATAGTGCCTATACTTGTGTCTTTTGTTCATGGATTATTGTCCAATGGTTCCAATGGTATCATGGTGCTAGTAATGTTATATTTCTCATTGATATTTATTCATATGTCCTTCACTCATTGGTCAATGATTCAAAGTTTCCAACAATGTTGTGTTCCAAAGTTCCAAAGTGATGTTTTGACTATCAAAGTATCAATCTCAAAGTAATGAGCAAAGTAATGCAAATGTGGTCAATGATCAAGTACGGGTGGCAAGTCTAGGGGCGTAAGCCTAGCTCGACTCGATCCCGAAATTTGGATTTATGGGTGGCAAGTCTAGGGGCGTAAGCCTAGCTCGACTCGATCCCGAGGGTGGCAAGTCTAGGGGCATAAGCCTAGCTCGACTCGATCCCTATATGATGATATGAAAGACCCACTGATCAGTCGGGGCCCGGGTACATTGTGATATGTAATGACATGTGAGCATTGAGATAAAGAAAGTAATGAAAATAATGAAAGCAATCCACATGGTTTCCAAAGAGTAACATGGTGACTTATTCACATTGAGTATTCATATGTTTTGAGTTCATTGACATATTCATTGAAATATTCATGTGTTGTATAGTTTCATCTGAGCCTTGCATACTCAGTACTTATTTCGTACTGACCCCTCTCGGGGGATTTACCTTACTTGCTGCAGGCGCAGGTCCCAGTAGGCCTCCTCAATAGACTGCCAGCTCATTCGGGGCTTCTCCGAGTCAAAGTGTATATATGTTTTGGTCTTGTCCATGTTGTATAAAACGGGGACTTGTCCCGGCTTATGGTTCATTTTGGTCAATGCTCTTGTTAGAGGCTTTTGTAGACCGATGTGGGTGTAATAGTGTAAAAGCCACATGTTGTTTTGACTGGATGGCCTCAACGGCCAAGTTTCATATGTATGCCTAAATATGTCCCTTGTTCTCCTTTATTCGTATTTCATAATATTATGCAATGGTGGTTATGAATATTATATGCATATGACTGAGCATAGGCAAAGGTTGGTTCTCTCGGGCCTTATCGGCTACGGGTGCCAATCATGTCTCGATAGGATTCGGGGCGTGACACTAAGCCTACACTTTGCCTACCGACCCAGTCTCCTTTAGTTCAGATGGATTATACTTGATAGATACTCAAAGATTGGTCCATCGGCACATGGTATTGGTTGCTATCACAGTTGACCTCGATTCCCAATTTTCGTCAGGAATTTTGAATGCCTACTCAGCGGAAGAAGTGTACTTGACTTTGATCTAGCATGGTTTCACCCACAGTTGGTGGGGTATCTTGGAGCGTATCATTCAATTTTATGAGTTGGTGCTTCGGACTCCTGACTATCAGTTTCGAGGGTCATTTGGACCAGTTTTAGCTTGGTTAGGGATTGCAAGCTTTGGTCATCTCCATTTATGTGTCCAGGTAGCACCTTATGGGCTTATTCTTATGCTTGTCATTATGAATTTTCAGTATACCAGCTTCAGTCTTTCGAGGCCAGTGTGATGTGAATGTGCGGACATGACTCAAATGATATTTTGTATGGTTCGGAGTAGGTAGCAGGCTTGGAAAGACAAAAGAAGGTTAGATTTAAAATTAGAGTTGGTTGCATGATTCATGCCTTTTTTTGCCTTTGGATTGGTTGAGTTACTGCCTGGTTTGGCTTGTATTGGTGTGTTGTCAGCATGTGTGGTCTAGATTTAAGTGCATCAGTCGTTCTTGGTTCAGTTGAAGGCCAGTTGGTTGTTGAAGTTGAGTTTTGGTTATTTGGAAAGTGAAGTAAGGAAGTTGGTTGAAAAAGGGATATATTTGGCAAAATCCCTTGGAAGCGTTGTCTCTTCTTTGAGGTTGTTTGGGGAGTCATGCTCGGGGCATGCTGGCCCAGTACCTCGTCCTTTCGAGCTTTGGGGCTTTTTCTATCCATTGACTTTCTCCAGCGAAAGTCCTTTTAGTAGTGGATATTGTAATGACCCTCCAGGTCATTTTCTCAATTTTCGTGCATTCCGACATTTTGAGCCTTCCCACAACTACTACATGTCATTTATGACTTGCCGAGACTATCGATTCGATCATCGGATAATTTGTTTGGATTTTAGGCTCATTTTTCTGTTTTGGAGTTTTCGTTGTTAAGGAATTGGTCTCGGACCAAAACTGCTAGGAAACAATCTCATATGGAAATTCTGACAGCGTCATCAGTTTCGAAACATTGATTTTAGGCTAGGGGGACCCTTGATTCAGTTTTCGAGGCTTTCCGACTCATTTTGGGATATTGGGTAGATTCGATTAAAAAATAAAACTATAAGTGTGGGCCCCACATTTAATCGAAACGCAAGTACTTCCATAGCTAAAAGTTATTAATGGCGACTATTAATGTCGCCACAGAAAGTATGTTTTCAGCGGCGACTGAATCACCTCTAAAGCTAAGCAAATATCCTTAGCAAAAAGACTTTTAGTGGCGACTTTGGTTGCCACTATAACTATTGTACTTCAGTAGCAACTTCAATCGCCACAAATACCCTTTGTCTTTTGAAAAAAAATATGCAGCATCAATATTCCTAATAATACTGCACAAATTTATTACAAACCATTGACAACCAAAGAGACACAACTAAAGATATTTCCCAAACAATGATACCAGAAACTTTCATAACTCATAGCATATAGTAATTGTGCATATACATGAAGAACACGTAAAAATATACAAGAATAAAATGTTACTCAGCTAGAATAAATTCGACCATGAAGAACATGTCCCTTAAATGCAATTAACAAACTCTCAGCTCCTCCACAAGTGTGACTCCTTTATACTGTTCCATAGAAAGGTACATCATTATCCTTTGTGCATACTTCGGATGGATCAGTTACTACATACAAAGGAAATTCAAGAAGAATTGTTAGCAACACATTTAGATGAAATGTTGATATTGTAAATTAAATAACAGTGAAAGATAAATTCTAAAAGAGAATTCAATGGAACGAGATTAATTTCAGATTTTGTGAAGTGGTTTCAACTACTACTTTTTATTTGAATACTTGAAACAAATTTTAGACATTTCAAACATCCATTACAAGTGTCAAACAACAACAACATACCCAGTATATTCCCACCAAGTGGGTCTGGGGAAGGTAAGTGTACGCAGTCCATACCACTACCTCAGAGGTGAGATATCAATTACAAGTGCCAGGAGTACAAAATTAATACTACCAAAATTATTGTATCTTAAGCTACTAAGCTGAAATATCAATCTCTTTTTAAGAATTATTAGCTCAAAAACTTCAGATACAAAAAATGCTCCATGGGGGAAAGCAAATAAGGATAATAAGGTGCTTTAAACATAGCAGAAAACGATTTATTTTTCTAGCCATGTAATGTACTTTCAACTTAATCACATACCAATACAGATTTCAACAACCAGTTTTCCAAACAATTCTTCTCATCATGCCTATAATTTGGTACGACAATCACTACAAAAAATTAAATCAAAAAGTCTGGTGATACTGGTCTCACTTGCTTTAGATGAAAATAAGAGTTCAAAAAGATAAACACACGTATAGTTTCCACGGCGATCCATCTCAAATTGGACTTTCATAGAGACACAGCCTTGTCTTTGGAAGAAGATATTAGACCATGGTTTCAGATCAAGAACCAAAGGTTTATCTTTCTTACTTTTAAACTTCCCATGATATACGCAATAACCCCTAGACTACAGACTAGAAGAGGTTTACGAGAGAGGAACTTAGTATTATCTCCATTTGTTCATTATAAAATCCTTACTTGTTTGACGGAAAGCAACAATCATCAACCCAATAGAAAGTTAAGAATGCAATCCCTAATATTAATTAGATAGCTACAAGCTAACTAAGTTTAACTATATGTTTTCAAATGGATAGCTACAAGTTAATTAAGTGCAATTTTTGTAGCTTCATCAACAAATAATCAATAGATATTTCACTCCTTCAATATATAGAGATTATAAATAGAAGCTAAATGAGTGAGTATTTGCTAAAAAAATTTTAGAAAAAGAACTATAGCTCACGCATCTATGACTATCTAATTCTAATGGAAAAAGAACTATAGCTCACGCATATTCCATAGTCAACGGATGAGATCCTCCATCTATTAGGCAAATATAAATACACAAAAGATTAGAAAAGATTAGTTTTTCTCCCCTTTGTGTAAGTTTCACTATTTGTAGCTTCGTCAATCTCTTCGAGCGGGGCTTCATCGATCTCCGTTGAGCTAGGGCTCGTTGTTATGCTGCAGTGTGAGGAAGGAAAAATGAGGAGGAGAATTGGGGTTTTGGTATTGGAAGAGAAACGGGTCGGATAGTGGGTTAATGGATCAAAAGGAGGCAGATTTTGGAGTTAATATTGGCTACACATGAACTTAAAAAATAGTACTTTCTAATACAAATCTAACCCAGATATTGAAAATGTGGCCAAATTAATACCGATTTGAAATAAAAATTGAGAAAAAATAATAATTTATTAATCAATTAAGCTTTCTAACTAAACATAGTATGATGATTATTTGTAACAATGGACTAATTGCGGAGATTAAGCCGCAAATGATTTTAATTTGACAAAATAAATATGTATTTAACTAAACATTTGTTTTGGCACAAATTTATTTTCAAATAAATATTTATAGTTGAAAGTAACATACGATTAATCTATATATAAACCTAAATAATACTCAAAATAATATAAAATATATATTAGGGAATTTTGTTAAATGAAATGCAAAATAATCCCCAAAATAATTTAGAAATATTTTTACTCTGAAAAATAAATATTTCACTTTGTTTGATATTTAAGAAGCTTGATCAATTAATTAAAAGTGTGTGGGATCAAAGTTTGGTGTCAACAATGTAAAAATGCATTATTTGTAAGACGACGAGGGTATATGTGGACTATTTTCTTATGAGGTGTAAATCCCCTCTAAATCACAAAGTAATAAAATATCCCTAAAATCAATTATTTTTATAATGCATAAAATATTTCAATATATATGAACTTATTTAATATACAAGTATTATCAAATATATAAAATTACTTCAAATACTTATTTAAATAACTCTATAATCATTAAAAACTTTTCAGTAAATGATTACTTGTTTAAAATAAGTTCTTAAAAGTAAAATATTAATTTACTAATTTAGCAACACTTGTTTAAAATAAGTTCTTAAAAGTAAAATATTAATTTACTAATTTAGCAACACTAAAAAGATCAAATATCCATAAACATAATCACAACAACTAATTAAAATTTGAATTTACCCACAAAATAATAATAAATATCAAAACAAAAGAATTAGGGACGACCTCAAAGTTGCCACAAAAGAACCTATTTTTAGTGGCAACCTTGTCCTTATCGCCACAAATACTCTTTTAGTGGCGACTGTCTATATATCGCTACAAATACCTTTTCAATCATATTTTATTAGACACATATTGTGGCGACTTAAGGAAGTCGCTACTAAAAGATACTTTTCAGTAGCGATATTATTCGTCGCCACTAAACATTCTCACTTGTTGCCACAAATACTCTTTTAGTGGCGATTGCCTATATATCGCTACAAATACCTTTTCAATCATATTTTATTAGACACATATTGTGGCGACTTAAGGAAGTCGATACTAAAAGATACTTTTCAGCAGCGACAATATTCGTCGCCACTAAACATTCTCATGTTTTGTGGCAACCATTTTGTATCGCCACAAAAACCTTAAATTTTGTGGCAACTTTTTATGTCGCTACAAAAAGTTGTCCCAAAAAATTTGATTTCTTGTAGTGATATGACTGAGTAATAAAGAGTTTGAACTTGTTCATATGGATGTTTGGGGTCCTTATAAGGTTGCTACACATGATGGACATAAATGTTTCTTAACTGTTGTTGATGATTACTCCAGAATGACATGGATATTTTTACTTAAATTGAAATCTGATGTCATTATAATTCTTAAACAGTTCATTAGTTATGTTAAGACTTAATATGATACATGTTTTAAAACAATTAGAAGTGATAATGGAACTGAGTTGATTAACAAGTCCACTACTGATTTATTTCATAGCCTTGGCATAGTGCATCAAAGATCTTGTACTTACCTACCTCAGCAGAATGGCATTGTAGAAAGAAAGCATAGACATATACTTAAAATAACTAGAGCTATAAGGTTCCAAGCTAATATTCCTCTAAAATTCTGGGGAATGTGTGCAGACAGCTACTTATCTTATTAATAGGATTTCATCTTCTGTGCTAGATAGTGTTACTCCTTATGAAAGACTGCATAAGAAACCACCATCTCTACTACATTTGAAAGTAATAGGTTGTTTATGCTATGCTAAATTTCTAAATGAAACTGGCAAACTCATGTCTAAAATTAGGATGTCGGGTCTTTTGGTATACTCTGAGGTTCAAAAGGATACTTGTTATATGACTTAACTAATAAGTTGCTTTTTGTTAATAGGGATGTGGTGTTCAGAGAAGATATATTTCCTTTCAAGCTCAATTCAAACTCTTCCTCTCAAAATCTATTCACAACACAAGCTCATGTTGACATATATGAAGACATGAGACAGCTGGATTTCTTTCCTCCTATAGTGTCACATAAGGCCTCCGGACCTCAGTTTCATGAAGAAGATGTAACTATACTGGTGGCACAAGTTGAGGAGGAGCAACCTATTGAAAATGTCTTACTTCCAGCTCCATAGGCTGAAGTTCCACAAGCTGCTGCTCCATAAGCTGTAGTTCCTACTGTATCCAGAAGATCTACTAGAGGCACACATCCTCCTGGGTGGATGAAGGATTTTGTATCATTAAATGTGCATGATAGTGTTACTTATCCACTATCAAAATATATATCATATGATTAAATGTGCATGATAGTGTTACTTATCCACTATCAAAATATATATCATATGATACATTGCCTCCTAAATATCAAAGCTTTCTAGCTTCTTTCTCTACTAATACTGAACCTATTTCTTACGCAAAGGCTATTCTGGATCCTAGATGGATAGCAACAATGCAGGCTGAGATTGGGGCCTTGGGGATTCTTTAGTCTCTTGGAAGTCAAAGAAGCAGGCCACTATATCTAGAAGCTCAACAGAGGCTGAATACAGAAGTCTTGCCTCTACAGTAGCAGAACTAACTTGGTTAGTTGGACTAATCAGAGATCTTGGGGTTCAAATTCAACTACCAGTTAGAATCTTGTGTAATAGTAAAGCTGCTATACAAATGGTTGCACCAGTTCATCATGAAAGGACCAAGCATATTGAGATTGATTGTCACTTTGTGAGAGAAAAGATCTTACAAGGACTAGTGAAGATTGAATACATAGCTACTCAGAATCAACCTGCAGACATTCTTACTAAAGGCCTAACTAGAGTTCAATGTGAATACTTAGCTTCCAAACGTGGGATGATAAACATTTTCATACCCCCAGTTTGAGGAGGAGTATTGAGGAATAAATAAGTTCATTAAGTCATGTTTCACAAAGTTAGTTAATAGTCTAAAAGTGACTTCACAAAGTTAATTAAATAACTACCCTTCAAAGAATTAGTTATAGGTTAAAGAGTTAGTTATGGACTATGAGCTATATAGAAGCTTCTATTGATGTGTATATATATAGATCACCTCTCACTATTGATGAATTAATGAGGATAACACAAATTCACCTATCTTTCTCTTCTCTACTTTCTCTGTTTCACTCTCTTCCTCATTCCTCTTCTTCTTCTTTTGTATTGTTCTTCATTTCTGTGTGTTTGATGAGTTTATCATATGAATTCATAGTATTCTTCACCAACAAAGCCTTAGTATATTGAAAATTTTCTTACGCTACTTCAAAAAATCCTTTTATTTATAGAACTTGAGAGATGACTTTTCAGAATATATGGTCATGCTCTTTCACGAACAAATGTGTTTGTTCAATTTAAGACCTCTAAGTAAGAACTAATTCAGCAAACTTAACATAATTATGGCCATGAAATGCATACCACATATATGTTATTGTGGCCATGAAATGCATACCACATATATGTTACTCGTAGTACTACTAATAAATTAGATATAATAACACCAAAAAAGTTAAGAAGACATCTGAAGGAAATTAAATTGGGTCACCCATGTCAATGTGGGTCAACCTGGATCCATGTGTAGAGAATTATATATATAATTAAGTATTATATATATTTAATTAACTAATTAATAAAAAAGGAAGAGACACAACTATTTGAAAAGTTGAATAGTTGTGTCCCTTTGGGTTTATAAAAGAGTTTCTTCTGAAGAGAAACAACAACTCTTTTTTCTCCCTCTCTAGAAAAACAAGAAAGAAAGAAAATCTTCTTCCTTCTCCAATTCCTCTCAAGATCGCGTGAAGATTTCTTCTCCAAAAAGTGTTGGAACAACTCTGTAACAAGGTACGATTCATAGACAGTGATCTTTCGGTGTAGGGCGTGTTTATACATGTGATTACACTATTAGACTAGTGAAACGAATTCAATGATCCTGCAAACTGTGTGTTTGATTAGATTCTTCATTGGCATCAGAATCAGATTTTCTATTTGTTTTCTAATCTAGATGTGCGTCGGGAACAAGTCCCTGTTCACTTTTTTTTTTTTTTTTTTTTTTTTTTTGCTTTGGTATTTTTCTGGCGTGAATGTCGATTTTTCTGTTAAGAACAAAACAATTCGGAATGAAATATAGTTTGGCTTAGAGTTCTGCGGTTTTTCCCTTCTTTAATTTAATGTTAAAGTGTGAAATATATGTAGGCCACAAATTTCTTTTGACTGCTTCATAAGAAACAAAATTTGTAAGAAGCTTTCATGTGGCCCTACCTAATTTAAGTGTACAGGTAATTTTAAAACATGTGAGAAAATTTTGTTCACTTCTCTATTTCTTTGTGGAAGTACTAATAAAGGCATGTTGATTCTTGAATATTTCTTTTGAATTCCTACAACTGGAAAGAGCCTTTACTCCTAGGCCTAACTCAGAGGGCCGATGGGACTGGACGAATTCCCAGTTAAATTCCAATATGTTTCCAAGTCAAATGAGGGATTTGTTTTATGAATAATGTTCTGACATTTTTTTAAAATAATTAATTGACAAACGCAAAAAATTGTGCGTGCCACAAATTTTATGAGCATGTGAAATAGTGCACATCATACTATACATATATACATGTGTATATGTAATCAATGTGAGGTCGTATTTTTTTCTATAATGTGTGCTATAGAAAAATTAAAGTATATTTATTTTGCATAATGATTGCTTATATATAACATTACTTGTATGAATTTATATTATTTATGTAATTATATTATTTAAGTGTTTTCATATTTGTTATAGAATTTATGCTTGTTTAATCTTGAATTTATGTGATTTAAGTTCTTACATGATTGATTGTGTCAGATTTGTGACATATTAGAATTCGGATGATGATTGGGAACTTAGTGAACTTTCGAATCTGAACCTGATGTGAAATGAATATTGACATAGTTGATTATTTTAAGAATTATTATGTATATGAATTTAGGCTATAATAATGTACATAGTTGTCTCATAATACTTTATAATTGTTTAAATCAGTATGTCAACTGCTACAAAGAACATCGTCCCCGAGCTTAATAAAGGTGATAAGCTTAACGGTTATAATTATGAAATATGGAGTATGAAAATTCATTATGTCCTAGAAGAGCAAGAAGCTCTTAATGTGTCTATGACAATTCCTGAAAATGGTGATACCCCCCAACATATGAAAGATCTTGAGGCATATCAAGTTTGGAAAAAGAAAAATTCTCTTGCTCACATTACGTTGCTAAGCAGCATGGATAACGATATCATGAGAGAATTTCGAAAGTATGACAATGCTAAGGACATGTAGTCTGAGCTAAAAGAAAAATTTGTTCATACTTCAGTTGCTAAGTTAAGGACTCTTACTATTAGGTTTGATACTTATAAGAAACGTCCTGATCATACTATGCGTAAGCATCTGCGCCATATGTCAAATATGGTAAATGAACTGAAAGATGCCGGTCATGTGTTGACCGAAGAGCAACAACTCCAAGCTGTGATTCGCTCCCTACCCCAAAGCTGGGAAAACATGAAAATGGACTTAACCCACAATGTTAGCATCAAAACTATGGAAGATGCTAAGCGTCATTTGGAACTTGAGGAAGAGTGCCTTGGAGTAGACAATGCCACTACAAATGCATATATGACTAGTTTATATCCAAAAAGTGGACATAGTAACAAACGCAAGCATGCTGAATTTTCTCAAAAGAAAGGGAAAGGAAAAGTCTCAAAGAAGCATAAGAATAATCAACAAGGAGATGAAAATGTTTCTGCTCCAAAGAAAAAGAAAAAGGTGAACATGGCTAAGCTCAAGTGTTACAACTGTGAGAACAAGGGACACTTTGCTCGTGATTGTCCTGAGCCTAAAAAGGTATACGACCTTATTACTAATTTACATAGTGATGTAAATGTTTCTTTTTCTGCGTTTTTAACTGAATCACTTTCTATGTGGATTGTAGACTCAGCAGCCATCGAGCACATAGCGACGGATAGAGATGCTTTTGTAGATTTTCAATGAATCCCACAAGGATCCAAATGTATATATTTAGGAAATAACTCCAGAGAGGAGGTAAAATGGATTGGTAACTGCAAACTTGAAATATGTGGTGGCCGGACTCTATATCTACATGATGTACTATTTACCCCAATAATACGTCGAAATCTAGTCTCTGTCAGAATGTTGATTAAGTTAGGATTTAATTTTTTTCTTTAATGAACATGGTATGGATTTGTACTTGGCCAAGATAAAATATGGCACTGGTTAGTTTTATGATCGATTTTTTGTATTGAATGTTGTTCAAAGTCCTAATAATAATAATATTAGTTTTTCCTTGTTTACATCAACTTCAAATTGTAAGAATGATGTAAATATATGGCATGCTAGGCTTGGCCATATTGGTCAACAAAGATTGAATCACTTAGCTAAAGAAGGTTTGCTTGGCACAATAGATATGGTAGAATTGTCTACTTATGAATCTTGTCTAGCCGGAAAAACTGTAAGAAAACCATTTGGGAAGGGCACAAGAGCTGATACTCCATTGCAATTAATTCATTCTGACATTTGTGGTCCAATGAATGTAAGAGCAAGACATGGTGCTATTTACTTCATCACTTTTATTGATGATTTTACTCGATTCGATTATGTATATTTGATTTCTCATAAATCTGAAGCTTTGAGTTGCTTCATTAAGTTTATGAACATGGTTGTGAATCAATTGGATAAAAAAAATTAAATCTCTAAGAACCGATCGAGGAAGAGAGTATTTGTCTGATGAGTTCAAATGTTTGTGTGATGAAAAAGGAATTCAAATACAATTAACTACTCCTTACACTCCACAACAAAATAGTGTTGCGGAACAACGAAATAGAACCTTGTTAGAAATGGTTATGTCAATGATGGCGCAAGCAAAAATTTTTATCACCTATTGGGGTGATGCGTTGCTCACTGTTGCGTTTGTGCTTAATCGTGTCCCTTCTAAATCAGTTACAACTACGCCGTATGAGTTATGGACTAAATGAAAGCCCGATTTGAGCATTTTAAAGCCTTGGAGTTGTGCTACTTTTATACATTGCCTTTCTTCCCAATATGGAAAATTAGGTCCAAGGGAAAAGAAGTGTATCTTTATAAAATACTCTGAACAGTCTAAGAGTTATGTGTTTATAGATGAACAAGACAGTGGCACTGTAACTGAAATTGAGTCACGTGATGTTACATTCATAGAGAATGATTTGCCTAAGCAGGGCGAGATAGGTAAGGACTTATCTCTTGAAACTACGGATCAGACCGCTTTCGCTATCGACATTCCAATGGATTTGAGTGGGAGTCATGTTGATGATAATGGATCGATTCCTATTTCCACAAATTCTAGTGATATTGCTGGTTCGAGTGGGAGTAACTTATCAATTGATAAATCAATTTGTCAATCTCAACCTTGACGAACAAGTCGTCCACAAATTCCCCGTTGTCGATTTGAGATCGAAGGGGAAACATTTATAGTTACTCCGGATGATGAAGAGCCAAGAAACATAAATGAGGCTCTTACATGGCCCGCTAAAGAAAAATGGTTAAAAGTAATGGAAGAGGAAATGGAATCAATGAAATCTAACCAAGTGTGGGAATTGGTTGATCTACCTATAGGCCGAAAAGCTATTGGAAATAAATGGATTCTAAAAATCAAGCGTAAGGTAGATGGTAGTATCGAAAGATTTAAAGCTCGCCTAGTAGCTAAGGGGTACACACAACAGGAAGGAATTGATTATGAAGAAACTTTTTCACCTATTGTACGCGTTACTTCAATAAGATTAATTTTATCAATAGTGGCTATGTTGGTTCTTGAATTGCATCAAATGGATGTGAAAACTGTATTTCTCAATGGAGAACTAGAAGAAGAAATCTATATGGAACAACCTGTAGGTTTCGTGAAAAAAGGCAAAGAAAATAAAGTATGTCGACTTCGAAGGTCGATTTATGGCATTAAACAATCTTCTAGACAATGGTACTTACGTTTCCATAATGCGATAATATCATATGGTTTCGTTATGATTCATGAAGATCATTGTGTATACATCAAAAGATCCAAAGATAAGTTTGTAATCTTATCATTGCATGTAGACGATATACTTATAGCTGCAAGTGACATCAAGTATGTAAAAGAAATAAAAGAGTGGTTATCATCTACTTTTGAGATAAAAGATATGGGTGAAGCGTCATACATTATTGGAGTTACGATTTCTAGAGATCGTTCGAAGAAATTGTTATCTCTTTCACAAGAACCTTACATTAAGAAAATTCTTGAACGCTTTAATATGCAAGATTGAAAACCCATAAACACTCCAGTTTCTAAAAGTGAAGCTTTAAACCAAAAGATGTGTTGTCATACTCCACAAGAGAAGGAACAAATAAGAAAAGTTCCTTATGCCAATGCAGTCGGAAGTCTAATATATGCTATAATGTGTACTAGACCTGATATTTGTTATGCCGTTGGGTTACTTAGTAGATACAAATCTGACCCAGGACTGCAACATTGGAAAGAAATTAAAAGAATATTAAGGTATCTCAAAGGTACAGTCGACTATTCCTTATGTTATCAAGGAAATGATCTGCAACTCAAAGGCTACACTGATGCTGATTGGGGAGGAGATTTAAATGAGAGAAATTCCACCTCTGGATATGCTTTCTTACTTAACAATGGCGCCATATCATGGAGTAGTAAGAAGAAGTCATGTATAGCCTTGTCTACAATGAAAGCTGAATTTGTAGCACTTTCATCTGCTGTGCAAGAAGCTGTTTGGCTTAATGTTTTTTGGTCCACTTGGGTGTGTATAACAATGTTGTTGAACCTGTTTTATTGACATAAAGTATAATTTTGTAATATACATGATTGTACAAAAGGAAGTGAACGTGAAATACATATCTACGCATCAAATGATAGCAGATCCCTTAACAAAACCTATAGCATGTGATGTTTATGAAAGACATGTAAAGTCGTTGGGTTTACGTAGATGTTGATGTATTTATTTTTATTTTCCCAATCATGTTCATAAATATTCACATTATTGAAGTTAATGTTGATTTACGCTTAATTTTCCATCTTGTTGGTTATATACATATATCATTTTTTATGTGATGTACATAAATTTCTGAGGACAAAAAGTATGTCAAACAGACAAAAAGATTGGCCAATTCACACAGGCAATCGTCTCTATTGTTTAGGTGACAAGTAGAGATGAGACAACTATAAACTTATTATCGTCAGAAGTGATGATAAAAGAGAGCTAAAAGTTTATAATCAGAATATCATTTGTTAGATTGTGTTTAATCATATGTAATTAAAATGAGTAAGTCTGTTTCTAATGCCAGATGTGAGTTCTTAAGAATAAAATGATTGAGTAGATTTGTGAACTCAAAGTTAGACATGAGTTGTCTGAACTATCATCTGCACAGTATTTAGTTTATAAAAGACATGCGCTCCATGGGAAAGGAGTCAATACTGTGATACATGTTTCATACCATGTATGCATATAGTGACCCATAAGGGCGATACAAGTTTAGTCTCTACTTACTATCGTGTGAAGCCCTGAAAATTATAAGTAATTTTCCACATTGTACCCTCATGACTTTAATCAGTTTCTTGAGATTAAATTTGGTGTTTGCTATCTTAGTATGTTGCCAAGAGATTATGGTTGATTCGGTCTGGCGGGACATTACTAGAAAAACATATCACGTTGAGATTAAGAGATTCATGAGATAAGGAAGATCATTGGATATTATCACATTAATTGTGTTCATTAACGTCCTTTATGTTTGTCTGTGAGACAAGTACATAATGATGAACTCAAAATTAAGAAAAAGAGATTATGAGTAATTATGAATGTGATAAATAATCTAGGGTATTACGTACTATAATCTACTATAAGTTTCATTGATCGAGATGCTACATATTCCTAACAGATGTATAGCAATGGAGCTCTCGAAGTATGCACTGGTCACACGGTTTAGTCGTTAAGTATGAATGTTACATAATAGAAATGAGAGTTGACCGACTATGTGTAAGTGGGAGATGAAGGAAATTGGATCGGGTCACCCATGTGGGTCAACCCGGATCCATGTCTAGAGAATTATATATATAATTAAGTATTATATATATATATTTAATTAATTAATTAATAAAAAAGGAAGAGACACAACTATTTGAAAAGTTGTGTCCCTTTAGGTTTATAAAAGAGTTTCTTCTGAAGAGAAACAACAACTCTTTTTTCTCCCTCTCTAGAAAAACAAGAAAGAAAGAAAATCTTCTTCCTTCTCCAATTCCTCTCAAGATCGCGTGAAGATTCCTTGGAGATTTCTTCTTCGAAAAGTGTTGGAACAACTCTGTAACAAGGTACGATTCATAGAATGTGATCTTTCGGTGTAGTTCATGTTTATACATGTGATTACACTATAAGACTAGTGAAACGAATTCAATGATCCTGCAAACTGTGTGTTTGATTAGATTCTTCAACATCAAAAGGAGCATAATTAATTAAACTTCCGGTGACACTTAGATCTTCCATTTGTCGGCTTCCATATATAAGTCCAACCAGAAGTCCACATTAGATGAATGAACACTCATCATATCCATGAAATCAAGATTTGAAGATGTGTCTGGATTACTTTCCAATATAACAATGTTTTCATCATGAACTTGATTGACAACTGACTTTATCGTTATTTGATGTTCCTACGAGACTTGTGAAATCCGAGATTTGGTAATTTTCATCAAATGTGATGCAGCTGTAGTAGGACTTGGTAAAATCAAAAGAATCCTGAGGAATACTGGAAGAACCTTGTATAGGATAGACTGGACTAGTAGCTAATAATGGCTTTTCTGAGCTTCATCCTTAATCATCTTCATATCTTTAGCCTTTTGGGATCTTGCCTTAGGTTTCACTTGAACTTTTGTCCCAAGGTGCTTCTATAAATGTGTGTGGTAGAAATTCTTGATTTTGTTATCCGTTCTTCCGGGCAATTCATTAGCTATAGCTGACCACCTTCAACAAATTAAAACATATAGTATTGGAGAATTATAAAGCTAAGGGAGGAACTTGGTTTCTCAAAAGTATGCATAAATTCATAAAATGAGCTCTATGTTATTATAAAGGGAGCCTTGACGACTGGCGTAACTGGTAAAATTGTTTTTATGTGACCTGGAGGTCATGAGTTTGAGCTATGGAAAGAGCGTCTTGAGGTAAGTTTGCATACAATTGACCCTTGTGGTCCAATTCTTCCCCGGAGCCCCCACATAACGAACATTTATAGTGCACTGGACTCCTTATTTTCTACTTTACTAAATCTAAGTCTTAATTCTGACCTGTTGCCAAGTGCCTTGATACATTCTGATCACAGTTTCCACCTCTTCCGGGATAAAAGGTCCTCTTTTTAGATCAGGCCTTAAGTACTTGAGCCATCGGAGTCTACAACTCTTTCCAGTTCTTGATAGCCCTGGCATAACAACAAAACAAAAACAAAGATATGAGCCTAAGCAGTACTGCTACATGCATGCTGAAACCCTAAAAGCAACAATAAAAGTTTAAGAAAAAGATTTTCTGCTTGTTTTCTTGTTTGGTTGTCTAATTCTTTCCTTTTTGGGAAATGAAAGAGAACTGAATAGATGTTACCAAAAGTAGATGTTCCCAAAAGAAAGACAAGTGAATCAAATTTCTTTTTTTTTTTTTTGGTTTTTTTGGTGTTGGACCTGCAAATTTGGGCATTTGTGTCCAGTTCCAAACACGATATTTCATGATATAATCAATCAATTTTTGTTCTTCTTCAGGAGACCATGCTCCCTTCTTTACATAATCCATACGGTGCTGGAACACTAGTCCTGGCCTAATTATGGTACTTCCAATTAATAATGATCACAAAGGTCACCTACTTCGCAAAGCTTACTTGGTTATATATGGGGGGGTTTCGTCAAACTGCTGGATTTTTTTAGGGTCTGTTTTGAAAGTCACCTGTTAATTGGAATTGGTGTAATTACTAAGGTAATAATTATCAGCCTAATAATTACACAGTCTAGTGATTACGATGACATGTTTGTTTGTCACAATGTAATTACAGTGTAATTACAAGTATACTGTTTGGTTGCGCAAGTGTAATTACATGATTATATTAAAATTTTAAAATGAAAGTTAATTAAATAAATAAATATATATATAGTCTTTCGAAATATATTGTCATATTGAATTATTGGCAATATCCCACCAAAGTAACTTTTGTTTTTTTATGACAAAAATATCATTGAACTATTACTTTGTCTCTTGTATAGTTATTCTAACATTTTAACCTACTAAACTCACTTAATTTACTTAGTTAACATTTTAAATTCAATTTTAATGACAAATTAATTAAATTATACCACCCAATACATAACAAAAAACGATTCTAGTATAAAAGCAATGAAATCCATCAAGATAAAATAGATTTTAAATAAAGACAAATTATACACATTGAGATGATAAAAAAATAAACAAAACAACATGAGATTTTATAGGACCATTTTTTAAATTTTTAAACAGACACTTTCTCCATTTCAGATTATTTATCCATTTTTCTCTACGCGTCCCATAAAAAATTATAAATAAGAAGGATAATTTACTAATTTACCTTGTAATTTTTTTAATACACTCTATTTGTGTCTTAATCAATACTAAAATTAACAATGCAAGATATTTTTTTTGAAACTTTATATTATTATACTTTCAAAAAGAATTAATATAAATACAAATAAAAAAATAATTAATTTACCTTAATCTTGTAAATTGACAAACAACTTAGAATATATGAGAAAAAAAGATTAGTTAATGCTCCCTTTATTCCTAAATAAGTGGACAAAAGAAAATTTTTAACTAAGAAGATTTAAAATATAAAAAATAAAAATAAATGCACTAAAAAACTAAGACATTCAACATTTACTATACATACATAAAAATAATTTTATTTTTTATATATGTAATATCATTTTTCACTGAATGAAGTTTGGACGAACCCTTGAGCTCATTAACTTAATTTGATCCAAATTTATATCTGTTTTAAAAATTTATTGAATGTATACATATTAATAATATAGAACTCATTAATTTTTTTAAAAAAAGACAAAATTTAGAATTCATAAACTTCAAATTCTGACTCCGTAAGTGAGACATGTAAAGAGAAAAGTCTATAAATAATATGAAACAGAGAGAGTTTCCACTTAATTTTTTTTAAATGGTCCTATAAAATCTCATGTTATTTTTTTTTTTTTAACATCTCAATATGTATAATTTATTTATTTAAAATCTATTTTATTGTGGTGGATTTCATTGCTTTTATATTAAATTCATTTTTTTGTTATGTATTGGATGATATAATTTAATGAATTTGTCATTAAAATTGAACTTAATTAAGTGAGGTTAGTAGCTTAAAATGTTAGGATGACAATACAAGAGACAAAGGAATAGTTCAATGACATTTTTGTCATAAAAAAACAAAATTGACTTTGGTGGGATATTTTCAATAATTCAATCACAATATGAGGAATTAACTCTATATAAGGAAGGGGGGGGGGGGTCGTCAAGCTGCTGGATTTTTTTAGAGTCTGTTTGGAAAGTCACCTGTTAATTGGAATTGGTGTAATTACTAGGGTAGTAATTACCAGACTAGTAATTACATAACCTAGTGATTACGATGACCTGTTTGTTTGTCACAATGTAATTACACTGTAATTACAAGTGTACTGTTTGGTTGCGCAAGTGTAATTACATGGTTATATTAAATTTTTAAAATGAAAGTTAATTTTATATATATATATATATATATATATATATATATTGTCTTTCGAAATATATTGATTAATAAATATATGTTCTTATAAAAATAATTGATTTATATTTTTCAAACTAGTATATTTTAATTAAATTAATCATAAAAACTTAAAGTACATGATTTTTAAGAACATCATGAAATGCATTGTCACGCCCCGAATCCCATCGAGACATGATTGGCACCCGAAGCCGATAAGGCCCGAGAGAACCAACCTTTGCCTATGTTCAATCATATGCATATCATAATCATAACCACCAGTGCATAAGAACATGAAAGACGAATAAAGGAAAACATGGGACATATTTATACATACATGTGAAACTTGGCCGTTGAGGCCATCCAGTCAAAACAACATGTGTCTTTTACACTGATACACCCACATCCGCCTACAAAAGCCTCTAACAAGAGCATTGACCAAAATGAACCATAAGTCGGGACAAGTCCCCGCTTTACACATTATGTACAATACCAAAACATATATATGCTCTGACTCGGAGAAGCCCTGGATTAGCTGGAGCTCACCAATGATCTGCAACGACTGGCAACCTACTGTGGAGGCCTACTAGGACCTGCGCCTGCAGCAAGTAAGGTAAATTCCCCCGAAAGGGGTTAGTACGAAATAAGTACTGAGTATGCAAGGCTCAGATGAAACTGTGCAACACATGAGTATTTCAGTGAACTCAAATACAAATGACTAATCAATGTGAATAAGTAACCATTCTGCATTTTGGGAACCATGTGGATTGCTTTCATTACTTTAATTACTTTCTTTACATTCAATGCTCACTTGTCATTACACATATCACAATGTACCCGGGCCCCGACTGATCAGTGGGTCTCTACATATCATATCATCGTGTTGGGATCGAGTCGAGCTAGGCTTATGCCCCTAGACTTTCCACCCATACATCAATGCATCGGGATCGGGTCGAGCTAGGCTTATGCCCCTAGACCTGCCACCCATAATCCAATATCTCGGGATCGAGTCGAGCTAGGCTTACGCCCCTAGACCTGCCACCCGTACTTGATCATTGACTACATATGCATTACTTTGTTCATTACTTTGAGATTGATACTTTGATAGTCATAACATCACTTTGGAACTTTGGAACATAACATTGTTGGAAGCTTTGAATCATTAACCAATGAGTGAAAGACATGTGAATAAACATCATGAGAAATATAACATTACTAGCACCATGATACCATTGGAACCATTGGACAATAATCCATGAACAAGAGACACAAGTATAGGCACTATTGGAATATTGGAACGTAACTTTATTTGAGCTTTCGGAACATTAACCATGAATATGAGACATGAGATTCACAAATGATCCATGAGTAGAAAATATATGACAATGACTAGTGATAAACGGATATCGGATACCTTAGCACATTTCGGGATAGAACTAGTGACATGTCAATATGGACACTATTTGCCGTAGAAAGATACGGACAAAGTAACCTTACATACCTGCACTTCCAAGTGAATACACACGACTAGGTATGAATACAATGGTCCCGCTTCTTCCTTACGTCTTACTCTACAATACAAGTTCATAACGGAACTTACATTAGCAACTAGTCACTATATAGGCGTACAAGACGACAATGAATTTTGTGGCTACCATATAAGGTCATGTCACCCTCTCACCATATAGTCCAATGCATTTACATATCAACAACACCATAACATCACCCACATTGACCAAAAGATCGTACACCAAAAGCATTTTACACCATACTTACCCTTTACGTCTTTCCCTTTATCATTCCGTCATAATTATCCCTTCATAACAACATATAACAACCATCCATACTTAACATAGTCCAACACACCTCCATACAACACTTTAAAGTCATTAAAATGACATTACAACTTGATAATTACATCCCAAAAGGGTATCGGGGCTTCGGGGATCAACTAGTGACGGAAACACACAGAACGAATTCTGGAGGTGACATGCGCTGCCACCTGCGTACGCAGGTGGTGACATGCGCGCGCAGATGGCTCCTGGAAAATTCCAGGGCCTTCTGCGTTGGCATCTGCGCGCGCAGATGCCTCGTCTGCGGGTGCGGAAGCCCGTTTTGGTCCGAAATGACTTTTTGGGGTCTTTTAATGCCATGAATGATCCATGATCACAATAAAACATATTTGAACATATTTTTGATCATATTAAACACCAAAATTCAGCCAAAATCGCACAACACACATAACGACACCCAAAACCACATTTCACGGCCAATACGGCACCAAAACCATCACCAATTTCACAATATCAATTCCAAATATTATGCACAAGAATCAAACAAGGTAAGACCATAATAACACTTCACATGTCAATATTTAATCCACCAAGTTCATTCTCTTCAAAACCACAAGTTCAAAGTCAAGTCTACAAGACAAACCACCCTTCACTTTAGCAACTATGAACACTTCATTTTTGTGAACTTCTCAATATTCCACCAACATAACCAACACAATATACACCATATACCATGCATAAAATATATTAACCCATCATAATAAACACTTACCAAGACTTACCAATGGATGATTTTGGCCAATAGAAGGACTTGGGGTTCTTGAGAGCAAAAGGGAGTTTTGTGGAAAATCCTAGAATGTTATGAGAGTTTAAGGGAATAAAAATCTGATTTTTTCTATATATAGGGCCTCATGTCTCCCTTATCCTTTTTCTTAGCATTTATTGCTATGTGGATTAGTCAATGGGACCAAGTTTTGCAAGAATGGGTCAAAATAACCCATTTTGGGCCATGTCTTTCTCAATAAAATTGGGCCTCATTTAGGGCCCAATTGTGCAAACCTTTAAATGCCCACAATTTAAGACAAAATTCATCAATTCTCTCATGTCGTCATATGTCCATCAATGTTATGGTTGTTAGCTAGACGTAGCAACGTACGGGGTGTTACATTCTTCCCCCCTTAGAAACATTCGTCCTCGAATGTTAGTGTTACCATTTCAAAGTAGCAAATTACACGTTGAGAAGTATTCCTCATGTCATCTTATAGATATACATTCAAATCTTATAAATACTTACTTGTCATTCTTCTCTTTGAAACAAGTGAGGGTATTTGGATTGCATCCTTTCCTCAGCTTCCCATGTGACCTCTTCTCTTTGTTGATTTCTCCACAGTACCTTCACCGAAGCAATGTCTTTGTTCCTCAAACTCTTCACCTGTCTATCCAGAATGGCAATAGGTATTTCCTCGTAGGTGAGATCCTTTGTAACCTGTACGTCATCGACAGGAGTAAAGCTAGATGGATCCCCTATGCACTTCCGAAGCATTGACATATGAAATACCGGATGAACTGTGGAGAGTTCCTGGGGTAGTGCCAATTCATATGCCACTTTCCCAAATCTTCTAATAATTTCATATGGGCCTATGTAACGTGGGCTCAATTTCCCTTTCTTTCCGAACCGCATTACCCCTTTCATCGGTGACACCTTTAGAAATACCCACTCACCTATGGCAAATTCAAGTCCTCTTCTTCTTGTATCAGCATAGGACTTGTGTCGGCTCTGGGCCATTTGCAATCGCTGTTGAATCACTTTGACTTTCTCCATAGCCTGATGCACCATATCCGGTCCAAGTAAGGCAGTTTCACCTGCTTCAAACCACCCAATCGGTGATCTACATTTTCTTCCGTACAACGCTTCATAAGGTGCCATTTGAATACTTGAATGATAACTATTATTATAAGCAAATTCAATGAGAAGCAAATGGTCATCCCAACTGCCCTGAAAATCTAATGCACAAGCCCGTAGCATATCGTCAAGTGTCTAAATAGTACGTTCTGCTTGTCCATCAGTCTGTGGATGGAAAGCCGTACTCAAGTTCACCTGTGTGCCTAAACTCTGCTGAAAGGATCCCCAAAAGTGCGCTGTGAACTGTGCTCCTCTGTCCGAGATAATAGAAAGTGGAATACCATGCAATCGTACTATTTCTTTCACATACAACTTCGCATAATCCTCAGTTGTATAGGTCGTCTTGACCGGTAGAAAATGCGCTGATTTAGTAAGTCGGTCCACTATGACCCATATAGAATCAAACTTCCGCAATGTACGAGGCAAACCCGTAATGAAATCCATATTAATCATATCCCACTTCCAGACTGGAAGATTGATACATTGCATGTAACCTCCCGGTTTCTGATGTTCCACTTTCACTTGTTGACAATTCGGGCATTGCGCGACAAATTCTGCAATGTTCTTTTTCATGTTGCCCCACCAATACACTTCTTTTAATTCATGGTACATTTTAGTAGCAACCGAGTGAATGAAATAACGCGAATGATGCGCCTCTGTCATTATTCGTGTCCTCATTTCATCTATGTCCGGTACACATAACCTCCCTTGACATTGAAGTACCCCGTCCGGTGTAACATCAAATGCCTTGGTCAAATTCTGCTGCACATTTTCCTTTAGCTGCAATAAAATAGAATCCGCAAATTGCTTCTCTTTCACTTCAGCTATCAGAGAGGATTCTGCTGCATTCTGCATGATAACTCTATCATCGGAGGATTCGGTAAGGCGAACTCCCAAGCTGGCTAATTGATTCAAATCTTTGATTATCTCATGCTTTTCATTCAACTGACCACTAGTGCTTTCTACTACCTTACGGCTCAATGCATCAGCTACTACATTTGCTTTGCCTGGGTGATAAAGAATATCAAGGTCATAGTCTTTTAAAAGCTCTAGCCACCTTCGTTGCCTCAAATTGAGTTCCTTCTGCTTAAAAAGATATTGCAAGCTTTAATGAACCATATAGATGTCAACATGAACCCCATATAAATAATGACGCCATATCTTTAAAGCAAAAACTACTGCTGCCAATTCAAGATCATGTGTGGGGTAGTTTTTCTCATGTGGCCGCAACTGTCATGAGGCATATGTTATCACCCTACCATGCTGCATTAACACACATCCGAGGCCAATCCCAGAAGCATCACAATACACTGCATAGCCCTCTGTGCCTTTAGGAAGTACTAACACTGGTGTGGAAGTCAACTTATCTTTCAGTTTTTGGAACCCCTGTTCACATGCATCATTCCATTGAAATGTAATTGCCTTGTGAGTTAACTTTGTTAATGGTGCTGCAATAGAAGAAATCCTTCTACAAATCTCCGGTAATAACCTGCCAAACCCAGAAAACTGCGAATCTCTGTGGGTGTCGTAGGTCTTGGCCAGTTTTTCACTGCTTCTATCTTCTGTGTATCAACCTGGATCCCTTCATCTGACACAATGTGACCCAAGAATGCAACTAATTTTAACCAAAACTCACATTTGGAGAATTTGCATACAATTTACGCTCACGGAGAATTTGCAACACTTGTCGTAAATGAATAGCATGGTCTTCTGGTGATCTTGAATAAACAAGGATATCATCTATAAATACTGTCACGAACACGTCTAAGAATGGCTTAAACACCCTATTCATCAAATCCATAAACACAGCCGGTGCATTCGTTAGGCCAAATGACATAACCAAAAATTCATAATGACCATACCGTGTTCGAAAAGTTGTCTTGGGTACATCTTCTTCTCTAACTCTGACTTGATGGTATCCCGACCGCAAGTCAATCTTTGAAAAACACCTGGCACCCTGTAACTGATCAAACAAATCATCAATGCGAGGAAGGGGATATTTGTTCTTGATCGTTACCTTATTCAACTGTCGGTAGTCAATGCACATCCTCAATGTGCCATCTTTCTTGCGTACGAATAATACCTGTGCACCCCACGGGGATATACTAGGCCTAATGAAGCCCTTGTCCAGCAAATCTTTCAACTGCTCCTTCAATTCACGCAGTTCCGCTGGAGCCATTCTGTAGGGAGGGATAGAAATAGGCTGAATGCCTGGAATCACATCAATGCCGAATTCCACTTCCCGTTCTGGGGGTAAACCTGGAAGATCCTCTGGGAATACATCAAGAAATTCATTGACCACTGGGACCGACTGCGGGGTTAGTGATTCCGCTTCGGTATCTTTCACCCGTACTAGATGACATATATAACCTTTAGCAATCATTTTTCTGGCTTTCAAATAGAAAATAAAGCGTCCTCGGGGTGCCCCTACATTACCCTGCCATTCAAGAAGATTTTCTTGCGGAAAACAAAATTGCACCTTCTTTGCCCGGCAATCTACTGTTGCATAACAAGAGGCCAACCAATCCATTCCCATAATTACATCAAAATCCACCATGTCCAATTCAATGAGATCGGCCAACGTATCATGACCACACATAGTTACCACACAGTTATGATATACCCTCTTTGCAATAATATATTCACCAACCGGTGTAGACACTTCAAGTGATTTAATTAATAATTTTGGTGCCTTTGCAAAGTTCGCAGCAACCAATGGAGTAACATAGGAAAATGTAGAACCTGGGTCAATTAGTGCATATACATTATGTGAGAATATGGATAATGTACCTGTGACGACATCTGGGGAAACCTCTGAATTTTGGCGGTCCACCAAAGCATAAGTGCGATTCTGGACCCCGCTAGTACTGGCTGCTCCTCTGGAACCTCTACCACGTCCAACAGGCTGCACTCCTCGGCCCTGTGAAGGAACCGATGTTGATGATGCAACAGCCGACCCAGCCGGTCGTGCTATACCATCCATGCTCCGCTGTGGACAATCTCTCGCTATATGTCCCGGCATACCACACCAAAAGCAGACATTCGTCCCTGTCCGACATGTACCTGAATGAATACGCCCGCAGTGCTGACACTGCTGACGAGGGAAACCTGCTGGCTGTGATCCATGAACCCCACTACTCTGCCCAGCCAAACCACCTCTAAACCCTCGAGACTGAGAATAAGCACTTCCTGTGGAATAAGAGAACGACGGTCTAGGTGGTCTAGGAAATATGCGGGGCCTAGATCCTCCTTGGGACATCATAGGTGGTCCCATAAGTCTAGCCCTTTTGGACTGTCCCCTATCAAATTCATATACCCTTCGTCTCTGTCTCTGATCTTCCATTTTCTGGGCGAAGGCTTGTATTCGAGCAATGTCCATGTCCCTATTCAAGGCCGCAATAGTGCAATCTCTTACCAAATATGGCTCTAGTCTGTCCACGTATCTATGGACCCTGTCTGTCATCGTAGCCACAACATTTGGCACATATCGAGCCAAGGAATTAAATTGCAAGCTATATTCTCTAACACTCAAATTTCCTTGACGAAGATTTAGGAATTGATCCGCACGTGCTTCACGGACCTCATAGGGCAAGTAATGATCAAGGAAAGCCATCTTAAACTCTTCCCACGTAGGTGTGGTTGCATCAATATCACGGGATTTCTTCCAATCCTCGTACCACAATATTGCCTCTCCTTTCAACCTGTATGCAGCAAGTTCAACTATATCTACCCCTGTCACATGCATAACTTCCAAAGCCCTCTGAATTTGATCCACGAAGTCCTGTGGATCTGCTTTTGGATCTGCCCCTGTGAAGATAGGAGGGTCCAATTTGAGGAAATCCTGTGTTCTGCGACTTGCTACTCTAGCCGCATCATCATCATGTGACATTGGACCAGCTCGTCCCTGGCTTTGTGCCGCCAATAACTGTGTCAACATCTGGACAGCATTCCTAAAATCCTGATCTGTGGCATTCGTCGGTGGTTCCACGGGCACTTCCCTTCTTCTCGGCTCTTCTGGAGCTGAAGAAGTAGAAGAAGCTCGCGTTGCAAACTCAGTTTCAGCCCCACCTTGATCAACTTGTTCAGGTTGTGGTCTACTTGTTCCTTCACCAGCAATTCTATCTATCAGCTTACTTTTACCTTTTCCTCTCCTTCTTCTAGTGTTCGGCATTTTGACTATACCAAAGAAAAACAATTACCAAGATCAGATACAATGCAACTGACAACATTGGCTCTATCGCACGATCGAGAATGAAGAAAAGAAACCACATCCTAAATGTCCCGAAGCCTCCTACTTATAAATGTGGTGCACAACACATCGATAAGTAAGACTCTACTTAGACACGGCTTTGTAGACACCCTTAGAACGACTGCTCTGATACCACTTTTGTCACGCCCCGAATCCCATCGAGACATGATTAGCACCCGTAGCCGATAAGGCCCGAGAGAACCAACCTTTGCCTATGTTCAATCATATGCATATCATAATCATAACCACCAGTGCATAAGAACATGAAAGACGAATAAAGGAAAACATGGGACATATTTATACATACATGTGAAACTTGGCCGTTGAGGCCATCCAGTCAAAACAACATGTGTCTTTTACACTGATACACCCACATCCGTCTACAAAAGCCTCTAACAAGAGCATTGACCAAAATGAACCATAAGTCGGGACAAGTCCCCGCTTTACACATTATGTACAATACCAAAACATATATATGCTCTGACTCGGAGAAGCCCCGGATTAGCTGGAGCTCACCAATGATCTGCAACGACTGGTAACCTACTGTGGAGGCCTACTAGGACCTGCGCCTGCAGCAAGTAAGGTAAATTCCCCCGAAAGGGGTCAGTACGAAATAAGTACTGAGTATGCAAGGCTCAGATAAAACTGTGCAACACATGAGTATTTCAGTGAACTCAAATACAAATGACTAATCAATGTGAATAAGTAACCATTCTGCATTTTGGGAACCATGTGGATTGCTTTCATTACTTTAATTACTTTCTTTACATTCAATGCTCACTTGTCATTACACATATCACAATGTACCCGGGCCCCGACTGATCAGTGGGTCTTTACATATCATATCATCGTGTTGGGATCGAGTCGAGCTAGGCTTATGCCCCTAGACTTGCCACCCATACATCAATGCATCGGGATCGGGTCGAGCTAGGCTTATGCCCCTAGACCTGCCACCCATAATCCAATATCTCGGGATCGAGTCGAGCTAGGCTTACACCCCTAGACCTGCCACCCGTACTTGATCATTGACCACATATGCATTACTTTGTTCATTACTTTGAGATTGATACTTTGATAGTCATAACATCACTTTGGAACTTTGGAACATAACATTGTTGGAAGCTTTGAATCATTAACCAATGAGTGAAAGACATGTGAATAAACATCATGAGAAATATAACATTACTAGCACCATGATACCATTGGAACCATTGGACAATAATCCATGAACAAGAGAAACAAGTATAGGCACTATTGGAATATTGGAACGTAACTTTATTTGAGCTTTCGGAACATTAACCATGAATATGAGACATGAGATTCACAAATGATCCATGAGTAGAAAATATATGACAATGACTAGTGATAAACGGATATCGGATACCTTAGAACATTTCGGGATAGAACTAGTGACATGTCAATATGGACACTATTTGCCGCAGAAAGATATGGACAAAGTAACCTTACATACCTGCACTTCCAAGTGAATACACACGACTAGGTATGAATACAATGGTCCCGCTTCTTCCTTACGTCTTACTCTACAATACAAGTTCATAACGGAACTTACATTAGCAACTAGTCACTATATAGGCGTACAAGACGACAATGAATTTTGTGGCTACCATATAAGGTCATGTCACCCTCTCACCATACAGTCCAATGTATTTACATATCAACAACACCATAACATCACCCACATTGACCAAAAGATCGTACACCGAAAGCATTTTACACCATACTTACCCTTTACGTCTTTCCCTTTATCATTCCGTCATAATTATCCCTTCATAACAACATATAACAACCATCCATACTTAACATAGTCCAACACACCTCCATACAACACTTTAAAGTCATTAAAATGACATTACAACTTGATAATTACATCCCAAAAGGGTATCGGGGCTTTCGGGGATCAACTAGTGACGGAAACACACAGAACGAATTCTGGAGGTGACATGCGCTGCCACCTGCGCACGCAGGTGGTGACATGCGCGCACAGATGGCTCCTGGAAAATTCCAGGGCCTTCTGTGTTGGCATCTGCGCGCGCAGATGCCTCGTCTGCGGGTGCGGAAGCCCGTTTTGGTCCGAAATGACTTTTTTGGGTCTTTTAATGCCATGAATGATCCATGATCACAATAAAACATATTTGAACATATTTTTGATCATATTAAACACCAAAATTCAGCCAAAATCGCACAACACACATAACGACACCCAAAACCACATTTCACGGCCAATACGGCACCAAAACCATCACCGATTTCACAATATCAATTCCAAATATTATGCACAAGAATCAAACAAGGTAAGACCATAATAACACTTCACATGTCAATATTTAATCCACCAAGTTCACTCTCTTCAAAACCACAAGTTCAAAGTCAAGTCTACAAGACAAACCACCCTTCACTTTAGCAACTATGAACACTTCATTTTTGTGAACTTCTCAATATTCCACCAACATAACCAACACAATATACACCATATAAAATGCATAAAATATATTAATCCATCATAATAAACACTTACCAAGACTTACCAATGGATGATTTTGGCCAATAGAAGGACTTGGGGTTCTTTTGAGCAAAAGGGAGTTTTGTGGAAAATCCTAGAATGTTATGAGAGTTTAAGGGAATAAAAATCTGACTTTTTCTATATATAGGGCCTCATGTCTCCCTTATCCTTTTTCTTAGCATTTATTGCTATGTGGATTAGTCAATGGGACCAAGTTTTGCAAGAATGGGTCAAAATACCCATTTTGGGCCATGTCTTTCTCAATAAAATTGGGCCTCATTTAGGGCCCAATTGTGCAAACCTTTAAATGCCCACAATTTAAGACAAAATTCATCAATTCTCTCATGTCGTCATATGTCCATCAATGTTATGGTTGTTAGCTAGACGTAGCAACGTACGGGGTGTTACATGCATGTTTGATAAAAAGATCAATATTATAAATATAATATTATAAAATAATTAAAATATTTGATAAAAAGATAATCTATCAGTTCTAACTAAAAAATGAATGGCTTGCAATGTGAAATATCAAGTCAATACTAGTAAAACAAACAATTTGGAACAGAAAATATAACATAAATTCAAAATTCAAAAAAATAAAAAACTCTCATGTCAAATTTCAACGCAACGTACATAATTATGATTCAAAAGAAAAGAAAAACCTAAGTCTATAATCTTATTCAACAATGAATTCTACTTAATATAAAAATTAGAATACTTACTAAATTATGCTAAATGAAAAAAATAAACATAAAATAAATAAAAAATAGATAATATGAAAAATTGTATGGAATCACAAAAAGTAAAGGTTGGAAAATGAAAAGGAAATGAAATATTAAAAAAATAATATTAGAATAATAAAAATAAAAAGAATTAAAAATAAATGAAAATGAAAAAATAAAAATAAAAAAAATAATAAAAAGAAATTAAAAATTAATTAGCTTGTAATTACACCATGTAATTACCAGCAATTCACAGCTCCCCCCGTGAATTGGAGAGTGTAATTACCCCCTGCCAATTACACAAAATTACCTGTTGGCCAAGTAATTATCTGGTCAATCAAACGTGTCAAACAGTGTAATAACATTCAATTACACCAAATCTAATTACCAGGATAGTTTTCCAAACAGGGCGTTAGTTTAAAGCCTTCATTTTCCAAGAAAGATCCCCTCCCACCCCACAAGCCTCACAACTTCCTAATTTGTCTTATTGCTTCTTCTTCTTCTTCTCCCTTTTTTTTTTCTAGTTTTATTTATGTGAAATGTAATATTGTTTCAAATCTTTACTATTTCTTATAACAAATACCATGCAGGAAAAGCAATTGCATTATAATTTTATATAATAGTTCTGGTTTTATTTTATACTGGACCTTACCAATTATCCAAATTAATTTCACGGGAATGAAACACCTAAATGATTACCATAATTTAAATTTATTTTGGAATTGACAATAATAGTAAAATTATAATTTTTACTCCTACCCTGATTTTTTTTTTTGATAACCTACACAAATTCCATAAGTTAAGGAGCCAACAACACTTTTTATCATAACTTTGCTCTTACATAAAATCCCGAAAATCGTTTTTTGTGATACATAACTTAAGCCTTGATACATATTGGTTGTGATACATTTGAAACTTAGTTAAATAAGGAAATAACAAAACTGCATTTATTTAGGGGAGTAAATCACTTGAAAGCGGTTTGGGCTCCTCCATTCCACCTTCTCCCCCAATTAACACCATTAACAATCAACAACACTTCCTCAATTTTAATTTTCAACAACTTACTGCCGCCACCACCCTCCAATTTCCATTTTTTTCAACACTCAAAATAGAGAATTCCCACGACTGATTTCGCGATTCAATGAACTGGAATTTGGCTCAATTTCTTCCATTTCTATCAATCTTTTCTTTTTTTTTTTCTTTAAAATTTTAATTTTTCTGATATTTGAATTTAAAAGAACAACAATATTGATGATTTGGATTTCACCGAAACGGTTATCTGATACATATGTATTATACATATATTGCATGTATTTGATACATATATATATCATATAATATCACTGCCTAAAATAAAGTGTCAGAATAGTTGCACAATTTAATATGTATCAAATGATTTTACTTAATACATATGTATTACTGACTTGTGGAAAAGAGTTATGCTTCTGAAATATATGTCACTGCTTAATATATTATAGCAACATTGTTATTCATACACAAGGTTTTCCAAATGCAACGAAAGAAAACGTTACATATCATTCATTGAAAACATAGATTTACGTCTACATATCATTCAAGGAGCTAGTAGACTATGATACATTGGCATGCAAGTATATTCATATGCATCATGAATAAAAATTACATTCTTTTTTACTATGATACATATGCACAGAGATACATTCGCATGTTTCATGAACAAATACTAAACTTCATATTACATATGAATTAGTAGACTATGATACATTAGCATGCAAATACATTCATATGTATCATGAACAAAAAAATATATTCTTTTTTAGTATTATGATACAAATGCATAGTGATACATTCGTATGTATCATGAAATTTATTTTAAAGAATTGATCTTCTTCTCCATGTTCACCACTACCAATTAACTCTCTTAACCTTCATTGAAAAGCAACCAAATACACCAACAACTCCTCCACCACCACCATCGCCTTTGCCGTTCTCATCGAAAACCTAGCAACATTGTTCAATTTCTCGTTTTTCTCTTAATGGGTATGGACTTAAAGGGTTGAAAAAAGATTCAAAATCGATAAAAGGTTGATGAATTAATGGTGAAGGGTGGTCGACGGGTTGTTGTTTACAGTGAGTGTGGTGGCCAGAATTGGTGATTATTCGACGAGGGTCGTGGATCTGTGCAACAATCAGTGGAAGAAATCAATGGTGAAGTGAGAGTGAGGTGAAATTCAATTCTCTCCCAAAAATTGAAGGTTTATCCATGGTGTCAATGGATGGAGTATAATAGTGAAGTGAGGTTCAATTCAATTGGGTCTTCATTAATGGTATTGAGAAATGGTTATGGTATTGGAAAAAAAAACACGGTTGTGTGAGAGAGATTACCAAAATTTTTGGAGAGGAGATTTTGAAAGATGAAATCTCGTGATTTTGGACTACAATGGTGGAGATGTCTGCATTAGATATGTATCAAGAACAATTTTCAATTTCTGAAATTTTCTGTAATTTTTTAAAGGAAAAATTTCAATTATATACAGAAAAATAAAATATTTATAAAAAAAGTAACCCACTTTTCATTTACAGAAAAAATAGCCAAAAAGGGTCATGGTCTCAACATAACTCAATTCGGCCCAAGGCCATTAGGCCATTTTTGCTTCTTTTTTTTTTTCATCGTTAATTTTTTTTTAAAAAAAACTTTTTTTTGCTGCATTTTTTTTTATATAAAAAAAAAAATCCCCCATTTTTTTCAAAACTTTCTCCATGCAATTTTTTTCATGTATCAATATTGTATAAATGGTGTATAAACATGTATATATGATATACAAATAGTTATGTAGTGTATATATAATGTATCGATATTGTATAAATAGTTATGTAGTGTATATTTAATGTATCGATATAGTAAAAATAATGTATAAACGTGTATCTATATTGTATAAATATGTATATATGATATACAAATAGTTATGTAGTGTATATGTAATATATCGATATTGTATAAATATGCATAAACGTGTGTCGATATTGTATAAATAGCTATGTAATGTATCGACATTGTATAAATGGTGTATAAGTGTGTATCAATATTGTATAAAAAGTATATAATGTGTATATGTAAATGTGTATTGATATTGTATAAATAGGTATGTAATGTATTGACATTGTATAAATGGTGTATAATCGTGTATTAATATTATATAAATAATTATGTAATGTTATGTATCGATGTCGATATTTATTTGACTATCATACGTTCCCACCTTAACAAAATAAAAGTATAAACAAAAAATATTAGAACAACATAAATATTTATTTTTTCCACAAAAGAAGTGAAATAATTAAAAAAAAGAGCAACAAAAAAAATAATTAAACAACTAATATTTTTATTTTAGATAGCACAAAAAAAATAATTAAAAAGTTTTTTTAAAAATAGTGCAGAAAAGAAAAAGATAAAAAAACAGGTTATCATTTATGTTTCAACGTTCAAATGTAATGTTGAAAGATATAATTTAGCAAATAATGGTGCAGTAAAATGTTGAAAAAAATAAAAAACTTAGAGAGAGATGAAGTAGTGTGTAAGAGAGAATTGATAATAAATGTGTTTTATTACAGAAAATATACAACATGGGCCATTTTGGGTAATTTTTGTAAAGTTGGGTCATTTTACTTCTAAATAATTGTAGTGAGCTGATATTTTGCATAATTCAAAATGAAAAAATTACATAGCATAGATAAAAAGGATCATTAATTATCTATTATTGTTAATGTTTAAAATAATTACTTGACACAGTCAAAAGTTAGTTAAAAAACTATTATTTAAGTGGGCCCTTATATACAAATATAATAGTTTGTATATCATGTAATTAATCTATCTCATCTAATTAGTTTAAATTTTGGCTAACTTAATTGAGCACTTAATTTTACTTTTGATTTAATTTTGAAAATTGGCCATTTTATTTGATTTTTCTCTCTCTTCTTAAATTTTTCATTTATTTGATTTTTGTCTCTCTTCTTAAATTTCTCACCATCTTCTTCAATTTTTTGCCTTGAAAAGTAGAAACTATTGGTAGGTTTTGTTATATTGACTCTTAAATAGTATATTTTTGTAATTTTTTCAAAGATTTATTACATCAAAACAAGTTTCTTCAATTTTATTTTTTTTCAATTCATGCGGAAAAAAAAGGTTTCAATACGTATACAATATATATATATATATATATGTATGTATGTATGTATGTATGTATGTATCTTCTTTTTCTGTTAGTTACATACAAGTATGTATATCGTGTGAATTTTTTTATGTATATATATGTATACAAATAACCGTCATATACAATTAGACAGTTGTCATATGTTGACATATACATATATATATATACACATATAAAATATACATATAAGTTGTATAATCAGTTTTTGATTTGTATAAAATATGTTGGTTCATATTTTATACATTACATATAGGTATACAACTATCACGTATTTGTATATAACTAAATTGCTTATTTTTGAAGTCGGTTTGTATAAACTATGTTTGTTCTTCTATTAGACATTAGGTATATCTCAGTTTGTATAATTTATTATTGGTATTTTGTATAAACTAAAGGAAGAGAAAAAAGTTTCAAGGATTCTCACTCCAAAGGGGGGGGGGGGGGGGGTAATAACGTTGTGAATGACTCGAAGGTATTTTGTATATACCCAAATGTATATTTGTATGAATGTATATACAATAGATATACGTATGTCTATATATCTTTTTTTTCTGTTAGTTACACATATACAATTAGACAGTTGTCATGTGTTGGTATATGCATATATATACATCTATAAAATATACATATAAGTTGTATAATCTTTTTCTGTTAGTTACATACAAGTATGTATATCGTGTGAATTTTTTTATGTATATATATGTATACAAATAACCGTCATATACAATTAGACAGTTGTCATATGTTGACATATACATATATATATATATACACATATAAAATATACATATAAGTTGTATAATCAGTTTTTGATTTGTATAAAATATGTTGGTTCATATTTTATACATTACATATAGGTATACAACTATCACGTATTTGTATATAACTAAATTGCTTATTTTTGAAGTCGGTTTGTATAAACTATGTTTGTTCTTCTATTAGACATTAGGTATATCTCAGTTTGTATAATTTATTATTGGTATTTTGTATAAACTAAAGGAAGAGAAAAAGTTTCAAGGATTCTCACTCCAAAGGGGGGGGGGGGGGGTAATAACGTTGTGAATGACTCGAAGGTATTTTGTATATACCCAAATGTATATTTGTATGAATGTATATACAATAGATATACGTATGTCTATATATCTTTTTTTTCTGTTAGTTACACATATACAATTAGACAGTTGTCATGTGTTGGTATATGCATATATATACATCTATAAAATATACATATAAGTTGTATAATCAATTTTTGGTTTGTATAAAATATGTTGGTTCATATTTTATACATTACATATGGGTATACAACTATCATGTGTTTGTATATAACTCAAAGGTATTTTGTATAAATTATATTTAGTCATAAAGTGAATTTGTTTGTATATTTCTATCAATGCGTTTGTATTTTTGTATTTATTTTGTTATGTTCTTTCACATACATTTCGAATTTATATACATTTATACATTAAAATTTGTATATTTATACATATAATCTGAATTTATATCCATTTTATACTTTTGAATTTGTATCAATTCGTATTTATCCTGAAAATATGAGTTGTAAGCGTTTGAATTTGTATTTGAATGTTAAATTCAGAGCTAATTTTCATTTGTATCAATTCTACATTTGTATTTCTATTCATAGCTAATTTTTGTGGATAAATACATTGAATGTATAAATATATTGAAATTATATTTTAAATTCTGAAGCCATACAAAGAAATCAGAGGAATTTTAGTTTGAATTCTACTTTTGTTTTTCAAAAATTAAAAGGTCAACTATAACAGTTCATATGGAAAAGGAAGAAACAAAATATTTGAAAAAGATATGTTGGAGAGAATAAAGGAAGTGAATCACTCCCCTTTCCTTTTTTATCTCTAAACATAAATGAAATAATAATAAAATTTATTAGTTAATATTTGTATACAAGAGTCCTAAATACATCTAATCACTAACTAAAATCTATAAAATGTAATTACTAAAACTTAGACTAAGAAGTTAGTTAAGAGGGGTATGAGTTGACTATATGTGAAGTTTTGCCATTTAAAATTTCAATTATATACAGAAAAATAAAATATTTACAAAAAAAAGTAACCCACTTTTCATTTACAGAAAAATAGCCAAAAAGGATCATAGGGTCAACATAGCTCAATTCGGCCTAAGGCCATTAGGCCATTTTTGCTTCTTTTTTTCAGCGTTAATTTTTTTTTAAAAAAAACTTTTTTTTGCTGCATTTTTTTTATATAAAAAAAATTCCTTTTTTTTTTTTCAAAACTTTCTCCATGCAATTTTTTTCATGTATCAATATTGTATAAATGGTGTATAAACATGTATATATGATATACAAATAGTTATGTAGTGTATATATAATGTATCGATATTGTATAAATAGTTATGTAGTATATATTTAATGTAGTGATATAGTAAAAATAATGTATAAACGTGTATCGATATTGTATAAATATGTATATATGATATACAAATATTTATGTAGTGTATATGTAATATATCGATATTGTATAAATCCGCATAAACGTGTATTGATATTTTATAACTAGTTATGTAATGTATCGACATTGTATAAATGATTTATAAGCGTGTATTAATATTGTATAAAAAGTATATAATGTGTATATGTAAACGTGTATTGATATTGTATAAATAGGTATGTAATGTATTGACATTGTATAAATGGTGTATAATCGTGTATTAATATTATATAAATAATTATGTAATGTTATGTATCGATGTCGATATTATTTGACTATCATGCGTTCCCACCTTAACAAAATAAAAGTACAAACAAAAAATAATAAAACAACATAAATATTTATTTTTTCCACAAAAGAAGTGAAACAATTAAAAAAAAAAGAGTTTTAAAAAAAGAGCAAAAATAAATAAATTAAACAATGAATATTTTTCTTTTAAATAGCACAAAAAAAATAATTAAGAAGTTTTTTTTAAAATAGTGCAGAAAAGAAAAAGATAAAAAAAACAGGTTATCATTTATATTTCAACATTCAAATGTAATGTTGAAAGATATAATTTAGCAAATAATGGTGTAGTGAAATGTTTAAAAAAAAAAAAAAAGAAAGCTTAGAGAGAGATGAAGTAGTGTGTAAGAGAGAATTGATAATAAATGTGTTTTATTACAGAAAATATACAACATGGGCCATTTTGGGTAATTTTTGCAAAGTTGGACCATTTTTCTTGTAAATAATTGTAGTGGGCTGACATTTTGCATAATTTTCTCATTTTTAAACAGGAAATTATATGGAATGTCCTTCATAGTGGGTGACTTTGTATTTTTGTCCCCCATAAGAAAAGTCTTTAAAGACTAGTCTTCCTTCATTTTTATGTATACAACAAGTACATTTTTGCCCCTCTACACCTCAAATGTTGTGTTACTCTTTACATGCTCATTTGTCTCTCAACTTTTTTTCTTTTTTACTATTACTTGATTTTTATTTTTTCTTTTCTCTTTATTTCCTTGTTTTAATTCATTTGTCTCAACTTTTTTTTTCTTTTATTTCTCAAACATTATTACTTTTTCATTTCTCTTTTTTTAATTCATTGTCTCAATCTTTATTTTTTTTATTTTTTGTTTTTTTCTTTTCACATTTTTTTTAATTTTTCTCAAAGTTTATTTTTATTTTATTTTTTCCTCTCATTTTTTTTCTCAACTTTTTTTTTTTCTTAACCTTTATTTTTTTTCTTCTCTTTTTTTTCTTTTTTTCTCAATCTTTATTTTTTTCCTTCTCTTTTTTCTTTTTTCTCAGGTTCTATTATATTTTGCTAATGAATAGAAAGTTGGATAATCCGCAAAAAAGATCTTCTTTCTTTGACATCAAAGGAAACTTAAGGGCATGACTTGCCGTTTAGAAGTCCTTTGGGATAAGTCTTGTCTCTAAGGAAAGATTTATAGAACATCAACTTATTATTTGTAAACCCTTGAGCTAAGTCTTGCCTCTAGGGCAAGAATTATAGAGTATCTCATAAATTAAGACATAATGAAATAGTGTTAACTCTTGCCCATGAGGAGTAATTTATTTTTTTGGGAGATTCTTGGGCTAAGTCTAGTTTTAGAGGCAAGACTTATAGAGCATCTCATAAATCAAAGACACAATGTGGTAGTGCTAACTTTTGTCCATGGGGGCGTATAACTTGTTTTTTGAAAGTCTTTGGGCTAAGTCCTACCTCTAAGGGAAGAGTTATAGAACATCTCATAAATCAAGACACAATGTGGTAGTTTCAACTCTTGCACATGAGACGTAGCTTGTTGTTTGAAAGTCCTTGGGCTAAGTCTTGCCTCTAAGGCTAGAGTTATAGAATATTTCATAAATCAAGACACTGTCACGACCCAATATTTGGGTCATGATGGCGCCTATCGTAACCCACCAATAGGCAAGCCAAACCCTAGTCCGGAGCAACAAGCGACGGGCTAACGGGCGGAATCTCATAAAATAGAGAAGAAGTGGAAGTAACCATATTTATAAACATGCTAAGACTGAGAAGGAAGAGGACAATGTATATAAAGTCCAGAACCCCTCCCAAGACCTGGTGGGGTCAGTACATGAGCCACTACTAACATACCCAAAATACAAGACAGAAACCAAACATATATAATAAGTACAATAGTCTTGAGAGCAAAAGACTATACAGTAGAGGATGGAGTAGGATCTGCCTCGGACGTCAGTAAACTCACCCTGCTCCGGAATCAGTGCTGAGAAAAGAGTCACGTCAAAACCGTCGACTGGTGCCTGGATCTGCATCGGGGAAAAAGATGCAGAAGTGCAGTATGAGTACCAGGGCAACGGGTACTCAGTAGGCATCATCGGCCGACTGAGTTTAATATAATATAAGCAAGCTAAAGTGCAGGGGGCATGCTAAGTCCGGGGTACAAGTAATAGATACATAAGTAACGGCCGAGGCGTATAGATATGCTCAGGAAAATATAAGTGCGATACATAATAACGAGTAAATAAATGCGTAAGTAAACACACCAGTCAAACATAACCTATCTGGGCCCCCATAAGCCCGATAGGCACACGGAAGAAAACAATAACCCATTCTGGCCCCCATAAACCAACGGGACACACAAGAAAAGTAAATGCATAGTCACCAGTGTCTCGAGGCTGTATCAGTATCCAGTAACCACAATAACCAACAGGAGTGCACCGGGCTTGAACCGGCACCAATGGGTAATAACAAGAGGCCAGACGCCGGAGTCGAACCGGAAGCAGTGGGTAATAACAAGAGGCCACATATATATCATATCTGCCAGACTCGAACCGGAACTCATAGAACAACAACATCATAATCACGGTACCCAGTACCAAAACTCTCCAATCATATCATAACCAGATGCCGGACTCGAACCGGAACTCATAATAATCAGTGGCCGGACTCGAATCGGAACTCATAGTGTACCACAATCCGGGGCCGGACTCGAACCGGAACACCCAATAGTCAATAACCAAAATCATCATACCTGAATCAGTAGCCGGACTCGAATCGGAACTCATCATAGCCAGTAACCAGAATAGAATCAAATGTCATATCATATGAAATAAACAGGGAACGCCCTAGTGCTAAGTCAATACTATTATATAGGTACAGAAGCTAACTCTACAACATGCTATAAGTCAATCTCGGGGTCCTTCTAGGTCAACTACCTACTATAAAAATATGTATATAAAAGTCTGGGTATACATTACAAGTCATGGAAAGGCGGTTCAGCGTTCTAAGTCAAACTATCCGACCCCAATCAAATACGGTGCTATCAGGGACGAACAAAGCTAGACGGGCCAACTGGGTATAATCGGGGTGACTCAATCCCGTCATAACCCTAATAGTCATATAGGGCTTATCTAAGCCCAAAGATGTCAAAGTTTCAACAAGTCGACAAAAAGGGTAACGGGGCCCGCTACCGGGTCCCGAAAACCAGGTCTGGTTATACTTGTCTAAGTCTGGGTTAAGTCTGTCTAAGCCTGGACTAAGGTCCAACAATAACATTCCCAGACTAGCAACAACAACAACAATACTATCCGACCCCAAATAGGTCATCTGTGGGGTACCACGAGGATAACGGGCCTGGAATATATCCGAATAGCCCTATCCGGCCTAGAAGGCCTAAATCACAGCAAACCACCACCACCAAGTCTATAATACCAGCCCACAATACCAGCACAATAGCATACATATATCACACATAAGCCCAGTCTAAGTGTAAAGGAAGGTAAACCTAGCCTACCTGGACGCCTGCCGCAAGCCTACCAAGAAAACCAGCTAAATAGGAGCCTTTCCCTTTCGAGAGGCCTCCGACTGCTGCCAAGCTACCAAAATAATAAATTACATGTCAAAACATGACTATTGATACCCATATTGCATTAGTTCAAAAAATGTCCGAACAGCCCACGTGGGGCCCACTTGTAGATTGCAAAACCAAAACTGTCACAGCGACCCAAATCACCCCGTGATCAATAGTCACAACAGATTCTATCCAATCCGAGCTCATATTAAGCTCTAAATAAGCACCAACAACAATACCACCAAATAACAATTCAAATACGCGACTTAAGCTAAAATTAACCGGAAAACTTACAATATAAAGACGCTATACTATCAACCACGTGATCTCCGAGCTTGCCTAACCTTGATGTATATCTATACATTCTGTAACTAGCATTTTAATGCTAACATGTAATAAAATAGTATAGATATATCATAACTAAAAACTTTTATACATTTTATAAATTTCAAAAACATTTTCAAAAGGTAATTAACTATGTCATTTTACCAAATTCAAATTTAATTTAATATTTTACACTGTGCTTGGTCTAAATAATATTCTCAGACAAACTGTCCGGGAACCGAACTGTCAGTCCCAGCAAGTCATAAATAACTTGGGGCAGTTATAGAAAAGCTCTAAACGCTGACAACACACGAAAACGAGGGAAATAACCGGGAAGGTCATTACATACACAATGTGATAGTGTCAACTCTTGCCCATGGGGCATAACTTGTTGTTTGAAACTCATTGGGCTAAGTCTTGCCTCTAAGGCAAGAGTTATAGAGCATTTCATAAGTCAAAACATAATGTGGTAGTGTCAACTCTTGCCCATTGGGCGTAACTTGTTGTTTGAAAGTCCTTGGGCTAAGTCTTGCCTCTAAGGCAAGAGTTATAGAGCAAGACACAACGTGGTAGTGCCAACTCTTGCCCATGGGGCATAACTTGTTGTTTGAAAGTCCTTGGGTGAAGTCTTTCCTCTAAGTCAAAGTTATAGAGCATATCATAAATCAAGACTCAATGTGGTAGTGTCAACTCTTACCCATGGGGCATAACTTGTTGTTTGAAAGTCCTTGGGCTAAGTCTTGCCTCTAAGGGAAGAGTTATGGAACATCTCATAAATAAAAATACAATATGGTATTGTCAACTCTTGCCCATGGAGCGTAACTTGTTGTTTGAAAGCCCTTGGTCTAAGTTTTGCCTCTAATGCAAGAGTTATAGAGCATCTCATAAATCAAGACACAATGTGGTAGTGTCAACTTTTGCCTATGGGGAATAACTTGTTGTTTGAAAGTCATTGGGCTAAGTTTTGCCTTTAAGGCAAGAGTTATATAGCATTTCATAAGTTAAAACATAATGTGGTAGTGACAACTCTTGCCCATGGGGCATAACTTGCTGTTTGAAAGTCCTTGGGCTAAGTCTTGCCTCTAAGGCAAGAGTTATAGAGCATTTCATAAATTAAGACAAAACGTGGTAGTGTCAACTCTTGCCCATGGGGCATAACTTGTTGTTTGAAAGTCCTTGGGCTAAGTCTTGCCTCTAAGGCAAAGTTATAGAGCATCTCATAAATCAAGACTCAATGTGGTAGTGTCAACTCTTGCCCATGGGGCATAACTTGTTGTTTGAAAGCCCTTGGGCTAAGTCTTGCCTCTAAGGCAAAAGTTATAGAACATCTCATAAATAAAAACGCAATATGGTAGTATCAACTCTTGCCCATGGGGCGTAACTTGTTGTTTGAAAACGCTTGGTCTAAGTCTTGCCTCTAAGGCAAGAGTTATAGAGCATCTCATAAATCAAGACACAATGTGGTAGTGCCAACTCTTGCCCATGGGGCATAACTTATTGTTTGAAAGTCATTGGGCTAAGTCTTGCCTCTAAGGCAAGAGTTATATAGCATTTCATAAGTTAAAACATAATGCGATAGTGTCAACTCTTGACCATGGGACGTAACTTGTTGTTTGAATGTCCTTAGGTTAAGTCTTGCTTCTAAGGCAAGAGTAATAGAACATCTCATAAATTAAGACACAATGTGGTAGTGTCAACTCTTGCCTATGGGACGTGACTTGTTGTTTGGAAGTAATCGAAGAAAAGAAAAGAAAAAAAATAAAGGTTACAAAAAAATAAAAAACAAAAGAAAAATGAAGGTTGATAAAATTAAAAAAAAATCAAAGAAAATGAAAAATGGAAAAAAAAAAAAAAATAGAAGTTGAGAGAAGAAAAGGAAAAAAAAAGAAAAAAAAAAGGTTGAGAAAAAATAAAAATATAAAGAAAAAAAGTCAAAATAAAAAATAAAAGAAAATTAAAGGTTGAGAAATAAAAATAAGAAAAAAGGAGAAAAGAAAAAATAAAAACCAAAGAAAAATTAAAAACAGAAAAAAAAATAGAAGTTGAAAGCAGAAAAAGAAAAAAGAAAAAAAGTAAAGGTTGAGAAAAATTAAAAAAAAGAAGAGAAAATAAAAATAAAAAATCAAAGTAAGATAAAACAGAGAAAAAAAATTAAAGTTGAAAGATAAATGAGCATGGAAAGCTGTTTAAAAATATTTGATATATAGAAGGGCAAATATGTATTTGTTCCATACATAAAAAAGAAGGAAGGTTAGTTTTGTAGCACTTTTGCTATGAGGGGCAAAAAAGTAAAGCCACCCACTATGGGGGCTATTTATGTAGTTTACCCACTTTTAAATAGTATGAGATTTTATGTATTAATGACTCTGATGTTTGAAGATTTGTGTAATTTATCGTTTTTTTAATTAAAAGGCCATGCGGATGGCCTGTTTTATTGCAAAATGAAAAAGTACAAAACATCAGGCCCAAAAACAGAGCCCAATGTCTATCAGCTACCGGAAAGTGACAGCTCAAGAAATAAAACAATAAAAAAAGGAAATAAATCCAAAATCAAAAGGGGAAGTACAGAGATAAAATCGAAACAACTAGAGACCCTTCAACTTTCTCATCGTCGCCATTGATGGAGGTGTAAGCATCAAGTCCACTAGCTGCGTTTAGCTCCTATTTGCCGATCTCCATGGATCCATTCACCCTTCAACTCCTACCCTGATTTGTAGTTTATATTTTTCTTTTAAACTAGTCAAGTGAACGTATTTTGTACGTGTATATCGCGTTAATATGAAAAAATAAAAGACATGAGATACCTACCTTTTCAATGTTGGTGAATGCGCATATCGACGTCCAAGCAAAACTAGCCATTATAGCAGCCCACAAGCACATCTAATATTTGCAACAACAACAATAACATACGTGTACGCAGAACTTGTCTCTATCCTTATATTAATACTTATGTGGAATAAGAATTCGTTTTCGATAGATTCTTAACTCAAGAAATAATAATAATAATAATAATAATAATAATAATAATAATAATAATAATAATAATAATAATAGTAATAAAATCAATCAAACAATAACCTAACAAAAATTTATCAAAAGGCTTACTTGTTTGAGATGGCCTACTTCTCATCCTGCCAAAAACAAATAAATATTTCAAGATACACACAAAGTGGAACCCTTAATATTCTACCATAAAAAATTGAGAGAGTTTTACAATTGCAACCAAAGAGATTCACATGCGATTTTATATAGGTTGAAAACCATAATGTTTTTAATAATTAATTAAAAAATATCAAGATTAATTTAAGTAAAAGTAATGTATCTTTTAAGAATAAATTGAAAAAACTTTCACATACCCAAAAGAAAGACCGTATTATATAATATATATATATATATATATATATATATATATATATATATATATATATATATATATATATTGAAATTATTGTGTCTTAGTTTTTTTTCCTCCGTATCTTAGTTTTTTATTCAAAATTGATTTAAACATACCTTCTTTTGAGTACTAAAACTTATATTAGGACTTAAATAACCCAATTGAGAAGAGTATATAAGGTAATAATTTTACTCCTTAATTATTGATTCTCCTAATACCTCTTACCATATATTTTAGGACTGTTTTATTTTAAATAGTATAAATATAATAATATAATAATTGGAGAAAATAAATGAAAAGATAATTTTGTCTATTGTGGAATTTTTTAATGAAAAACAAAAAGTTCAAATCACTTTCTAATGGTCTTCATACTTTTAATATATTGTAGATTGTAGATGTAGATGTGTCTCAATAAATAACATATTTCTCATTTAGAAATAATTTGGCTTTTAATTTTATCTTTAATGAGATAATTTATAACCATATAAATATTTATGACTCATTTTAAATCACAAATTCTATAAATCTTTATCTCTTAAACATGAGTTGATTTCATGAATGGTCACTCAAGTTTGAAAATTGATTACTAAATCACTTTTTTTTGGGACGACAAAAATCATTCAACTATTTGCACTATTTTCTTCAAAAAATAAAAAAATACTACAAAAACCTCATCCTCTCCTAGTTGACATGTCAAGTCATATTAAAACCTTTTTTTTTTTTTAAAAAAAAAGTAATAAACCTATTTAATTCATATATACTACATACATCATACCCATTTAAAAATATTTATTAAAATTTTAGTATTTCTTAAAAATGTTTTAGTACTTGTATTCTCCCTCCGTCTCGATCGAGTGGGTTAAATGTAAACCAGAAAAACAAGATTCCAGTGAAAATTGCAGTTCCGACCTACTATATATTCAATCCAACCTCTCCAATGTGGCAACATTTGTTTGAACATTTCATGAATACTACAGTGAGGTGTTGTTATATATGTATGTAACATTTAATGTTTAAATCTCATTTTACTGTTATAAAAAAAAGTATGCAAAAAAATTAGTTTAATGATTTGTGTACCAAAAAGAAGGAATGTATTTGTTAACCAGTTTAACAAAAAAAGTAGAAAGTGTATGAATGTAAAAGCAAATATTAGTAGTCTTTTTCATAACTGATGGGTATCATTTAAATACAATTTTTTTTCTTTTTTAGATATTGTACTTGAAGTTTACTATGTGCATGACATTAATGATGATTAATATAAATATTTTAATATTTTAGTTTATACACGATATATTTCTTACAAATATTATTACACAATATTTGAGTATGACTATTATAAAGGGGTATACAGTATGACTATTATAAAGGGGTATACTTTTATACTACTATAATGAATGTCATTATTATTATAAATAAAATATTTTATAGAAAAAAAAAATATAACATGAACTATCGATTCTGAAGAAATCAGGTTGTGAAATGGTATTATAACAAATCATCGTTATATAGAAGTTTGATGGTATACTTCTATCTTTTTAAAATCCACTATAGTTGTTGTGTATTGTTGGTTTTCAATAAAATAGATGTAAAGATTTTACATTTTCATAAATAAGTTGTTTTTAATGGATTAATTTAATCGAATAAACCTCAAAGTTGCAAGTTCTTAGCCGCCCCTGCCACCTAATCATAGCAGCTTTTTGGGAAAAGAGAGAGAGAAAAAAAATACTAGAAGAAAGAACCTGTGATGGTGACAGGTGAGTGGAGATAGCCGAGGTTTAATTACTTGCTAATCAAGTAAGGGTTTAGATATAAATCGCGTAATATTTTTGACAAAAAGAAGTATTATTTAAAGTTAAATTGAAACGTATCTAGAAGTTGTTTCATACACGCATTTCACACTATCTTTTTAATTTGCTTGAAATATATTACTTCTTTTTTTTTCTTTTTTTTTAAAAGTGGGCACTCGGGCCCTTTATTAATAAAACAAATCTACAAAGTTAGGCCCAAAAATAGACCCAATCCAAAGGAAAAGAACCTGAAAACCAAATTAAAAACAAGAAAAAGGCAATTGCCAAAAAATCTAAAGTCTAAAAGGGGAAAGGGGAAAGTGGAGAATGGCATATGGGCAGTACACTCGACAACATCAACTGCAGCCAATGACGCTTGAATCCTCCGGCGAGATCTTCTTCAGCAGCTTCAATCTTTTATTCCACTCTTCTCAGGTAAGACTCTAGCTTCTTCTTGCTCTTGAAATCGACATCGTACCAAGATCTATTCCTATTTGAGCTAAGTCTGTGAGTCTAAACTTTGGAGTGATTGCACTTCAAGTCACCTTAATCTCTCACCAGGTGCTATGTAGTCACTTCCGTTGAACATTAATCCAAGCTTAGAAAATTTCTTGGCTCATTTAAGAATTAATCTGGCTTTTGGACTTTATTTGCAAGATTCGAGTTTAATATTCATGTTTATTCTTCGACAAAGGGTTGAATCTCGTATAAGATTAATACCACCTTCGTGTTAGATTAAACAATCGTATTATATAGTCTGCTTGCAATGAAACCCTTACTGTTGAGAAACTTGAAAAAGAAAAAACCTGGAATAGTTTAAGCACGGATCCTCTGTAAATTAAATTTTGAAATTGAAATTAATGTTGAATCTCCCTCTATGCTTGATCATGTGCGTATGGGAGTGCTGTTTCTTGTAATCTTCTGACCTCAGTCTGGTGCTTGTTCTCTTAGCATTCTTATCCTCATTTGTGCAATTTCTTGCTTTTCTAAGTTTATAATGCTCTTGGCCCTCTTTGGTAGTGCTGTGAATGATGTAAACTCATTTGTACCTGCAAAAATAAAACACCAGTTAGCTAAAAAATCAGTAAGTGAGTTGCCCTCTCTGTAGATGTGTTGAACTTGTATTAGGCCTCCTCCAATCAACTCCTTTAGTCTCCTAATAGTTGCAGTTGTGTTCCAGGGAACTTCCCAATCACCTTTAAGCATTTTAGTCAAGGCCAGTGAATCAGTTTCTAACACTAAAGGCAGAAACTGATTTGCCACACAAAATTCACATCCTTCTTTCATAGCTATTGCCTCAGCAACAATGCTGGTTGTTTCATTAATCTCTCTGCATCAAGCAAACTTAATGTCACCTTCCTCATCTCTAACACAATAAGCAATAGCACTAGGTCCTGGATTTTCTTTTGATGCACCATCTGAATTGTATTTATACCATCCAACATTAGGCTTCCTCCACATTACCAATGTTGACCTAACTTGAGGTCTATATCTCTGCAAAAAGTCTACTAACAGTGGCCATTTGTTTGGAACCTCCTTCAACCAAGGGTATCTGGTTAGGGTCAGAAAGTGTAGATTTAAATCTATCTCATATATGACCCTATTCCAAGACATTGACCCTCCATGATGGAATTTGTTCCTTCTTTTCCATAGCTGCCAACATACAAAACTTGGAACTGCATGAACAATAGGTTTTAATCTACTAATCACCTCAGCATTCCACTACTTTGTAAGTTTTTGGTGACATTGGATAAAAGGGCCTTTAATTTCTGCACTGACAGCATAATAATTCCAAACCCTTGTTGCAAAATCACTAGAAATAAAAAGATGATGGACTGTTTCAAGATGGTACTGTGGACAACATCTACATCTAGAAACTAAGGAAATTCCACATCTCTGAATGATGTCATCAGTAGGGATTTTAAACTTCCAGAGTCTCCATAAAAAGAAGTTGATCTTAAAAGGAACTCCTTTACCCCATATGTACTTCCAACACTCAGCAATCTCATTCTTTTTTCTCAATAAGTGATAAGCACTAGCAACAGTAAATTTGCTAGTTGTAGTTGGCATCCACCATGGGATATCCCATGGAGATGCTTCCCTACAAATGGTTATGTTATCCACCGTGTGTTGCACTATATCTTCTGGCAGCATGTCTTGCAACTTCTGAACATCCCACCTGCCTTCAGTCATCAGGGCTTCTATATCACCTGCATTTTCATCAAAAATAAAATCTGCCTCCACCACATGATACAAAGCCCCCAATCTTGTCCAATTGTCAAGCCATGTGTTAGAGGAGCCAACAGTCGGCTCCCACCAGATTTCTTGTTCTATGTTGTCCCTGGCCTCCAACATTTTCTTCCAAACTTGGGACCCACATTTCCACTGGACCACTGTAGGACTAAGTTTTTTACAATACTTATTCCACATGAAATCTGTCCACAGGGATCTTGTGGTTCTGAAAATCCACCACAATTTAGCAAACATAGCTTTGGAGATGTCAAATAAATCTCTAAATCCAACTCTACCTTCATCCTTTGGGAAACACATCTTGTCCCAAGCTATCCAATGCTTGTTTTTCCCTTCCTCTTTTGTACTCCATAAGAATCTGTTAAATATCTTGTGAAGTTCATAAATTATGAACTTTGGTGGAACCACTGAAGACAACAGATATAATGGAATACTTTGTAGCACACTGTTAATAAGTACAGTTTTGCCCCCAACAGACAACAGTTTGCTTTTCCAGTTTTGTAGTCTACCCTTTACCTTCTTGATTAGATCATTATAGTAAGCTTTCCTTTTCTTTGCATGAGTTATAAGGCAACCCAAATAAATAAATGGAAACTGACCTTGGTTGAAACCAGTAATGCTATTCACCTCATTCATCAATGCTGCTGCCACCTTTTTATACATAGAGAAAGAGCTCTTTTGTTCATTGATCAACTGTCCAGATATGCTTTGATAATTCTTTAGAACTGTCATCACAAGCTTTAAAGATACTCTATCTGCAGATGTGAAAATGATTGTATCATCAGCATATGCTAGATGGTTTAGGTTCCTACTCCATTTAGGCAACCCATATCCTCTGTACAATGAATCTTCAAACAAAACATTTAATGCCCTAGATAGAACTTCTGCAGTGATGATGAATAGGGCAGGTGACAAAGAATCCCCTTGTTTTAAACCCCTGGTAGAGTGGAAAAACCCATACGCTTGCCCATTTATAATGATGGAGTACCAGTTGTTAGCAACCAATCTCCATATCAAATCAATGAAAACTTCTGAAAAACCCATTTTTCTCAGCTCCTTTGTCATATACAACCATGAAACCCTATCATATACCTTAGACATATCCAGCTTTATAACAACATTTGCTGGGTTTCCTCTCAGTCTAATATCAGTCGCCACCTCCTGGGTGAGGAGGACATTCTCAATTATACTCCTTCCCTTGACAAATCCTGATTGATTTCTGGATATCAATCTAGGTAATAGGCCTTCCAATCTGTCATGCAACACTCTGGAGATCACCTTATTAATGAAGTTGCTAAGACTGATTGGTCTAAGGTCTGAAAAGCTTTCCACCAACTCCTTCTTAGGAATCAAAACCAAATTGGTATGAGTAATACTTTTAGGTAAAGTATCACCTTTAAAGAAATCTGCCACCATGTTAAACACATCCATGCTTACCACATCCCAACAATATTGGTAAAATTTACCTGAAAAGCCATCAGGTCCACATGCACTTTCACCATTTAAACTGAAAACTGCTTTCTTTACTTCTTCCACAGTAGGGGCAACACACAGTTTTATATTGTCTTCCTCAGAAACCATTTTTGGTAAGTGAGTCAACATATGAAAGTTAGTTCCTTCCTCCTCTTGTGAGAATTGATCTTTAAAGCATTTAACAGCCTCTTCAGCTATCAGGTCTAAACTGTCTAACCAAACACCACTTGAATCTTTAATTCTGGTAAGCTGAAGCCTTTTTCTCCTTCCTTTTACAAGACTATGGAAAAATTTTGTATTTCTGTCCCCCTTTTCAAACCAGGTGATACCAGCCTTTTGTCTCCAAAATTGCTCCTCGAAGTGTAGGTATTTCTTCACCTCTGCCTGAGCCTGCTGCATTACCATTATATTCTGCTGTGTAGGCATCTCCTCAAATAATTTTTCTTTCATCATCATGATCTCTTCTCTAATTATAAGCTGTTGAAAGATGTCTCCATACCTGTCTTTACTCCATTTACTCAAAGCCTTTTTCAGATTTTTTAGCTTTTGTTTGAATATCCAGAAACTATTCCCAACTTCATCGATTTTCCAATTTTGTCTCACAACATCAATAAAAGAGCTATCTTCAACCCAAAAAGTCAGAAACTTAAAAGGTTTAGCAAACTGATAGGCATCTTTGTGCATTGTGAGTAGTAAAGGAGCATGTTCAGAGCTAGTTCTAGGCAAATGATCCACCTCCAATCTAGGGAACCACTCCTTCAATGCTCCATTTATCAAACATCTGTCTAGCCTCTCAAAAATACAATCATTTCCTGCTCTTCCATTCCACCAAGTAAAAGGACTTCCTTTAAAAGAAACTTCTTCAAGATCACATGAATTTACACAGAAAGCAAAGTCTTCCATTTCTGGTAATGTAGCTGGTAGGCCTCCTATCTTCTCTTCTTCATGTAGAATTGCATTGAAATCTCCTCCTATCAGCCATAGCAAGGTATAATAAGCCATACTGTATATGCTACTCCATAAATATAGTCTTTCAGCTTCTGTACATTTAGCATACACCATGGTAATCAACAAGTGCCTTTGCTCTACTGGAATATATAGTTTCAAAGTAATTTGTTGATCAGTGTCACTCAAAACTTCAAAATCTGCCTCATCTCTTACGAAAAACCAGATTTTGTTGTTGCTATTTGATCCTGCACATTGCATGTTTAGCCTCCTTTTATATCTATGTATATAACATCCTTGCTAAAAAGGCTCCATAAGAGCTATGAAATGGAATCTATGGTGCCTGTTAAGCATTTGGAACCTAGTAAAGGTCTGCTGAGTGTTAACAGACCTAATATTCCAGAAAATGGATTTCAACATCATTTACTACTCCTTGACACCACTCCTCTTTTTGGAACTACCCTCTTGGGTATATGATTTTCACCTACCTGCTTTTTACCCCTTTTATTACTCTTTTTTTCAGATCTGGGAGATAAATCAGCTTGCCTATTCACATAATCAACCACTGTATCATCATCTCCTTCTCCATCCTCTGTGTTGCTGATCTCTGATGTTGTTATTGTTGCAGGAAATTCTTCTACCTGATGTGATACTAGTTTATGAAGCACTTTGGAAAGGCCTTCCTGAGTAGAATCTGATGTTAGAAAAATTTGGTTTTGCCCAGTATCCTCCAGGTTAGCTTCTCTCAAACCGTTGCTTTGTTGTTGATTCAATTTCCCAGTATCCTTCATGTCTTTGACTTCTTGTTGGTTCTCACTATTGTTAGCTGGAGCAATAGCTAGTGGACTAATCTCTGAATCATGACAAACAAGTGCTTTCTGATGCTGCCCTGTTGTATCAACCTCACCATCTTCCAAATCCTGCTCCAATTCCACTCTTTCTCCCCATTTGGTACTAATCTCTCCTTTCTTCTTTGTGGTACTCACTTTGTTGCTGTCTTGTTTATGTGGTGACTGTTCTGTTATCTGCTGCTGCCTGGGAGTTGTTTCCCCAATATTTTCTGAATCAAATGTTTTCTCCACTCACTCCTTTGTGCTATTATCTCGCTGGTTTGTACTTGTTGCCTCTGTGTTTTCATGATCTATTTGTTGTTTTTCCTTGCTTGCTGCTTTATTATTTTCATGAACTTCTTCATGCACTCCTTCATTTAACACATCAAAAGAATTGGTAGATGCAATGGTCCCTCCTGCTACTTTTGCTTTAGTCAAAAAGACTTCTGCATTTTTATCCAGGGTAAACATCCTTCTAGTAGGATTCCATCTTTCTTTACCTCTTCCATACCTCCACCCCCTTTGTTGTTGGTTCTGATTCTGATTTTGTGTTTGATCATGTTTTATATCATCTTCTTCAGGTGCTATCTCTTCTCTCCTCAGTTCAGGATGTAAGACCCTGCAATCATGCTCCTCATTTCCTTCCAGCCTACACTTCTTACAATAAGGTGGGATCAGGTCATATTGAATCTTAACTTTGACGCTCCTGGATTCCTTAGTGAGTTCGTTCTCTATTTCCATCATTACAAACTGATGCCTTTCATCCAGTAGATCTAATTGCACTTTCACACGAGCACAACTTGGCCGAGTTTTATTAACAGTTGCTACATCCAAATGCAAGGGCTTTCCCACCACAGATGCCAATGTAAACAAAGATTCCTTGACAAAGAATGTAGGTAGCAGATCTGGGAAAGAGATCCAAGCAATAACTTGTGTTGTTTCTGCATCCGGCTTGAATTTATCATCATAGATCAGAGGTCGCATTTGATAAGACTCACTATTCTTTGCAATAATGTAATAGGCATTTTTAGACATTAAATTAATAAAATCTTCCACCAATTCCAATCTTATTAATACATGTCTATTTCTTAAGAAACCTATTTTTCAATCCCCCTTGATACCGCATTGCTTTGGTATTTGATCTCTCAATTCTGCTAATTTCGGCCATCCGTATGAGAATTTGCCAACAATCGCATATTACAAATTTTCTATAATATTCATGCGATTTACTTCTTGTTCCGTCCACTTTATCACAGGTATCCCATCAATGATATCAACCTTCTTGATTGGGATAGGAGCCACTTCTACCTTGTTTGTGTTGGATTTGGTTTTTGTTAGTGGATTTGTAACTGATGCATAATTGCCAATTGGTTCTATGGGTTCTTTCTGGTTGGTAGGGTTTTTTGAGGGGGAGAGCAATGGTGGGAATTGAGAAGAGGAAACAATAAGTGGGACCTGGCTAGTCACCGGTGATGATTGGCCACTGGTCGTGGCCATGGTTTATCGGAAAATCTAGGTCAAATAATGTAAAAAAGCATAGTATCATACCTGATAGTTCAGATATGTGCTTGAAATATATTACTCCCTCTATCCATCTGTAATGTTCACTTTTCTATTTTGGATGTCTAACAATACTTATCCAGTTTATAAATCAATGAATAATTTACCTATTTTTACCCATTTTAATCGTGGTATTAAATACAATATATTACTCACTGCATTTTTTAAAGCAAGAAATTTATTATATTCAAAGGGTGATATAGTAAAATCACCCCTCTATTTATTGGTTTTTAAGGTATGTGTCAAGTCAAAAGTGGACAAGTAAAGATGGGCGGAGGGAGTATCATATATGACCAAACATTTTTTTTTTTTAAATTGAAATAAAGCAACAAATTTTTATGTTCAAATGGGTAATAAGCATTGATAGAGTGGAAATTTTCATTAAGAGGTTCAAATATAAAGCAATAAACACAAGCAGAAACAGAGGTTTAACATTTACTAGATATACATAAAAATAAGTTTAACCATGTATAAACAATGTAATTTTTCCCCAAAGAAAGTTCGAATGAACCCTCTCGGCACTACCTAGCTCTACCCTTGGTGATAAGCAGGGGCGGAGCTATCCTTAGGCTAGAGGGTTCATCCGAACCCACTTCGACGAAAAATTATACTATTTATACATGGTTAAAATTAATTTTTTATGTATATATAGTATATGTTGAACCCCCTTTGGTTAGTTCGTATGTTTACTTCTGAATTCCCTTAATAAAAATTCTGGTTCCGCCACTGGTGATAAGTATATCATGCAGAGAAAGACTCAACCAACTGTAAGTAATTTTCGTTAGTATCATGTTAGCATATTCTTACTTTGTAGAATTATACTTGAGTTTGTTAGTGTAGGATTACATGCACATTGCTTTCGAGAAGTTACAGAGAACAGCCAATTGTAACGGCCTAGCCTAGCTAAAACAATGTATTGTGAGTCATTAATTTACTGGTACCCCTCTGCGTTACTCAAGGCTTTTGAGTTTCACCTTTTTTGTTTCCTTGATTTTAATTTTAAAAGTGCTTCAACATTTAAATTTTGAACTTGCCTTTATATAATCCTCAGCTTTCTAATTTTTTTCTCTTATTTGATATGGAATTTGACTATGGCAAGTTTCATATCAAAATCTCTTTCGATTTCAACCGCAAACAGTACGTGAGGTAGTACACTTAATTCACCTTTTTAAGAACTCAACATCCTCACTGAGATTTGTTCGATCACCATTGTATTAGGAGAGATATGTCATATCCTTAGTCTTCAACTAAGCACACGTGTGGCACTTGACAACTTGATCACGTTCTTACACCACGTGCTCATGATCTTACTATGCCAAGTCAGCCTAAGACACTAGGGATTGCTAAGAGAATGGTAGAATGAACTCAAGAGAATTACTAGGAAGGTTTGTATTAGATAGAACTTGGAAGATTTGATTGACGATTTTACAAATGGATGCCCCTCTATTTATAATACTCATCTAGGGGCTAAAGTGTAAATAATAATTGCTACACAAGTCCCTACATATTTACACTTAGGTCCCTTCTCCAGGACTCTCTACATGCCTGGAATATTCCAAGGACCTTATACGCAATTCTATGGAATTCTAAAGTCTTCCATGAGAAATCTCCATACTTCTCTAGATACTTCCACAAGTGGTAGGATCATGCTTATGTAAGCTTCCACATGGCAATAACGTGTGCCAAGTGGCATTTATGTGGCATGGTGACATGGTGGATCATCACACTCTCCCCCGCTTGATGTTGCGATTATCGCGGTGCACTCCTGCTGCATAAACTCCTAGATCTTATATTTGAATTGACATAAGTCCTCATATCGTTCCCATGTGGCTTCCTCTGGTGATTTCCCCTTCCAGTGGACAAGGAACATGGCAGTGGCCTTTTGTCCTTGCTTTCTCCTGGCTTGATAATCACTGATAGCCTCAATCTCATGATCATGCGAGGCGGTGATAGTGATAGGCGCACGACTCGACTGGCCTCTATTTGGGTCATCCTTATCTTCATGGTACGACTTAAGCATGCTGTCATGAAAGACAGGATGAATCTTAAGATGTGGAGGCATGTCAAGCTTGTATGAAATCTTTCCCACCTTGGTAAGGATCCTAAACGGGCCTTCGTACTTGCAAAATATTAATTTGTTACATGCCCCGTAGTGCCTTAAATTGTTTCGAGTTAAATTTACCATGACCATGTCCCCAACTCTATAGTCTGTGGAACGCCTCTTGCAGTCTGCAAATTTCTGCATCCGCTTAGCTGCCTAGTCCAAGTAGGACTTAGCAGCGTCAAGGTGCTCCTCCCATCCTTTGGCTATTTGATAAGCTCCCAAACCCTTCCCCTCAAACGCAGCTGGTAGTGAATGTGGGGTTTGATGTTGTTGGCTTGTGGCTAGCTCAAATGGCGTATGCCTTGTGGATTCACTCCGCTGCAGGTTATCGGAAAATTGGGCTATGTCCAAGAGCTTCCCCCAATCCTTATTATGCGCGCTCACATAATGCCTCAAGTATCACTCTAATAAGTCATTGACCTGATTTGTTTGTCCATCCGTCTGTGGGTGGAAACTAGTTGAGAAGTGCAACTCTGTGCCAAGTATGTCGAACAACTCCCTCTAAAAGTTTCTAGTGAAGCGAGGGTCTCGATCACTGATGATATGCCTTGATAAGCCCCAATATTTATCACATTTTTAAAGAATAGCTTGGCATCTTCCTTGGTAGTACAACTTGGTGAGGTGGACATAAAAGTGGCATACTTAGAAAATCTGTCCATGACCACCGTGATAGTTCTATACCCGTTAGACTTTGGAAGGCACGTGATAAAGTCCATAGTCACGGTCTTCCATGGATGCTCTATGACTGGTAGTGGATCCAAAAGTTCTCTGGGTTGTCTTTGTTCAACCTTGTCCAGTTGGCACAGAAGACAAGTCTGCACATAACACTCTATGTCTTCTAGCATCCGTGACCAAGAGTAGACTGACTCAACCAAGGGTCTAGTGCGATGTTGACCTGGATGACTAGCCCACAAGGTGTCATGACTCTCCCTCATAATACGCCGCCTGATGTCACCAAACTTTGGAACGTAGACCCTCCGATCTATCGTGAGCAATAGATCATCTTCTACCCAAAAATGCCTCGTATTTCCTTGGGTGGCTAACTCATAAGCTACTTGGCTGCAGGATTATGTACCATGCCTTCTTTTATGGCCTCTCGAATGTCACAACTTGTTGAAGTGATGGCAGTAAGTTCGGCCTTTCGGCTCAAAGCATCGGCCACGACATTACTCTTGCCTGGCTTATACTCTAACATATAATCAAACTCAGCAAAGAAATCCTGCCACCTTGCCTGCTTTGGTGTAAGCTTCTTCTGCGTCTGAAAGTAATTAGTGGCCACATTATCTGTCTTGACCACAAACTTTGACCCAAGCAAGTAATGTCTCCATGTACAAAGACAATGCACAATAGTCGTCATTTCTTTCTCTTGCACGGTGTAACGTCGTTCTATCTCATTCAACTTGCGGCTCTCTAATGCTATAGGATGCTTTTCCTGTATTAAGACACCCCCAATGGAAAAATCAGACATATCTGTATGCACCTCAAATGTCTTGGTGAAGTCAGAAAATACCAAGACTGGCTCTTCTATTACAGCTGCCTTAAGGCCTTCAAACACCTTTTGACAATGTTTCATCCAAACCCATGGCTTATTTTTCTTTAGCAACTCAGTCAAGGACGTTTCCTTGGCGAAATAGCTACTGATGAATCGACGATAGTAGTTAACCAATCCAAGGAAGGATCTTAATTCGGTCACCTTTGTAGGTGCCTCCTACTCCTGAATAGCTCGTACCTTAGACTCGTCCATGCCTAGCTCGCCACTATTGATGGCATGACCTAAGAAGCTTACTCTTGGTTGTTACCCTCTTGATGTATAACTCATTCTCCCGGAACACTTGGGAAACCTTCTTTAAGTGCTCTACATGCTCCTCTAAGGTGTTACTGTAGATAACTATATCATCTAAGTAGACCACCACGAACTGATCTAGGTAGGGATGAAAGATCTTGTTCATGAGAGTGCAGAATGTAGCGGGTGCATTGATTAAGCAGAAGGGCATCACCAACTACTCGAAGGCTCCATATCTCATCAACAGGCTATCTTTGGTTCGTTTTCTTCCGCAATGTGAACCTGGTAGTAGCCTTTACAAAGATCCATCTAGTTAAAGTACTTGGCTTGTCCAAGTCTATCAAATAGGTCAGCTATAAGTGGGATAGGATATTTGTTCTTCACTATGACCTTATTAAGTGCCCGATAGTCTATGTATAAGCACAACGATCCATCCTTCTTCTTTAAGAATAACACCGGTGCTTTCGATGGACGGATGTGACCAACATCTAATAGCTCTTTCAATTGCTTCCTAAGCTCCTCCAACTCAGGCGGTGCCATGCGATAAGGGGAAAATATGGATGGCTTAACCCCTGGTTCCAACTTAATCTTGTTATCCACTTCATACCTAGGAAGCAAGTGCTTAGGTAGCTCATCAGGCATAACATCTTTGTTCTCTTTGAGTACCCTCCTTATGCAAGGTGGTAATGTCTCCTAAGAACCTTACCTTCCTCCAAACTTGCAATGGTTGCCATGAATGTTGGTTCCCCCTTCTTGAGCCCCTTGACTAACTGCATAGCTGAAAGTTGTACTTGGCTCTGACTGTGCGACATAGATACTGTAGGCACCATGCAAGCTCCTTCGCGTTCCAGGACTAAGAGACGTTAGAGGTAGGGGTCAATCAAAGTATGATAGTGTCTAAAGAACTCTTGCCCTAGAACAATATCAAAGATATCCATTGTTGTGGCAGTAAAGTTTTTCGCACCTTACCAATTACCCAATTTCACACCAACCCCATTAGCTACACTAGGAGCATTTTATGGTTTGGCATTCACGGTCTTTGTTGACACCCAATTTTGACCTTCCGATTTTCCTCACAGGCTGCTATTTTATCGAAAAATATTAGTTTTAAATTTTCGGTATCAAATAAGTTCTGACATTTCGTATTCATGATTTTAAAAGAATGCAATTTATTTCTAGCATTTAATTTTTATTCTTCTTATATAATATAAAATTTTACTAATTTAAATATTTTACATAATTTTGTAAATATTTATTAAATTATTTTTTGCAAATATGCATACTCATAATTTATAAACACGCAGTCTATTATTATTATTATTATTATTATTATTATTATTATTAGTATAACATTTCTTAAAATGTCGTATTCATAATTTATAAAAGCCTAAATTGCTTCAAGCTATTATTATCGTCGATTTCAAATAATATATTATGACATCAATTTATTTGTGTTAGTATTTTATTATACATTTACTAAGTTATTATGGTGTTTGCTAAATAGAAGCCTAATTCAATTTAACTTCCCAATTTTAGCCTAATTCTATCCGATTTATCTCAATTCTAGCAATTCGGTACCCAATGTTGTGTCAATTTTAACCTAGATTGAGCTTAATCTGACCCCATTTTAAATTCCAATTCTATTTCAAGTGAACCCAATTAATTTTGACCCTTTTTATAATATTCAATCCCAGCCGTTGATCAAGATTGATCCTCCTTTTAACCAAATAACCCCCCCAAACCCTAATAACACACACACCTACCACTACACCAAGATCAGCCGCACCCTCTTCACACCCTCTCTCTCCTTGGCCTCTCTCTCAACCTCCCTGCTACCGCCGGCCACCACGCGCCGGTGGACAGCCGCCGACCTCCCTTCCTTCTCCCTAATCCTTTTCCCTCCTATACCAGCCACCACCCAAACAGCCCCTATACTCCCTCCGACCTCATCTCTCCACGACACCACCGATCGAAAAACCTACAACCTTCACCGGCGAACCCATCAGGCGCCACCACCCTCAGCCGCGCCACTGTCTTTCTCCTTCAAATCCGATCTCCCTCAAACTCCAAGCGCCTCCCACGACCTCCAGCCAGATCTGGCCGAGGACATCCACCGGCGAACCTACCAACCAGCGCCGCCTCCACTCCACCATCGTCACTCGTCTCTTCTCCTTATACTACCTCACGGACCCTCTCGTTCTCCCTCTCCTCTAGCGCCGGTGAACCGACCACGGCTGGTGAGAACCATCATGGCATCTTCCACGCCGCCGTACCACCACTGTGTCGCCACCACTCGCCGGAGGACCACTATGAGTATTATCGGATTGATCTCTATTACGAGTTAAATTTCATTTGTTTCGTGTGTTCTGCTTGATTCTTAGATTTGATAATTGTGAAACATGACTAAAGATTTAGACTTATTTGTTTCAATTTCATGTTTATTCACACTGTTAGATTGACATATGTGAAAAGCCCCAATTTTTCATGATCTTTATTTAAACCCTAATTTCTAGACTCGGATTATGTGGTTGTGCAGTTATGTTATTAGATTCAATTCTTCGCTTCATGAATATTATTTTGAAATACACGACCTTTTGAGCCCTTATCTGGTATGAGTGAGTTTACTTGTATGGTTATGGAAATTCCAGTATGTCTACTCTTTTATTGATTTCTCTTCTTAATTGGAGCATGACTCATTTTTTAACTACTAAACATGGTATGTTTTAATTAGAATCAATTGGTCATTATGTGGTTAATATATTGTTTAATTTTCTTTCCTATGTTATAATTTTCAACCACCACTGCTTTAGCTTTTATGGTAAATGTCGACAGCCTGTTTAATGGTTACTCCTTTTCTTTAATTTAAATATATTCGTACTTGCTTAATTATGGTAAATTGAGATTTCTTTTACACTAATTTCATTCAGCATTTTGTTTAAGGGAAGAGATTTTCATTAATTGGTTTCTGAGAATATTTCTTTTCCTTTTCACTTCCGCTAATTGATTTACTGCATTTTTATTTTTTATTCTTCTTCTCCCTTTAATTCCAGACTACTCTATGCCTATATAAAGAGTTTTTTTTTTTCATTCACTAGACACGGTTTTTGGCACCCACCCCCTCTAGACTAAAATATACTTTAAGACTCTTAGTTTGCTTTGGCTTCGGAAGGGTCTGCTTGGATTTCTCCCTTGCTGTTCTGTCTCTTCACCGTGCGCTGCCTAAAGTTTTTTTTTCTCTCTTATCTTAATATACCACTACCGACTGCTTAGTTTTTTTTTAACTATGCATTTAATACTTACGTGTGTTAGCTCTGTGTAACTTTAAATACTATTTCAATTATTATTGCAAAATGACAAATGTCATGTGCTGTTTATATGTTCCTAAAATGAACCGCATGAGTTCTTTCGGGTGTTTGTTCTTTGTGCATCTTGGTATGTGTCGTTGTGGTTGACAGGTTCACTAATGTTTGGTTGGTTTTGGGAAACTTGAAGAGTTGCTGGGGGATTTCTTAAAGACTGCCTAATTTAGTCATTTGTATTTTTTTTTAATTTCATTTCAGTTCTGTAATAATTCTGTACAAACCCTTATTGTATAGTAAAATTATGGGGACTGTTATGAGCCAGGGATTCTGTGTTTAAAATTTTATCGCTTAGAAATCATGCCTATAGGATTATTATAGGATTTCATATGTTAACTAATTAAATTATTTTATCACTTAGGCAAATAATCTAGGATAATTAATTGATTATTTCATCGCTTAGAAAATCATGTCCTTAGGTTCACTAGTTAACCTTCGACGTATTGTACTAATCTTGAACGTGTTAATTTAGTTTAAGCATGTCTAATGAACTTTGAGCATATAAAAATAATTTTTTTTCTTTTTTAGCATTCTCTTATCTAGTTTTCTAGCATATCTTTAATTTTCAGCATTAAAAATTTAGTTTCATGCATTTTGTATAATTTTTTGCATTGAAAACTCAAATTTCAGTATGTTTTAAATAATTTCCCGCAATTCTAATAATTTTGCTAGTAAATTTTTATGGTTTCCAGCAATTTCTAATAATTTACAGCAAGCTCTAAAATAATTTCTGACAATTTTAATAAATTTTTTGCAGTTTGTAAAACTAATTTCTAGCATCTAAAAAGCTGTTTTCACAAAATGTAATTAGCTTCCAGCTTTTAGAAACCATTTTCCAGCATATAATAAACAGTTTTCAGCATATTAAAATAATTTTCAGCAAGTTTTATTAAATTTCCAGCGTATAATAAATATTTTTCAGCATGTTAGAATAAGTTTCAGCAACCTTATAATAATTTTAGCAAGTTTTACATAATTTTCAGCAATTAAAAAATCATATCCAGTATAATTTCAGTAATTTCCAGCATATTATATTATTTTTCAAGCACTCAGAAAATAATTTCCAGCATATAATATTATTTTTCAGTACTCTTAAATTAATTTTTCAGCAAATGTTAATTAATTCAAGCATGTTAAATATATTTTTTTAACATCTTAAATTAATTTTCGATAATTAAATATATTTTAGCATTTTTTAAAAAACATACTCTACAACATTTTCTTTCTTAATTTCAGCTGTTAAAAATTAATTGTCAGAACTTTTAAATCAATTTCAACATTTTAACTCATTTCCAGCATTCTTTAATAATTTCTCTACACATTTAAATCAATTCCTACACATTTAAACTAAATTCTCGCATATTTAATAAATTTTCTACATATTTAATAACTTTTCTGCATATTAAAAATCCAACATTTAAATCAATTTCTTGCGTATGTAAACAAATTTTGGCATATTAATAACTAGTACTTCAATCTCGTCTTCGACATCTTGGTTAATATGCTTCGCTTAGAAAGTATGCCTATAGGTTCTAATCACAACATAAGCAATCATTTAGCATGTCAATCACCTATTTAACTTTAATTAAATAAGAGGCATATTTGAAACCTTTACGTGCTAATTGCTAGTCCTATTTGTTTTTTTTTGTTTGACGTAAATTATCGAGTCTAATTAGGTAGCCTAGGCTTCTTGTCTAGAACCCAATCCAAAATAGTAAGTCCAATGCCTCTTGGACATTATGTTGGGACGGGTAGGCATTTTAGGGAACGCTACCTTTGTCGTTTTGTATAGAACGCCTTTAGGTTTAATAACCAATTAGGTGGGTAGGTAGAAAATCAGAAATGATGGAAGTTGATCCGAGCAGAATACGACAATGCAACATACGACATTGTCATCCAATTAATAAGCCGGGCGCTGATCCAAATAAAATAAAACTAACCTTTGTCTAAACTCAATTGAATTTTATTTATATTTTTGCATGTCTTTTGTTTGGGGTAGTCTAGGTGAAACTTAATAAATCTTTTTCATAATAAATCTTGTCTTTTTCTGTCTTCTCGCTTATCTCATTCATTCCTTTAGTTATTTATACACTTTATTGCTTTGTCACGTAGTTAATCATTAGATAATATCTAAGTTATATGTTTTGTTTAAACACACAGCTAATATTAGGTTAATAAAATAGACTCTTTTCTTATCACATAGAAATCCCCCACATAATATATGAGTTCGGCCGGGACCCACAATTGTGGACCTCGAAAGGTGCCTAACACCTTACTTTCGAGGTAACCTGAACCCTTACCCGAATCTCTGGTTGACGTAGGCTAATAATAAGTTTGTAATTAGTCTAGAATGGTGCCCTAACGCACCTTAATTCGTTAGGTGACGACTCTTCACTCTATTTAATCCTAAATAGAGTTGCCACGTCGAATTCCGCTTTTCGAGAGAAAAATGGGGCGCGACAGCATGACGACTCTGCTGGGGATACTTAGGTTCTAACCAATACGAATGGTATATTATGTGGGATTTTTAATTATTTGGGTCTATTCGTTTATTATTGACTCCTTGTTTTGCTAATTTTTAAATATTTGTTTTATCATTATTTGTCGTGAAAAATTATGTTATATCCCGTTCCTCTTTCCCATTATTTTTACTCTAACTTAATTATTTTCTTCCATGTCAATCCCTTTTCCTTGTCTTTTTATTTGTTTATATGTAATTTATTAGCTCAAAATCATGTATTTATCTTTCTTTTCCTGTCTATTTATTTTATTGCTCAACATGCTATTATTTGCTACGTGTTACCGCTTTATATAATTGACATTCCGTTCATATTTCCCCCACTTGGGAATCTCACACTTTCACTATACTAGGATGTTGTGCCTTCGCACTTCTCCAAATTCACTTCAAACCCCTGTTCTATAGAGTCGGCTAAGACGCGGTTGAGCGGATAGTTTTACTACCGTAAGACCACGTGCCTTCTCGCATAAGGTTACCCTCAGTCCGTGTCTACCAACTCTTAGAAAATTAAGATATTTTCGTATCCACCCTTTACATTAAAGTCATGCATTCATTAGCCATAGGTGATTTGACCCTCGAGGTGAATCCACCAAGTATAACCACCCAATTGTAGAAAGGGTCCCACCACCCATCGACCTAAACACATATTATGTGCTAAGTGGTCATGATAATTTAATCCAAGCCAAGTTATAAAAAATGGAGTTTAGAAATTTTCTTTGTTGCTATATTTTCAGATTTGCAATGGAGGATGCACCTATTTTTGCTAACACCCAAATGGTTGTCGGTGTGCCTCACAAGTTAAAGAGGTGGTGGAATGACATCAGAAGGGAGCATGGTAAAGAGATTCACCAGTCACTGGGTTTTCTGACATCTTTGATGGATGTTGCTCCTGATCGGCATGTGATCAAAGCTTTGCTAAATTTCTGGGATCCAAATCGAGTGGTCTTCAAATTCAAGGACTTCGAAATAACACCCACCATCGAGGAAATTGGTGGATTCACTAATTTGCTTTATCGAGATCGGAAGATGATCCTGCCTCGCAAATAATCGGGAAAGAAGTTCTTGCATTATCTTGGGCTAAAAAATAACCTCAAATTGGCTTGCTTGGACTTTGGGTGGATCTCTTTGGATTTTCTATATGAACGTTTTGGTCACAAAGAGGGACATGAAAAATTTCGAAGGAAATTCTCTTGCTCAGCCGAAAAATGGAAAAAGAAGAAGTTGAATGCTTTTGCTATAACTCTACTGGGTGCTTTGGTTTTTCCTAAAGAACATGGGAAGATTGACATATGCCTTAGTTCTGTGGTTCGAGGTATAACTCGGGGATTCACTCATATAGAGGTCACTTTGGTTCCTATGATTGTGGCGGAAATGCCGAGGGCCTTATCCAAGTGTGCTAGAGGAGGAAGGTTTTTCGAGGGCTGCAATCTTTTGCTTCAATTATGGGCCGTGGAACATTTTTATAGACGACCTAATATGGCGGATATTCTTGACGGAATGGGAAATAGGATTGACACGCATGCTAAAAGGATGGAGCAATTCATTTCTCCTGTGGGTACGGAAGATTGGCACATGTATATGAAAGAGCTTTCGGGTTATCAAATTCAATGGAAGTACTCGTGGTTGTCTGTACCAACTGCTGTCATACGAGGTCGTTAACTCTATTATATCGAGCTCATTGGCCTGAAAAGTATTCAACCGTATGCCCCAATAAGAGTGCTTCGTCAATTTGGAAGGAATCAAGTCGTACCTCTGCGAGAACATATGGGCAAGTCAGAAGTTGAGTTCGGACCGATCCAAGAAAGCCCTAAGGTTAAGGAAGTGTTGCGATGATGGGATAATTTATTGACTACGGAGAGAAGGCTTATTACACTTCGGAGTACTATGTATGGCTTATGGAAGATGCCGAGGATGTGGATCTCAGCAAACAAAAACAGGACCATGGGTTTGAGGACGTGGAGGAATCCATCTGGGCTCGAAACTTGTTGAATCAACACTATGTCACCTCTCCAGAGATGCTGCTGCAAATCATTCCAGGATCTCTAGATAATCACCACCATTGAGGAGTTCGAATGATAGGATGCTCCCCATTTGTTACCCATTTCCCCTAGTTTCATTTATTTTTATTTTTGCAAAAGATTGTCGTAGTTTTTAAATTTATGGATTCAATAAAATAGTTGGGTTTTATTATTATTATTATTGTCTAACTCTAAACTCACATTTGCGTCTAATGCGGCTTGAATTAATTATCATGAACCACAAAATTTATCGTCTTAGGCCTACCTCGGTCTCAATGAGGCTCCTTGCATTTTAGGGAGATTATTTGTTGCAAACCAATGTGTTTATTCTAACATTATGTCTCACCTTGCTAACTTTGGTTGTCTTTGATTTTGTTTTTGTCTTTCCCCTTTCCCAAAGGTTGATTTGTGCACTCTGGCCTATCATACATGGTCAAAAGGGGCTCCTCCTCCTACAAGTTCAAAAGATAAATAAAAAATGGGAGATAACAACAGCGCTATAGATAAGAGCACAGAAGGAGAAAGTGTCATGGGACAAAATGAAATTATCATAAGGATGGGATAACAGATTCTCGAACTGCAAGGAGAATTAGCGCAAGTGCGCAACTTGGACAATCTTTCTGTTACCCTCAATACTCCTCTCGAACCACAAGTGGACGGTCATACTGGTGCAAAATCCCAAACCTCTACCCTAAGCCATCAATTGCCTTCAACTCAAAACGTCCAAAATCTTCCTTCTCCTCAAAACATCCAAAACCTCCCTCTTCCTCAAAACATCCAAAATCTTCCTCTTCCTCAAAACATCCAAAATCTTCCTCCTCCCTAAAACATCCAAAACCATTCCTTTTCTCAAAATATCCAAAACCTTCCCCTTCTTCAAAATACCCACAATACTCCAAATCCCACATATCCCACTCAGCATTTCCAAAATACTAAATATCCCACCTACCTACATACGCCTTTCGCTAACTCATCCTACAACCAAGCATCCGGTAGCAGCTCTTTGAACCCTATCTATGTCGAAACAACCCCATTCACCTACCCTCAGTATGCACCTGATCCTTCAGAAAAGGACCCTGTGATGCAATCTGTGGTTGAGAGGCTGAAGCAACTTGAGGGGAGCAAAGGGTCAAGGGGGCTCAGTTATGAAGACTTATGTGTACACCCTGATGTGGAGTTACCGGATAGGTACAAACCTCCTAAGTTTGAATTGTATAATGAGACTGGAGATCCCAAGGCGTATTTGCATATGTATTGTGACAAGCTGGCTGGAGTTGGGAGAGACGAGAGAATAAGAATGAAAATGTTCATGAGAAGTCTCACTGGAGAAGCCTTAACATGGTATATTGAACAGGATGCAAGGAAATGAAAAGGCTGGATCGATATGGCATCAGATTTTATGGAACGATTCGGGTTCAACATTGACAATGCTCCTAACTGGTTCTATATGCAGACTTTGAAGAAAAAGCCTAATGAGTCATTCAGGGATTATGCTATATGATGGAGGTCTGAGGCTGCAAGAGCTAGACCCCCGATTGAAGGATCTCAAATGAAGGAGTACTTTATTCGCGCGCAGGAGCCGCAATATCTTGAGAAAATGATAACCGTTGTGGATAAGAGTTTTGCCAAAATCATTAGGGTAGGTGAAATGCTTGAGGAAGGTCTTAAGCATAGAAGCATTATCAATCTGGAAGCTTTACAGGCTGCCAACAAAGCTCTACAATCTCGAGGAATTACTGAGAACAAGAAGAAAAAAGAGGTAGGTACAGTGATGTTAGCCCAACCTTCAAAAAGTGTGCCCAATTACCAAACTTCTATCACAACTCCACCTCCCTACCCAGAATCTCCAATTCCATACCCAATATCTCCATACCAAATGCAAACTCCAATGCCATATCATTCCCCTCTATACCAAGCACCTACCCCATATCCACTATATCCACAATTCCAAAGCCCTGCTTATCCCGTGTATAATGTCCAACCCACTCATGTCCAAACACCCCAGCCTTCTCCCCAACAAAACCAAAGACCCAGAGCCAATTTCCAGAAAAAACAATACACTCCCTTAGTCGAACCTATAGCCCAACTGTACGAAAGACTTAAGGAAGCGGGCTATGTCATGCCCATTGCTGCCGGACGTGAGAATATTCAAGCCAAGCATTTTGATCCTACCAAGGTTTGCGCGTATCATTCTGGGATGAGGGGTCACACCATAGAAACATGCTATACTCTTAAGGACAAAATCCAGATGTTGATCGAAACTAAGGCCATTCAGTTGAAAGATCCGACGCCGAATGTCACCAACAATTCGTTACCAGATCATCAAGTAAACATGCTCGATGTTGATGAATTGGTGGACCTGGAAAACTCTATTTGGTTCATTGAAAAGGCAAATGGTACGCCCATCAGTACAACAAAGCGAGCACCATTTGAGGTTGAGGTAGCAGTACCTAAGACTCCTTTCACAGTTATTAGAGCCTCCCCAATTGCTTAAACTCCCATGCAGTTCCTTGGAATTATGAGCAGAATACTCCAAGTAAAGCAAGAGTGGCTGAAGCAAACGTCGCCCAAGGCGTCACTAGATCTGGGAGAATATATACATCAGAAAATTTAACTCAGGAAAGTTCTAGTAAAAGCAAACCACCCGTGATAGAAATGGAGGAGAGTGGTGCTTGGAAGAAGATACAGGCTAAAGAATACTCTGTGATCGAGCAACTGAATAAGACCCCTGCTCAAATATCCATTCTGACACTGCTGCAGACTTCTGAACACCATAAAAATGCTCTGATGAAGGTGTTAAGTGAAGCCTATGTACCATCTACTATAACATGGGGAGAGATGTCCCATATGGTCGAGCAAGTATTCGAGGCATACAAGATATCCTTTCACGAGGATGAGTTGCCACCTGAAGGAAGGTCGTACAACAAAGCCTTGCATGTTACAGTATAGCACGGGGAAAAGGTTGTATCTCGAGTGTTGATTGATCCAGGTTCAGGATTGAACATTTGTCCTTTAGATACACTGACAAGGTTGGAGGTCGATTTGGCTAAAATGCAAAGTTGGAAGATGAACGTGAAAGCGTTTGATGGCTCCCAGCGAGCTACTATTGGGGAGATTACATTGGACATGGTAATGGGTCCCGTTACTTTTCTCGTGACATTTCAGGTGATGGACATCCCTGCTTCCTACAACCTCTTGCTTGGTAGGACATGGATTCACATGGCTGGTGCAGTCCCATCCACACTACACCAATGTCTCAAATTCGAGTACGATCACCAAGAAGTGGTAGTACATGGTGAAAGAGGATATCCCATATATGTTGTCGAGGAAAAGAGAGTTCTTGATGGAGAAATGTTTCACACATTAGAGATGGTTGGAAACGTGAAAGAAGTGCTGAGTTGGAAGATTAAAGGTGAGAAAATGCTTAAGTCGGGATATGAACCAGGTAAGGGTCTTGGGGCCAGATTACAAGAAATAGTTGAACCCATATACCTTTCTGTGAAGAATGACACTTCCGGTTTAGGCTACATGGACAAGGGTCAGGCTCTTGATCTTTCTCTATCATTGTATCAGATTTTCCACTCTACCGGGTTTCTTGATGACGATGAAGATGAAATACTGGAAAGTTTGAAGAATTTATTTTTGACTGAAACTGAAAGAGAAGATTGTAATGTCATCATCAGCGAGGAGAGAGGAGCCCTAGTCAAAACATTGAGAAAAAGGCTACACTCAGCAATTGGACTGCCACTCCTTCCAGGCCTCGTTGAGTACTTGGGTAGACTAGAAAATTTTGACTTTATATTATTGTTTGAAATAAATAGACTCGATTTCGAGCTAATTTACATCTTTTAGTTATTTTGTTATGTTTGAAGACCTTTAAGTTATTTGAATTAATAAAAGCTCTCTTTTCATTTTATTAATATCATTTATTTCTATTTCTTTCAGCAAATCACTTTTAAAAATATTGAGTCTGAGATTGTGACACATAATGAGACTGCGCAACATAACATAAGTGAATTAGAAGAGGTGGAAGAAAGTGAAGTGCCTGAGGAATTTGTTACTAAGGTTGAAGATCTTGAAGATAAACCCAAGGCAAACTTGGTAGAGTCAGAAATAGTGAACATAGGGAATTCTGAGACAATAAAAGAAACCCGTGTTAGTATTTATATGCCAAAAGATAAGAAGGAGGAATATATCCAATTTTTGAAGAAACACCCGGATGTTTTTTCTTGGTCGTATGCTGATATGACAGGACTGAGCACGTCAATTGTAGCCCACAGGTTTCCCACTGATCCATCTTGTCCTCCTATTAAGCAGAAGCTGAGAAAATACAAAACCCGATCTGAGTCTGAAAATTAAAGAGGAGATTTCGAAGCAAATTGAAGTCGATATCCTCCAAGTAACTGAGTATCCGACCTGGTTGGCCAATGTCGTGCCTGTTCCTAAGAAAGATGGAAAGGTCAGCGTTTGTGTGGATTATAGGGATCTCAGCAAAGCTAGCCCGAAGGATGATTTTCCACTACCAAATATACATTTGTTAATCGATAATTGCTCCAAGCATGAAACACAATCATTTGTGGATTGCTTCGCCGCTTATCATCAGATAAAGATGCATAATGAGGACGCTGAGAAAGCTGCTTTTATTACCTCTTGGGGAACCTATTATTACAAGTTTATGCCCTTCGGGTTGAAAAATGCTGGAGCTACATACATGAGAGCCATGACCGCTCTATTCCATGACATGATCCACAAGGAAATTGAAGTTTACGTGGATGACGTCATCATTAAATCCAAAAAGGGATCAAATCATCTCGATGACCTGGAAAAGTTTTTTTAAGAGACTAAGGAAGTACAATTTGAAGTTGAATCCTGCGAAATATGTCTTCGGGGTTCCTGCCAAAAAATTGTTGGGCTTCATTGTCAGTCGACGAGGTATAGAATTGGATCCAGCCAAGATCAAAGCTATTCAGGATCTTCCGCCTCCAAAAAACAAGAAAGAGGTAATGAGTTTCTTGGGTCGCCTTAACTATATCAGTCGCTTCATAGCTCAGTCTACTATTATTTGTGAGCCGATTTTCAAGTTATTGAAGAAGGATGCGGCTATAAAATGGACGACAGAGTGTCAGCAGGCATTCGACAAAATCAAGGATTATTTATCAAATCCTCTCGTTCTGGTTCCTCCCGAACCTGGTAGGACTTTATTGCTATATTTATCCGTGATAGATAACGCTTTTGGTTGTATTCTGGGGCAACATGATGAGACTGGCAGAAAGGAGCAAGCAATTTATTACATGAGAAAGAAATTTACATCGTATGAGGCTCGATATTCCTTACTGGAACGTACGTGTTGTGACTTGAACTGGATAGATCAAAAATTGAGACACTATCTCTCGGCATACACAACCTATTTGTTCTCCAGAATGGATCCTCTGAAGTATATATTTCAGAAACCAATGCCTACAGGGAAGCTAGCTAAATGGCAAATACTGTTGAGCAAGTTTGACATAGTCTATGTCACGCAGAAAGCTATGAAAGCACAAGCCTTGGAAGATCATTTGGCTGAGAATCCCGTGGATGAAGAGTATGAGCCCTTAAAAACGTAGTTTCCTGACGAAGAAGTAGCATTCATAGGGGAGGATATCGCTGAAGAATACGATGGTTGGAGACTATTCTTTGATGGAGCTGTAAATTTCAAAGGAGTAGGTATTGGCGCCATTTTGGTCTCAGAGACTGGTCAACATTATCCTGTGTCGGCCAAGCTCAGATTCCCCTGCACCAACAATATGGCTGAATATGAAGCTTGCATTTTGGGGCTTCGTTTGGCAATCGATTTGAATATCCAGGAAATATTGGTGATTGGAGATTCAGATTTATTGATTCATCAAGTACGAGGTGAGTGGGCCTCAAAAAACACAAAACTCCTACTGTACTTAGATTGTATACAAGAGTTGCGCAAGAGATTTCGCAAGATAGAGTTCAAGCATGTTCCAAGAATCCAGAATGAATTCGCAGACGCTTTGGCCACCTTATCTTCCATGATCCAGCATCCAAACATGAATTATATCAACCCCATCCCCGTTCACATACAAAAGCAGCCTGTATATTGCTTTCATGTAGAGGAAGAAATGGATGGAAAACCATGGTATACTGATATACAGGGATATCTGAAAAGTGAAAATTATCCATAGAATGCTACGAGTATCCAGAAGCGCACCATTCGGAGGTTAGCGAATTAATTCTTTTTAAATGGAGAAATTCTGTATAGGAGGACTCCAGATTTGGGTTTGCTAAGATGCATCGACGCTAGGGAAGCATCTAGGTTGGTCGAGGAGATACATGTTGGAGCATGCGGTCCTCACATGAACGGATTTATGTTGGCAAAGAAGATATTGAGGTCAGGTTACTTTTGGTTGACTATGGAGACCGATTGCATTCGTTATCTGCAAAAGTGTCATCAGTGCCAAACTCATGCCGACATGATTCGAGTTCCTCCTAACGAACTCCACGTCACTAGCTCCGCTTGGCCTTTCCCAACTTGGGGCATAGATGTCATTGGTCCTATTGAACCATCCGCGTCTAATGGACATAGGTTTATTCTTGTTGCAATTGACTACTTCACTAAGTGGGTTGAAGCCACTTCTCATAAGTCAGTCACAAAGAAGGTTGTAGATGATTTTGTTCGAAATCACATTATTTGTCGATTTGGAGTACCTGAGTCTATCATCACAGATAATGGTGCCAACCTCAATAGCGATTTGATGAGAACAACATGTGAGATGTTCAAGATCAAACATCGAAACTCCACAGCATACAGACCACAAATGAATGGAGCGGTGGAAGCTGCCAATAAGAATATCAAGAGGATACTTCGAAAGATGATTGATAATTACAGGCATTGGCATGAAAAGTTACCTTTTGCCCTGCTAGGATATCGCACTACAATCAGAACCTCTACGGGAGCCACACCTTATCTTCTAGTTTATGGTAGTGAAGCAGTGATACCTGCTGAGGTAGAAATACCCTCTCTCAGAATCATTCAGGAAGCAGAATTAAGTGACGTTGAATGGGTACAAGGTAGATTCGAGCAAATGGAACTCATAGACGGAAAGAGAATAAACACAGTCTGTCATGGTCAACTCTATCAAAATAGAATGGCCAAAGTTTTCAACAAGAAGGTTAAACCAAGACACTTCTCACCCGGGCAGTTGGTTTTGAAAAAGATTTTTCCACATCAAGATGAAGCAAGGGGTAAATTCTCACCGAATTGGCAAGGTCCTTATGTGGTTCATCGGGTTCTGACAGGAGGAGCCCTCATACTTGCCGAAATGGATGGCAAAGTTTGGTCCAAGCCTATTAATTCAGATGTTGTTAAGAGATATTATGTTTAAACTTTATGCCTTCTTACATTGTAATTGGAACTACGTTTGACCTGATTCCCGTTTAAGAGGGATATGTAGGCGCTCTTTTGGAGTTCGGTCCTATCATAATAAAATTCTCTATTTCCCCTTACAAGCATATAACTGGCGCAGAATTTTTGAGAGGATCTCAAAAATTCCATGAAATAGCATTTGCACAACTATGATACTGGGGCAGAATTTTTGAGGATATCTCAAAAATTCACAACAAGCAACCTTCACCTACCAAAACAATCAAATCTACACTGGGGCAGAAATTTTTGAAGATAAAAAATTTCTAAGATATTCACTTATAAGAAGTTGTGTTGTCTCGAAACGTGTCACAATCAATGATTCAATAATATTTTAATTTTCTTTTTCATTTCTCATTTTTCAAGAGCAAACATCTTCGAAAAATAATTTTTAAACTTGTTCTTATTTCTACCCAAGTAAAAGCTCGGACGAAGCCTATTATCGGTCCACAATATAAAGCCAGGAGGAAGCACGCCAGTCAGAGCAGAGGCACAAATCAACCTCCCCCTTTTTACAAACTCACATTTTTTCTTTGAGTGCAGAAACAACAGGTACAAACACAGCGGCTACCTTGCAACACCTGAACGATCATCATAAAAAAAAAAAAACCCTCTATTTTCAACATGGGAAAAACAGCTAAGCTACCCTATCCACATTGTACTACCCTTGCAAGGGTCATTATTGCACGGCTCCCGCAAGAGTCCATACTGCAGCGCATACGCAGAAATGAACATTGCACGACCCCTGCAAGGGTCAACATTTGCATGTCTCCCGCAAGAGTCCACTCCGCAGTGCATCCATAGAAATGAACATTGCATGGCTCCTGCAAGGGTCTATATTGCATGGCTCCTGCAAGAGTTCACACCGCAGTTTATCCCAGAAATGAACATTGCGCGACCCCTGCAAGGGTCAACATTTGCATGGCTCCCACAAGATTCCACTCCGTAGTGCATCCTCAAAAATGAACATTGCATGGCTCCTGCAAGGGTCAATATTGCATGGCTCCCGCAAGAGTCCACACCGCAGTGCATCCAAGAAATGAACATTGCACGACTCCTCCAAGGGTCAACATTTGCATAGCTCCCGCAAGAGTCAACCCCGCAGTGCATCTGCAGAAATGAACATTGTACGGCTCCTGCAAGGGTCAACATTTGCATGGCTCCTGCAAGAGTCCACTCCGCAGCGCATCCGCAGAAATCTACATTACATTGCACCTACAGAATCCCAATCAAGTATACAAATTGCATCAAGTTTCTGAACCATACAACGACACATTATGCTACTCAATACAGATACGCTTTCTTTAATCATTATGTAACTACACAAAGGCGTCATAGTCTAAAGGCGTCATTTTCATAGCCTGCGGACATCATTTCATGGCCTAAGGATTTACTCTCTGTTTATCATGCTCCAAAGGAATCATAGTCTAAAGGCGTCATTTTCATGGCCTGCATACATCATTTCATGGCCTTAGGATTTACTTTTCGCTATCATGTCCCTAAGACATCATGGCTTAGAGGCATCATCCTTGCCGTCTCAAAGCAAATGTTCATAGTCGAACGGGGAAATTGTATCATGTTTAAATAAATATTTACAACAATTACTTATTATTTATCCACATGATCTAACCATTTTATTTAGTAATACTAGAAGCATGCAGGCACCGAAGGAAGAATGAGTCCAAAATGGGAGTAACTCTCACTCCCATTTTCGAGATACAACTCCACTTTCTCTCCGTCACTCCAATACAATTTGAAACACATTCACTTCTCATTCTCATGATTCTCATTAAACTACTATTGTGAATTCTACCCACTCCAATCTCATCGGCTCATACTATCTTTGTTGGTGCCCGTATACCGTATCCTTGGCGTTCTTTAGGAATATTGTTCATTCCTAAATCTAGAACTACACACGGCCTGATTCTCATAAACCCTAGATATGTAGGCGACTTTAAACCAAAGTCTCGGCCACACCATTTTAACAAATCTACCTCGCTTTTCGATTCCAGCGAATCATCCTTTCGGTCGGACAAAATTGGCTACTACGTCAACGTTCGTCGCTCGACAATTTTTCTATCATTCCCAAGCAACGAAGGGGCAGCTGTTGACACCCAATTTTGACCTCCCGATATTCCTCACAGACTGCTATTTTATCGAAAAATATTAGTTTTAAATTTTCGTTATCAAATAAGTTCTGACATTTCGTATTCATGATTTTAAAAGTATGCAATTTATTTCTAGCATTTAATTTTTATTCTTCTTATATAATATATAATTTTATTAATTTAAGTATTTTACATAATTTTGTAAATATTTATTAAATTATTTTTTGCAAATATGCATACTCATAATTTATAAACACGCAGTCTATTATTATTATTATTATTATTATTATTATTATTATTATTATTATTATTATTATTATTATTATTATTATCATTATTAATATTATTAGTATAGCATTTCTTAAAATGTCGTATTCATAATTTATAAAAGCCTAAATTGCTTCAAGCTATTATTATCGTCGATTTCAAATAATATATTATGACATCAATTTATTTGTGTTAGTATTTTATTATACATTTACTAAGTTATTATGGTATCTGCTAAATAGCAGCCTAATTCAATTTAACTTCCCAATTTTAGCCTAATTCTATCTGATTTATGTCAATTCTAGCCATTCGGTACCCAATGTTGTGTCAATTTTAGCTTAGATTGAGCTTAATCTGGCTCCATTTTAAATCCCAATTCTATTTCAATTGAACCCAATTAATTTTGACCCTTTTTGTAATATTCAATCCCAGCCGTTGATCAAGATTGATCCGACGGCTGAGATCAATTCCCCACTTTCTTTCCTTTTAACCAAATAACCCCCCAAACCCTAACAACACACACACCTACCACTACACCAAGATCAACTGCACCCTCATCACACCCTCTCTCTCCTTCGCCTCTCTCTCTCAACCTCCCTGCCACCGCCGGCCACCACGTGTTGGTGGACAGCCGCCGACCTCCCTTTCTTCTCCCTAATCCTTTTCCCTCTTATACCAGCCACCACCCAAACAACCCCTATACTCCCTCCGACCTCATCTCTCCATGATACCACCGATCAAAAAACCTACCACCTTCACCGGCGAACCCATCAGGCGCCACCACCCTCAGCCACGCCACTCTCTTTTTCCTTCAACCACGATCTCCATCAAACTCCAATCGCCTCCCACGACCTCCGGCCAGATCTGGCCGAGGACAGCCACCGGCGAACCTACCAACCAGCGCCGCCTCCACTCCACCGTCGTCACTCCTCTCTTCTCCTCATACTCCCTCACCAGACCCTCTCGTTCTCCCTCTTCTCTAGCACCGGTGAACCGACCATGGATGGTGAGAACCACCAGGGAAGCCTCCACGCCGCCGCACCACCACTGTGTCGCCACCACTTGCCGGAGGACCACCATGAGTATTATCGAGTTTGATCTCTATTAAGAGTTAAATTTCATTTGTTTCTTGTGTTCTTCTTGATTCTTAGATTTGAAAATTGTGAAACATGGCTAAAGATTTAGAATTATTTGTTTCAATATCATGTTTATTCACACTGTTAGATTGACATATGTGAAAAGCCCCAATTTTTCATGATCTTTATTTAAACCCTAATTTCTAGACTCGAATTATGTGGTTGTGCAGTTATGTTATTAGATTCAATTCTTCGCTTCATGAATATTATTTTGAAATACACGACCTTTTGAGCCCTTATCTGGTATGAGTGAGTTTTACTTGTATGGTTATGGAAATTCCAGCATGTCTACTCTTTTATTGATTTCTCTTCTTAATTGGAGCATGACTCATTTTTTAACTACTAAACATGGTATGTTTTAATTAGAATAAATTGGTCATTATGTGGTTAATATATTGTTTAATTTTCTTTCCTATGTTATAATTTTCAACCACCACTGCTTTAGCTTTTATGGTAAATGTCGACAGCCTGCTTAATGGTTACTCCTTTTCTTTAATTTAAATATATTCGTACTTGCTTAATTATGGTAAATAGAGATTTCTTATACACTAATTTCATTCAGCATTTTGTTTAAGGGAAGAGATTTTCATTAATTGGTTTCTGAGAATATTTCTTTTCCTTTTCACTTCCGCTAATTGATTTACTGAATTTTTATTTTTTATTCTTCTTCTCCCTTTAATTCCAGACTACTCTATGCCTATATAAAGAGTTTTTTTTTTCATTCACTAGCCATGGTTTTTGGCACCCACCCGCTCTAGACTAAAATATACTTTAATACTCTTAGTTTGCTTTGGCTTCGGAAGGGTCTGCTTGGATTTCTCTCTTGCTGTTCTGTCTCCTCACCGTGCGCTGCCTAAAGTTTTTTTTCTCTCTTATCTTAATATACCACTACCGACTTGTCACAACCCGAAATCCCGTTCGGGCGGAACTGGCACCCAAAGCCGATATGGCCCGAGAGAACCAATCTTTGCTTATGAACCTTCGTATGCATATTCTCGTGTGATTCGTATCATTCCTCATGCAACTATGCCGAAATATGAATATAGAAACATATGCTATATATATTAGGAAGCTTGGCCATTGGGGCCATCATGCCAAAATGAACGTACATATCTTACATTACTCTTCCCACATAAGTCTACAAAGCCTCTAAAGATACATAACTATGACAAACCTAGAGTCGGGACAACATCCTGCTCCATACTCATATACAATATCAAACCAATATGCATAATGACTCAAAAAATCCCTGAACCAACTGGAGTTCACCTACAATCTGTGGATATCTCGTAGCCTATTGAGGAGATCTACTAGCACCTGTGCCTGCAGCAAGTAAGGTAAGTTCCCCTAAGAGGGGTCAGTACAAAGAAAGTACTGAGTATGTAAGGCCATATAAAACTATATAATACATAAGTACTTCTAAGAAATTAAGCGTAAGAGACTAATCAATATGGATATACCTCCATCCTGAATGTGTGGAGCCATGGTCCTTACCTCTATTATTTCATTACTTGGTCATTCAGTCTTACCGTCATCAGTCTTATACTAACCTTTACCTTTAGCTCTATATTTATGCAAGGGATATACCTTACTTGCTTTTACAACTATCTTTATTATGTGGATTTTAATATAACACCGATCATCACTTTCTAGGTGGGTTATAATATAATACCGATCATCACCTTATAGGGGAATAATAATATAATACCGCTCATCACCTTATAGGTGGATAATAATATATACCACTCATCACTTTATAGGTGGATAATAATATATACTGCTCATCACCTTATAGGTGGATAATAATATATACCGTAATAATACCATAGCATGATATTGGAATTATACCATCTTGAACTATACCCTTTAGATTGTGATCCACACTCAACAAAGCATAAAGTAACCATATGCACATTATTTCTCTACAATACCCTTTCCTTTACATAGTTATGAATGTGACACATTAGAGATCATGACACTAATTGAATCACACACTTATATACACATTTCACTTCACTCCTTTACTTCATGAGATTGACACATTGAGGATCATGCTAGTATTGGAAACATACATCTATGCCTTACTTCACTTCCTTACTTTCAGGAGAGTGACACCCTTAATTGTGAGGGATGGATATATTAACTCACACATTACCTCTTCATTATTCGTATGAGATCTTATGAGATGAGCACCTTTACACTTGGGAGAGATTGGTACAAACATATTCATAATGTTATTAGACTTTGGAACATGACATGATTTGGAACAAAATGCTTATGCAATTAAATAGACTCTCTTTACATCTTGACTCTCTCTTGAGATAGTTCTCTTAGAATCTACCCCATCATGACAACTTAGGAACTTCCGTCAGTAAATAAGAGATAAGTGGGTCATAATTCATCTAAGAGTAGGACACATATGAATAACAATATATGTCAAACCCTAGTTGGAACACTATAGAACCCTTTTGGAATATAACACTTTGAGACTTTTGACATATTAGCCAATGAACATGAGTCAACCAATGGACACGAGTTATATGAATCACCATTGACCAATAAGTAAGGAACACATGTGGAACACTAGTCAACTACCGGATATGGAATACCTTAGAGCATTTCGAAATCGAATAAGTACTATGACGATGTGAACATACATGCTGCAGAAGGATACGGAAAGAGTAACCTTACATACCTTCACTTCCAAGTATGAGTACACGAGTCTATATATTAACACAACAGTCCAGCTTCTTCCTTACATCTTACTCTACAATACAAGTACATATCGGAGCTCAAGTCAACCATTAACTATGTTACAAGTGCATAAAACGACAATGGATTACATGACTACCATATAACGTCATTTCGCCCTCTTAAATTACCATTATTGCATCACCAAACCAAAAATACCATAACATGTCACACATCGACCAAGGCATCACAAACCAATAACATTTCACACCAACTTTACCCTTTATACTCCCATATTAACACTACGTCACAATTACTCCTTCAAGACATCTCAATACCTTCTGTAACAACACATGAACAATAATCCATAATTGATACCATCCAAAATACCTCCAGAATACTCCTTTAAAGTCATTTAAAAGGTATCACAAGTTGATAATTACATCCATGAAGGGTATAGGGGTTTCGGGGGGCCAAAGGGATGCAAAAACAAGCAATTCGGAGTTCTGGGCCGACCTGCTAAGCCACCTGCGTCTGCAGGTGGCTGACCTGCGTCTTCAGGTGACCTTTGGAAGTAGCCAGAGGCACCTGCGTTGGCACCTGCACCTGCAGATGCTTCGTCTGCGAGGGCGGGTGCCCGTTTCGGCCAAAAGGGTCTCTTTTGGGTCTTTTTATGCAATGAATGGTCCATGATCATAACTAAACTCCTCTTAACATATTTTAGATCATATTAGATGCCAAAAATCAGCCATGATTTTACAACACACATGAACATCACCAAAACCACACTTTTCCTTCAATACACCACCAAATCCATGCACAATTTTGCAATAACAACTCCAAACATCATGCACTAGAATAAAACAAGTTAAGGACATAACCACATGTTACATATTGTTATTTAATCCATAAAATTCACTTCCTTCAAGATCACAAGTCTCCTTTCAAGTTACAAGACAAAACCCTTTATCGATTTAGCAAAAATAGACTATTTTGCACATAGTGAATTTCTCAATGCTTTATCAACATAACCAACATCATCTACACCATATTCCATGAATATAATATATTAAACCATGAGAATAAACACTTACCAAGCTTTCAAGATGATTGTCTTGACCAAGGAGATGAGGGCTTAGGGTTTGAAAGAGAAAGAAAATATCTTGTTTCTTGGAAAAGTCTAGAATTAGCATGTGTGTTTTGAATGAATAAAAATCAGATTTTCCACCTTATATAAATCCTAAAAGGTCATCCTTAGCCAACCAAATAAATCAATAATTAATGGCTTTCTTGGTCAAAAGGAAGAATGGGTCATTTACCCATTTGGCCCATGTCTTCTTCTTCATTTTGGGCCTCATTTGGGGCCCAAATCACAAAATTAACTTAGCCCACAAATTAATGTATAAATTCACCAACTCTCTCATGTTTCATTATTTCCATAACTGTTACGGGAATTAACTAGACTCAAAAACTTACGGGGTGTTACATGACTGGTTAGTTTTTCTAACTATGCATTCAATACTTACGTGTGTTAGCTCTGTGTAACTTTAAATACTATTTCAATTATTATTGCGAAATGTCAAATGTCATGTGCTGTTTATATGTTCCTAAATGAACCGCATGAGTTCTTTCGGGTGTTTGTTCTTTGTGCATCTTGGTATGTGTCGTTGTGGTTGACAGGTTCACTAATGTTTGGTTGGTTTTGGGAAACTTGAAGAGTCGTCTGTAATAATTCTGTACAAACCCTTAGGAGTCGTTTGGTTGGGATCCAACTTATCCCGGGATAACTAATCCCGGGATAAGTTATCCCACAATGTATGTGGGATAACTTATCCCATCACTAAGGCAAAAGTGATGGGATAAATAATCCAATCCCTCACACCAAACACCCACTTAAAAGACACCAAAATTTTATCCCATTACTATTTTCTCTAATACCTCACACCTAACGACCCCTTATTGTATAATAAAATTATGGGGACTGCTATGGGGCGGGGATTCTGTGTTTAAAATTTTATTGCTTAGAAATCATGCCTATAGGATTATTATAGGATTCACATGTTAACTAATTAAATTATTTTATCACTTAGGTAAATAATCTAGGATAATTAATTGATTATTTCATCGCTTAGAAAATCATGTCCTTAGGTTCACTAGTTAAGCTTCGACGTATGGTACTAATCTTGAATGTGTTAATTTAGTTTAAGCATGTCTAATGTACTTTGAGCATATAAAAATATTTTTTTTTCTTTTTTAGCATTCTCTTATCTAGTTTTCTAGCATATCTTTAATTTTCAGCATTAAAAATTTAGTTTCCTGCATTTTGTATAATTTTCAGCATTGAAAACTCAACTTTCAGTATCTTTTAAATAATTTCCCGCAATTCTAATAATTTTCTAGCAAATTTTTATGGTTTCCAACAATTTCTAATAATTTACAGCAAGCTCTAAAATAATTTCTGACAATTTTAATAAATTTTACGCAGTTTGTAAAACTAATTTCTAGCATCTAAAAAGCTGGTTTCAAAAAATGTAATTAGTTTCCAGCATTTAGAAACCATTTTCCAGCATATTAAAATAATTTTCAGCAAGTTTTATTTAATTTCCAGCGCATAATAAATATTTTTCAGCATGTTAGAATAAGTTTCAGCAACCTTATAATAATTTTAGAAAGTTTTACATAATTTTCAGCAATTAAAAAATCATATCCAGTATAATTTCAGTAATTTCCAGCATATTATATTATTTTTCAAGCACTCAGAAAATAATTTCCAGCATATAATATTATTTTTCAGTACTCTTAAATTAATTTTTCAGCAACTGTTAATTAATTCCAGCATGTTAAATATATTTTTTTAACATCTTAAATTAATTTTTGGTAATTAAATATATTTTTGCATTTTTTTAAAAACATACTCTACAACATTTTCTTTCTTAATTTTAGCTGTTAAAAATTAATTGTCAGAACTTTTAAATCAATTTCAACATTTTAACTCATTTCCAACATTCTTTAATAATTTCTCTACACATTTAAATCAATTCCTGCACATTTAAACTAAATTCTCGCATATTTAATAAATTTTCTACATATTTAATAACTTTTCTGCATATTAAAAATATAACATTTAAATCAATTTCTTGCATATGTAAACAAATTTTGGCATATTAATATCTAGTACTTCAATCTCGTCTTCGACATCTTGGTTAATACGCTTCGCTTAGAAAGTATGCCTATAGGTTCTAATCACAACATAAGGAATCATTTAGCATGTCAATCACCTATTTAACTTTAATTAAATAAGAGGCATATTTGAAACCTTTACGTGCTAATTGCTAGTCCTATTTGTTTTTTTTTGTTTGACGTAAATTCTCGAGTCTAATTAGGTAGCCTAGGCTTCTTGTCTAGAACCCAATCCAAAATAGTAAGTCCAATGCCTCTTGGACATTATGTGTCACGACCCAAATGGCCATGAGTGACACCAACTCTAATACTTCGGTGGGAGAGCCATCTAACCAAAAATATTACCCAATCATTTAGTCAATATTAAGATGAGATTATCATAAACTAAGCAACTTAATAATAATAAATCCAAAACTAATCATTAATGATGCGGAAAATCAAACAAACTACTTATTAAAAATCCCCAAGACCCGAAAGTCATCGTACAAGAACTTCTAAAATAAAACCATGTCTAAAAGAAATGTCTAAAATAACAAAAGATAAAGAGTGTCTCATTGTCCGAAAGAAGGACAAGAACTAATGGAATGATCCATGGCAGCCTGGAGATGGAGTGCTCACCCTTGGATCGACGTCGGCTATCAAACGCTAGAGATGAGGACACTCAATTTAATAGCATGTATACAACATAAATCAAATAACAAGTAGACAGGCATCAACACATAACAAGTAATTCAATGAATCAGTAAGTACATCAATGACGGGCTAAACAATACCCACAAACAAGCCACATAATCAAAAATAATACCATGAGTAACAACTATGTCCTTCTCAGCCTCGCAATTAGAATACCATTAATTTGTTATCAGCTTATTAACCACATGATCTCTCAAAACCAACACTAATATGTACACACATGCTAAGGGACTTATTTCTGCCCAACTAGTCATGACCTGCAGGGGACAATCTAAGTCCATGTAACGTACCGGTGTGGTACCCGATCCTCCAATAATAAATAATATCAATATCCATATTCGTACCGGCGTGGTACCCGATCCTCCATAACCATATTATGTATATTTTATCAAATTCACACTACCTCTCAGGATACAACACAATGTACTAAATTTACAAGTACACTTATACTCATAAGGCAATTCGATCAAGTTTAATTTTCAATAATTGTTCATACAAGCATCAACAATCCAAATATCATCAAATTCAAGTATGTCCGAAGACCAATCAACAAGCATCCAATTTAGGAGCATACACACAATTAAATCGAGTCTAAACTTCAATTAAACCGTAACCTACCTCAACCAAAGAATCCGAATGCAAGCTACTTTGCAAGGGTCTTGCCCTTTCGTAAAGCTCCTGAATGATCAAGATCTGTTCAAATACATAATCCCCATAAGAGACGAATCTAATGACACCCATTTTGCTATATTTATCTTCGACTTGAAAACATAGTCAAATCTCAATTTTAATGAATTTCAAACGTAGAACTAACTCTTAACCATCTACATTAAACACATGTTAGTATCACCATTCGAACTTAATTAGAGAATGTCACGTCTAATATGCCAATATCATAGCCCAGAATAAAAATTCAATGCAAAGTACTAAAGAAACACTCAAAACAGTAGCTTGTAATCGCCAAACTCTTCACTTAAACTTCAATTTCTCAACCTATTTTAATCTTATCCTTAATATGGTCATGGCGTCACTGCCAAAGGTAACAAATACTAGTCCTAATCTCCAAGTCATATTGTTACTGCCAATAATGGCAAGGTATGGAACCTATTACCTATTAATAGTTCACCTAATTCTAAAAATAGTAACTATGTACAATTTTTTCCGCAATTGCTACTGCTTCAGGTTCCTCAAAACATTAATAGGAACAAAATCTATTAACTATTAGCCAATTATCCTAGTAATCATTAATATAGCTCACCTTTACATCATTATGAACAAAGTTGTAGGAATAAATTCACTAAAGATTCTTGCTAACCTGGATCCATCACCCTTTTTCGTCTATGCTTGGTGTGAGAAAGCCTAAGTATAACTTCTGTTGCCCACTTCTCGAACTATCTGCCTTTATTATTAATAATTATGGTAAATCCTTCCCACTTAAATTCATTCTTGTATTAGCCACATAAGTAGTTAAAATGTGGTATTGACCCATTAAATCACTAATTAAACAAATTATCTAAAATACCCAAAACTTCTAATAAATCCTCGAAGTTTATTTGGAACCCCGTAGAAATAAATCAAATATGTAAATTGACTAAAGAGTATATTCCGAACCTATGGAAACATTAAAACACTAATTCGGGATCGTCTTGACCAAAGGTTGACCGCGATCAAGCTTAACTCTATTTAAACCCAAGAACTCAACTAATCACTTAAATCACTTCAAACACCTCAACAATCGGTACTACCCATCTCCCTAAGTCATAAATCACGTATATACACTACGGAGAGAGCTAAAATGGGATAGTTCACAAAACGACTAAAACGGTCGTTACATCAGATACCAATTAAACAACCGTTCATCCCCGAATGGGCAAACAAAAAAAAAATAAGAAGGGAAAATAAGGAATTACCTAAATCAACAAGAAGATGTGGATACTTGCTACGCATGTCTGATTCGGTCTCCCAAGTGGACTCCTCAACAGGACGATTCTTCCACTGGACCTTCACAGACGCAATCTCCTTAGTCCTCCACTTACGGACATCTCTATCAAGAATAGCAACAGGTTCCTCTTCATAAGAGAGGTTTTCATCTAACAAGACCGAATCCCAATGAATTATGTAGTTACCGTCTCCATGAAACCTCTTCAACATAGATACATGAAATACAGGATGAACTCCCGACAAACTCGGAGGCAATGCCAATTTATATGCCACCTCCCCCACGCGCTGAATAATCTCAAACGGCCCAATATATCTAGGACTAAGCTTACCTCGCTTCCTAAAATGCATGACACCCTTCATGGGTGAAACCTTGAGCAACACTTGCTCACCCTCCATAAAGTGCATATCTCTTACTTTTCGATCTGCATACTCCTTTTACCTGCTTTGAGCCGCTATAAGTTTCTCCTGGATGAACCTAACCTTCTCCAATGAGTCTCTCAATAGATCAGTACCCCACGACCGCACCTCAAAGGCATCAAACCATCCAATGGGATATCTACACCTCCTCCCGTAAAAAGCCTCAAATGGCGCCATATCGATACTCGAATGATAACTGTTATTATATGCAAACTCAGCCAAAGGTAGGAACTGATCCCAATGACCTCCAAAATCCATCACACACGCACGAAGCATATCCTCCAATACCTGAATTGTTTGCTCGGACTGCCCATCGGTCTGAGGGTGGAAAGCTGTACTAAGGTCCAACCTAGCACCCAACTCCTCATATAACTTCTCCCAAAAGTTAGAGGTAAATTGAGTACCCCTATCCGAGATAATAGAAATCGGGACCCCATGCAATCGAACAATCTCCTTAAGGTAAATCTTGGCTAACTTTGCTGCATTATAAGTCACCTGAACTGGAATAAAATGTGCAGACTTAGTCAGCCTATCCACAACAACCCATATAGAATCGTATTTCCCCAAAGTCTTGGGATGACCAATAACAAAATCCATAGCTATCCTCTCCCATTTCCATTCAGGAATGGGCATCCTCTGAAGAGTACCACTAGGCTTCTGATGCTCGTACTTTATTTGCTAGCAACTTTGGCATTTAGCAACAAAATCAACTATGTCTCCCTTCATCCGACACCACCAGTAATACTGCCTCAAATCACGGTACATCTTGGTTGCACCAGGATATATAGAGTACTTCGAACAATGAGCCTCATCTAGAATAGTATGAATCAAATCATCAACACGGGGCACACATACTCGCCCCTTAATCCGCAACACACCCTCACTGTCAAGGATGGCCTCCTTGGCCTCACCTTGCAAAACGTTATCACGAATCTTTCTCAACTTAGCATCCTCGAATTGTTTAGCCTTTATTTGATCAAGAAATGTAGACCCTGCCTCTACACTAGCTAGAAATCCTTCTCTTTCAGAAACCTCAAGTCGTATGAACTTGTTAGCTAGAGTCTGAATCTCTCTAGCCAACGGACGTCTGGTAGCATTCAAATAAGCCAAGCTACCCATACTTGCTGACTTTCTGCTCAATGCATCAGCTACCACATTAGCCTTTCCTGGATGGTATAGAATGGTGATATCATAATCCTTCAGTAACTCCATCCATCTACGCTGTCTCAAATTCAAATCCCTCTGCGTGAACACATGTTGTAAACTGCGATGATCAGTGAACACTTCACAATGAACCCCATACAAGTAATGCCTCCACATCTTAAGAGCAAAAACCACAGCTGCCAACTCCAGGTCATGAGTTGGATAATTTCTCTCATTAGGCTTCAACTGCGTCGAAGCATAAGCAATCACATTCCTTTCCTGCATCAAAACAATACCTAAACTAGAACATGAGGCATCACAATAAACAATAAAATCCTTACCCTCTACAGGCAAGGCAAGAATAGGAGCAGTAGTCAACAAGGTCTTAAGCTTTTAAAAGCTCTTGTCACACTCATCAGACCAAACAAAAGGTACTTCCTTCTGAGTTAACCGTGTCATATGAATAGCAATGGAAGCAAATCCTTTCACGAACCTGCGGTAATAACTGGCTAACCCCACAAAGCTACGAACTTCTGTCATCGTAGTGGGCCTAGCCTAATTCTTAACCGCTTCAATCTTCTGTGGATCTACCATCACCCTTTCCTTCGAAACCACATGCCCCAGGAAGGAAACAGAAGCCAACCAAAATTCACACTTAGAAAACTTCGCATAAAGCTTCTTCTCTTTTAATAAGCCTAGAACAATTCTTAAGTGATTCTCATGTTCCTCCTTACTCTTAGAATAAACCAGAATATCATCAATAAAGACGATCATGAAAGAATCCAAGTAGGGGTTAAATATCTCATTCATCAAACTCATAAAAGCCGCCGGGGCATTAGTTAGCCCAAAGGACATCACAAGAAACTCATAGTGCCCATACCTGGTCCGAAATGCAGTCTTGGGAATATCGTCAGCGCGAATCTTAAGTTGATGATATTCGGACCTCAAATCAATCTTAGAAAATATGGATGCACCTTGAAACTGGTCAAACAAATCATCGATACGGGGTAAAGGATACTTGTTACGAATTGTTACCTTATTCAACTGCCTGTAGTCTATACACATACAAAGGCTACCATCCTTCTTTTTTACAAACAAGACAGGAGCACCCCATGGAGAGGCACTCGGACGGATAAATCCCTTACCCAACAACTCCTGCAACTGAGCCTTTAGCTCCCTCAACTCAGCCGGAGCCATCCTGTAGGGCGGAATAGAAATAGGACTAGTACCCGACTCTAGATCAATACAGAAATCAATGTCACGGTCTGGTGGCATGCCAGACAAATCTGCAGGAAACACCTCCATGAACTCACACACTACAGGAACTGACTCAATAGATTGGACCTCTGTAGTAGTGTCTCGAAGGTGTACTAGGAAGGCCAAATACCCCCTCCCAATCAACCTCTTGGCACGAATAAAGGAAATAAGTTTCATTGGAGCAGGACTATAATCACCCTCCTACTCAAGCCTATTCATCCCCTGTATAGCCACAGTCACTGTCTTAGCATGACAGTCTAATATAGCATGATATGGAGACAACCAACTAATCCCCAGAATTATGTCAAAATCTACCATGTCTAGAATCACCAAATCTGCCCAAATTTGGTACCCCATAAACATAACAGAACAAGACCGATAAACCCTATCAACAACAACAGAATCACCAACAGGGGTAGACACATGAACAGGAAAATCAAGTAGATCACACACCATGTTCAACCCCACAACAAAACTAACAGATACATATGAGAAAGTAGAACCAGGGTCACATAATAGAGTAGCCATCCGGTCACAGACAAGAATAGTACCTGTAATAACAACATTTGATGCCTCTGCCTCAGGCCTTCCTGGAAAAGCATAGAAATGGGCCCTATCACCAGTCTGAGTGGCACCCCTGCCAAGCTGAGAACCACCTTGATGGGGTTGGTTACCACCCCTACCTGCCTGGTGACCACCACGTACACCCTATGGATGACCTCTTCCATTACCACCACCTCCCCCACCTGCTGGAGCTGGAGCTCGGGGAGTCTGCTTCTGGCCAGACTGACCATACTGTCTGAGATTAGGACAATACTTTCGGATGTGGCCAACCCCACCACACTCATAACATGTACGATCTAAGGTGGGTGGCTGAGCTGAAGAAGATGAAGTGAGGTAACCACCAAAGTTTGAAGACGGTTGGCTAGCCCCTACTGGACCCCCAACAGATACTGGCATCGCTGACTGAATAGGGTGGGCAGGGTATCCCCGCAAACTCTGACCCCTAGAATAAGAACCACTAAAACTGCCCCCTTTGCGGTCCTTCTTTCCTGCTGCCTTGGCATAACCCTCTTGCTTTACACCCTCCACCTTCTTAACAAAATCAACCATCTCCTTAAAGGACTTACCTGAAGATGCCATCTGAAGAGCAAAAATCTGGAGACCCGTGTTCAAACCCTTCACAAAGAGACGGATCCTTTCCTCCTCAGTTTGCAGCAACTGAGATGAATACCGAGACAATGAATGGAATTTGGCCTCATAGGCCGCAACTGACAAACTTTCCTGCTCAAGATTAGTGAACTCATCCCTTTTCCTGTCCCTCAATGTACGAGGTACATACTTCTCTAGAAAAACTGAATAAAATTGAGTCCAAGTCAATGGAGGCGAACCTGCAGCCCTACACTCAACAAAAGCTCTCCACCACATCTTGGCATCTCCCTGAAACTGAAAAGTGACCAGTTCTACACCATACCTCTCAACCACCCCCATCTTGTGAACTCTCTCATGAAAATCAATAATGAACTCATAGGCATCCTCAAACTCGGTGCCATGAAAAATAGGAGGCTTCTTCTTGATAAACTTGCAAAACAAGTCATGCTCATCTCCAGTCATCACCGGACCTACTACCTGTCTCGGAAAAACACCTGATCCTGACATCTCTTCCATTCGAGGAGCTACAGCAGCAGCAGGCTGCAACCCCGAATGTTGAGGCCCGGGTACTGCTGGCATAGTCCCGTTTCCTGCTAACCCACTCAGGAAGCTCAAAACCTGCTAAATTACTTCGGAAGACATCTGAATTGGAGTTGTACCTCTCTGAACTGGTTCTGCCCCATCATGAATCGGAATCCCCTCATCCTGCACCGGTATCGCTCCATCCTCTGCTATCTCAGGCATATCCTTATGTGGAGGAGGAGATACTAACCTCTCCCGAGCCGGTCCTGTGGCTCGAGCCCTGCCCCTGGCGGGCATTGCTCTCCTTCCTCCGCCTCTTCCTCCCCTCACCTGTCCTCTGCCACGAACAGCAGCCCCAACGGCCGGTTCGGGTACCTCTGCTCTTGCTTCATTTGTTCGTGTTCTCACCATCTACGAGAATAAGAATAGAAGAAGTCAGATACCAATTGAAATCAAGTAATAACACGAAAGAAAGAAAAATTTGAATTTTCCTAGTATCCCGTAGCCTCTAGAAGAAAAGTACAGACGTCTCCGTACCATTCCGCAAGACTCTACTAGACATGTTCTTGTACGATGAGATCGACGAACCTAGGGCTCTGATACCAACTTTGTCACGACCCAAATGGCCATGAGTGGCACCCACTCTAATACTTTGGTGGGAGAACCATCTAACCCAAAATATTACCCAATCATTTAGTCAATATTAAGATGAGGTTATCATAAACTAAGCAACTTAATAATAATAAATCCAAAACTAATCATTAATGATGCGGAAAATCAAACAAACTACTTATTAAAAATCCCCAAGACCCGAAAGTCATCGTACAAGAACTTCTAAAATAAAACCATGTCTAAAAGAAATGTCTAAAATAATAAAAGATAAAGAGTGTCTCATTGTCCGAAAGAAGGACAAGAACTAATGGAATGATCCATGGCAGCCTGGAGATGGAGTGCTCACCCTTGGATCGAGGTCGGCTATCAAATGCTAGAGATGAGGTCGTGTCTGAGCCTCTGGAACACTTTCTGCACTCAACAAAAGAAGAGTACAGGGTAGTATCAGTACAAGCCACTATATACTGGTAGGAATCATAGGCCAACTCAATTTAATAGCATGTATACAACATAAATCAAATAACAAGTAGACAGGCATCAACACATAACAAGTAATTCAATGAATCAGTAAGTACATCAATGACGGGCTAAACAATACCCACAAACAAGCCACATAATAAAAAATAATACCATGAGTAACAACTATGTCCTTCTCAGCCTCGCAATTAGAATACCTTTAATTTGTTATCAGCTTATTAACCACATGATCTCTCAAAACCAACACTAATATGTACACACATGCTAAGGGACTTATTTCTGCCCAACTAGTCATGACCTGCAGGGGACAATCTAAGTCCATGTAACGTACCGGTGTGGTACCCGATCCTCCAATAATAAATAATATCAATATCCATATTCGTACCGGCGTGGTACCCGATCCCATAACCATATTATGTATATTTTATCAAATTCACACTACCTCTCAGGATACAACACAATGTACTAAATTTACAAGTACACTTATACTCATAAGGCAATTCGATCAAGTTTAATTTTCAATAATTGTTCATACAAGCATCAACAATCCAAATATCATCAAATTCAAGTATGTCCGAAGACCAATCAACAAGCATCCAATTTAGGAGCATATACACAATTAAATCGAGTCTAAACTCCAATTAAACCATAACCTACCTCAACCAAAGAATCCGAATGCAAGCTACTTTGCAAGGGTCTTGCCCTTTCGTAAAGCTCCTGAATGATCAAGATCTGTTCAAATACATAATCCCCATAAGAGACGAATCTAATGACACCCATTTTGCTATATTTATCTTCGACTTAAAAACATAGTCAAATCTCAATTTTAATGAATTTCAAACGTAGAACTAACTCTTAACCATCTACATTAAACACATGTTAGTATCACCATTCGAACTTAATTAGAGAATGTCACGTCTAATATGCCAATATCATAGCCCAGAATAAAACCTCAATTCAAAGTCCTAAAGAACCACTCAAAACAGTAGCTTGTAATCGTCAAACTCTACACTTAAACTTCAATTTATCAACCTATTTTAATCTAATCCTCAATATAGTCATGGCGTCACTGCCAAAGGTAACAAATACTAGTCCTAATCTCCAAGTCATATTGTTACTGCCAATAATGGCAAGGTATGGAACCTATTACCTATTAATAGTTCACCTAATTCTAAAAATAGTAACTATGTACAATTTTTTCCGCAATTGCTACTGCTTTAGGTTCCTCAAAGCATTAATAGGAACAAAATCTATTAACTATTAGCCAATTATCCTAGTAATCATTAATATAACTCACCTTTACATCATTATGAACAAAGTTGTAGGAATAAATTCACTAAAGATTCTTGCTAACCTGGAGCCGTCACCCTTTTTCGTCTATGCTTGGTCTGAGAAAGCCTAAGTATAACTTCTGTTGCCCACTTCTCGAACTATCTGCCTTTATTATTAATAATTATGGTAAATCCTTCCCACTTAAATTCATTCTTGTATTAGCCACATAAGTAGTTAAAATGTGGTATTGACCCATTAAATCACTAATTAAACAAATTATCTAAAATACCCAAAACTTCTAATAAATCCTTGAAGTTTATTTGGAACCCTGTAGAAATAAATCAAATATGTAAATTGACTAAAAAGTATATTCCAAACCTATGGAAACATTAAAACACTAATTCGGGATCGTCTTGACCAAAGGTTGACTGCGATCAAGCTTAACTCTATTTAAACCCAAGAACTCAACTAATCACTTAAATCACTTCAAACACCTCAACAATCGGTACTACCCGTCTCCCTAAGTCATAAATCACATATATACACTACGGAGAGAGCTAAAATGGGATAGTTCACAAAAAGACTAAAACGATCGTTACATTATGTTGGGACGGGTAGGCATTTTAGGGAACGCTAGCTTTGTCGTTTTCTATAGAACGCCTTTAGGTTTAATAACCAATTAGGTGGGTAAGTAGAAAATCAAAAATGATGGAAGTTGACCCGAGCAGAATACGACAATGCAACATACGACATTGTCATCCGATTAATAAATCGGACGCTGATCCGAATAAAATAAAAGTAACCTTTGTCTAAACTCGATTGAATTTTATTTATATTTTTGCATGTCTTTTGTTTGGGGTAGTCTAGGCGAAACTTAATAAATCTTTTTCATAATAAATCTTGTCTTTTTCTATCTTCTCGCTTATCTCATTCATTCCTTTAGTTATTTATATACTTTATTGCTTTGTCACGTAGTTAATCATTAGATAATAACTAAGTTTTATGTTTTGTTTAGACACTCAGCTAATATTAGGTTAATAAAATTAACCCTTTGCTTATCACATAGAAATCCCCCACATAATATATGAGTTCGGCCGAGACCCACAATTGTGGACCTCGAAAGGTGCCTAACACCTTCCTTTCGAGGTAACCTGAACCCTTACCCGAATCTCTGGTTGACGTAGGCTAATAATAAGTTCGTAATTAATCTAGAATGGTGCCCTAACGCACTTTAATTAGTTAGGTGGAGACTCTTCACTCTATTTAATCCTAAATAGAGTTACCACATCGAATCCCACTTTTCGCGAGAAAAATAGGGCGCGACAGTCTTGACACAAGAATTAGATGGAGCGAGCTTCAAATCTAGTCTCTTTGCTGCAGCCTCGGTCACAAAAATATGAGTTTCTCCAGTGTCCACCAGTGCACGAGCGGGCTTGTTGTTGATGGTGAGATCCACATACTGATTTTTATTATCATCCGGCTGGATAGATTGCTTCTTGACAACCATAGTCCTATCATACCCAACTATGCTATGCCCGAGCCCTCTACTTGAGTTTTCTCTTTCTGATCGCGCACCATGGCATTAAGACTTTTTAAGTTGGACAATTTATGATGCCGTACGGTCCTTCACATATGTATCATCCTTTCTTCTTGACCTACTCTTTCTTTTCATCGTAGTTCTAGCGACTACTCACTTTCTTAAAATTGGACTTATTGACATCTTGGGTCTTAGAGCGTTGTTGGTAGGTGTGTTTGCATTTGCCAAGATCTCTCCCTCCTTTTGACATGGCCACCTTTGGACTCCTCAGCGACTCAACCTCTACGATGGCCTGGTCTATATCTATGACTTATCGGTGTTGCAACTCTTGCTTAGCCCAAATCTGCAACCCGCCCATGAAGTTAAACAACAAGTCATCACTTGTGAGGTTGGGAATTTGAAGAATAAGGGTGGTAAACTTCTTGACGTACTTGCGTATGCTCCCTGTCTGCTTTAACTTCCTAAGTTTTCATCTTGCCTCCTACAAGACATTATTTGGGGAGAACTAACTCTTGAACTTGGCCTTAAACTGATCCCATGTGTTAATAGTGCATGTACCTTTCTCAACATTAGCCATTTTCCTTCTCCACCACAACATGGCAGTCTCAGATAGTTACAACACAGCGGTGTTGATCTTGGCATCGTCGTCCCTTACTTTTCCATGCTTGAAATAGGTCTCCAAGTGCCAAAGAAAATTCTCTACCTCCTGTGCATCACGAACCCTTTTGAACATTGCTGGCTTGGGAGCCTCGATCTTAGTCTCCCTTGTCACAATGACATTCCTACCTGATTCAGCCCTATTATTGATGACCCGCTCCTCGAGTGCTTCTACCTTTGCCTTCATGGAATCAATAGTGTTCAACGCCCCCATAACTCTGTATTCTAAGGTAGTGATGGTTTGTCATAGCTCTACCTAGGCCTGTGTATGCCCCTCCAAGTCATTTTGGATGCTCTCGATCTCTTCAAGAGTATGCCCTTCAAGAACGCCAAAGGTACCCTCCACTTTCCCCAAATGTTGGCCAAAGATGTCGACGACGTCCATCCCTGCATTAACCTGTATGACCCACTCCTTACCAAGCGAGACATCCTCGGCCAAGATCTCCACTTCATCCTCTCTCCCCTCTATGGTAAATGGTTCCTTAGATGTAAGCCCTTTACTTGACACAACCTCGGGCAGCACCTCCTTGCTCTTGTTGGCAGCATTCTTCCTCTTGTTATGGAAATTCTTACCAATGACATACTGGGTGACATTGGACAAGGTGTCAGCAACGTTGAATTCTCTGTCGTTTGTCATTCCCTTAGTTATGACCTTGCTCTAATACCATGTCCTTAGTCTTCAACTAAGCACACGTCCGGTACTTGACAACTCACTCACGTTCTTTCACCACGTGCTCACGATTTTGCTATGCCAAGTCAGCCTAAGACACTAGGAATCGCTAAGAAAATGGTAGAATGAACTCAAGAGAATTACTAGAAAGGTTTGTATTAGAGAGAACTTGGAAGATTTACTTGATGATTTTACAAATGGATGCCCCTCTATTTATTCTACTCATCTAGGGGCTAAAGTGTAAATAATAATTGCTACACAAGTCCCTACATATTTACACTTAGATCTCTTCTTTAGGACTCCCTACATTCCTAGAATATTCCAAGGACCTTTTATGCAATTCTATGGAATTCTAAAGTCTTCCATGAGAAATTTCCATACTTCTCTAGATACTTCCACAAGCGATAGGATCATGCTTATGTAAGCTTCCACATGGAAATAAGGTGTGCCAAATGATGCTTATGTGGCATGATGACATGGTGGGTGATCACAGATATCTATAATGAATAATGACTCATATCTACCTGTCAAGTAATGACTCAAGCTTTTGGGCCCTCATATTTTTGTATCCTTGAGTTTTAACCCTAAAATGTTCGTTACAATTGAATTATGAACTTATCACTCTTACGTGACCTTAACTTTTCTTCCAATTTTAATATTTCCTCTTTTCCTAAATAAGTGCTCCGTTTGGGTTGAACACACCATTTAACAAATTACTAATTCGTAGAATATAAAAGATAACTTTACCAACTTACTCTTAATTAAATTTATCTTTTTCCAAGTTGACATTGATTACATTTTATCTAAACAAGGACAAATTTAGAAGAACATAATCAATTTATTCTTGAAAGCTTAAACGAACACTCATTTAGGAACAAAATTAAAAGCCAAAAAAAATACTTATTTAGAAATGGAGGGAGTATTGCATATTTGTCTAGTGCAAGTTTCATAGACAATTTCCTTTATTGAGTTCAACAGTCAGCGATCCGTACACTGTTACATCCAAAGAATACAACAATAATGCAATTAATTCAAAGGTCAAGACGGCTTGCTTGGAGAAATGAGAGATCTTTTAGTTGATTAATGATATGTTTAATTAGAAGGCTTAGGAAAAGGTTTAATTAAAAAGACCTGTTAGTATGAATAACAGAACAAACAACGCAAGAACCTCTTTTTCTTCTTCCATTTTTCATTAATTTTGACTTAACTAAATGATGAGGTACGACAAATCACAACTTTTTGTTCCCTCTGTTCACTTTTACTCGTGCACTATTTCAAAAATATATTTTTTACTTTTACTTGTCACTTTTAAAATATCAAGAAAAGACAATTACTATTTGTTATTTTCGTTAAATAAAATCTGTATTCAGTGTTGTAAACTTCATCAATAAGTTCAAAGTGAATTATGAACAACCAAACAAAGTTCTAACTCTGTATTCACAAATATGAACTTCAACAATAAGTTCAAAGCAACTTATGAACAACAAAAATGAAGTTGAAACTATTTTTGCAAAATAGTAAACTAAACTAAGAAAGAGATGAAGATAGAAAAATCAAGTCCACTGAATTCACAGTATATCCTTAAGGAAATTATTCCCCACAAGTACCCGTGGTTATGAAATATATCCTCCGAGGATAAAATAATTCACTTCAATAGAATAATGGTACCTCAAATTCTACCGAACAACAAACTCACTCAACGGTAGTATATCACACTTGAGTTTTTGCAAGAAGGAAGAGTTTTTAACTTCAAAATTTCGCTCCAATATCTACGGAAAAATTAGATATTTATAGCCAAAAGATGTTTCTTCAGAAAAGAAGCAATGGTTCGTGAAGAGTTGCACTATTTTGAACTGTCGGGCCCATCTGTGGAGCCATCTGCTGACGGACATGGCCATATGCAGCCGCATATCATTCAACAAACGTAATAGAAACTTGAGAGCTGATTTGCGGTCCCTTTTGCGTTGGTATTTCCATCTGCAAATGACCATATGCGGATGAAAATCCTATCATCGTTATTCCAACAGTTAATTGAAGGATCACATCCCTTCAATGTACAGTTTGATATGGGTTCGCAAATGCACTTTTATGTCTGCAAATGGAGAAAAATTTTAGATCAAATTTTTGTCTTAAATAATCATTAAACAATTAAGTTTCAAATGAATTTTGTCCAAAAAGATTGTCTCTCGATCATTTTTTAAATCCAAATCCAAATCTGAAGTTGAAGTCAAGCCCAGTGAACAACGACAACGACAGAGTGAGACTTGTCTTCTTCTTACCTCACTAACAACATGGAGTAGTTCTTCTATACTTAAACACAAGAAAGTTTCTTTCTCCTTTCAATATGGGAGAAACACTTCTTTTATAAAGTGAAAGTACAATTCACTTTTTCCCTCCATTTGTTCTCTCAATTTTTCATTCACATTTTATCACCAGAATACAACAATTTCCCGCATGAATGGGAAATAGCTATAAGATTAAAAAAATATACAGACTAGTGTGTGATTTACAAGCAAAGACAAATTGTATCTGGATAAGTAGGTTTTTCTTTAAACTTTCCGTAGCAAACTTATATAGGATGCACTCGGTCAATCGGTAGATGCGATGTCTTTGAACCATCAAACTTTGTTGTACACCTAGACAATACAATTCACACAACTAGCCTTTTACTATTTATGGTTCTCACGATTTTATTTGTTTCGGCCTTGAACACTATCTGGTTTCATGAGAGCTTAGAGAATAGGACTTTACTATCATTCTCCTTAAAGCGGCTTCACTTCACACTCACATAGGTGATTTCTAAATATTTAATCCTATAGATAAATTATTTGGTCATACCAGCCAAATTTAGAAACCATTAAAAATCTTCAAACTTATCCTTGTTTCCTGAACATTGTCTTCATTATGAGAATGTGTTGAGTTATTTGACAATGTTGAACCATCAGTTACAACTTTGTTTGATATCTTTGAACCTAGATTTTGGGATCTCCAGTCTGCTAGGTAGAGTTACCTCCATGATGACTTGTCCTAGGCCTTAAACTCATTCCCTTTGATGATCTCTCAACTCCCTCTCTAGTAAGGCCTTTTGTAAGTGGATATGACACATTTTATTTTGACTTCACATAGTCAATCATGATAATTCCACTAGAGAGTAGTTGTCTAATGGTATTATATCTTCGTCTTATGTGATGACATTTTTCATTATACATCATGCTCAATGTCTTATCTATTGCAACTTGACTATTATAGTATATGCATACAGGTGCCAAAGATTTGGGCCAAAAAAGAATAACTTCCAAGAAATATCGGAGCCATTCAACTTCTTTACCGGCCTTATCTAAGGAGATAAATTCAGATTCCATCATAGAACGAGCGATACATGTCTATTTGGATGATTTCCAAGAGAACTGCTCCTCCACCAAGAGTAAATACATACCCACTTGTGGATTTTTATTTTATTTGACCCGGTGATCTAATTTGTATCAATATATCCTTCAATTACTGCTAGATATTTATTATAATGAAAAAACATAGTTTTGTGTATGTTTTAGATACCCCAAAATTATTTTCATTGTCATTCACTGAATCTGAATGGGATTACTTGTGAATCAACTCAATTTACTAATAGCACATGCTATATTTTGTCGCATACAGTTCATGATAGGCATCAAACTTTCCAATACCCTTGCATAGTCCAATTGTGAGTCACTTTCACATTCATTCTTTGAAGTGCAAAGCTCACATCTATTGGTGTCTTGGAAATGTTGAAATCTAAATACTTGAAATTTTCAAGTACGTTTTCAATATAGTGAGACTGTTATAATGCTAATACTTGTGGAGTTCTATGAATTCTTATCCCTAAGATTACATCAGCAACTCTAAGGTCCTTCATATCAAATTTGCTAGCCAGTATTCACTTGGTAACATTTATGTTAGAAATGTCTCTACTGATGATCAATATGTCTTCAACATTCAAATAAATAATGACTTTATGATTTGGAGTGTTTTTAATGTAAACACGTTTGTTACACTCATTAATCTTAAATCTATTTGCCAACATGATTTGGTCAAATTTTGTATGTCACTATTTGGGGTTGTTTTAGTCCATAAAGTGACTTAATAATTTTTCACACTTTCATTTCTTTATCAGGAACCATAAAATCCTCGGGTTGTTCCATGTAAATTTTTTCCTCCGATTCTCCATTGAAGAAAGTTGTTTTCACATCCATTTGATGGATTCCAAGTTCATATACCGCAACTAGTGCAATCAACATCTGAGTTGATATAATCCTTGTTATTGGTGAGTATGTGTCAAAATAATTAAGGTCTTTTTTTTTTCTAAAGCCTTTAACAACAAGTCTTGCCTTGTATTTGTCAATAGTTTCATCAATTTTTATTTTCCTTTTGAAGATTCATTTTGAACCTAAAGGTTTAATTTTTGGAGGAAGATCAACCAACTTCCAAGTATGGTTATTCAAGATTGAATCAATTTCACTATTGACAACCTCTTTTCAAAAAGATGAGTCTATAAAAGACATGACTTCTTTGAATGTTTGCGGCTCATTTTTAAGAAGAAATGTTAAAAAATCAATTTCGAAGGAAGTAGATGTCCTTTGACGTTTACTGCAGCTTGGATTCTCTTTATTAGGTACATTCTTCTTTGGTTCTATCCAAGGCCATTTAGACTCTTCACTAGACAACTCATATCTAGTTTTATATGGATAAAAATGTTCAAAGAACTCAACATTATTTGATTCAATTTCCGTATTATCATGAATATCCGGATGTTTAGATTTATGAACCAAATCTTGTCATGCTTTACTATTTGTAGCATATCCAATAAAAACACAATCCACAATCTTTGTTCCTATTTTGACCCTTTTGGGTATAGGAACTAGGACTTTGGATAGACACCCCCACACTTTGAAATATTTTAAGTTAGGTTTCCTTCCTTTTCATTTCTCATATGGAATAGTTTGTGTCTTTCTATGCGGCACGCTATTGAGTATTCATTTTACTGTAAGGATAGCTTCTCCCCACAAGTTTTACGATAAACCTGAACTTATAAGTAAGACATTTATTATTTCCTTCAACGTTCGATTTTTCCTTTTCGCAATTCCATTAGATTGAGGTGAGTAAGGGGCAGTAGTTTGATGAACTAGGGTAAATTCTTGGGTTAATTTGATAAATATGAGTTCCTAATGGTTAGGAAAGATGAAATATTGTATTAAGAGTTATGTAATTATTGTGTATAGATCAAGAAAGAATCGAAATGGAAAGGAAAGGCAAGGTTGTGGCATTGTAGTGATTTTGAGCAAAGAATTGAGGTAGGTTATGATTTAATTATAGTAAAGACTAGCTTGACTCTTCATTTATATATGATCTGAGTGTTTGTGATTTACTCTCGGGCATTACTTTTGATTTATTAACTATATCATGCATTGACATATGGTTCTGAAATGGTATTGAGATGATATATGGATTAGGTGTCACGCCGACACTGTTATATGAATTGGGTATTACACCAATACTATTATTGGATCGGGTACCACATTGGTACTGGTATATAGACTGAGCTCTTCTTTTCCAGGTCATATCTGAGAATTCTTGCTGACTCTAGCACATGTGTACATTATGCATGCATGCAATCATCATTTCATTTGAGTATATGTATATGCTGTGGTGACCGTTGTTAAAGAATCTGCCTAAGTGTAATTCATGTACTTGTGTACTTGTATTCTTATAAGATGAAATGTTATGACTGTATTCGTTTATCAGCTGATTGTAAGTTGTGTCTTGATCGTTGTTACTTGCATTTAACTTGTCTATTTGTATAGTGTTGAGATGAGTTGGCCTATGATACCTACAAATACTTAGTTGTTGTACTGATACTATATGTACTCTTCTTTTTGTTGAGTACAGAGCATATTCGAGCGTTTAATATGAGACCTCAATTCTAGTCCGTAATTCAAACTTTGATTTAAGGGTGAGCACCATATCCGGACAGCCATTTGATCATTCTCATAGTGTTCATGTCCTTTGTTTTAGGACTAAGACATTTTTTTATTTAGCATTTTGAGTTATATTTTAGACTTGTATTTTTTAGATTATGTTTAGATGTACTTATACGGTGACTTTCAGGTTTCAGGAGTTGTAATAATTAGAGATACTTTCGCACTCTAATTTTATTTTGAATATTAGTTAAGTTAGTATTGAACTTGGTTGATTAATATTGTATTTTAGTGAATTAATGTTAAGTATTTAATGAAAGTGACTTGTGAAGGTTTGATGTGGTTAGTTAAGGGTGGGGTTAGTTGGTTCTCCCGCCGTAGAGTTAAGGTAGGTGCCACTCATGACCAGTTGGGTCGTGACATCTACACCTTTCTGGAAGTCATATTTAGGAGTATCTTCCCACTTCCTTCAACTGTGATTCTTGCAGTATTTCCAATGAAGGTCTTTTCTTCAGAATCAGCTGTATCATAAGTAGAAAGAGATTTTTTTCCTACATAAACATGTCGAGTGGCTCTTGAATCAAACCACCATTTATTTGAATTTATAAATAGATTGTATTTAGTGATCATGACACATAGATTTTTAATCTTGTCAGTTGCTTCCACCATATTTATCTGATTTCTTTTCTTGTTCTTCTTCAAAACTTGACAATTCAGAGCTTTGTGGTCAACTTTACTATAATTGTATCACTTGCCTTTGAACCTATTCTTGTTCTGCTCTTTCTCTTGTCCAGAAGATTCTTCCTCTTCTTATTATTTGGAGCATCATCCTTAACAAGATTTGCACCCATCATTGCTGATTCCTCACGCAACTCATTATCTTCTTATATCTTGAGAGGAACCACAAGATCTTCCAAACTAGCAAATTGGTTTTCAAACATTCCTTCTTCAGGAACATGAAGATCTCTACTTGTGAACCTTTGTATTTCAAGTGTGGTAAGCCAAAAGATCTTCATTTTCTACCAATGTTTGAAGCTCACACAAGAAAATTTCTCTGATTTTTCTGGCGATTTCATTACTGAAGCAACATCTGAACGGCTTGATGACGTAGTATTAGTTGCCGTTGGGTTAACACCATTCACAACCAAACCAATTTATCGTTCAGTATCATTCATCATTTTTCTGTCAATCTTTGACAAATAATTTAGTATTTCAGAATACTAACAATAAGCATTTAAACTCTATACAAACTTGTTTCTAGTCAACAACGAAGTTTTTATGTTCTTCAAATCGCCAATCGATTGAACTTGGAATCCTGACAAAGTTTATATGTTCTTCAAATCATAATAAAATTCAAAGGGGTAGAAAACCATAGGTTTTAATCTGCAGAAACCAATACAAAGAATTTAATGAATCGGTGAAGTTTTTATATTCTTCAAACCGAATATCTAATTTGATTTCTCGGTGAAGTTTTTAGATTCTTCCAACCGAGGGAGTAGAAAATCAAAAGATTTTAGCCTCCACAAAAATAGACACAATACAGATTAAACCAATACTTATAATTTCCTTAAGATTGTTATTTTTATTAAATAAAATTGTATTCAATGTTATGAACTTCAACAATACGTTCAAAATGAATTATGAAGAACCAATCGAAGTTCTAACTCTGTATTCACAAATATGAACTTCAACAATAAGTTCAAACCAACTTATGAACAACAAAAATAAAGTTCAAACTAATTTTGAAAAATAGTAAACCAAACTAAGAAAGAGATGAAGATAGAAGAATCAAGTCCATTTAATTCTCAGTGTATCCTTAAGGAAGTTATTCCCGTCATGTACCGAGGTTATGGAATATATCCTTTCAGGATAAAATAGTTCACTTCATTAGAATAGTGGTACCTTAAATTCTACCGAACAACAAACTCGCTCAACGGTAGTAAATCATACTTGAGTTTTTGCAAGAAGGAAGAGTTTTTAACTTCAAAATTTCGTTCCAATATCTAAAGAAAAATTAGATATTTATAGCCAAAAGATGTTGCTTCATTAAAGAAGCAATGGTTCGTGAAGAGTTGCACTATTTTGGACTGTCGGGTCCATCTGTGGAGCCATCTGCGGACGCACATGGCCATATGTAGCCGTATATCATTCAACAAACGTAATAGAAACTTGAGAGCTGATTTGCGGTCCCTTTTGCATTGGCATTTGAATATGCAAATGACCATATGCGGATGCAAATCCTATCATCGTTATTCCAACAGTTAACTGAAGGATCACGTCCCTTCAATGTGCATTTTGATATGCGTTCATACAAATGCACTTTTATGTCTTCAAATAGAGAATCCAATTTCAAATTCAAATCCAAAGTCGAAGCCGATGCCAAAGTTAAAGCCGAGCCGAGCGAGTGATGACGACGACACGAGGCTTGTCTTCTTCTTACCTTATTAACAATATAGAGTAGTGCTTCTATACTTAAACACATGAAAGTTACTTTCTCCCTCCAATGTAGGAGAAATACTTCTTTTATAAAGTGAAAATACAATTTGCTTTTTCCCTCCATTTGTTCCCTCCATTTTCCATTCACATTTTATCACTAGAACCCAACACTATTATTTTTTCGTATTTTATCCTTAGCATTACTCACTCATTCCCAAAATCATTTTTCAAGTTCTAATACTAAACATCAATTAAGAGGAGTAATGTGGTAAAATAGTGATGTCAATCATTACTTTCTTAATGGATGTGCCAAATCCAAATGTGACAAATAAAAGTGAACGGGTGGAGTAATACTTGTGAAGATGTCAATACATAAATGCTCCTTTAATTTTAGAAGTGCTGAAACTCACAAAAGTAAGGGTTTAGGAATAAATGATTTACTTTATTATGTTCATAGACTTGAAACCAACTTTGCCCCAACCATGTTGACTTTACCATGCATAATTTGCACTAATAATTGATAATTCTAATTTAAAAGGTGGAAACCTAAGATGTGACATAATATATCTTACAACGCTAGAGATTAATTTGTTAAAATTAAGTATAAATAGTTGTATACTACCAAGGCCACCAAGCCAAGTTCAAAACAATTACCTTAGAATTGTTTGGATGCCTGTTAGGAAAGGAGTTATTTATTTTTCAAAAGTTTAAAATAGCACATTTAATACTCCAGTTAGGAAAGGAGTAAAAACATTTCTCTCAATTTATGTGAAGGGGTTTGACAAACAAAATCTAAGAGAACATGGAAATTTTTTTAATACTTGTGGTCTCAAATAATTTAAAGAAATTTATGTGGCTATAAATAATTTCCTAAAGGGTAAAAAGGGAGACCAATATCCTGGGTTCTGATACGATCTTGTCAAGATCCAAATCACAGATCATGCAGGCACCTACCCAACTCTACCCTAGATAGGGGAACTCTTACTACCCAACCATTCAATCAAGTGCAGAAGTTAAACAAAACGGCCTTTTAACATAAATAATCCTTTAATCAAATAAATTCTTATACAAAACATTTGTTAGTTAAATACATTGTTTAAATAAATAATAATTTTCTCCAGAACCTAATCTAAACCGGTACAAGAGTACTAAGCAATGAAGGAAAAGATCCAAGGTACAACATCCATGTAAGAGTAAGATGACAAGAGCTGCTGAGGAGTAACAACCGTCGTACCTATAGAAACTCCAACTGACCCGCTTTATGATTATATCCCCAAGTGGAGACATAGTAACTATAGTATAAGTACAACCACACATACTGGTAGGTATCATCAGCCAACCAGGGTTAGAAACAACTAACAACATAGAAAATATGGAGAAAATCATGACACAAGTTAAGGTTTCAGATAGCTAACCCTTCCCAAAATCCCTCTCTTCAGGTCTTTGATAGTTTGCCCTTAACATCAGTGTGACCTATCTTCCATTTAACATTTTCGTGTATCTTTGTCCTTTGAAAATTTGACCCATCCTAAATTACCTCACTCTCATTATACCTTCCTCACTAACAGTCCTACAACTCCACACTCACTAATATTATAGCTTCCTACTCCACTCAGCTCATCAAGACAACCAATAGACTGAACTCTTAGGACAAAATTGGGTCACTTATACCCCACGAATACAACATATACCTACCACGCATACCGAGATTAAGAGAATTTCCCACATAAAGCGTACATAACATTACCACCATGCTTCCTGGTCCACCATTCATGCCCACAACCTCTACATCAGACCCGAAGCAAGTATAGTTTGACACTTCATCTCAACAAATATACAACTATACAATTTCATCACTTATACTTAAGCAGATTCTTCCAACCATAGGCATATCAATAACTATGTGCAATGAAATGATGAACACATGCATGCAAGGTGTACATATATATGCTAGAGTCAATAAGGACACTCAGATATGACCTACAGGGTATGAGCTCAGTTCATGTACCAGTACTGGCATGGAACCCGATCCAATAACAGTGTCGACGTGACACTCAATCCATTTAATAGTGTTGACGTGACACTCAATCCATATATCATCTTAATACCATCTCAGAACCATATGTCAATTTATGATGCAATCAATAACCATAAGTAATGTCCGAAGGCTAATCACAACATCCATTTTATACATAAGTACAAAATAAATCAATTCCTTACTACACCAGATGACTCACACTCATCCAACATTATGATCGTAAGCCTATATACTATGCCTACCTCTCAATTCCCTTCCCTCTACTACGTTTATACCAATGTCACTATAAACCACTACCCCCGAGCACAATACACACACCCACAACTCTTCATTCTTTATAGTTTTTACCTTAATAGCCTCCAAAACTCTGTTGAACTCCTATGAACCTACCGAAGGCTTATTTTGGCCTTAAGTCACACTCATTACATTCATAGTCACCCTAACCCTTCTGCTAAATCAAAAATAAACTAACTTCCACCGACCTGCCTCTAGTTCATGCAACACTCATTACACTCATACCCTTGGATAATTAAAGGAGCAAAATAGTTCAATATCATATCATTCAAGCATCAATTTCATTATCTTAGTTCTATTATTATTCCATCCATCCAAACTCCATACCAAAATGCCTAAGGCATGAAATCTCCCGACATTACTATCTTTACTACGTGCATATAGCCTAAGTCTACTACAATCAAACCATAACCTACCTTGTAGACGAACTCCACTATTATGGAGAGTGAAGAGTTGTCCCATACACGCATTGCCCTTTACTAATGCTGGAAACCCCGCCAAAACACTTTGGAATTGCCCTCATAGAGCTTGGCCTTTAAAATCTCATTGTTATAGTTATAGGGTTCACTTGGGGTGTTTTTAAAGGATGGAGATGACTCAAAGGGGCTTTAGTCGAATGACGGTTTTAATTAACCCTCGAGTTGGATGATGCCTACTGCTACTGCGGCGATAGGAGTACCGCTATAGAGACAGATATACCACTACAGTGGTGGGTCTGTCGCCTGGACCAATTTTCCTAATTTCGGCCTAATTTGATTTGGGCCATAAATTTTCCCCACAAAATAATTCTTAAAAGTTCTGGAATAAGGATTTCTTAGCCGAAATGTTCTACTGGGATAGTTTTTAATATAACTATAATTTGGATTATTACATTAGATACTAATTTATCCACCGTTCATCCCTGAATAGTTACAGAACGAAGAAGAAGGTTTCAACATGAATTTTGGCACCCAACATATACAACAATTTTTGAAAAGAAGCGCGATCTTTATTCTTATTAATTATTCGATAATATCCTACTGGCACCCAATGTATACAACACTTTTTCTATTTTTGAATTCCCTTCCCTTCTATAGCCTCCCAAATTTGTTTCTAACGCTGTAATTGTATTAATGCAGGGCTACTATGGCTAACCAACCCAACTACCAAAGGTTCCCCAACACTTCTTACCATGGGTATTATGAAGAGGGTTTGAGCACGAGGGTTTTATCCATGAGAGGGAGTTTGTGACTAGAGACCTGGCTGAGGAAACTCTCAACTTCTATAATCAAATATGGGCTTTTGAGTGGGAGATGTTGATTGAGTATGTCCTCGCCTGCAACTTGGAGATTGTTCGGGAGTTCTATGCCATACTCCCAACCGTTAACTAGTTTGTTCCCCAATCCACTATCCACATCCTAGGAAAGAAAGTCTGGGTGTATGTTGTTACTATTAATGACACCCTGGGGGTGCCACACCCCTCCAATGTAGCTTTTAAGGTTGAGGTTAGAGAGGTAGATCTAAAATGGAAGGTGAGGACCTTGGTGCCAGAGAGGCAGGAGAATAAGGTAAAATGGGCTAGTGCTAGGGGACCAAAAGCACCCCTTTTACCACGGAGGCTTGGAGGTTGCTGAGCTTGGCATCACGAAGGATTCATCCTTCTGGAAATAATATGGATGTGAACTTACACCGGGCTATGGTAGTGGCTTATGCCTTGTCGGGAATAGAGATGAATGTGGGGATGCATAGCATCAACGAGTGGCATCACTTTTATACTAGCGGTGGGTCTTTGAGGGATATTTTTATGACTTCCCTGAGTATCGAACTTTGAAAGAGGGTCATATGTGCCTAAGGATGATGGTGACTCCTTAGAGAAATGCGATGTGCCCTTCAACCCATTAAAGGTGAAAGATTCATAGGGAGGGAGCAAGAAGAAGAAGAAGATCAAGGCAGATGATGAGAGCAGCATGGCAGGAGAGGCGAGGAGATTAGCCCCCCTTCGACACAGAATCCTATATCTCTTGGTAGCTGGGAGGCTGACCTCGCTGATGTTTGGGTTTATTTGGAGCTGTCTCATTTTCCTCCCCAGGTTTCGGCTCCTACGAGTTCCATGGTCCCTCCAGAATTAGACCATTCCTATGAAGAACTTAAAAGGGAGCTTCATGAGGAGAAAAAGAGGCGCTCCCGAGATTACATGCTGGTAAGGATATGGAAGGTTGTGCAGGTTATGTTCAAGTGTGCCTCCCCGACCAAGAATCTCCCGAAGCTAATGAAGATGGTCGCTGATGAGTTCTCCTTCCTTCGCAGGATGGAGGAGGAGGGCTCGGATGCCTCAAGCCTTAGAGATGATGGACCCTCCAGCTAGATCTTTCCCCTTTTTTATTCACTGATTTGGATTTGGGTTGCCCCTATTTGGGGCATGTAACAAGCAATTATTTCTTTTCATTTATCACATTTTTAGGAGATCTACTGTTATTGCACTTGAAATAATAACAATATTAGCTTGCTATGCATATTGGAACACTATTCCTATCTTTAATTAATGCGAACACAGGAGTCATTTTTGCAATGCATGAAAAATCACAAAAAAAGGAGAGCCTGGCAACTTACTACTTGGGCGTCGCTGCAATGGAGGATTCATCGTTGCAGTGACGCTGCTGTAGCAACAGAGTGCAGCTGTAGCGATAAAAGTGTCAAAATAATGACTCTCAATAGTGGCTCCAAATTTTTGCCATTTCTAAGTTTTTCTCACACAATGTTATCCCACAAACACTTTATCACCCCTAACCCTCACGTATTAGAAGTTTATAACCAAGAATGCTCAAATCTGTTATTCTAAGTCTGCTGCTTATGTAGTTTTTGAATTCCTTACTCAATTTTGCATAATAAGGCTCCAAAACATTACTCGTCTTAAATGATTACCCATCATGATAACTTAGACTAAATATAGCAAGGTATTCAGATAATTTGACAGATCCTGTATAGAAATTAAGGAATACTTCAAGTTACGGAAAATCAAGACGGGTCTACAATCACGAATTTGAAGTCATACCCCAAAATCACACCAACCCTTACGATACCCTGATTCCTTCCAACCACTCCCCCTACCAGTCACCAAGATCACTTACACCTAAGAAACTCAGCCACCAAACCATAATGCAACAATGCAGTCAAAACGATAACAATCCACATAACATTCTATCATAACCTAACAACACATTTAAGATACAATTATCTTTTCTGCATATATGACCAAACACTTAAAATAAAAAATATGTTCACTAGCAGCATTGAGAACTACACAATACACCACATTCAAAAGTAACTTACGACACTAGAATACAACTCTACGTTTCTTATTGACTTCTACTGGTTATAATATAACTATTCCAATCTTCCAAACATTACCAAGATACCAATTGGGACCAACTAATCCCAATTATGGTTGTCGAGATACCAATTAGAATCTACCATATACCAATTAGACTCAACTAAGGTAGACAATACAGAATAACACGATAGGAGAGAAGACAGTGAGACAAATTCCTAGATGTCTTATAGCCCCCTACAAATTTAATGTGGACGTCAACATACCAATCCGCAAGACTCTACTCAATATTTGCTCTTGTACTGGGAGATCGTAACTTAGGTTCTGATACCATCTTATCACGACCTAAGTCATGGATCGTGCGGGAACCTACCCAACTCTACCCTAGATAAGTGAACCATTACTACCTAATCATTTAATTAAATGCAGAAGTTAAACAAACAGACATTTTAATAGAAAGAATCCTTTAATCAAATAAATTCTTATACAAAACATTTGTTAGTTAAATACATTGCGGATATAAATAATAATTATCCCCAGAACCTAATCTAAATCTGTACAAGAACACTAAGCAAGGAAGGAAAAGATCTGAGACACAACATCCATGCAAGAGTGAGATGACAGGACCTGCGGAAGAGTAACCACCGTCGTACTTATAGAAACTTCAACTGACCTGCTTTATGGTTATATCCCTAAGTTGATATGTAGTAACTATAGTATCAGTACAACCACACATACTGGTAGGTATCATCCACCAACCAGGATTAGAAATAAATAACAACAATAGAAAATATGGAGGAAATCATGACACAAGTTAAGGTTCCAGATAGCTAACCCTTCCCAAAATCCCTCTCTTTAGGTCTTTGACACGTTGCCCTTAGCATCACTGTGACCTATCTTTCATTTAAATTTTTTGTGTATCTTTGTCCTTTAATAATTTGACTCATACTAATTTCCCTCACTCTTATTCTACCTTCCTCACTAGTAATCCTATAACTCCACACTCAATAATATTATAGCTTCCTGCTCCACCCAACTCATCAAGACAACCAATAGACTGAACTCCAAGGACAGGACCGGGTCACCTACACCCCACGAATACAACATATATATATCATGCATATCGAGATTAAGATAATTTCCCACATTAAGCATACACAACATTACCACCACGCTTCTCGGTCCACCACTCATTCCCACAACCTCTACACCAGATCTGAAGTAAGTATAGTTTAACACTTTATCTCAACAAATATACAAGTATACAATTTCATCTCTCATACTTAAGCAGATTCTTCCAACCATAGGCACCTCAATAACTATGTGCAATGAAATGATGAATGCATGCATGCAAGGTGTACACACACTAGAGTCAATAAGAACTCTCAGATATAACCTATAGGGGATGAGCTCAGTTCATGTACCAGTACTGGCGTGGAACCCAATCCAATAATAGAGTCTGCGTGACACTCAATCCATATAATAGTGTTGGTGTGACACCCGATCCATATATCATCTTAATACCATCTCAGAACCATATGTCAATTTATGATGCAATCAATAACCATAAGTAATGCCCGAAGTCTAATCACAACATCAATTTTATACATAAGCATAAAATAAATCAATTCCTTACTACACTAAATGACTCACACTCACCCAACATGATGACCGTAAGCCTGGAACCATGCCTACCTCTCACTTCCCTTCCCTCTACTATGTTTATACCCTTTTCACTATGAACCACTACCCTCGAGCACAGTACACACACCCAAGACTCTTTATTCTTTTAGGTTTTCACCTTAATAGCCTCCAAAACTCTGTTGACCTCCTATGAACCTATCGAAGGCTTACTTCATCCCTAACTCACACTCATTACATTCTTAGTCACCCTAACCATTCCGCTAACTCATAAATACATTAACTTCCAGCGGCCTTCCTCTAGTTCATGCAACACTCATACCTTTGGACAATTAAAGGAGAAAAACAATTCAATATTATTTAATTCAAGCCACAATTTCATTATCCTAGTCTGGTTATCATTCCATCCATCCAAACTCTGTGCTCGAAGGCCTAGGCAAGAAAACTCCTGATATTACTAGCGTTATAACGTGCATCTAGCTTGAGTATACTACAATTAAACCATAACCTACCTCATAGATGAATTCCACTACTATGGAGAGTGAAGATTTGTCTCACATATGCATTGCCCTTTACTAACACTGGCAACCCCACCAAAATACTTTAGAATCACCCCATATATCTTGGCCTTCAAAATATCATTGTTCTAGGTATGGGGTTCACTTGGGGTATTTTTAAAGGAGGGAGACGAATTAAAGGGGCTTTAGTTGAATAAGAGTTTTAATTAACCCTTGGGATGGCTGCTGCCTACTGCTGCTGCTGTGACAGGAGTGCTGCTCCTGCGGCAGATCTACCGCTGCAGCGGCAGGTTATTGGTCTGGCCTAATTTTAGCCCAATTTGATTCGGGCCATGGATTTTTCCCATGAAATAATTCATACAAGGTCCGGAACAAGGATTTCTTAGCCGAAATTTTTTTGCAGGATGGTTTTCAACGTAACGATGATCTGGGTTATTACATTTACCAAGAAATCAACCACTGGTTTCTTCTAAAAAATTTGCAAAAAAAAAATGCAAAAAACCAGTCATCAAAACCAACTGCACTTGTACAATTCAACAAAACCAAACTCAAAAAACTGCCAACACAAATATTAACTTCAAAACAAAGTAAATTTCAATAAAAACATACTAATAACCATATACAAACTAACAATATTAGCAAAGTTTACAAATATCATAAAAAAGGTGCACAAGTTTACAAACACAAAAAAGGATCTAAATAGGTAATTAAAGTCACAACCTAGGGGGAAAATCCTCATTCTCATCCCCTAGATCATCTTCTTCCTCTGTAGAGTAGTCATCGAGTGGGCCAAGGCCTGCCATAGATTGGTGTGCATCATCGAGACACTGAGTAATAATCGAGTCAGATTAAAGGAGATTATCGAACGACATCTGAATCATGTTATACTGATTGTCATTTTCTTCCACGATCCCCTTCTCACTCTTAACTGATGCAACAAGCTCTCTAGTGAACTCAACAACCCTACTCTGCAACAAAGTCTGAGATGTCATCTCAACATAATCATATGTGCTAGAGTAGGATCCACAATGCAACCAAGATATTTTTTCCTTATAGGATTTTTCTGGGATACCGTTGATTGAACCTCTAACTGGGGTACCCGCACTCTCTTGCTAAAACTGCTCCTCTTATTCTTCGGATAGTGGGGTGTCCTAATTTTTAGAAGGTTGAATACTACAAAAATTGGCGACCCTTTGTATATATTTTCCTTAATTAAATTGATGCAAATAATAAATAATAAAAAGATACTAAGGTATTCAAACTTAAATAATATTAACTTTAGTAAAAAAAGATTATCAGCTAGCATGATAGTTCTTACATGTGTATCTTGTGTCCGTGGCTCAACCTAGATATCCTTATCGGTTGGCATTTTTTTGTCTTTATGTGAATCACCATGAATAACTACTCATGAGTTATCTTCCTACCCAACTCAGCTTCCTACATATAATAAAATCAATTAAGCTATAACAATAAAAACTTTTTAAACAAGGAAAGAATAAAAGTGTTGAATTAATAAAATTTACGTACCATTTTATCCCGCACAACAATATGACTCCTAGCACCTGAAGTGTGAAGAGAGCCACCCTTGACAGACGATCTAGCCTTCTTCCCAAGCTCGCTCTTCTTCTTAAATTCCTCACTATTCCAGTTGCGAAGTAAATCGAGCAGCACAAATCTAGGCTTTTTATGATTTTTCCTAGCAGTGTCAAACAGGCCCTTAAGTCTTGCCCTGACTCTTTCTCTAAAATTTGAAAATATTTTCTCTTCATCCTCGGGAGCCCACCAAAATTATTTCTACAACAAAAATAGTTTAGTATTCAAATTTTAAATGAAAAGTGTGTTAAGTAATCAATAGGACAAATCTTTAAATTTACCATAAACCATTGTAGTGGCATGAGGCATTTATAGATAACCTTTATAATTTGATTATCTGGCCTAAACCTACAATACAAAATTAAACATTATAGTGGATAAATTAGTAAATGAAAATAGATAAAGCTGTTATATATTTGATACATACCCGTATCCACAAGGGATAATATAGGACCTTTGAGTAGCATCTCTATATCTTTGCTTTGGAGAAAATGCACCTGCACCTAAGCGCCCTGTCGTGGGAGTATCAGGAGTGGAGGAACTGTCTCTAAGACAAAGATCGGTAAGCCAACCGATCCACTAGTACCAATATGAGTAGTTGTCTAGCTACCGCTAACTGATGGTATGTCAGACGATGGACCTAGACGAGTATAACCACCACTGAGTGTGTGGTAGCCTTGTGAAAGTGGTATGATGAGGGAGGTATGGTCGTGAAGTGGATCCACATGTGTAGAAGCAGTATGTGACTGCAGTGATGACCTAGTATATGAATGTGAGGATCGTGGTGGGATGTTTGTGGTAGATGCTCGGATATGTGGATCCCAGTGGGTCGTCTATAAGGTGGAGGGGAATTTTTCTTTTTTGTCTTGGTAGAATTTTTTTTTCTTACCCTTGTTGTCCTTACCTACCATCTCCATTAATTAAATATAAAAAGTAGTTTGTCAAATTGTCACTTTGTTAATATTGTTAAAATGATCAATAATCTTCTATCAATTAATAAGTAAAACCAGCAACATATCTATAAACATTTATCAAAATGTGAACATGAGTTGTTCCACTAAACCAAAAGCAAGACAATTTCTAAAAATACTAATGAGGAATATATGCATAAGAGTACAATACAAAGCATACATACATCAATAATTAAAAATAACGAATACAACAAATAAAAGGGTAAATCCTCCTCTCCTGAAGTTTCCCCATTTATCCATTAACCCTTTTTGGGAAGTTTCCTCCTCATCTATCCATTCAACTTCTTCTGCACTAACTTCTTCTAAAATGTGTTCAAGATGCTCCAAATCATCTTATAACTCATTGTCCACTACTTGGTGATCATTTTATATTTCATTCTGATATGCAACATCTGTCACGACCCAATTTCTCAGGTCATGATGGCACCTACTATAACTCACCAGTAGTTAAGCCAACCCATAGTCTGGAACGACTAGTGACGGACTACCAAGAGAAATAAAGAGAATTGCAGAATAAATATAATAAAAAGACTAATATAGTCCCAAAACCTAGCAGATCTAGTACAAGAGCTTCTAATACAACAGGAGTACAAGTGAAATACAAGAAAAGTATATATATATACAAGTTGTTTTTGATACAACATAGAGAACAGTCTAACAATAAGAGGGAGAGCAGGGATACTCCAAAATGCCAGAAGCTCATCCCAAATCTTTGATCCATAACTGCTTCGTATGATACACACATCAATGACGATAACTCATATTATAACCTATAGGCTGCAGAAGTGTAGTATGAGTACCAAACACGTGGTACTTAGTAGGTATCAGACAACTGAGCTCCAAAAATAATGTAAACATAAAATGACATGTAAGGCATGAATGTAAATACAGGAAACTATCCAAGGAACTAGGAATAATAATTTTAATGAAACCATAAGGATAACTATCTTGTTCTAACAGTAACCAGGGTCTAAGGCGCAATACCATATATGACTAGCCAATATACAAATAAAGGGTGGAAGAAGGATATATAGTAGTATAAAGGCCAAAGGATACATATACAGTATAAATAGATAAGGAAAGAAAGGGATATGCGATAATGTTTTATATATATATATATATATATATATATACGCATAGGACTAGACTCAAGGCAATAACCTGAGGAAGCCTACCTAACATCTCGAGGATCATGGCCAAGTAAGAGAGTTAACACTAGCATAATCAAGCCTCTAATCCAAAGGGAAACTAATAATGAGGTAATCTAGCCATAGTATAATTCACAAAAAAAGAGAAAAGAATCAAGAATGTACCTCTAATCTCGGGTATCAATCCATACTCATCCTGCCATGAACTAACCATAATAACATATAATAAAGTAACCAGCTAGTACAGACACCCAAATACCTAACCGAACCCCTATAAGCCCAGAAGGTTCACAAAAGCACTCAACAAACAACAACCATAACTTGTACCTATACATCCCCCCATAGGACCGATAGATACAAGCGCCAACAATCATACTGGCAATAGGCGATGCATATAAATGAATGAATGAAACATATCCATAAATACCATATCTGATCCAATTACCATAAAGTACAAAGTGTATACACCTCCTACAGCTCCAGAGATTGAAAAGACAGGACCTACGACGGCCATCCTTCTCTAGCACGACGGCTCACAGACGAAAGGGCCCATAGAGGATTTGAGATATCTGTATACACTGCCTGGTTTCGAACTAGGACTTTCAATAATTATCATAATCCATCTACTCTATATAGTACCAGAGATATATATATATGTACAGTTGTAATTAGTGCACGAACTCAAATCGTGACTAAAATAGTATGCATCATATAATAAATGCACGAATTCAAACTATGACTAAAAGAGTATGCATCGGTAACCCTTTGCTCAAGATCAAGTTCGGGACTAAATCATCCTAACAATGTACAAAGGGTCGGAATCTCCATCGATTGAAGTAAATAGTAGTGGTAAAAGAGTGGATAACCTGTAGACCAGAATCAGCCTCATTCTAATTTCCAAAACATCACTTTTAGTTCCAAAAGCTCATAATCCAATAAATAAGGTGGTACGATTCCCATTGTAAAAGAATCCATTTTAAAAGTGGAAACTAGGAATAATTCCCTTTTTAGAAAACAGTAGTAAAAATCAAGATTTTGGTTGGAAGCGTACTACTAAGTGAGCATGAATGCGCCTAAAAGTATGCATGCCATCACCAGTATCCAAACAATACCACTATAAGTGCCTAAGCGTCTATAAACCAGAATCATGCCCTCTTTAAGGGTAAAATGCTCACCTGGAGTCCAACTGATATCATAACCACTGCCTCGGGACAAATAATACATAGTTAACATAACAAGCCTCATAACTCAGGCATCCAGAGTAAACAAGGGCATAAAGCCACTACAAGGATCTAACCAGGGAAATACCTCCCAAATCACTAAGTCAAATGATAAATCTTATACTAAGGGATCCTTAATATTAAACTATGGTTAATATGCTTATAATTGAGGGTAATAAGATTCTATAGCCATGACAAGTGTTTTACACTAAGGTTCGGGTCACATTTCTACCCTAAAATGGCTTAAGTCATGCTATATTAGTCATAAAGATATCCTACCATCCCTACCTAGCATGAAAACTATACTATACACAATCTCCTAGAGAAAAGTATACCGAAGTCTACCTCAATTTCGAAGCGTAAATCTTGAATCACCCACAATTCGCTCGACTTTGCTCCACGATTCCGAAATGCCACTATGTTATTAAAATAATAATCTACATATTAATATGAGTAAAACAAGACCCGTATTGCTATATAAAAGCTCGAGTCAAAATTCGGGTCAAGAATGGTCCTGCGGGGCCCGCAAACAAAATCCAAAATTGAATCCGTCACGAGATCCCGCAAAGAAAAAGGAATGTGCTCAAAAGTTGAGCACAAATAGAGTGTAAATAAGGGCTCAAATCTTCCCCTAAAGTTTATGGATTTAAAGCCCTAATTTCTAAGAATTTACAAGGAAAATGATGGAATTTAACAGGGCAACATGATGGAAAATGACCAAGGAGTGTTGGGCTAGCTTATCTTAGCTTCAATGGATGATTTCCCACACTTTCCCTCGTTTTGAGCTCTCAAAAATGGGGGAAAATATGGTTGTGAAATGAATGGAAAATCGGGTGAAAAAGGGGATATAAAACCCCCAGGTACTGCTAAAGCGGTCACCTAGCTGCTTAAGTGGCTACCACTAAAGCGGTAGGGTGCCGCTAAAGCGGTTGGAGCAAAAGGGCAGGAGGCCTCTAAAGCGAAACTTAGCCGCTAAAGTGACGTATGCTTAAGTAGACCTTGACTACTAAAGCAGACCTCAGCCGAGTAGCCAAGGCCGTTAAAGCATCTCAGGGTCACTAAAGCAGTTCTTTGACTACTTTAGTGGTCACACCAGATATCAGACACCAAATCTTAGCTAATTTCAAAATGGACTCCGACTGGGTATTCGGGATTCGTTTGGAACCCCATGCACACAAACGAACTATGCTACCATACCAAATTTGACATTCCAGACTCAATGGAACAATCGAAACTTTCATTCAAGATCATTTTGATTAAATGTGGGGAGGCTCACACCTATAGTTCCATTTTTCATCAAATCTACCCAATAGCCCAAAACGAGTTTGGAAGCCTCGGGACCTGAACCAAGGGTCCTCCTAGCCTAAAATCAACATTTTGAAGATGATGGCACTGTCAAAATTTCCATCTGAGATCATTTACTAGCATTTTTGGTTTGAGACCAATTCTTTAACAGCAAAAGCTCTAAAACAGGGAAATGAGCCTAAAATCCAAACAATCTATCTGATGACCAAATCGATAGTTTCGATAAGTTATAAATGACATGTAGCCATTGTAGGAAGGCTTGAAATGACAATATGCATGGAAATTGAGAAAATGACCTGGAGGATCATTACAACATCCAACACATTCTCAACTTCCACGTGCCCTATAGGCTTGGTCTTGATTATAATCCACCAATCAGCCTTGTCCCTACGTAACGGATAAGGAGCATTGTGCACTTGATTAGAATTTTGTGCAATAACAAAAGGATTATAAGCATGATACATCCTAGTGTTTTTAACTTCAATGATGTTATGCACCTTAAGTTCTCTTATGCCTCTTGGGCTTGGATCAAACCACTTGCATAAAAAAAGTATAATTTTTTATTGACCAACTAGCATACTCCATGTCTAAAATCTCTTGTAGGATACCAAAATAATCAACATCATCATCACCTTTAACCCAAATATCACTATTGTTTGTTTTCCTTTTTTTTTTTGAGTGTTTTTCAATGGTAAATTTAAGCTCATTTACTGTATAGTAGGACATTGTGCGAACTTCAACTGGTCCCAAAAAATATCCTTTAAGAACTGGTTATACGTGGCCATATTTGGTGAATAGAACACCTATATATATAGTTGTGATTTTTTGAAGGATGAGTAAACATTTTAAATTTATTATGTTATTGTTGAAACACTCACCAAATGAGTATACCACTTTGCAAATGACTCATATACTTGATTTGGGTCAAACTAATTCTTAAATGAACTATAAATTCACATTATAAACACAATTAGTTTTCTTAATTAAACAAGTAATTCACTATGATATCTAAATATTTAATATTCTTACTCTAAGAAGGGCTCAACTTTTGGGCAATTTAGCAAGACATTCAATATTGCAGATTTTTGCTCCATTTCAATAAGCATGTGAAGTTTGTTCATTTTTGCTATGCTATTTGGTTGATTGAAGATTGATAATGGTTCTAGATAAGGTTCATTCTCATCGTCTTGGTTTTGATTTTGTCTTTTTATCAAATGCGACACTTGAACACTAAAATAGTAAAAATAAAACTGAGATATTTCTCTAGCAAGGTATGCTTCAACTATGATCCTTCCACCCTATTTTCATTTTTAGAATCTTGTTTTAATTTGTCATTGGTCCGACAAAATTTCTAGTTAGATATATAGTTGAAGAAGTAAGAAATAAATTAAATGTGTTGTCGTTGCTTACTGGTCGTCGGGATACATCCACCTAGTTTGAACTGAACCTCCTAGTTGGGCTTCGTGGACAAGGTAAATTGAAAGATGTTCCATCACATTAAAGAACCCAGGTTGAAAAATTTTCTCCAACTTATTAGTGATTACAACAATATTAGCTTTCCATCCGAGCCAGATTTTTCTCTCAACATAGTGGAATACAAATCTTTGAAGAACAAACTAATTTTTGCTATCGTTTTTCATATTCTTTCAATTAATCCACTAAAAGCAATTGAAAGTAATTGTTCTATGAAAATGTGAAAATCCTGACTTTTCATTCCATGTAAGATTCATGATCCATATCAACCCTCTTCCCCGAATTGGAACCATATATATCTGGTATCTTTAAATTTTAAACCCATTCACATATTTTCCGCTTTTGTTCTAATATGAATGTATAACTGGCCTTAGGCTTGAGCAATTTATCATTGGTTGACTCTTGTAAATGTAATTCTCTTCGTCTATAGTATTCAGGTAAGTCAAGTCTAGCCTTTACATTATCCTTTGTCTTACCAGTCACATCCATCACTATGTTGAACAAGTTATCAAAATAATTCTTTTTAGTATGCATGATGTCAAAATTATGCCTAAATAGATTATCCATCCAAAAATATAACTCCTAAAATATGCTCTGCTTAGTCGAATTATGTGAAACATCATACCCATCCGACCTGTACTATTTTTCCTCGATAACCTTTGGAAAATTTTAAACTCTCTCCCAAATGTCATGACCACTTTATATTGGAGGTGGACCATCATGTTCAATATTGTTCTTTCTAAATACATGTTTCAAATTCCTAACCTCATGACCATGTGGCAAGAACAGATGGTGATAATCAAACCATGAATTTTCCAGTCATATTTTAATGTGAAAGATTTAGTGTTTTCTATGCAATAGGAACAAGCTAACTTTCCAGCTGTCATCCACCCAGACAACATTCCATAAGCAAAAAAATCATTACTAGGCCATATTAGAGTAGCACGCAAATTGAAATTCTGATTAAGTGAAATATCTAGGTTTGAACTACCTCATGCCATAATAGTTGCAGTTCATCAATCAAAGGTTTCAAGTACACATCAAACTAACTTTTTGGATTATGTGGACCAGGAACAACACAATTCAAAAATATATATAGACTAGTCATCAATATTTCAGGTGAAAGATTATACAATGTAATAAACACAGGCCAACATGAATATGGTGCAGACCCAACAGAAAAAGACGATAAATCATCCACACATAAACCCAACCTAATATTCTGTGGTTCAGCTGTAAAATTTGGATAAGTTTTGTCAAAATACTTCCAACCCTCTCCATCAAATTGATGACACATGACACCAGGTGGCCTTCTATTTTCATGGTGCCATCTCATATGAGAAGCTGAGCTATTTGATTCATACAATCTCGTCAACCTTGTTATAAGAGGTAAATAATGCATCGCCTTGATAGTAATTTTATTTGTAGTACAACCACGCTTATAGCGAGGCTATTCATAGAACTTACAGGGCTCTAGATGGGCATCCTTCTAAAAGTATGACATGCAACCATTTTCACAATAATCAATTCTAATTGAGAAGAGACCTAACTTAGACACCAATTTCTTTACCTTATAGTAAGAATCAGGAACCTCTAGAGAGGGGTCAACTAACTCTTTAATCAGGTCTAACATAGAGTCTATTGCTCCTTGAGCAATATTCCAGTCAGATTTGATACTAAATAATCTTACAGCAATAGACAATTGAGAGTGCAGACTCCCTTCAAATAAAGCATCCCAAAAGCATCGTGTATCATTTTCGTCATCCTAGTATCTTAGAAGTTATTATGCCCCGCAGACCTACTACTTTCACCAAGAACAAAGTTATTAAACTTATTCTTTCCCTCAACTTCACCAACTAGTCCAAACTTTATATCCTGGAGCGAACCCCACCTTAAAAAGTTAATTATTCACAACCTCTAATGTTTCATATGTTGTGTTATCACATTTTACACAAGGACACATAATCACTTGAAAATTTAACCAATCGTCGCATGTCTTGGCGTGGTTAATAAATTGATTGACACCAACCATAAATTCCTCCCTCATACCCACTCTATTAAGATTATTTCATTCATATATCCAATTACGATCAGGTTTTATCTACACAAGCAACAAGCTTTACTATAGTAAGTTGATGGGTACTTCACATTTTCAAGTCACTGCATCATATTTTCAAATCACTACTTCACATTTTCAAGTCACTACTTAACTATTTCAAGTCACTACTTTGTAATTTTTATTCACTACTTAACTATTTTAAGTCACTACTTCACAAATTTTATTCACTACTTCTTCACATTTTCAAGTCACTACTTAACTATTTCAAGTCACTACTTCACATTTTTTAGTCACTACTTAACTATTTCAAGTCATTACTGCACATTTTTAGTCACTACTTTATATTTTCAAGTCACTACTACTTCACATTTTCAATTCACTACTTCACATTTTCAATTCACAATAAATATTTCAAGTCACTACTTCACAATTTTTAGTCACTACTACTTCATATTTTCAAGTCACTACTTAACCATTTCAAGTCACTACCTTACAATTTTGTTTCTACTTTATAATTTTTAGTCACTACTTAACTATTTCAAGTCACTATTTCACATTTTTAGTTACTACTACTTCACATTTTCAAGTCACTACTTCATATTTGCAATTCACTATTTAACTATTTCAAGTCACTACTTCACAATTTTTAGTCACTACTTTAAAATTTGTAGTCATTACTTAACTATTTCAAGTCACTACTTCACTTTTTTAGTCACTCGTACTTCACATTTTCCAGTCACTACTTCATATTTGCATTCACCATTTAACTATTTCAAGTCACTATTTAACTATTTCAAGTCCTTACTTTACAATTTTTAGTCTCTACTTTACAATTTTTAGTCAATACTTAACTATTTCAAGTCACTACTTCACATTTGCAATTCACTACTTAACTATTTCAAGTCACTACTTCACATTTTTAGTCACTACTACTTCACATATTCAAGTTTCTACTTCACATTTGCAATCCACTACTTTAACATTTTCAATCAATACACTTAATATTTTCAAGTTACTACTTCACAAACTTAAGCCACTACTTAACATTTTTCAAATCACTACTTAACATTTTCAATGTACTACTTAAATATTGTAAATTAATCACTACTTAACATTTTCAATTCAATAAATACTTAACATTTTTCAAGTTACTACTTCACAAACTTAGGCCACTAGTTACTAGTTAACATTTTCCAACCTAGCTAACTTCACAATTTTAAGTCACTACTTAACTACTTCACTAATTTCAAGTCAATACACGTTTTCACTAGTATAAGTCACTACTTCACTAATCAAACAAATCCAATCAAATAAGTAGAGGCGTCACATGTCCCTCTCACACCAAGAAAACACAACCAAAATTCCACAATTTCAATTATTCACTTTTTCACAATTTCAAATAAAATTCTTAAGTTTACATTTCTAGTACAAGTCAATAAATCCAACAAATTCAATCAAATAAGTAGAGGTGTCGCATGTCCCTCCCACACAAAAAAATCACAACAAAAATTCAATAATTCCAATTATTCACTAATTCACAATTTCAAATAAAATTCTTAAGTTTACATTTCTAGTACAAGTCACACAATCAAACAAATTTAATTAAATAAGTAGAGGCGTCACATGTCCCTTTAACACCAAAAAATCACAACAAAAATTCCACAATTTCGATTATTCACTAATTCACAATTTCAAATAAAATTCTTAAGTTTACATTTCTAGTAAAAGTCACACAATCAAATAAATTTAATCAAATAAGTAAAGGCATCGCATGTCCCTCTCACACCATGTAATTCAAACAAGACTATACCCAAGTGAGATTCACACAATTTCAATACTACAATGTAAAGAATTCATGGTGAAATATAACAAACTAGAGGGAAATCAACATACCTTTATTTGACCGAAGATGAAAAGAAGGAGACAGAGAAGCCGGAGTTCCAATTGAAATAAGATAACATATGAAATCTATAATCAAAAAGTTGGAGCAACATAATCAACATAATTTTGAACTAAATGTAACCTAAGTAATCAAATTTTAAAATGAAAAAAATCCAAATGATAAACTAATTTTGTTAAATAACCCTAATTTAATCAAATTTTAAAATGGAAAAAATAATTAAAAGTAAACTTACCTTGGCCGTAGCAGCAACAACACCTTACAGCGGCAGCACCACCACAACAGCAGCACCAACAGCGACAGGCGACAACAGCAGCACTAGCAGCGACAGGTAGAAGCAGCACCAACAGCTTCAGAGGCAAGAGGAAGGGACAACGGCGAAGGCGATGACGAGAGAGAGAGAGGGGCGAAGAGAGAGTGAAATTCGAAGATAGAGAGAGAGTGAAAGGGAAATTAGGCCTGAGTTGTAATTGTATTTAATTTTACCGACCACCAGTGGATGGTAACTTTAAAAATAATCTTTTTCAAAATAAATTAATTAATTATCGACCACTTGTGGTCGGTAAATCTAAAAACATATTTAATTAATGAAAATTAGTTATCTTTGTTTAAATAAAAAAATTAACGTATTCCACATACTCGAATAGATTTTTGATTAACTATCTTTTGAATACGTACTATATACATCACTTACACAAGTATATTACATCATAATACAACGTATTCCATATACTCTGATGGATTATTTGTTAATTAATTTTTGATGACTACTATCAAGACATATATATATTTCAAGATGGACTCTCAATATATAGAACTTAATTGGTCCGTTATATTATTCCATCAGTATTGATTAGCTTTTGATGTGTAATATATACATCACTTACGTACACGAATATATATATTACCTCGTAATACAATGTATATCATATACTCTGATGGGCCAGTCTCGGTTAGGTGTCTCATGAATTCTTTCTCCTTTTCCCTTCTTTGGTTATGTCTGGAAAGATCGAAAAAAATTACCACAATATTAGGTATTCACTTAGTCTTGTTATCTATTATTAGCTTTTGATGACTACTATCACTTTACTACACGAGACATTAAATTTGAAAAGAGACTATCAATATATAGGACTTATAAATTGGTTCGTTACATTAATCTACGAGTATATTACCTCAATAGTATAATATAAACATATTTCCATATACTAAGATTGATTTTTCAATAAATTAGCTTTTGAATTCGTATTATTTACATCACTTACATGACTATATATTACCTCATAATACAACATATTTCATTTCCTCTGATGGATTATCTATTATCACCTCGATCGTATATTATCAATGCATTTAAGACAAATATATTTCATGATAGACCATTAATATATAGGACTTAATTGATTCGTTACATTATTCCACGATTATGTTACCTCGTATTATCAACGTATTTAATATATATATATATATATACTAGATAACTGATTTAATCGGTTACCTTTTGTCACGACCCAATCTGTCATGAGTGGCACCCGCCCTAACTCTACAGTGGGAGAACCATCTAACCCAATCCTTAACCAACCACCAAGAACTCACCCATACCAGCTTTATCAATTCGTTACTATTTATCTTACTGAATGCAAAATTAATCAAAACCAAAATTAGTACTAACTTATTTAATATCCAAAACAAAGAGAGTGTGGAAGTATCTCTAATTATTACAACCTCCGGGACCCGAAATTCACCGTACAAGAACTCTAAAGAAGTTCAAAACCAAGTCTAAATAATATCCAAAATATGGAAATTAAAAAATGTCTCTTTCCCGAAACAAAGTGCATAACCAACATAAAAAGGATCCAATGATTGTTCCAACATGGTGTTCACCCTTGAATCTATGTTTGAATCACAAACTAGAGTCAGGGTCTTGTCTCAAATGCTGGAACATGCTCTGTACTCAATAAAAAAAAGAGTACATGTAGTCTCAGTACAACAACTCGGTACTGGTAGGTATCATCGGCAGACTCAACTCAACACCATATAAATAGGCAAGTAACATACAAGTAACATCAATCAAAACACAACTAATAATTAGTTGACAAGAAATTACAGTTAAACACTACATTTCATCAGAACACAGGTATACAAGTATATCAATCACACTTAGGCAGATTCTTTCAACAATAGTCATCACAATTATAAATACAAATGAAATGATGATTGCATGCATGCAAGATGTACACACATACTAGAGTCAGCAGGGACTCTAACCTGTGACCTGCAGGGGACGAGCTCAGTCATGTACCAGTGTTGACATGACACCCATTCTAATAACAATGCCAGCATGATACTAGATCCATATAACAGTGTCAGTATGTCACCTGATCTAGATATAATCTCAATACCATCTCAACACCAGATGTTTGAAGCATGATACAGTTAATAATCATAAGTAATGCCCAAAAGCTAATCACAAACACCCAACTTACATATAAGTACAAAGTCAAGAAAGTTTTTACTACTATTAAATCATAACCTACCTCAATTCCTTGTCTGAAACACTACTTTGCCACAAACTTGTCTTTTTTTTCTTTTTACCCGTTCTTTATCTATAAACAACAATTACATAGACTTTAACATAACAATTTACCATTCCTAAGTATTAGGAACTCACATTTAACAAATTAACTCATGAACTTAACCTAGTTCATCATCTTAGGATTTTCTACTCTTTAAACTCTTTGAATTCTTCATCTTTCAACTGACAATCATGAATTCTACTATAGGACGTGTTTTCTAACACCCTAGGATCAATAACAACTAATAAAAACATCATTCTCCATAATTTCCACCAGTTCATAACTTAGAGCTAAATTCCAATTTTTCACCATGGCTATGATTCTAAAAATCCTAAGAATCTAGACAAGTAATTTCAAGTTTGAAGGGTAAAGGAACCTTACCTCAAAGATGGAAGAACCCCCAAAGTTGAGAAAATTGCCCTTGAATATTTTTTTGGAAAAAGTGGGAATGAAAATGGGTTTTCTAATTTAAAAACTGGAAAACTGTGCTTTGGCTGTTACACGATACTTTTTTCACTGCATCGGCACCGCTGTAGCGGAGGATCTGCCGCTGTAGCGGCCCTTAGACCAATTGGGCTTGTCACTGCGGCGACACTTCTACTGTTGCTGCGATGCTGCTGCAGCGACACTTCTACCACTGCAGCGGTCATAAATTAGTAGTTTGGGACTTGGTCCCATCTCTCGCTATTTCACAACACACTTCTCAAAATTCGATACTACGAACTGACCCTTTCGTTGTAATTACTATAACTAAAGTTCTACTAACCTGTTTTACGTATTAGAAGTTTCTACAACACCCTAAACTAATCCTCTAACACAAAATACCATCAAATATACCAATCGATACTCTAATAATTCACGAATTTCCCTAGACTACCACACACTCAAAATACGCCTAAAACTAGGCCAACCTAGAATTTTCAAATTTTGGTCTAAGGGGAAACTAAGCAAAGGTTAAACTCTCCATTTCAGTAAAACAATGATTTGGGTCATTACATTAGATGCCAATTTACCCCCCGTTCGTACTAGAATGACAACTAACCAAAATGACGCAACAAATGAGTAAAAGAATTACCAGAATCGATGAACAAATGTGGATAGCACTTGTACATATCCCTCTTCGTCTCCTATATGGCTACCTTAACCAGAAGATTTCTCCACTGAACCTTCACAGATGGAATGACTTTATTTCTCAGCTTTCTCACATCTTTATCTAAGATAGCAATTGGCTCTTCTTCATAAGAGAGCTCCTTGTCAAATAATTCTGAATCCTAACAAATGATGTAGTTTTCATCTCCATGGTACATTTTGAGAAATGACACATGAAAGACCGGATGAACTCTTGACAAGCTAGGAGGTTGTCATGACCAAATTTATGGATCGTGCGGGCACCTACCCAACTCTACCCTAGATAGGAGAATCCTTACCACCCAACCATTTAGTTAATGCAGAAGATATGTTAACCAGCTTTAAATATAAATAATTTCATAAGTAAAAAATAAATCTCTTGTTCGTAAAACATTTATTGTATAATTACATTACGGAAATAAAATAACAGTTTCCCCAGAACCTAATCTAAACCGATATAAGAGCACTAAACAAATGGAAGGATGAACAGTGACACAACATCTATGTAAGAGTAGGATGATAGGAGCTGCTAAAGAATAACCACCGTTGTACCTATAGAAACTCCAACTGACCAGCAACATGGCTATGTCCTCAAAAGAAGATATAGTAAGTTTAGTATTAGTACAACCATACATACTGGTAGGTATCATCGACTTACCAAGGTTAGAAACATATATCAACATATAGCAAATGAGAAGAGATCATGACAAGCATACAAGCCTAATAACTGAACATACTTAACTAACATCAACTTCCAACCTTACCGCCTTTCCTTTATTATAGCATTATTAATTTAACCTCAGAGTGTGACTAACTGACAAAAATCCATGAATCAACCGAACCAACATCTCTTACGAACTCACCTTGTTACAACAACTTAATACCTCTCTCTCTCTCACTCATTCAACCTTTTTCATGACAAGCCTTGCTCCCTATTCCACTACTATTAAGTATTAACCATCAGGATTACAACAACCAAGACAATTAATAAAACATCAACAACTTTGCAAGAAGGGACACTACAATACACATCACATATATAATTATACACCAAGAGAATAATATAAATACATAATCCAGGACATACCGTATATTCACACTTTGCTGCAATGCACAATCACAACCATCAACATAACCGGTCCACACAAGAAACCATAATATATCATCAACATAACTTGATCACTCAAGGAACTGTCAAACTCTCCAATTTATGATGTACACACATATTAGGATCAGTAGGGACCCTCAGTTATGACCTGCAGGGGACGAGCTCTCTCACGACCAAATTTCTCAGGTCATGATGGCACCTATTATAACCCACCAGTAGGTAAGCCAACCCATAGTCCGAAATAACTAGTAACGGACTACCAAAAGAAATAAAAGAAATAGCGGAATCAATATAATGGCTATATAATCCCAAAACCTGGTGGACCCAGTACAAGAGCTTCTAATACAACAGGAGTACAAATGAAGTATAGGGAAAGAGTATATATATATACAAGTCATCTCTGATACAACATAGAGAACAGTCTACAATAAGAGGGAGAGTAGAGATACTCCAAAAAGTCAGAAACTCACCCCGAGTCTCCGATTCATAGCTGCTCCGCATGATATACACACATAAACGGTGATAACTTGTACTATAACCTATAGGCTACAGAAGTATAGTATGAGTACCAAACACGTGGTACACAGTAGGCAACGGTCGACTGAGCTTCAAAAATAATGTAAGCATAAATAACATGAAGGCATGAAAGTGACTACAGGCAATTATCCAAGAAAATAGGCATAACAATGCTAATGGAGCAATAGGGATAACTATCCTATCCTGACAACTTTTAGGAACTAAAGTGTAATATCGTTTATCCTTGGCCAATACATAACTAAATAGAAAAAGAAATATATATAGTAATATACTAGGCCAAAGGGTACATATACAATATGAATAGATCGAGGAAGAAAGGGATAGATGGTAATATCATACTTATATGTATACATATAGGACTAACTCAAAGGTAACTACCTGAAGGCGTCAACCTAACATCTCATGGTCTCTAGCCAAGTAAAGGAGCTACACTAGCATCACCAAGCCTCTACCCCAAAGGGGTGACTAATCCAGGAATAAATAATATAACTTACCAAGAGGATAAAGGAATCAGAAACATACCTCCAATCTCAGGTACCAGTCCACAACCAACCTGCCACAAACTAACTATAGTAAATAACAATAAAATAACCAGCAAGTCCGGGCAAACAAGTACCTAATCAAACCCCCATAAGCCCAAAAGGTTGACAGAAACACTCAGCAAACAGCAACCATAACTCGTACCTATACAGCCCCCCATAAGACCGATAGATACAAGCTCCAAACAACTATATTGGTGATAGGCAATGCATATGAATAGATTAATGCAACATAAATCGAAATGCCATAACCATATTGGGGACACCAGACTCGAACCAGTTTTGCAATATAAAACCATACCGTACCCAGTGTATGCACCTCTGCCAGCTCACCTAGCTTGCAAAGGTAAGACCTGCGACCACCAAGCTTCTCCGGTATGATGGTTCTCCAATGAAGGGCCCCCCTTGGGGATTCGAGAAATCTATATACACTGCCTGGTATCGATCCAGGACTTCCAAAAACCATCATAATCAATCTACTTTGTTTAATACAGGAGAGAGAGAGATATAAAATCAGTGCACGAACTCAAACCGCGACTAAAAGGATATAAATCCATTACCCGAGATCATGCTGGGGATTAAATCTTCATAATCATGTACAAAGGGTTAGAATATCCCTCGACCGAAGTAAGTAGTAGTGGTAGAATGAGTGGATAAAGAATGGAGCAGAATCATCCTCGGTCAAAGTTCTAAAACATCATTTTTAGTTCCAAAAGTTCATAATCCAGTAAATAAGGTGGTACGATTCCCGTTATAAAACAATCCATATTTAAAGTGAAAAGTGGGAATAAATCCCTTTTTGGAAATAGTAGTAAAATCAAGGTTTTGGTCGGAATCGTACCATTAAATGAGCATGAATGCGCCAGATAGTATGCATGCCATCACCAGTATCCAAACAATATAACCGTAAGTGCCTAAGCGTCTATAAATGATTATCATACCCTCCTTGCTAAGGGTAGAATACTCACCTAGAGTCCAACTAGTTTCATAATCAAGGTCTCGGGCCCAATAACATATACCCAATATAGTAAGGTCTCATACCAAAGGATCTGAATTATCAACTATGGTTATCATGCTTATATTAAAAGGTAATAGGATTCTATGGCCATAACAAGCAACCTATGTTAAGGTTCAGGTCATACTTCTACCCCGGATTCCCTAAATAGGCTAAGTCCTGATATACTAGTCATAAGTTCATCCTATGATCCCTACCTAGCATGCAATCTATACCATACACAATCTCATAGAGAAAAGTAGACCGAAGCCTACCTCGATGCTAAACTGCAATTCTTGAAGTGTCCATAAATCGCTCAACCTTGCTCCAAGATCCCAAATCGACATCACATAATCAAAATAGTAACCTACACGTCATTACGAGTAAAACAATACCCATATTGTAATCTAAAACTCCGAGCCCAAAATTGGGTTAATAATGGGCCCATGGGGCCCGCTAACAGAATACCAAAATTGAATCCGTCACTAGCTCCCTCGAATGATAAGGAATGTGTGCTTAAAAGTTGAGCACAAATGGAGCTTAAATCAGGGCTCAAATCAATCCCCAAAGATTAGGATTTTAAAGACCTAATTTCTAAGAATTTACAATGAAATAGGACGGAATTCAATGGGTAAAATGATGAATAATGACCAAGGAGTGATTAGCTAACTTTCCTTAGCTTCAATGGATGTTTTCCCCTATTTTCCCACGTCCCATGCTCTCAAAATTTAAGGAAAAGAGTTGAGAAATGAGGGAGAAAACAGGTGAAGAAGGGGATTTATCGGCCCTTAGGTGCCACTAAAGCGGACACCTGGCCACTTAAGAGGCTACCGCTAAAGTGGTACATGACAGCTAAAGCGGTCGGGCAAGGAAAGGAGGAGGCCGCTAAAGCGGGACTTGGCCGCTAAAGCGACGTTCGCTTAAGTGGACCTTGACCGCTAAAGCGAACCTCCGCCAAATAGCCAAGGCCGTTAAAGCAGCTTAGGGTCACTAAAGCGACTACTGCTAAAGTGGCTACTTGACTGCTTTAGCGGTCACACCAGATATCAGCTACCATATTTCAGCTAAGTCCAAAATGGACTTCGATCGAGTGCTCGGGATTCGTTCGAAACCCCATACGCCCAAATGAACTATGCTACTATACCAAATTCAACATTCCAGACTCAACGAAACCATCAAAATTTCCATCCAAGGTCGTTTCGATTTAATGTGGGGCCCACACCTATAGTTCTATTTTTCAGCAAATCTAGCTAATATCCCAAAACAAGTCCGAAAGCCTTGGACCGGGACCAAGGGTCCCCCTAGCCTAAAATCAACATTCCGGAGATGATGGAGCTAACAAAATTTCCATCTGAGATTGTATACTAGGATTTTTGGTCCGAGACCAAATCCTTAATAGCGAAAGCTCCAAAACAGGGAAATGAGTCTAAAACCCAAACGGACTGTCCGATAACCAAATCGACAGTTCCAACATGTCATAAATGACCTGTAGCTGCTATGGGAAGGCTCAAAATGTCGGAATGCACAGAGATTGAGAAAATGACCTGGAGGGTCATTACAATATCCACTACTAAAAGGACTTTCATCCGAGAAAGTCAATGGATAGAAAGAGCCCGAAAGCTTGAGAGAACGAGGTACTGGGCTTGCATGCCTCGAGCATGACTCCCTGGGTAACCTCTAAGGAGAAGCATCGCTTCAAAGGGATTTCACCTAAGGTATCCCTTTTTCAACAAACTTTCTTACTTCATTTCTCGAATAACCAAAATTCATCCTTGACGACCAACTGGTCTCTAACTGAATGGAGAATAGCTGATGCACGCAAATCTAGACCACAACATGCTAACAACACACCAATACAAGCCTAACCAGGCAGTAATCTCAACCAATCCAAAGGCAAACCAAGGCATGAATTTTGCAACCAACTCCAATTCCAAATCTAACCTTCTTTTGCCATTTCTAAACCTACTACTTACTACAAACCATACAAAATATCATCTGAGTTCTATCCGAGTAATCACAACACACCATCCTATAAAGGTTGAAGCTGACTTACTAAAAATACATGATGGCAAGCGCAAGAAGACGCCCCTAAAGTGCTACTAGGACACACAATAGAGGTGACCAAAGTCTGCACTTTTAAGCCAAAGCTACAACTGGTCCAAATGACTCTCAAAACTGAAAGTCAAGAGTCCTAAGTACCAATCTCATGAAACTAAATGATCCGCTTCAAGACGTCCCACCAACCATGGATGAAGCCATGCTAAATCTAACTTAAGATAACTACCTCTGCTGAGCAGGCAGTCCAAAATTCTGACCAAAACTAAAGAACCCAAGTCAGAAGCAATAACAACCAACGTTGTGCCAACGGACTATCTGGACTGAAGAGAATCGAATTGGTAGGTAAGAGTAGACTTAGCTAGCCTATAAATGAATGCCCGAATGGAGCAAAACCTCGAAATAGGGATGCAACCGAGTCATGCAATCCCAAGCTAAAACCCTAACACTGAAGCTAAACTACTTCCTCTCAACTGTCCAAATCGATCATGTTGACGAGTAAGTATCCGAACTCCAAAACCCATTTTAACATTCAAATACCAATAAGGTCAAGAACCACAACTAGAGCCAACAAGCCTTTACAAAGGCCAAATACTAAAACCGACCTCGCAACTAGAAATCAAGCACATGCCCAACAATCTTCGCAAGGCTGAAACTGAAATATCACAGAAGAACATAATCCCAACTAGGGAAGACAAAATGATAGAGAGGCAAGCAATCAACTCCATAACAGCTGAAAGGCATAATGCAACAATGCATAAGAAAGAACTTGCCAAGGCTTCAAACAGTACTAGTGAGAGTCAAAACTCAAGCAACTCAGACTGTACAATCCAACTGACATCTGGCCAAATCCAATAGCCAATCAACGGTAACAAATACTCACTCTCAAAGACGCCCGCTTTGGTAACCAACAACTGGTTAGCAAGAACATACCACTGAGTAGAAGCAATCCACAAAACCATATCAGGATGAACAAAAGTCTAAATGGGAATTTTTGAAATCACCCATTTACTCCAACTCGGTGAAATACAACTTCAGTATGGATTTGGTCAACCAATACTCAATCCATTGCAACGAATATCCATAGGCGTAAATCATCAAGCAGAAACACTCTACGAAGTCATATAAGGCCGAACAAATGCCGAAATAAGAACTTTCTAAATTCTCCCAATTATATCAACTTTAACTAGCCTGAACAATAAACCATAGCATAGGAAGAATGGAGTATCCAACTCCACACCATACCCAAAATCAAGACGATCACCAAGAGATGAATCCAACAAATTAGAAAGTAAGTCTCAAACCTCTTAATCTCAAAAACAAGCGATCGAATCGAATCACCAACCCCAACTCAAAATCAAGATCAAGATCAAGACCATTATCGGGTGATGAACTATCCCAATCCAAAGGATAGATCCCAAGTGCATCACCAAAAGAAACGGGCTATAGAAGAAAGCTAACAATGCTAAAATCATAACAAAGCCCTGAAAGGTCAAGCTTACCTCCATTCTCACAATCTGATCAATAGCCAACCTTGCTAACGTAAAGGGAAGGACAACCAACCGAGGTAACCATCGAATCCAACAAAATAAGAATTACAAGGAAGGGAAAATGCTAATTAGATAATGCTAGTCTAGCCGTCTATCAACTAAGAATCAGTAAAGGTCAAACCAATGACCATAATAACAATAACATAATATGCAGGTGGTACAAAAATAAAAATCAACAACAAGTACCACTCTAAGGCCACAATAAGGCTGGAATGCCAAGGAAATGGGACTTTAACCCGACTGTTATACCCCAAGGAAAGCACAATACCACACTGATCCACTTGATCCAATGCTAAAGAATCATCTACGGGGGTAGTCATATATGCCTAAACCTACACAAAGGCATACATCAATCACTATGAAAACACCAAGGCATACCACAGTCAATATAGAAGTGTTAAGGCATATAACCACCGATGGGTATGAAAACCCCAACACAACTCAAATAGTAACTGAAGGTAGAGAATCAAAGGCGCACCGATCACAGTGGAAATCCACAATCATAAATTTGGTGTGCCCGAAGGAGTACGAATCTGAGTATTTTCAAACTCAGACTGAGTGTCTGAATGATCAACTGAGGCACTGGGGCACTACCACTAACTAACGGTGCCACCACACTGTGAGACTGATCTGGATGACTAATAATCCCACTCCGAGGACACTCTCTAGACCAGTGACCGATCTCTCTACAGTCATAACAAACCCCTAAAGCTCTAACCTAGTAGAAAACACAAGCTAACCCCAACTGGCTGACTGGATCGCGCCTGGGGCACTCCCTAGACCAATGACCAATTCCTTCACAATCGAAACACGCTCCTGGAACTCTCAGATGCACTGAACCTACTAATCCAGAACGGTCGCCACGGTTTAAAGACCTAGACCAAAAACTCCATGATGTCTGACCAGAACTTTATCCAGTGATACCACCACAACCCACCTGAGAGCTATCCATAAGCTGAGGGGCTACCTGTATAGGTCTAATAGGCTGCAGATGGTGCTGACCTCTGCTAGAAAGATTTCGACCTCCAAACGGAATACCCTTAACACTGAACTACTGACATGGCCTCATACTACCACCTCCATATGCCTCAAAGCAAGCCCTTTCTGTAACCCTCGCTTGATTAACAACCTCCCAGAAAGAAGACCCAGCTACTATCAAATGCTCTGATGTCAAACAGAGTGGTAAAGTCAACCCTCTGATAAATCTCTGCACAATCTTATGCTCAGTAGGAAATAACATAGGAGTATTTTTGGCCCACTCAAGAAACCCAATTTCATACTCTGAAATAGAAAGAGAAACCTGCTAAACACCAAAAAATCCAACTCTAGTCTGAGAACTGCTCGATGGACCCAACATTACCTCTAGCTGAGAGGTATCCAGAAATAGACTCAAAACCCCTAACACCAAATCCTGAAAAGCTGAGGCAGTCACAAACTCTGTCAAAACCTGGGCTGACCCCAGAACTTCTGGCTGACGCTGAAGATTCTTGATATCAATCTCTAACTCTCTAGCCCAACGCTGAAGTGAAATTCTAGTAACACATGCCGAAATACCATCCGCATCTATCGATGACCTCGTGTTATCCCTGTGATAGAGAATGGAGTCAAAAGAAGTACTTAGAGGTTCATAGAAGTACGGACACACGACAAGGAGTCAAGAATAAAATTTCCTAAAATTGCCTTGTAGCCTCCCAAAGATAGGATACAGACATCTCCACACCAATCCGTAGGACTCTACTAAACACTTAGCTCTTGTACCAACAACGCTGATAAACCTAGGCTCTAATACCAATTTGTCATGACCCAATTTCTCAGGTCATAATGACACCTACTATAACCCACCAGTAGGTAAGCCAACCCGTAGTCCAGAACAACTAGTAACAGACTACCAAAAGAAATAAAGGAAACAACGAAATCAATATAATAACAAGGTTAATATAATCCCAAAACCTAGAGGAGCTAATATAAGAGCTTCTAATATAACAGAAGTACAAACGAAGTATAGGAAAAGAGTGTATATATATATATATATATACAAGTCATCTCTGATACAACATAGAGAACAATCTACAATAAGAGGGAGAGTAGGGATACTCCGAAACGTCAGGAGCTCACCCGGAGTCTCTGATCCATAGTTGCTCTGCATGATATATACACATCAATGGAAATAACTCGTACTATAACCTGTAGGCTACAGAAGTGTAGTATAAGTACCAAACATGTCATACTCAGTAGGCAACGGTAGACTGAGCTACAGAAATAATGTAAGCATAAATAACATGAAGGCATGAAAGTGACTACAGGCAACTATCCAAGAAACTAGACATAACAATGCTAATGGAGCAATAGGGATAACTATCATATCCTAACATCATTCAAGAACTAAAGTGTAATATCATTTATCCCTGGCCAATACATAACTAAATAGAGAAAGAAATATATATGGTAATATACTAGGCCAAAGGGTACATATAAAATACGAATAGATCGAGGAAGAGAGGGATATACGGTAATATCATACTTATATGTATACATATAGGACTAACTCAAAGGTAACTACCTGAAAGTGTCAACCTAACATCTCATGGTCTCTAACCAAGTAAAGGAGCTACACTAGCATTATCAAGCCTCTACCCCAAAGGGGTGACTAATCCTAGGATAAATAATATAACTTACCGAGAGGATAAAGGAATCAGAAACGTACCTCTAATCTCAGGTACCAGTCCATAACCAACCTGCCACGAACCAACCATAATAAACAATAATAAAGTAACTGGCTAGTCCGGGCAAACAAGTACTTATTCGGACCCCCATAAGCCCAGAAGGTTCACAGAAACACTCAGCAAACAGCAACCATAACCCGTACCTATACAGCCTCTCATAAGACCGATAAATACATGCGCAAAACAACTATATTGGTGATAGGCAATGCATATGAATGGATGAATCCAACATAAACAGAAATGCCATAACCAGATCGAGGACACCAGACTCAAACAGGTTCCGCAATCTCAAACCATACCGTACCAAGTATATACACCACCTCCAACTCACTTAGGTCACAAAGGTAGGATCTACAACGACCAATATTCGATGTTACGGCGACTCTCGGAAGAAGGGCCCCCCTAAAGGATTCGGGAAATCTATATACACTGCCTGGTCCCGAACCAGAACTTTCAATAACCATCATAATCAATCTACTCTGTTCAATATTAGCTATATATATATATATATATATATATAAAATTGGTGCACGAATTTGAACCACGACTAAACAGATATAAATCCATAAATCCATTATCCGAGATCATGCTCGGGACTAAATCATCATAATCATGTACAAAGGGTCGGAATATCCCTCGACCAAAGTAAGTAGTAGTGGTAGAATGAGTGGATAAAGAATGGACCGAAATCATCCTCGGTCAAAGTTCTAAAACATTATTTTTAGTTCCAAAAACTCATAATCCAGTAAATAAGGTGGTACGATTCCCGCTATAAAACAATCCATATTTAAAGTGAAGAGTGGGAATAAATCCCTTTTTGAAAATAGTAGTAAAATCAAGGTTTTGGTCGGAATCGTACCACAAAATGAGCATGAATGCGCCAGATAGTATGTATGCCATCACCAGTATCAAAACAATATAACTATAAGTGCCTAAGCGTCTATAAATGATAATCATACCCGTGCTAAGGGTAGAATACTCACCTAGAGTCCAACTAGTTTCATAATCAAGGTATCGGGCCCAATAACATATACCCAATATAGTAAGGTATCATACCAAAGGATCCCAAATCATTAACTGTGATTATCATGCTTATATTCAAAGGTAATATGATTCTGTGGCCATAACAAACAACCTATGCTAAGGTTCAGGTCACACTTATACCCTGGATTCCCTAAATAGGCTAAATCATGATATACTAGTCATAATTCCATCCTATGATCCCTACCTAGCATGCAATCTATACCATACACAATCTCATAGAGAAAAGTAGATCGAAGCCTACCTCGATGCCGAACCACAATATTTGAAGTGTCCACAAATCGCTTAACCTTGCTCCACGATCCCAAATCGACGTCACACTATCAAAATAGTAACCTACACATAATTATGAGTAAAACAATACCCATATTTTAATATAAAACTCTAGTCCCAAAATTGGGTTAATAATGGGCCCATGGGGCCCGCTAACGGAATTCCAAAATTGAATCCGTCACGAGATCCCTCGAATGATAAGGAATGTGTGCTCAAAATTTGAGCACAAATAAAGCGTAAATCGAGGCTCAAATCAGTCCCCAACGATTAGGATTTCAAAGACCTAATTTCTAAGAATTACAATGAAATGAGACGGAATTCAACGGGTAAAATTATGAATAATGACCAAGGAGTGATGAGCTAACTTAACTTAGCTTCAATGGATGTTTCCCCCATTTTCCCACGTCCCATGCTCTCAAAAATTTAGGTAAAAAGTTGAGAAATGAGGGAGAAAACGGGTGAAGAAGGGAATTTATCATCCCTCAGGTGCCGCTAAAGTGGACTCCTGGCCGCTAAAGAGGTACATGACCGCTAAAATGGTCGGGTAAGAAAAGGCGAAAACTGCTAAAGCGACGTCCACTTAAGCGGACCTTGGCAGCTAAAGCCGACCACAGCCAAATAGCCAAGGCCGCTAAAGCGGATTAGGGTTGCTAAAGTGACTACCGCTAAAGCGGTTACTTGACCGCTTTAGCGGTCACACCAGATATCAGCTATCAGATTTCAACTAAGTCCAAAATGGACTCCGATCGAGTGCTCGAGATTCGTTCTGAACCCCGTGCGTGCAAACAAACTATGCTACCATACCAAATTTGACATTTTGGACTCAACGGAACTATTGAAATTTCTATCCTAGGTCATTTCAATTGAATGTGGGGCCCACACCTATAGTTCTATTTTTCACCAAATCTACTCAATAGCCTAAAATGAGTTTGAAAGCCTCTGGACCCGTACCAAGGGTCCCCCTTGCCTAAAATCAACATTACGGAGCTGATGGGGCTGACAAAAGTTCCATCTGAGATCGTATACTAGGATTTTTGGTCCGAGACCAAATCCTTAACAGTGAAAGCTCCAAAATAGAAAAATGAGTCTAAAACCTAAATGGACTACCGCTAAAGCGGTTACTTGACCGCTTTAGCGGTCACACCAGATATCAGCTATCAGATTTCAACTAAGTCCAAAATGGACTCCGATCGAGTGCTCGAGATTCGTTCTGAACCCCGTGCGTGCAAACAAACTATGCTACCATACCAAATTTGACATTTTGGACTCAACGAAACTATTGAAATTTCTATCCTAGGTCATTTCAATTGAATGTGGGGCCCACACCTATAGTTCTATTTTTCACCAAATCTACTCAATAGCCTAAAATGAGTTTGAAAGCCTCTGGACCCGTACCAAGGGTCCCCCTTGCCTAAAATCAACATTACGGAGCTGATGGGGCTGACAAAAGTTCCATCTGAGATCGTATACTAGGATTTTTGGTCCGAGACCAAATCCTTAATAGTGAAAGCTCCAAAATAGAAAAATGAGTCTAAAACCTAAATGGACTATCCGATAACCAAACCGACAGTTCCGACAAGTCTAGCCACTATGGGAAGGCTCGAAATACTGAAACGCATAGAGATCGAGAAAAAGACCTGGAGGGTCATTACAAGCTCATTATATGTACTAGTATCGGCTTGGTATTCATTCCAAATATTAGTATCCGCGTGACACCCGATCCCAGACAACTTGTGTCTTTTAGCCTTATCTCAAACCAAGTGTTATACCACCTTTATTCCAATGTTCCCACCCTTATCTTCCCTAAGACCACCAATTTTGTAAGGATCAACCTTTACTAGTTCATCTCACAATAACCAACAGTACCAAAAATAAGTATAATCACATAATGAGATAAATCAACCACACTTGTATATCAGACAAGGTCCTTTTTACCAATTTCATTATAGGTTATCAATTTCCAACTTGCTTTCAATAATTAACAAGTTCATCATTCCAAGTAAACGACGATTATCCACTAACACATGAAATCATAAGTATGTCCAAAGGCCAATTCACCTCTTATTCAAATGAGCATTATCAAACCCAACCATTAATCACAAATATGTCCGAAGACTAATTAATCATGTATCAATTTTAGGAGGGCACGTTCCACTATAATTGATATCTATAATCTAATTCAACATACCTATTTTATTGACCAATCTAACCTTATTTTATTCCTATTGAAACTTGTAAATTTAGTCACTAACAAGTAACCCTTACACTCAAGTTGTCACTAAGTTCAAGACATTATTCCATTATTCAATTATTCAACCACTCGGCTCTATTTAACTTATAATTCTTACTTGAGTCATACACCTTTACACATCTTACTCCCTATCATATAGCCAAACTGGACTTTAGGTTCTTAAGTTGTGACACCATATCCTCTTATTACGATTAATTCTCTAAACTATCATCCGACAAGAATATCTCATACTCCAAACACACACAACATTGGATTCACCCTTTTTAAGGTATTAAAGACTAGTTGTATACATTACAAGTTCACCTAATTCTTCTATTATTACCCACATTCACATATTAAACTTGTAGCCCATCAAGTAAGTCATACAAAACAAACACACTTCAAGGGATCCACACAAAGCACAACAACACACAATTATATCTTTATTACATTTATCCTCTGCTTTATCCATCCCAACTCCATACATGTAGGCCTAGACATGAAGTCTCCCATCAAACTATAGTAATTACACGTATCTAACCCAAGTCTACTACACATTAAACCATAACCTACCTCGACCGAAGATCTTGGAATAAGAAAGTCACACCAAGGTTTCTCTTCCCTTTTCTTCATGCTTCCATTAGCCCAATCATCTAGAAATCAAACAATTATATGTATAATTAATCAATTACTCTTTGAATAACTACTTTAGAAATTCAACCCACTAATTCTATCCTTATTCGTTGTCTAAAACATTACCCAAGGGTAAATTAACCATTAAATAATACTATCATACTTAACCCATCTCCATGATGGAGTTTTAAAGCTAAAGATTCTATTTTTAAAGAATTCAAGGTCCCCAACCATCAATTTCATGTTTTAGAATCACTAATTCATGCTAGGAATCATTAGTTAATAATCTAGAAGTAATTCTAGGTGATATTAACCCAACCCATAGATTTTTCCTAAAATTTCATAAACTTAGGGTTCTAATCCCCAAGAATTTCACCATTAAAGATCATTCTAATGATTCTAAGATGTTATTGGATTAAAAGATAAAGAAGATGACAGAAGAACTTACTTCAACAAAGAATTTCCACCCTAAAACTTGGAAAATCGCCCCCCTAGGGCTTTGGAATGAATTTTTTGAGTTAAAAACCCCAAAAACGTCAAAATAGGCTTAAGTACTACAGTAATGGAATAAAAACTAGGAGGGAGAGTTTTTAGCATGATTCTTGGAACCCAGCATATACAAATGGTAGAAGATAAACACAACCTTTCATCTACTTTTAAAGTAGATTAGTAACACTTACCAAACTGTTGTCCCTTAAATAAAGCAAAACAAATAGCTAAATAGCCTACGCACCACATGCCACTAAGATCTACACAATCTCTTGATCACTATACTCCAAGGAATATAATTTGTAATAAAATATGTAACGGGTCATCTAAAATACCTGGAACACCACACAATATTACGACGCATAAAATTTTGAGGCAAAAATGGAAATAATAGGGAATGAGAACACCACTTTCTAATTTAAAAAAAATTTCTACATTTTTGTCGCTGCAGCGATAGATTCGCCGCTGCATTAATGTCATTGCAGTGATGGATCTGTCACTATAGTGATACTCAGGCCAAGATCGTCTGTCGCTGCGGCAACACTTTTACCACTGCAGCGACGGATAGTGTCGTTGTAGCGACATCAAAATATTAGCTCATGATCCTTTCCTAGTTCTATCCATTTCACAATGCACTTCTCAAATTTTGACATTACGAACTGACCCTTTTATGGTAATCACTATAACCGGAGTTTTACTAACCCGTTTTACACCTCGAAAGTTTCTATGACTTCCTAAACTCGTCCTTTAAAACATTAACCACTCAGATCCACTAATCAACACACCATCATCCATAATTCAATGCTAAACCACTAAACACTAGATTTTCAACCAAAACTACAATGCTCCGAGGTTTGTCATTCCTATACCAGGAAAAAGTATAGTGGGGTACTTACACCCTAACCAATGCTATAACAACACAACACCAAATCATGCCACTATGGTTTTCATTAACACATAAATTCTCCACCACAATTCACATTAGTCTATTAGACCCTCAACATACCTTAACCACTCAAAAAGTAATGCCAACTAGTATTATCATGTAACAATGAGAGGGATATGAATATGCCAAAATACATCTAATAACTCTACTCCTTCAATCCATCCTATACTAATGATCATCTACCAGAACTATGCATTTTTATTTTCTTTTAATGCCACATCAGCCTTAAGGGTGGTATTAATTCACTTCAAAAAGATTTAGGGGGGGTAAATAACTAAACGTAAAGTTAAGCGTTAAAGTAAGTTTGGAGGACAAGTTTAGGATGGATTTTATGTCTTTTCTCTAAAAAATACATTGAAACTATTATAATTTTTTGAGTTTCATACCTTAACTATTGAGAGTGAGAGTTTTCTACCTAAACTATCACTCAATAGTTAGCGAAACACACATCAACTAATATTTAATGGTGCATGTATTACACTCGCTCTTTAGTTTAAAAAACTTTTCCATGTGGCACTCCATGTGAAAAAATAATTCCACCATGGTAAAGTTAGATAAATTAATATTAGGTTAAAGGTTAAAAATTATCACAGTATAAATTAATTTATTCTCCATCGCGATATCTGGCATCTTCTTCTCCACCTTCTCAGTGGTGGTCTTGTCTCGTTCATGGCATCGATATTTCTAACTTGGAAGGGGAGTCTTTAAGATCTTACAAAATCAATTGGAAAGTAATAATATTAATATTACTAATAATAATAATAATACTATTAATAATAATAATAATGTTAATATTAAATAAATAATAATAATGTGTCAGCTAATACAATTGTTATATATGTCAAGTAGACGAATATTTCATGGCCAAACGCGCCTAGAAACGTTTGTGGACAAATGTTTGGTCTAGTCAACGTCTAGGTGCGTTTCACCAATCATTGGGTGGTAGTTCATGTAGAAAACTCAAACTCTCAATAATTCATATATTTATGAAATTCAAAAGTTTGGGATAACTTAGAAGTGTTTTTGACTCTTAACTCAAAGAATGCGTATATAAGAAAAATACAATTTCAGCAAAGGGGTGAACTGTGAACGTGGTGTACCCACTACAAAAGATCGCTCCAATTGTGGCGGTTTTTTATTGCTTATTGCGGCGGTTTTCAACCCCCACTAAGTATGTAACGGTAGTTTTTAAAAACTCCGTAATTACGTCTGTCACAAAGTTATTATGATGATTTTTTAAAAACCGCCGTAATTGTACAAATGATAAAGCGACAGTATATTCTTGCAAATTCAGGCGATTTACAACAGACGCAATTGTATATACTACCATTCACGACACTACTCGCCATTTCCAGATGATTTTGCCACAAAAGGTACCAGTACACCACGTTCACAAAGTCATCACTGGTATCATGAATGTGTAACATTATAGAAGATTATCTATGTACAATCAGTTATAATTTTTAAATTAATTTTATCACTACCAATCAGGTGGTCCAGATTCCTTTATTAAGTAAGGAATGAAAGGAAATGACATATCGGAGAGAGAAAGAAGAGGGTTTTCGTTGATAGGTTGGATAGAATAGAGAAGAAGAGGAAAAGAATTAAGTAAAGAGTTTGAGTCGGGTATAGGTTGAGTTTTTAAAATTGAAGGTGGATTATTTATTTTTGAGCTTGTTACATGTTTCAAGGTTTTTAAAAAAAATGTTTCATGGTTTAAATTAGGGGTAAATTAGCACTAAAATATAATAGTAGAGTTATAATTTAATGGATAATTAAATGGAAAGAATATTTAATTAATCTAATTTCAAATAGTATAGAGATATATTTGACCCTTCTTCAACAGCACGTGAGGCTGGAAAAGAGTTAAAAGTAAAAACTAAAAAAGTCATTGTCCCCATTATGTCGCAGTGATATTCTAGGATTATTGATCCCCATAATATTCCAAAAGTAATGAAATGCAAGTCACTGTTATCGTACATATGAATTTGTTTGTTCTTTCATCCAAAGCTCAATTATGTATCTTTCAACCATATAAATATTTAACTAATAATCTTGATTACTAGAGAGATTTAGAGGAAAGATACATTGAATCCTATAATTGGATATTGCACCGATCATTTGTTTACTCATAAATTGAGAACATTATGTGGTCAAAACATAAGTACTTGAATATGGAAAATAAAAAAGAAATGTGTTCAGACTTATCTATAGGAGGAACATGACATATAGTATTGATTCTATCCTTAGGTTTTTCTTTAAACCAATTTGGCAATTCGTCATTTAAATATTTATTTTGAGACTTTTTTTTTTCTCTAACTTGCATGGCTTAGTTTAGCAACCCCAGCCCAGAGGCAAACTGGATCGATTAGCTCTTGACATTTGCTATATATAACAACTATACATGTAGCAAGTTAAACTTGAAGTTGAAGCATGTACAATAATATAATTGTTGCATGTAGCAAACTCTGTTTCAAGTTAATTTGTCTACGCTGATATCTATTTACGCTATTAGAATAATTAAAATTAAAATACGTATATGTAACAAATAATCTATAACGAGTGATTTGTATGGATTGATAACTCGAGAAAGATCGTAAGTTACATGTTTAATGTTAACTGACTATTTTAAATTTAATACTCAAAAAATTATTGGAATTCATAGTTCACTACACAATGAAGAAGATGGGGAGAGATGAGTTGAAGAAGTTGATGACTCTCCCCTCTCCCATATAGGGTCTAAAAGGTATGAAAGAATGAAGAGTTGGACCTCAGTCAGACTTAGGTCTCTTTTACTCAGAACTTAGGCCACAGTCCACACACAAGAGGCCCAAAGTCTGCACACTGTAAAATTCATGTGCGCGTTTTTTTTATTCAATTTTTTAAATAATTAATAACTTTTAAGGCCTTATATTACCTTGTGTGGTAAAATTTTTAATTAATTATGACTCTTAGCTTAACTTTGACTTTAATAACGGCTTTGTCTTAATATCCCTTTTCCTTGTTTATTGCGTTTCTTCTTCACTTCACTTTTCTCTTTTGCTTCTCAACCTCGAGGTGCATTCTCCATTCTCTTCTCCATCTGTATGAACCTTCTTTTACTTTGTCTATTTTTGATGTTTTTCGAGAAAACTCGAATTTTTCAAAATCACAGAGATATTAGTTTTCCCCTTGCTATTTTTTCGTATTTTTTTTGTGATTTTTTTTTAATATATTTTGATTTCTATTGTAATGTTTACCTTATTTTGTTGTTTTTTTATATATAATCTACGGATAAAAATTGTGCGATTTTTGTTGTTATTATTTTGAATTTTTAAAGAATTTTAACACTTTTTTTATGTTATTTTTGAGGATTATTGTAGAAATTTAACTTCCTCTTTCAATGTCTTAGCTAAATTGATGCTATGTTTTAGGTTTCGTGCAGAATTTTTTGATTTTGTGAGCTGTTTTATTGTGTTATTTCTTAGGGTTCTTGCATAAATTTTGATTTCTCTTGCAATGAGTGAGCTATTTTTTGGTGTTATTATTATTTTAGGAGAAATTTTGAATTCTATTTCAATGACTGTTTTATTTGTGTTAAATTTAGGGCTTTTAAAACAATCAGATTTCTATTGCAATGACTGAGCTTCTGTCACTTAGGAGGAGAAGTCCTAGGACTCAAAATCCATATTCAACTGAGACTTCTTCTTGTATTCCATCTTGCATAGTTCTGAGTAGTAATGAAAAATCTGTTGAGAAGATGTCGAGAAGAAAAAGTCCTAGAAATTTCATTGTTGTTCTTAATTCTGGGTCGTCTGGTAAGGCAGGTGATGATTTTTCATCTTTTTCATTAGGTATTTCACAACAAACTCCTGAAAAAACTTTTGTGAATGTGAACTATGGTAAACCGGCAGCTATTGAAGGTAAAGCTGATAAAAAAAGAAAAGATAAATTAGTGATTAAAGAAGGTGATGAAGTCGGTGAATTAAAATCTAAAGAGAGAAAATTAGATGTTGATAGAAAGCAAAAAAAATTTGTTGCAGATGACGATGATTTTGTAGATGATGTTTCTATTCCAAAGGCAAAATCTAAAGATGATTCAGGGAATAAAAAACAGAAGAGAAGGAAACCTACAAAAGACATGACCATCCAGGCTGATGTTGATAAGGTTTGGTGTACTAATTATGTGTATGTTTTTAAATGTGTACCGGTTATGTTGATGTCTTTATTTTTATATTACAGTATGTTTTGCTAATAATTGAATTGATTTAGCTACTTGTGTTGAGTTAATCTTATAACTTATTTTTTATCTTGTTATATGTAGAATCGAAAATTCTGAAAATTGGATCATGAAAGTTATGATTCTATTCATTGAAAGGCTTATACGAATGATGAAACTATCGACAAAATAAAATCTAAGCTTTCCCCAAAATAATTTGAAGATTTTAGGAATTTCTGTTTTGATTATTTTGTTGATATCTAAAAAGTGAATACACAATTACAACTTATTCACCGTTTGATGAATAAGGAGCTCAATCTCACTCCAATGAATATTTTTGTTATTGAAGTTAATGGCCAGAAGTTGTTTTTTAGATTACGGGAGTTTGGAATTGTTACGGGTTTGAAATGTGCTGGTAGTTTTAATTTTGGGTATGATCCCGAGGTTCCATCACTGTTGATGCATGAGTACTTTCTGAGGCAATTGAATGTTTCAAAGAATCGGCTTAGAGCTATGTTTGAAGGTACTAATTGGTCAGACAACCCCAATGCTGTGAAGTTTGCGATTTTGTACTTCATTGAAGAGTTTTTATTCTCATACGAGAATAGTGAGCAGCCAATCAATAAGAAGTATCTTTATTTGGTTGAGACTGATCTTTTCAGTGACTATCCATGGGGTATAGATGTATATCTTGATTTGTTAGAAAGTTTGAGATACTCTCCTTTGATTACTACGCAATACTACAGAATAGGTGGTTTGCCTTTAGCTCCTCAGATATGGATATATGAATGTTGCTCACATGTTGATGAACATATCGCTATTCATAGTAATAAGTTGATTCCTAGAATTTTGAATTGAAAAGTGTTGGCTGAAGCCCCAAGACAAATGAAGTTAGAGAAGTTGATGTTCATGCCTACAAGATGCAAGGTGAAATTCTAGTTTCTGTTTTGGCTAAAGCTAATACACTTATAATTTAGTTTTAGTTTATAACACAGTTGTAATACAATTTTTATACATGATTTCCTTTTTCATTTTTGTTGGTAAAATGTAGTTTAGTAATATTACTACATGTGAAGAAAAGATTGCAAAGATTCAGTTATCGGATCCTAGGGATTACAATTTGAAAATCTTGACTATTTTGAATGAAAATTCAGCAAATGAATACAGTCGGGCTCAAGACGAATTTCTGAAAGAGTTGAGGGAATTGAAAATGGAACTCGTGAAGGTGTTATGATCTTTATTTTGTGTGGCTGTAGATGTATTATTATTGAGAATGATTTTATTTGTATCTTTTTTTACTCAGTTTATTGTAGACAAACAATAATCAACAGTCACTTGAAGGGAAGCTTGAAGCACATGTTGGTGTTTTGAAGCAATATATTATTGATTCTAACACCCAATTATTAAGTGACATCAAGTTATTGTTGAGTAAAAAAGATGACAAAGGAAGTCTACCTAATGATGAAGTTTATGAAGATCCCTCAAGCAAAAAAAAGTATGATAGTTGTTTCAATATTGGAAAACCAAATGCATTTAAAAGTAGAGATTTCAGAAACATGTTTCCTGATGAAACACATATTGATGAAGGTATTGCTATTGCCACATATTTTCAAATATGAAGTTAGATTTAGTGAACTCTATTGTTTAAGATTTTTTACAACAGCTGCATCTCCTATTTCTGTTCGTGACATTGTTGAGTTTGTCCCACCATCAGTTGTAGATGATGATTTCACAAGTAATGATATTATTGTGATATTATATTATTTACATTATTTATTAAACTATCTTTTCTATAGACTGCAGTACAAGCACAAGTGTTTTCCCCTGATGACAGTACATTTAATGGAGAGCAAAGTAAAACAGGTAAATACTCACATATATTATATTTTTATATATCTTTGTAATAATACTTCAATACAATATTAGTATTTATGTTATACATTTTTTTATGCTTTTATTGATGTATTTTTTTACATTTTGTGAAGATAATGTTGAAGTTATGATTGCTCAAGTATTAGTCGATGTTAATCTGCCTAGAAATGGTATTATTTTATTTATTTATCTGATTTATTGCATTTAAATGTTAATATAATAGTAGTTTAATAAATTTTTGTATGTTTAGGTAAGGGAAATCTTGAAGATGTAGTGACACCAAATAAAGGTATAGTTGATTGTATGTTTAGTTTATATTCTTATCTAATACATTCTTATGTAATATATTTTTCTATTTTTTTACATGTTATCTGTTTGAAGTAGATTCTTTAGTTAATGTTGGGAACCAAGCAATTTCAACATTTGATATTGATTTTGAACTGCTAGAAAATTTAACTCAGATGGCGTTGTCTACAATGAAGAATCAAAGACAAGCCAGAAAAAAATCAAAAAAGAGATCACACCTGAAGAATGTGCTAGAACAAAAATTCTAGGAATGCTTATTAAATTTCTATATGTACATAATTTTGATTCGTGTGCTAGTAATTCTAAATTAATTTTTTAGATAAAACACCCCTTTTCTAATATAATTGGTGCAGAAGTTGACAACACTCTTAGAAATGCATTCACATCTTGGTTATACCAAGGCCTTGCAAAGAAAAAGTTTATTTTTTATTTATTATCTACGTCATTTTATGATTTTTTTTTTGGTTTTTAGTGTGCTAATTATTTTATATTGTGCAAAAGGAAATGCCCCTACCTAGTTGCGGCTCAGGAAATTAAGCCACCATTTGATTTCGGAATTATCTTGATTATACAGAAGGAGTGGCTTTATAATTTGGCGTATACTAGACAATAATGGGGGGATACGGTTAGTTATTTCTTTTTAAGTCTAATTATTACGTGTCCCTATATTTAAAGTGTAACCATCAGTGTCTTTATTAACTTAGAACTTATGTGTACAACATCTTGATATAATTTTTCACTACTTGAGCAAGATGGGCAAGTACAATCCATATCGCAATGTATGATTTATAACTATTGATTGTTGTTTTAAGACAAAAATTGAAGATATGTTCTTCAATATGGTTTCATCTCATGATGACAATTCAAAAGTGAGTTTAAAAATAACTGATTATGTGGCTTGTCATATATGTGGGTCGTGTTTGATAGGCAATGTTGGATAGGACTTAGTTGATTATGTGTTGATGTCTGTGAACCTCAAGATAAACCATCATTAGATTTTGATTGTGTTCAACATACTTGAAAGATGTCTTGTTGTGTATGACTCATTTCCTGTAAGGGGGAGGACTTTGAAGTAAATAATATTGGGAAAATGCTTGCCTCAATCATACCGCTCTATTTGGATGCTACTAATTTTTTTTTTGCGAAACATCTAGTTTAGTTAGTACTCCTTCCTATAGTAACAAGAAACTGACTGATGCTCTTGATATTTAACTAGTTAGAGAGCACCTTCCCAGAAAAAAAGAAGATTCACTGTAAGTTATTAATATAAAAAAAATTTTATAATGCCACTTTGATTAATAGGAATATAATATTTTTGCTTCACTAATTGTGTGTTTGCAGTGACTATGGAGTGTATGTTTCTGCATTTGCTGAGTATGCTAGCCTAAACAAACAGGTTCCATATGAATATTTTGATGTTGAGTATCATCACAATAGATTTGGCGCACTATTATGGGATTATGGAAGAAAGAAACTAGAGAGTGATGCTATAAGTGATGATGAAAATCCACAGAAGAGTTATAACAGAAAAGTTCAGTCTAAGAAGTAGTTACCTATTGAAGAACAAACTTTTTGTAATTACATACTGAATATTACTGCATTTTTAGACGAGTACTGCTATTTTCTGATTATTCTGTTACGATTGTAGTGTGGTGCAGTCTAAGAAACAAATGTTATGTGACAACAAACTTTTTGTAATTGCTTTGCCTATGTTGAGAAATATTACAGCAGTTTAGACATTTTTGTGATGTTTTGGTTGTTTTGTTACGATTATAGTATTGTGCAGTCTATAAAATAGTAGTCCTGTAATTAGTGACGTGTATTGAATATGCTTATAATTCATCTTTTTTGACATATGCATCTTATACCATGTAGACAAAAGATCTGCTATAAGCTGCTCTTACTGGTGTAATACAAATAGAATACAAAGTTTTTAAATCCGTATTATAAGCATTATAAAGGAAATACAAATGTAATTCAATATTTTTCAAGCACAATACATTTTCAATACGCTTATATATATATACCTTCGTTTCCTCTAATTACTGATAATACGCTTATAATTCATCGGTTTTGACTAGGGGTGTGTCACTATCCAAAAACTAGGTCATGATGACACTTGTTGCGGTCCAGCCTTGACAAGTAAGCCGATCACCCAAACTGATAAAGTAAAATAGAATTTAACACTTATATAATTAAGGAGAGACTTCTAGAACGAAGTCTGACCAACACAAGTACAATAATAGCAGAAGTCTGAAATAAATGTCATAACAAATCCCAAGAAATGGTGTCAAAGGCCAAGAACATCTAATACAATCCGAATACTGAAATACAACTCAGTCTCAGAAAGTAAGTAAAGACATAAAAGGATAAGATGAGGTCTGAAAGTCAACCTCGAACTCAGAAGCATATCAGTACCTCGAAGATCTACTCAACCTCGCACGAACTCAACCGCCATGTGTAGTACTCGAACCTGGATCTAAACTGAAAGGGCATAGTAGGGATGAGTACGGGTCCACCTGTACTCAGTAGGTATAAAAGGCCGACTGACCAAAGTAGAAAATAACATAGATAAAAATAAACTATGAGCACGTAAATCTGCAAGCAGAAAAGATCCCAAATGGTAGCTCACACTGTCTCCACTAAAAGTTCTAATATAATAACGAGATAAATAGAATGAGTAAACACAGAAATATAAGAAGGCAAGTCAAGAACAAAGAAACCACAGAATATGTGAATGGAATGCAATACAATGCAGTGGTAATGATGGGGTGGAACGGTGAAAGTCATTGCATGACTTTCAGTACACACCTACTGAGTTAGCAACTCCGCAATAGGACCCATGGGAAGTTCGAAACCCATATACTTTATCTCATATCTCAATCTCAACACAACTCACCTCTCCGGCTCGTGTTCACGGCGACTGTTTTTATGAAAATGTCTCATTTTCTTTCAAAAATAGTGTTCCTCAATGGTACAGTATCTCATGAATGTATATGTATGGAATGAGGATATAATGCTCACAATCAGATCAGTATGAAGATATCCAATTAATTCAACACAATGTACATATGTAGGTGAGCTCAGAAATCAACTCAATATGTCCATAATGGGCACCATTGGAATAATTATGCATGTAAGACATCATAAATATCATATCAACCCCTAATTCGGGTATTTCAATCATGATAAAACAATCAATGCTTAATACGGCCTATAATAACAATTTAAGCCCCCACACGGGCATCTTATCTAAAAATAAGGGGTAAAATTGGAATTTTCATTTAGAAAACCATTACCCATGATCAAAGGAACACATAGAAGAAAACCTAAGTGAAATTGGGTTAAACACGAGTGATTAATTGATGAAAACCCCTTTTTAAACTTTTCGGGCACAAACCCCAAAAATCCATTTCAAAATCACAATTTAAAGGAAGTTTAGAAGATATAATCGAAGTCAAATGATGAAAAAATAATTATGGAGCTTACCCAAGCTTGAGAAGTGAAGAAATCTCCCAAAAACCCTCAAACGCGAAGCTCTAATACGCAAAATGGAAGAAAACTTACGGAATTGGGTTTATATACCAGCCCAGCAGGTACCGCTAAAGAGCCTAAGTGACCGCTAAATTGGGCTGGGTTGACCGGCTATGACCACTAAAGCGGTCGCCTTCAGCTAAAGTTGCACCTGTTAAAGCTTTCATGTGCCCTCTTTAACGGTAGGCTGCGTGGATCTCATGTCCGCTAAAGAGGTGTTTGGCCGCTTAAGCGGTCACTGCTAAAGCGGTAATTGACCGCTAAAGAGGATGCACCAGATATCAGTTAAGACTGATTTTTAGCAAGTTTTCCAAGTCTCCAAATAGGCCCTCGGGATTCGTTTGGGATCCAACAGAAATAAACTAGATATGCTACTAGGCTAACTTAGACGTTCCGGACTCAAAGGCGACGTTAGATTTTTTGAAAAAGACTATTTTCAACAAATTAACCCCCGAGACCCTAATTCATAATTTTCCAAATGGATGGTCAAAATGAGATATAAAATCCATGAAACTGAACCAACCACGCTACTAATCCAAAATCGATGCTCCGAATCTGCTGGCGCAATCTGTCTTGCCATCCGACACTTGGATCAAAACATATTGACCAAAGTCAACTATGAGGCTTTTCAAACCTCCAGAAACCACAAACTCGTAAAAACTTTCTCGATTGCATTGAGAACAATGCCAACCATCCCCGAACCCCAAAATCCACATAAAGCAACTATAGGGAAGGGTAAAATGGTTAAAACACATAAAAATGGAAAATCACAAAAATAGGTCTTTACAATATCCACCACTAAGACTCTAGTTCGTCCTCGAACTAAAATGGCAAAGAGGTACATGAGTCGGTGAATAGCTGAGGGTAAGTACTACGCATGTCGGACTCGACCTCCCTAGCCTCCTCAACTGAATATTGTTTCCACAGAACCTTAACTATAGGGATATCTTTAGAATGCAACCTCCTAACATCCCTGGCTAAAATAGAGATTGGCTCCTCAACAAAGGTCAACCTCTCATCCAACTGAACTGAATCCCACCTAAGGACGTGAGACTCATCCAGAATATAGCATCAGAGCATAGAAACATGGAAAACTGGATGAACGGCTGAAAAATTTGGAGGTAAGGCCAACTCTAAGAAACCTTCCCAATAGTTCAAAGAATCTCAAAAGGTCCGATATACCTTGGGCTAAGCTTGCCCCTCTTTTCAAACCTCATCACGCCCTTCATGGGTGACACACGAAGGAAAACCCGATCACCATTACTAAACTTCAAGGCACAAAGTCTGCGGTCTGCATAGCTCTTCTGCCTACTCTGGAATGCTCTACGCCTATCTTGAATCACACTAACTCTATCCAAAGAATCGCGAAGCAAGTCAGTACCTCAAGGTCTAATCTCAGAAGTCTCAAACCAACAGATAGAAGATCGACAACGCCTACCATACAACGCCTCGAAAGGTGTCATCTCAATACTTGAATGGTAGCTATTATTATAGGCAAACTATGCTAGGGCTAAATGTTGCTCCCACTGACCTCCAAAGTCCAAAACACAAGCACGGAGCATATCCTCCAAAACCTGAATGGTCCGCTCCAACTGACTATCGGTCTATGGGTGGAAAGCTGTAATGAGATCAATCTGAGTGCCCAACTCCTCCTGAAATTCCCTCTAAAATCTAGAAGTGAACACAGAACCTCTATCTGAAATAATAGACACGAGCACCCCGTAAAGACAAACAATCTCACTCACATAGATCCGAGCTAACCTCTCGACACTGAAGGATGTCTCAATAGGAATGAAATGGACTGATTTGGTCAATAGATCCACGATGACGCAAATACTATCAGAACTATAAGAAGAACGAGGCAATCCACTCATGAAGTCCATAGTGATCCGCTCCCACTTTCACTCCGAAATGGGTAACCTCTGAAGTAAACCACCCGATCTCTGATTCTCGGCCTTTACCTGTTGACAACATAAGTAACGAGCTACAAATTCCGCCACGTCTTCCTTCATACCCATCCACCAGTAAAGCATCCTCAAATTATTATACATCTTAGTCACTCCAGGTTGAATGGAATATCTAGAACAATGCGCCTTCTCCAAAATCGATCTCACCCAACCACCAACTCTCGGTACACAGACTTGTCCATCAATCCTCAATACACTATCAGAATCAAGAGAGGCTTTCTTAACCTTTCCACTCAACACCTTATCCCTAATCCCCCTCAAGCAATCACCATCAAATTGGTGAGCACGAATTTTCTCTATCAAGGAAGATCTAGCATCAATGAAGGCTAAAGCACATCCAGGTGTGAAAATATCAAGCCTAACCATCTGGTTGTCCAAAGACTAAACCTCTATGGCTAAAGGCCGCCCCTGAGTCAAAAGATGAGCCAAACTTCTCATACTAGTCGACTTTCGACTCACGGTATCCGCTACTACATTATCCTTACCCGAATGATACAAAATAATAATGTCATAATCCTTAAACAACTCGAGCCAACGATGCTTTCTCATATTAAGCTCTCTCTGGGTGAAGAAATACTGAAGACTACGATGATCCAAGAAAATCTCACAACGGACTACATACAAGTAGTGTCTCCACAACTTTAACACAAAAACAACCGCTGCCAACTCCAAATCATGGGTAGGGTAATTCTTCTCATAGGGCTTCAACTGACAAGAGGCATAAGTAATCACCTTACCCTCCTATATCAACACTGCATCCAAACCAACACCTAAAGCATCACAGAACACGGTAAAACCCACGCCCTCCTTGGGTAAGGTCAAGATAGGAGCCGAAGTCAACAACTCCTTGAGCTTTTGGAAGCTCTTCTCATACACTTTCGACCACTGAAACGTAATCTTCTTCTGAGTCAACTTGGTCAAAGGAGTCGGAATCGAAGAGAAACCCTCAACAAAATACCGATAGTACCCTTCCAAGCCAATGAAACTCTAAATCTCGGTAGGACTAGTGGGCCTAGCCCAACCACGAATCTCCGTAATCTTGGCCTGATCAACCATAATACCATCCTTGGTCACACATGACCCAAGAAAGAGATAAAATCCAACCAAAACTCATACTTAGAGAACTTAGCATACAAGTTCTCATCATGCAACCTTTGAAGTACAGTCCTCAAGTGTCTCACATGATTGTACTCATTCTTGGAATAAAGATATCATCTATAAATAAAATCACAAAGGAGTTGAGATACGGTCTAAACACCCAGTTCATCAACTCCATGAATGTTGTTGGGGAATTGGTCAACCCAAAAAGACATGACCAAAAACTCATAATGATCGTACCAAGTCCGAAAAGCAGTCTTTGGAATATCCGAAGCTCTAATCCTCAACAGGTGATACTTGGATCTCAAATCAATCTTAGAAAACATGGAAGCATCCTGAAGCTGGTCAAATAAATCATCAATGTGAGGAAGTGGATACTTGTTCTTAATCGTCACTTTGTTTAATTGTCGATAATCAATACACATACGCATAAAACCATCCTTCTTCTTCCAAACAAGACAGGCCCACCCAAGAAGAAACACTAGGTCTAATGATGCCTTTACTCAACAAATCTTGCCACTGCTTCTTCAGCTCCTTCAACTCAGTCGGGGCTATCCTATAAGGAGGAACAAAAATAGGCTTGGTGCCCAGCTCAATATCAATAGCAAAGTCAATATCACAATTCGGAGGCACACCAGGTAAATTCGTAGGGAACACATCCATGAACTCGCGGACTACTCGGATAGAATCCATAGAAAGTGGTGAAGCAACACTCGTATCACAGACATGGGCTAAATAAGACAAGCAACCCCTTTATACCATGCGACGAGCACCTAGAAAATATATAACCCGCTTCGGACCCGAATTAAGCGTACCCTTACAAGCTAGTCTTGGCACACTCGATGTAGCTAAGATCATGATCTCGGTATAACAATCCAAAATGGCATAATAAGGGGCTAACCAGTCCATACCCAAGATAGCATCAAAGTCAACCATATCTAGGCGAATCAAGTCTACCCAAGTCTCATGCCTCGTAAAGGTAACCACACAAGATCGGTACACCTGATCTACCACTAAAGAATCTCTTACGCGGGTAGATACATGAAGAGGCATAGCAAGAGGTTCACATTTAACATCAAGTACAGAAGCAAAATATGTAGACACGTAGGAGAATGTAGATCATGGGTCAAATAACACGGAAGCAGATCTATAGCAAACTGGGATGATACCTTTAATAACTGCATTACAAACCTTTATCTCGGGTCCCCAGGTATAGCATAGCACTGTCTACATCTGCTCCCAGACTGAGTAACCCTGCAACCACCACCACGAGCTTCTCTACCTCTACCACGAGCACCTCTAGCAACACATATACCACTCTGAGAACCACCTCTTACTATAGATTTATGAGTAGGTCTAAAAATACGCCCAGGACAATCCTTGGCCACATGGGCAAACTCATCACATACGTAACACCCTCTACGGCCTGACTCAATCTGAGGAGGTGCAATTAAACTAGAATGACCACCCTGACTCAAAGTCTGGCTACCCGTAGTCATAAAACCTGAAGGTCTACCACCTGATCCCTGCAATGCGGCCTGAACTGGCCTACCATGATAACCATGGGAACCTTTACTAGAGAAATCTCTACCTCCAGAGGCGTGTCCACTAAACTCACCCTGACGACGCACCTTCTTGGTGCCTCCCTGAGCAACCTAGATAATAGACTCGGTCAACTTGGCATGCTCAATAATACTCTGAAAAAAAGCCCCTGAAACAACCATCTGAGCTATAGCCAACTGATATGAACCATCCAACCCCTTCACGAACTTCTGAATCCTCTAAGACTTGGTGGAAATGCTAGCGGTAAAATATCTGGACAAGGTATGGAAATGTGCCTCATACTCCATAATAGACATGGAGCCCTGCTATAAATGATCAAACTCATCTCTCATCTGATCTCTCAAGTTAAATAGCACAAACCACTCCAAGAAAGCCGCAAAAAACTGAGTTCAAGAACTAACAGGCGAACCCAATGGCCTACAACTAGCATACAACCTCCACCAATCCCTAGCCATATCTGTTAACTGATAAGCAGTATAAGCAACTCCATGACACTCAAGAGATCCAAGATTATTCAACTTCTCCTAACAATCAATCAAAAACTCGTAGGCATCCTCGCCTATAGCTCCACTAAACTTGGGCGGATCTAAGCAAATGAATCTCTCAAACCTCTTCTGATCATCAAAAAATATAACTGTACCCGAAGAAACCGGAGAGATAGTAAGTCTGGTAGGTTGTGAATCCACAGATGATGGTTGTACCCCTAAACTCGGAATACCATGATTAGATACTAGTACAGAAGGTGGAGCACCACTCAAAGTCTGTGGAATACCATGAGTAGATGCCAGTACCGATAAATGAATCACACTCAGAGTAGGAGGAATACTATAAGAAAATGTTGTTACTGACGGCGGTATAACACTCAGAACTAAAGGAATACCCGGTGTACTCAAAGGAACACCCTCCAAACGGGTCAGTAAATGAATCAACAAGCCCTCCAATATTGGGGTAGTAGTACCCTATAGAATCTGAGTCGGCCTCATACTTTATGCAAGCCCAACCTCGGGGTTGGGGGAGATCCCCTTAGCACTATCTCTAACCGGGGCAGCTCCTCGTACCCGTTCTCTACCTCGAGGTCGTCCATGACCCCTACCTTGCCCCCTAGTCTGGGCTTCATCCTCGGGTGCTAGCTCAGCATCCATAGCCTCTCGAGATCTAGTCCTCACCATCTACGTAGAAAAGAATGGAATACAACTTAGAACATTGGGTAAGAACAACCCGCATGATAAGGAATCAAATTAGAGAAGTTTTTCCTAAAGATATCTTATAGCCTCACGAAGATAGATACAGACATCTACGTACCGATCCGCGCGACTCTACTAGATATCCTTCTCTTATGCTTATGAGATCGGTGAAACCTGATGCTCTGATACCAATTTGTCATGATCTAAAAACTAGGTCATGATGGCACTTATCGCGGCCAAGCCTTGACAAGTAGGCAGATCACCCAAACTAATAAAGTAAAACAGAATTTAACACTTATACAATTAAGGTGAGACTTCTAGAATGAATTCAGACTAACACAAGTACAATAATAGCGGAAGTCTGAAATAAATGTCATAACGAATCCCAAGAAATAGTGTCAAAGGGCAAGAGCATATAATATAATTTGAAAAATGAATTACAACTCTGTCTTAGAAAGTAAGTAAAGACATAAAAGGACAATATGAGGTCAGAAAGTTAGCCCCGAACTCTGGAGCATATCAGTACCTCAAAGATCTACTCAACCTCGCACGAACTCAACTGCCATGTGTAGTACTCGGACCTGCATTTGCACCAAAAGGGCACAGCAGGAATGAGTACGGGTCCACTTGTACTCAGTAGGTATCATAGGCCGACTAAGCAAAGTAGAAAATAACATAGATAAAAATAAACAATGAGCACGTAAACCTGCAAGCAGAAAAGTTCCCAAACAGTAGCTCACACCGTCTCCACTAACAACTCTAATATAATAACGATATAAACAACACGAGTAAACATAGAAATACAAGAAGGCAAGTCAAGAACAAAGAAACCACAAAATATATGAATGGAGTGCAATGCAATGCAGTGGTAATGATGGGGTGAAACGGTGAAAGTCATCACATGACTTTCAGTATACACCTATCGAGTTCACAACTTAGCAATAGGACCCGTGGGGGGTTCGCAATCCATATACTTTAACTCATATCTCAATCTCAACACAACTCACCTCTCCGACTTGTGTTCACGAAGAGGGTTTTTATAAAAATGTCTCATTTTCTTTCAAAAACAGTGTTCCTCAATGGTACCAGTATCTCATGAATGTATATATATGGAATGAGGATATAATGCTCAAAACCAGATCAGTATGAAGATATCCAATCAATTCAATAATATGTATATATGTAGGTGAGCTCAGAAATCAACTCATTATGTCCATAATTCATGATTCATAAACAATAAATGGGAACCATTGGAATAAATATGCATGTAAGACATTATAAATATCATATCAACCCCTAACTCGGGTATTTCAATCATGATAAAGCAATCAATGCTTAGTAAGGCCTATAATAATAATTTTACATCCCGCACGGGCATCATATCTAAAAATAAGGCATCTAAATGAATAGATAAGGTCAAATAATATCAAATAAGGCCCCCACACGGGCTACACACAATAACAAATATCTCAGGTCAATATCCATAAAAAATAAGCCCCCACACGGGCACACAATAATAAATATAATCTCAAAAAATAAACCCCATATCCATTCTCCCCAACCCATAGCATGCCTTACCTATATATTAACTACCCAACTCAATCTGAAAGAAGTTAAGCCATAACCTACCTCGAAAAGACAAAATTCGGGCCTAAAGTGCTTCAACACGGAGCCTTCCCCTTTGAACGGCCTCAGAATCAACTAAAACACACAAATATAGCATTTATGCATTAAAAGAAATTCAACAATACCCATATTACCCATATCAAAACCGGGTCCAAACGGACCTCAAAAACGGGTTTTGAAAACGAAGGAAAAAAACTAAAATTTTTGTTTAGAAAACCATTACCCATGATCAAGGGAACTCATAGAAGAAAACCCAAGTGAAATCGGGTTAAAAACAAGTGGTTAATTGATGAAAACCCCTTTTTAAACTTTTCAGGCAAAACCCCCAAAAATCCATTTCAAAATCACAATTTAAAGGAAGTTTAGAAGATATAATCGAAGTAAAATGATGGAAAAAGGAATATGGAGCTTACCTAAGCTTGAGAAGTGAAGAAATCGCCCCAAAACCCTCAAACCCGAAGCTCCAATACTCAAAATGGAAGAAAAATCGCAGAATTAGGTTTATATACCAGCCCAACAGGTACCGCTAAAGTAGCGCCTAACTGCTAAAGTGGTCTGGACTGACCGGCTATGACCGCTAAAGCGGTCCCCTTCCGTTAAAGTGGCACCCGCTAAAGCGGTTATGTGCCCGCTTTAGCGGTAGGCTACAGGGATCGCTTGGCCGCTAAAGCGGTGCTTGGCCTCTTAAGAGGTCACCGCTAAAGCTGTAATTGACCGCTAAACCGGTTACACCAGATATCAACTAAGGCTGATTTTTAGCAAGCTTTTCAAGTCTCCGAATGGGCCCTCGGGATTCGTTCGGGATCCAACAGAAATAAACCAGATATGCTACTAGGCTAATTTCGATGTTCCGTAATCAAAGACGATGTCAGATTTTTGGAAAAAAACTGCTTTCAACAAATTAACCCTCGGGACCCTAATTCACAATTTTCCAAACTAAGGGTCGAAATGAGATATAAAAGCCACGAAACTGAACCAACCACGCTACTAATTCAAAATTGACATTCTGGATCTACTGGCATAGTCTGTCTTGCCATCAGGCACTCGGATCAAGAAATATTTACCGAAGTCAACTATGAGGCTTTTCAAACCTCCAAAAATCACAAACTCGAACAAAACTTTCCCAATAATATTGGAAATCGTGTCAACCATCCCCGCACCCCAAAATCCACATGAAGCAACTATGGGGAAGGACAAAATGGTTAAAATACATAAAAATAGAAAATCACAAAAATAGGTCTTCACAGGATGTACATAGGTCGGGTTGGTTAGGTTTTTTACTAAAATAAAATCAAACCAATCATGTCAGTTTATTAAATCTATAAACCAAATCAAACCAACATAAAATTGGTTTTTTCGATTTACATTTTGGTCGATTTTTTTGGTTTTTTGATTTTTTCTCGATTTTTCTTATAATCTTTAGTTTTTACAATTATATTATGATTGTAGACAAGATCAAATATGTTTTCACTCATGTGCTAGTGAGAAATCACAATTATGGAAAACGAGGAGTGGAAAGGAGGAGCGGAGAACTCTACAAAAACTAAAAAGTAAGATGAAAAATGACTGAAGAGTAAAAAGTTTTAGGTTTTAAGTTTATATTGAGCTCCGGGTCATTTAGTTATCAATTAATGGACAAATATTACAACTTAAAGGTCCAAATTTGAATATATATCTACATCTACTTTCTAAATATTGAAAATTAATAAAATTAATTTAAAAAGTATTTAGAAAGTAGATTATAATTAATATTTTATGTATAAAAAGTTAAAATTACATATATATTATGTCGGTTTGGTTTGGGTTCAGTTTGACTTTTCTTTGGTTAACACCAAACCAAACCAAGAATGGTTGTTGTTGTTGTTTCTAACGCCAAACCAACCAAACCAAACCACAAGTCGGTTTTTTTTTTCTCGATTTGGTTTGGTTCATCAATTTGATTTGACTTGGCGATTTGGTCTGTACACCCCTAGTTTTGACATATGCATCTTATATCGTGTAGACAGAAGATCTGCTATAAGCTGCTCTTACAGGTGCAATACAAATAGAATACAAAGTTTTAAAATCTATATTATAAGCTTTATAATACATTATAAAGCAAATACAAATGTAATTCAGTATTTTCCAAGAACAATACATCTTCAATACACTTATATATATATACACACCTTCGTTCCCTCTAATTACTGATAATACGCTTATAATTCAATCGTTTTGAATTATGCATCTTATATCGTGTAGAGACGAGGCCTAATTGAGCATTTCCAAGAACAATTCATTTTTAATACTTTTTGTAATGTTTAACACTGATATGCATATACCTTTCTTTTTTTCTCTAAATAGTGAAGTGTACTGATAATACGCTTACAATTCATCCTTTGACATACACATCTTATACCGTACAAACCCAATATCTGCTATAACCCTCTCTTAACAGGTGCAATACAAATAGAATACATATTATAAGCTTCATAATACGCATTATAAAGCAAATAAAAATCTAATTAAGTATTTTTCGAGCACGATACATTTTTAATACGCTTATATCTGCTAACCTCCAAGCACAATATATTTTCAATACCTTATTTTGAATCTATAATATAAGCTTTGTAATACGCATCATAAAGCAAATACAAATCTAATTCAGTATTTTTTCAAGCACGATACATTTTCAATACCCTTTTGAATTTGTATTATAAGAGTCGTATAAGCATCATGTAATGCATCTTGAATTAGATGCACAATTTACGCCTCTAATTCACTCATGATACAATTACAAGTATATGCATCTTAACACATTTGTAATACGGTACCTCCGCTTACAAACAATACAACATCAGCATAATACTACATTATGAATTTATACATCAACATATCGAAACTACCTATGTAATACACAATAATACTTCTTCATATTAAACAATATGCAAATTCTGTATACAAATTATACCTTTGTAATACAGTACCTCCGCTTACAAATAACACCCCTATAATACGTCTGCATATCAAAATGACACGTTATACTACATATCAAAATTACTATCCTTGTAATACCTCTACATACACATTTTTTGATAGCGGAAACAATACTCAGAAACATTCATACTATAAACGATATCAAAGTTATTCAATAACATCCAAAATAAAATCTTGCAGTCATATCAAAGTTGTTAAATAGCATCTAAATTAACATCTTGCAGTTAATAATACCAGATAGAATGTATATTTTTTCCAAGCAAGTATTTGGAAATATTTTATAAGCAAGTAATGTTTGTTGAAAGCTAAAAAATCTTTAGCAATGTTTGTATGGATAGGATACTTCATCTTTTGGTGCGAACATTTCTACATGTCTTTTGTTTGTGATCAGATTGTCCGCAGTTTCTGCATGAATTGATAGATTGCTTGCATTTTCTGTCCTCACCTGTTTTCATTCTTGATTTTTGTGGTCTTTCAGCTGGTCTTTTTCCAATTGGGGGCAGCACCATCTCTGTAGATATATGCAATGGTACATCCAAAGTGCTTGAATCAGGAATATTGTCTATTTCAAACTCATATGTTTGCAATAAGTTTTGTTTTGTATAGTATGGGGATCAGTATTGTCACGCCCCGAACCCCGTCGGGACGGATTGGCACTTGTAGGCGACAACGCCCGAGAGAACCGAGCTTCACTTACATTCATTCATACACATGCCATAGGAAACACCACCATCATGTAAGAACATAATAGGCTAACATCGAAAATCATGGAACATGTAGGATATATGTATAGACATATGAGAAACTTGGCCGACATAGCCATCAAGTCAAACGACACACATCTCTTTTCTTCACATCACTTCACATACCCACGTACGTCTACAAAAGCCTCTAATAGAAGTCCATACATGACCAACCTAAATTCGGGACAAGCCCCGCTATACATAACATTTACCACATCAAAATACATATACAACTATGACACAGAAAGCCCCGAATCAACTGGAGCTCACCAAAAGCCAGTAGAAGTCCTGCGGCTCACTGGGGAGGTCTACTAGTGCCTGCGCCTGCAGCAAGTAAGGTAAATCCCCCAAGAGGGGTCAGTACGAAGAATGTACCGAGTATGTAAGGCTACATGAAACTGAATGATACATAAAGACCTCAATGAAATCAGATATAAATGAGTACTCAATATAGATAAGTCACCATTTTCCATATATGGAAAAAGTATACATTATGTGAATTACTTTCTTTACTCTTACATTCTTTCGTTCATTCACTCTTTCCTTTATCCATCACTCATTCATCCATTCATATAATGCCCGGGCCCCAAGCTGATCAGTGGGTAATCAATAGTAATCAGGATCAACCCATGCTAGGCTTTTCCTTGCCCCTGGGATACCACCCGTAGCGGAATCGACCCATGCTAGGTGTTCTTCTCACCCCTAGGATACCATCCGTAAATATTGGGATTGACCCATGCTAGGTTATTTAACCCCTGGGATACCACCCATGAAACATGTCTCCTCTTTACAACAATACTTCTTTAATCTTTGAAATAGCTCAAACAATGGTTACTTCATTCTTAGGAACTTTTGAATATAATATTATTGGAACTTGGAATCATGTTCATGATTATGTGACACAAGAATGATAATAAACCAATAATGAAATATACATGATTAACAATAGATGATAACTTGAGATAAAATACCTTAGGACCTTTCGGAAAGGAGTAAATACCATGACAAGGTGAATACTATATGCTGCAGAAGGATACGGAAAGAGTAACCTTACATACCTTAATTCCTCAATAAGAATCCACAATCCTAACGAATATAATGATCCAGCCCTTTACTCTACAATACAAGTACATAACGGAGTTTACGTCAACATCTAACCACCTTACAAGTGCAAAAGATGACAAAAGTTACATAATTGCCTATAACGTCATTTCCCCCTTTACAATGAAATTTTGGCATGACCATACCAAAAATACCACAACATGCCATACATTGACCAAACATCATAACCAATAGCATTTCGCAACAAAGCTTCTTCTTTGCACTTTCTCATTCACACCATATCACAAATAATCCATCAAGTCACCTTAATACACCTCATAGCACATATCGGCCAAAATCCCATAATTTACACTTATAGAAAATAACAAGTTTAGTAACATAATCACACCATATATGTTGATGTTTCATCCATACCATTCTCTTTCATCAAAACCACAAGTCACCTTTCAAGTTTAATTCACAAAATGGCACATCTTTTACTAAAGGGCAAAAGTGTCCTATTCAACCTTTCCAACATAACCATCATGATCTACACAATACCTCATGCATATAATATGATAAATCACAAGAATAAATACTTACCCAAGATTGAAAAGGGATGATCTTGTCCAAAGTGTCCAAAGGAAATGGTTGCCTTAGGGTTTGGAAAAAGAGAGAAATGTTTGTGAAAATATCCAAAAAGGCATGAGATTTGTGATGACTTAAAAATATGATTTGTGTTCCTTTATATAGACTCTCAATTCAATCCTTAGCCACTTTTTTTGGCATTAAATGTCATGGTCCCTTAATTAATATAAGAATGGGTCATTTTCCTTTGGGCCTTTCCATTTTGGCCTTGTTTTGGGGCTCAATTTGGGCCCAATAACACTTATTATCTTAGCCCATCAAAATTCATGTATAATCCATTATATATATCATGTTTAAATAATTCCATGACGTCACGACAATATTCTCTTACGAGATTCCCGTTCGTAGCCTCAATCGTAAAACTAGACATTCTAGCTGTCCATGGCTTAATTGAACATAATTTGGTAAATACTTGTGTTGCATGGTTTGATCATGTAGGAGTGTGTCGAGGTATTTGAAACCTTAAAAAGAAGAAAAGTAACACCAAAGAACCAAAAGAAACCATGGAAGAATCGACATTGCATTACGTCGCAAAACAAGCCCGGAAAGACCAAAATCCTTGTGCCTTACGCCACTGCTGCAAAGCAGGGCAGTGGCGCAAGAATTGCAGACCTTCTGAATCCTGAGGTTGCGCCACACACCCTGAAACAGGGAGTGGCGTAAGTTTCACTAGTTCTCTGAATTTTTTTCGGTCTTTGCAAATACTAGCCTACCATCCGATACCATCCAAGATACGTACTTTTTGTCCTCAATACTAAGGTAAACATGTCTTATAGTCACCAAATAAGGTCGGAAATGTACGGTATATTACAAGTATTCCTTATACTCAAGATTCTTTTTATAGACAACTGCTAAAGTATGAGGGCGTGGAAATTCATCTAACTGGAATCTGCCACGACTGCATTTCCTTTCTTAAAGGTTAACTGTGAAGTGTGTAATACCATCAATAACTGTACGCAAGTCCTTGGATGATTCCCGAACCTACAATTAGTAAAAAGAAATTATTTTATAATATCATATTCGATTTACAAATATGATTCAATTACGATACCTCTGGCTTACCTTCAGTTTTTCTGCTTCTGCTTTATTAAGTTTCAGAATTTCATGATACTTTTCACCATGGAGAAAACCTAAAAATTCAGCCTTTGACGTGTTGTTGTTATTCCACTTTTGAGTTAGCAATCACATGAAATCAAAGAGTGGTAGAATTGGCAGCTTTCTAGCTATCTTGTTTACTGAATTTATGGCCTCTGCGATATTGAAAGTCATCGTTCAAGTTTTATTTATCGGGGCATGCACACGTGTCCACTTCATATACCCAATATCAAACAAGTATTCTTTAACTCTGTTGTCTATATTTTTATTAAACTCCTATTGTGTGTAAGTCCTTGCCTTAATGTAAAACAAATCAGTGATCTTATACTAACTCTTCTTGAAGTTTTTCATGATATTTTTCCATAGATACCAGATGCAAGCAAAGTGAGGAACTCCATCATAAACTGTTGCGGCTGCTTTAATGATACTATCATGTCTATCTAAAATGATATTCATCATTTGTCTCTCACCATACGCTATTTGAACTGCTCAAAAAACCACTGCCATGATGCAGTAGTCTCTGCGTCCACTACTGCATAAGCCAGTGGCAGTATACTTCCTACATAGTACAATACATTTAGTTTTAATATACTGCAATACATTCATAACGCAAAATGATAATTTATGCTTTTATCTCACCTGCTACATCTAATATACTAGTTGTTAACGTCGTTCCTTTGTATGCGGCTTTGAGGAAACTTCCATCAACAACCACAGTTGGTCGACAAAATTTTCATCCCTTTATTGAGGTATTTAGTGCCACAAATGCATAAAGGAAATGTCCATCCTCAGACTTGTGTAATTTCACATGCAAACCTGGATAAGTTTTTTTCAACATGTAAAAGTAGCTAGGCAATTTTCCATATGACTCGCCCGGATTACCTCTCACTAATTCTAATGCCCTTTCCTTAGCCCTCCAAGACTGCATGTAAGTTAGCGTTACACCATGATCATCCAACATGTAAGCCTGTATATCCCTTTAATTGTAAACTATTTTCGTCTCAACAAGTTTATGTAATATAAGAGCTGCAACATCTGTTGTTGTTGCTTTTCTTTCAGAAGTTGAATTGACTCCGAGCAGACATACATGTTGCCTGATATAATCTGTAACCTTGAATAATTTGGACTTGTATAAACTTGATGCCCGTAAATGTCAATCACAATTTTCACTCAAGCATTCAATTTCATAGCTACAGTAAACATATTAAAAACAGTTCAGATTATGAATAAATCAACCAATCAACTAAACACTATTAAGAAAATATACAAGGCAAAAATAGATGCTTACTTGGTTGTATTTGATCAAATTATCCTAAATTGGAATTTGTGCAAGATGGACTGATGCTTCATTGCACTCACTAGAATACTCTTCTTCTAGTGGAGTTGATTTTTTTTAATCAATTCCTGTCTAGGGTTAGTTATAATGGTAAACTTAACATACAAATGCTCCTGAATTTCTGCACTTGTTCCTATTCCAACATCATTAATTGCATTATAAGTACCAAGTTTTGAATCAAAATTATATAAGTCCCAAACTTTAGAGATAGAGATTGTGTCAGATGAGCACAATAATGGAATGAAGCTTGATTCATTATGCTGGACTATTAAATCCGTTGTTGTGATGCACAAAAGACAAGTTGTAATATCTTGTTTATCTTTTCTCATTTCAACATACGCTCTAACCCCCATATCATTTCGTATTTCCATTGGTAATGAGAAATCACCAATCGTGTATTTGATAGCTATTTTTTTGGTGGAAGTATCAATGTTTAATTTAGTAGCAATTGTTGATACAAGAGTTTCAAAGCTTGAATCAGAACTTATAACCACAACATCTGTATTGTAATCAACATATTTGTTGTGATTGTCCCATCTTCTTTTAAAGTAAAGTAAAACACCTAAAGTTTTCATTTTATTCTGAATTCTCCCTATGAAAAATTGATCAGATTTGCGTACAAGAATGCTGATAAACTATAATGTAGCTATTTCCTGTGGAAGTTGACAAACAACATACAATTACAATTCAATCAAAATTAACATATTGACATTAATTCACTTAAATTCAGTCATATACAACTAGAACTCAGTCATTCAGTCATATCGGTTAAAATCAATCACATACATTTTTAATTCAGTCATATACTGGTATTGCTACTCAAATTCACTGAAATTCAATCATATACAGGTAAAATTCAGTCATTCAGTCGTATCGGCTAAAATCAATCACATACATCTGTAATTCAGTCATATACTAGTATTACCTCTCAAATTCACTGAAATCAAATGCAAACTACACTGTAAAATAGCATACATGTGTAATTCAGTTATATACAACTGAAAATTATTAAGACACAGCATATAAATCTAAAATAAAACTCAAATAGAACGAAAAATACTGCTATTACAGCTTAAATTCACCGAAATCAGAAGTAAATTACAGTGTCAGGTAACATACAATTTCAATTCAATTATCACTAAATGTATGGTATATTTGTTTGAGATCTAACTTAAATCGGCTAAAATCAACCACATACAACTGTAATTTATTCATATGCAGCTGAAAATTGTTAAGACGAAGCATATTAATCTAAAATAAAACTCAAATAGAACAAAAAATATTGGCATCACCGCTAAAATTCACTGAAATCAGAAGCAGATTACAGTATCGAATCAGCCACAAATCACGAATTTTAAGCTAAATCCACTGAAATCAACAATTACCTTACGAGAAAATCAAAAAAATTTATCGAAATCACCGACAATTTCTACTAGATCTGTTGATAGTTTATAGTTCCATCAATGGTGAATAAATGGAGAGAGCTTCATCGATATTTATAGAAGGAGAGAAATTATAGAATAGAAATCAAAGTAAGAGAGAAATATGAGGAAGATTTTTTATACGAAAGATGGATTTTTTTTGAGAAATCCCTGCAACTTAGTCGTTATGAAGGGAGGTTCTGGTTTTTTGTTAATTTCTGTAGGAAAAAGTTATGCTATCCATTGAAGCAATAAATGTGTACTAAAAATCGTAAATAAAAGTTATTTTTTTATTATTTATGTAATTGACCCAGCTTTTATTTGCTGCTTATATTTTGAATCAAGTCCAAAAGAACCTCTAAAAATATTCTAAGTGTTGAAGGCTGAAGTTGGGCTACGGATCGTGATTGCCACAGTTTGGATCACCCCTATGACAGGTTCCATCTCATGCCACAATGCGACATTTGACATACTTTTTTTTAATCTCTTTCTAAAATTTGGTTCGTCCATTTAATTTGTAAATGTATCATATGAAGTATTTTCCACGAGGTTTAATGAGTACTCCATTGGCAAAGTTACATCTCTCAATCAGAAAGTGGTTATTTTGTTGCTCATGATATCATCTATATGTTGACTGACAATGTTATTGGTACAAAATGTTGACTTGCAATGTCATTGGTACAAAATACTTAACTAAAATCTACAATATTTTATCACAAATATTGTTAAGGTTCTTTTATAATGTATCATGTATTTATTGAACTAATGCTCCCATTGTCACAGGACAGTGTTGTAAAAACATGGTAAGTAGTGAAATGATGTTTGTTTCATTTTTAAATATGTGATCAAACACTATGATAAACACACTACTAGTTCTACAAACAAACAAAAAATAAAACAGCTTGCAGGCGCGGTTTATTAGCTGAATTGTTGCAAAACTTAACATAAAATCCCACGTTTGCTATGTATGATTTCTCCTCTTACTTGCTTGTAGTATCTTAAAAATTTTTCCCCATTATGAAGAATTTAAGGACAAAATTAGCCTCTTTTCCTTGGAGCAATCGTTATTACGAAGGGTATTGTTGAGTTATTTGGCTAGTTGAGAGGCATTTTTGAGCTAGTTGACTAACGTTAAGGGTATTTTGAGCTAAAAATTGTAACGGATGGTAAAATTGACCTATTTCAAATAGTTCAGGGATATTTTTGGTCCTTTTCCCTAGATCTTGTTTGATTCGAAAGGAACATATCATTATATATTAATTAATCATAGCACAGGGAGCATAGTTTGGAGCATCCATGATATACATCAAATGTAATAATCATGTGGAAGTAGTTTTACATTTTCTGTTTTTAATATATAATGACGGGCTAGGTCCCATTTCCACCCTATTTACATGTTATGCCTTCAATTCGAACCCTTATCACAGAAGATGATTTGACATACCGAAATGATTTTAAATTGTTAGGTTAACTAATGATGATCAAGGATTCAATGAAGATTGTCTAGTAGTGATCGGACTCTTTCTGTAGAGAAGGCATATACAAACAATTCTACATTGTTGGACCCTTCATTCCTTCTAAATTGCTTAGGTTAACTATTGTTGCTCAAGGATGCAAAAATTGTCGAAAAGTGAATAGATTTTGCATTGCAATAGGCACATAAGACCAATTCTGCAATGGACTCTCTTTCTCTCAAGATTCCTATATAATGTGCACTCAGAAACCATCCGTTACAAACGCAAATTTACAAAATATCTATCTATTTGACAAACCATAAAGTCTCCAAGATGGGTAAAAATATCACAGTAGCTATGTTTTTCGTCCTCCTGTGTGTTGTTGCAGCCCAACGTTATAGTGGCATTAATCAAGAGGCTTCCAAAACGACTACAAATCAATTTGGTAATATTGTAAAAACTCCTACCACAGTACCACGGGTCATGAATATCCTATGCACGAGGCAGCTCCTATTATCACTGAAAACAATAGTGGATTAAGTACTTCATCAGAAACCTAAACTTCACTAATGAATAAGTATGAGCACTCTGGAATTTATCTGAAGTATTTGAAGACACATACATTTCAAAGGCCTCACATTTTTAGTACTATGCTCCAGTTGTGCTTATAATTTCTATTAAGTCTAACTATTGTCTATGAACTATTGTCATGATTCAAATATTCTAAGGTGTATATTTTCAGATGAATGATGGGTATCTCGTTGATGTCTTAAAACAATTCCATCTAACATTTGTTTAAATGACTAGCCACTTTTCTGTTTATCACACAATGTACTTTGCTTTTGTTCTAGGGACCGTTTGGTTCACAAGTAGCAATGCAAAAATTACATTGCATGGATCACATGGTCAAGTGTAAGTGCGTAGACTAAATACATCATTGCAGAAGCACATTTAATTTCTAATAAGTCTAACTATTGTCTATGAACTATTATCATGATTCAAATATTCTAAGGTGTATATTTTCAGATGAATAATGGGCATCTTGTTGATGTCTTAAAACAATTCCATCTAACATTTGTTTAAATGACTAGCCACTTTTCTGTTTATCACACGATGTACTTTGCTTTTGTTCTAGGGACCATTTGGTTCACAAGTAGCAATGCAAAAATTATATTGCATGGATCACATGGTCAAGTGAAGTGAGTTAGACTAAATACATCACTGCAGACGCACATTTAAAGCCTATAACAATCATACCTTAGAAGGATAGACACAACTAACATTATTTTTATGCTGCAAATGAAAAGGTCTCAACCATAGCATCGGATGGGATCATTGCAGCCTTTCTCAGATGACTGCTGTGAGCCAAACCGACCCCCCTTTGCAAGGTACTGCTGATGATATTCCTCGGCTCTGTAAAATTTCCTGGCGGGCAAGATCTCAGTAACAATCTTCCTGTTCAAAATCTTTTGCTGTCTGTCCCGGGATTCAAGTGCTGCCTTCTCTTGCTCAGGTGTATAGAAGTAAATTCCAGACCTGTACTGACTGCCCACATCATTCCCCTACAAATAACAGAAGCATCCTGTTAATGGCTAACAAGAAGGATAAAACACTGATCTGTCAAGCAACTTACTCTACTGAAGAATGTAAAGCTCATCATTCTAAGCAAAATTTCAATTAATGAAACTGGACGGTAAAGAGAGGACGCAATAGCAACTGAATAGTAGTGAGAGAACCAGAGAGATGGTCAGAGAGGGCTAATTCGTAGTCTTTGGATGCATAAAAGTTCATTATCTTTGGATAAAATTATGCGAAAGTTCTCTTTCCACAAGAAAGGACTTCCCTACCCTATTGGACCTGACAACTGAGAGCATAAAGTATATCTAGATCTGCCTCTAACAACTGTGAAGATTTTCTTTGCCAGGCTATTAGGAGCAAAAGCATGCAAAATATCTGGCGCTAAAATGAATAAATATGCACGGGGTTCGAATACAGCTAAAAGCCTAAAACTGCAGGAATACTAGTACCAGAAAGAAAATAGGGATGAGGGGAACAATAAATAGAGAAATGTTGCGTGTTTTTAGCAATCAGGTAAAAGAAACTAGAAGGAAGGTTCCAATAATATTGTTTTCTTTTTGCTGAAGTAAAGAAAAATTCCCAACAATGTTGCTAGTATTGATCTCTATTAGAGGACCTAAGAGGATAAGTCCACAAACTAAATACCTGAGACACAGAGTTTCTTATTATCAATGATTAAGTAATAAGAGATAGCCAACGATAATCAATAAAATCTTAAACTTTATCAGAGTTTACCAAGTATTTTAACTGTGAGAAATAAAAGAGAAGAATATTATTGAATTGTGTATCCACATTATTACACTGAGACCCTATTTATTTATTTATTTATTTTGATAACCGTGGTGTCCGGGTCAGCTTGCGCGCACCTCGACTAATTCCACGGAGATACTTGCCACCTCCCACCAGCACTAGGTACTAGGTAACTCTGTCCACCAAGGTTAGAACAGATGGGAAGAAATCACCTAATGTTTGTCTCTGTTGGGAATTGAACTTGAGACCTCATGGTGCTCAACCCACTTCATTGAACCACTAGGCCATACCCTTGGGTGCAAAAGACCCTATTTATAGATACTACATTCCAATCATTTTTCAAATAGACACTACATTATAATCTTTTTCCAAGTAGGATTCTATATATTATTCATATTCTTACCCATATTCCAACACTCCCCCTCAAGCTGGTGCATACATGTCACATGTACCGAGCTTGCTACAAATGTAATTAATACGAGAACCAATGAGTGAAAATATATGCAAGTTGATCACTCGATTTCACAAATTTTATAACAATATCTCTGGAAAGTATCTTCTCTCTCACAAAGTGACAATCAATCTCAATGTGCTTAGTCATCTCATAAAATAACGGATTTAGAGTGTGTTCGGTATGGAGGAAAACAAACAACAAACAACAACATACCCAGTATATTCCTACACAGTGGGTCTGTGGAGGGTAAGTGTACGCAGTCCATACCACTACCTCAGAGGTGCGGTAGAGAGGCTATTTTTGATAGACCTCCGGCTCAAGACAAAAAACAATTCAGAAAAAGACATATTATAAGAACAATACGTATTAACACAACAAATAGCAACAGAAACCAGACTACCACAAAGTAATACTACAATCGATCTATCCGAAACAACAAACATAACAAAACTCCACAAACAAGGCACTAGCACTAAGATTACTAGCACAGATACCAAAACAAAACATTTTCTAGAAAATGTTTTCCTATTTTCTCATGTTCGTTTGGCTAAAAGTTTTGAAAAATATTTTCTCTAGGAAAACAAGTTCCTTAAAAATAAGTAAAATGACTTCCTTAATAAAAGTAGGGAAAACAAGTTGCAATATCTCATATCACTCTCAAAATCACCCAACCCCAACCTCACTCCTCACTCCCCAAAAAAAAAAAAAATTCTTACCCACCTCACTATTAGCGACCCACCAAACCCCCCCCCCCCCCCCAAAAAAAAAACAAACTTTCCTCCCCCACCTCTCTGCCCCTACCCCGACTCCCCCTCCCCCAAATATATTTTTTAAAATTTTTATAATAAAAAATTTTACAATTATTTTCTTACCCCCAACCCCACCCCACCTACCCTCATCCCTCCAAAAAAATTATATTTTTTTTATTTTGTGTTAGATATATATAAATGCTTTTAGAATAAAAAATTTCTACTTGCATAGCGAATTCAAGAAAATAAGTAAGAAACAACTTGTTTTCCTAAAAAATATTTTCTTGGAAAAACATTTTCCTCCATACTGAACACACCCTTGATGCGATATGAAGAGCCGCTTAGTTATCACACACATGTTTCATTTAAATAATTTCTACAAATTTTAGCTCTCTCAACAACTGTTTAATCCAAACTAGCTCACAAATGGCTACTGTCATTGCTCAATATTCTGCTTCTGCACTAGATCGAGCAACCACACTCTGTTTCTTACTCTTCGAGAACACCAAATTACCTCCTACTAAAACACAATATCCGGATGTAGAACGTCTATTACAAGGTGATCCTGCCCAACCAACGTCTATATATCCAACGATCTGCTCATGACCTCGATCCTCAAAGAGTAGTCCTTTACCTGGAGCTGACTTAATATATCACAGAATGCGAACAACGGCATCCCAATGTCTATCACAGGGAGAATCCATATATTGACTAATAACACTCACATGATAGGAAATGTCAGGTCCGGTCACTGTGAGATAATTCAACTTACCAACTAGATGCCTATATCTTCCAGGATCACTAAGTGGCTCCCTGTCCTAGCAGGAGTTTAGTATTTGGATTCATAGGAGTGTCCATGGGTTTACATCCCATCATCCCTGTCTCCTCGAGAATATCTAAAGTATACTTGCATTGCGAAATAACAATACCTGATCTGCACTGAGCAACTTCAGTAACTAGAAAATACTTCAGTCTGTCGAGGTCTTTAGTCTGGAAATGCTGAAAGAGGCGTTGCTGCAAACTAATGATACCCCCTTGATCATTGCCGGTAATAATGATACCATCAACATAAACCACCAAATAAATACATAGATTTGGAGCAGAATGTCAATAAAACATAGAGTGATCTGCTTCACTATGAATCATCCCAAACTCTTGAATTATTGCGCTGAACTTTCCAAACCAGCCTCGAGGAGATTGTTTTAGACCATAAAGTGATCGACGCAATCGACAAACCAGACTAGACTCCGCCTGAGCAACAAAACCAAGTGGTTGCTCCATATAAACTTCCTCCTCAAGGTCACCATGGAGAAAAGCATTCTTAATATCTAACTGATAAAGAGGATAGTGTCGAACAACAACCATGGATAGAAAAAGACTAACATATGCTATTTTAGCCACAGGAGAGAAAGTATCACTGTAATCAAGCCCAAATATCTGAGTGTACCCCTTGGCAACAAGGCAAGCCTTAAGCCGATCAATTTGGCCATCCGGACCAACTTTTACTGCATAAACCGAACAACAACCAACAGTCGATTTACCTGAAGGGAGAGGAACAAGCTCCCAAGTACCCCTTGCATTTAAAGCAGACATCTCGTCAATCATAACATGTCGCCATCCTGGATGAGAAAGTGCTTCTTTTATGGATTTAGGGGAGGAGATAAGGGACAAAGATGATACAAAAGCATAATGGGGTGACGCCAGATGATGATAACTTAAAAGGGTATAATGAGGGTTAGTATTACGAGTGGACTATATACTTTTTTGAAGTGCAATCGATTGTTTAAGAGGAAACAAGTTAGTATTACGAATGGACCGTACACCTTTTCAAAATGCAATCGGTTGTTTAAGAGGAGAGAAGTCTGTAGTAGGTGTAGGGTTAGGTGCAAGACGAGAATCATCTGCACCTGATGTTGTACGTGGACGACGATGATAAGTCAGGAGTGGTGGCACTATGGATGGAGTTGTAAAAGGTATGTAGATTCCTCAAAAGTCTGTGCAGGTAAGACTGGTGGCATTGTAGATGGAGATGTAGAAGTATCAGCAGGATCCTCAAAAGTCGATATAGATAAGACTTCAGATATGTTAGGATGATCACGATCAAAAGAAAAATGTAAAGTAAGGTCAAGACTCAAAGAATGTGACATCAGCTGACACAAGGTACCAACGAAGATCAGGTGAGTAGCAACGATATCCCTTTTGTACTCGAGAATAACAAAGAAAGACACATATGAAAGCACAAGTGGTTAATTTATCTTTCCCTATGGTGATGTTATGAACAAAACATGTACTCCCAAAGACACGAGGGGGAAGAGAGTATAGAGGTGACTGAGGAAACAATACTGAATAAGGAATTTGATTTTGAATGGAAGATGAGGGCATCCGATTAATTAAATAGCAAAATGAGAGAACTAACTAGCCTAAAAATGCAGCGGAACATGGATTGAATGAGAAGAGAGTGAGCAATCTCGATGAGGTGCCATTCTTCCTCTCTCTTACACTATTTTGTTGAGCGGTATACAAACAAAAAGTCTGATGAATAATTCCTTGATAAGTCATAAATTGTTGAAATTGGGAAGACATATATTCTAAGGCGTTATCACTACCAAAGGTACGATTAGAGACACCGAATTGATTTGGTATTTCAGCACAATAACTTTTGAGTATAGGAAACAATTCAGAGCGATCTTTCATTAAGAAAATTCAAGTACATCCTAAATAATCATCAATGAAGCTAACAAAATAACAAAACCCAAAGGTTGAACTGACTCTACTAAGACCCCATATATCAGAGTGACCTAAGGAAAAAATAGACTCTGCACGACTCTCAGCACTACGTTGGAAGGTAGTTCGAGTGTGTTTATCAAGTTGGCACGGCTCACAACCTAATGTGGACAGACTAGACAAACTAGGTACCATCTTTTGAAGCTTGAACAAACTAGAATGTCCCAAACATTTGTGAATTACGTCCAGAGAATCTGTAACTGGACATGCTATGGAGGAGTTAGGAGAGGTAAGATAGTAGAGGCCTCGTGATTCATATCCTACACCAATTGTTTGTCTCGTACTACCGCCATGCATGACAAAAGAGTTCTCAAGAAATAATATGCCACAATTTAAGGCACGAGTCAAATGACTAACCGATGCAAGATTAAAAGGACAACCAAGGACATAAAGAACAGAATTTAAAGTAACAGAGGATAGGGGATTAGCTTGTCCAACTCCTTTTGCTTTGGTTTGGTTACCATTGGCTAAAGTGACAGCCAGAAGAGACTGTGAATAAATAATATGTGACAGAAGTGATTTATCACAAAAAATATGATCAGAATTCAGAAGCGCAAGAGTCCACAATCTGTGATTCAAGGGTAGGAAACTGTGCAGTTGAGGCTACTGGTAGAGATATTTGCTTACTTGCTCGATACTGAAGATACTCATTATATTCTTTTTCAGATAAATACACCCATTTATTACTTGTGGTGTTAGACTGAGCAATATGAGCATTTTTAGTGGTCGACCATGTAAAGAATAGCATATTTTATGAGTATGTCCAAGCCTATTACAATAACTACACATAGGTCGAGCATAACATACGTCACGAGTGTGTCCAAGCCTATTACAATAACTACACCTAGGTCGAGATCTTTCAAAATGACCTCCCCCTCGTCATTTCTTCATTGGCTATGACGTTTGATTTTCTGATCTCCTCTTTAAGGGTTCAGACTTAATAGTAGGACTAAACTGAAATTAGTGATGAACGTTTCAAAAATTGTAGTGAACCGCCAAAAAAATCAAAAGGGGTCTGATAGATCTCGCCGAAAAATTAAAAAATTAGCCCTGATGGAAATTGACGATGACGCAAATCAGCCCTGACAGTCGGGAAAATTGACGCACGGTGACCTATCTGACTGAGTTTCTCACCAATGCTCTGATACCATGTGAGAAATATAAGAGAAGAATATTATTGAATTTTGTATCTACATTATTATACTGAGACCCTATTTATAGACACTATATTCCAATTCTTTTACAAGTAAGACACTGCATACAATCCTTTTCCGAGTAGGATTCTATATACTATTTCTATTCCTACTGATATTATAACATTAACTATGAAGTATTGACGATCATAGGTCAGATAAGACGAAGTGAGATTTCTCATTATATGTTATGCCTTGAACATGTCAATTAAGAAGTACTTTTTTCTTTTCTCAAGAAGAAGATAATGTGATTTTATTGAGATGATTCTCACCAAGAGGATGCGGAGTTACAAAAACTATTTACAAGTGAGCAAAAGCTTCTCCATATAGCTACGAAGGAAGGTGATAAAGTCTATCATACTTGGAGCACCCAAGGGTGTGGCCAAGTGGTTCAATGAAGTTGGGTTGAGCACTATGAGGTCTCAGGTTCAATTCTCAACAGTGACAAACACTAGGTGATTTCTTCCCATCTGTTCTAGCCTTGGTGGATACCTGGTACCTGTTGCTGGTGGGAGGTGGCAGGTATCCCGTGGAATTAATCGAGGTACGCGCAAGCTGGCCCGGACACCACGGTTATCCAAAAAAAAAAAAAAAAAAAAAAAGAAAGTCTATCATACTGGGACAAAAAAGACAAATGATATAGACAAGACATTCTAGTCCTGTTTCTGATAATTCTCCCCATAACACCCAACTAGTACATAGAGGAATCAGATTCTGCAAGTTCCTAACGATCGTCTGGGTTCTCTTCCCTTTCCAGCTACAAATACCTGCTCCAAGTTTTTCAGGGAAATCCCTGCTTGGTTTTAAACAGGTTTAAAAAAGTAACATGCCTGTCCTGCAAAAGGACAATGGAGAAACAGGTGAATTACAGATTCTGCTTCTCCTTCACATGACTAACATAAGTACATATAGTTTAACCTCTTTTCGCTAGGTTGTCTTATGTAATACATGCTTCATTTAAAGCTATTCTATCAAAATAAGCCAATATTGGATCCGTTCCCCCACAAATCCATTCCATCTCTGCTAGTCTACAAAACAGAAAATCTAACTTTCAACCTCAAAGTCCTGAAAGTATCTCACTAACAAAACGCTCCAGTTGTTCTTTTCTCTACACTGTGCTATCGGAATGCAATCTGAACATATGGAGATTTTATAGACTTGGATATATCTTTTTAGATGGAACGTCCAATCCATGAATCCATCCATTATTTTTGTTTATAAGTAAATCCATTTATTTTTCTCATCACCAACTTTGAATAGAGTATAACTCCAGAATTTTGGCTACAAATCCCTGATATGTTTCCATAAACCTCATCCATGTGGGTGTAGACCCTCTTTTGCTTCAATGTTCCACTCATATTTAGCATTTACAATACTTTTCCACGTACTGAGAGTATCTCCACAAACACTTAAAAAACATGCAAAAATGTTGGCAAGCTATTTGGTCCCACATAATTACAACTCCAGCTTACTCCGCTACTGTCCCCTCCTAATTGGAACAAATAAACTACATGCATAACCATCACAGTAGAAGCAAACAAGCAAGCTTTGTATTTAAAGATAAACTTAAGGCAGAAGCAACCAGAGAATTTTGGTGATATTTACATGAAATTACTTTAATGGGTAAAAAGCAAATTGGGTCCATCAAATTTAATTACACATTTTACAGCCTGGATCTTCATTGCAACAATTTCAAAATGCACCTATGAGGCTGTTACCATTAAATGGAGACCTGACCTTCACTATATTATCACCAGAACAGTGCCTTCCGAATATTAGGTGGCCTTAGATTATGGAACATTTTTTGAAATCTAGGAAAAACTTGTTTTTCCAATCTTTTTTGAAGAACTTTTCAAAAGGATGTTTCTTAAGAAGTGGTTGAGGATGTTCTCAAATAAAAATCCTATACTTGTGAAAGAGGTTTGACGATTGAAAACTTTTTATTCAACTCACAAAACACTCAAAAAGTCTTTAAAAAATTACAACTACTCAAACACAATTTCTTTATGCACAATTTTTATTATGAAACCATTGCTCAGAAAAAACTTTCCCCAGAATTTTCCATATGACTTACATGATGTCCTAGAAGGTTACTGTTAGGCGAGTAGCTTTATGTATTAGGATAAAAAATTTTATACTAATTACTAATACATAAAGCTACTCGCCTAACAGTAACCTTCTAAAGCCAAACTGTAAGACAAACTCAATGACTAAAAGCCACAAAAACTAGAGAGTAACTGACTCAACTTTTTATTCAACTAATACATAAAGCTACTCGCCTAACAGTAACCTTCTAAAGCCAAACTGTAAGACAAACTCAATGACTAAAAGCCACAAAAACTAGAGAGTAACTGACTCAACTTTTTATTCAACTCACAAAACACTCAAAAAGTCTTTAAAAAATTACAACTACTCAAACACAATTTCTTTATGCACAATTTTTATTATGAAACCATTGCTCAGAAAAAACTTTCCCCAGAATTTTCCATATGACTTACATGATGTCCTAGAAGGTTACTGTTAGGCGAGTAGCTTTATGTATTAGGATAAAAAATTTGATACTAATTACTAATACATAAAGCTACTCGCCTAACAGTAACCTTCTAAAGCCAAACTGTCAGTAACTGTAAGACAAACTCAATGACTAAAAGCCACAAAAACTAGAGAGTAACTGATCCAACTTCACTGCTGACCTTCAACTCTATAAATCAATCAAAATAAAAGAAAACATCATTATAACATCAATTCATCAATAAAAAAAATTGATTGGTAATTCATCAAAATTCTCCTAATTACTGCCTCCGTCACATACAATTTATGTGGCACCTTTCGGATTTCGAGAGTCAAACAAGTCTTTCTTTCACCGTGAATTATATTTCAAAAAAACTTGAAGATTTCATGCCCGAATTCACTATCAAAAAAACAGTTTGACTCTCCGAATTCGAATTGTGCCACATAAATTGGCAGAGAGGGAGTACTACATTAAACTTACGCATATGATTTCAGTAATAAGCTCGGAAATAATATATTCAACCAAGAATCATGCATGATGAAAGACGAAAATTCAAAACGTACTTGTCGATTGAGGGTGGTAGGGTCATGACGAGCCCAGAAAACATCAAGCAAGGATTCATAACTGCATTCTTTAGGATCATAGTGGACTCTAACAATCTCAGAATGATAACTAGTACCAGAACAGACATGTTCATATCTAGGATTATGTACATAACCCTGTGAGTACCCAACTTCAGTCTTTGTAACCCCCGTCACTCTCTGATACGCCAATTCAACGCCCCAGAAACAACCCGCTCCGAATTGGGCAAACTGTTGACCTGGGGCAGGGAGATCATCGTCGGGTCCTTGAGGAATTGCAGAAGAAGAAGAAGAGTCAATGGAAGATTCAGTTCGACCATGTCCGAAACCAAGTTTGTTGAGCCAATTACTCATCTTTGGGGAATTCATTTTTGGGGAAATTGGGAGGATATTGATGAAGGGAATTTTAGAGAGGGAAAGGAGAAGAGGGGTTTGTTATGGTGGGGGTCTTGAGAATGAGCATTTCTCTGTTTCGTGTTGAGATGGTTGGTTACGTGGCTAAACTGTTTCGTCCAAGGAGCATTGGAGTGTGATGTGACAATGAGTTGACGCTCACGGTTCGGTTAGATGTAAAAATCGAAAATAAATTGATTTTATTTGATTTTGGTTTGAATTTAAGTTTTAAAAAATTGATAATATTTGTTTTGACAATTTTGTTAGAAAAAAACCGGAGAAAAAATTGAGTCAAATCGATAAATTATATACACAAATTTTATAAATTATATCTTTACAATTCTTTTTTAATCAAAAAGATTATATCTATATAATAAATTATCTTTTGTAAATAATTTTAAATACTTTGTATATTTTTTCATGAAAACTTTATTTATCTCTAATAGGATAAAGAATTGTACACCTTAAGGTCATTTATTAAAAGAAAACCATGGAGTCTAAACTCGTTTATTCAAAAAAAAATAACTACTCCCTCCGGCCCAATTTAGGTGATGTACTTTGACTTGGCACGGAGTTTAAGAAAGAAAGGAAGACTTTTGAAACTTGTGGTCTAAAATGAGTCATAGATGTTTGTGTGGTTGTAAATCATCTCATTAAGGGTAAAGTGGGTATTTTAAAGTTAAATTGTTACTAAATATAGAAATGTGTCATTCTTTTTTGGACTGACCAAAAAGAAAAATGTGTCATATAAATTGGGACAGAGGGAGTATGAGAGATCTCTCTCTCTCTCTAAATATATATATATATATATATTGTACTTCTTATCAACTTTATTCAATTGTTTAAGGCTTATAGATATTTAGTTATTTTCTCCATAATCTAGAAAAGCTATAGTCACCACAATAAAATGTTAATAACGGATTAGAAAGTTAAAAAATAATGAAGAATTTTTTTTCTAATTGTAGGGAAAAAAATTAAAAGAAAGAAATATTATTATGTTTTTTAAAACCAAATCGATGATAATCAAATCGATGGATATGAATTATATTTTGTTTGATTTTAATACTTAAAAACCTACCAAATTAGTTTGGTTTTGATTTTACCCCATAACCGAACCATGAACACCTCTAAACTGACAATTATGGTATTGTCTCAATTTATATAATAATTTGACTAGATAAATTTTTACTATGATCTAAAATAAATTATAGTTGATTGTGTAATTATAAATCATGTCATTAAGGATAAAATTAATATTTTAAAATTATTATTAAATATAAATTATTATTTTTTTGGAACCTACTAAAAAAAGTATCTCATATAATAATTGGACAGAGGGAGCAAATGTTTTTCTTTTAGTTTCCTTCCTCCAAAAAAAAAAACAATTTGGTATGGAGGATTCAAAAATGTTTTCCGCTTTTTCCAATATTTTAAAAAATATTTTTTGCTAATAGAAGTAGGGATACAAGTTTCCCAAAGTAACACCTCAAATACACGTGTTCTAACTAAGATTGGGCATTCTGCCAGAATGGAATGGCCGGACCGAAATAAAATGGTATCGAAATGGACCGGTATGAAATGGACCGAAATGGGACCGGTACCAGGTTGTACCGGATCGGAATAACCGGGATGAAACCTCGAATCCATTCCGTTTCGTTATTAGCCGGTATACTATCGGTACGGACCGGACCGGATCGGAATGGACCAAACCGGTTTAACCTGTACGGGCGGTTTTATTTTTTTTTTAAAAAAAATAGTTTTTTATATTTTGAATAAATAAATTAGTTTTTACTTTTTAGTTAAAGAATAATGAATTATGTAGTTTAAGTTTAAATATAGTTTTTGAATATTTTGAGTTAAGTTTAAATATGTAGTTTAAGTTTATATATAATTTTTTTTCTAAGTTTTTCAATTTATAAGTTATTAGTTTTTAAGTTTAGATTTTTTTGTAGTTTATATATTTTAATTTTGAAGTATATATAAGTATATAACTTTGTTAAAGTTTTTTTTCTAAGTTTTTCAATTTATGAGTTATAAGTTTTTAAGTTTATATTTTTTGAAGTTTATATATTTGAAGTTTATTAGATTGTTAAAGTTTTTTGTTTTTCTAATTTTTTCAATTTATAAGTTACAAGTTTGTAAGTTCGATTTTTTTTAAGTTTATAAGTTACTAATTTAAAAACTCAAACTAAACAAAAAGGAAATGGATTAAGTAAAAGTATAAAACAATGATAAAATTAAAAATCAACTTAATTTATTCAAAATTTCAAATTTATATTGCAATTTACAACTATTAGTAGAGTTCCTAATTTACGCAGTCACCTTCTAGGAAGGGTTCTGTTTCAACTAAGCCTCGAATGTAAACTAATAGTTGTATAATCCTATAAAGTTTTGTTCTAACTCTTATAAATTTTGAGCAATAACCTCCGGTCTTGATAAAACTTGTTGACGAACTTCAATTTCAAAGGCATCGTCACTATTACATCCAATGACTGCATCTAAGTAATCTTCTTGTAATTTAGTTAACTTTGGAACTCCTTTATTTCTTCGCTCGGTGTTGATCCAATCTCTAAAAGTCACCGATACCACCAAACTATTTTCTGCTAATGAATATCTATGATCACCGATTTGAAATCTTACCGCACTGAAAGCTTGCTCCGAAGCTATGGATGATCCTTGAATAGCTAGCACGTCCTTCACCATCTTGCTAAGTTTTGGATATTGATGACCACGAGCCTTCCACCAATTCAATAGCTGCGGTACGCCTTCTTGATTTGTAATAGTATCAGAACTCTGGTCAAGATATTTAACAAATTCACATTTATGAGAAGAATGAAGACCAAGTGATGATTATGCTCTTCCATGGGCATCTAGTCGAGGCATAGAAGTTTGAGGAACTTCAACATTATCGAATGTGCAATATTTATCATGCAATTTCTTAGAACAAGTTTGAATGCTGTTTTGACAAGTTATCAAATCCGGACTTTCATGCTGTTGAATATTTAAATTTTGATAAATTCCTTTAACCAAAGTTTTTGCACCATGTTCTTTATATTCCGGGTTAAAAAGAATTACAATTAAATAAATTTGGGGGATAGAAAAAAAATATTTTTAAAATTTTTCAACCATAGCTACAATAGCATTCTTAAAAAATGCATTATCTTTATACTCTGTAAAAAGGGATGAAATAGACCATATATGTATTAAAATTTCAGAAATAGTGGGATAATACAATTCAGAAAAAACTTTTGTAGCATCATAAAATGATTTCTAAAAACCTTTAAGTGCTTCTATTTGATCCCAATCATTTACATTGAGTTGATGACTAGGATAAACATTATGAGAATTAAACATCATAGTAATAGGTTGTCTATATGTATAAGCATCTTCAATCATTTCATAAAAAGAATTCCATCTAGTTTTAACTTATTTTGGAATTTTTTTATACGGAAGTTGACACCCACGACAAAATTCTTTATATTGTCTAATTCTACTACTATTATGCATATGAAAAATCCAAAACACAGCATTTTCAACTTTATCACAAGTAATATCAAATAATTGAATACCATCCTTCACAACTAAATTTAATATGTGTGCAGCACATTTAACATGAAAAACATATTTACTAATTGGACAAATTCTAGTTTCTAGATGAGAAATAACATTTAAATTAGCAGAAGCATTATCTAAAGTAATACTGATCACTTTATCAGAAAGACAATATAATTCTAAAATATGACCTACAGTAGCAACAATATAAACACCGGTCTTTTTTTGTTCACAAATTTTATAAGCAATAATTCCTTTTTGCAAATTTCAATTATAATCAACCCAATGTGCAGTAACAATTAAATAATCGTTACTGTTAGGACTACGACCTATATCAGTGGTAATAGCATCCCTACAATCCATCATGTAAAAATAGCTACGAAGAAATTGCATATGTTTTTCTTGAAATTCAAAAATATCTCTTTTTACCATACTTCTTGAAAAACCTTCAAAACTGGGATTATATGTATCCTAAATATATGTTATAAAACTTTCATTTTCTCCAAAATTAAAAGGCAAACCACAAACAACAATTATTTTAGCAAAATTTTCACGATCACGATCCCTATTATAGGGTCGTTGTGAAACAGGGCCAGTCGGGTTTGAAGGGTTTAGTTCAGTTTGGACCATGTTTGACCCAGCAACAGAGGATCCAGTGGCAAAATCGGCAGTTTGACGGGAAGCCAGATATGCATTCCATTATCTCGGATGTTTCTTAATCAAATGGGTTTTTAACCCCCCAGTTGAACCTCCAGACCCGCCAAATACATATTTTCACTGTTGTTTATAAATACCACACGTTGTAACAGTTTTTTCATCATTCAAATAACAAATTTTCCACACATCTGATTTTAAAGTGCGTTGTGCCTTGGTCTTACCCCTAACCGGACAAATAGGGACGACTAGCTCTAGTCTGAGGATTATCCTGAGTTGGAGCTTCGACACTAGCGGGGGCGGGAGTGGGATTAGTCGGTGTATCATCTAAACCATCATCCACATGTAATTCTACTTCTTCATCTAATTCATCTTCAAAATCATTATACAATCTCTCGAGAGCTTCATGTGGAATATTGGTATTGGTATTAATTTCTATGATAAAGGGATGGATAAAATCAGTTTCATTAACATGCGTAAAATCATCCGTATTAAATCTAACTTAAGGCAAGTGAGAAGAACTAAAAGAATGTAACACCCCGTGCATTTCCGAACTTATACGACTACCTTAACTGTGACGGAAGTATTTAAACTAGAAATAGTAGGTGAATCATCTAATTAATTCCTTGCTAATGGGCTCAAATGAGGCCCAAAATTAAGCAAGAAAGACATGGCCCAAAAAGGAAATGATCCATTCCAAAAGTTGACCAAGTAAGCATGTCATTTAATGACCACAAGATTGGCTAAGGATGACCATTAAAAGAGGTGAATTAAAGGGACTATATAAGGTAAAAATCATATTTTATTCACCACAATACACTTGCCAATTCTATACTTTTCCAAAAGATATTTCTCTTCTCTTTCAAACCCTAAGCAACCACTCCTTTGGACAAGATCATCTCTTTGCAAGTTTTGGTAAGTGTTTACTCTTATGGTTTAATATATTATATGCATGAGGGGTTGTGTAAATCATGTTGGTTATGTTTAAAAGTGTTGAGTAGTCCACTTTTGCTTCGTTGCTAAAGGATTTTCCTTCTATGTGACTTAAACTTGAAAGGAGACTTGAGATCTTAAAGGAAGTGAATGATATGGATGAGATGTTAACATGTTAGGATGTGGTTATGGCCCTAACTTGTTTTCTCTTTGTGTATGACTTGTGGAATTGTTGTTATGAAATTGTGCATGGAACCGGACCGGTAGTGTATTGAAAGGAGAATATAGTTTTGTGGTGTTCATGTGCATTTTGAAACCATAATTATTCGTTGGCATCAAAGTTAACCTAAAACATGAAAAGAGAAGCTTACTTATGGCCATGGACCATTTATACAAAAAAAGGACTCAAAAGTGACCCCTGGCAGCCGAAATGGGCACCCTCCCACACAGGTGAGGCACCTGCAGGTGCAGGTGGCACCGCAGGTGGCCCTGGACAGGGCCAAGGGGGCACCTACAGCCGCATCTCACCACCTGCGGGCGCAGGTGGCTCCGTAGGTCCTTCCAGGACCTCGTTTGGCTCGTTTTTGTTTCTCTTTGACCCTCCAAGGCCCCTCTACCCCTCTTGGATGCAATCACCAACTTATGGTACCCTTTGGATAGATCTAAGGGGGTAGTCCGAAGGCATTTTGAATTGTATCACTTGTGGATTGTTTTTAATGTATTGTTGTGAAAGGTATTTGGGTGACTTGATGGAGTAAATGTGACGTTATGTTAAGGAGGAAATGTAAAGTATAAACTTGGTATAAAATTTCATCGGTTTGTGATAGCTAGGTTGATGTGTGGAATGTTTTGGTATTGTTGGTATGGTGATGAAGTAACTTGTATTGTAAGAGGGTGAAATGACGTTATATGGCAATCACGTATCTCATTATCGTTTTGTGCACTTGTGATGTAGTTAGTTGTTAATGTGAGCTCCGCTATGCACTTGTATTATAGAGTAGCGCTTTAAGGAAGAGCTAAACTATTATAGTCACACGTTGGGAAGATAAGGTATGTAAGGTTACTCTTTTTCGTATTCTTTGGCAGAACTTATTGTTCCCAACATTACCGTATGTGTTTCCACTCCGAAATGTCTTAAAGTATCTCATTTCAGGTTATTAGCAATTGTTATTCACGTGTCTTTTATTTGTGGACTATTGTTCCAAAGCTCCAATAATGTTACAACCACCAATGTATCAATCTCACAAAAGTAAAGAAATGAAGTAATACATAGTTGTTTGAGTAAGGGTGGTAGCTCAAAGTGGTGAAAGCCTAGCTAGAGACGATCTCGAATGATTATTGGATACAGGGGGTAGCCCAAAGGGGTGAAAACTTTGCTCAGGCCGAACCTACTTTATTGATTTATGGGTGGTAGCTCAAAGGGGCGAAAGCCTAGCTAGAGACGATCCCAATGTTATTATTCCCACTAATCAGTTGGGGCCCGAGCATTATATGATTGATGATGATAATGATATGAACGTAAAAACAAAGAAAGTAATGAAGGCAATGTACATGGTTCCACACATACAGAACGGTGGTTTATCAATATTGACTATTCACTTGTATTTGATTCCATTGAGTTTCTATATTTCATGTAGTTGCTTATAAACTTACATACTCAGTACATTCTTTCGTACTGACGTCCCTTGGGGGACTTACCTTACTTACTGTAGGCACAAGAGCTAGTAGACCTTTATAGTAGGATAAGGGTCATCTGCAGACTATTGGTGAGCTACAGATTAGTTCGGGGCTTTTCGAGTCACTTGTATACATATTGGTTTTGTTACTGTGTAACAGTTGTATAAAGCGGGGACTTGTCCCGACTTTAGGCATGGTTATGTATCTGTTAGAGGCTTTGTAGACGTTGTAAGACGAACGAATGAATGTATGACCCTTTTGATGTGGTTGCCCTAACAGCCAAGTTTCATATCTATTTGAATGTCTTTCCATGACTCCCGTTATTGATATCTTGTATCTATATGTAGCAGAATGGTGTTCATTTGGTGACATGCATATGAATGTACTCGATCATAGGTTGGTTCTCTCGGGCCTTAACGTCTTCGGGTTCCAATCCGCCCCAATAGGATTTGAGGTGTGACAAAAGTGGTATCAGAGCAGGTCGTCCTAGGGTTTCTACAAAGCCGTGTCTGAGTATAGTCTTGCTTATGGATGTGTTGTGCACCACATTTATAAGCAGGAGGCTATGGGGCATTTAGTAGTTGTTTCTGTTCTTCATTTCCTAGATCGTGCACTAGAGCTAAAGTTGTAGGTGGAATCATATTTGACCATTGAAATTGTTTTTCTTTCGTTATAGTAAAATGCCGATTACAAGACGAGGTAAGGGGAAAAGGTAAGAAGGTAGACATGCTTGCCGGGGAAGGAACTAGTAAATCACCACCTGACCAAGCTAGTCAAGGTGGGGCTGAAACTTAGTTTGCATCGCGGGCATCTTCTCTTCTCCCATTTCCACGAGAGCCAGGAAGGAGAGGAGTATCCCCAGAACCGCCTGTTAATGCTACTGAGCAGGATCTAAGGAATGCGGTGTAAATATTGACTCAGATAGTTGCTGCACAAAATCAAGGACAAGTTGGTCCAACGACAAGTAATGACAGTGCGTCCAGGGCAGCTAGTCGACGGACACAGGATTTTCTGAAATTAGATCCTCCCACATTCACCGGGTCAGATCTTAATAAAGACCCGCAAGACTTCATGGATCAAATTCAAAGGGCTTTAGATGTTATGCATGTATAGGGTATAGAAACGGTTGAGCTTGCAGCATATAGATTAAAAGGAGAGGCTATATTGTGGTACGAAGATTGGAAACGGTCTAGGGGTATCGGTGCACTTCCAACTAGTTGGGAAGAATTCAAAGTGGAATTCCTTGATCACTACCTTCCTTATGAGATTCGAGAGGCTTGTGCAGATCAGTTCTTAAATCTTCGTCAAGGGAATATGAGAGTCAGAGAGTACAGTCTTTGATTTAACTCTTTGGCCAAGTATGCTCCTAATGTGGTAGCTACTATGGCCGATAGAGTTCATCGGTATGTGGATAGATTGGATCCATATTTGGTTAGGGATTTTACTATTGTTGCGTTGAATAGAGATATGGATATAGACAGGATACACGATTTTGCACAGAATATGGAGGAACAGAGGCAAAGGAGAAAAGCGCAAGAATTTGAAAGGGGGCCGTCAAAGAGGGCTAAACCTATGTGACAGTTCATAGCGTCCCAAGGAGAATTTAGGCCTCGAGTTTTTAATAGACCGCCGAGACCATCATTTTCTTATCCTACAACAGGTACCCCATCCCAATTCCAAGGGTTTAGAGGCAGTCACGTTGGGCAAAGTAGTGGGATTCGAGGTTCACAGACAACGGGGTATCGGGAACAAGGAAGTATGATACAATCGAGGTTTTCTCGTTAGTCGTCTCAACATTGTGGGAAGTTTCATTTAGGTGAATGCCGGTTTGGAACGAATATTTGCTTTTGATGCAGTATGTTCGGGCACATAATGAGAGAGTGTCCATGAAGGGGTACGGGTAGTATGGTGCGACCCACAGGATCGGCCATTGCATCATCATCATCGGGTGTACAGTCTATGGGACGTGGTAGAGGTGCTAGAGGAGCAACAAATTCTAGTGGAGTACAAAACCGTACTTATGCTTTAGCAGACCGACAGAATTTGGAGGCTTCTCCTAATGTGGTTACAGGTATCTTGTCCGTCTTTTCACATAATGTATATGCATTGATTGATCCGGGTTCTACCCTATCATATGTCACTCCATCGATTGCTGGAAAATTCAAAAGAACACCAAAATTATTAGTTAAGCCATTTGAAGTATCTACACCCGTTGGTGAGTCTATTATAGTTAAGAGAGTCTATCATAATTGTGTAGTAACTGTTTGTGATCATGACACGTTGGCTGATCTTATTAAGATGGAAATGGTAGATTTTGATGTTATAATGGGTATGGAATGGTTGGCTTCTTGTTATGCCACGGTAGATTGCCGAGCTAAAAAGGTACATTTCCATTTCCCACAAAAGACCGTCCTTGAATGGAGGGGGTAATGTTGGAGCACCGAGAGGTAAATTTATTTCCTATCTTAAGGAAAGGAAAATGATATCCAAGGGGTACATATGTCACTTAGTAAGAGTGAAAGATATCGATGTGAAGCCACCAACTCTTCAATCGGTTTCAATGGTAAATGAATTCCTTGATGTGTTTTCTGAAGATCTTCCAGGTTTGCCTCCAGAAAGGGAAATAGAGTTTGGTATTGATGTGATTCCATACACTCAGCCTATCTCTATTCCCCCGTATAGAATGGCCCCAGCGGAGTTACGAGAATTGAAGGAGCAATTAAAAGACTTGTTGGACAAGGGATTCATAAGGCCTAGAATGTCCCCTTGGGGTGCACCCGTGTTATTTGTGCGAAAGAAAGATGGCATGTTGAGAATGTGTATTGATTATCGGCAACTGAATAAGGTGACAGTCAAGAATAAATACCCCCTCCCCAGAATTGATGATTTGTTTGGACAATTACAGTGTGCCAAATGCTTCTCAAAGATTGACCTGAGATCAGATTATCATCAGGTAAGGGTTAGAGAAAAAGATATACCCAAGACAGCTTTTCGAACACGGTATGGTCATTATGAATTTTTAGTTATGTCATTTGGGTTAACAAATGCACCAACAGTTTTTATGGATTTGATGAATAGGGTGTTCAAGCCATTCTTAGATGTGTTCGTGACAGTGTTTATAGATGATATTTTGGTTTATTCAAGATCACAAGAGGACCATGCTAATCAATTACGGCAGGTGTTACAGATTCTTCATGATCGTAAGTTATAGGCAAAGTTCTCTAAATGTGAATTTGGGTTAAAGTCCGTAGCATTCTTGGGTCACATTATATCGGATGAAGGAATGCAGGTTGATACCCAGAAGATATAAGCTGTGAAGAATTGGCCAAGACCTACGACGCCTACAGAGATTCGTAGTTTCCTTGGGTTGGTAGGGTATTATAAAAGATTTGTTGAAGGGTTTTCTTCCACTTCGGTACCTTTAACAAAACTAACACACAAGGCAACAAAGTTTCAGTGGAATGATGCATGTGAGAAGAGTTTCCAAGAGCTGAAGGATAAATTGACTTCTACACCCGTATTAGTACTTCCAGAAGGCATAGAAGGGTATGCGGTATACTGTGATGCTTCAGGAGTCAGCCTAGGATGTGTATTGATGCAGCACGGTAATGTAATAGCTTATGCCTCAAGACAGTTGCGACCACATGAGAGAAATTATCCAACACACGATCTTGAGCTAGCAGTTGTGATATTTGCTTTAAAGATATGGAGCCACTAGTTGTATGGGGTTCATGTTGATATATATACTGATCATAAGAGTTTGCAATATATCTTTAAAAAGAAGGACTTAAATCTGAGGCAGCGGAGGTGGCTTGAACTACTAAAAGATTATGATATCGATATCTTATACCATTCGGGAAAAGCAAATGTGGTAGCCGATGAGTTAAGCCACAAAACACTAGGAAGAACTAATGGCCAGCTTACGGAGAAGCAAGGAATAGTCAAGGATCTACATCAACTAGCCAGCTTGGGAGTTCGCCTTCTTGAATCTCCAGACAAAGGGGTTATTGTGCAAAATGCGGCAGAATCTTCATTAGTAGCTGAGGTGAAAGAGAAACAGTATGCAGATCCTATTTTACTGCAGCTGAAGGAGAATGTACAACTAGGTTTGACGAAGGCATTTGATCTTACGCAAGAGGGAGTGCTTCAGTGCCAAAGTAGATTGTGTGTACCTGATGTAGAGGAGCTAAGGAGACGGATTATGACAGAGGCACATCATTCACGGTTTTCTATTTATCTGGGAGCCACCAAAATGTATCATGATTTGAAAGAAATGTATTGGTGGGGAAACATGAAGAAGGACATTGCAGAATTCGTAGCCCAGTGTCCAAATTATCAACAAGTAAAAGTAGTGCATCAAAATTCTGGAGGTTAGATGCAGTGTATAAATCTTCCAATCTGGAAGTGGGACATGATTAACATGGATTTCATCACAGGTTTGCCTCGTACACTTCGGAAATTTGATTCCATATGGGTAATAGTTGACAGGCTTACCAAGTCAGCACACTTCCTACTGGTTAAGACTACTTACACAGCTGAAGATTATGCGCGGTTGTATATTAAAGAGATAGTTCGATTGCACGAAATTCCAATCTCTATTATATCGGACAGGGGAGCTCAATTTACTGCACATTTTTGGAAATCTTTTCAGAAGAGTTTGGGTACCCAGGTGAATTTAAGTACAGCTTTTCATCCTCAGACAGATGGACAAGCAGAACGTACTATCCAAACACTTGAAGATATGCTACGAGCTTGTACATTAGACTTTAAAGACAGTTGGGATGATCATCTACCTCTTATTGAATTTTCCTACAATAATAGCTATCATTCAAGTATCAAAATGGCGCCTTACGAAGCTTTATATGGAAGAAAGTGTAGATCACCAATTGGATGGTTTGAAGTAGGTGAAACTGCCTTATTTGGGCCAGATCTTGTTCATCAAGCTGTGGAGAAAGTTAAGGTGATACAACAGCGGCTACAAACGGACCAAAGTCGACATAAGTCATATGCCGATGTTAGAAGAAGGGGGCTAGAATTTGCCATAGGTGATTGGGTATTCTTGAAAGTGTCACCAATGAAAGGGATAATGAGATTTGGAAAGAAAGGAAAGTTGAGTTCACGTTATATAGGGCCATATAAGATTACTCGAAGATTTGGTCAAGTTGCGTATAAATTAGCACTACCCTAAGAACTCTCCACAGTTTATCTAGTTTTTCATGTTTCAATGCTTCAAAAATGCATAGGAGATCCATCTCGCATTGCTCCCATTGATGATGTGCAACTTACGGAAGATCTCATGTATGAAGAAGTACCTATTGCTATTCTGGATCGACAAGTCAAGAGGTTAAGGAATAAAGATGTAGCTTCCGTAAAAGTACTCTGAAGGAATCAACAAGTAGAAGAAATCACATGGGACGCCGAGGAAATGATGAAGTCTAAGTACCCACATTTATTTCAAACGGAAGGGAAGGTTCAAGATGCGGAATTGGAGCAATAACAAGTAAGTATCTATAAGCATTATGTGTATGTGATAACATTAAGAATGGACTTAGTCTTGAATTTGTTTAAATTGGATACTGTTACTAACATTCGAGGATGAATATTTTTAAGGGGGGGAAGATGTAACACCCCGTGCATTTCCGAACTTATGCGACTACCTTAACTGTGACGAAAGTATTTAAACTAGAAATAGTAGGTGAATCATCTACTAAAATTCTTGGGCTGAATTAATTCCATGCTAATGGGATCAAATGAGGCCCAAAATTAAGCACGAAAGACATGGCCCAAAAAGGAAATGTTCCATTCCAAAAGTTGACCAAGTAAACATGTCATTTAATGACCACAAGATTGGCTAAGGATGACCATTAAAAGAGGTGAATTAAAGGGACTCTATAAGGTAAAAATCATATTTTATTCACCACAATACACTTGCCAATTCTAGACTTTTCCAAAAGATATTTCTCTTCTCTTTCAAACCCTAAGCAACCACTCCTTTGGACAAGATCATCTCCTTGTAAGCTTTGGTAAGTGTTTACTCTTATGGTTTAATATATTATATTCATGAGGGGTTGTGTAAATCATGTTGGTTATGTTTAAAAGTGTTGAGTAGTCCACTTTCACTTCGTTGCTAAAGGATTTGACTTCTATGTGACTTAAACTTGAAAGGAGACTTGAGGTCTTGAAGGAAGTGAATGATATGGATGAGATGTTAACATGTTAGGATGTGGTTATGGCCCTAACTTGTTTTCTCTTTGTGTATGACTTGTGGAATTATTGTTATGAAATTGTGCATGGAACCGGACCGGTGGTGTATTGAAAGGAGAATATAGTTTTGTGGTGTTCATGCGCAATTTTGAAACCATAATTATTCGTTAGCATCAAAGTTAACCTAAAACATGAAAAGATAAGCTTACTTATTGCCATGGACCATTTATATAAAAAAAGGACCCAAAAGGGACCCATGGCAGCCAAAATGGGCACCCGCCCTCGCAGGTGAGGCACCTGTGGGAGTAGGTGGCACCGCAAGTGGCCCTGGATAGGGCCAAGGGGGCACTTGCGGGTGCAGGTGGATCCGTAGGTCCTTCCAGGACCTCGTTTGGCTCGTTTTTGTTTCTCTTTGACCCTCCAAGGCCCCTCTACCCTTCTTGGATGCAATCACCAACTTATGGTACCCTTTGGATAGATCTAAGGGGGTATTCCGGAGGCATTTTGAATTGTATCACTTGTGGATTATTTTTAATGTATTGTTGTGAAAGGTATTTGGGTGACTTGATGGAGTAAATGTGACGTTATGTTAAGGAGGAAATGTAAAGTATAAACTTGGTATGAAATTTCATCGGTTTGTGATAGCTAGGTTGATGTGTGGAATGTTTTGGTATTGTTGGTATGGTGATGAAGTAACTTGTATTGTAAGAGGGTGAAATGACGTTATATGGCAATCACGTATCTCATTATCGTTTTGTGCACTTGTGATGTAGTTAGTTGTTAATGTGAGCTCCGCTATGCACTTGTATCGTAGAGTAGCACTTTAAGGAAGAGCTAAACTATTATAGTCACACGTTGGGAAGATAAGGTATGTAAGGTTACTCTTTTCCGTATTCTTTGGCAGCACTTATTGTTCCCAACATTACCGTACGTGTTTCCACTCTAAAATGTCTTAAAGTATCTCATTTCAGGTTATTAGCAATTGTTATTCACTTGTCTTTTATTTGTGGACTATTGTTCCAAAGCTCCAATAATGTTACAACCACCAATGTATCAATCTCACAAAAGTAAAGAAATGAAGTAATGCATAGTTGTTTGAGTACGGGTGGTAGCTCAAAGGGGCGAAAGCCTAGCTAGAGACGATCTCGAATGAATATTGGATACAGAGGGTAGCCCAAAGGGGTGAAAACCTAGCTCGGGCACCTGCTTTATTGATTTATGGGTGGTAGCTCAAAGGGGCAAAAGCCTAGCTAGAGACGATCCCAATGTTATTATTCCCATTAATCAGTTGGGGCCCGGGCATTATATGATTGATAATGATAATGATATGAACGTAAAAACAAAGAAAGTAATGAAGGCAATATATATGGTTCCACACATACAGAACGGTGGTTTATCAATATTGACTATTCACTTGTATTTGATTCCATTGAGTTTCTATATTTTATGCAGTTGCTTATAACCTTACATACTTAATACATTCTTTCGTACTGACGTCCCTTGGGGGACTTACCTTACTTGCTGCAGGTACAAGAGCTAGTAGACCTTTACAGTAGGATACGGGTTATCTGCAGACTATTGGTGAGCTAAAGATTGGTTCGGGGCTTTTCGAGTCACTTGTATACATATTGGTTTTGTTACTGTGTAACAGTTGTATAAAGCGGGGATTTGTCCCGACTTTAGGCATGGTTATGTATCTGTTAGAGGCTTTGTAGACGTTGTAAGACGAACGAATGAATGTATGACCCTTTTGATGTGGTTGCCCTAACAGCCAAGTTTCATATCTATTTGAATGTCTTTCCATGACTCCCGTTATTGATATCTTGTATCTATATGTAGCAGAATGGTGTTCATTTAGTGACATGCATATGAATGTACTCGATCATAGGTTGGTTCTCTGGGGCCTTAACGACTTCGGGTGCCAGTCCGCCCCAATGGGATTTGAGGAGTGACAAAGAACCTTGATTTTTTTTTTTACCAAATTTCATAAAACCTTTTGCTTTTTGTGCAATATTTTTTTTACCAGAATTTTTTTGAGAGGGATCCATAATATAATGAAATAAAATATGAAAGTAGCAAATTAAAATAAATAAAACACAACTAATAAATACAAAAATTAAATTAAAAAACTAGAGAGTGGAACGAATGTACCAAACGCCTGCTATAAAAGCAGACGATTATAACCAAAATTTGAAACTTGAAAAAGATTGCTCCTCCAAAAGTCACCAAATTATACTTCAATTGCAAAATAATAATAATAATTATAGAATTTATAGATATTGAGACTTGAGAGTAGAAAATTAAGAGAGGATGAGAGTTGAAAACTTGAAATTGTGAATAAAAATTTGAATGGAGAAGGGGTATTTATAAGATTTTGGAAAGGGATGGGGTGTTGAGGGGGGGGCTGGGGGGTCAAACTAGCCATTGGGGGGCCCACTAGCCATTGCCAATGGTCCCCAACGGCTAGTTACAGTTACATGCCGGACCATACCGAACTGAATTGGAACCGAAATGAACTGGTACCGGATTCCCGGTATGAAATCACGGTTTTGATCCGATCCGAATACCGGTAGATTCCCTACCATTCCATTCTGGGTCCTACCATCTCGGTACTAACCGGTATCGGTACCGAAATAGACTGGAACGATACCGGTACATACCGGTCTGGCGACCAGTCTTAGTTTTACTCATCCAATCCTTAGAGCACAAGGGACAGCCACGTTGGTGCAAGAAGTTCGTTTGAACCTTTTTCAAAGAAAGATTACACTAGGGGTATGCAAAAATCGAACTGACCAATAAACCGAATTGATAAAAATGCTATTATTTTATTGTTATTGGGTTAACGATTTTTTAATGTTTTATAAAAAAATTATTGGGTTAATAGTTCGGTTTCAATTTTTGCATATTGGGTAAACCGATAACCCAAGAAGAATATAATAAATTACTTTTTTTTACTTATTAGTTCCTAGTGCCTTCACTTAATTTCTGTTTAATTTCTACAAACATATTCAATTTCCTGAAAACATATATCCTGATGAAGTTAAACCTATTCATTATTCAATTTGAAGAGGAAATTAGACCTCTAAAGTTAAACCCAACTGTTGTTGATGCAATTTCTAATTGCTGCATAGTTAGTGGACAAGATGGTGAACTTCTTATTTTGTGGAGTTTGACTGCTACTGTTTTTATTTTGTGAGCATTCTAATGATGTCATGCTAGTTGCTACAGTTACACAATATTAAAATCATTGCACCAAATTGATATTTGTTTTATGAGAATTTTCTTATCGGTTAAACCGAAAATCGACCCGTTAAGGACCAATAATCGATAAATCGAAAATCGATAAAAAAATATCTTATTGGTTTACCGTATTTAAAAACCAAAAATGATAAACCGAACCGACCGATGCACACCCCTAGATTATACTGTGTACAAAAGCTTGAATCCCCTTAGCTTATTCATGTATTTATTTCTTCATATTTTGAATTCTCTTAGTGAAAATTCTGATTCCACGACGGTTTCACCATCCCACCCTCGCCATAGATAAAGTCCTATTCCTCACCTCATTCCATTACCATATATTTTTTAAAATTAGATATAAATATTCTTGAAATAATTTTTTTCCATACTTTAATAAACACTAAAAAAAATAAGTAAAAAAACCACTTATTTTTTAAAGAAAAATATTAGTAATTCCTATGAAAAATATTTCCATCGTACCAAAAAACAGCCCTAGAGATGAGTTAAGGGTGTGAGGGTAGATTTTCACTATGACGTAGATTTATATGATTTAATTAACAGTATATTTTTACCTCATAATATTCATTCTTTTCTTATGTGCTCCCTGTATTTAAAATAAAGTTGTCATATATCTGCTTCTATTACAGTAAAATTTAAATTTTAAGTGTGTGTATATTTATGTATATACTAGTTTAGAGTACGTGCGTTGCACATGTACCTAGCGTTTTCGGTCAGAATTCAGACAAACCTAATTGACACAAATCCTACTATTTTTTGCTAATTTATGGCTTTTGTTTTATTGTTTCTTGAGAAATTATTATCTTAAATCAATCATAAAATATGTTCAAGACAAAATTAGTGTTTTGAATTGATCGATCAAACCCACCTATAAATGACTAAGAGCCTGTTTGGCTAGGATTAAAAGCTGGTCAAACCAGCTTTTAATCTCTTAATTAGCTTTTTTAGGTGTTTGGTAAAATAAAAAAGTACTTAAAGGTTAAAAACTGATTAAAAAAAGAAAAAAGTGATAAGCTGGGTACCCCCAGCCTTTTAGTTTTTAGCTTAAATTTTTTTAAAATTTGACCAAGACATTTACCCTTTTATCCCTGATATTTTTCTCTAATTCCAACAATACCCTTAATTTGTAGCCCTAAAATATATCATTTCCTTACACTTTTTCTTTACCGGCTTCTCTCATATCTTTCCTCCTTGTTTTCTCTTTGATTGTGTTCCCTTGTTTTCAGCTATTTTTCTCCTTTTTACAAACTTACAATATTATAATATTACAATATAATACTACATTTATATAAAAAAAATGTCCTAATTTTTTTATTTTTTAACATTAAAAATAAAAAAGTAACTTATAATTATAAATTTACTTCACATAATCACTTTACGTTGAAAGTACATTTAAATAGAAATTATTTTTGGATAATTCGAATTAAAAATTATATTATTCAACTTATTTATGGTGTTTAGCAGTTTTAAGGACATTTAAGTCATTTTGACAACAAAAAAGTGTTTAACAGCCCTTGTTTACCAAACACATTAACAACTTTTTTCAGTTTCAACATTTCTATCCAAACACTTATTTACATAATTTATAACCACTTATTTTCAGCTTTTAAACATTTAAGCTAAAAAGCTATTTTTTTTAATTCTATCCAAACGAGCTCTAAAAAGCATTTGAATTGCGTTTTGACTCATTTACCATGGAACTTGGTCGGGGTTAAAATCTATTATAAAAAAAAAAGTGAAAAACGTGGTGTGGCAGGTATAATCCAATAGTTGGTAGTGTTTTTGCTTTGTTGAGTGAGTATAGCTGGGGTCAAACAATTAATATTTGTATGTAAGAAGTACAAATTCAGTAAAATAGAAAATACGTTAAAATAGACGCATAGTAATTAAGAGTGGATTATTATTTTAAAATAAACCAATATGAAAAAGAAATAGGAAAAAATCTATAAATATTACCGTAGAAAAAAAATAACGTGGAATGGATTATAGTTATATTGGTTCAAATAATTTATTTTAATAAAGAGTGGATTCCCATAGGTTAACAAAATTGTAATTAATTTTAAAGTCTGAAAATGTTAAGACTTTTAATATAGTTCAAATAAAGAAAGAGCTAAAAAGAAATATTTTAGCCAATTTTAAAGTACTGTACAAGTATTTACATATTGAGATAAAGAAAGATTTAAAAAGTAAAATGTTGCATAACTTAATTTTGTTTAACCGAGTGGGTTATTTTTATAGCAAGACGCACAATTGTTATATCAAAAATCAGCAATGACAATGTGTTGCATGGTGATCAAAAAATAGACTAATAAGACCTCTTTAAAGCAGGTTGATGTGATCACGTCGTTGTGCCTTATTTTTCCTTCAGTTATTTTCTAATAATTCTATCTTATCCTGCATTCAACCTTTATATAATAGCTCTACCCCATATTCTAATTTTCGGTAAGTATATCCTTTAAATTGTTGATGTATGACATTATGTAACGATAAGAAATAATATAATCTATCCAAACATTGTATTCATCAAAACAATACAATACAATATAATATGTAACAACCATCCAAACAAAATGTAGGGTGGGCCGGCTTCTCTTCTTAATACTTAAAACCTAAAAAATCTCAAAGTACTTTTCCACGACAGAAATATTCTACAAGGAAAGATAGCTTTTTTGTTCTGTTGATTGTCTTGATATCCTTTTTGCGCCCTAAAGAAGACCAAATGTGAAGTCGTTTCTTGCAATCTTTGCTTAATATTAGAAGACCAAAAATGCATACACTGGTCTTTCATTCTACCATTCTCGCAATATCAACAATGCCAGTCTTTTCTTCATTTTTGGATAAGGAAAGAAAAGTACAGAAATAATTTCTACTAAACATCCTTTCATATATTTTACTTGAGCTGAGAATCTATCAGAAACAACCTCTATACCTCATAAGGTAGGGGTAGGATCTCTACACACTACCCTCCCCAGACCCTATATGTTTTGGGAGTAGCGCCACACCGGTCGAAAGAGTTAAGCTACTCAGCTAAGCTGCTGCTGGAAAACTCGGTTGGATGCTTATGAAGATATGATTTTGTAAATATTTATCTATCAAGTCCTTTTCTAAGTGCTACCCAGAAGAAACAAAGTCAAAAACTTGAGAATATTATACAAGAACATTCTGATCAACTCGATTGAATCTCGACGTGGTCTGGCCTTGTAAACAACAAAACAAAGGTTTCCCGACAGTATCTTTGAAGTAAATCTCAACATTGGATCTCAGAAAATGCTGATAAGATGTAACACCCCGTACCTTCCCAACCCTACTTGATGATGATGAATAATGTTTGCTTAGGTGTCCAGAGATATAAGTATGTATTTGGTAATGCTAATGACGAGAAAAATTGAAATTTGGCCACGTACATGCAATTAGATTTTCATAGGAAGGGTTTTGTGATTTCGTGGATCATTTGGGTAATACCTCGTACACATTCTAACCTCATTTGGTGACTTGGAGTCATGTTTACTTGATGATTAAGATCACTAAGTAAGTATTTTGTAGTGTTTTGATAAGGTATTGGACGATATGCAAGTATTGAAGAAATAGCCGAAAATTCAGCAAGGTAAGAAAACTTGCGCCACTACCCTGTTTCAGGGTGTGTGGCGCAAGCCACTGATTCAGAGGGCTCTGATTTATTGCGCCACTGCCTTGCTTTGCAGCAGTGGTGCAAGGCACAAATATTGTGCCCTTCCGGACCCGTTTCGCAACGCAATTCTACGACGATTCTTGGATGGTTTCTTTTGGTTCTTTGGAGTTATTTGAGTGTTGTTAAAGCTTCAAACACTTCAATACACTCCTACATAATCTTACATGATCAAATCATGAAACATAAATAGTTATCCAAAATGTTCAATGAAGCCATGGACGACTAGAATTCCTATATTTGCGATTGAGCCGACGAATGAGAATCTCGTAAGAGAATATTGTCGTCACATTATGGAATTATTTAAAAATGATATATATGGTGAATTATACATGAAATTTGATGGGTTAAATGAATATGTGTTATTGGGCCCAAATTTAGGCCCAAAATGGAATAAAAGACTTGGCCCAAATGGACTAAATGACCCATTCTTCAAAGACCTTCTAGAAATAGCAATTAATGCTATAACTAATGGATAAGGGTGAATTGAGGGCTTATATAAAGGGCCATAAATCATATTTTTAACACACAAAAGTCTCATGCCAAGTCTAGAAATTTCCCAAAATCACTTCTCTCAACTCCAAACCCTAAACTTTCTCTTGGGACAAGATCATCCTATTCCAAGCCTTGGTAAGTATTTATTCTCATGGATTAACATATTATATTCATGGGAGATTATGTATATCATGATAGTTATGTTGGCAAAGTGATGAATAGTGTATTTGTGCTTTTGGTCAAAGATGTGCCATCTTTGTGATTTGAATTTGAAAAGAGACTTGATGTCTTAATGAAAGAGCATGGTATGGATAAAATATGAACATGCATGGTGTGATTTTGTTATTTAACTTGTTATTTTGCTAAAAGTGTAAATTGTGGAATTTTGGCCGATATGTGCTATGAGGTGCATTAAGGTAATTTGATGGATTAATTGTGATGTGATATGGATAAGAAAGTGTAAAGGAGAAGTGTTGTGGTGAAATGTATTTATTCTCATGTATTGTTCAATGTATGGAATATTGGGGGATTTTTGGAATAATAATTTCATCAATGGTTTTGTCAAGGGGAAATGGCATGTTTAAAAGCAAACATGTAACTCATGGATCTTATATGCATTTGTAAAGTAATTGATGGTATAATTATGATGTTGTGATGGTGGAGAGTGGAAAGTATGAACTTGGTGTGACATACTAGTGGTTTATGATACTTTGGTCAATGTTGGGCATGTTGTGGTATTATTGATATGACCATGCCGTAAATGGTATTGTAGAGAAAGAAATAACATTTTAAAGCCAAACATGTGACTTATTGTTATTGTATGCATTTGTAAGGTAGTTGGTGGTTAATGTTGGTTCCATTATGTACTTGTGATGTAGAGTGAAACGTAAAGAAGGAGAGAAATTATTGCGCTCACATATTTGATTGTGTACTTACATTGGGAAGATAAGGTATGTAAGGTTACTCTTTCCGTATCCTTCTACAAGATATTGTTCTTATTGACATTGGGCTTGTTTCAATTTCGAGAGGCTTGAAGTATATCAATTCAGGGTGACGTATATTGTTATTCATATGTGCCCTATTCTTAGATGAATTATGATTCACTTATCTCTTATTCATTGATTGAAGTTCCAAATATGTCATGACGTTGTAATTCTTAAAAGAACTATCCCAACGAGAGTAATGAGGTAAAGAGAGCTTGTTTAGTTTGAATAGTATTATTCCGATCATGTCTTGTTCCAAAGTCCTATAGTATGATGATTATCCTTGTGCCAATTGTTCATATGTAAGAGGACCAATCTCATACGAGTACTAAGAGAGGTGATGTGCAAATTAGTATAATTATTCCTCATAAGTGAAATTGTAAATCTCATGAGGTAAAGGAGTAAAGTGAGATGTGCAAATAAGTGCGTGCTTAGTTAAGGTGTTAATCTCATGAAGTATAAGAGTAAGGTAAAGCATATTGGTGTGTTTCAATTAGTGTCATGATCCAAAGTTCCAATAGAAGTTATACATATGTCTCTTGTTCATTGATTATGGTCCAAATGGTTCCAATAGTGTTATGTTTCCATGAAGGCTATGTTTCCAAGAATGTCATATTGCCAAGTTATTCATATGTCTCTCACTCATTGATTATTGATCCAAAGCTTCAAATAAAGTTGTGACTATCAAAGTGTCAATCTCTCACAAGTAAGGGTATCAATCTCAAAAGTAAAGAAATGAAGTAAGAATAAAGTAATGCATGTTGATTGTGTTCATGGGTGTTATCCATGGGGTACAAATACCTGCATGATGATGATAGTTTATCCATGGGGCGCAAACGCCCGCGTGATGATGGCCATTTATCCATGGGGTGCAAGAACACCCGCATGACGATATGATCTTATCCATGGGGTGAAAAGAATACCTGCATGATAATGATATGTTATCCATGGGGTGAAAAGAACACCTGCATGATGTGGGCCCAGAAAGTGTATGAGTGATGTAAAAGTAAAGTAAAGTAAAGGCAAGAGAAAGAAAGAACGTAATGTACATGAATTCTAAAAGTACTGAATAGTGACTCATCTACATTGTGATTTACCTATATTGGTTATGCATTTGAACTTGAGTTCTTGACATATTTTCATATCTTACAAGTTTCATATGGCCTTACATACTCAGTACATTCTTCGTACTGACCCCTCTTGGGGAATTTACCTTACTTGCTGCAGGCGCAGGTCCTAGTAGGCCTCCACAGTAGATTGTCAGTGTTGCAGATCTTTGGTGAGCTCCAGTTAGTTTGGGGCTTCTCCGAGTCACTGTTGTACATGTGTTTTGATTTTGGACATGTTGTATAAAGAGGGGACTTGTCCCGACTTTTAGTTCATTTTGGTCAATGCATTTGTTAGAGGCTTTTGTAGACGGATGTGGGTGTATAAATGTGAAGGTACATGCCGTTTTGACTTAATGGCTCAAACGACCAAGTTTTACATATATAGTTATGACATATGTTTCTATTTCTATGACTTCCGCATAGTTGCATAAGGTGTAATAAGATTCATATGAGGTTATGCATGCGAATGTTCATGAGCAAAGATTGGTTCTCTCGGGCCTTATCGGCTTCAGGTGCCAATCATGCCTCGTTGGGAATCGGGGCGTGACATAATAGTAAGTTCTTGACAACCATTGACTTCAACATAAAAGAGAAAAGAGCAGATTGCAAGTTTTATATCGTATGAAGCATAATTCTCTGTTCAATTATTATATGAATCCATGTACAAAGTCCAACCAAACAATAACTTTAATACTCCATATAAAGCTGTATAATATGGTACAAGAAAAACCATAAGTAAAAGAGTAGAACCGAATAAGTGATGCCCATATGTGTTATATAGGACCTTAATTCCTAATTCACTGAGTATGATTGAGCTAATGACCTCAAATAGTAATCACAATTGACAAAGTAATATTTACTAATTTTTGTCTGTAGATTCTCTCCCTCTTGATCGTCTCCAGTGCCATAAAGTCATTCTCTTGTATTTTATTGTTTTATTTCCTTTTGATAGGTAGTCATCATCTTTTAAACCCTCTTCATGTGTCTAGCGCCCCCACCCTCAACCACGAGATAAACAACAACGACATACCCAGTGTAATCCCACAAAGTCCTGTTTTGTTGCCCCTTTTCCTCCTCCTCTATAATGCCTCTTTTTGTGCACTATTCCATTCTAACAACAAACAACCTCCTTATAATTAATTTGACGTCTGTATAACCTAAACAACATTGGTTTTTGGTATTAAACTTTTGCTTCATCTAACTCGACATATTCAATATCGAACTACAACTCCTACAACTTAAAGGTTACCTCCTTAAAGATGAGATGATATCCATAGGGCTTCCCGACTCGGCACTTTGGCTCCATGCTTTGTCAAGTTCTGGAGCTAGTTGATAGCTATCTTGCAGTCATACATGGAAAATCCAATAGAAAAATCATTGAATCCTACTCAATTACATAATAAAGTTATTAGATCTGCTTGGATGGAAAAAGCGCAGAAAAGAGGATCATGCACAATAGCATAAACAGAATGTTTCGACATCATTGAGGATAATGAAGATCTTCTTCCATTGATGATATAAATTTCAGGATCATGCACAACAGCATAGCTCATCCGGGAAAACCTGAAAATTGAATCAACAATATTGATGATGAAGATGGCATGGACAAAGCTGAGACCAAAACTAAATCCAACAAAACTGAATAACGATCGATAAAGAAGAATCTGAAATTATAATGCTTTTTATAGAAGTATAGGATTCATAAACAAAAAGGATACTAATTAATATTTTAGTAGAATTTTTCATATATTCAGATTTTTAATAGTTGTTTTCCAATAAAACTACAATAAACTTAAGAGCAGCCGACAAATATTAACCAAGTTTTTATTCCTTTTTGGAGTAGAATTCAGCCGACCATAGCTAATCCTATTGTTGTATTGAGTTGATCGAGTCGTTGAGCGAGTCTAAATGACTTTCCTGTGGATTCTAGAATAGAAGCATAAAACCTCGTTAGATCAAAACATAGGTGTGCACTACAATGAGCTTATTAAAGAAGCCAAAAAACACTACCTGTAAGCGACGACAAATTTCAAAATTTTTCGTAAGGAGTGCCTAGTCTCCAAAGTTCCTTTCAATAAATTGATAAGCAATTCCACTCTTTCCTTGCCAACAATGAAGAGTCCTCCTTTTGTCTCACTTTCGCCCCTAAAGTTTTGATCCACCCTCATACTAAGTTGCTCAGACTCTTCAAAAATGTTGCCGCACCTATGTCGAATCCTTCAAAAATAGTGTAATTTAGAATGATCTGACATGCACCTGTTAACATTTATGAAGAGTCTGAGCAATATAGCCCCCATAGCTTTTGCTTGCCTATAATTTGAAATAGCTTGAGGATTAAATAGAATACCTGATATGAACTTGTTTTTTTAGCAGATTCCCTCCTCCCAGAGCTTTGTTTCTGCTGTAGTAGGAAACCTTGACAAGATAAATTATTGGGGGTAAAACTATCCTTGGTGACAGCTGAATCTCATGTTTCACAGAGAAGAACTGATTGTGAAATCCAGTGAACATTCTTCGGTAGACATGTGATTCAAACACATATTTCTTATGAGCTCTCTTTCATAAACTATACCTGGGCTCTATGGAGTTTACTGCAGCATTAAGATCCCAACCAGTAGCAGCATCAAGATCCCAACCAACAGCTTTCATTATGTTGATCAATGGCTTAGAGAAGTCATACTCCCAACCAGTAGCTTTCATCTTTTTGATCAATGGCTTAGAAAAGTCGTGAATGGCCTATAAGCAGCTTCCTCGGCTGAGCTGAAAAACTCAGGAGTACCCCCTCGAAGTAACTCTTTTAATCCAGACTTAGGCGGATGGAAAGACACTATGTCTTATAGTTTAACTCAATTATACTGTCGTTAAATTCACAATTAAGCTCACATTTTGCACAAAGAAATTGAGAAAAAAACATTTAACAACAAAACATTACATGAAATCCTATTAAAACTTCGCCCATACAGTCACTCTCTTGTCTTTTTATTGTTTTATTAGAATGTACACAGACCTTATCACTACCTTAAAGGTAGAGAGCTGTTTTCGATAGACCCTCAACTCACCCTCAATGATGAGATAAGCTTAAAAATAGATCTGATCAGGAATCAAATCATAGTGTGAGCTCATCTGTAGTTTCGTCAAAACAATTTCACCACAAAACTCATAATTTCAAGACAAACTCACATTCATTAGTCTCTAAACGAAAGAGAGGTGAGAAGTGGGATAAAAGTTTAAGATAAAGAGAATACAAATTCAACTCATAATGCTAAAAATATTTATTTTCTTTTACCATAATACATTCTCTAAACATGTTCTAACATTACAGATTACAAAAATACTAATATTAGGTGGTGCAAAATAGAAGTTGATTAAAAAAGAAATAGAGGTTCAATGAAGAAGAAAAAGTTGTGGAAGAAACTTACGTATTATCACAATGACTATGTTTATAATATTGTCTAACTCACTAATTTGATGAACTCTTGTTTTGTTGCCGCTTTTCCTCCTCTCCTCTATAATGTCTCTTTTTGTGCAATATTCCATTCTAATAATATCTTTCTTTTCACTAATTTGACGCATGTATAACCTAAACAACATTGGTTTGGTATTTAATTTTTGCTTCATATAACTCACTATATTCAATATCGAACAACAACTCCTACGACTTAAAGGTTACCTCCTTATAGATGAGATGATATCGACGGGCTTCCTGGCTCGGCACTTTGGCTCCATGCTTTGTCAAGTTCTAGTGCTAGTTGATAGCTATCTTGTAGTCATACATGGAAAACCAAATAGAAAAAGCAACAAATCCTGCTCAATTACATAATAAAGTTATTAAATCTGGATGGAAAAACCACAGAAAAGAGAATCGCGCACAATAGCATAAACAGAGAGTTGGACATCATTGAGGACAATGAAGATCTTCTTTCATTGATGATATAAATTTATAGGAACATGCACAACAGCATAAACAGATAGTTCATTTGGGAAAACCTGAAAATCGAATCAACAATACCGATGATGAAGATGGCATGAAAAAAGCTGAGACCAAAACCAAATCGCAACAAAACTGAATAAGATCGATAAAGAAGAATCTGAAATTATAATGTTTTTTTATAAAAGTATAGGATTCATAAACCAAAAAGGATACTAATGAATATTTTAGTAGAATTTTCCATATATTCATATTTTTAATAATTGTTTTTCAATAAAACTACAATAAACTTGGGAGAAGCCGACAAATATTAATCAAATTTTTGTTCCTTTTTAGAGTAGAATTCAGTCAAACTTAGGAATACTAGTAACCAAATTTTTTTTGTCCGTTTTGGAGTAGAATTCAGCGATAAAAAGTAACCAATTGTTTTGCATATATTTATTAATTGGAGGAAAATAGTGAAAAGACGATTTAGTTTATTGGAAGGTTGAAGGGAAAAAAGTTCAAATCACTTTTCTAAGGTCTTTATTTGCATTAAAAATAAAATAAAATAAAATGTATTACATATTATAGTAGATTAAAAATAACTCGATAGTATAAAGTTCATTATTCCATTTATGTCCTAATCAACGTCTTCTGACAGTGACTAAAACCACGAGTAAGATTGAGTGCAGTTTTACCAGCTAAATTTTGAGTATAAGACGTTATCTTTTTTATTTTATTTTAAAATTCAGACTTTATGTGGGGATGAAAATTCCATCTATTCAAGTTGCTTGCAATTTCTTCGTAAGACCAAACTCCACTTTTCTGCAGAGAAATTGTTCATTAGAGAAGTAAGAACAGAACTACAGAAGTACAGGTTATTATGGAGTATGCAAAAAGAAACTATTAACAAACAGTTTGGAAGTTATGCTCAATTCAATCGAATACTCTTGAATAAGTACTCTATTCACTAAAATTTAGATAGATATAAAAAAAAAATCACCAACTTCTTCTGTCTAACAATATTTATCCAATATACTAAAAATAGATGTCCAATAATATTTGAACAATCTAAAAAATTAATGGATTATTTGCCATTTTCTACCTATTTTACTCTTGATATTAAAGGTCATTCATCACTCAATGTATCTTCCAAGACATTAAGTTTATTGTATTCAAAGAGTGATGTAGTAAAATTACCGTTATTATTTATTGTTTCTTAACATGTGTGCCATGTCAATAGTGGACAAGTATTGTTGGACGGAGGGAATAATATTTTTTTTGCTTAGACTAAAATTTAATTTCTAATCGCCGATGATTTGCATTCCAATTCATTAGCTATTTGCTTTCCATTTTCTTCTTATTAAATGCTACAAGTGGCAAGAAGAATCGAGAAGGGAATAATAATAAGAGGTGCAGCTGATTAGTGACTGGGATAAGACACCACTCAGGGACATCGTGTTAATGGCACGAAAACTACCTTCCAAGCTACATTGATTGTGAGATTATCATGTCCATGTCACAGCTCTGCGGAGTAAGTAAAAGTTTATTCTAGAGGGCAATAGGTTGCTTGTAACTTGAAATGCATTTTTCAATTCATGTCTCCCGTGGGAATTTTTTTTTAATTAATCCTGAAAGTTCAACTTCACAACTCACATGATAAAATAAACCTAGTGGGTGAGAAGTAGCAAATATATGGAGTAGTTGAGATGCGTACAAGCTGATATGAAGAGTATCTTCAAAATAAATATCAAGAAAACACGGAGCCTCCTTTGTACTTGCGAACAAACAACGGACTAGGTCAGAATAATGTGATGGAGAAACAACCATATAATAAAGGACAAAGTGAAAAGAGAGAGACATGACCTTTCATTACAAAATAAGGTCTACAGAGAAGATTGTTCCTCTGACAATTCATTAAACAACACCATAAATATTAACTCTTCTAACACGGGATAAACCATTAACACATTAGTAGAAACATGAACCTAACCACAGACTCCGGAAGTGTCAGCTCGTCTGAAGCATGACCTAAATGGGTTTGATCTTGAAATTGAGAGACACGAGAGAGAACACAAAACACTTGAGGTCTTGCAATGACAAGAAAAATGAGAAATTAAGTGTTAAATTGTAATGACCCTTTCCGTCGTTCGGTGTTGATTAACATGCAAAAATTCGGGTTAAGTTTTTTCCGAGTGAAAATTTTGAAATTTCAGGCTAGGCTAGATTCGAACGAATTTCGGATGTTGTGTGGTCTAGATAATTCTGGTGATTGGTGGTGATGATGTAGTAAAATTACACCTCGCAATGCGATATAAAGCAATCATTGATCAAATATAGAATTCAACCAAGGTTGGGGTGTATCCCACAGGAAATATGACTAGGAGCTAGGTCAATGCGGTTAGTTAGACTATTAATCAAATATTTCCGAAATTGGGGAGTTGAAAGTCACCATTATTAAGTCGGAAGATTTTACTAACCAAGTAACAAGTAACAATTTTATGTTGTTTGTAATAAAGAATGATGATTGACTAAGATTGTGTTTCCCATGATTTTATAACTTAGTAAATGTGATGCACTAGTGATCTATATATCCTAGTACTTAGCATGCAAAATCGATAAGTGAAGTTCACCTAAATGGTTAGTCCCTTAGATAGATGAATATCACTACACAACTTGGTCTGTCTACGAGTGTTTTCTTTACTAACCCTTACCTTTGATCCTAGATTAGCTATTTCCGAATAAGATCAAGCTATGAGATGAGGATTGAAAGCCTCAAATCTCTACTGTTAATCCTTTTTTATATTCTCCACTTCTTCGGTCCAGAAAGTAAAGAATTAAGGAGAGTTCTAACATTTCCAACCAATAAAAAGAAATCAATACGAAGGGAAGAACAATACATGCATAAAAACCATTCAAGAATCACTAAGTACTTAGCCTACTTTATTAATTCATCACGGTTGCCACATCTCTAGTTATGAGATCTAGCTACTCATGCTTGAACAATCACAATCAGAAATTATAGATGAAATCATAATTATTAACTTAAAAGAATTTAGTAGAAGAAATTCGGACACTTGAATTATCAAAGGAAATTCAATAATCAATAATCAGTATGTGAATAATCTCTCAGAATCCAAGAACAAAACAATGTAATGTGTTTCTCAGACTTAAGAGTCAATAATATAACGTAAAAAAAAAAGAAAACCTAGGAAAAGTATTTATAGATAAAACAAAACCTATCCTAAACAGAATTGGATTGCAGGTTCGGCAGCTCAGACGATAGGATAGAAAAACTCATGCAATGGTACCACGATCCATCCTTTCTAGTCGTTGATGAACAATCACTTTTGCAGGTCCTCTGAAGTCTCTAGGATGCCTCTTCAGGATGACTCATCCTTTACTGGTAAGACCTGTACTAAGTGTTCGTTGTCACAGACTTAAATTTTAATCTTTTTAGGATTATCCCATGACCCTCAGAACGAACTCATCGTATCTTACAATAGATTGTGGGACGTTGTCGTTTTGAACAAATCAATTTCACTTCCTCTGATTCTCTTCCACAACAACCTAGAATAACCCGTGCTAAGATGTAATGTGTCATCCCAAGGCTCGCCTGATGTACTTAGGCTCCATTGTCACAAATTTTTGAATTTGAACTCTTAGAACCTGTTTTCCCTGCAAACTCCACAAAACACATCATATCCATATAAACATGCCTTAGAACTAGCATGTTCTCCATGTCCTCAGAGAAACAAAACAAAACCAAATACATATGACGCTTAACTAAGAGAACCCTAGGAAACCTATGACAGTCATCCCATCAGCTGGCACCCCTGTACTCTAAGCATTTTCAACCCCCTTCTATACAATCAAAATCAAAACCACTATGTATATATGCAAAGCTTGTTACCATGACACAAGGGATTAAGAGATGGAATCACATTATCAACAGATAACCAAGCGTGTGTACTAATAACACTACCTAAACAACTAGTAGCTAACAATGCAACCCATGCACCCTCATAACATAGAAGTCCAGCACACTCACAATATAATAATGCATATCAAAACAAGGACTAAATAGAATCACTTACTCTCAAAAAGAAGTTCAAATAGTGCATGAAATACCATAAGCTTGCCCTTATTTTCTATACCTTAGTTTTTGGATAGTCGGATTAAGATCACTATAGAACTTTTATTGACTTGTAATGTAGGCTTGGGGACGGGTATGATAGATATGGATAAAGTGAATCAACCCTCCTTAGCACTACACTATTTTTGGCTCTACTATTTAACCACCTTTTTTCCTTCCCCTTATTCGGGTCAGCTCCTCGCTCTCTTCGATATTCTTTCTCTTTCCTTTGTTTGCATGTGTCTGAGCCCAGAAGTTGAATACCACAATATCATCAAATACCTCCTCAATCACGGGCAAGCTAGTAAGTGGTACCACCAGGAACTAACTAGAAGATAGCTCTTGAACAACTGCCCTAAGTGAGGCAAGCTTATTCGTGATCCTAGTCAAATTCAGTAACTGAATACCCTATAGTATGCTAATCATTCATACCTCAAACCTATCAAATCGGGCCTTCATCCCCCGCATACCCTCTTTAATCTCATTCTTCACCCACGACTTGACCCCTTCTTGTAGCTTGTCGATCTTTATTTCAGCGACGACTAATCATTTGGCCATTTTGTAATAACTCTTGTGGTACCAAAACATAGCCTGCGGGTATGGTATGGAGTGTGCTATAAGGCATAGATAATGGCTGTGAAGTAGTGGTTGTAGTGTCACTAGGGGTGGCTACTGTCTTACCAGCTTCAGTAGCCGAAATCTCTCTATTCGGATCAATATGGGCAGCTCCCTCAACTATCCTAGGACTCAACCTTGCCGGTGGACTTCTAACTCTGGTGACAGGGTTCATATAATCCTTGATGAGCATAATGTTAGCCGTCTTAGTTGGCATGATCATACGGTCCAAATCTGGTAAAAAGTACACCTTACAGTCCCAACATAGCCGAATATGAAACTCGAGAATGAGATGCTAGTGCTAACTAAGAGGGCCTGCTCCCTAATCTCATTATCTATAATCCTCGAAATATTTAGCTCAAACTCTGACATGATAGATGCAATAAGTCCTGCTCAGTCAGCACTCAAAATATTATCGTTACCAGTCCATGCCAACTTGTGTCGAACCAATGTCCACTATAATTTGGCAATGAAATTTAGGATGCTTTGGTGATAGACTTGCCACTAGTCACCCATTCTCTTCTTCCTTGGCTTCGGCTATGTGGTTTTCCAACCACTTAAAATGCATCAGTTTGTCATCAACACTCAACTATTTAACTTTTTTCAATTTCACTATCTGGTAGTCATACTCAAGGGTGGCTGCCGGAGCCACAAAGTTTGGACCATACAAAAATCTCGAGATGGTCTTCTAGGAGATATTAACAGCTCTTCTCCAAACCATCACTGTGTCCAACCTCGGTTGCTTCCGCATGTCCTTCTCCTTTCTTGAAGGAGTCATGTTCTCTAAGGTAGCCGCATAGTTGGCATAGAACTCTCGAACAATATCAGCACTGTACTTTCCTAAGGTTTCTCCATCCATTTCATATTTTTCAAATAATCTCCACAGCTCTAGGACTCTATTCAACGCCTAGGTCAGAATTCAAGATTTCTCTTGGATGCTTTGCTTGAGGTTCCCCTTTTGTGTGATGGACAAGGCATTATTATAATAGGCTCGGGAACCTCGAACACCCATCAGACTATACCTGATCCTCTCAGAGGGGTGGTCTCTACACTAGCTTGTCGGACACTTCCTTACTAGCCTTTCTAGAAGCCTCTTCCATCTCTTCATCTCTGGATCCTTCTTTCTCCTCCACAAACTCACCCCCATTATTGCTTGATGATTTTCCTCCCTCTTCAGATTGGGGAGACTTAATGGGGGTGGCCATGGACACTATAGCTTTGAACTTGTCCTTTGTCCTAGTGGTTCAAGGCTCGTGTTGTTCATTCAGGCCTATTTCATACTCTTCCTCAGAACCACTAGAGTCCTCATATTCAGACTCCGAGTCAGTTGGTTGGTCTTTAAGCTTTTGCTTGGTGGCTATTTCTCTTCAGGCTACCTCGTCTTGCTGCTTCTTATTTCCTTTTAGTGCTATGGTACCCGTGGAATAAAAATTAGTTCCAATGAATAATGAATGAAGAAACAAAACTATGTATACAAATTCTTTGGATGACCCTCAAAATGGGTCATTGTGAAAAAGAACGACTTGTCCTATAGGTTGTGGTATAAAGTCCTGAAATTATAAATTGGCTTTCTCAGAATGAGTGCCTAACATAACTCATGGTGAGATACCATGATCATAGGATGACTCGTCTTGAACAATCTGTAACAAAGGTCATTGGACAGCCCCAACGATCCAACCAATGAGCTGTTGTGAGATACAATAGGTCATTGGTTAGCTTATAAAGTCCATCCTCCCTTTATCAGTTATATAAATAAAAAGTTTTCCTAGATTTTAACACTCTAGGGGTTTCTTAGACTTCACCCCCATCAAAACCACCATTTTGACACTTTCACAACACCAGGCACCCATATGTGCAGAAAGCACTCCTTTAGAACTCAATTTGGCAGACCACTGGCCACATTCTAGGCATTGCAACTTACCATTATGCTCCTAATGTAAGGTAATGCTAAAACTTAATTCTATTTAGTTTTCAAGGAAACAAAAATTAGAAAAGAACATAGGAGTAGAACTTATCTTCATAGAGTTCTTGAATAATGAAGATGCTTTAGAGTTGATGATTGAGTGTTGAGTTTGTTAATGACAAGACTAATTATCGAATTTCATGTAGAAATTGAGTGGTTGTTTGTGAATTTGGGGTTGGTATGCTATTTCTCGATTAAAAGAGAGTACTGTTGGAGTTGTGTTTGAATTAGGGGCATTTTTACGTTGGGTCATCAAGTACAAAGGGAAACTTGTAATAAAGGACTTGGGTGATTCGGGTCGGGTAAGATTCATTAATTAAAATTTCACTGCTGACCATGGCTGGTCCTATGGGTTTTTTTATGTGACCACGACCGGTTCTATGTGTTCATTCCGTAAATACTAAGAAAACTTACCTGGGAACCTACCGAGCTTAGGACGGGTCATGGTATGATGCCACAATCCATTCCATATGCTCAAAGGTTCAAATTCCTGAACGTTGTTTTTTGGAGTTCGACAGAACAGTGGATTCCACAACCCATTCTATGATGGTATGGTTCGTGGTACTCAGCTGTTAGATGTACTTCTAAAAGTTGTTCTTTGTTCATGTTCAGATTGATTAGGACCACGAGCCATTGTATGATGGTGCGGGTCACGCTAGTGCTCGTGGTTCCTGTTCTTAACCAATTTTTAGATTCGTTACTAAGTCATACCTGCACACTTTAGCAAACATTACTCTTATATTAAAAATCTAAGTAAAAAGAAAACAAAGTACAAAAGTTTGGGTTGCCTCCCAAGTAGCACTTGATTTAACATCGTGACACTACATGGGTATATTGATTACTTAAACTTCACCAAGATACCATTATGGGTTGCCTTCCATGAAGCACTTGATTTAACGTCATAGTACGACTCAGGTCCCTTGGTTACTTAGACTTCACTAAGGACTCAAACATCAACTACCTTTAACTCCTCTTCAGTTCCCAAATATGTTTTCACACGCTGACCATTTACTAAACCATTTCCCTTCATGGTTCTCAAGCTTAATTGCTCAATATGGGAACACACGTACCACTCAAAATAGTCCAATCCACTTAGACTTCAACTTGCTAGGAAACATGCGAAGTCTTGAATTGAACAACAAGACCAAATCACTCAGATTAAACTCTTTTTTTTCTATTTTTTGGTCATGATACAACTTCATATTCTCTTTGTACAGAGCTGAACTCTCATAAGATTTCAGGCGAAACTCATCTAACTCATTCAATTGATTAAGCCTCAAGTTAGAGGCGTCACTCCAATTCAAATTCAGCTTCTTAAGCGCCCACATTGCTTTGTGCTCAAGTTCAACCAACAAATGACATGACTTTCCATATACAAGATGATAGGGAGGCATACCTATAGGGGTATTGAAAGTAGTTCGATATGCCTATAAAGTATCATCCAACTTCCTAGACCAATCAATTCTATTTCCATTCACAGTCTTCACAAGGATTGTCTTTATCTCCCGGTTAGAAGAGACCTTAACCTACCCACTAGTCTAAGGATGATAAGGTGTTGCCACCCTATGCTTCACACTATACATTTCAAGCAGGGCCCAAAATAACCTATTAAAAAATGAGAGCCTCCATCACTAATGATTGCCCTTGGTGTACCAAACCTAGAAAAGGTGTGTCGCTTCAAGAACATTGTGACACTCTTGCCTTCACTATTGGGAAGTGCAACTGCCTTCACACATTTGGACACATAGTCAAAAACTACAAGTATATACTTAGTCCTATTTGAGCCCATGAACGGACCCATAAAGTCAATGCCCCAAACATCAAAAGGCTCAATCACACGAATGGGGGAAAAATGAAGTTTATGCTTTCTTGATATACATCCTTGCTTTTGGCAATGGTTATATGTCCTTGCATAATCATTGACATCTTGATGGATGGTTGGCCAATAGTACCCATATTGCAAAATTTTGTGGGCTGTTCAAATACCATTATGATGACCCCCAATAGGGGATGAGTTACATGCCTCCAATATGCTTATCATATCGATCTCCGAGACACATTTACAAATCATCCCATCCATAAAAATATGAAACAAGTATGTCTCATACCAAAAAACTTCTGCATGTCAAACATAAACTTCTTTTGCTGTTGAGAAACAAGTCTGAAGGCACCACATCACTCACAAAATAATTAGCAAAATCCATGAACCATGGAATCAAGTCTTGTGACCCAACCAACACTTGATCATATAGAAAACTATTATTAATGGATACCTCATCATTCATTTTCAATATTGCCTCTTCCTCAAGTGATGACAAGTGGTCAGCCACTTGATTTTTAGTCCCCATTTGATCCTTTACTTTAAAATAAAATTCTTGCAACAGAAGTACCCATCGAATCAATCTAGGCTTTACATATTTCTTTGCCATAAGGTACATAAGAGATAATTATTTAGTGTGCACAATCACCTTTGTGCCAAGCAAATAGGATCGAAACTTTTCAAAAGCAAAAACCACAACAAACAACTCATTTTCCATCACAGTATAATTTTTCTGAGCTGGATTAAGTGCCTTGCTAGCATAATAGATAGGATGGACTATCTTTTCATGCCTTTGGCCTAGGACTGCTCCTAGCACCACTCCACTAACATTCACATATCACCTCAAAAAGCATGGACAATCAGGTGAAACAATGATAGGGGATAATATCAATTTTTCCTTAAGACACTCAAATTCCTTTAGACACGCATCATCAAATACGAACTTCACCTCTTTCTCTAACAATTTTACACTGGATGTGCAATTTTAGAGAAGTCCTTGATGACCTATTATAAAATCTAGCATGACTTAAAAAGCTTCGAATACCCTTCACAGAAACTGGTGGAGGCAATTTTTCAATCACCTTTATCTTTGCCTTATCAATATCGATCCCCTTCTTTGAAATCTTATGGCTGAGAACTATTACTTCCTTTATCATAAAGTGGAACTTTTCCTAATTAAGCACTAAATTGTAGTCTTCACACCTCCTCAAGACATTAGACAAATAAGATAGACAATCTTCAAAAGAGTCACCTACCACTAAAAAATCATCCATGAATACCTCACTAGTGTCCTCCACCATGTATGATAAGATAGACATCATACAATGTTGAAAGGTTGCTGGAGCATTACATAATTCAAAAGGCATCTGCTTGAAAACAAATATCCCATATAGATAAGTGAAAGTGGTCTTATCTTAATCTTCGTGACAAATCAAAATCTTATTGTATCCTGAATAACCATCCAGAAAATAATAGCATCCTCTACCAGCAAGACAGTCTAATATCTGATCCATAAATGACATCGAAAAATGATCTTTTTCAATCCATGCATTTAGTTTCCTATAGTCCATGCACACTCGCCAACTTGCGACTGGTCTCATTAGAATAAGCTCATTCTTTGCATTCGAAACCATGGTGATTCCATCTTTCTTAGGAACATATTAGATCAGCCTTACCCAATTACTATCTGCAATAGGGTAAACCACGCTTGTATCCAACCACTTGATGATTTTCTTTTTGACTACGTCTTGTATAGGTGGATTCAGCCTATGCTGATGATCAATGCTAGGAATACAATTGGGATCAAGCTAGATTTTATGAGTGCAGATTCCCAGCGAAATACTAATAATGTCTGCAATGGACCATCTAATGGCCCGCTTAAACTTCTTTAACACATATACCAGAGCCTCAACCTGCCATTTTACTAAATATGCTACTATAATGACTGTCAAAGTGTTGTTGGATCCCAAGAAATATAGAAAAGGTGGGATGGGAGAGCCTTGAGCTCCAAGACAGGAGGCTTCTTAATAGAAGGCATGCCCGGTAGAGTTAATTGATTCTTTAAATATAAATCTAAATTTTTCATAGCATAAGAGTGGTCCACATACAGCGAGTGCACTTCCATCTCATCATACTCATCTATATCATTACCATCAAAGTTTATGATCATAACCGCTAGTGCTTCAACATTAAGTCTCTCCTCAATAGGAACTCTCAGGGCCTCTTAATCAACCATATCAATAACCGAAATCACACACATGTCCTTTGGTTGCTTTATGGATTGACAAATATTGAATGTCACTTCCTTATTATTCAATAAAAATTTCAATTGTCTGGTTTCAATATCAAACAGTGCTCATTCATTCGCTAGGAATGGTCACCTCAAGATAATGGGGACCTCAAAATCAACTTCACAATCTAGAATAACAAAATCAGCTAGGAATATAAATGCCTTAACTTTCACTTGAACATCATACAAAATACCCACAGGCTTCTTTATAGTGTGATCCGCCATAAAAAGTCTCATCGAAGTTGATTTGGGTGCTTCCAATCCCAATAGTCAAAATACCGCTAGCAACATCAGATTAATACAGGCAACCAAGTCACACAAAGCCTTTATAAAGTTGAAAGCTCCAATGGTACACAAAATGGTGAATGCTCTAGGATCCTCCTTTTTCTGCACAAGAGACCGGGATGCTATTACACTATAATGGTTCCATTTATCAACAGGCTCAAAACTCACAGTCTTCTTCTTTGTAACAAGATCCTTCATAAACTTAGCATAGCCAGGCATTTGCTCAAGTGCCTCAATGAAAGGGATATTCATAGATAATTGCTTCAACATCGAAATAAACTTATGGTATTTCTCTTGTCCAGCTCTCTTCTTCAATCTTTGTAGGAAAGGTTGAGGAGGTCGTAGAATAGGAGTCAAAATTTATGGGACCTCCTTTTCCTTCCACTTTTTAGTCTAGGTCAACAACAACTAGAGATAATTTTTCAATTGAATTCTCATCAACAACATGATCTTTGGATTTGGATACTTTTTTAATATCAATCATCTCGGGCTCGACCGCATTATTAATAAGTAATGTCATAGGAGGATTGACAGTCATCTTATCACTTCTAGTAGTCACAGTTGTGTAGTAACTATCATTCTTTAGATTTTGAACAGTGTTACTTGAAAGTGTACCTTTTTGTCATTGGTTCAAAGCTATGGAAATTTGCCTGAACTGCTACTGAAGTTTCTTAATTGACCATGTGACTCCAACTTTTGGCTCATCCCAGAAATATCTGCTCAACTCTTCTTAAGGTTGTCATCACTAGCTTCTACCCTTTTCAGCATTTTGGAAAATAGGTCTTCTACTCTAGCATTGCTCAACTTAGTTTCACGACTCTCTAGAGGAATGTACAAACTACTTCAGCCATTTTTGTAACCATCTTTCTTCTTCCAATCACTATCTCTATGATCTGATCAATTGTACTTGTTATCTTTGTTGTAGTTTTGACCTTGATTCCCTTGACCTTGGTGTCAAGTGTCTTGATTAGAACCTTGGGCTTTGGCCCGAAAACCTTCCACCTGATCATCTAAGTAGTTTTCCTTCTCATTAGAATTAGAATCATCATGTATCTATGCTTTTCCTTGTGAACCGACTGCATTTACATTTTCAGGCCTTGCTTCTATGATATGCTTTCTATTCAAACTCAATTTTGTTCTCACTCTGCTACTTCTTGAGTGAGCCTCTCATCTATTCTCTACTGCTCTGCGGATATACTTATAGCATAAGTGCCATTAGAAATGTCAGAATCCCATGTGTGCCAAGCTCTATTGGTTTTGGTTACTCTATCAAGTATAGCTGATGCATCACTAAGGTATGACTTGTAAATGCTTCTCCCACAACAGTGTCTTCTACAGTCTTGTTATTTGCATTCAAGGATTTATAGAAGATCTCCAACAAACTACGTTTCAATTTCTGTGATTTAGGACTTGCTACAACTTCTTCTTGAATCTCTACCATGCCTTAAAAAAGCCTTCAAATGTAATTGCCTAAAGTTATAGATCTTGTCCTTTAGCTACAACCTTCTGGATGGCGGGAAAAATCTTTCTAAGAAAGCCCTCTTCAACTCTCTCCAGGTAGTGATAGAGTCATTTGGTAATTTAGCCATCCATAGAGTTGCTTCACCAGCCAAGGAGAAAGGAAATAACCAAAATTGGATAGCATCTTAGCCCACACTAGGTATCTTATAGGATTTACATATCCCTACAAAGTTCATTAAATACATGTTTGCATTAGCAGTAGCATGATCGATGAATACTCATTTTATGTTAAGCAATTGTATTATCATACTGGTAATGTTGAACTTAGACCTAATGAGCAGTGTGGGTAGACGGATAAAATCTATTGCGCCTGCATAATCAAGGTTAACATCATCCTTTTCATCATCAAACTAAGGTACATATTGACTGGGTTGCTGATCATGGCCCCTATTCATTCTTTGCCTAGCTTGTTCTTCCGCTACAGGCTATCAAGTTGCTTCTTCCTGCCTAGCTAGAACATCAGCAACACCCTAACAGGCTATTTTATCTTGTCTCTCCCATTTATCAGCTATGATCCAAGTTTTAGCTTGCTCCAAAGTCTCTTGAATGCATTGATTATCCATTCTCCTCAAATTTCTCAACGTTCTTTTAATTTCTAGATCAAGTGGAATTAGGGGGTTACCTTGACTCTAGGTGTTGTCCATGCACTGGTGTGCACCCTAAGAACAAAACAAAAATAATAGAAAATGTAAACTAGGAAATAAGGACTAATAATCAAATAGACATAGTCCATCTAATCCTAAATCGTATTCCCTGACAATGGTTCCAAAATTTGATATCACCCAAATTACACCTCGTAATAAGATATAAAGTGGTCGTTGATCAAATATAGAACCCAACAAAGGTTGGGGTTGATCCTACAGGGAATATTGCTAGGAGCTAGGTCAATACAGTTATTTAGACTATTAATAGATTATTTCCAAAAGGGGGAGTTGAAAGTCACTAATATTAAGTCGCAAGATTTTAGTAACCAAGTAACAAGTTTATGTTGTTTGTAATCAAGAATTATGATGGACTAGGATTGTGTTTCCTATGATTTCATAACTTAGCAAATGTGATGTATTAGTGATCTATCCTGGTGCTTATCATGCAAAATCGGTAAGTTAAGTTCACCTAAGTGGTTGGTCCCCTAGATTGATGAATATCACTATGCAACTTGGTCCGTATATGAGTATTTGCTTTACTAACCCTTACCTTTGATCTTAGATTAGCTATTCCCGAACAAGGTTAAGCTATTAGATGAGGGTTGATAACCTCAAATCTCTGTTGTTAATCCCTTTTCCTATTCTCTACCTCTTTGGTCCAGCAAGTAAAGAATTAAGGCAAGTTCTAATGTTTGCAACCAATAAAAAACAATCAATACCAAAGGAAGAACAATACTTGCATAAATACCATTCAAGAATGACTGAGTACTTAGCCTACTTTATTAATTCATCATGGTTCCCATAACTCTAGTTATGAGATCTAGCTACTCATTCTTGAAGAATCACAATAAAAAATTATAGATGAAATCATAATTATGAACTTACAAGAATTTAGTAAAAGAAATCTGGACACTTGATTTATCAAAGAAAATTCAATAATCAAGAATCAGTATGTGAATAATCTCTCAAAATCTAAGAACAAATTAATGTAATATGTTTCTAAGACTTAAGAGTCAATAATATAGCGTAAGAATAAAAGAAAACCTAGGAAAGGTGTTTATAGACAAAACAAAACCTATCCTAAATAGTATTAGATTGTAGGTTTGGCAGCTCAGATGATAGGATAGGATGACTCATGCAATGGTACCATCCTTTCTAGTCATTGTTAGATGATCACTTTTGTAGTTTCTTTGAAGTCTCTAGGAAGCCTCTTTAGGATGGCTTGTCCTTTCTTAGTATGACCCATGCTAAGTGTTTGTTGTCACAGACTTAGATTTTAGTCTTTTTAGGAGCTCATCCTACAACCCTCAGAACGAGCTCATTGTATCTCACTATGGCTCGTGGGATGTTGTAATTCTGAATAACTCTCCCTTGGCAGCCTGGAACGACCCATGCAAAAATCCAATTAGTCGTCCCAAGGCTCGGCTGATGCAGTTAGGCTACCTTTTAATAGTTTTTTGAATTTAAACTTCTGAAACCTGTTTTCCCTGCAAACTCTACAAAACACATCATATCCACAAAAATGTGCCTTAGAACTAGCATGTTTTCCTTATTTTAAGCATTGAAAGTGCCATAAATTCATGGCACATTAGGTGTAGCATTTCATGGATTTAAGATGATGTTGTGTTATCCAAGAGGTTTAATAAGCCATAGAAACTTTCGGAACAAAATTGGGTTAGTAGAATTCCGAATATAGCATTTGACGTAATAGGGTTTATTCATAATGTTAAAATTTAGGGAGTTTTTTGTGAAATGGAAAAGACATGGAAATTATCCTAAGTTTCTGCCTTAATGCCGCTACAATAGAAATAAGGGCCGTTGTAGCAATCCTACTATAGTGGGTTATGGACCGCTACAGTAGAAGACCAATATCAGTCAGGCTGATACAATGGGTAATTTCTGCTACAGCGACACCGTTGCAGTGGGAATTAGGCTGCTACGATGGGATCAATGCAATAAATATTAGTTTTCTCCGAGTATGAATGTTATTTCATCAGAAACTCTCAAGGGTCGACTTAGGGCAAGATAAGGGTAATTTTTCTGAGTTCTTTTCTATTCCCTACTATCAAGGTAAGATAATTTCACCATACGAACAAGAATTTGCTCCTTTAATCGTTAAATTCGTTAGATTATATTCATGGTGGAATCATTGGGTTAACATCTAAGTTGAATGATTTGGTACGAATTGACTATGAATGGTTTAGAATCATTTGTTAATGGCTTTTGGTTGTTAGATTATCCTCTCTAAAGTAGAAATTGTTTCATTAATACCAAATTATGAGGAATTTGATTGGAATGAAAGAGTAGAAAGCTCTAGAATGTGAAAATAGTCTATGATCATGGGTTAGAACATTGAATTTGGGTTTGTAATGCCTAGAATTAATGAATAAATGCTTGAATTGTTCTTTGTTTGTTATTATTAGATTGAGATCAAGCCGAGGCTGCAAGAAAGAGCAAAACTCAAGTGAATTTGGGCATTGCATGGCATGATTTAAGGTAGGTTATGGTTGAATTGGAGTTTAGACTCAATTTGATTGTATATGTGCTTATTAACTGATTGTTTATTTGCATGGTTTTGAGTCATGCTTGTAAATGATGCTAAATGATTGATTATAAAATACAAGTGTTGATTAGTAATGAATTTAACTAGAGAATGGGTACTTGTAGTTAGTTTATGGTTATTATTAAGAATTGATTGATGCTAAATGCATAGATTAACGTGGTATAAGGGTGGGGATGTTGGAATAAGGGTGGCATAACACTTGTTTGGAATAAGGGTGGAAAGACACCTAGTTGTCTAGTATGATTGGTACATGGACTTGGCTTGTCCAATGCAGGTCATGGATAATGGTCAATCATAAGTCCCATATCATGTGTGCACACTGTGATTTGGAGAGTTTGACAGTTCCTTAAGTGGATCGGGTTTTATTCTATTAGATATTACTTTTGGGTTATTTGTGTGAACTAATTATGTCAAAATTTCCTTGGTTTCCTTATGCAGACTGGTTCATTGACTTAATATCATTTATTAGTACTTGGTATGAACTGCTTTTTGAGGATTTAACTAGGTAATGAGGTTTTCATGATGTAAATGGCAAACTGATTTAGTTGTAAGTTATTCTTATTTGTTGGCACGAAATTGAGCCTTAACATCTATAACTGGGGTCATTGTTACTTTATTGGATTAGTTGATATTAAAAGGCCTGTTGTTGAAAGCTGGTTGAATACATGATTTAATTGACATGCTTGATATTTTTTACAAATATTTGGTTAAATTTTCATATTGGTTAAGTTGAGTTGGCCTATGATACCTACTGGTACATAGTGGTTTGTACTGATACTACCATGTGCTCTTCTTTTATTAAGTTAAGAGCATATTTTAGCAGCTTCTACGAGACATTTGTAGGTGACAACACATTCCTGATCCAAGGGTGAGCATTCATTCTTCGAGCTACCATTGATCATTCAGACTTGGTTTGTCCTTTTTTTTTATACTTTGACTCTTTCTTTCATTATTGTTAGTTTTTTCGAGTTGTACCCGTAGACTTGTTTAGTTAGAATTCTAGTATGATAACTTTCAGTTTCTGCGGAATGTTTAGACAATGTTATTTTCGTGCTAGTATTAAATGTTAAAGTATTAACTTTTATTAATGAATTATGGTTGTTGTTAAATTGGATAAGTGAATGATTTTAATTTCGGGCTAGATGGTTCTCCCATCAGAGGGTTGGTGTGGGTGCCACTCATGAGGGGTTGAGTTGTGACAAAGTTGGTATCAGAGCCCTATGTTTGTTGATCTCATCATATCTAAATAAGTTTAGTAGAGTCTTGCGGAATAGTATAGAGACATCTGTACTATTCTTCGAGAGACTACAGAACTTAGGAAAAACTTCACTTCTTCTTTCTTTTTTGCTATGACTTGATTTCAATAGGTATCTGGTGATTCAAATTATATATCTAACCTTCTTCATTATATTTCTCATAGATGGTGAGAAAAAGATCTAACAGAGCCAGAGCAGAGGTTCTTGATCAAGTTGCTCCAATTACCGAGGCTGTGGTTAGATCCTAAGGATGAATAAGAGAAAGAAGAAAGAGAAAAGGTAGGGTAGCACCCACCAGGGGTAAGGCCTAGATTATACAAAATCAGGTTATACAAAGGTCAGAGTCACCTCCCACGCCAGAGCATAGTCATGAAGAGGTGATGTATGATGAAGTACAAGTGCATTAGAATGCAACACCAATCCAGGAAGGTGCATATCCTGTTCAAATGTCCTAAGAGTTGATACAACAAGTCTTAGGTTTCTTGAGTGGGATGTCTATTGAGGCCATTCCTACAGTTCCTATTTACCAGCAACCAGGGATACAACATATTACCGCACTATCCCCAGGATGGATGAGCTTTTGAAAATAATTATTTTCCCCATCTGAAAGTGGGTCCCATAATGACTGAAAATGAATATGAGTTACTGTGTAAGTTCTTAAAAATGAAGCTTCTACTATTCCTTGGTACTGAAATAGAAGATGATTTTAAGTTCATTATAGATTTTCATAAGCGATTGCATAAGATAGGTATGAGAGTAGTACAGGGTAGAGTTCGTGACTTTCTAGCTGAAATGGGATGCCAAGTAGTGGTGGAGAGCATATGTTGAGTGTTGATCTTCTTTGTTGCCTCCGTTGACTTGGACCCAGTTCCATACTATGTTTTTGAAGAAGTATGTGCCAAGAATTTTATGTGGTAAGAAGAGAGATGTGTTTATCACCTTTTAACGGGGTAACATAGATGTTGCAGCCTATGAGGCCAAATTTCATGCCCTTTCTAGATTTGCTACTCAGATGCTAGATACAGAGAAAGAGGGATCCATGACTTTGTGAAAGGCTTAAACACTAACCTTTAGATTCTATTACTTCAGATGACTTTCTGGGGTAAGACTTTTCAAGCAATGGTAGACCTTATGAAAAAAAGTGGAAGGGGTGAGACGGGAAGGGTACATAAAGATGGTTGGGAAAAAGGGTCGAAATACGGGCAACTTTAGTGGTTCATACTTCAGAGGCCATAGTTCCCAGGCTTACCCTGCCGATCCTATTCACTAAGCCTTGCTAGTTTCAACATGAGGTCCATCAGTGACCATTCAGTAGTCTTCAGGTGCAGGTAGTCAGGTGGCTTCTTACTCTTCTGCTCATTGACCTTACTTAGGTCACGCATGTTGTGCTTATCATAGAATTGGGTACTTAAAAAGGAATTGTCCTAGTGTCAGATATTTAGGCTTCTAGAGTCATCAACAATGACCCACAACCTTTGTTCCTTCTGGTGGAGGGGGGGGGGGCAGAGAAAATGGTAAGAATCTTCCACAGGGTGGTGTGGTAGTTATCAAGCAGGCTGAGGTAGTAATAGGGAAGGTGACAATGCTGGTAGAGTTGGTGCACAATCGACTAAATGAGGCACTCAGATTAATGATAGGGTGAATTATTATGCCATTTTAGGCATATCTAAGGATGCCAAATCTAAGGTTGAGGCATTGAATACGATTATCATAGGTACCATTCTTATCTGTGATCGAATGACTTCAATTTTATTTGATTCAGGTTCTACCTTTACATATATATATCTGTTACATTTGCTTTGGGATTCGATTTAGCCTATGCCATACTTGATGCACCTGTTCAAGTGTCTACTCTGGTTAGGGATTTTGTTATCGTAACCCAGGTTTATTATTCTTAAACAGTAGTTTTTATAGGTTTTCAGACTTGGGTTGACTTAGTGATATTGGATATTCTAGACTTTTATATTATTCTTGGTATGACTTGGATGTCTCCTCATCATGCCATTTTAAATTATAATGCCTAGACTGTAACTTTAGCTATGCCAGGGATGGATAGGCTAGAGTGTGAGGGTGACTATAAACCTACTCCCCTAAAACTCATTTCTTTTATTCATCCCAAGAAGTTAGTAGGGAAGGGGTGTTCAACTTTCTTAGCTTATCTTCGGGAAACTAGTGCTAAAGTCCCATCTTTTGAGTTAGTTCCTGTGTTGTGTGAGTTTAGGAAGTGTTCCCTACTGATTTTCCTAGTATGCCTTTGGATCGGGATATTGATTTCTATATTGACTTAGAGCTGAGCACTCATACTATTTCTATTCCTCTATATAGGATGGCGTAGTCGAGTTATGAGAGCTTAAGTCTTAATTGTAGAAGTTGCTTGATAAAGGTTTTATTCATCCTACTGCTTCACCGTAGGGTGCTCCAGTTTTATTTGTTAAGAAAAAAGATGGTAGTCTTTGAATGTGTATAGAATACTGGCAATTGAATAAGGTTACCATCATCAATAAGTACCTGTTACCAAGGATAGATGGCTTATGTGATTAATTGCAGGGTGCTTCGGTATTCTCTAAGATAAATATAAGGTCGGAGTGCCATCGATCTAAAATCTAGCCTAAAGATATTCCTAAGACAACCTTTCAGACTCGTCACGGGCATCATGAGTTCTTGGTGATGTCATTTTGGTTGAATAATGTACCAAAAGCCTTTATGAGTTTGATGAATGGTGTTTTTAAGTCCTTCTTGGATTTCTTTGTTATAGTATTTATTGATGACATTTTGGTGTACTTTAAGAGTAAGAAGAAGCATGCAGGGTATTTGCGTATTATTTTAGATATGTTGAAGGAGAAGAAACTTTATGCAAAATTCTCTAAGTGTGAATTCTAGATGTCTTCTTTGTCCTTCTTGGGGTATGTTGTTTATGAGAAAGGGGTGATGGTAGATCCTTAAAAGATCGAGGTAGTTAATAATTGGGCTAGGCCCACTATAGTGACTAAAGTTCTTAGCTTTCTAGGTATGTATAACTACTACCGCAAGTTTGTTAAAGGCTTTGCCTCGATTTCTATTCACTTGATGAGGTAGACGCAGAAGGAGGTGCCTTTTGTTTGGTCTGATAAGTGTGAAGAGAGCTTCCAAAAGGTCAAGTGTCTTCTGACCAGGACTCCTCTTATTGCCTTGCCTGTTGAAGGTAGAAATTTTATAGTATTTTGTGATGCTTCACATTCTGATTTGGGTGCTGTGTTGATGTAGGATAAGAGTGTGATTACCTATGCTTTAAGGCAATTAAAAATTCATGAGAGAAACTATCCGACTCATGACTTGGAGCTGGCAATTATGGTCTTTGCACTTAAAATATAGAGGCACTACTTATATGGGTGAAGTGTGAGGTGTTCACAGATTATCGTAGCTTGCAGCATGTGTTCACTTACAAAGACTTGAATATGAGATAGTGGTGATGATTGAATATCACGACCCGAGACTTCCCCCTAGTCTTAACATGGTACATGGAGTCACAAGATACTCCAAGCTAACCCATGTCTTGGCATGACACTAAGAACACTGTATAAAACTGAATAATACTGTACGAAAGCTAACGTTTGAATGATATAATAGTAATCAAAACCAAATGTAAATATTTGAATCAAAATGGAAATCACCTATCATAAAATAAAACTAAACATCAACTGTCTGTCTGAAAGCCTCTACTAAGATGAGTTGTTGGAACAAGCCCCCAACTAACTCTAACTGTCTAAAAACTGAATGACTGAATAAAGAAAGTAAACATAAGGCTTGTCCTTGGAATATCAGAACTCACCAAACTCTACTTCTGAGATGATAGGAGATCATGCTAACTGTGAGTTGGATGCTGAATGTCTGAACCTATATTATAATACAATATGGCACAAAGAAAGGATGTGGTCAGTACTTTAAATGTACTGGGCATGTGAGATATGCACTACATTATATGAACTGAATAGGTTGAAAATGAAATGACAAACTGAACATGGAACTGAATGATGTAAACTGATATAATGACCAAGTAATAAACATGTAACTGTATAATATGCTGAATAAACTGAATACAAGGTCATATAATATTTGAATCTGAACTGTGGGAGCTATTGTTAGCCGACATACCTCATCTGAGCTAAATAGGGCCAAACCTGTAACCCTATCTAGAAAGGTGCTCTAAACCTTACCAAGGGTACGAACACTGACTGACATGGATCCACTAAACTATTGTCTGAAAGGACTAAGGTATCAAGACTAGTCTGATGGGTGACCCTTTAGAACCAACAGTGGCACTGTAGTTCTAGGACTTAGTGACTTTTACTAAAATTCGCAGCCTAACTGATGGGTGATCCATCATTGCTGCGTCCGCTCGGCACTAAGTACTACTTCCAACTGAATATATACTGATATACTGAAATGCTCAATAATACTAATGTTCTGAAATAGAAAGATAAGTGTTGTATATCAAAGCATTCTAAATCATGAAAACTAAAGGACTGAGTATTCAACTGGCCATACATGATATCCTAAGTCATCAGTGTTCATAACCCGCCATCTCTGAAGAATACAGCTAGTCATGGCAATTTTATAATTTGTACAGGATAAGGAATTCCATAACTTAAGTCCAAGATCACGAATTTACCAATATATTGAAAGTTCATAGTTATGAGTATTTAAAGATACTAGAATTCATGGGAAAACATGTATTAATGGCTTAATTCAAACTAAGAAACTGAAACATAAGAGAACTCATACTTTTCATGGAAACCCTAAACTTGGAGAATGAATTCAACTAAGAAATTGAATTAACTTTGGGACTCAATGGGTGAAAGGAAACCCAATGATGAAATCCCACATACCTGAAGGCAAAACCCTTGGTGAAATCTTTGGATTTGGAGCCTGTAGTTGAAGAACCCTTATTCTTGCCTTGGAGAATTAAATCACCTCTTTTCACTAATTTTTCTCCAAGTGTTGATTGATTTTGAGGGGAATGAGGGATTTAGGGTAATTTAGGTTTATTAATCAGGCTTAAAATTGCTTAAACGATGTAGTTTTGATGTTAAAAGAGTGGAAAAAGACCAAACAACCCTTTTGGAGGACTTGGGTGACGTCTCATCACCCCCTGAAGTTTATGAGCCATTTTTTGAGCTCATTGCTTAAGCTTGATGACCAAGCCTGATGGTTTGTCACTCTCTGTCAGACATATACCCTTTGGTAAAATGAGCATAACATTTTGCTCAGGTACTTGACTAATAAGATATTAGATGCGTTGGAAAGAAGACTCAAAGACCTTTGATTTGGTGGGTCTTGATCTTCAAAACTCTTTATATTCAAGGAATAACGATCGTTTGAAGTTGAGTATAGGAAGATTCTACACTAGAATTCAATCGGTAAGGAAGCTTTCGACTTGGCCATTCGCTAGGAGGTACTTGTGTCCTTAATTCATGTATAAATCATTTCTCATTCTATCAAATCACTATGTTTGGTTCTATATATACTTGAAGTACGATTCTGGTCTTAACTTGAATTTTTGGGGTGTTACAATTTCTCCCCCTTTGGATCATTCATCCCCGAATGAAAACTAAGCTGAGAGGGTAGGGAAAGAGCTGCAATCCCAACACTGAGTTCTAATAGATGAATACTATCATGATAACTGAATTTATAACAGAAATATGGATTGAACAAAATCATGGATGCATGCTAAGACATGAGAGCAACTGAGTAATGTGAGACTAACAAGAGTAATAAGGAGGAAATTATTACCTCAAGCTAAAACTAATGTCGAAGGGAAAATAAGAGGGTACGTAGTCATCATATCTACCTTTCTCTTCATAAAATGATCAATTTTCACCAAAGAAGCTTTAAGGGTTTCACTGAAGAGTGAAAACACGGATAGTTAACTCTATCTATAGTTTCTAAGTTACACACACACGAGTCTTTGAGGGAGGCAACATGGGATTTAAGGTGTATGCAAGCTCTTCTAGGGGATGTTATAGGAGGTAGTTTTTTCTTTTTTCCAGTTTTGAAACTTCTTAAGTGTTGTCTCTGGACCATTTCTTAAACTACTAATTTTGAAAACTAAACAACTTACAAAATGATGAAAATGTTTCCAAATATCAATGGTAAGCCAGAAAGTGGAATTTCCTTCTCATAACTATAGATATTATCTATTCGCCTTGTTTCCTCTTTTTTGGGGATAAGAACTCTCCTTGTTACTGCTAGCCATTTTGATCTCTTTTTCCTAGAACAATTATACTCCACTCTTAAATCATGACCAAATACGAAAGGGAAGTGGTTGAAAATGGGGTGACAAGAGAACAAGAATATGCGATACAACTAGTTAATCCAATTATGAACATAGGCCAGCAACTTTGCCAAGAAACATAATCCAGCTGCAATTGTATAGAGCATTTCCAAATGTATTGACCTTGGATGTTGATAGAAGGGCATATCTAATCCTATGTAGAGATGAAAATTGCTGGAATTGATCAAAATAGAGAATTTACCAATTAAGAATTAGATGACGGGGGAGTTTCTCAGGTACTAAATAAGTTCATACTTAAAAGCCATTGCTGCATAGTAGAAACGGTTTTTGTGGTCTACTTTTAGTAACTTCTTATATGAATCTAGTTTGAACTTTCACAATCAAACCCTATAGCATATATGTTGACCATTTGAAAGGAGAAACAAGTGAGTTTTTTAACATAGAGTTTCCATATTAGATTAAGTGAGTTAGTAAAATGCATCTTTCTTTTTCATTACATTTCCACTTTATATGCATCCAAGGATGAGGTATTGGTAAAATATGGTAGAGACATGTGGACAACTCAAAGAATGACGTATGGAAGCACAAGTCTAGTTAGAAGTTTCATGGTGCAAAATCAACTGAATAATTTAAGAGAAAAGAAGGCTATAAATTATTATGTGAATAAGATAATAAAAGATATGAAGTCCCTCAAGATGTTTTCTGGACTGCAAATCAATGAGTGAACCAATCTTGGATGTGGTAAATGATATGTGCTTATTTTCTATCATAATCTTAAGCCGAAGAATCCTAAAAGGATTGAGATTAAACTTGAGTTCTTAATTTCGAACGGTTTTGATGATAGGAAAATAGGTTTATGTGTCATATGATTCTATTTATGGTAAATGTACTATTTATAGAAAATAAAATCACACAAGGATTCCATATGTTTCATTTATGGTAAATATCATTATTGAGTCCTTGTCAATGAAGGAAAAGTCTGGAGGTTTTCCTCTCCTTACACAACTAGAACACTATGGAGCTTTATTCTATATAAGGAGAAGATCAACACAATTTTGAGACATCTATTGCACACGCAGAGAAAGAATTACTCTCAAGTAGTAGGAGAACAAGCAGGCAGGCATACATTGAAGGAAAAATATAATTGAGTATTTTCTTGATCACTGATAAAAGTAGAGATTTTTGTGAGTAGTGTCATAGTCTAGTTATTTAGTTATAGCTATTTTATTGTGGTAGTTGGTGAGGCTTGTAGCAAGAAGCAGTTTTGGCTTCTTGAGAGAGTTGTTGTTAGAAATAATTATAGCTAACTGTTTGTGTCTAGGTGTTGGAGTTAGTTCCTTTGATTATTGAGAGTTAATCATAAAACTTGATTGAGTTTTAGTAGATTTGTGGTCGTGGTGGTTACTCCTTGAGTTAGGAGGTTTTTCCATGTAAATTGCTTATGTATTTAGTTATTGCTCATAGCTATCTGCTTAGGAACCCAGTCCTTGTGAAATGCAGTTGGTACTAGTTCTTTTTAATTTGTATCAGAGCTGGTCTTTTCATCAAAAGTTAACACCTAAAATGGATCTTATTGCCACTCCTCCATCTGCTTAGGAAGGTGCATATCAAACAAGACCACCATTGTTCAATGTCAAGTACTATCATTGGTGAAAAAATAAGATGATTTACCACGTCATTGGTGAAAGTGCTGATTTATGAAATGTCATACTGGATAGACCTACTATTACTATGAAGACCTCTCCAGATGGAAAGTAACAAATTCCCAAGGAAAGAAAAGAATGAGATGCTGCTAATAAGGTTGCAATTCAAAATAATGCTAAGGCAAATAAGATCTCGATCTGTGGCATACGTCCTGATGAATACAATAGAATCGCCTCATGTCAAGATGCCAAGAAAAAATGAGACACTCTTCAGACTATCTATGAAAGGTAATTTTACTGTAAAGAAAGCTAAGATACATAATCTAAGTACAAAATATGAATTGTTTAGGATAAAGGAAAGCGAGACTATACAGGACATGCACACAAGGTTTATGATATTCTTAATGAAATCTACTCCTTGGGAGAACTTATTACTACTAGTAAGGCTGTTAGAAAACTTCTCAGTGTGTTGCCTAAGTCATAGGAAAACAAGGTGGAAGCTATCACAGAAGCTAGAGACCCAGATACTCTAGCAATGGATGAAATTATTGTCAATCTTACTAATTATGAACTAAGAAAAATCAAGAAAAGGATATTGGGACCAAAAGAAAGGAGAAGACTATTTCCCTTAAAGCTACTGAAACTATTGAGTTTGAAGAAGAAAATCTAACTTTAGTAATAAGGAAATTCCAGTGCATGTTCAAAAGAGGTCAAAACTTTTATAAGAAAACTCTAAAAAGTTAAGGAGAAGGATGCCCAGCTGCGTCACAAATGTGGTAGTCCTGATTATTTCATTATGTTTCATCCTCTATGGGTTGTAGAACACAAAACACTGTCACTGAGAAACCAAGAGATTAAATAAAAGAATTTACTATCCTTTCACATAGGAAGATGAATTCACAAGAAGTTGACATAGTTATCTAAAAGGCCCTAGCTGCCATGGGAGAGCTTATTGATGAATCTGATGAAGATGATCCCAATAATCAATCCTTGTTGGCTTTGGTTGAAGAAAGATATGTAGACACTTTAGCACTATTGGCCATGAGTAACATTAAGGATGAGCATGTAGAAGAAGATTCAAAAGAAACCCAATGATACTGAATAAGAAAAGACTAAGGTATATTTTTTTGATCTCAAACCCAATCTACAAAAATACTCAAAAAGGAAACTTGAATTTCTCTTATCTGCGCTCATAGATGCATACTACTCTGCTTGTTCTGATAAAGAAAATCTAATGAGTGATTATGCATCTTTGAGATTGGAGTATAAAAATCTTGAGGAAGAAAATGGTGTGGTTGAAAGGAAGAACAGATCTCTAGAAGACATGGCCAGAGCTATGTTGATATCCAGTAGTCTTCCCAAAAGTTTCTGGGCTAAAGTTCTAAACACAACCTGTTATCTCATAAACAGGTATATGACCATGCCACTACTAGATATGACTCCATATGAGCTGCTCAAGGGAACAAAGCCAAATCTCACTTATCTAAAATCATTTGGATGTAAGTATTTTGTTCACAATAATAAAAAGGATGTCTTAGAAAAGTTTGATGCAAAAAGAGATGCCGGTATCTTTCTAGTATATTTTTCAGAATGTAAAGCATATAAAGTCTTCAATAAGACAACAAGCTGTGTGGAGGAGAGAATCCATGTCATATTTGATGAAGAAAACTATGAAAACAAGGAAGGAGCCACTTGTAATGTTGAAGGGATTGGATTGGTACATGATTCAGAATATAAGCAAGATGGAGGAATGCATAAAGATGTCACCACAGTTGTTGAGCAAGATCTCATAGAATTATGATATTTGCCAGCCTCAGGGAGAACTGATCATGAAGAAAATACTTTCTATCACTTGGATGAACCAGGCCCCTCACAACCTTCACTTGCTAGAAATTGGAAGCATAAGAGTTCACATCCAGTTGAAAATATAATTTCTCTTATGAACTTAGGAATGCTGACAAGATCCAACCTAAGAAATATGTGTGGCTTTTCATCCTACTTATCACTATTAGAGCCTAAAAATATCAAGAAAGCCTTGTTGGATGCAAATTGGATTGTGGCAATGCAAGAAAAATTAAACCAATTTGAAAGAAGTAAGGTGTGGCATTGGGTCCCAAGGCCTACAGACAGAACTATTATTGGGACTAGATGGGTTTTTAAAAACAAGCAAGATAATCAAGGGATAGTTACTAGAAACAAGGCCAAACTTATGGTACAAGGATACAACCAAGAGGAAGGAATTGACTATGATGAAACTTTTTCTCCAATAGCTAGAATAGAAGTCATAAGGATGCTGATTACCTTTGCTTCTCTCATAGAGTTCAAACTGTTTCAGATGGATGTGAAGAGTGCCTTCTTGAATGGTTATCTAATGGATAAAGTATATGTGAAGCAACCTCCAGGCTTTGAAAGCTTTTAGTCTCTTGATCATGTTTATAAGCTTGAAAATGCTCTTTATGGATTTAAACAAGCACTAAGATCTTGGTATGATAGACTGTCTTTTTTGTTTCTGGAGCATGGATATATAAAGGGACAAATTGATAAAATTCTATTTATAAGGAGAGAAGGAGTGAAGTTCCTTATTGTTCAAATATATGTGGATGATATAATCTTTGGAACCACAGATGATGTGTTGTGTAAAGATGTTGCTTTCTTGATGAGCAGTGAATTTGAATGAGTATGATAGGAGAATTAACATTATTCTTGGGCTTGTAAATCAAGAAAACTAAGGTTGGAGCATCCATACATCAACAAAAGTATATCAAGGAACTGCTAAAGAGGTTTGAGATAGAAGGGGCTAAAACAAATAACACTACTATTGCTACCACCACTAAGATTGATCAAGATGAATCAGGACAATTAGTTGTTAAGAAGAAATTTAGAGGAATGATAGGTTCCTTGCTATATCTCACTACAAGCAGGCCTGATTTTATTTACAGTATGGTATTGTATGCCAGATTTTAATCTTCTCATAAAGAGTCTTATCTTAAGGCCATAACAAGGGTTCTAAGATATCTTAAGGGAACTCAAGGTTTAGTTCTCTGATACCTTACTGGAGATTCTTTTGATCTAGTAGGATATGCTGATGCTGATTATGTTGGATATATGGTGGATAAAAAAAGCATATCTGTAATGGTTAACTTCTTAGGGCCTTGTCTAATCTCTTGGGTAACAAAGAAATAGAACTTTGTGGCACTCTCAACTACTGAGGTTGACTATGTGGCTAATGTATCATGTTGCTCTCAACTACTCTGTATAAAGCATCAACTTAGTGACTATGGAATCAACATAGGATTTATCCCAATCTTGTGTGATAATAATAGTGCAGTCAACATGGAAAAGAATCTAGTCCAATACAAAAGAATAAAACATATTGATGTTAAGCATTACTTTCTCAGAGACTATGTAGAGAAGAGCCTAATTAAAATGGTGTCTTGTGGAACTGATGAACAAATTGCTGACATTTTCAGTAAAGCCTTGGTAAGGGAGCAATTTGAGAAGAATAGATAAGCCCTTGGCCTAATCAACCAACTCTGAAATAAAGAAAGTATGGAGTTTCCCTCAATGATTGACCAAAAGGAAGTTGAGGTATATGAAGATGGTTGCTATATAATAGACTTTGTAAATAACTCAGTTTTTGTTCCTTTGAAAGATCACATCCACAGGTTAGAAATCACTACCGGGTTATGATGATATTATCTTATTTCTAAACATAAAACAATCTCTCTTAAAAAGCATATAAAAAGAATACAAGGACCTGGTCTTTAAGTCAGGTATGCACATCCTTTACAAAGTATTCAATTATTAACTGTAATCCTTTAGAAGAAGGTTGTTTTGTCATAAGAACCTAATCCTCAGTCCTAAACCAATTATTCCAAATAAGACAAAATCCTATGCAAGAAAATCAAATAAGATGCCTTTTAATCATTTCTCCCTCTCTTCTAAAACTAACAATCGTCAGTTCAAAATACTCAAATACCCTCCTCTCTCTAAAAAAATTGTCCATCTCCTTCAATCCTTCAAAGAAATTATTTTCTCCATCCCTAAATATTTCTAAAATTCTCTACTAAATACTTCTCAAATATCATCTTCATACCCTTCATCCTCATCTTCAACGCCTATTTCCTTTCTCTTACATTCATTGGTGGATTATTTCGATGATGAGGATTTCTCCTGATTCACTGGTGTACAAACTCAGGGGGAAGTTCGGTTTCGATCACCATCACCTACTATTTCATTTTCTCCTCAAATATATCCATCTCCTACCCTACCATTTTCTCCACCCTCAAACCGTCACCTGTTCCACCACCAAAACCCTTATCTGATTTATCTCCGAGGCCATCATCCACTCAAGCCCAAAAGTCTAATCCTTTGAACTATTCCTATACTTCTGATGAAAAAAACTACTACTGCTTCCTCCTTTGAGATCCCTAAACCTTCTTCCCCTAATAAAAAATAAGTTGACAGTGATGGGGATGTAGTCATTGTCACTAAATACAATAGAGCTATGATATTTCCCATTACTAGGTACAAGAAAAGGGCAATCCACAAGTCCAAGACTATTTCTAAGTCAAAAACCTCATCCTCTCTACCACTTAGAATCCCTAATATATGAAAAAGAGTAGTTGAGATAAGAGCTATTGCTGAAGCTAGCAAAAGGCTAGAATATCTAGAGGGAAGAAGAAGATTGGGGAAGATAATGACCCTATTAAACTTGAAGAAGAAGATGATGAGGAAAGTGAAGAAACTACCCTCTCTCAACATAAGAAAGAAGAGCAACTAAGAACTATGAAAAGTTTTTGAGGATGGACCCAACTGCCTACTATGCTTTCATTACAAATCTAAAGGGAATGGTGTTTAAGGTAAATGATAACCCTTCCATTATATATTTAAATGATAGTATTAAATTTTAGGGTTGGAAACACTTGTTTAAACTACCAAATCTAATAATATTTGAGAAGGAAGTGATTAAATTTTATTCAAATCTTACTATTGTAGAGGGTGAGGTAGCCAGTTCAAGTGTAGGAGGGGTAGAGATAACTCTGTTAAATTAGGGTAAATATTAAGTGTCCTTACTGAGGGATTGCAAGAATAAGTATGGAAACTGATAAAAGATGTCTGGTAAAAAGAAAATTTACTAAGGATAGGGTGAAGAAGGTCCCAAGGAAAGTGTACAAAAGAGAAATTAATCCAGCTCACAAGCTTTTATTTGAGATTGTGAATAAGGAGGTACTTCCTAGAGAGGGAAAAAGGAATGAAGCATATTTCAGGGATATGGGGATCATGAATGCCTTGGAAATGGATTAAAAAGTGAACCTCCCTACTCTTATGGTCAAACACATGAAGAGAGTAACATCTTCTAGGACTGGTCCTCATGGTCTAGCCTATGGTTATCTAATCATTATTGTATTCAAGAGCTTTAGGGTGACACTAAGGGGAGGGAAAGTAGCTACAGAAGAGACAGGATCACTAATAAGACCTTGAAAGAATGTAACTGCTTGAAAAAAAAAGCTGCTGGGAAGAAAGCCTCTAGTCATATGACTCAGTTGATGATAGATTTGGATGCTACACATGAAGAGAATGCAAAGCTGAGAGAGGAGATTTCAAGCCTGAAGAAAGATCTTTTAGCTTCCCAAGCATAGGTAGACACCTTTAAGGATGACATGTCAAAGCAGAAGAGTAAGCATCTTGAAAGCATGCAGTCCTTCATAGAGCTCATTCCCAAATCCAAGCCTCCTTACTCTTCCTCCTACACCCTATCAACCACGTTTTTTGTTATTTTCTCTGCTCACTTTAATGTCCTAGTTCTTTTAATAAACAATTTTTTTGGGATTGTAACTAAATTTCTGAATGTGGTTGTTTTGGTCCAAAGATTGGCTTAAATTTGTGCTTACACTGCCCAACTTTTTATGTTATTTTCTTACTTGTCTTGTGATTTTTTAGTTCTTGGAATAGGTAATATCCACAATATTTAATGTGGTGTTTCTCTTACTTGTGTCTGTATTGCCTCAATTGCCATGAGTTGCTTCTAATTGTTTTCTAGTGGTGCTATTGTTGCTGTGGAAAGTCAGGTGGAGCCAATGTATACTAGAAGCAGTGTGTGCAAGTGTATGAAAGATAGGACACAAAATGAATAGGGGTTTGCCATCATCATAAAGGGGAAAATTCAAGAATACTAAAAGGATTGAGATTGAACTTGAGTTCTGGATTTCGATTAGTTTTGATGATAGAAAAATAAACTTATGTGTCATATGATTCTATTTATGGTAAATATGCTATTTATAGGAAATAGAATCACACAAGGATTCCATATGTTTTATTTATGGTAAATATTATTATTGTGTCCTTATCAATGAAGGAAAAGTATTAAGGTTTTTCTCTCCTTACACAATTGGGACACCATGAAGCTTTATTCTATATAAGGAGAAGAACAACACAATTTTGAGACACCTATTGCATACACAGAAAAAGAATTACTCTCAAGTAGTAGGAGAACAAGTAAGCAGGCATGCGTTGAAGGCAAAATCATAATTGAGTCTTTTCTTGATCATTATTAAAGATAGAGATTTTTGTGAGTAGTGTTATAGTCTAATTATTTAGTTATAGTTATTCTATTGTGGTAGTTGGTATGATTTAGTGGTGAGGCTTGTAATAAGAAGCAGGTTTGGCTTCTTGAAAGAGTTGTTGCTAGAAACAGCTATAGCTAACTGTTTGTGTCTAGGTGGTAGAGTTAGTTCCTTCGATTATTGAGTTGTAATCATAAAACTTATTTGAGTTTTAGTGAATTTGTGATTGTGGTCGTTACTTTTTGAGTTAGGAGTTTTTTCCACGTAAATTGCTTATGTATTTACTTATTACTCAGAGTTATATGCTTAGGAACCTAGTCCTTATGAAAAGTAGTTGGTACTAGTTCTTCTCACAAGCTCTTGCCTCCCCACTCTGTCCGGTTCAGGCCAATTTTTATCATCGTCTTTCATAATCTACAAATAGATAAAGACCCATTTTTTGTTACATATTTGAATCCTATAATCAAAATACCTACTCCCTCAGCCCCAGTTTATGTGGTACTATCTGAATTTAGTTGGTACTAGTTCTTCTCACAAGCTCTTGCCTCCCCACTCTGTCCGGTTCAGGCCAATTGTTATCATCGCCTTTCATAATCTACAAGTAGATAAAGACCCATTTTTTGTTACATATTTGAATCCCATAATCAAAATGCCTACTCCCTCAGCCCCAGTTTATGTGGTACTATCTGAATTTTGAGATTCAAACAAGTATTTCTTTGAACGTTTTATCATATATATTTTTTAAATATCTTGAATTATAAACTACTATGATGTATAGTACATTTAATGTAGTTTTCAAATATGTAAATTTTATTTCAAGAAAAGGGTGAATTTCATAGATGGTACAGTTTTGCCCTCATGAGCTCAAAGTTACTTTTTGGTTAACATTTTGAACCCAAAATTTGAGTATAGTAATATGAGTATCAAATTAGACTGGCTCGAAGGCTCTACAAAAGGGGAAAACTTTGGTTTGACTTCTCAAACTTTCTTTATGACAAGTTGAGACTTTAATTCTTTGACATTTTTTTTGGAAGGGTTTATGTGTTAGATTCTTGTATGGAGACTAATAGGGAGATGATGATCCTTTATAGATGAGATGACGAGCATCTATGTGAATATCGGTGTTATGTGAAGGGTTAAAAATGATTAATTAACTTATTTATATTGTTTGCTCTGCTTGCTAGCATGGTTATTGTAAATTATGATTGAAAGTGACCAATTTAAACATGTTAGTTGATGATTTTACTTCTGGTTAAGGACTTGAATCGGTTCATAGTGGTATTTGATGAAAAACTGAGATTTTGGTTATTTAAGGTCCAAAAAGAGAGACTATGTGATTGTGAAATCGAAAGAGGTGAACTTGATTTGATAATGAAATTGACTTATGGTATGAAATACATTGCTTGGTATTATAAATGTTGTTTATGGGATCAGAATTGCATGCCTGCATAGTATGCATTGTATTTTATATGGATTGAAGGGTACATCTGTCCAGAATTGCATAGATTGGAGGGCACACCAGTCCAATTTTATTATATATATTATATGGATTGGAGGGCATGAATGTCCTATATTATAAGTATTAGAGAACATACATGTCCTATATTATATGGAATGTAGGGCACACTTTCCCGATATATGGACCTTGCGAGTCCTGAGTCCCAACTATCTATACGTGGCAACAGGTGTATTTAGGTACATTCATCTCATCATTTGCATTCATCTCATCATCCCCATTTCCTCAACTTTGCATTGATATTGGACATTGGAGTGTGATTGAGTGATTTGCTACCTTATTATACTTTGGGTTTCTTTGAAAAGCTACTTGTACTGTGATATATAGTCATGATTATTGCTTTTCATAGTTAGACAAGGTGAGAGTCTCATGCTTTGGTAGGTTTATATGAATGGTGATGGATAGAGGAAAATTAGGCGGTTCTCTTCATTGTTTTGAATTTGACTGGTCGATGATGCTACTAAGTTCATGTGGATTAGTACTCACACTTGTTTATTTCCGCACCTTACGTGCAAGTACTGAGCTGGTTGTCCTTCATCTTTGATACAGACTTCGTGCCAAGACTTTTGATTTCAAGATTCGAGGTAGCTGCTGGTTGATCCGTGACTTCATCGAATTTCCTCCACCCTTTCTTTATGTTAACTTTCGCTCTTACTTTATGTTCACACTTGTTCAGTTGTATTATACTCTTGCAAGGGCTTGTACTTGTGACTTACAAATTTTGGGTGGTTTTTATGTGATTCTATTTTTAGACTTGGTACTATAATTTCTTCCTTGTATCTACTTTGTGAATTGTTGTTTGTGTGTTGGGTTGTCTTAGCTATAAGGGAGTGCGATAGGTGTCATCACGAACTTGAGTTTTGGTTCGTGACAGGCTTTAACTCGAGTTCTTATTTATTTATTTATTTGAAATTTATTTTTCTAGCTTTTTGAGATGTAAAAGTACTAATAATTTTTTTTATAATCAATATTTTCTAATAATTCTTTTTCAATTGACAACATAGCTAATTCATTCAATCCCTCTTGAGACATTATTGAACTTTAATAAGACTTTATATATTAATTTCAATTTTGAAAATCTTCTTTATGCTGAGTTGTAACAAAACTGTCAACATTATTCTATAGGCAATAAGACATTTGGAAAAGAATCGAGTACTCTCACTTTGTTTTTTTTTTTCTTCTAAAAATATTGGGCTCCCATAATAATAAACTCTGGACAATTGCCTAAGTGACCTAATGGACGAGCTGACCTTGATTTAGTGTAACCATTTTCCCTTTGGCACTAAATATCGGACGCTGTTGTTACACGAGATAGATACGGTTGCTCAAAAAACTGAACTTTGTCTTCTGTATGAGAAAAGACATAAAGACACCACTGAAGTTGTTCCAAATTTTCAAAAAGACACTTAAAGTTTGCAGGCGTCCTATTACTCCACAAAACAACATTGAAGTGATATAAATATACCCTTTTCGGCCAATCTCAATTTTTAGAAAGAAAGTGAATGTCACTTACCAATGACTAATAGCCACATGTCAAAATACTAAAAAATTACAATTAAAAAAAAAAAGAAGAAAAAAATTATTTATATATTAAAAAAATAAATTCACCCCTCTTCTCTCCTCTCTTTACAGTCTCCGCCATTTTTGAGAAATGGAGGTATTTAACTTCAAAAATAAAATAGCAAGGAATCACTTCACTATTTTATTTTATTACTAATGAAATTAACGTATTTCTTTCTCTTTGAAATTATAAAACACATTTATGTCCAAAGAATCTATCTAAAAGGCTTCTTTCACAACAGTCATGGAGTACTCATGGTTGACCACTTCACTTTGTCATATCTTTATCTTCAAATAAACTAATGAAAGTAATTATCTGATCGGGAATCTGAAGTCAATTTTAGATCACTTTTAAATTGAAAGCAACAAAACTTGTGGGAAAAAAAAAAAGTCTCATCGAAAAAGACAGTACCTATTTTTCATAACCGGAAACGCTGAAAAATGCTGCATTAACAGTGATCATCTAACTTCTTACTCTTTTTTCTCCCCATCAAATTAGCAAACGCAAGAAACTATAAAACCCCCATAAATCTATAAAAGAAAATACAAAGTAACACTGACTGAGAAAGTAGAACCAATAAAACTTCAAGATAAATTTGAGCGAAAATTGAAGAAGAAAGTGAAACTTATTTCTCCAAAGTCGAAAAAAAAAAGAAGAAAGAAATTCCCAAAAAAAATCAATACCTGAAATGAATAAAGAAAACATAAAGGGAAAAGTAAAATAAAAAAGAAAAGAACAAGAAAATAACTTTTAATTGAAAAAATGGTCAAAAATAAGTTTTTTGAATGTTTTTTTAGTGATATACACGCAATATGCCAAGTGGCTGAAAAAGGGTATATTTATATCACTTCAAAGTTGTTTCGTGGGTTAACAGGACCTCCACAAAGTTTAAATTTATTTTTAAAAATTTGAGACAACTTCAGTGGTGTCTTTATGTCTTTTCTCTCTTATTTATTAAAGGAAGCCTCTAATCATTTTCTTCTACATCCACAGGGTCACTTGCAAAGTTCAAAGTCTTGAGGATGACAGTACGTATGATATTTATAAAGATCAGAGCACTTAAAATAGCAACCTCTTTTGTTATGACATTGAATACCAAAAAGGCTAATGTTGTCTTACTATGAATGATGAACTTAGACAAGACCCCCCTGAGCCAAATTAGCTAGATACTCGGAACATGCATTCACATTTGCAACTTGGTCGACGTCACTCCCGCAGGATACTAACTACCCTTGGCTAGAGGCATATGTTTTGTTTCAAACACAAAAAGGTATTACTTGTCCTCGTACGTAGCATTTGACTTGATGCGTGACCTGGATCCATCAAATAGAATAAACAGCTAGCAAACTATTACTGTTTGTCTTCATAATTAACAAATTTATTCTATTTCCATTTTAGTTTACAACTTCAACAATCCCACTTTACGTCTAGTTCCTAAAAATGGATGGAGAAAATGAAAGCTCTAACTCATTTCCTATAGGGAAAACTCCACAAGAGAAAGGGATTTCACATGTTCCTAAGTGTTACATGGTGCCATCTTCACAGAGGCCTAATTTGAATCCAGAGGTTGCAAGAGTCCCCGTGGTGGACTTGGCCGGGATGAATGATGATTCCGGGTCTGGGAGGAGATCAATAATCATCCAAGATATTGCAAAGGCTTGCCGCCTCAATGGTTGCTTTCAGGTACTTCTACTTAAAGAGTTTAACTTGTACGCGCTGAAAGTGTAGATATAAATAATATGTTATAATACGTTAAAATACATTATTAAACTACATTAATATTGTAAATATATATAAAAATTTTAAATTGGCGTCATCTTGTTTTTGACTTACTTTAGAAAATAAAAAAATAAACTCTATCCCAATTTTATTATGTGACCGTACTTTTGTGTTTCCGAACTAAAGTTGTAGCACAACAAGTCGAAGTATATACTTTATTCGATATAAAGTTTTTCTTTGTGGAAGATCCGTGATAATAACGAAAAAGATTTCTGCATAGACACCCAAATCGGTTATTATCAAAATCTTTCTTGAGATTCAAATTATATCACTTTGTCAATATTTTAACATATTTGTTTTTATTATATTTACAATGAGAAAAATTGCAACTTATTGTACTTTCCGTACATATAGTTTGTGAATAACAAAATTTAATTTTTAAATATTGAGTTGATCAAATTCAATCAAAATTTAGTCAAATTGACTCTTGAAAAAAAAAATAAAAAAATGCCACATCAATTGAGACGGAAGGATGAGTACCTTTTTAAATTTTTAATTATAGATAAGCAGGGAGAGAGGAGAAAATGGGAAAGGGGATATATATAATAATAATAAATGCATATAAATAAGGTGTAGGAATATCGTAGCTCACTAATAAGGTTGAAGTTTAATAGGTGACTAATTAAGCTACCAAGAATTTTCAATTACATGGACTAAACATCTGAATATATATAACACAATATGAAGAGGCGGAACTTGAGTTCTAGCTACGAATTCAGCAGAATTCATTAGCTTCGGTCAAAATTCAATATATCTGTTACAAAATTCACTGTATAAGTATAAATAATTTCCCAAGAACTTAATAAACCGTCTTTTTTAAGTAGTATTCAAAATTCACAAAATCAAAATTCTGAATCCACCGCTATTTTTAATTACGACAATGATAACCCATCTTCAACATTATTCGACTCAAATACCCCAATTGTAAATTTTAAATGTCTTTCTTGTTTCGTCATTTGAAGGTTATCAACCACCGAATATCCCAGGAAATACTAGATGCAGCACATTCAGCCGCCTTTGGTTTCTTTGACCTGCCTATTGAAGACAGAGAAAAATTTATGTCAAATGACGAGTTCAATTCTGTCCGATATGGCACAAGCTTGAAGGATGGTGAAGACAAGGTTCAATTCTGGAGGGTCTTCCTCAAACACTATGCAAATCCTTTAAATGATTGGATTAAACAATGGCCTGAAAACCCAACGGACTATAGGTAAAAGATATCTTTTTGAGGATCTGATAATGTAAAAGTTCATTTATATGAGTATATTTCGTGAGTGTGTTCAGCATGACATGTAAATGTTTTTATAGAAAATATTATCGTAAAAAAGCATTTTTATTTGTAGAATGAGTTTACACCTTCGAGTTTATTTGAGTATCTACAAGAATATCTTATCATAGTAAGGGATAAAACTTACCTACATCCGATGTATACACCAAGTCAATACATACATGGCAAGTATTCGAATTTAGAGTTCATGTTACTTAACCATGATTAATTAATATGTATTTTACTTTATTTAATCTTTTAACCATATTAAATTGCATTAGTTTGGCGTATACACCGGGTACGGATAAGTTTTTACCCATAGCAAGTCTGATATATATGGACCTGACAACACAATAAAAATACTTGAAATTAACTACGAACTTCGTCACTGAGTGGCTGATAACTAATTTTTTTGTTGATAATCTATCGTCAATTCATTGCTAAATAAGATTAGCAGCGGAGTTTGCTGCTACAGAATTTTTTCTTCACTAATTCTTGTTCTCCAGTGGTGCGTGTATATAGACAACCTACTCCCTCTGTCCCACTTTAGGTCGCATAGTTCGGATTTCGAGAGTCCAACAGTTTAATTTTGATCGTGAATTCGAGAATGAAGTCTTTAAGTTTTTGAAATAAAATTTACATACTAGAAAACTACGTAAAAAGTACTATAAGTCGCAATAATTCATAATTCAAGATATTCAAAAGATATATGAAAAAATTACGGTAGAAAAAAACATGTTTGCATCTCGAAATCTGAAAGGTGTCACATCAATTTGGACAGAGGAGTATCAAATTGTACATGTATATGTTGTCACGAATACAAAATCTAACTCTTTACTTTGAATATTGAATTTCCAGGGAGAAGATGGGCAAATATGCAGAGGAAGAACAAAAATTGGCCATGACATCATTGGTCTCATCACCGAAAGTCTAGGACTTGGTCCAACATATCTAAGCAAAAAATGGGAAGGGGTGAATGTGATAGCAGTGAATTCTTACCCTCCATGTCCTCAACCAACCCTTGCACTAGGGTTGCCACCACATTCAGATTACACTATCCTAACAATTGTCCTTCAGAACTCATTAGGCCTCGAAATTTTGGACACTGAAGATGAACAATGGAGGGTAGTCCCATACCTTAAGGGTACCCTTCAAGTCTATGTGGGTGACCATTTAGAAGTACTAAGTAATGGTTTGTATAAAAGTGTTGTACATAGAGTTACACTTAACTCTGAGAAGACGAGTTTCTATTGCTAGCTTGCATAGTTTGGGTATGGATGAGAAAATTGACACAGCTGAAGAGCTAGTGGATGAAGAGCACCCAAAGGGTTATAAAGAAAGCAGCTTTAAAGATTTTCTGAACTTCTTGTCTGAAAATGACATTGGACAGGGGAAGAGATTCCTAATGACACTCACGAACAACTAGTTCGTGCTACAAATTTAATAAATTTAATTCCAAATCTTTTGGGATTATCTTTTTTATTATCAACGTAGTCTTTTTGGGATGATATATCTATATGTTTTACCTCCTTTCTTTGCTCATGACTCTGATGTAAGTTCTTTCCGGCGCAATAAATGGTCTTTCTTTTATTATCTATGTTGGCCGAGCAACAATCCAATCCCCAAAAATTATATTATGTATATATGTTAAATATTATTTATTAACCGTTGATTGATTTTTATTCTTGTAAAATAAATTTTATTTAAAAAAGATTATAATTTAGTTATTATTATTTTTGTCGAAATGAAAATTTTCATTCAACCAAAAAAGCATATACACCAGTGACTCAAATTATCTCTAGAGTTGGATCATACAAAAATAACCGAACAAGAAATTAAACTAAAAGAAAAACATGGAGTTGCCCTGAATAGGAACACACAAAATACAAATGGAATTGAGTTTCCACAATTTCAAAAGAAAAACACAGCACTCTTCTTGGGTGCAAATAATGTAAATTTTCTGTATAACTTTTCAGAAGTTTTGCTATAGGGTGCAGTAGGTATCTGTTAGACCCTCAACTTAACTTGATAGTCCGAGTGGCTCAGGCTTGGCTAGGGATTTTGATGTCGCCCAAATTACACCTTCGATAAAAGTATAAAGCGATCGTTGATCAAATATAGAACCCAACTATGTTGGGGTCGATCCCACAAGGAATAGGTCGGAATACCTATCAATATGTCTGTCTAAACAATTAGTAAACAATTTCCAGTAATGGGAAAATTTGAGAACGTCAAATAATAACAAGCTATTGATTTCGTTGGATTTGTAATCAATGTGAGAGAGGCACTAGGACTGTATTCCCCATAACTTCATACTCCGTAGGTTCGTTGTACTAGTGATTTCTCGTGGTGCTCGGCATGCAGAATCGATAGATTATGTTCATCTAAACAACTTTAAGCCCCTATTAGATGACTATCCTCAATCACATATTATCGTCTCTTGAGTTTTGCATTACTAACCCTGATAATTGATCCCATATTAGCTATCCCGTTTACCGGCTCAAGCTAATTAAGTGGAGGTTGATAGATCCAAGTCTCGTTGTTAATTTTCTTTTTCCATCCGTTACACCTTCTTTCGTTGCGAGTAAGGATTAGGAGAGTTCTAACGTTGGCCACAGTCAGAAAGCAATCAAACCGAAAAGAATCACAATACATACACAAACACTCTATGAGAATTGCGTCATACTTTGAATACTACTTTGTTAATCCATCATGGTTCCCACAACTCTAGTTGTGGTGTTTAGCTACTCATGATTGCAAGCACACAATAATAATTCAGAGAAAAAAAACATAATTATGAACTTACAAGAATAAGATGAAAACCACCAATCTCACTTTGAATTAAAACCTTAAAAATCTATGCAAGAACAACAATATGCCTTGAAAGTAGTAAACGAATGGAAATTGAAACAATAAACCTAATAGGAGTATTTATAGATATAAAGAAACCCTATCCAAAACACAATGAGATTTGCTGAGTCGGCGCCTTGGACGAAGGTAGGAACGATCGTTGGTAGATACCACGATCGTCCTTGGTACTCATTGTTGGATGCTTGACTTTTGAACATTAGCAAATGTTTGCTGGAACGATGCTCAGGATGAGAGAGCTATCTTCTAACGATCGTTACTTCTTCTCGTGCTTTCTATCTTTGATTTTTCACTTTGCAGGATCACCTTCCTACTATCTTCAGAACGAATCCATTGTTTCATACAACGATCGTGGAATCCTCTCGTCTGATCCTCTTCATACTTAACCTATGCAAGCACTATTTGTGGATTCTCTTTCCAGGATCGATCTAACGACGATCGTGGGATGCATTCATCTGAAGGTCACCTGAATATCACTTCTTTGATTCATCCTACGATAGCAACAGGGTGACCGTTGTCAGATCCAACAGTCGTAGGTTGGCTTCTTCTGATGCCTTTAAGTCCTAATATCTGCACTTCACTTCTACGGACTAGTTTAACCTACAAATACCATAAACTCACATCATACCCACATAAAAATGCCTTTGTACTAGCAAATTTTCATAGTTTTAAGCATCGAAAGTGTCGTATGACCATGAAACATCAACACCCTCAACTTAAAACATTTGCATGTCCTCAAGCGAATAAAACAAATCTAAACAAAACAGCAAACTACACAATGCTTAACCAAGAGAAATCCAAGAGTACTACGACAGTCATATTTTCATAAATCAACTTAAGCACACATGCATCAAAACAAAAGTTCAACCCCCTCCAACATCATCAAAACCAAAGTTCGCTGTGTGTACACAACCACTCACCATGATACAAAGGGGTCAAGTAATGGCATTACATTATCAGCAGACAACCTAACATGCAAACCAATAACACTACCCAAACAAGCAACAACTATGATGTAACCCCTACGCCCTTACATCAAAGAAGTCCCTTACACTCAGAATACAATGTGAGTATTAGGATCGGGACTGAATATAAGCACTCACTCTCACAAAGAATTTCAGACAGTGTGCATGAAATACCATAGGTTTGCCCTTATTTTGTATGCCTTAGTTCTTTGAATGGTAATGTAGGCTTTGGGATGGGTATGGTACATACATATGGATCAAGTGACTTATTCCTCCTTGGAACTACACTCCTTTTGGCTCCACTTTCCTACTCTATATATTTTTCTCCCTTTTTGACTTTTCGAACCTTAGGTGCGGTTTTCTTTTTACAACTTTTTTCTTTCTCTCTCTCTCACTTTTTTTTTAAAAATCTTTTTGTTTCTTTTTCAAAACCTCAGTTCATCATTTTTTTCCGCACAAGACCATAACCAAATTCCTTTTTCATTTACTAACTTCTTCTACACATCCAATTTCTTTCACACATCCCTACGATACCCACCCTCAACTTAGGCGATTTGTTTGAGTTGAGGTGCACAGTGTCCAAGGAGGGATCAGGGCCAAAGCAAGTGCATTGTAAATGAATTGGGAAGGTGAATGGGCTAAATCAAGGAAAAGGTCTTTTTAGGCTCAAATTTCGAGATCAAGGGATATTATATTATATTTATTTAAGTAGGCTTTTTAGGCTTATAGTGGACTATTCAAGAACTACCTATGATCCCTTCCTAACCTACTATCCTACAACTTTAGCGAGACTAAATAGGTAAGTTCTAGATTACACACACATGATAAACTTGGTAAGTACCACACAACACACATGGCTTAGGGCTACACACGTAGTTACTATCTATCCAGTTCATGCATAGTTAGGCTACAGTTATCAAGTTAATAATCCTAATACCTCGACAAGATCCAAATTGGTCACAATTCATAGTAAGCACACAACATGGCAAACATATCAAAAAATTTCCGAAGGGGTATCATTTAGACACAATTTTAAAAACATAAATTGCATGCTCTTTTTCTTTTGATTGAGCCAAGTTCTCTTGTTTCTTTCTTAATTATACAAAATAACACAAAACATACTTAAAACAAAAATTAAACTCCTAAATATGCTGGTTCTAACTAGATAGCGCATTCGAGGGAAAAGAAGCACGACAACTAAAACCCTCAGATGTCGGTATACCCGCACCGCAACTTAGAAACTAGGCAATGTCCCCAATGTATAAAAAATAAAGAACTAGGGTAGAGAAATACTTGTGGCACACTATACACCTATCGTGGATTGATCAATCAGGGCCATAGATACAACCCCTCCATGCTCTCCAGCTCTAGTGGCCTCAACAGTTGCCGTGGTACTCAAACTCAAGTTAGTATCGGTGGTGGCCGGTGCACTCAAAGATGAAATCTTAGGGGAAATCTCCATGACCCCTCTGCACTTAAAAATAGTATCAGCAGTAGCAGTAATAACAATAATAGATAGGACCTCGCTCTCGGAGGATGCCTTCTTCTTTTTCCCGTTCTTATCCTTCCTTTTCCTTTTTTTATAGAGATGTGTATCCTTATCCGTATTATACACCTCTTTGCCCTTGTCCCCATCTTCCAGGGCCTAGATATAGAAGTCCAACACCTGTACATCTATATCTATATCAAAATTCTCAAAAGTTGAGATTGGTGGAGGCTGCACAACCTGAAGCTGTCGCTTAAAAAGTTCTTTTCCAACTAGCTTAGGTGAGGAAAACTCCCTGTGACTGTACTCAAACTGAGTACTTGAATAGTCTCTAGCTTATTTATCATTTGCCCCTCAAACCTATCAAATTGGGTCTGCATTCCCCACACAACAATCATGATCTTGTCCTCCACATACGATTTTAGACCTTCCTTCAATTTCTTAATCCTCAACTCAAACACATCCATCCTCTTCATAATCTTTTCTAGGAAGGTTGTGGGTACCAATGTATAGCCCATAAGCATAGGCTGGTATACCCAAAGGTGTTGTAGGCTACTATGTAGATGAAGAAGTAGCACTGGCTTCAAAAGCTAGAATTTTCGTAGCATGAGCAACCTCCTCTGCTGCCTGTGGGGCCAAGTATAGCAAAGGACCCTTGGCTCAAGCCACCAAGTTCATGTAATCCTTGATTAATGCTATGTTCGCAGTCTTGGTCGACTGGGTGAACTTGTCCATACCTGGAACGGGAGGCACACTCGATATCTAACATAGCTCGGTAACCAAGCTAGGAAATGGCAGGGATGTGTGAAAGATGAGTGCCCATTCCTGAATCTCTTCTTCAATCATCCACAGAGCATTAAGATCCATCTCTGATAAAAATGCTACCACCAGCCCGACCTTGTTAGCACTTAGCACGTTGTCATTACTTGTTGGTGTTATGCGGTGCCTGATGATTGACCACCATGCTTTCATAAGAAAGTTTAGTGTATGCTTTTACATTCCAGCTCCGTTGACCCATTCTGCTTCCTTGTTATCCTCGACTAGGTAATCGGCCAACCACTTATAATGCAACAATTTGTCCTCCAAGCTAAGTTGCTTAACCTTCTTCAAATCAGTCATTCAGTAGTCAAACTCTGGAGTTTCCACTGCTGGCTCAAACTCATCCCCAAAAAGCACATGGGAGATTTCTTTTCAGAGATGTCAATCTCCACACCCCAAACTACAACGACATCTAATACTGCTTTCTTATATCCTTCTCCTTCCGTGAAGGAGTAAAATTTTCCAATGTGCTTGCATAGTTGGCATAGAACTCTCGTACCATCTCTGCACCATAATTTCCCAAAGGCTTTGACATCTAGCCCAACTTGTATTTTTCAAATAGATAGTTTAATTTTGGCACCCTTTGGAGTTCCTTTAGTAGCATGTGGGGATCTTCTTTAATACTTCTCTTTACGTTTCCTTTGTTATTGAGGGAGATGCCATTATTATAATATTTTCTCAACTGAGGAACACTCCATCTCCTCAAATTTCCTATCTTAGAGGTGAACTTGTAGCAGAAGCTATGTCGAAGGATTTTGAAATAACAATTTTGGAACTATCCGTAGAATCATCCTCCTTGGATGAACTCATCTCAGCCCTAGCAGCATCCGGTTCACCCCCAGTTGGGTTTGCAGCTGGTCCTCACTTTTCAGACTGAAGACGCTCAATTGGATTGGCTGTGGCCACCAACGCTGTGGATATTGTAACCTTTGACTTAACCAATTTAGATCTAGTGGTTCGAGGCTCCTGTTGTTCCTCAACTTCACTTGTGAAGTATTCCACCTCCAAACCACTAGACTCGACAGATTCAAACTCTGAGTATGTAGGTTTGTCCTTTAGTGCTTGCTTCTTGGCTATTTCCTTGTGGACAACCTCATACTACTTATTCTTGCTCACCTTAGGTGCCATCGTACTTGTACTAAAATTAGTTAGTCTCAGAATAAGGAAAAAATAGGTACTCAGTAACTTATACATATGATCAATTGGATGATTGTTGTAAGAAAGGACGATCATCCTTTCGATCGTTGGAAGTTCTTCTCCAATTTTCTTGAGAAGTGTTCCCATCAGAAGACTACATCCAACGATTATTTTTAGATATAACAATCGTCGAAAGCGGTCTTCTTATGGACTTCCTGCAATCTTGTAAGTGGCATCCACAATGATCCAACCAACGATCGTTGGTTGTGTCATTGAGTTTGCATTAATATAAAATGAGTTTAAAAATAAGTCATTGACCCTATTTGAACATAAAGGGGTTACTCAGATTTCCCCCCTCTACCCCCATTCACACAACAATTTCACAATGTACATGTTTTGATTAGTCTTAAGTACTCAACTCCCTCAGAACTCATTTTACCATGAAATCAACACTCAACAAGGTATGTATTCTCTTCAAATTTACATACAATTAATAATTTTAATGTATGCAAAGTGAACTTACTTTATAATGAGTGCAAGAGTTTTAAATTATAAGGAGTTCAAGAAATAAGGGAGGAGATACGATAAAGCAGTAGAAATCATGCCGAATTCTCGAATAGAATTTAGTATTTTTTTCTCTTAGAGCGTACAATGTGTTGTGAATTGAAGTTAGAGTGAGAATTAGTGTCTATCGAGTCCTTTGCATATGATTAGGGCTCAATTTGATGAGCCGGGTTGGGTCTTTTATTTACAAGAATTTTAAAAACCCTTCAGATGGTTCATCTTTAGGATCATGGGTCCATAAAACAATCGTTGTATGTCCTCATTTCTAGGGGGAGAAAAAACTTACCTGGGAACCAACAACGCTTAAGGATGAGCGTTGTATCTTGCAATGATCATTTCCTAAACTCGTTAGTTCCAACACTTGGAAGTTGATTTGCAAGAGTTTAGTCAGGCGATGGATTTCATGATTGTTCTATCTTGGTACAATCCTTGATGCTCAATTGTTGGACCAATTTCTGGAAATATTCTCTGGACTTCCTGCAAATGATCGAAACCACGATTGTTGGAACTTCCAATGATCATCGAATCCTTTTATGGTTTTTACTTTTGTTCCAGTTCCCAAGTTCTTTTTCTGTATTATCCCTGGACACATAGCACATATTACCCTATATCAAAAATAAATGTAAAACTAGTACAAAATCCTTAGGTTGCCTCCCAAGCAACACTTGATTTAACATCGCGACATGACGTGGCTAGTTTGGCTACTCAGACTTTACCAAACTAACCCATGGGTTACCTCCCATGAAGCGCTTGATTTAATTTCACGAAATACCTTGGGTATGCCTGATTACTCAGGCACCATCAAAATCCACATCATACACCACCTTGACCTCTTTAACATCACTAAGATAGTGCTTCACCCTTTGGCCATTTACTTTAAACTTCTGGCCTGTGCTATTTTCAAGCTCAATTTTGACTTCAGCTTATCTGAAAATAAGTGAAGCTTGGATTCAAACAATAGAACCATATCACCTGCGGTGAACTCTCTTTTCTATCTTTCGGTTATGGTATGACTTCAGTTTTTCCTTGTACAAAGCTAAACTTTCATCTGATCTAAGACAAAACTCATCCATTTCGTTCAGTTGTTCAAGTCTCAGTTTAGCTGCATCACTCCACTCTAGATTTAGCCTCTTCAGCGCCCATAATGCCTTATGCTCAAGTTCAATAGGCAAGTAGCAAGCCTTACCATACACAAGCTAATATGGCGAAGCTCTAATAGGGGTCTTGAATGTTGTCCGATACGCCCATAATGCATCATCTTAGTTTCTAGCCCAATCCATTCTATTGGCATTCACAGTCTTTGCCAAAATGGACTTGATCTCCCGATTGGAGCCCTTAACTTACCCACTTGTCTGAGGATGGTAGGGTGTTGCCACCCTATGTTTTACACCATATTTCTCAAGCAGGGCTCTAAATATACGATTGCAAAAATGTGAGCCTCCATCACTAATGATTTCCATTGGAGTACCAAATCTAGAAAATATGTTTTTCCTTAAAAAATGTGGTCACTCTTCCCTTCATTGATTAGAAGTGCAACTGCTTCCACCCACTTTGAAACATAATTAATCGCAACTAGAATATACTTCATACCCTATGAGCTCACAAAGGGGACCATAAAATCAATGCCCCATATATCAAATAACTCAAGCTCTAGTATAATGGTCATTGGAAGCTCTTGCCTTCGTGAGATGTTTCCTTATATTTGGCATTGGTCACAATCCCATGCCATATTGCATGATCTTATAAGAAGTCCGTGCACCACTATAATGACCCCCAACTTGTGAAGAATGACATGCCTCTAAAATACTCATCATCTCTATCTCAGGAACACATCTACGAATCAGTTTGTCTGCACATCATGTATAAAATTCTTTTGCTGATGAAATGATAGATCTTCGGGCACTATATTTCTTACCAAATAATTGGCAAAATCTACAAACCATTGAATCAAGTCCTAGGATGTGCTAATACCTGCTTATGGGAAAGTTTCATCTATCTAGAGCTCATCCTTCAACTTCAGCATTACTTCTTCTTCAAACCATGATAAGTGGTCAGCCACTTAATTTTCAGTCCCCTTTCGATCCTTGGCCTCTAAATTAAATTCCTGCAACAGAAGTACCCAATGAATCAACCTTGGTGTCATATCCTTCTTCTCTATAAGGTACCTAAGAGCTGCATGGTCAGTATGCACAATCACTTTCATGCCAAGTAAATACGATCAAAATTTCTCAAAAGGAAAAACCACAACAAACAGCTTTTGTTTAGTCACAATATAATTTTTCTGCATGGGATTAAATGCTTTGCTAGCACAATAAATCGGATGTAGAATCTTCTCTTGCCTTTGGCCTAGGACCACTCCTAGAGCCACACCACTAGCATCACACATAACCTCAAATGGTATAGACCAATTTGGTGACACAATAATAAGGGCTGAAATAAACTTCTCTTTCAGACACTCAAATGCTTTAAGGTATCATCATCAAAAAAAGACTTCACCACCATCTCCAACAACTTGTATAAGGGATGTGCAATTTTAGAGAAATCCTTGATGAATCTATGATAAAACCCAGTATGCCATAAAAAGCTCCGAATACCTTTCACAGAAATTACTGGAGGCAATTTTTCAATCACCTCAATCTTCGCCTTGTCGATCTCAATTCCTTTCTTCAAAATCTTGTGACCAAGCACTATTCCTTCTTTGACCATGAAATGACACTTTTCCCAATTCAGCACCAAATTGCAATCCTTACATCTCCTCAATACACTAGCTAGATGAGCCAAGCATTCTTCGAATGAATCACTAACCATTGAGAAGTCATCCATAAATTCCTTAATAATCTCATCCACCATATCAGAATAGATGGACATTATACAATGCTGAAAGGTCACTGGTGTATTACACAAATCGAAAGGCATTTTCTAGAGCGCAAATATCCCATATGGACAGGTAAAAATGGTCTTCTCTTGGTCTTTGGGACCAATCAAAATCTAATTATAGCCTAAATAACCATCAAAAAAATAATACCATCCTCTACCCGCAAGACAGTCTAACATCTGATCCATGAAAAACATCAGAAAGTGATCCCTTTTAGTACATGAGTTCAACTTCCTATAGTCCATGTATACTCTCTAACCAGTGACCGGCCTCATAGGAATAAGCTCATTCTTCTCATTTGGAACCATAGTGATTTCACCTATTTTTTGCACACATTAAATCGGGCACACCCATTTGCTATCGACAATAGGGTAAACCACCCCAACATCTAACCACTTAATAATCTCTTTCTTAACTACCTCTTGTGCAGGCGGATTAAGTCTTCATTGATGCTTAATACTAGGAACACAATCTTTGTGTGTGTAAATTCCAGGCAGAATCCCAGTGATATCAGCAATGGACCAACCAATGGCCCTCTTAAACTTCTGTAACACAGACACTAGAGCCTCAACCTACCAATCTACCAAATCATCTACAATAATAACGATAAAGTGTTATTGTATCCCAAGAATGAATAATGTAGATAGAATGGAAGAGCTTTGAAATAAAAAATAGAAGGCTTTTTAATAGAAGGCCTAGCCGGCGGGGTCACTCTATTCTTCAAATCAAGATCCAACTTCTTTAGAGCAAAAGTGTAAGAACACAAACCAACAAGTTCACTCACTATCTCATCATAACCATCAATATCATCACTCTCAAAATTCATGATAACTGCTGCAAGTGCTTCGATTCTAAGCCTCTTCTCAATATGAGCTACCAATGTATCATCATTGACTATATTAATTATATAGATCACACACATGTCCTTTGTCTGTTTGATGGATTGGCACGCCTTAAGTGTTACTTCCTCATGATTTCACTAAAACTTTATCTTGCCAGTCTCTATATAAACCAATGCTCGCTCAGTCGCAAGGAATAGCCTCCCTAATATAATAGGAACCTCAAAGTCAACCCACAGTTAAGGATGATGAAATCAGCTAGAAAGATGAAGGATGCAACCCTCACCAAATAGATGAAGGATGCAACCCTCACCAAAACATCACATACAATTCTAATAGGCTTATTCACTGTGCAATCTTCCATAAAAAGTCTCATCGAAGTTGGTTTGGACAAATTCAACCCCAACTATCTATAAACTATTGGCGGCATTAGATTAATGCAAGCACCCAAATCACACAAAACTTTAGTAAAGTTGAAATACCCAATGGTACAAGGAATCATGAAAGCTATTGCACTATAATAGTTCACATTATCAACGGGTTCAAAACTCATGGTCATCTTCTTTGTCACCAAATCCTTCATGAACATTGCGTAACCCGACATTTGCTCAAGTGACTCAACTAGAGGGATATTCACTGATAATTCTTTAAACATGGAGATGAACTTATGATACTTTCCCTCTTTAACATTCTTATTCAATCTTTACAGAAAAGGAGGAGGAGATCTTTGAATGGGAGTCAATACTTGTGGGACCTCCTTTTCCTCCCCGTTTGTAGCTCTAGCCTCCTTTTCAGCAACTGGAGGCTTTTTATATATAATCACATCATCAACTAGATTTTTGGACTTAATTACTTTCTCATCATTGACAACCACTATCTCCACATCATTTACAATAACCACAGGTATAGGTGGATTAGTAGTCATTTTACCACTCCTAGTGATAATTGCTATGCAATGATTATCATTTTTTCTGAGCTGGGTGTCTATCGGAAACAACCTCTCTACTTCATCTGAGGTAGTGGTATGGACTGCGTACACTTTACCCTCCCCAGACCCCACCTGGTGGGAATACGCTGAGTATGTTGTTATTGTTGTTGCTTAAAAGTGTTTCTTGTTGACGCTGATTCATTGAGGATGAAATCTAACCAAACTGCTGCTCAAGCTGCTTAATGGACGAAGCACGTGACTCGACTTTCTGACTTATCCTCAAAATATCTACTCTAAGCTCTTTGAGGTAGTCTTCAATCTTCTCTACCCCTTTCACTACCTTAGCGAGCATGTCTTCAATCCTTGAATTACTCAAATCAGCATCATGGTTCCCCAATGGAACATTGAGGCTACTTCTTTCTTTGTAATCATCCTTTCTCTTCCAATCACTCTCCCCTACTCCTATCTCTATACCTAGACCTGTTGTAGTAGTTTCGGCCTTGGTTCCCTTGACCAAAGTGCCAATTATCTTGATTAGACCCTTCGCCTTTTACTTAAAGACCCACCACCTGATTATCTAGATACGTAGCCTCCTCTTCAGAATCAGAATCATCATGTCTAGGAGCCTTACCTAGTGAACCAACCACATTCACCTTTTCTGCCCTCGCTGCTGCAAATTGCTTTATGAACACGCTACAGTGAGAGTGAAACAGAGAATGAAAATCTAGTGGAAGACGGAAGCACTGATCTGGAGAAAAGGTAAGCTTCTATATTGGTTGTCTGTCATGGTAGTTTTACCTATTGAAATATGTTCTATTCTTTGTTAGCTCAGTATTCAGGACTATTTAAAATTACACTATTAAAATCCAGCCATCAAACTTTGAACTATGTAATTTACTCATCTGTGTCTATTCATATTTGTGGACTCCCCTTAAAATATTGAATAAGGACTTCTTTGACAATCTTTAGGCTTCAGTGAAGTAAAATATGTGACATTTTGATGTGTTTAATCTACATGATAAATTGTGCTGACAGTAAAATTAATTACATTTCAATCTCTGGACACTGGTTACACCCTTAGCTTTAAGTCCTAATTTATTTACTTTTACTTTACTAGAATAACATGAGTTGTCTTGTCCTTATTTTTATAGTGGCTCACAATTGTTGATTTCTACTTTCAATTTCTTATCATGATTCATGATCACTAGAAGCACATCATTTTATTTATGTGGTTTTGCATATTTAATAGTTTGCACAAAGTTCTAAGCTGATGGATGTTTATGAGGTCAAAGGAGATATATCTACCGCTGTCACTGATGATCGAAGACCTCGTGCTTCCTTTGTCCTTATTTATTTAACCCACTTTTGCCCTATTCTATTTGGTTTACTTTTTGCTACTAATGGGAAACTTTTTTCTTTTGGTATCAAGTTCCTCATTGACGCCTAGTGGGAAACTCTTATTACCATCACCAGTATTAGCTCTAGTTTTTTCCAACATTTGTAGCTAATGCGGAAGTTCACTATTATTTTGATAACAAAGCAGTACTGCAACTAGGAAATAATATATTCAGTGAGTTCTTATTTCCAACATTAGTAGCCTTATTTTCTTCCAATATTACTACTATATATAAGTGACAAAGAAGATTTTTGTAGTACTTAGTTGGATTCAAAATTTCTAACTATTTGGTTGCGAAGTTTGCTAACTAAGAGTTTTTTTTTTTTTTTTTTTTTTTGGTAATCCTACCATCAAAATTAATGGTATGAAACCTTACATATGGTTATTATTTTGTCATAACTCTCTTTTTAAGAATTCCCACATGGACCTATGTAATTGGTTAATATTTTTTTTTTTTTTGCTTTTGGTTAAATTATGTCCTGAGCTAAGGGTCTATCGAAAACAGTCTCTCTACTTCATCCGAGGTAGTGGTATGGACTGCGTACATCTTACCTTCCCCACACCCCACTTGGTGGGAATACACTGGGTATGTTGTTGTTGTTCTTGTAAAATTCAATTCTTTATTGTGTTAACTCCTGGGCAACAAAATCATCAACCATGCGCTATTCCGCGGATGCTCCTATCATATTAGTACATATGGAAGTGTCTGCCTCTTTAGCATGCCAACCCTAGTTGGTTTTAGTGATCCTATCTAGAATCTCAGAAGACTGCTGTCACGCCCCGTATCCCAACGGGGTGGACTGGCACCCGAAGCCGATAAGGCCCGAGAGAACCAATCTTTACTCATACCCAATCGTATGCATACCATAATAATCATCACCACCTCGTAAAGACATAGGGTGCTAAGTGCGGAAATCGTGGAGCATTATATATACATTAAAGAAACTTGGCCGTTGGGGCCATCAATTCAAAATGAACATACATATCTTACATTCTGTTCCCCCATAAGTCTACAAAGCCTCTACAGATACATAACTATGACAAACCTAGAGTCGGGACAACACCCCGCTCTATACTCATATACAATACCAAAATAAATGTACATAGCAACTCAGAAAGCCCCGAACCAACTGGAGCTCACCAAAAGTACTCAAAAGATCTGCAACCTACAGTGAAGGTCTACTAGTACCTGCGCCTGCAACAAGTAAGGTAAGCCCCCCCCCCCAAGGGAGGTCAGTACGAAGAATGTACTGAGTATGTAAGGCCATGTGAAACTGTCATAAATACGTCAATAGAATAAAAATGTAATAGGATAGTCAATATGAATAACCCATCGATCTGCATATGTGTAACCATGCACCTTACATAAATTAAGTTCTTCGCTTTATTGTTTATTCCTCATCGCTTATATCATATTGTAACCGAGCCCCAACTGATCAGTGGGTCTTAACATAACATAACGTTATGTTGGGATCGACTCGAGCTAGGCTTATTCCTCTAGAGCTACCAACCATAAATCAATATATCGGGCTCGGCTCAAGCTAGGTTAGTACCTCTAGAGCTGCCACCCATAAACCAACATATCAGGTTCGGCTCGAGCTAGGAAATTACCTCTAGAGCTACCACCTGTCAGGATCGGTCCGAGCTAGGCTTATGCCTCTAGGACTGCCCCCTGATCCAACAATATCGGGATCGGCTTGAGCTAGTCATTTTTCCCCCAAAGCTACCACCCATACTCAATCATTAACCACCAACAAATATGAATTACTTATTTCTTACTTTTGAGAGATTTATACCTTTACTTGCAAGATATTGATTCATCCTCTTATGAGAGATTGATACAATCAGTTATGAGAGGTTAACATATATATATATATAGCCACAACATTATTGGAAGCTTAAGAACACAACATTATTGGGACTTTTGGAACATGTCCATAAATATGTAACTCATGAACAACAATAACTAATGAATGAGGAATATGTGACTTAAGAACGAATAGAGTCTCCTTACGTTGTCACTTCCCTTGAAACAGTTTCTTTTAGCAGTTACAACATTATTGGAACTTGGAACCATTTTCATAATTATGTGATCCATGAATGAAAATAGACCAAGAGTAACGTATATATGATTAGCAATAGATGATAACTTGAAACGAGATGCCTTAGGACATTTCGGAAATGCGTAAGTACCATAACGAAGTGAATATTATATGCCGCAGAAGGAAACGGAAAGAGTAACCTTACATACCTTGTATATCAATACGATTCTACAATCTTAAGTGTGCATACAATAGTCCTGCTCCGTCCTTATGTTTCACTGTACAACACAAGTATATAACGGAATTTACATTAACCACCAACTACCTTACAATGACATATAACGACAATGAGTTACATGTTTGGCTTTAACATGTCATTTCCCCCTTGACAATATCATGTATGAAATTGTTATACCAATAATCCCACAATATTCCATACATTGACAAATACATGATAATCGATAACATTTCACCACAAAACTTCTCCTTTACACTTTCTCATCCACACCATATCACAAATAATCCATCAAGTCATCTTAATACACCTCATATCACATAACGGCCAAAATCCCATAAATTACATGTATGGAAAAATAACAGGTTTAGAAACATAATCACACCATACATGTTGATATTTCATCCATACCATGCCTTTTCATCAAAACCACAAGTCATATTTCAAGTTTAAGTCCCATGGATAACACATCTTTTACAAAAACACAAGGTACCATGTTCAACACTTCCAAGTATAACCAACATGATTTACATACTCTTCCATGCATATAATATATTAATCCATAAGAATAATCACTTACCCATGCTTGAAAAATGATGATCTTGCTCCAAAAGTTGGCTTAGGGTTCTTAGGGTTTGAGAGCGATGTTTGAGAAAATATCTAAAAAGCATGAAGGTTCCAAATGAATAAAATCTGATTTTTGGGTCTATATATAGTCCTTGGGGTCATCCTTATCCACTCTTGGCATTTAATTCTAAGTCTAGAAGGTCAAGGCAAGAATGGGTCATTTGGCCCATTTTGGCCCATGTCTTCTTCTCATTTTTGGGCCTTTTATTGAGCCCAATTCACTTAACCCAATAAAATCAATAACTTCTCATGTTTAAATTATTTTATACACGTTACGATGATATTCCCACTCACGGGATTTATATTTGTAGCCTCAATCCCAAAAGCAAGCGATTCTAGCCACGTATGGCCTATTTTGACCAAAAGGGTAAAATTATCATTTTGATGCCAAATGCGTTCACTAGTAATTTTACCATATCAATTTAATACTTCGATCATTCCATGTATATGCTCGTGGTTGTAGAATAAATGTGGCAAAAATTGGCGCGGTACATCCCCGGGCACCCTTGGACACTTGGAACAAATTTTGGAAGCTTACTAGTTTGGCCATTCCAGCAAGCGTCTGGCCCTTCCCAGGGCACTGAGCTTTAGAATATTGATGGTTTGGGTGCCAAAACAAGCGCTTGGCCCTTCCTATGGCACTAAATTTTTAATTTTTTTTATTGAAGTGGAAGCTATTGACTAGAGTTGACTGCTGAGTTGGCGCTAATTTGGCTCTGACTTGACTACTGACATGGAGCCACGTGGAAGGTACGGGGTGTTACATTCTTCCCCCCTTAGAAACATTCATCCTCGAATGTTAACAATGTCGCTTCAATTACAACAAATGCATCTCTTTATTAACATACATTTACATAAACACTTAATGCTCATAAATACTTACTTGTTATGGCTCCTCTCCCATACTTTGAACTTTTTCATCCATTTGAAATAGATAGGGGTACTTGGATTTCATCATTTCCTCAGCTTCCCATGTGATCTCCTCTACTTGTTGATTGCGCCATAGTACCTTTACAGAAGCTATGTCTTTATTCCTCAACCGTTTTACTTGTTGATCTAGGATAACAATGGGTACCTCTTCATACGTAAGATCCTCCGTAATTTGAATATCTTCAATGGGAACAATACGAGATGGATCCCCTACGCACTTTCGAAGCATCAAAACATGAAACACTGGATGGACTGAGGAAAGTTCCTGGGGTAGTGCCAACTCATACGCAACTTGCCCAAATCTTCTAATGATTTCATATGGGCCTATGTAACGTGGACTCAATTTTCCTTTCTTCTCGAACCGCATTACCCCTTTCATTGGTGACACCTTTAAAAATACCCAATCACCTATGGCGAATTCAAGCCCTCTTCTTCTAACATCAGCATATGACTTGTGGCGACTTTGGGCCATTTGTAACTGCTGTTGGATCACTTTAACTTTCTCCATAGCCTGATGAACAATATCTGGCCCAAGTAAAACAGCTTCATCCGCTTCAAACCATCCAATTGGTGATCTACATTTCCTTCCGTACAAAGCTTCATAAGGTTCCATTTTAATACTTGAATGATAGCTATTGTTATAAGCAAATTCAATAAGAGGCAAATGGTCATCCCAACTGCCTTGAAAATCTAATGTGCATGCTCGTAGCATATCTTTAAGTGTCTGAATAGTACGTTCTGCTTGTCCATCAGTTTGAGGATGGAAAGCCGTACCCAAATTCACCTGTGTGCCCAAACTTTGCTGAAAAGATCTCCAAAAATGCATAGTAAATTGAGCTCCACTGTCTGATATAATGGAGATCGGAATCCCATGTAACCGCACTATTTCTTTAACATATAATTTTGTATAATCCTCAGCTGTATAGGTGGTCTTGACGGGTAGAAAATGCGCTGACTTAGTGAGCCTGTCCACTATAACCCATATAGAATCAAATCTCTGCAATGTACGAGGCAAACCTATCATGAAGTCCATATTAATCATATCCCATTCCCAGACTGGAATATTGATACATTGCATGTAACCTCCTGGTGTTTGATGCTCTACTTTCACTTGTTGACAATTCGGGCATTGACCGACAAATTCTGCATTGTTCTTCTTCATATTACCCCACCAATACATGTCTTTCAAATCAGACTACCTTTTGGTAACTTCCGGATGAATATTTAGCTCATCTACATTCAATACATATGATCTACCTTGACGTTGAAGTACTCCCTCTTGCGTAAACTCAAATTCCTTCCTCGAACCTTGTGGTACTTTCCTTGTTTTAGCCGAACTAAAAATTGGATTCACATGTTGCTTTTCCTTCACCTCTACGAATAAAGACTCTATCGTATTTTGTGCTATAATTCTTTGATCTGGAGTTTCAAGTACATGCACTACCAAACTGTTTAAGTAATATGTAGATCCTTAACTATACCTTGCTTTCCCATGAACTGACCATTAGTACTTCCTAGTGCTTTGCGGTCTTAACTCAACGACCACTACATTTGCTTTTCCCGGATGTGATCTCAGTATGATATCATAATCCCTTAATAATTTTGTGTCACCTCCCCTATCTCAGATTTAAATCTCTCTACTTTACGACATAGTGCAAACTTATGATCAATAATTATATATCGATATGAATCCATCTTTCAAATAAATACCCCAACTGTTACCTCAAGATCATGTGTGAGATAGTTTCTTCCTAACGGCTGCAATTGTCATGAGGAATACACTATTATCTTATCAGGCTGCATTAACACACATCCGAGGTCAACCTCGGAAGCATCACAATACATTGCATAACCTTTGTGCCTTCGGGAAATACTAAAACTGGTGTAGAAGTTAATTTATCTTTCAGCTCTTGGAAACTTTGCTCACATGCATCGTTCTACTGAAACTTAATTGTCTTGTGTGTAAGCTTTTTTTTTTTCACCTTTTCTATCTTTTGCGTACCGACCTTTATTCCTTCATTCTATACAATGCGACCCAAGAACGCTATGGATTATAACCAAAATTCACATGTAGCGAACTTCTATAACACTTGCTGCAAATGATTAGCGTGGTCCTCTTGTGGTCTCGAATAAACCAGAATATCATCCATGAACACGGTCACAAATACATCCAAGAATAGTTTAAACACCCTATTCCTCAAATTCATGACAACAGCTGGTACATTTGTTAGTCCCAATGACACAACTAAGAATTCGTAATAGTCGTACCATGTTTGGAAAGTTGTCTTGGGTATATCTTTGTTTCTAACTCTGACTTAGTGATAACCCAATCTCAACTCACTCTCGTTCCATAGAAATTGGTGCAAGAAAGAGTGGATACAATCCTTTTGATAACAAGGAACAATACACTTGGCACCCTGTAACTAATCACACAAATCGTCAATTCTTGGGAGGGGCTATTTGTTATTGATCGTTACTTTATGCAGTTGCCAATAGTCAAGACACGTTCTCAAGTACCATTTCATTTTTTTTTCTCCCATTCACACGGATGCGCCCCAAAGGGCATATTAGATCTTATGTATCCCTTGTCCACCAAATCTTTTAATTGTTCTTTTTAATTCCCGTAGCTTTACGGGAGACATGTTATACGGAGGAGTAGAGGTATGTGAAATGCTGGTAGGCACATCAGTACTAAAATCTACCTCCCATTCTGGGGTAAGTCTGGAAGATCGTCAGGAAAGACATCAAGAAAGTCATTGGCCACTGGAACTGATTAAGGACTTGGTGGGTGCACATCAGTATCTTTCTCTCGGACTAAATGACATATATATCCCTTGTCTATCACTTCCGTTGCTTTAATATAGACAATAAAATTTTCCTCTTGGTGCCCCCACATTACCCTTCCATTCAACAGCATCTTCCTGTGGAAAATGGATATGTACCTTCTTAGCCCGGCAATCTACCGTGGCATAACAAGAAACCAACCAATCCATTCCCATTATAACATCAATATACACCACCTTCAATTCAATAAGATCAGCCAATGTATCATAACCCCACACAGTTACCACACAATCATAATGCATTATCTTAGCTACAATAAATTCACCTAGTGTTCTTTCACAGTCAAGGGGATAACATATGATAGGGTAAAACCCAAATCAATCAATGTAAATACGCTACATAAGAATACAGATAATATACCTGTCACGTCATCAGGAGAAGCCTCAAATTTTTGCCGATCCGCCACGGCGTAGGTACTGCCCTAAATGCCACTAGAACTAGCTGCTCCTCTAGCACCTCTGCCATGACCAACAGGTTGTACATATGACGATGATAACGCAGCGGAAGCTAACGTATGTCGTGTCATACCGCCCACGACTCTTTGTGGGCACTCTCTCACCATGTGCCCCGGCACGCCACACCAAAAGCAAACATTTGTTCCCAATCGCCATTCACCTAAATGATACTTCCTGCAGCGCTGACACTGCTGAAACCAGAATTCACCTAATGGTACTTCCCACAGTGCTGACACTATTGACGAGGAGGCCTCGACTGACTCATACTTCCTCGTGCTCGATATCCCTCTAGCCGTAAATCCTGAATCTCACTTCCTTGCCCAAACTGGTTACTTCTAAACCCTTGGAATAGAGGGGGAGTAATTGTTCTGGAATGGGGAAATGATGATATAGGCGGTCTGGGAAAACTCCGAGTCCCAAATCCCCCTTGGGACGCCATAAACTGTCCCATGGGTTTCGCCCTCTTTGACGATCCCACTTCCAATTCCTGCATCTTTCTCCTTTGCCCCTGTCCCTCCTTCTGCTGCACAAGAGCTTGTCTTCAAGCTTGTGTAGCAACTACACGGGTCAATATTTGCACTGCACTCATTAAATCCCACTCAATAGTATTATCGGGCAGTTATGAAGATACTTCTCTCTTTCTCGGCTCTTTTGGAGCTGGAAAAGTAGAAGAAGCCTGCGATGCAAATTCAGTGTCAGCACCACCTTGACTAACTGGGTCAGGTGGTGATCTATTCGATCCTTCTCCAGCAAGCATAACAACCTGCTTACCCTTGCCTTTATCTCTTCTTGTCATCGGTACTATATCAAAGAAAATCAATTCCAATGGTCAGTTATAATTCACCTTACAACACTGGCTCTATTGCACGATCTAGAAATGAAGGAAAGAAATGACTCCTAAATGTCCCGTAGCCACCTACTTATAAATGTGATGCACAACACATCGATAAGTAAGACTCTACTCAGACATGGCTTTGTATACACCCTTAGAACGACCTGCTCTGATACCACTTTTGTCATGCCCCATATCCCAATGGGGTGGACTGGCACCCGAAGCTGATAAGGCCAGAGAGAACCAATCTTTACTCATACCCAATTGTATGCATACCATAAGAATCATCACCACCTCCTAAAGACATAAGGTGCTAAGTGCGAAAATCGTGGAGCATGATATATACATTAAAGAAACTTGGCCGTTGGGGCCATCAAGTCAAAATGAACATACATATCTTACATTCTGTTCCCCCATAAGTCTACAAAGCCTCTACAAATACATAACTATGACAAACCTAGAGTCGGGACAACACCCCACTCTATACTCATATACAATACCAAAATAAATGTACATAGCAACTCAGAAAGCCCCCAACCAACTGGAGCTCACCAAAACTCCGCAAAAGATCCGCAACCTACAGTGGAGGTCTATTAGTACCTGCGCCTGCAGCAAGTAAGGTAAGCCCCCCCCCCTCAAGGGAGGTCAGTACGAAGAATGTACTGAGTATGTAAGGCCATGTGAAACTGTCATAAATACGTCAATAGAATAAAAATTTAATGGGATAGTCAATATGAATAACCCATCGATCTGCATATGTGGAACCATGTACCTTACATAAATTAAGTTCTTCGCTTTATTGTTTATTCCTCATCGCTTATATCATATCGTACCCGGGCCCCAACTGATCAGTGGGTCTTAACATAACATAACGTTATGTTGGGATCGGCTTGAGCTAGGCTTATGCCTCTAGATCTACCACCCATAAATCAATATATCAGGCTCGGCTCGAGCTAGGTTATTACCTCTAGAGCTGCCACCCATAAACCAACATATCAGGTTTGGCTCGAGCTAGGAAATTACCTCTAGAGCTACCACCTGTCAGGATCGGTCCGAGTTAGGCTTATGCCTCTAGGACTGCCCCCTGATCCAACAATATCGGGATCGGCTTGAGCTAGGCATTTTTCCCCCAAAGCTACCACCCATACTCAATCATTAACCACCAACAAATATGAATTACTTATTTCTTACTTTTGAGAGATTTATACCTTTACTTGCAAGATATTGATTCATCCTCTTATGAGAGATTGATACAATCAGTTATGAGAGGTTAACATATATATATATATAGCCACAACATTATTGGAAGCTTAAGAACACAACATTATTGGGACTTTTGGAACATGTCCATAAATATGTAACTCATGAACAACAATAACTAATGAATGAGGAATATGTGACTTACGAACGAATAGAGTCTCCTTACGTCGTCACTTCCCTTGAAACAGTTTCTTTTAGTAGTTACAACATTATTGGAACTTGGAACCATGTTCATAATTATGTTATCCATGAATGACAATAGACCAAGAGTAACGTATATATGATTAGCAATAGATGATAACTTGAAACGAGATGCCTTAGGACATTTCGGAAATGCGTAAGTACCATAACGAAGTGAATATTATATGCCGCAGAAGGATACGAAAAGAGTAACCTTACATACCTTGTATTCTCAATACGATTCTACAATATTAAGTGTGCATACAATATTCCCGCTCCATCCTTATGTTTCACTCTACAACACAAGTACATAATGGAATTTACATTAACCACCAACTACCTTACAATGACATATAACGACAATGAGTTACATGTTTGGCTTTAACATGTCATTTCCCCCTTGACAATATCATGTATGAAATTGTTATACCAATAATCCCACAATATTCCATACATTGACAAATACATGATAATCGATAACATTTCACCACAAAACTTCTCCTTTACACTTTCTCATCCACACCGTATCACAAATAATCCATCAAGTCATCTTAATAAACCTCATATCACATAACGGCCAAAATCCCATAAATTACATGTATGGAAAAATAACAGGTTTAGAAACATAATCACACCATACATGTTGATATTTCATCCATACCATGCCTTTTCATCAAAACCATAAGTCATATTTCAAGTTTAAGTCCCCTGGATAACACATCTTTTACAAAAATACAAGGTACCATGTTCAACACTTCCAAGAATAACCAACATGATTTACATACTCTCCCATTCATATAATATATTAATCCATAAGAATAAGCACTTACCCTAGCTTGCAAAATGTTGATCTTGCTCCAAAAGTTGGCTTAGGGTTCTTAGGGTTCGAGAGAGATGTTTGAGAAAATATCTAAAAAGCATGAGAGTTCCAAATGAATAAAATCTGATTTTTGGGTCTATATATAGTCCTTGGGGTCATCCTTAGCCACTCTTGGCATTTAATTCTAAGTCTAGAAGGTCAAGGCAAGAATGGGTCATTTGACCCATTTTGGCCCATGTCTTCTTCTCATTTTTGGCCTTTTATTGAGCCCAATTCACTTAACCCAATAAAATCAATAATTTCTCATGTTTAAATTATTTCATATGTGTTACGATGATATTCCCACTCACGGGATTTATATTTGTTGCCTCAATCCCAAAAGCAAGCGATTCTAGCCACGTATGGCCTATTTTGACCAAAAGGGTAAAATCGTCATTTTGATGACAAATGCGTTCACGAGTAATTTTACCATATCAATTTAATACTTCGATCATTCCATGTATATGCACGTGGTTGTATAAGAAACGTGGCAAAAATCGGCCCGGTACGTCCCCGGGCACCCTTGGACACTTGGAACAAATTTTGGAAGCTTACTAGTTTGGCCGTTCCAGCAAGCGTCTGGCCCTTCCCAAGGCACTGAGCTTTAGAAGCTTTATGGTTTGGGTTCCAAAAAAAATCACCTTGCCCTTCCTATGGCACTATTTTTTTTTTATTTTTTTTATTGAAGTGGAAGCTATTGACTAGAGTTGACTACTGTGTTGGCTCTAATTTGGCTCTGACTTGACTACTGACGTGGCGCCATGTGGAAGGTACGGGGTGTTACAGCTGCTCCTAAGTTAAAATCATAATCTCCCCACCAGTAACACTGTCTCTTATAGCCTTATTATTCGCATGCAAACCTCTGTAGAAGATCTCAAACAAAGTACGACCTGATATTCTATGGTTTGGGATAGTCTTCTTCTTAAACCTCAACCAAGTTTCTTACAATATTTCTAAATGTAACTGCCTGAAATTATAAATCTCATCTTTCAACTGCAATATTTTGGAAGGTGGGAAAAACTACTCTAAAAAATTTATTTTCATCTCTTGCCAATTAGTGATCAACTCATATGACAGCTCGGTCAACCATAGAGTGGATTCTTCTGTCAGAGAAAAGGGAAACAATCGTAGTCTAATATCATCCTGACTCATACTATGTAGATTGTAGGAAGTGTAAATCCCTACAAAATTCATTAGATGAAGATTTACATCAGTAGTAAGAAGGCCCGTGTACACTCCCTTCAAGTTTAGTAAACTGTATCATAGCACTGCTGATGTAAAACTTACATCTCGTGGCAATGCTAGTGGAACAATAGGACCTATTTCCATCGCCTCAATGAAATCTAGTTCATTCTCTGTATCATCAAACTGAGGAACATAACGTTGGGGAGGCTGTTGCCCCTTATTTCTCCTCTGTCTATTCTGCTCCTCAAGGGCGGCCAAATGGCCAACTTCTGCTTATATAGCATTTTCTTCTGATGTTGCCTGCCTGGCAGCTTCTTTTCTTGCGTTCTCTTCCACAATCAATCGAGCAGTAGTCTGCTCCGTAGTTTTCTAAAGACCATGAAGATGTCCTGGATGGTTCAGGACTCCCTTATCTTCAACTCCTTCAGTATGAACTCTGTCATTAACCATTCTTCTTCTAGCTCTTAGAGTCCTTTCAATTTTCAAAGCAAGTGGAATCAGTGGATAACCTTGACTCTAAGTGTTGGGCATGAATATGTGTACGCCTAAGAAATAACAAAAAAAGTAAAATCAGGAAACCGCAACCAATAACCAGACAAACAAAATAAATCAACTTCGTAACTATAAAATCCCCGGCAACAGCGCCAAAATTTGAGGTCGTCCAAATTACACCTCCAATAAAAGTATAAAAAGATCATTAATCAAATATAAAACCCAACTAGGTTGGGGTCGATCCCATGAGGAATAGGTCAGAATATCTATCAATATGTTTGTCTAAACAATTAATAAATAATTTCTAGTAATGGGGGAATTTGAGAATGTCAAATAGTAACAAGTTGTTTATTTCATTGGATTTGTAATCAATGTGAGAGAGGTACTAGGACTGTGTTCTCCATAACTTCATAACTTCGTAGGTTTGTTGTACTAGTAATCTCTCATGGTGCTAGGCATGCCGAATCGATAGGTTATGTTCATCTAAATGACTTTACACCCCTATTATATGACTATCCTTAATAGCGTATCATCGTCTCTAGAGTTTCATATTACTAACCTGTCATGACCCAAATTACCAAATTGTGAGGGAACCTACTCTAATCCACCTAGATAGGAGAACCCCTTACCACCTTTTCCACAAGATATGCATAAGTCTAAAAATAAGTAACAAAATACCCAAGTCCTTATTACAATAGATTTTACAACATATATAAATGCGGAATGAAACTACCTGAGGAACTAGTCTAAACAGGTACAAGAGCTTCTAAATTAAGAAAGATAAGACTGGACACAACTTCCGCCATGAATAAAAGGAGTAGAAGCTATTGGAGATCACTATCCACATCATCTGAGAAACATCAACTGATCTTGCAACCAAACTATACCCTAAAAAAGGGTATTGCAAGAGTAGTACCAGTACAAACATCACGTACTGGTAGGTATCATGGGCCGACCATGGTTATATCACGTAAGTAAAATTTAGAAATCACAGAAAGGAAGCATGGAAACTTATATACAATTCAATCCACATCACTTTCATCCACTTGTGTTACCTAAGTGTATACCATTCTTGTTCCTACTGACTTAGTTATATCTAATTCATTGTTAGTGGTCAATATATACCATTGATATTAAACTTATACCTTTCATACTTAATCTCACTAATCATACATCAACCATCACATTAAACGTCATTCATCATAACTCTTACTTGCTTAATCCCAATAGTTATTATAAGACAATTTATTGCGATTAACCTTAATAATAAATAAGCACAATAACCATAACCTTATAGCAAGTACAACCATGACTCAACAACAATATACAAGTCAACAATCCACGACTCTAACAATATGTATACCTTAATTCAAATGTGGGAATAACAACAACAAATATACTAAGCATTTGTCAATTTAACCCGGATCAACTCAAGGATCCATAAATAAACAATAATGGAAATCAACATACATTCCGGATTTACATGAGAAACCACCTTTAGCAATTAAGTACATAGACCCTGTTCACTCATGGAACTAATGTAAACAACAACAATAACAATAATCATAAACTAGGTCCACTCAAGGAACCGTCACACTCATAAATACCTTGTACACACATGCTAAGGGTCTTATAGTTTTCCACTAGCCATGACCTGTAGGGGATGAGCTCTTATCCATATATTGTACCGGCGTGGTACCCGAGCCAACCAATAAATCATATCAACCAATCCCGTGAAGATGTCCAAATATTGGTACATCCCTCAATAATAACTGATATCACAACAATCACAACCACAATGAGAATAAGCAATCATACTTTAACACACTATATCACAAGTAGATATGAATCATTGGCTTCATCAATTATTGCATGTCCGAGGACTAATCTCTGGTTTATTCAAGTTAGCATTATCAAGCCATATTCAATAAATTGAAGTAGTCATTTTAGGAACGCACGTTCAATCAAACGGAGTCTAAAATCTAGTAATTCATTCATTAATCCAACCCCCCTTTATTCGTATCCAAATTGGGGATTCTGCTATTATCTAGAAATCCATACATTCAAGTCATTGCTAGGTTCAAAACCCTACTCCATTAACCAATCATTCAACTCTATTCAACTTACAATCTAGTTTTAGTCATACCCCTTTATACCTTTTACTTTCTAACCCCTAGCCTAACTTGACTTTAGGCTCTTAAGTTATGCCACCACCTCTTATCATAATCCATTCTCATAACTTGACTCAGGAAAGCAAATTCCATGTTCTAAACATACATAATAACAAGTTCACACTTTTTAAGGTATTATAGATGAGTCATTAGATTATAAGCTCCCATAATCTCCTTAATCATCAAATTAGTTCTATCAAGCTCAACCCAACTCCATTAATGGTGTTTTAAAGCTAAAGGTCCCACCTTTATTGAGTTAAAGATCTCCAACTATCAACTTTCATATTTTAGAACCACAATTTCATACTAGAAAGAGTTAATTCATAAACTAAAATCAATTCTAGGTGAAAATACGTGTACCCATGGGGTTTTCCCATAATTTCATGAAATTAGTGTTCTAAACCATAAGAATTTCACCAAAGATTCCCTATGCTAGTGATTCTAAAAGATTAAAGGATTAATCAATGTTAAAAAGAAGTAAAATTCTTACCTCAACAAAGGATTTCCACTCAAACTAAGAGAAAATCGCCCCTCTAGGGATTAGGAATGAAATTTTGGAGTTTGAGGGCTGAAACCTATCAAAATAAGGTCTTAAACTACTATTACATTGCTATAGCGACGTGCATGTTGCCATAGCAACCTGAACCCGCTACGACGCCCTCAACTTTTCAACATGGACAGTCTTCAGTAAAATGATCATAACTTTTTACTCAGGAAGAAAATTAACAAACGGTTGGTTGCGTTGGAAAGAAGTCTTAGAGATATTTAATTTGGTTAGTAGTGGTCCTCCTAGCTCTATATATTGAAATGACTGTTTAAAGTTGACCCTAGTTTAAACCTAGCCCAAAAATAAATCGATAAGGACACTTTCAACTCAACCTTGTACTAGGGGTATTATGTAACCTTAGTACATATAAAATGCACTCCCATACTAAAGAATTAATCCTAACACTTATGAAGAATGAGAAGAACATGCCTTTACTGCAGATATTTTTAGTAATTACGAAAACGGTCGTTACAACAGATACCAATTTACCATCCGTTCGTCCCTAAACGGGCATTGAGTGAAGAGAAATATAAGGTCAGAATTAGAAAAACACTACTTTCAGAGTTGATTATGCAACACCTTACTTACCCACTCACTATTGTTCATCAACTAAATTGCCCCAAATAGCCCTTGCCCTTCCCCAAAATGGGTTTTTGAAATAATGAAACATTTTGCAAATAATTCTAATAAAACAATAATTTACCTTTCTATAGCGACATACATCGCTATAGCGGGACCTGTCGTTATAGTGACATTAACCGTGTTTGATCGTCGCTATAGCGGGACTTTTTTTGCTTTGGAGCACGCCGCTATAGTGACGTACACGTCGATATAGTGACTTAGGTGAGGTAAAATGTTGGGAATCCTCCCAGATTTGCCTTTTTCACCACACAATACTCAGATTTTTGATATCCCAAACTAACCCCTTTACGTTAAACACTATACCCCAGAGTTTTACTAACTCGAAAACCATCCCAAAAGTTTCTATGGGGTACTATGTCCCTCATATATAATGATATAACCTTAATTTCATCAACCACTACACCTCGAGACACCAAATATCTCTAAACCACAGAACACCAAGTTTTTTTCAAAGCTCACCCTAGCCTGAGATTTTAACAACTCTCATCCCAGGGAAACTCTACCTGGGCACTTACACCCTACCAATGCTATAGCGAAAACATCATTACCAAACACTTACACCATGTTTTTCCCTCGAACATCTACTTTATGACTCTTTTTTACACCTCCATGATCAACAAACAAAAATAGATCATCTAGAGTACAACAACTAATCGACACACCACTATGGGTTTCATTAACACATTTATTCTCCCACCACCACTTACATTAGTCTATTCGACCCTTAACTAATGATCATCAATCATAATCAAGCTATCACATCACAAGGACCCTAGCAATTCAATTATACCATTCCTAAGGGATACTATTAATCAATAATTATTGTCATATAATAAGCATATGAGCAATGTCAAACAATAATCAGTCAATGACAAGTCAATTTATTAATTAATCCATGGGTGACTATTTCTATCAATAGACAACCATAATTACTATTTCACAAATACCAGTGAACTTGGTCCCGCTATAATTTCATGATTTCCTCATCAACTACACATTATCATCACAATGCAAGTAGTTACTCAATCAACAATAAAAACCACAAAGTCAAATAAAGTCTGATGTTCAAATATATAGTTACCTCAAACAGAAAACATCGCCTACATCAGAAAATAAGCTTATCAACACATCATATCTTATCAACCACATTATAATCTCAAGACCGAACCCAATAATTTATGAAACAACAACTCATTACACTAAATCAGTTTTGAATCACAACAAGAACCTTTCATTACAACAAGTCCCATTATCATTTATGCCAATGACAAAACCATGCCAAGTATATAGAATATAGTTTCCATTAAACCACATAGCAAATAATTTTCTTTAACCATCTACACATAACTAAGTTACCACCTTTCACAATTTCTATAAGTCACACAAGTCAATCAACCGCAACTAATAGAAGCATCAACTTCATCAACTTAAACACCAAATCAAAATTTCCTGATACTACCAACAAGACAAGTAACAAACCGACTTAAATTCCTTCACACACCACAAAATGCACAACAACTTGCCATTCTTACCTATCACAGTTCAAATTTAACCAAACAACTTAAAATCAAAATTACATCTTATATTACAACAAAAAAGTTATAACCAATTAATTTCATCATAATTCATATGAACAATTACGAACTCCTCAAGATGCTAATTGGAATCAACTAGATTCCAATTATGATTGAAGAAATGCCAATTGGAATCGAGAAATACTAGTTAGATTCAGCCCATACAAGTAACAATACAAACCACATGAGTGGAAAGAAAGAAGTGCAACAATTTCCTAGAATGCCTAATAGCTTCCCAAAGATAAGATGTGGACGTCAACACACCAATCAGCAGGACTCTACTCGACATTTGCTCTTGTAATGAGAGATTGGTAACCTAGGCTCTGATAATAAATTATCACGGCCAAATTACCAGATTATGAGGGTACCTACACTAATCCACCTAGATAGGAGAACCCCTTATCACCATTTCAACAAGATATACAGAAGTCTGAAAATAAGTAACAAAATACACAAGTTCTTATTACAATAAATTTTACAACATATATAAATATGGAATGAAACTACCCAAGTACTTAGTCTAACTAGGTACAACAACTTCTAAATTAAGAAAGATAAGACTGCACACAACTTTCACCATGAATGAGAGGAGTAAAAACTACTGGAGATCACTATCTACGTCACCTAAGAAACTCCAACTGATCCTACAACCAGACTATACCCCAAAAAGGGTATAGAATGAGTAGTATCAGTAGAAACAACATGTACTGGTAGGTATCATCAGTCGAACAAGGTTAAATCACGTAAATTTTTTTTAGAAATCACAGAAACAAAGCATAACAACTTATATACAATTCAATCCACATCACTTTCATCCACTTGTGTTACCTAAGAGTATGCCATTCTTGTTCCTGCTAACTTAGTTATATCTAATCCATTGCTAGTAGTCAATATATACCATTGATATTACCCTTATACCTTTCACACTTAATCTCACTAATCATATATCACCCTTCACATTAAATGTCATTCATCATAACTCTTACAAGCTTAATCCTAATAATTATTATAAGACAATCTGTTTCAATTAACCTTAATAATAAATGAGCACAATAACCATAACCTTATAGCAAGTGCAATCATGGCTCAACAACAATATCCAAGTCAATAATACACTACTCTAACAATATTCATACCTCAATTCAAATGTGGGAATAGCAAAAGAAAATATGCTAAGCATTTGTAAGTTTAACCCAGATCAACTCAAGGATCGATAAATAAACAATAATAGAAATCAACATACATTTCGAATTTATATGAGAAACCACCTTTAGCAATTAAGCACATAGACCCTGTTCACTCATGGAACCAATGTAAACAACAACAATAATAGTAATCATATACTTGGTCCACTCAAGGAGCTGTCACACTCATAAATACCTTGTACACATATGCTAAGGGTATTATAGTTATTCACTAGCCATGAACTGCAGGGGACGAGCTCTTATCCATATGCTGTACCGGCATGGTACCCGAGCCTACCAATGAATCATATCAACCAATCCCATAAAGATGTCCAAATATCGGTACATCTCTCAATAATAATCGATATCACAACAATCACAACCAGAATGATAATAACCTTTTTAGAATGGACAATCTTCAGTGAAATAGTCATAACCTTTTACTCAAGTAGTGGATTAACAAACAATCGGTCGAGTTAGAAAATAGACTCAGAGAATTTTAATTTGGTGGGTATTGGGCCTCTTAAATCTTTATATCCTAGGATAAATTCTCGTTTGAAGTTGACTCTAGTTTAAACTTAACCTATTACTAAATCGGTAAGGACACTTTCAGCTCAACCTTGTGCTAGGGTTATTGTGTGACCTTAGTACATATCAAATACACATTTGAAGTTGACTCTAATTTAAAATTAACCTATTACTAAATTGGTAAGGACACTTTCAACTCAACCTTGTGCTAGGGTTATTGTGTGACCTTAGTACATATCAAATACACTACCATACTAAAGAATTAGTCCTAAAACTTATGATGAATGAGAGGCACGTGCCTTTACTACAAATATTTTTAGTAATGATGGATTCGGCCGCTACATAACCCCTGTCATTGATCCCATATTACCTATTCTATTTACTGGCTCAAGCTAATTAAGTAGAGGTTGATAGTTTAAAGTTTCATTGTTAATTCTCTTTTTATATCTGTTACAACTTCTTTCATTGTGAGTAAGGATTAGGTGAGTTCTAACACTGGCCAACGACACAAAGCAATAAAACCAAAGAGAATCACTATACATGCTTAATCACCCTTTGAGAATCATGTCATACTTTGAACACTACTTTATTTATCCATCATGGTTACCACAACCCTAGTTGTGGTGTTTAGCTACTCATGATTGTAAGCACATAGTAATAATTTTGAGAAGAAAATATAATTATGAACTAACAAGAATTAGATGAAAACCACCAATCTCACTTTGAATTAAAACCCTAAAATTGATGTTCTTACTTGCAAGAACAACAATATGCATTTAAAGTAGTAAAAGAATGTAAACTGAAATAATAAACCTAATAGGAGTATTTATAAACATAAATAAAACCTATCCTAATCACAATGGGATTTGCTTAATTAGTCTGCACCTCAAACAAGGGTAGGAACACTCATTGGTAGATACCACGATCATCCTTGATGTTCGTTGTTTGATGCTTAACTTTTGAACATTAGCAGATATTTGATGGAAGGATGCTTAGGCCAAACTCATCCTATCTTCTAATGATCGTTACTTCTTCTCATGCTTTGTACCTTTGATTTTTCACTTTGAAGGATCACCTTCCCTTGATCTTTAGAATGAATCCATTATTTCATGCAATGATCATGGAATTCTCTTGTCTGATCCACTTCATACTTAACCTTTGTAATCACTATTTTTGGACTTTCTTCCTATGATCGATCTAACAATCATTATATCTAACGATGATCATGGGATGCATTTGTCTGAAGGTCACCTGAATATCACTTCTCTGCTTCATTCTATGATAGTAATAGGATGACCATTGTCAGATCCAATGGTTGTAGATTGGATTCATCTGATTTCTTTAAGTCCCAATATCTACACTTTACCTCTCCAAACTAGTTTAACCTGCAAATACCATAAACGCACATCATACCCACATAAAAATGCCTTTGTACTAGTAAATTTTCATAGTTTTAAGTGTCGATAGTTCTGTAAGACCATGTTACATCAGATTTAAATGGTGATCCTAGTCAAAATCCCATGACTTCGATTATGATCAAGTTTACTTGAGTCTAGTCTACCGTAATGGGCATATCAGTAGGGCAGGGAACGTGTTGGTAGGGTATGGAAAGACCTTAGCAGTGGCGTGGCTAATACATGACAAGGTATGGGCAAGATAAGGAATATCAAGGCTTTTAAAGCTAAGGCATGGCTAAGGCAAGGCAATAAGAGTTGACATGGAAAGGCAAGGCAACTTGGGTACTGACAATGCAGTGACATGGGCATATGTATAGACGCCCAGAGTCATGCTGTGAAATTGGAATAAGTACTGCCAAGAGTGTGCTGGGACTGGGTGTGTGCATTTTATATACTGGCAGTTAGGCAGATGCAACTGACTTGGACATGTGGCAAACTTTATTGCTATTGTAATTTGAATTTCATACTTTTAATTAGAATAGGCCTATCAGTTGGGGATGCCAACTTATTTAGGATAGGGGCATATGTTGGACATGTGCCTGATATGTGATAGTGATGTGGACTATAAATAGACACATACAGGCTGTCACAAGCCAAATTTGGCTGTGTTGGCTAATTTTGTAAGGTAAATTTTGTGTGCTTTTTTGTGGCACTAGTTAAATACAAAGTTGGGAAGCAATTCCTGTATATTCTTATGTCTATTTCATTTTGTTATCCTAGGCAAACTAAGTGTTGTGGGAAAAGATAGTGCTGAAGCCAAAGTGTGTGGCTGCCATGTAGGGTTCTAACCAGAAAAGATGGCCTCATAACAATTGGTATCAGAGTTTATATTTCGATGGCAGGTGAAAGAACCTACAATGAATTGCATAAAAAATTTGCAAGGCTAGAAGCCATAGTTGGTTTGAAAAATGATACATATGAACTAGTTGATGTCATGAGTCAAATTCATGGCATTAACATAGAACTAACTGGTTATCGTGCAACTATTGACAGACAACTAGCTGGTCTTATCACTTTTAGTGAGTCTATGGGTACATAAATTGAGGGCCTGCTGAGGGAAAATAAATAACTTAAGGTGGAGGTGGTGGTCCTTCATCGGTCTATTGCAAGTTCATTTCATGGCAGCGAAGAATATGCCAAAATTAAGATCCCAGAACCAAAGTACTTTGAAGATGTTCATGGTGCTAAGGAACTTAAAAACTTTTTGTAGGAATTGAAGCACTATTTTTCTACTGCTCATGTTCCTAAAAATGACAAAGTGACTATGGAATTTTGGTATTTTACGAATGATATAGTGTTGTGGTGGTGTACAAAGAATGCTATTGATGAAAGTGCTAGCAGAACCAAGTGTGATACATGGGAAACCTGAGGATGTACTTTATGAAAAGTTTCTGCCTGCCAATTCATCTTGGGTTGCTAGGGATAGATTGAAGAGGTGGAAATAAGTTGGTTCCATTAGGGACTATGTGAAGGAATTTTTTTCTTTGATGCTTGATATTCAGAATATGTCTGATGAATATAAGATGGACAACTTTATTTCTGTAATGCAAGTCTAGGGACAAAATGAACTGGATCGGTAGAAATTTCAAGTTCTACCTAGTGCTATTACAGCGGTAGATGCATTGATTAATTTTTATTCTAACAGTCTTGCCACTGATCCTACTCTTTTAAAACTAAAAAAGAAGAAAAAGTCCAGAGACTGGAAGAAGGATAATCAAAGGTAAGAAGGAAAAAAAAAGTCAAGGTTAAGATGGATGCTACTCCATCTAATTAAAGAAAGGGACTAAAAATTGTTGCCTATGTCAACCGACTATGTTTGTTGAATACGTTGTCTAATATGAATGTGGTGGAGAAGGATAAAGATGATGCTACTACTGGAAAGGTTGCCTTGATAAATATTACTAAAAGTATTAAAGATCTATCAGTTGCCTATGGTATGTTGATGTATATTAACTTGAAAATTAGGGACAAGAGTGTGGTGACAATGGTGGATACCAGTTCTACTCACACTTTTGTGGCCTAAAAAATCATACAGGCATATGGTTTAAAGGTGACTAATTGTGCAATGAGGATGAAGGTTATAAATTTTGCAGCACAGCCAGGCTATGGTATGACACTGGATGTCCCATTGAAAATAGGACATTCGTCTAGAATAAACAACTTGACTGTGGTGCCGCTTGATGAATTTAATCTTCTGCTTGGGATTGATTTTATAAGGAAGTTTATGGTTGTTCCGATTCCTCACTTGGATGGTTTGATGTTTATGGGGAGAATGACCCCAGATTTGTTAAAGGTATTCAACCCTTTAGCAAGAAAAAGAAGAGAAAACACTCCGAAATTGCTGCAATATTGTTTGCTATGGCTTTTAAAAAAGTCTTGAAAAAGAGTGAGACTACTTATCTTGTTGCCTTGGTTTAAGTGAAGCCTGATGTGCAAATTGAAGTTTCAGACACTGTTGCTAAGTTGCTAGCAGAATTTAAGGATGTGATGCCACCAGGACTACCTAAAGAGTTGCCTCCATGGAAGGAAATTGATCACATGTTTGAACTAATTCCTGGATTAGTGCCACCAACATGCCCTCTTTATTACACGTATCTATTGGAATTGGCAGAATTGAGGATGTAGTTGTTTGAATTGCTTGAGGTCGGACTAATCCAACGTATGAAGTCTTCTTATAGTGCCCCAATTCTTTTCCAAAAGAAGTAGGATGGAATTTTGTGAATGTGTGTTAACTATCGTATACTGAACAATGCGACTATGAAGAAAAAGTATCTGGTGCCACTGGTTCAAGAGTTGATGGATAGGATATCTAAGACTAGTTTCTTTTCTAAGTTAGACTTAAGGTCTGGCTATTGGCAAGTGTGCATAATCGAGGGGGATTCCTCAAAGACCACTTGTGTAACTAGGTATGGCAGCTATAAGTTCCTTGTAATGTCGTTTGGGCTGACTAATGCCCCAGCTACTTTGTGTAACTTAATGAATAATATTCTTTATGAGTACCTTAATGACTTTGTAGTTGCTTACTTAGAGATATAGTTATTTATAGTATTACACTAGAAGATCATTTGTTGCCTTTAAGAATGGTGTTGCAGCAACATAGAGAGTATCAACTCTATTTCAAAATGGAAAAATATGAGTTTGCTTGTTGCGAGATTAAAATTTTAGGCCATTTGGTTAGTGAAAACTAGGTGTGGATGGACCCTCAGAAAGTGCAGGTTATTATTGATTGGCGGGCACCTAGTGGGGTTAAAGAATTGAGTTTATTTTTGGGCTTAGAAAACTATTATCAGAAGTTCATTATTTTCTGTTCAAAGAAGGTTGCCCTATTAACAGATTTATTAAAGAAGAATGTTAAGTGGGTTTTGTACGAAGCAAGTGACAAGGCTTTCAAGTCCTTGAAGAAGACCATTAATTCTGAACTAATATTACGATTGCTTGATTTTGATTTACCATTTTAAGTTCACACCGATGCTTCAGATTATGCAGTCGGTAGTGTGCTGGTACAAGAGGATCATCTGGTTGCATTTTAAAGTAGAAAATTAAATCCTACAGAGTAAATGTATTCTGCTCATGAAAACAAGATGGTCGCAGTCCTCCATTATCTTGAAATCTAGTGGGTGCATTTGCTGGTAATGAAGTTAATTGTCAAAATAGACAATGTAGCTAGTACTTACTTCAAAACTCAATAGAATTTGAGTTTGAAATAGGCCCGATGGCAAGAGATACTTACTGACTATGATTCATTTGGATACACAAACCATACAAGCAAAATCAAGTTATGGATGCATTGAGTCGCCAAGAGGTATTTATTGTTGTTTATGCACTCACTAGACTTGAATATGATTTCTTAAATAAGATAAAGTTTAGTGTTATCTTTGATTTATTATATGTGAATTTGATGGAATAAGTAAAAGAGGGGAAAGTTAGACGGTATTGGATTGAGGATGATCTACTATATTTTATGAAGGGGGGGATCATTGTGCCTTAAGGTAATGGGTTGCATCAAAAACTCCTAAAAGAAACACATGATACTATCTATGCTAGTCATCCGGGTGTTGAAAGAATGATGGCATCGTTGTCTCAAAATTATTTCTGGCCAAAAATGGAAGATAACATTAAAGCCTATGTCAAGTCTTGTCTTATTTGTCAACTTGATAAAACTGAAAGAAGGAAGGAAGTGGGTTTTCTGCAACCTTTGCCTATTGTGGAGCATCCATTGGTTTCTATTTTTATGGATTTCATTAGCGGGTTTCCAAAGGTTAATGGAAAAATGTCAATCATTGTCGTGGTTGACAAGTTTTGAAAGTATGCTATTTTTATTGTTGCTCCTAATCTTTGATCTTCGAAGATAGCTGCTGAATTATTGTACAAGTTCCTGGTGAAGGTTTTTTGTTTTCCACTTGATATTGTGAGTGATCGAGATACTCAATTCACAAGTTGGTTTTGGACTGCATTGTTAAACATGATAGGTACTAAACTGAAGTTCTCAACTGCCAATTATCTACAAATAGATGGATAGACCAAAAGAATCAATCATCTGATTGAAGAGTATTTGAGGCAGCATGTAACTGCAAATTAGAAAAACTAGGTGGAATTGTTATACAGTGCATAATTTTCTATAATCTAACCAGGTCATCGAAAATTGAGAAGAGTCCCTTTAAACTAGTGTCGGTATGCACCCTAACATGCCACTGTAAGTCACTAAGTCCAAGACAGAGGGAAAGTGTCCTTCTACCTACAAATATATGCGAGACAAGCAATATTTGCTAGATAAAGTGCAAGTCAGTTTGAGAAAGGTGGAAAATGAATGAAGAATTATGCTGATAGAAATTGACATACTTTAGAATTCCAGGTTGGTTACTAGGTGTTGCTGAAGCTTACACCATAAATCTAGAAGAAAATCAATAGCAAGATGATTCATCGTGAGTTGATTTCAAAGTATGATGGACCTTTTGAAGTGATAGAATGGGCGGGTGAAGTAGCTTACTGATTAAATCTGCCATAAATGCTAAAGATCCATCCTACTTTCTATATGAGCTTTATGAAGTCATTTCATGAAGATACTGAAGATCTAGCAAGGTTGACATCTATACGTTCTCCTCCTATTACGCGGCACCAATATAAAAAAGAGATTTAAAAGATCTTATATCACCAGATTTTGGGGCAAGGCAAAAAGAATAGGCAAAAAAATTTTCTAGGTCAATGGAAGGGCAAACAAGTATGTAATGCTATTTGGGAAAACCCCCCATCATTGTGGCAGTTTGAAGATGAAGTCAAGGCCAACTTAGATTCTACCTTATCAAAGACGATGAGCTTATCTGGTGGGGGAAGTTTGTTAGACCCTCACATTGATGGTTTGGGCGGCTCGGGCTTGGTTAGGGATTTACATGATGAACCTAGACAAGACCCCATGACTTTGGTTAAGATCAAGTTTACTTGAGTCCAGTCTGCTGGCAGGGCATGACACGTGTTGGCAGGGCAGGGCAGGGCATGGATAAGGCATGGCAAGGGCTGGTCAAGATAAGGAAGATCAAGGCTAAGGATGAGTAAGCCTAAGGTAAGTCATGTTGTAGTGATATGGGTAAGGCAAGGCAATTAGAGTTGACATAGCAAGATAAGATGACTTGGGTGCTAAAAATACAGTGGCATGGGCACTTGTACAAACTCCTAGGGTCCTGGTGTGAAATTAACACAAGTGCTTCCAAAAGTGTGCTGGCACTGGGCATATGCCTTGCACATGCCGACAGTTGGGCAGTTGCAACCAACTTGGACATGTGGCACACTTTATTGCTGTTGTAATTTAAATTTTGTATTTTTAATTTGAATTGGCCTATCAATTAGGGATGTGAACTGATTTAGGATAGGGGCATGTGTTGGATATGTACCTGGCATGTGACAATGTTATGGACTATAAATAGGCACAAGCAGGTTGTCACAAGCTAAAATTGGTTGTTTTGGATAATTTTGTAAGGTGATTTTTTTGTGCTTTTTTTGTGGCACAAATTAAATGCAAAGTTAGGAAGCGATTCCTGTATATGCTTATAGCTATTTCATTTTATAAGCCTTGGCAAACTAAGTGTTGAGGAAAAAGAGAGGGCTGAAGCAAAAGTGTGTGGTTTCCTGGTTGGGTTCTAACTCAAAGAAATTGGCCTCTTTAAATTATCCATGGTAAAAATTTTTTGCTTGATGTCTTGGTTCATGGCCGTATTTTGTCTATACCTCTCTTTTCTTCTCCTTTTTTTTCACTCTACTTTTGCCCTTTTTTTATTTTCATTTTTGTTTCTTTCCTTGACTATACCTATTTGGATGGTGTTATCTCAAGTACGATTTCAGTATGCCATCAGCCATCTTCTGCTTTATTTGATCTGGGATCTAAATATTCATATGTTTCTTCTTATTATGCACCGTGGTTAGGGTTGTCTTAGGATCCATTATTTGTGCCTTTACATGTAGCTACTCTCGTGGGTGATTCTTTAGTAGTGGACCGAGTTTATAGATCATGTATTATGACCGTTCGAGAGAATGACACTCAGGCTAACCTTATTGTATTAGACATGATGGATTTTAATGTAATTATGAGCATGGACAGTTTATCCCCCTATCATGCAGTCTTAAATTGATTTGCCAAGACCATTACCTTAGCCATACCTGACATACCCTCGGTTGTGTGGTAGGATTCTTTTAGCCATGTACCGATGGGGATTATTTCTTATATTCAGCCTAAGAGACTGATATTAAGGAGTTGTGTGTTATACCTTGCTTATGTTCGTGATATTAGTATAGAGAGTCCTCCGCTTGACTCTATTCCTATTGTCCGTGATTTTTCTAATGTTTTTCCTAACAACCTACCTGGCCTTTCTCCTGAGTGTGATATAAAGTTTACTATTAAGCTTAAGCTGGGCACCTAATCTATTTTCATGGCATCTTACCATATGGCTCCTATCGAGCTAAATAAGCTATTTTCTCAGCTTTAGAACCTTCTAGGTAAGGGCTTTATTTAGGAAAGTGTATTACCCAAGGGTGCTCATGTTCTGTTCTTGAAGAAAAGGATGGTTCTATGGATAGGTGTATTGATTATAGGAAGCTAAATAAGGTGACAGTAAGAATAAGTACCCTATTCCTCATATTAATGACCTATTTGACCAGCTTCAGGGTACAACCAAGTGTTCCAAATTTGACTTGAGGTCTGTCTATCATCAGTTGAGGATTCGGGCAGAGGACATCCCTAAGATAGCCTTTAGGACTCGCTACGGCCATTACGAGTTCCTTGTGATGTATTTTGGGATGACCAATTCCCTAACAACATTCATGGACTTGATGAACCACATTTTTAGGCCTTATTTGGACTCCTTCTTGACTAGGAAGAAGGTTCCATTTTAGTGGTTTGATGTTTGTGAGGTGAGCTTCCAAAAGCTCAAGGACTTACTTACTTCAGCTCCTATTTTGACTCTTTCAATTAAGGGCAAGGGGTTTACTATTTATTGTGATGCTTCAGGTGTTAGTTTGGGGTGTGTTTTGATGCAGTGGGGTATAGTTATTACATATGCTTTGATACAAATGAAGATGCATGAGTGTAACTATCCCACTCATGTCATGGAGTTAACGGCGGTTGTTTCACACTTAAGATTTGGAGGCATAACTTGTATGGTGTTTGCGGTGAGATTTTCATAGACCATCATAGTCTCAAATACATTACGACTTAGAGGGAGCTTAATTCGAGACAACACAGATGGATTGAGTTACTGAAGGACTGTGATCTCTCTATTCTATACAATCTAGGTAAGGCGAATATGGTAGAGGATGCTTTGAGCTGAAAGTTAATGAGTATGGGTATCTTGGCCTTCATTTCAGTTTTGGAGCGATCATTGTCCTTGGACATCCAGTCCTTAGCCAACATGATAGTTTGACTTGATATTTCAGACCCTAGGAGGATTCTTGCTAGTGTTGAGGCTAGATCTACCTTGTTGGAGTAGATTTAGGGTCGTCATTTTGAGTATGGTGGGTTTCATGGAATTTAATATCAGGTGGAGAGGTGAGTCTAGGAGGGGTACCTTAGCTTCTCAGGGCATTTTGAGATTCGACGGCCACATCTGTGTTCTGAGTGTAGGAGGTTTGATTCAGTTGATATTTTCGGAGGCTCATAGCTCCAAGTATTCTATTCACCCTGAGACAACTAAGATGCATAGGGATTTAAGACAACATTACTGGTGGAGTCCTATGCCAAGAGATGTATTGGACTTTGTGGCTCAGTGTCTGTGTTATCAGTAGGTGAAGGCTGAGCATTTGAGACCAGGTGGATTGCTTCAGAGACTACCCATTCTTGAGTGGAAATAGGGGCAGATTACTATGGATTTTATGGGTAGTTGGACTCGCACTTCTTATGGTTCTGATAGCATTTGGGTCATCGTAGATCGATTGACCAAGTCTGCCCATTTCATCCCTATTCAAACTTCCTTCACTGTTGAGAGGTTGACTCAGATCTATGTTTGAGAGGTGGTTCGCCATCATGGGGTGCCCGTGTCTATTATTTCAGATAAAGGCTCTCAGTTCACTTAAAGCTTCTGGAAGACATTTCAGGAGACGTTGGGTACCCAGGATGACTTTAGCACCACTTTTTATCCCCAAAATAATGGAAAGTCAGAGCAGACTATTCAGGTTTTGAAGAATATGCTCTATGCATGTGTTATGGACTTTGGAGGTCAATAAGAGCAGTTTTTAGCCTTAGTAGAGTTCAACTATAATAATAGCTACCATTTAAGTATTCAATTGGCACTATTTAAGGCATTGTATGGTAGGTGTTGCCATTCTCTAGTGGGTTGGTTTGAGACTTCAGAGGTTAGGCCTCGTGGTACTACTTTGCTTCTTGAGTCTTTGGATAAAGTTTGAGTGATACAAGATAGGCTACAGACAGCTCAGAGCAGATAGAAGAGTTATGTTAACTGTGGGTTTTGTTCCATGAGAGTTAGAGTTGGTGACTGGGTATTCCTATGAGTATTGCTCATGAAGGGCGTTATGAGGTTTTGGAAGAAGGGCAAGCTCAGGCCCAGGTATATCGGGCCATTTGAGATCCTTCAGACAGTTGGGGAGGTAGCCAATGAGTTAGCTTTACCTCCAGCCTTTTCATCCATCCATCTAGTTTTTCATGTATCAATACTACGGCACTATATTTTGGATGAGTCTCATGTGCTTAAGTGGGACTCGATTCAGTTGGATGAGAGGTTGACCTTTCTAAAAAAGACAGTATCCATCCTAGCCAGAGATGTCAGACGATTGCATTCAAGAGATATTCCTGTCAGTGGAGACACTATCTAGTCAAGGAGGCTATCTAAGAGATCCATCGTGATATACAGACTCAGTACTCTCACCTATTTGAGCCTTCAGGTACTTCTTAATCCTTTACTTTCATGGATGAAAGTCCTTTTAGTAAGTAGATGTTTAATGACCCTCTAGGTCATTTCCTATGCTTTTGTGCTTTTTCTACATTTAGAGCCTTTTCATAGCTTCCCCAAGTCATTTATGACTTGTTGGGACTGACAGTTCGGTTATCGGGCAGTTTTTTTTTTTTTAGAGCCATTTCCCTATTTTGGAGCTTTTGAAGTTGAGAATATGGTCTTGGGCTAAAACATCAGTTAAACTACCTCAGATGCCAATTTTGATGGTTCTTTTAGCTCTAGAATGTCAATTTTAGGCTAGGAGGACCCTTGGTCTGGGTCCCCAGGCTTCCAGATTCATTTTTGATTATTGGTTAGATTTTGATGAAAATCAGAACCTTGGGTGTGGGATCCACATTCTATCGAAACAACCTTAGATGGAAATTTTGATGGCTTCGTTGAGTCCAAAATGCTGAATTTGGTAGTGTAGCATAGTTTGTTTGAATGTACAGAGTTCCAAATGAATCACGTGCACCTGATCAAAGTTAGTTGGGACTTAGCGAATTGTTAGTGCCTAAGTTACTTGTGCAGCCGATTTAGCGACACAAATTTAGCGGCTCATGACGGCTTTAGCGATAGCCGATTTACTAGGTCTTGATGAATTTAGTGGTAGGTGATTAGCGGCTCATGGCGGATTTAGTAGTGGCTGGCCAGCTGTGGTTGGGTGGATTTAGTGCCTACCTTACCGATTTAGCGGTGATTGCTTTAGAGGTCATTTAACCGCTAAAACAACCATTGTTGGTATGTTATAAATGTTTCTTTCTTCCTCAAAACCCAGCTTTATTTCACTAAGTGTAAAACTCCAATAGAGCTATTGAGAGATAAAAAACTCGTGGGAAATCATTAATTGAAGCTGGGCTAGAGTAGGAAGCATCTTTGTGATCATTTTATCATCATTTTCTCAGAAGTTCCCGATTTAAAATTGGCTAAATTCTCTATTTTTGATTCTTGTTTCTTCGAGTATGTTGGGACTATTTTCGAACTGATCGGGGCTTAGATTATACTCATTTTTTGGGGAAAATGATCCTTGAGCCGAGAGGGATGCTGTGACGATTTTGATTTCGTGAATTCGTAAGTGGGTCCTATGTGCAAATTTTAGTCCAATTTCTAATCGAGAACATGATACACAATATGGATATTGAAATTCTCATCTTGACGCGTCGAATGTTGTTTTGATAGCGTAGCAGCGGTCGAAGGCTTCTCAAAAGGGGAAAGCTCCAAAGTAAAGGATTATACATGCATTCGGCCGCATCCAAGTAGGCTAGGCTTGCCCTTCTTCTATACTTTTATTCCTTGTGGTATTAGTAGGATATTATGATTGCTATGGGTGGTACTTATGGCTCGGTTGTTATTTTAGTGTCTATTGCCTTAATTAGCCAGTTAGGGGCCTTTTTCGATAGAATTCAGCCTCATTTTCCCTTATATTAGTCTATGGTTATCCCTTCGGATTAGTCTTAGTTTATTTAGTACCTTGGGATGGGATGGAGAAGCCTTAGCCTAGGGTTGAGTAGGTACTTGCCTTAGGTCAGGTTTTCGGGAATGGTAGTGGGCCCTACTGACCCTTTTTAAGGTAGAATGCCTAGAATAGCTACTTGTTGAACTATAAAACCTCTATGTGCTTTCTTAGGATAATACTTGAGTTTTAGGTTGAACTATTCATTTTAATGAGCCTATTTAGCTTTGTTACCCCAGGTAGGGTAGTATTTGGCCTTAAACCGCACCCTTTGACTTAACAATTGGAGCCTATATTGACTTAAAAGACTTAACCATCAGACTTTGGAGTTTATGACTAATTGGACCTAAGTGGATCTATATTCCAGGAACATTACTACTTCTAGCTTATTTATTAGTTTTGGTGTGAGACCGACACCTAGCAACATCATTGCTATTACTTAACAGTTCCAGTTTAAGTCCGACATTTTACTATTTTGATATCATCCTTTAGTTCCAGTTCAAGTTAGACATTTATTACCTTTATGATTTCTGATTTGGGGTTGAAAATCCGGTAGATACCGGTAAGACTTGGGATTATAGCCGAAAATGAGTGTCAGTTATGTTTATCACACGTTGACTCATTTTACGTTCATTATTGTTGTTATTTTGTCCTTATATTAGTGTTACTCTTAGCTTGTACCTACCATGCTTATGGGGGCTCGATTGTGTTTATTTCTTCTTGTTTGTGCTTTTTGAGAATATGGGGGTCTAGTTAGGTTTTAGATAGACTTTTATTTTTGCTTTTGAGTTACTTATTATATATATATATATATATATTGCATCCACCTGGTACAGTCTATTATTTACGTTTCTACCTTCATTACTGACTTTAGTTTACATCATTGCATTTTATTCCTGCTATTACTGTTATTTAGCTCAGTCGGCCTATGATACCTACTGAGTATCCATTGTTTTGGTACTCATATTGTACTTCTGCATCTCTTTCCTTGATGCAGATCCGAGTATGAGTCAGCACCGTTGATGACATCATCGGGTATGCTGTTGTTCGGAGATAGGGTGAACTTTTAGATTTAAGAGCTGATCCTCCTCCTTCTGCTATTTTTGGTTAGTTTTATTTGTATATTCTGAGTATATGATGTATATTTGACGTTGTCTAGTACTCTCATGTTGTATAATGGCTCTTGTACCGACCTTACAAGGTCGTGGGGGAAACTCATTTTGTATATTTTGTCCTCCTCCCTCTATTGTATAGTATGTTCATATTTTTATATATCACTACTTTTCATTACTTAGTATTTCCATTGTATGCCTATTTCTTTTATTTTCATATCTTCCGCCAGTTATCCCGTTACTTGTCATTTTGGGCTATGGTTTGGCTTACCTACTGGTGGATTAAAGTAGGCGCCATTATGACATGAGAAATTGGGTCATGACAGATAATCCAATACTCAGATGACAAAGTTAATAAGTAGTGGAGTAAACATGAATTGTGTGGTGGCATGAGGGAATAGTATCTTTTTATGAATTTTATTTAATTATTTTTTGAATTAAAAGTGAGTACCCTTTTGAAATAAAAGGTACTGAGATAGACCCTGTTGCATCGAGCCAGACATAGAAATAACTGTCTTAGATAAGATATTGATAAACTTGATTTATTTATCATCTAATTAGAGAAACTAACAATAGTTGAAAACCGTTCATTACTGTCTTATAATCATAAACAAGAGAATCGAGATTTATTTAAAATGTTTTGTTTAGGAGCTTGATTGATTATCTATCTCATGAATAATCACACTATTATTAGCCAAGTCATTCTTCACCCAATTTATAGTCGAACACTCATAATCTCTCCAAATAACGGGTTTATTCAAAAGAGCCTGCTTGACCTTTCACCAATAATATCTCCTCTAACAATGCATAACAACATTCCATTCCTGTAAGGCCAGTATGAATATCAAAACTAGTATCTTGTTATATTTAATTTCATTCTCATTCAATTTTTTCTATTTAGTAACCTGATTTCTAGTGGTGGAAACACCTTGTGATGATAACATTGTTGCCATTCAGAATTCTTTACAAAAGTTTTATATCTTCAAAAGAATTACATTTGGCGCTAGCTGTTTACTATTCCAATGTAAGGTATTTCGAGCATTTCATAATTTCAGACTACAAAAATAGCCTCCTGAACTTTACCTTTGTCAAAGTTCTGTCGTAGGTTCTCAATCCATTCAGTAGTGGTGGATTTTTTCTTATAGTCAGCCATTCAGTAGTGGTGGATTTTTTCTTATAGCCAGCCAAAATCAGTTTGTTGCCAAAATTATTTAGGAGTAGTTCATTCCATCAAGCAATGAATAATGTTTTCCTCTATGAAGACAATGTGGGCAGATCATAGTGGGAGTTACTTCATTCTGTACCAATCAATCACAGGTCTGCAATAATTCTCTCACAGACTTCCAAAGATAGCTCTGCATTTTAAAAGGTAAAGAGATTTAGAAGGCTTACTGCTATGAATTACCTAATCTTTTAGGAGACCTATTAGGTGTTGGTAGGATATCCACCTGATGTGTAGGACAAAAGGAGACTTACGGCTATCAATTGCCTAATCTTTTTTGATAAAGTCTTCTTTTCCAAACTCTTAATTCCATCATCGTCATATATATCTTCTTGTTAGTATTCAAGCTATCCAGCGAGGAAGCAACATATTCCTGATTATTTTTCAAAAGGAAATTTATTCATATATCTATTAACTATGTAAATTTAGTAAGTAAAAGTAAGTTGTCTAAATAAAAATAGTAACGAAAATTAGCAAACTACAAAATACACTCAGGAGCCCATAAATTCAAATATCTAGTAATTTTAAAACACTCATCCCATTACTATCTAAAAGTGCTCGATATAAAGAACAATCGATTCAGTACAACAACAATCACATTCAGGAGCTCATAATTCAAATATGCAGTAATTTTTAACCCAAAAACCAAACCTTGAATCGACTGAGCCAATGTAGCAGTATATCAACAACCATTTTCAAGAACAAATAGTTATATAAATCCTCTACATCCATTCTTCTCAATTTGGGCCATTTTTAATTTGCTACCCAATGATTTGTATTTTCAAATAAATAAAACTTACATTAACTGAAAACCAAAAACATTCACAGAACATTACCTCAAGAACCCTTCTTGTATTCCTCCTTTGCCTCTGTAACTTTCTTGGATTTTGCCTCTTTCTTTGTAGCAAAAACTGGCACCTTTTCCAAGCAGCTCATTAGAGACGGAGAGAACCAAGTTATTGTTGGTGTAATATACCACAATAATTAGATTACAGTTGAAATATTTTAATTTAATATAAAAATGCATAAACACCAACAATTAATATTTAGATTTCTACAATGACAATAACTTTAGAGAGAAAATGAAAGACGATGGAACTAAGTAAAGACGCACAAGAATTTAGGGTTTTATGATATAGTGATTTTAAATAGGAGCAAAAGAGAAATTTGTTGGAGCAGTGGAGAAGGGATTGTGTATAATCCATGGAACAAAGCTAAATGGTTCTAGAAGAAGATGAATTGGAGAAAAACGACATAAAATAAACAAAAGGCGGAGCCTTCAACTTTGGCGTGCAACATTCTTTTTTTTTTTAACAAATGCTTTAGTGGATTACACAAAAGAATGGTCTATTGTGGAGACTTAAGTGTGGTCACCACTAAAATATAGCACTCTAAGGCAACTAATTAAGTCGCAACAAAAATCATTTATTTTGGGGCAATTACAATGGCTGCCATAGAAAATATCTGATTTGTTGTAGTATTTCCTTTCTTTTTTCTCATAGATTTTCTTTAGTCATTAATATGATGATACTACAACTATATTTTTATTCTCAAATAAATATCTAATGACATTAGTTTTGAGCAACCTAATAAACTAGTTAACTGCATACCATGTTAATTTGTTAGATGTTGAAATAGGATATTCATAGGTGTATTAAGGGAACAAGTAATGATCACTATATATTGAAAAATCTCTTCTATCTGAATCTATTATTTTTTACAAAAATATTGGAATTGTTTCTATATATGTAAAATCGGATTTAATGCATTTCTCTTCGAGAAGCCATAGCTAATCCTTATTTCATGAAATGAATGAATGATCAGATCATTGGTATAAAGAATATGCAAATATTTCTTGTGTATGATGTTCAATAAACAATAAACATATCAAGCAGGAAATTGAGAATTTATTGATTGTTTACGCCAATTTTTTTGAAGCAAAACTCTGCTCAAGGCGAATTGTGATGTTTAAGTATGACCCAACCTGTATATGTTTAATAAAAAAGGAGAACAATGAGGATGACATAGAACATAGCCTCTATAGAAAAAAGAGGAGAAAAATGAGGAGGACGTAGAACATAACCTCTATAGAAAAAAGAGAAGAGCAATGAGGAGAACATAAAACATAGCCTCTATAGAAAAAACAAAAGTGTAACTAATCACTATTAGGCAATCAATTGAGAATGAAAACTCTTGGATTAGGAAACAACTTCCCAATAGAATAAGGGTAGTCATTTATACAAAATGATGCTATATATACAAGTAGGTTACAACTACTAGTATAGATAGAACATTATCTGCTGACAACATTAATAACAAAATAATTCTTCCTTGTTTTGGTTCTAAAATTTAGAATGCCTTCTTTTTCCAACCCGCTGATAGATTTCAGCATGTTTGACAAGAACTAGCAGCATCAAATTTGATATGAACTTTGTTGGGTTCCAGCCTTATTCTCATTGTGCTTATGATGCTCATGTTTTAATGATTGACAAACTTCATTACTGGAACCTGGACTGTGTATGTATGTTTGTTATTCATGTTCCTATGATTATCTAACCTAGTGGAGGGACCAGTAACGTGAACTGGTGTCCTAGTGTGCAATTTTGTAGTTACATTCATTTGTCTTACTTGTCAGTTGTCTAGTACTTTTCTGGACAATGTCAGCATATTAGTGGGTTGAATTTTCAGTGGTCCTTTCCAGCATCCACTAATGTGGAAGCTTCTCTCCTAATGCACACCATATATATACATCATCCTTAAGGAGAGAAGCTTAAGCTTTTGCAAAAATCCAAAAAGTATATTTCTAGCAAAGGCCTCATATCAACTGATGTTGAAAGGCTCAACAATTTAGAAACTCCTTACTCATAGTGATATATGTTATCATTTCTAGATTGATTGAGGTTCTTGTTTTGATCTTACAATTGTAAACTCACATCTCATTCTAGAGATTTCAATGAGTAGTTTTTTTTAATCAGTTTTTGTTCAAATTGAGTTTGTTTTCTTTGCTAGAGGTAGCTAATGGAGTGCTCACAGTGGAGTCATTATGAGGGTGTATTGCAATAGAGTTATTTCAAGAGTGTAGGAATTAGGAGGTTAATTCCTAGGTTCTAATTGAAGGTTGCTTGGAGTTTAGTGAAGAGTTGGTGAAATCCTACTTGGGTAGGTCGTGGTTTTACTCCCTTGAGCAAGGAGGTTTCCACATAAAATCCCTGTATCTTTTACCTTACTGCATTTTACCTTCAGTTCAAATAATTATCTATTCTTGGGAGAGCTACAACCTGATACTCTATTAGGTCCCTTGCGTTCTGATGGGCTATCTCAATTTTTCATTTGATATCAGAGTAGTTCTTTCTAAAAAGCTAACACCTAGGAGGGATCCTGTCTCAATGACCACACCATCACATCTTGGGGAATAACAATCAATCATAAAGCCACCAATGTTCAATAGTCAACACTATCTATGGTGGAAGATAAGAATGCAAGAGTTCATAATATCTGTGGATTATGAGTTGTGGGACATTATCCATAATGGTCCCATTGTCCAAATGAAGAAAGCAAGAGCAGGATTCATTACCATAACTATTCCTAAAATGATGAAGGAATATAATGATATTGATAGAGGGATGGTTGAGAAAAATCTAAAAGCTAAAAGAATTCTTGTGGATGGAATATGTCCCAAAGAATATAGTAGGGTCTCATCCTATGAAACTACAAATAAAATTTAGCAAACACTGAAGTCTATCCATGAGGCAAAGAATCTAGCTAAGAAGAAAGACTCAACTCATAGGATATTGGATAGTGACTCAAGTGAAGAGGATGTTGATATTACCTACATAGTCAAAAGATTACAAAGATTGATGAAAAGAGGGGTTAGACTATCCACAAATGAGAATTTAAGCAAGCGTGTCAAGAGTACTTATGCAGATCTTGGTAAAAGTAAAGTTGGGAACCATGATCAAGAGAACTCAGTTCAGGGACCTAATGATGATGACAGTTCTATGTACAACGAAAAATGAGAAGACACCTCAGACCAGGTCCCTATAAGTACAAAATAAAGATAACAAGCAAAGCAATAAAGTCAGTAGTGGATGCATGGGGAGACTCCTCAAGTGGCTCAGATAAAAAAACAAGGTGAAATGAGTATCTCTATCAAAGCAGAAAGTGAATAAGAACTCGGACTTTGTTGCTAAATTAGATAATGAAAACGATGAAGAGGTAGCTCTTGCAGATATCAAAAGAGCTATTAAAAGCTATTCACTAAAAAATTTGAGATTTCTAGCTGATGTGCTGATAGACGTCCTCAGTGATCTTACAGAAAATAAGTGCGATACTGCGTTATCTCGAAGTGATCTTTTACTTAAGAATCAGAAAGGTGTAACTGAGCTTGATGTCAAAGGAAAGGATGAAATTAGTTGTAACATCTTAGGCCCATTGCTTATCCTTCAAGGGAAATTTTGTCCTTTCCTTTTTTACTTTACCCCAAGAAATTAAAATACTTCTTAATTATCAGTTCCATATGTTTTATTTTCAGTAGAGGCGTTAGTCTTTAAGCAGATAACCCCCCTCTATTTCCATCAGTTTTGTGCGTTAAAATAAGTTCGCCGGTTTTCCTCAATTTCACACGATAAAAGCCTCACTTTCCCATCAAATTTCATAAGTTTACCATCAAAAAATATCCCTATTCCTCCTTTCAATCACAATCCTAAGGAAACACAAGAGAATTGGTTGAAGGATCAAGTTCAAATTCCTTCTTTCCAATTTCAAATTCTACAAATGTTTTGAGTTATGTAGATCTGTTCCTTCACATCTGTAAGTTTTATTGCTTCTCCCAGTTCAAATTACTCTTAACATGTCCGAGTTGTTTAAATACACTTTTTGTAAATCTGGAATTTCTCTATCTTGGTCATTACATTAGCTCTTTAAATAAGTTTTCTGGGAAATCTGGAAAATCACCTTAGATCATGAATACTTTTCAATTTTTGTGAAAATAATTATATCCTACGAATTGTTGTGAGATTTATGAATTCTGCAAATGTGATGAAACTATTAGAATCCATGAACCTTGTGGTTATTGATTAATGGTTTGGAAATTTGTAGCGTGAATTATATTGATTCGAGTGAAAATTTTATTAAACTTGGGAACTTGTTAGTTGATGGGTTGCTTATTTTGTAAATTTTGTGATGACTCTCTATTAATTTTTTTCTTGCAACAAAGGGTATCAATTTTTAGTGATGTTTCTAAGATAAAGCTTCATGATAACTATTTTGACAGAAGCATAGTTCCTTATTTTTTGATTGAGAGAACTTCTTGATATATATATATATATGCCCCTCAGGTTTGAACTTCATAAAAGAAGAATTAATCACTTTAGAACCCTTAATGCATAGGTTCATTAGCTTACTGAAGAACGTTTAATTAATTCAGGTTTCAACAAAATCACACATCTATTATAGTGGTTTAAAAGTTAATAAAGGCATTTACTATTTATGTTCCAATAGCTATTGTACTTCTTTGAGTTATTCAAGATATGTTTTAAAAATTGACTCCCTCAATTCTTTCATTTCCTTCAAGACAAAGGAAAGTTGAACCCTTACCAAAATGCATCTTAACTTTTCCAGAAATCTATGAAATGGTACCAAATCAAATTCTTATGAACCCAAAGTGATTGAATTCCCCACATGAGCCCAAAAAGGCTAAATTATGTACGTGAACCTAAAAGGGTAGAACTATGAGCATAAGCCTAATATGGCTAACACATTGAACTTGAATAAATAAGATAATGTTATGAGCATCAAGGGGTTAGCTAGATAATCGAGAAGGCATAGGTCTAAACGATAAATGCCCGAAACTATATTTGCCAATGTAAGATAGAGATTATTCCGCTAGTTGGATGACTTATTTTCATGTGTCTTGAAAGAGGCTGATTATGGATCCTTGCTAGCAAATTATATCATTTCATTTCCTATGATCGGGTTGAGATCAGACTCCATGTGCTCACATAGTGGTTTATGTCAGTTTACTACTTGCTCCCACAAATAACTAAAAGACTTAAATTTACCTTACTTTGTCAATTGTTTATTCAGTTTATATTCTTGTTCCTTTCTAACTTGTCTTCACTTATATTTGAATTTTATTTATATTGATAATCTTCTACTTTGCTATTCTCCTGGAATGGTTTTACATACCAATACATTCAACGTATTAACCATCTTTGGCGCTACATTATTTTATGATGTAGGTTTCAGCTCTCAAGTCAATGACCAGGCGCATTATTAGGATCTCTATTTTGTGCCATTGGTGAGCCTCTTTTCTAACTGGGGGGGCAAACGAGATATGATCACTTCTTTGTATTTATCTTTCTGTATTGGTACTTATTTGAGGTTTCACAGGCTGGAATAGTTGTCAAATCAACTTTATAATATCCAGTCTTTATCATGACTATTAGTATGGTTTAATATTAAGTGGTGTTAATAAACCTTGATGAAAGTATTTATCCTTTAAGGAATCTTATTTCAATCTCATATTATTTTAGTTTTATTCTTTCATGTGGGTTGTATCCAACGTTCGCTCATACTAGCAATAGTATCGGGTGTGTGCCACGTCATGAGCCTCAGCTCGGGGCCTAACAAACTTGGTATTAAAGCCCTAATTTTAAGTGTCCTAGGGAGTCTATGAATTCGTGTCTAGTAAAGTCCTAAGTATGAGTGTAAAGCATGCCACACTTATAATCAGGAGGTTACAAGGCATTTAGAAAAAATTTTCCATTCATAATACTCTAGTTCATTCAATAAAGTTCAACTTTACGAAATTCTAATTATGTACTTGACTCTTATTTCAAATCATGCCTCCAAAAAGAACTGCTAGCCAGAGGGACACTTTTAATATTGGGGTTCCTACCGAGATAACACCAGTAGTCTACCCCTAATTCATGTGATGCATACCAAAAATAGAGCTCACACTTTGAGGAAGAATTTTATTGCGAATGCACCTCCTGTGGAATCTACTCCGGTAAGGGGACCGACCTAGAACATCCTCCATTCAGCCTCTTCACACTGATTCTTCCAATGCCGAGTTTAGACAAGCCATTCAGATGCTCACATAGATTATAGTATCTCAGTCCAGCCGTTCAGGCCCTACCAACTCTAACTCCTATAATTCCTTCGACACCTCTAGAATCCAAGTGTTCCTCAAGATGAATCCACCTAAGTTCACAGGATCCAAGGTTGATGAGTATCCCCAAAATTATATTGAGAAAATTCAAAAGATCTTATGTGTTATGCATGCCAGTGACACCTAGGGAGTTAAACTTGCCTTCTACCAACCGAAGGATGTTGCTAGTATGTGGTATGATCAGTAGAAGCTTGCTCATGGAAAAGATGAACCTCCTGTAGTATGGGTGATTTTATGGATACTTTCCTTGACCATTTCTTTTCGGAGGAGCTAAGAGAGGCCAAGGTATATGAGTTTTTGAATTTAAAATAGAAAAAGATAAGTGTGAGAGAGCATGGTCTCAATTTCACTCAATTGTCTCATTATGCTCTAAAGATGGTATCTACAATGAGGGATATGATGCTGAAATTTGTGTCCGGAGTCGCAAAAGATGTAAAGAAAGAGTGTAAGGGGGCACTATTGGTTAGTGATATGGATATTTCTAATTTGATGGTGTATGCTCAATAGGTTGAGAAGGAAAAACAAAAGGATAGGAAGGAATTTCAAAACAAGAGGGCCAAGTCAACATGTAATGAGTCTAATTAGCAGCGGTCAGGAAATGGAAATAGAACTTTTTTTTATAAGAGGTCATCTGGACCTGCTCCATCTTCAACTAGTGCACATGCACCGAGGCCTAAGACCAACCAGTGGGTTCACACAAATCAGAATTTCAGGTTTCAAGGTTCTTAGTCACAGGGAAGTGGAAGTTAGTGGGTTCCATCATATCCTGCTTGCTCTACTTGTGAAAAGAATCACCAAGTGAGTGTCATTATGGAAAGGGCATGTGTTATAGATGCGGTTAGCTGGGTCATATGCAAGAAGATTATCCATCAGTAAAGAGAGGAAATGGGGGAAACAAAGCCCAATCTTTTGCTACAGTTGCTCTAGTAGGACAAGGCACTATTTTAGGGACCAGCGGAGTTCAGAATCGTCTGTATGATTTGGTAAATCGCCAGGATTTAGAGGCTTCTCCTAATGTGGTTACTGGTATATTGAGAACTATTTCTCATTATTTTTATATGCTACTTGATCCTGGTGCTTCTTTATCTTTTGTGACCCTATATATAGCCATGAAGTTTGGGATTTTCCCTAAAAATCTTAGAGCCATTTTCTATTTCCAATCCTGTTTGTGAGTCTATTATTTCTAGAAAGGTTTGTAGAGATTGTGTAGTCACCTTCCTCTATAAAGACACCATAGTTAACTTAGTTGAGTTGGGCATGGTGGACTTTGATGTTATCTTTGGTATGGACTGGTTGTATTCGTGCTATGCTTTTATTGATTGTAGAATGAGGGTAGTCAAGTTTTAATTTCCCTATGATCCAGTTCTTAAATGGAATGGTAGTCTTGTTATGCCTAAAGAAAAGTTCATATCATATCTTAAAGCTTGTAAAATGATATTAAAGGGGTGTATTTATAACTTGGTCTGAGTCAAAGATTCTAAAATAGAAATACCTTTAATCCAGTCCATTCCTATTGTTAATGAGTATCCAAAAGTTTTTCTTGATGATCTTCCTAGAGTTCCCCTTGATAGGGAAATATATTTAGGATCGATCTTCTTTCCAACACTCAGCCTATCTCCATTCTGCCATATAGAATGGATCCTGCAGAATTAAGAAAATTGAAAGAGTAATTGAGAGATCTCCTTGATAAGGGCTTCATAAGTCCTAGTATCTCGCCTTAGGGATCTCAAGTCTTGTTCATGCATAAAAAATACGGTTCCCTCCAGATGTGCATTGATTACCTCCAACTGAATAAATTCACTATAAAGAATAAGTACCCTTATCCAAGAATTGATGATTTATTTGATTAGCTATAAGTGTTCCAGGTGTTTTTCTAAAATAGATCTTATATCTGGTTATCATCAGTTGAAAGTCAGAGAATGTGATATTTCGAAGACAGCTTTCCAAACACAGTATGGTCACTTTGAATTTTTAGTCTTGTCCTTTGGTTTGACTAACACTCCTGCAGCTTTTATGGACCTTATGAATAGGGGTTTTTGAGAAATACCTAGATATGTTCGTAATCATCTTCATTAATGATAATTTGGTCTATTCCCAAAGTAAGGAGAAGTATGCTAACCATCTCAGAATTGTTCTTCAAACACTTAAGTGCCGTGGGCTGTATGCTATATTCTCAAATTGTGAATTCTGGTTAGATTCTGTAGCATTTTTAGGTTATATTGTTTCTGGTGAAGGCATCTAGGTTGATTCTCAAAATATTGAGTCATTGAAAAATTGGCCCAGACCTACTACACCTTTCAATATCAGAAGCTTTATGGGTATGGCTAGTTACTATAGGAGATTTGTGCAAGGTTTCTCCTCCATTAATGCTCTTTTGACTAAATTGACTCAGAAGATGGTCAAGTTTCAATGGTCGGAGGCATGTGAGAAGAGTTTTCAGGAGTTGAAAGATAGATTGACCTCCACTCTAGTGTTGACTTTACCAGAGGGAATTGATGGCTTTGAAGTTTATTGTGATGCTTCACGGGTTGGTATTGGTTGTGTATTAATGCAGAACGGTAAGGTTATAGCCTATGACTCAAGGAATCTTAAGAATCATGAAAGGAATTACCCAACTTATGATCTTGAATTGATAGCTGTGGTCTTTGCTTGAAGATTTGGCGTCACTATCTTTATAGGGTGCATGTTGATATTTTCACTGATCAAAAGAGTCTCCAGTATGTTTTCAGTCAGAAGGAGTTGAATCTCAGGCAAATGAGGTGGCTTAAGTTACTTAAGGACTATGATTTAAGTTTGCTCTATCATCCTGGTAAGGCAAAAATGGTTACAAATGCCTTTAGTAGATTGTCTATAGGGAGTCTTGCGCATGTGGAGTAAGAAAAAAAAGGACTCATGAAAGATATCCATCGACTTGCTAATTTGGTGGGGTGGTTATTCAGAATATGTCAGAATCATCCCTAATGTCAGAAGTTAAAGAAAAGAAGAATAATGACCCCAATCTTTTACAATTAAAGGAAGAAGTTCTACAACAAAAGGATATGGCTTTTGAGATAGAAGGAGATGGTGTTTTAAGATATCAGGGTATACTTTGTGTTTCAGATGTTGATGAGTTGCGAGAGAGGTTCATGGAAGAGGCACATTCACTCGGGCTCCCCCAAAATGTATCATAATTTGAGGGAAATTTATTAGTGGAACAACATAAAGCAAAATATTGCTGACTTTGTTCTCAAGTGTCCAAATTGTCAGCAGGTTAAGGTTGAGCATAAAAAACCTAGTGGTTTGGATCAAGATATAACTCTTCTGGTGTGGAAGTGGGATATGATAAATATGGATTTTGTGACAAGGTTACTGCATTCTCGGCATCAACATGACTCAATATGGGTGATAGTGGATGGAATGACTAAGTCTACCCATATCTTATCGGTTAGGATGACTTTTTCTACTAAGGATTATGCTAGGTTATCTATTAGGGAGAATGTTAGGATGCATGGGATTCCTGTATCCATCATTTCAAATAGAGGGCCCTAGTTCACCACTAATTTTGGAGGCCTTTACAAAAAGGATTAGGTACGCAGGTGAATCTTAGTACCTTTTTCCACCCTCAGATGGATGGCCAAGCGGAGTGCACCGGTTAGACGCTAGAGGATATGTTAAGGGCATACGTTATTGAGTTTAAGGAAAGTTGGGAGGATCACTTATCTTTCATCAAGTTTATATACAATAATAGCTACCACTCCAGCATCAAGATGACGCTTTATGAAGCTTTGTATGGGTGAAGATGTAGGTCTCCTATTGGGTGGTTTGATATTGGTGAAGTCATGCATTTTGGGAATAAAGGGAAGCTTAGTCCCCGATATTGTAACGACCCATTTTGTCGTTACTAAATAAACCATTCCTCAATATTAACTTGAGTCCAAAATAGCCATCATTTTATTCATTGTGTCACCTCAAGCTTTTCGGCAAAGATTTTAGCCTTTCGATGTGTCTAGATAGACTCAAGCCTGATGAATTTAATTATTCATGAATCCTAATATTAATACTTTAATTTGGAAGTTCTTTAGATATGAATTAAGGTCGTACAATATCCCTAACACAAAGTTAAGTTGAAAACATTTTTAACCAATAGAGTTTCGATATGAGTTTTTATTAGGGCCAAATTCAAACGATCATATCTCCTAGAATATAAGGAGTTAGGGGGCCCAATACCCACCAAATCAAAGATCTCTGAGTCTTCTTTCCAACACAATAAACTGTTTGTCAATACGAGTTTAGAATAAAAAGTTATGACCGTTTTACTGAACACTGTTTGGGCTGAAACGGTAATTCGCTGTAGCGAAAATTCTGGTGGTATTTAAATCATATTTAGCCGATTTTCAGGTCCAAAACTTCATTCCCCAACCCTAGAGAGGTGACTTTTCAAGGTTTAGGGTGAAAGTCCTTCGTGGAGGTAAGTTTTTCCATCATCTTCTTCGTCTTTTAATCCTTTAACATCCTAGAATTATTAGAAAGACCTTCAATGGTGAAATTTTGGGTTAGAACCTTTAATGGTGGATTTTTGGAAAAAACTTATGGGTGTTCTTAATATCATCTAGAACTAATTCTAGATTATAAATTAATGATTTCTAACATGAACTTGATAAACTAGATTATGTATTTTGTTAGTTGGAAATCTTGAATTCCATAAAGATGAGACCTTTAGCATAAAAACTCCATTAATGGAGATGGGTTAAGTTTGAAAGAACTAGTTAATAGTTAATTGACCTTGGAAAATGATATAGACCTGGAATTAGGGTAGAATTAGTGGGTTTTGAATTCCCAAAGATATTTATTTAAAGAGTAATTGATTAATTACTCTTATAATTGTTTGATATTTAGATGATTGATCATTCCGAAGCATGAAGAAAGGGAATGAGCATCCTTGACATGACTTGTTGATTCAAAAAGCTTGGCGTCCAGGTAGGCTAGGTTAATGAGTAGAAGACTGTGTTATTTCATATTTTCATAATTTATAATTGATGAGAGAAAGCATGTCTAGGCCTGCAGACATGGAGTTGAGGTGAATAAAGACATAAGAACTTTACTTTAATCCTGAAAACTATATTATTGATTGATTATGTGATATTTATGATATTATGTGTTATGTGCCCGAAAGGGGATTGTTGTGAATGAAGTATGTGGACATGATGTTTCTTAGTTGTTCTAGTGATGAACCTAATTGAGTTATAAAGGTTTAAGTTGCATATTGTGCCATGATAATGGTGAGGCCTAAGGGATAGATGACTTGAATCATTGTGTGCATTGTATTATGCGGAGAGAGGTAAAGAATAATGATAAGGTTGAATGTGCTAGTTATGGGTGGTGATGTTAGAACCCAAGTTGTGGTATTTGAGTAGGTTATGATTTAATTGGAGTTTAGACTCGATTTAATTATGTGTATGCTCCTAAATTGGATGTTGGTGGATTGGTCTTCGGACACACTTGAATTTGATGATATTTGAATTGTTGACACTTGTATGAATAACTATTGAGAGTTGAACTTGATTGAATTGCCTTATGATTATAAGTGTACTTGAAAATTTAGTATGTCGAGTTGTATCCTGAGAGATCGGGTACCACGCCGGTACGGATATGAATATTGATATTACTTATTTATGGAGGATCGGGTACCACGCCGGTACGGTACATGGACTTAGATTGTCCCCTGCAGGTCATGACTAGTTGGGCAGAAATAAGTCCCTTAGCATGTGTGTACAGACTATTGTTGATAAATGAAAATTCTTGATTCATAATGATAATGTGATTGAAAAGAATGCCTTGAGTAAAGAAGGCTTGTGATATACCTTCATACAGGTTGAAAAGTGAATGATGAATATTTATTAAGAACAGAAAAGTGGAAAGATTGTTAGTAGCAATGTGGCCGACGTTAAATTTTGGTATTGCTATAAGACGTGATTGGATCGGGTGCCACGAGCCGACATGGTAATATTAATAATAAAGGAATTGATAATGAAGTGATCTAAAGTGATGAATCCAATGAATAATCTCAAAGAAACAATCCCAAAGTTTCAATAATTGAATTAATCTTTCTCCAAGAGTATCTATAAGGTTTGCTAATGAAACTTGAGTTCTCTTGTGTGTTTTACTGAGATGTGGGTTGATTTGTATTCCCTGTTTGATTGTATCCTTGAGATTGATTGTGTGACATGTACTTGGAAAAGTGAAACTCTGTGCTTACTTGCTATATGTTGGTCGACTTACTTTATTTATACTTGGTGTGATCTTGGCTTATCCGATTGGCTAGTTATTATTCTTTAATATTATAAGAGAGTGTTTGGTTGTTAGTCCGAGAGTTTAGTGTGAGTTATCTATGATTATTGGGTTGATCCTATAGATGTGGATAATGGAAACGGCAACGTGAATAAAAGGGTGATAGTGATGGTTTAGTGTTAGATTGTGGTGGATGGTGTGAATTAGTGAGGCTAGACTATGCTAGTGGTGAATATAATCTCATTAATAGAGTTGGAAAATTGTAAATTATATTGGCAAAGTGTTATAATGATATTACAGCCTTAGTAGAATTATACTCTATTAAGATGTCATGATTTCTTTTCTTTGATTCTATTTTATGATTATGTGGACTAACACTGGTCGGCCGATGATGCCTACCAGTACGTGTGTTTGTACTGACCCTACTCTTCTACATCCCTTATTGGGATGTAGACTGGATGCAGGTTAGTTTGCAGTTACTAGATCAATGGCGATATTCAGCACTAACTTCTGCACTTCCTTCCTGGCAGATGTTAGAGTCTTTGTGTTATTTATTTTATTGTCAATCTATTCTGTAATAGGTAGCTCTTGTACATGTCTGACCAGGTCTTGGGGTAGTGAAGGACAGTTGTAAGAAGTTTTTTTTTGAAAAGTTTATTTATTGGTGTTTAATTTACTTTGTTATATTTAATTCAGTATTCTCTTAAAAAAACAGAAGTCTTCCACATATTTTTGGTTGGGTAATAAGGGTTCTCCTAGCTACTTAGGATAGCATAGGTGCCCGCACGGTCCGTTTGTTTGGGTCGTGACAGATATATTGGTCGTTATAAGATTTTAAGGAGAATTGGAACGGTTGCCTATGAGTTAGGCTTACCCGCGAATCTAGCCTTGGTTCATCCGATATTCATGTATCCTTACTTAGGAAGTGTGGGTTACCCTACTCTTATAGTCCCAATGGAGAGTGTTGGTGTAAAATATTCTTTGAATTATGAATAAATTCCCATTGAGATATTGGACGTCAAGTTTTCAAGTTGAGGACAAAGGAAATTGTTTCGGTGAAGGTGTGAAACCAAAAGTTTGGGGAAGCTACATGGGAATCGGAGGAAGATATAAAGGCAAGATATCTTTATCTATTCACTTGTCAAGAGGGAGGCGGGGAAAGTAATGATCTAAATCCTTACTCATAATGTTCCAAAAACTGTTGCCTCTCTTTGTTTAAATCAAGCTCCATAGGATGCCTGTCTTAAATCGTGTTTATGTCTAGCGCTTTCATTTCATGATTCGTGTTTATATTTTCTCTTGGATAGCTGTTTTGGAGCTTGTGATTATGGTGGTATTTATAAATCTTAAGAAAAGTTCGTTAGTAAAAATCTCATACCTTAATTCTAGTGCATAGAATTTTACATGAGTATATAACCTTCATTCGAGGAGGAATGATCCCAAGGGGGAGATATTGTAACATCTTAGGCCCATTGCTTATCCTTCAAGGCCAATTTTGTCCTTTAGTTTTTACTTTTCCAAAGAAATTAAAACCCTTTTTAATTATAAGTTCTATACATTTTATTTTCAGCAGAGGCATTAGTTTTTCAGCAGATACCCCCCCCCCCTCTATTTCCATCAGTTTTGTGCATTAAAATAAGTCCCTCTGTTTTCCTCAAGTTCACACGATAAAAGCCTCACTTTCCCATCAGATTTCATAATTTTAGCATTAAAAAATAGGCCTATTCCTCCTCTCAATCACAATCCTAAGGAAACACAAGAGAAGTAGTTGAAGGATTAAGTTCAAATTCCTTCTTTCCAATTTCAAATTCTACAAATGTTTTGAGGTATGTAGAATTGTCCCTTCACATCTGTAAGTTTTATTGTTTCTCTCAGTTCAAATTACTCTTAACATGTCTGAGTTCTTTAAATAAGTTTCTCGAAAATCGAGAATTTCTTTATGTTGGTCAATTACATTAGTTCTTTAAATAAGTTTTCTGGGAAATCTAGAAAATCACCTTAGATCGTGAATACTTTTCAATTTTTGTGAAAATCATTATATCCTATGAATTGTTGTGAGATTAGTGAATTCTTCATATGTCATGAAACTATTGGAATCCATGAACCTTGTGGTTATTTATTAATGGTTTGGAAATTTGTAGCATGAATTATATTGATTCGAGTGAAAATTTGGTTAAACTGGGGAACTTGTTAGTTGATGGGTTGCTTGTTTTGTAAACTTTGTGATGACTCTCTGTTGATTTTTTTCTTGCAATGAAAGGATACCAATTTTTAATGATCATACTATGATAAAGCTTTCAGACAGAAACATAGTTCCCTATTCTTGAATTTAGCAAACCTCTTGATATATATATGCCCCTCAAGTTTGAACTTCGTAAAAGAAGAATTAATCACTGTAGAACTCTTAATAGAATGCATAGGTTCATTAGCTTATTGAAGAACGTTTAATTAATTCAGGTTTTAAGAAATACACACATTATTACAGTGGTTTAAAAATTATCAAAGGCATTTACTGTATATGTTCCAATAGTTGTTGTACTTCTTTCAGTTGTTCAATATTTGATTGGGAAACTGATTCCCTCAATTCTTTCATTGCCTGAAAGACAAAGAAAAGCTGAAACCTTAACAAAATGTATCTTAACTCTTCCAAAAAGCTATGAGAGGGTACCAAATCAAATTCTTATGAACCCAAAGTGATTGAATTCCCAACATGATCCCCAAAAGGCTAAATTATGTACATGAGCCTAAAAAGGCTAAACTATGAGCATGATCCTAATATGGCTAACACTTTGAACATAAAAGATAATGTTATGAGCATAAGAGAGTTAGTTAGATGATCGAGATGGCATAGGTCTAAATGAAAATTGCCCAAAACTACGTTTGCCGATGTAGGATAGAGATTATTGCGTTGGATGACTCATTTTCATTTGTCCTGAAAGGGGCTAATTATGGATCCTTGCTAGCAAATTATGCCATGTCATTTCCTATGCCCGACAAGGTATAAAATGGCTTATCTAATCGGGTCGATATAAGACTCAATGTGCTCATATAGTGGTTTATGTCAGTTCACTACTTGCTCCCACAAATAATTAAAAGACTTAAATTTACCTTGCTTTGTCAATTATTGATTCAGTTTATACACTTGTTCCTTTCCAAATTGTCTTCACTTATATTTGAATTTTATTTATATTGATAATCTCCTACTTTGCTATTCTCCTGGAATGGTTTTACATACCAATACATTCCACTTATTGACCATCTTTGGCGCTACATCATTTCATGGTGTAGGTTTTGGCTCTCAAGTCCGTGACCAGGGGCATCATTAGGATCTCTATTTTCTGCCATTGGTCAGCCTCTTTTCTACCTAGGGGCAAAACGAGATATGATGACTTCTTTATATTTTTCTTTCAGTATTGGTACTTATTAGAGGCTTCACAGGCTGGTGTAGTTGTGAAAAAACTTTGTAATTTCCAGTCTTTATCATGACTATTAGTATTGTTTAATATTAAGTGGTGTTAATAAACCTTGATGAAAGCATTTATCCTTTAAGGAATCTTATTTCAATCTCATATTATTTAAGTTTTATTCTTTCATGTTGGTTGTATACTCATGCGTTATGCCAGAATGTTTGTTCATACTAGCAATAATATTGGGTGCGTACCACGTCCAAGGCCTCAGCTCGAGGCGTGACAACAACCATCTTCAGTTTGAAATTAAGCAGGGGCTAAACTAATCTCTTAGCTTTTCTTGAGAGGAACATGGAATTGAAGAGAGACCTGGTCCAGCTGAAGGCAGACCTTGAGAAATCTCTTAAATGGACAAGGTCGTCAAAAGATCTGAATAACTCAAATAATGAGAGACACACCAATGAAGTAAGTCATAACAGTCTGAAAAAGAAAGAGAAGAGGATGAATGCTCTGTATGACTTCAATAAAAAAAGGGAATCAAATCCAATAAATTGGCTCCATGATAAAAATGACTACTAGAAAGGTGCAAGTGCAGCAAAAAATCATGATAAGAGAAAACCTCAGAAATGCACGAATTCAGAGGCACAAACTAAGGTACCTGGTATCATATCTAAAAGGGTCAGGTTGCCAGCTTGGACAAAGAAAAAATCTAATTCTTATGTTGTCCTCTCTTTGGGAAAACAAGTTGAAATAGGTTCTCAAATCCAACACATGAATTACCAAGGAGAGAGGAGTGAGAGAAGGCAGCCAAACCATGATCATAGATAGTGGCTGCTAAAGGAATATGAATAGAAGAAAATATTTTTCTTTTCTCACTCAAGGTATTTTAAGGGGGAGTGTCTCCCTTGGAAATGGAGAGACTGGCAAAACAGTGGATCATGAAGTTAACAAAAATGTGTACTATGTAACTCACTGGAATCTGGTTGGTAAAAGCATCAAGGATATATGACAATGAAAACTAGTGCTGAAGTAAAATAAAGAGTTGATATAATGGAACCAGGTACAAATCAAGGTCTCTTCTGTGATCTTCATATGTCCAAGAATCCAGTGCAATACAAGAAGAAGAATCATCTGGATAATAGATTCCACTCTCAAAAAGGGGAAGAAAAGAAGAGAAAGAGAGTAGTTTCATGAAAGTATATAGCATATAAGATCAAAAATGACAACAATTCACCGTGCAACAAAGCAGGGATCTATTTCAAAAGAGTCATCTTATGTTTGATGAAGTCCAATTGATCCTCTCTATTACTTGAGTATCTCTTATTTTTGCTAGAAAAATGATTTTAGGTATCCAGGTTATGTATACTTGATAAAGTCTAACTCAATCTCATACCCTTGTAGGTATTCACAAATGGTAGAGAAGGATTGGAACTTAAGTGATAGAAGGATAGGAGAAGTACGGGTCATAAATTGAGACTTCATAGAGGGACTTGGTTTCCCTATGGAAAGTCCAACTTTCTTTAGTTTAGGAACTTTTGAAGGCAGCCAAACTATGATCATAGATAGTGGCTGCTCAAGGAATATGAATAGAAGAAAAAAATATTTCTTCTCTCACTCAAGGTATTTTAAGGGGGGAGTGTCTCACTTGGAAATGGAGAGACGGGCAAAATAGCGGATCATGAAGTTAACAAAAATGAGTACTATGTAAATCACTGGAATCTGGTTGGTAAAAACATCAAGGATATATGACATTGAAAACTAGTGCTGAAGTAAAATCAAAAGTTGATAACATGGAACCAGGTTGTCACGACCCGAATCCCAGTCGGGCCGGACTGGCACCCAGAGTCGATAAGGTCCGAGAGAACCAATCTTTGCTCATGTACTCTCATATGTATGTTCGCGTATGAATATCATTTAATCTCATGTAATTAAATATCAATGGCGGAAGTCATGGCAACATATGCAATATATGAAATTTGGCCGTTAGGGCCATCATGTCAAAATGAACGTGTACATCTTACATTCAGCTTCCCACATACGTATACAAAGCCTCTATAGATACATGACTATGACAAACCTATAGTCGGGACACACCCCACTCTATACTCATATACAATCTCAAACCAATATGCATAATGACTCGGAAAAGCCCCGGATCAACTGGAGCTCACCAATAATCTGCGGATATCTCATTGCCTACTGAGGAGATCTACTAACACCTGTGCCTCCAGCATGTAAGGTAAGTCCCCCAAGAGAGGTTAGTACGAAGAAAGTACTGAGTATGTAAGGTCATATGAAACTGTATAATAACACATAAGTACTTCCAAGAAATTAAGCGTAAGAGAATAATCAATATGGATATACCTCCGTCCCGAATATGTGGAACCATTTTCATTACTTCTATTATTTCATTACTTGGTCATTCCATTGTATCATCATCATTCTTATCATAACCTTCATATTTATATATTCATGCAAGGGATATAGTCTCATCTCTTTTACCACTATCTTTATTATTGTTCACTCAACTAGTTAGTGATTCATAATACCTTATGGATCATCACCTTATAAGTAAATATATAGTACCGGGACTCCACCTTTGGTGGGCTATAATAATTAAGTATGTAGTACCGGGCCTCCACCTTTGGTGGGCTATAATATATTTATATAGTACCGGGCCTCCACCTTGGTGGGCTATCATATATGTATATAATATCGGGCCTCCACCTTTGGTGGGCTATCATATAACTAACATAGAATAATATTGAGATTATTCCAACTTGAACTTACACCCTTTAGAGTGTGATCCATACTCAATGAAACATGAAGTAACCATGTGTGCATTACTTCTTTACAATCTTATGTCCTTAACATAGTTATGAGAGTAACTCATTAAAGATCATGACATTAATTGAAGCACACTCTTACCTATATATTACTTCACTCCTTTACTTTATGAGATTGACATCATCACTTATGAGGAGTAATTATATTAACTTGCACATCATCTCTCTTATTACTCTTATGATATTGATACTTTAACTTGTGAGAGATTAACATATCTACTTATGAGAGATTGATACTTTCAGGGTCATGATAATATTGGAAACACACCTCTATGCACTACTTCACTTCCTTACTTTCAAGAGAGTGATACGCTCACTTGTGAAGAATAGATATATTAGTTCGCACTTTACCTCCTTCACTACTCTTATGAGATTGGTACAAAGATATTCATAATAATATTAGACTTTGGAACATGACATGATTGGAGAATACTTTTCAAGAATAACTAGATTCTCTTTACATATTACCCTCTTTGAGATAGTTACACGTGACTTAGGAATGAATAGACTCCCCTTACGTCGTCACTTACCTTGAAACGGTTTCTTTTAGTAGTTACAACAACATTATGAGAGCTTTAGGAATTTCAGTCCATGGATAAGAGACATATGAATTCCAATCGGTCAATGAAAAATAAATGTGTGGATAACAACATATATCAAATCCGAATGAGATACCTTAGCATATTTTGGGAAAGGACAAGTGTAATGTCATTATGAACATTATGTGCTGTAGAAGGATATGGACAGAGTAACCTTACATACCTTATCTTCCCAATGTAAGTACACAATCCAAGATGTGAGCACAATAATTCCTCTCCTTCCTTACGTTTCACTCTACATCACAAGTATATAATGGAACCAACATTAACCACCAACTACCTTAAAAATGCATATGACAACAATGAGTTACATGTTTATCTTTAAAATGGCATTTCCTTCTCTACAATACCATTTACGGCATTGATATACCAACAATGCCCCATTCATGCTATACATTGACCACAAGCTACATTCCAAGTGTATAAGACAACCACGAGTTACATGAGTCCCTTATAACATCATTTCACCCTTTATAATACCATTCATGGCCCCTTACATGCCAATAATACCATAACATTTTATACATTGACCACAACATTACATATCAATAGTATTTCACCACAAAGTTTCTCCTTTACACTTTCTCACGAACACCATATAACAATTAATCCATCAAGTCACCTTAATACACCTCATATCACAAATCGGCCAAAATCCCATAATTTAAACTTATGGAAAAATAAAAAGTTTAATAACATAATCACACCATACATGTTGATATCTCATCCATACCATTCACTTTAATCAAAACATCAAGCCCTTTTTCAAGTTTAATTCACAAGAATGCACATCTTTTAGCAAAAAGCCAAAGTGCCATGTCCAACAATTCCAAGCATAACCAACATGATATACATAGTGTCTCATGTACATAATATGTTAAAGTACAAGAATAATCACTTACCCAAGCTTGGAAGAGGATGATCTTGTCCAAAAATACCTTAGGGTTTGAAGAGCCACCAAAGGAGTTATCTTGAAACCTCTAGAAAATGAGAGAAAGTAATGTGTATGCATAATGAATTAAAATCTGATATTTCCCCCTTTTTATAGGCCTTGAGTCCATGCTTATCCAATATTATTTGTGCATGTATTTAGTCAATGGAAGAATGGGTCTTTTTGACCCATTAGGCCATGCATTTTGGCTACTTTTTGGCCCATTAACACATATATTATCTTGGCCCACTAAAATCAATGTGTAAACCATCATATATGCGTTACAACAATATTCCCACTCACGATATTTATATTCATAGCCTCAATACCAAAAGCAAGCGATTCTAGCCACGTATGACCTATTTTGACCAAAAGGGTAAAATCGTCATTTTGATGCCAAATTCGTTCTCGAGTAATTTTATCATACCAACATAATACTTCACTCATTTCATGTATATTCTCATGGTTGTAGAATAAACGTGGAAAAAATTGGCTCGATACGTCCCCGGGCACCCTTGGGACTTAGAAAAATTCCAACTTTCGAAAAATGGCCAAAGCCACCCTGGCACGCCCCTGGGCGTGCCAACTTGCTGCCTCTGGGCACAAAAATTTGTCCCAGAGAGGCCTGGTACTCCCTTTAGCGTGCCCCACACTTATTTTTTTTGAAAATTTTGTTTTTCGACTATTCTTCGCGGGTTTGGTTAGATACTTCAAGTCCTATTCTTTAACTTACTTCTTAACCTTTATATACTTTGTCTAGATGTCCTCTTAGCCTCATTTTGAACCCCACAGATACTCCATGAAAATCACAAAATACCTCCTACGCAAGTTTAATCACATGTACAAGGCCAAATTTCAATTTTCCCATCACTGGCATTACAAGTTACATACTCATGGCATCTCAACACCTAAGAAACCATTGTTCAACGTCATCACATAGAGTTGGGAAGGTACGGGGTGTTACACAGGTACAAATCAAGGTCTCTTCTGTGATCTTCATATGTCCAAGAATCCAGTGCAACACAAGAAGAGGAATCATCTGGATAATAGATTCCACTCTCAAAAATAGGAAGAAAAGAAGAGAAAGAGAGTAGTTGCATGAAAGTGTGTAGCATATAAGATCAAAATTGCCAACAATTCACCGTGCAACAAATCATGGATCTATTCAAAAGAGTCATCTTATGTTTGATGAAGTCCAATTGATCCTCTCTATTACTTGAATATCTCTTATTTTTGCTAGAAAAGTGATTTTAGATATCCAGGTTATGGTATACTTGATAAAGTCTAACTCAATCTCATACCCATGTAGGTATTCACAAATGGTAGAGAAGAATTGGAACTTAAGTGATGGAAGCAGAGGAGAAATATGGGTCATAAATTGAGACTTCATAGAGGGACTTGGTTTCCCTATGGAAAGTCCAACTTTCTTTAGTTTAGGAACTTTTGAAGGCAGCCAAAATATAATCATAGATAGTGGCTGCTCAAGGAATATGAATAGAAGAAAAAAAAATTCCTCTCCCACTCAAGGTATTTTAAGGGGGGAGTGTCTCTCTTGGAAATGGAGAGACTGGCAAAACAGTGGTTCATGAAGTTAACAAAAATGTGTACTATGTAACTCACTGGAATCTGGTTGGTAAAAGCATCAAGGATATATGACAATGAAAACTAGTGCTGAAGTAAAATCAAAAGTTGATATAATGGAACCAGGTACAAATCAAGGTCTTTTCTATGATCGTCATATGTCCAAGAATCCAATACAACACAAGAAGAGGAATCATCTGGATAATAGATTCCACTCTCAAAAAGGGGAAGAAAAGAAGATAAAGAGAGTAGTTGCATGAAAGTGTGTAGCATATAAGATGAAAATTGCCAACAATTCACCATGCAACAAATCATGGATCTATTTCAAAAGAGTCATCTTATGTTTGATGAAGTCCAATTGATCCTCTCTATTACTTGAATATCTCTTATTTTTGCTAGAAAAGTGATTTTAGGTATACAGGTTATGGTATACTTGATAAAGTCTAACTCAATCTCATACCTTTGTAGGTATTCAAAAATGGTAGAGAAGGATTGGAACTTAAGTGATGGAAGGATAGGAGAAATACAGGTCATAAATTGAGACTTCATGGAGGGACTTGGTTTCCCTATGGAAAGTCCAACTTTCTTTAGTTTAGGAACTTCTGAAATTTTAAAAAAATGGTACTGCCATGTCAGCCTCCTCTGTTCCAGCCTATTAGTAACGTTAGCATGTCAGAAATAATTTCAATCGTTATCTCTTCTCTACAAATGACACATCACTTCACTTTCTCCTTTTCTTTAAATCACAACCACTCATTTTATTTTTAAAACCTCTAAATTGCTTTTACACATTCTGAATTGTTTCTCCTTATTCTTTTTTCTTCAAACTTTCAACTCTCCTCCTAAGCTACTCTCACGTCTCTTTAAGTGTCAAGCCTACATCAAAATTTCTAAATCTATTTCTCCTACAAGTCCTCCAAAGTCCTCCTCAGACCTTCAGATTTATATAACTTCTGTTTGAATCCAAACAACCCCATTAACTGAAGAGTTGAGGAACCCTCTTATGGTCTTCCAGTTCCAGTTCTCTCTTTTGGTTACCCAAATTGTTCCAATCAAAATAACACTCATAATGTCTCGAGCAAAAATATTGAGGATGTAGATATATAAATTGTAGATGAGATGAATAGTAAGGCCTCATCTGAGAAAACCCTTGAAAATGAGAAAGAGTGTTTGAGTATATATGCTAAAAAAGAAACTCCTCCCATGTTGAAGGACAAAAATTAGAAACATGGTGCTGCGACGCTCCAAGGTCAGAATTCTAAATTAAATGTTAGTGTAGAAGATGCATTAATGTTTGAGGAAACAATTGAAACACTATATGCAGGAGAACTACCTATGAAAAAGGGAACTTCCTCAACCATATTAGATGTAAGTGCTCAACTTGTTGCTATGATGGAAGGAAATGAAACTGTAGGTGATGGGTCTAAATTTGTGAGTGAATCTCACAAATGTTTCTCCAGTGCTTGAAACCCTTGATGGTTCACCCAAATATGATGGGACTTCTGTATCCCTTATTACTCAGGTCCCCAGGGATGACTCTAAGATGGAAAGTGATCAAAGGCCTCTAAGTGTCAGAATGAAGAAGTTGCAGGCATCCTAGGGACCAGTTCCTAGTGGAATTTGCACCACTAAAACTCAAAAGAGGAGACTAAAAAAGAAAACCAATGTGGTTAATGATGTTCCACCGCTGAATATGGCAAATATTGATAAGGATGAGGAAATTAAAGAAGTGGATACTTATGTAGCTCTTAGTGTAGTCAAGATATGTGGTAAGATAGTATCCAAACTAGCTAAGAAAGAATTGGTAGCATGTGCTAAATGAAGAAGAGTTGTTGATGCACTTAATCCTTCCAAAGTAGTTCGTTAGTTGAAGAGGAGAAAGAAGAATGGTGACTCAAAAAGTGAAGGACCAGGTACTAAGTGCAAAGATAAGGTCAAATAAGTGACGCATGAAGAGATCTAAGGAATTTTGAGGCAACAAACCATACTTCGTGGATGAGTGTTTGATCCAGATATTTTTTAGATGCCTGGAATGAGGGACCTGGTGTCAATGGTAAAATTCTAGAAATAACTTCACTTGTTCAATCAACCTCCTCCTAATCTTTATGCTAAGGAAGTTGTGGAATTCTATGTTGAAATAAGAATAATGTGATGGAAACAAGAGTGTGATCACCCATGTTCGAAGAGTACAAATTTAATTGGATGAGAAAATGCCTGGGGAAATATTAGAGGTGCCTACTGATAGGATCTGTTCCCTTGAGAAAAGAACTACTTCAAAGAAATTCCTTAAGATAGCTAGCAAGCTAGAAGAAATCAAATCTGAACATAAACAGATGAAGTGTGACTATCAATTGGTGTTTGAATTTGTCAACAAAATTCTACTTTCGAGATCTAAAAAAAAAATGGTGCATCCAAAGTGGACATATTTGTTATGGAGATAATGTCATCTTTTCAACGTAATAATCTTCCTATGCTAATGCTGAAGCATACAAACAAGGTTGTGAATGAGAAGAAAGGAAGACATGGTCTGCCCTATGGGTTCCTACTCAACAAAGTATTCAAATTTTTCAAAGTAGAACTTGGTAAGGGAATTTCCTCATCCAAGAAATCACATGTTCACCATTTATACACTGGGATAATGTGAAGTTATCAAGAAGAAGGGAGGTGTGAAATCTTACTTAGTCGTGTCTGACCTTATCACTACTTAAGAGCGAGCAAATAAAAAGGTGGACAGTATGACTGCATTGTTTACTAAAAATGATGTAGATATAGCTCAATTAAAGGCTACTATACATCCAACCTCCTTGGAACACATTAAGGAACATGGTGTGGTGGATGCTCCGAAAGCTAAAAATGCTAGGCTTAATGGAAAGGTTGTAGAGTTACCTGACAAGCTTTTTAAAGCTCATGTTGATTAAGATGAACACCTTACTCTCCTCCTTAAATCTTTTCCTAAACCATCATCCCAAGTCCTGTTATTTTAGCTTCTATATTGGCAGTGGCATGTGTATGCTTTTAACTTCTTTAAGTTCCATGTGTAATGGTTGTTGGGCTATCCTTAATTTGAATGATTTTTTTGCCTACATGATTGCGTACTTCTTGATCTTATGCTACTATTTCTCTCTATGTTGCCCCTGTGGCCATGATTTTTGTTTTTAACTATGCTTATGCTTGGTTTACTATTTAACTTTTTTAATGATGCCAAAATAGGGAAAATTGTTTAAGAAAATAGGTAACTAGTGCTAGCTTATATGATTACTGGGGGAACTCTTCAAATGATGGCTTGATTAGTGATACTGGTGACAGGAGGATTAAATGTGTGGATGGTTGTTCTAAGAAGTTTAGAAGTCTGAGTTTGTCATCATCAAAATGGGGAAAATATTGGGTTCCAGCCTTGTTCTCATTGTGTTTATTATGATCATGTTTTGATGATTGACAAACTTCATCAATGGAAGCTGGACCATGCATGTATGATTTTTATTCATGTACCAATGATTGTCTAACCAAGTGGAAGGACCAGTTACATGAATTGGTATCCTAGAGTGCAGTTTTGCAGTTGCACACATTTGTCTTATGTGCAGGCTGTCTAGTACTTTTCTTGACAATGTCAGCACATAAGAGGGATAAATTTTCAGTGGTCCTTTCCAGCATCCACCAATGAGTAATCTTCTCTCCCAATGCTCATCATATATAGACGTCATCCTTGAAGAGAGAAGCTTAAGCCTATGTAAAAATTTGAAAAGTATTTTTTCTAGCAAAGGCCTCATCTCAGCTGATGTTGCAAGCTCAACAATTTAGAAACTCCTCACTCATAGTGATATATGTTTTTATTTCTTGATTGATTGAGGTTCTTGTTTTGATCTTACAATTGTAAACTCACATCTCATTCTAGAGATTCCAGAGAGTAGTTTTTTATCAGCTTTTGTTCAAATTGAGTTTGTTTTCTTAGCTAGAGGTAGCTAATGGAGTGCTCAAAGTGGAGTCATTATGAAGGTGTATTGTAATAAGAGTTTTTGCAAGAGTGTAGGAAGATAAAATCTTATATCAAAATGACTTTTGGCATCAGGAGAGAGAGTTTGGCATTTCCTCGCTCAATCTCATATTAGTCAGTCATCTTACTATTGTCGAATAAGCTCTTAGGCGAGGTTAATTCCTAGGTTGTAATTGAAGGTTGCTCAGAGTTTAGTGAAGAGTTGGTGAAATCCTACTGGGGTAAGTCGTGGTTTTAATCCCTCGAGCAAAGAGCCTTCCACGTAAAATTCCTGTGTGTTTTACCTTACTACATTTTACCTTCCGTTCAAACAATTATCTTGTCTTGGGATTCATAGACCTGGTACTCTATCAGGTCCTCTGTGTTGTAATGGACTATCTTAATTCTTAAAACTTTCAGCCTTTCTCCAAGATTAGCTAACCATGGAGAAAAGAACAATAGAATATGGTTAATAATATGTCGCATGTACCAAGAAATCTTCATTTTGTTGTGAATCAGATTCAACAACCACAAAATGCAATTAGCAATACATGGTTCCAAACCTTGCCATTTGGACGTAGCCTCATGCATATTATTAATGCATTGGCCATAGAAGTCAACATTGAATAATACATCTACTACACATGAGAATCATCATATCTAGAGGCACATCTATATTTCTAGATTTCCCAACAAGCAAGAATAGGAACAAAATGAAGGTGAGTAGCATGAACAATATTCTTAGATTTGTAACGATATTAAAAATGCTCTTATCAGCATTAGCTTGTGGATGGGCTTTGAAGATTGTGATTAATCAATTATTATAAAAAATTGATGCTTAAAAGATATTACGTTAATATACATTATAAATTACATTAGCTAGTTAATATTCAAAATTATGAAAATTATGTTAAAAGTTGCAACAGACGCGCACTTCATTCCAGAGAAACTTCCAAAATTTTTGTTTGGAAGTGTGGTTGTCTTGGCCAAGTGCGGCCATTTCAAAATAATGTGATTTTTCAGAACCATTATTTTTTTATGGAGCAGTATTTGTTAGCTATATTTATATGATTCTTCCACAGATATTGAGTACGAAATTTCTAAGTTATTCTACTCTTTTCTTACAAAAACTCAAGTACGAGTTGCTACCATTGCGTGGTTTATTGTTCATCGGAGTTCTAGCTGTCGCTATTTTGGTGATTAATTTATTTTATCCTGGATGGATATATTCCATTAACCTCGGGTACAATGATCAAAATAATTTCCTTAATGACACACTATTAATTCAGTGGGCTTGATTTCCTTTTTCATTTTTCTTTTTATTTACTATTTTCTGAAATAGTGTGAACTTGTGTATTTGCTGTTCATATTTTGAATACAGATTTAGAAATAATAGTGGTTGTAATAAAAAACACTACTAGAACATTACCTCAAGAACCGTTCTTGTAATCCTCCTTTGCCTCCATAACTATCTTGGCTTTTGCCTCTGCCTTTGCAGCAACAACAAGCACCTCTTCCAAGAAGGTCGTTGGAGATGGAGAGAACCAAGTTATTATTGGTTTAATATACCACAATAATTAGATTACAGTTGAAATAATTTAATTCAATATAAAAATTCATAAACACCAACAATTAATATTTTGATTTCTACAATGACACTAACTTTAGAAAGAAGAAGGAAGACAAAGGAACTAAGAAAAGAGCAAAAATTTAGGGTTTAATGATAGAGTGATTCTAGCTAGGAGAAAAAGAGAAATTTGTTGGAGAAGTGGAGAAGGGATTGTGTATAATTCATGGAACAAAGCTAAAGGTTCCTGAAGAAAAAGAACTGGAGAAAAATGACATAAAATAAATAAAAGGCGGAACCTTCAACTTTAGCGTGCAACATTCTTTATTTTTTAACAATGCTTTAGTGGCTTCCATAAAATAATGATCTATCGTTGCCACTTAAGCGCGGTCACCACTAAAACATAGCACTCTGAGGAAACAAATTAAGTCACAAAAAAAAAAATCATTTATTTTGGGGCGATTATGATGGTCGCCATAGAAAATCTCTAACTTGTTGTAGTATTTTCTTTGTTTTTTCTCATAGATTTTCTTTAGTCAATAACATGATGATACTACAATGATTGTTTGAATCTCCAGTAAATATCTAATGTCTCTTTTTAGACCAACCTAATAAACTAGTTAATGGCATACCATTTCAATTAGTTAGATGTCAAAATAGGATATTCAGAGGTGTATTAAGGGAACAAGTAATGATCACGATATGTTGAAAAGTCTGCTATCTGAATCTATTATTTTATACAAGAACATTGGAATTATTTATATATATGTAAAGTCAGATTTAATGCATATTCTCTTTGAGAAGCCATAGCTAATCCTTATTTCATGAAATGAATAAATGATCAAGTTATTAGTACAAAGCAGATGCAAATATTTATTGTGTATAATGTTTAATAAACAATAAACATATCAAGCAGGAAATTGAGAAGAAGATTGTATTTCAATGGTCGGAAGCTTATGAGGAAAGCTTTCAAAAGCTCAAGGAGTTATTGACTTTGGCTTAACCTTGCCCAAGAAGAGCATGGGTTTTATCGTGTTTTGTGATGCATCTGGAGTTTGCTTGGGTGGTATGCTGATGCAGGATGGTAAGATGATTGCCTATTCTTCTCAATAGTTGAAGCCTCATGAGAAGAATTACCCTACACATGATTTGGAGTTGGCAGCGGTTGTGTTTGCGTTGAAGTTATGGAGATATTACTTGTATGGAGTCTAATGTGAGAGTTTCTCTGATCATCGTATCCTTCAATACTTCTTCACCCTACAAGATCTTAATATGAGACAGCGTCGATGGCTTGAGTTGCTTAAGGACTATGATCTCACTATTCTATTTTATTCGGGAAAGGATAATGTGGTAGCAGATACCTTGAGCCAGAAAGCGGCAAGTATGGGTAGTTTAGCTCATTTTTTTACTCAGGAGTGACCTTTGGCCTTGGAGGTTCAGTCTTCAGCTAACTAGTTGGTTAGGTTTGATATTTCATCACCTGGGCATGTTTTGTCCTATGTTCAGGCTAGGTCTTCTTTGATGGAGTAGATTCAAGCTCATCAGTTTGATGATAAGAGATTGAGGGTGATTCATGATAGAGTGTTGAGCAGCGAGGCAAAGGTGGCATCTCTTGATTCTGAGGGGCTTTTGAGGATTAGTGGTCGCGTTTGTGTGCCTAGAGTTAGTGGTTGGGTTAGGTTGATCTTGGAGGAGGCTCATTGTTTGAAATATTTCATTCACCCAGGAGCGGTGAAGATGTATCATGACCTGAAGCAACATTATTGGTGGGGTGGTATGAAGAAGGATATTGTGGAGTTTGTGGCCAAATGTTTGAACACTACTAAAAAAATATGAAAAAACGACGACCAAAAGCGACAGACCGAGTCATTTTTTTGGTCAAAATCGATGGAAAAGCGATGCAGTCACTTGTTTCATAAAAAGGCTCGATGATTTTTAAAAATGACGGACAACGTCGTTTTTTGAAGAATTTTTTTAAAATTTTTTTCCAGAAAATGCAACTCTATCCGTCGTTTTTTATTCTTCATATGAAGAACAAATGATGAACAAAAAGTGACGGACAACGTCGTTTTTAGAAATTTTTTTAATTTTTTCAGAAAATGCGACGCTGTCCGTCATTTTTTGTTCTTCATTTGAAGAACAAATGATGAACAAAAAGCGACGGACAACGTCGTTTTTTAGAAATTTGTTTTTAATTTTTTTTTCAGAAAATGTGGCGCTGTCTGTCTCTTTTTGTTCTTCATATGAAGAACAAATGAAGAAAAAATCGACGAAAAATGTCAAATTTTTTTTAAAAAAAAATTAAAATTGAAAAGCGACCGACACGGTCGCATTTCTAGAATATTTTTTAAAACAATTCCAAATATGCGACGGACAAAAACGACATTGTCCGTCGCTTTTCTGCGTATTTTTTGGATGCAGAAAACTGCATTTTCTGCAACCCACATGTCAAATGAAAATACAATTCAATATGTACAGCCCCAAACAACACAAATTATGCATATAACACATAATACTAGTCAACAACACTTAAACAATTAATCCAACAACATTCAAAACACTAAACAGTCAATCCAACAACATCTAAAATACTTAAACAACCGTAAAGGTTTTCAAAAAGTTAAAAGTTAAGTTCAAGAATGTTTAAAAAGTGTCTAGAAGCATCGAATCCAACAACAGTAAGGAGTAACCCCAACTAACTCCTCGTCACTCTCCGTGTCTTCTTCGCTACTTGAATCGGGTGATGGAGAACAATGACGACGACGACGAGCCATGCTAATCATTTGTTTTTTTAAGTTCCTCAACGGTCTTGCACGTGATATCATTTTGAGCAACGGACTATGCCAAGGCACGTGTAAGATGTGTAATCTACTACAACATAGCAGCAAGTTGAACACCGTTAATTGCCTCTACCTGGCCTGAGGAACCAATACCTTCCAATCCTAAACGGATGCACCCCAATTCATTCCGAGAGCCCATCCTATAGACTCTCCCCTTTTGTTTTCCCACCACCACTTTTTCAGTCCAAATTTGAATAGCTTCTTTCTGTGAAGGCATGGTTGGACCGAACTCAGACAAGTAGCATTTATAATCATTCTGCATATTAAGAAAGAAATGTTAGAAGATTTTACTATTACTAAGCAAGGTGGAGCATAACGTAGAAAAGAACAACTACTTTGTAAGTAGATTTTACTTTGTAAGTAAATTTTTAAAACTTACATTGGCATTTTCAGCCCTTGGCTCAACCCATACATCCGGGTTTGACTCTTTCATTTTTTCCCTTAAATGTGTTCGTTCGAAGACCTCAAGTTGAGTCGGTTCGTGACTCAAAGCTTTTGTCTGCAAGCAAAAAACAAATAAACATAATCAAGTAGTATTTAATGAACGTTATATACACATGTAAATTAGAATCTAAGGTTATTACTTACCATTTCCGGAATTATGATCCCGACTCTCTTTGCACCCCCCGTGTGTAATGAGCCACCCTTTAAACTAGCTCTGGCTTGCTTATTTTTCTCAGACAATGCCTGGTATTCAGGAGAATCCCAAATAACACGTATGTCATCATACACTTCTTTAAGAAGTCATTCTTTTGCATTTCCCTTACGCCTAATACGTTCAAGAAAACCTTTTATCCTCGCTCCAGCATGATTTTCAAAAATAACAGACATGACTTTATTGTACTTTCGCAACCAAGTACACATAATTTGAAAATCAATTGACTAGCATTAGATGATATATATATATATATATATATATATATATATATATATATATATATTAATATTAAAGTTAAATAAATAACAATTAAATTCAATATACCTTAAACTCATTAAACATGGCTTGTCGATATCTCTCTGGAATCTCCCTCCAACTGACCCAAGGATGCGAATAAAGCCTCCTAATGCTCTCCCTTACAACTTTATTAACTTCTTTTGATGAGGGATACCACCTGTAAAAAAAATAATAACTATGTCAACTCATAAATATTTAATTAATAAAGATAAAAAAAATTAAATAAGCTTATTAATTAAGAAAATAAACTTACGATGATCCATCAGGATCCATGAAAAATCTACCAAGCCTATCCTTATCATCAGGTAATAGTACGATCATATCTACATCAGTATCATCATCTACAGGCATAGGTAGATGTATAGATTCAGATGTAGATGCTACTCTTGGGAGTACATAATGCTGAGTCAACGGGGGGAGTAGATGTCTGTTCATTGGAGTCAGAGCTATCTCTAAGCCTCAATCCTGAGATGTGGGGGGATGAATCACGGGGGAATGGAGTATCAGATGATAATCTCGAAGTCCCTATATTTGTATGCCTAATAGTATGTGAAGCAGAAATGTGTAGTGGTAGCGATTGCTTTTTGGGACCATGAAAATCTGCCATATTTCCAGTGCCATAGGGGACATAAGATCGCCCTGATGAAGAAGTGTGCATTCATGGCTGGTATGAAAGTTGAACAGGTGTATCATTAGGGTCTATAGGCGTCCTAGATTTCTTCTTAGCAATTGATTTTGAACTCTTATTAGTAAGAGATCGATCATCATCACCACCGGATGTCATCTGTATGCAAGTTTATAGTAAAATATATAAAAAAATCATTAGTATTAACAAATAATTAGTGGTAAAAAAAAAAACTAACATGCTAGTCTATATTCTCCCAATCTTCCTCCTTGCTTGTTTCATTTCATCATTCTCCTATTCTTCCTCTTTAGTTGTTTCATTTTTGTCATTCCATTTTTCCTCACAGAATGATTCTTTTTCCTCATTTATTTCTTCATCAATACTTTTCATGGCAATGATCTCATCATCAGAAAATTCTTCTAAAATGTATTGAGGATTTTCTAAATTATTTTCCAACTCAGCATCCACTGGTTGATCAACAACTGTGACTTCGTTCTGGTATGCCACAGCTAACACATTCTCAATCTCAATTCTCCCCATAGGCTTAGTCTTTATAACCACCCACCAATTGGTTTTATATCTACGCAATGGATATGTAGCGTAATATACCTACTTGGCATTTTGTGCAATGATAAAAGGATCATAGCGATTATATTGCCTCATGGTCTTAACTTCAATTATATTATGTTGCTGATTTACCTTGGCACCTCTATGTGATGGATCAAACCACTTACACCAAAATAGTATTATCTTGTTTTTTGGCCAACCAGGGTACCTAACTTCAATAATATCTTGTATGACACCAAAATATTCATTGATTTGGCCGTTACCATCAACATCACCTTGAACGCACACGCCGCTGTTATTAGTTTTCTTATACTTAGAAACTTCTTTAGTTTGAAACTTGAAACCATTCACACAATATTTATTCATCGTATGAATTTGATTTCCAGGCCCAAATGCAATATCTCTCACCAATTGTAAATGTTCGATGATATTATATTCATCCAAAACCTACTTATCGTTAATCCAAAATATAAAGTTTTATTAAATAACATATAATTTTAGTAAATGCACATATGAACTTTCATACTTACATATTCATTCAGTCAATTGGAAAACTTTGTATATATGGCATCATTACCCCATGTCCTTATGAATAACTTTTAAGTGTACATCATTGAGATTTTTCATTAGTTAAGTGTCCTTACCAAATTAATATAATTCGACAACACAATTAACACTTACTCAAGATATGGTTGAGTCTAGGGACAATTAAGCAAAACATGTGTCATAGCAGGTTTTCTTTCCATACCAGTGAAGGCTCGCGTATCATGATTTTTAGATCCTTTGCCCGATTGATTAAAAATTGAAATTGGTGGAAACATAGGATCACCATCACCTTCATCATTGAGACTGGGCCTATTTATCTTACATGGCACTTCATCCCCAAAGTAGTAAGAACAAAAATGAGCAATTTCTTTTGCAAGATAAGCTTCACAAATCTATCCTTTAATCTTTCCCCTTTGCTTTATAGTTTGTTTGCACTCTCCAATTTTTCTGCATAATTGTATCTTAGGTAGTTAAATATTTTTTTAAAAAAACTAAAGCATTAATCAAAATAAAATATGCCTCTCAACTGATACATCCACCTAATTTGAACTGTCCCCCCAAGACGTTCCTCTTCTACAAGGTGAATTGGAAGATGCTCCATCACATCTAAGAAGCCACATGAAAAGATCTTCTCCAACTTAATGGTGATGAGGGGGATATTCTGCTCCATTCTGTCCAAACTACTCTCCAACAACTTTCTTGAACATAAACCTTTGAAGAATAGACGTATCTCTATGATTGGTTTCCATATCCCCTCGGGAAGGTGGCTAAATACGATAGGAATCAAGGTTTCCATGAAAACATGACAATCATGAATTTTCATACCAATCAATTTTCCTTCTTTCATATCTGCTCGTTTTCCTAAATTTGAAGCATAGCCCTCGGGCATTCTCAAATTCTTAACCCACTCACATATTTCTCTTTTCTCATCCAATGTGAATGAAAAACTAGCCTTGGGCTTAAACAACTTACCATTTTCTTTTTCATTCAACCACAACTCTTTTCTCTTGCAATATTGCTTCATGTCCATTCTAGCTTTTGGATTGTCTTTTGTCTTGCCCTTGACATCTATGACTATGTTGAACAAATTATCAAAATAATTTTTTTCAATATGCATCAGATCAAGATTAGGTCGTAGTTTATTGTCCCCCAAATACGGCAACTCCCAAAATATGCTTTGTTTGGTCCAATTATGTTCAACACCATATCTGGGAAGTCTAGAAGGTGGACCATCTGTAACTTTAGGAAAATTACAAACTCTTTCCCAAATCTGATACTGATGGAGGTGGCAGGTCATTTTCAATCTTATTCTTTCTGAATGCATTTTTCATCTTTCTAAACTCATGGTCCATTGGCAAGAACTGACGGTGACAATCAAACCAATAATTTTTTCGACCATGCTTTAAAGTGAATGGTTTACTATTTTTCGTGCAATACGGGCAAGCTAGTTTTCTGTTTGTCATCCAACCAGACAACATCCCATATGCAGGAAGATTGCTAATAGTCCACGTTAAATTAGCATGCATAACAAAATTCTGCTTAGCTGATATATCATATGTCACTACACCTTCATACCATAATTTTAGTAACTCATCTATTAATGGTTACAGATAAACATCAATCAAACTTTTTGGATTACGAGGACTAGGAATAATACAACTTAGGAATATGTAGGGACTTGTCATGCACATTTTAAGCGAAAGATTATATGGAGTAATAAATACAGGCCAACAAGAATAAGGTGCACCAAAATTAGAGAATGGTGTGAAACCATCTGCGCACAAACCCAATCTAACATTTCTTGTTTCTCTAGAAAAATCAGGATAAGTTTTATCGAACTGCTGCCAAGCTTCTCCATCCGATGGATGAGACAAGACACCTGGTGGCCTTCTATTTTCATTGTGCCATCTCATATGTGGGGTAGAACTCATTGAAGCATACAACCTGTTTAACCTAGGTATAAGAGGTAAATAGTGCATTGCCTTAATCGAAACCATCTTTCCACCGGGAGTCCGCTTATAACGAGCATGTCCACAAAACTTACAATTATCTACTTCAACATCATTCTTATAGAACATCATGCAACCATTCATACAATAATGGATTCTATTATACGACAATCCCAACTTGGAAACTAATTTCTTTGCCTGATAAAAATTTTGAGGTATGTTCAACTCCGGGTTAACTAGTTCACCCAAAAGACCAACCATAGAGTCCATAGCAGCTTGAGCAACATTCCAATCGGATTTGATACTCATTAGTCTAACTACAACAGTCAAAGCAGAATGACAACTCCCTTCACATAGTGGGCGACTAGCCTCTTCTAATTATTGATAGAAACGTCTTCTTCCTCATTGGAAGCTTCTTCTAAATTCTGTTCTGGTTCCATCCCATCCCCAATCCCAAAGGCATCATTGACCATTTCATAAGCTCTATCATCATACTGTACCCTATCATGTTGAACCCTATGTTGAACTCTAGCATGTTGAATCCTAGCATGTCGACCATGTACAAGTATGTCATATTCATCCTCAGGCAGCGAATTATAAAATATACCATTCAAACCATCTCTCTCTCCGTGATCGACCCACACAAAATATCTTGGATTAAATCCATTATGATACAGATGAGTCACAACTATATCTGGTTGAAAAAAATTCATGCACCTACATGAACTACAAGGATTCCTAACCACCCCACTTTTTTGAAACAAGTCTAGTGACATTGCATGATTGATAAAGCCTCTAACACCATTAAGATATTGGGGTTTTAAACCCCCACCACTTTTATAGTCCATATCATACATCCAAAAACGATGATCCATCTACAAAAATATAGATATTCAATTATAAATTTGTATTTCCAAGTCACTAGTTCACAACTTCATTTCACTAAACATTAACTCAGCAGTTCAAAACTTCAATTCACAAGTTAATATGTCCAAGTTACTAGTCCACAACTTTTATTTCACTAAACATTTCATATTTATTAAGTAGCTAGTTAGCATATATTAAGTCACTGGTTTATATTTTCAATTCAATAGTTCATAATATGAATTCACTAAACACTTCACAATTTTAAGCACTACTTCACTTAACCATTTTCAAATCACTAATTCACATTTCAAGTCACTACACTTAACCATTTTCAAGAAACAAGTTCACAATTTCAATTCACTACATTTAACCATTTTCAAGTCACTAATTCACATTTCAAGTCACTACACTTGACCATTTTTAAGTCACTAATTCACATTTCAAGACACTACACTTAGCCATTTTCAACTCACTAATTCACATTTCAAGTCACTACACTTAACCATTTTCAAGACAATAATTCGCATTTCAAGTCACTACACTTAACCATTTTCAAGTCACTGATTCACATTTCAAGTCACTACATTTAACCATTTTCAAGAAATAAGTTCACAATTTCAAGTCACTACGCTTAACCATTTAAAAAAACAAGTTCACAATTTCAAGTCACTACACTTAACCATTTTCAAGTCACTAATTCACATTTTAAGACACTACATTTAACCATTTTCAAGAAACAAGTTCACAATTTCAAGTCACTACACAACCATTTCAAGAAACAAATTCACAATTTCAAGTCACTACATTTAACCATTTTCAAGAAACAAGTTCACAATTTCAAGTCACCAATTCACATTTCAAGTCACTACATTTAACCATTTTCAAGAAACAAGTTCATAATTTCAAGTCATTACACTTAACCAGTTTCAACTCACTAATTCACATTTCAAGTCACTACACTTAACCATTTTCAACTCACAAGTTCACAATTTCAAGTCACTACATTTAACCATTTCAAGAAACAACTTCACAATTTCAAGTTACTACACTTAACCATTTTCAAGTCACTAATTCACATTTCAAGTCACTACAATTAACCATTTTCAAGAAAGAAGTTCACAATTTCAATTCACTACATTTAACCATTTTCAAGTCACTACACTTAAACATTTTCAAGTCACTAATTCACATTTTAAGACACTACACTAAACCATTTTCAAGAAACAAGTTCACAATTTCAATTCGCCACATTTAACCATTTTCTGGTCACTAATTCACATTTCAAGTCACTACACTTAACCATTTTAAAGTAACTAATTCACATTTCAAGTCACTACACTTAACCTTTTTCAAGAAACAAGTTCACAATTTTAAGTCACTATACTAAACCATTTAAGGAATCAAGTTCACAATTTCAAGTCACTACACTCAACCATTTTCAAGTCACTAATTCACATTTCAAGTCAATACACTTAACCATTTTCAATAAACAATTTCACAATTTCAAGTCACTACGTACACTTAACCATTTTGAAGTCACTACATTCAACCATTTTCAAGTCACAAGTTCACATTTTAAGTCACTACACTTAACCATTTTCAAGAAACAATTTCACAATTTCAAGTCACTACACTTAACCACTTTCAAGTCACTACACTTAACCATTTTCAACTCACAAGTTCACAATTTCAAGTCGCTGCACTTAACCATTTCAAGAAACAAGTTTACAATTTCAAGTCACTACACCTAACCATTTTCAAGTCACTAATTCACATTTCAAGTCCCTACACTTAACCATTTTCAAGAAACAAGTTCACCCTTTCAATTCACTACATTTAGCCATTTCCAAGTCACTACACTTAACCATTTTCAAGTCACTAATTCACATTTCAAGTCACTACACTAAACCATTTTCAAGAAACAAGTTCACAATTTCAATTCACCACATTTAACCATTTTCTAGTCACTAATTCACATTTCAAGTCACTACACTTAACCATTTTCAAGTCACTAATTCACATTTCTAGTCACTACACCTAACCTTTTTCAAGAAACAAGTTCACAATTTCAAGTCACTATACTAAACCATTTCAAGAATCAAGTTCACAATTTCAAGTCACTGCACTCAACCATTTTCAAGTCACAAGTTCACATTTCAAGTCACTACACTTAACCATTTTCAAGAAACAATTTCACAATTTCAAGTCACTACACTTGACAATTTTCAAGTCACTACACTTAACCATTTTCAAGAAACAATTTCACAATTTCAAGTCACTACACTTAACCATTTTCAAGTCACTACACTTAACCATTTTCAAGAAACAAGTTCACAATTTCAAGTCGCTACACTTAACCATTTCAAGAAACAAGTTTACAATTTCAAGTCACTACACTTAACCATTTTCAAGTCACTAATTCAAATTTCAAGTCACTCACTACACTTAACCATTTTTCAAGAAACAATTTCAAAATTTTGAGTCACTACGGACACTAAATCATTTTCAAGTTACTAATTCACAATTTCGAGTCACTACATTTAACCATTTTCAAGTCACAAGTTCACATTTCAAGTCACTACACTTAACAATTTTCAAGAAACAAGTTCACATTTCAAGTCACTACACTTAACCATTTCAAGAAACAATTTCATAATTTCAAGTCACTACACTTAACTATTTTCAAGTCACTAATTCACATTTTAAGTCACTTCACTTAGCCATTTTCAAGAAATAAGTTCACAATGTCAAGTCCCTACATTTAACCATTTTCAAGTCACAAGTTCACATTTCAAGTCACTACACTTAACCATTTTTAATAAACAAGTTCACAATTTTAAGTCACTACATTTAACCATTTTCAAGTCACAAGTTCACATTTCAAGTAACTACACTTGATCATTTTCAAGACACTAATTCACATTTCGAGTCACTATACACTTAACCATATTCAAGTAACTATCCTTAGCCATTTTGAAGACACTAATTCACATTTCAAGTAATTCCACTTAACCATTTTCAAGTCACTAATCAACATTTCAAGTAACTAGACTTAATCATTTTAAGTCACTAATTCACATTTCAAGTAACTACACTTAACCATTTTCAAGAAATAAGTTCACAATTTCAAGTCACTAGTTCAAATTTTCAATTCTAGTATAAGTCAAACAATTCAATAAAGCAAATAAGTAGAGGCGTCGCATGTCCCTCTCACACCATATAATCATCACAAAACCTATGGCTTTCAAAGCCTTCTACAGCAAATAATCGCACCATAACACTATATTTAAAGACTTCAATATAAGAAAATAGAGAGAAATCAATTTACCTTTACTTGACTGTTGCTGTTGTTGTTGGTGAGAGAAGAAGCGGAGAGAGATGAGCGAAGAGAGATGAGCGGAGTGATGGATACTGCTGCTGCTATCCGTCGGCTATTGCTACTGCTGTCCGGCGGCGGCGGCTATTGTCTGTCAACAGCGTTGCTGGCGTAGATTAGTGTGAGAAAGAGAGAGTTGTTGGATAGATGAGAGAAGGAAAAGAAAAGAAAGAGATAGAGAGAGATGTGAGTTTTGCCTTAATTATATGTTAGACTAAAAATTTGACTTAAAAAGCGACGGACAAAATCGACGTTGTCTGTAGATTTTTTAAGAAAATATATATATGATTTAATTTTTAAAATATAAAAAATATTTATTTATTAATAAATTAAAAATTTCAAAAATCGACGGACAGTGTCATTTTCATAAAATTGTTTTTTATTTATTTTTAACGAAACCAACTCTGTCCGCCGCTTTTAGTAAAAAATAAAGAAAAATTAAAAATAAATTTAAAAAACGACGGACTGCGTCGTTTTTTCTAAAATTAATTTTCTTTTTAAAAAAATAATAGTGACGTTGTCCATCGATGTTTGTAAATATAAATAAAAATTTAATTTAAATTAAAAAAGCGACGGACAACATCGCTTTTCTAAAATTAATTTTCTTTTTTTAAAAATTAATAACGACGCTATCCGTTGCTTTTATTCAAAAAATCTATACATTATTGTAACACCCCGTATCTACTAAACCCTACATGAAGATGTTGAACAATGGTTACGCAAGTGTCGAGAGTCAAAAGTATGTATTTTGTAATATTATTGATGAGATAATTGATATTGGGCCTAGTACATGGGATTAGATCTTTGTAGGAGGTGAAAAACCCGTATGTTGTCGAACCTATACGACTACCTGTACACTTATGGAATTAGTTAAACATGAGAGATTTGATGAATTAGACATTAATTGGTTGGGTATTAATGAGTCATGAGCCATTGGGCCAAATGAGGCCCAAAACAAGAACAAAAGACTAGGCCCAATGGGGCAAAATGATCCAATCTTCCATTGACTAATCAACCAATGCATTTAATGCTAAGAATTGGATAACAGAGACTCCAAGGGACTATAAAAGGGGCACCAAATCAGATTTTAATTCATTTGGGCACCCATGCCTTTTCTAGAATTCTCTACAACATTTCCATTATCACACAAACCCTAAGCACTCATCTTTGTGGACAAGATCATTTTTGCACAAGGCTTGGTAAGTGTTTATTATAATGTTTTAATATATTTTATTCATGGATTATGGTTTATATCATGTTGGTTATGTTGGTGAAGTGTGAGAAGGTCACTATGTGTAAAACAATTTGTGTTTGCTAAATCGGAGGATGGTTTTGTCTTGTAAACTTGAACATGGACTTGTGATCTTGAAGGAAATGAACTTGATGGATTCAATATTGACATGTGAGATGTGATTATAGTCTTGCCTTGTTTTATCCTTGTGTATAATGTTTGGAATTGTTGTCGTAAATTTGGTTATGGATTTGGTGACGGATTGAAAAGAAAGTGAGGTTTTGGTGATGTTTATGTGTGTTGCAAGACCATGGCTGCTTGTTGGCATGTAATATGATCAAAAATATGTTAAAATAAATTTAGTTATGATCATGGACGATTCATTGTATTAAAAGACCCAAAAGAGACCATTTCGGACCAAAATGGGCATCCGCCCTCGCAGGTGAGGCACCTGCGTCAAAGCAGAGGCCCCTGGACACTGCCTAGGGCCATCTGCGGCTGTAGGTCAGCCACCTGCGGGTGCAGGTGGCTTTGCAGGTCCCTTCCAGAACCCCATTTTGCATGTTTTTGTTCCCCTTTGACCCCCGAAGGTCCCTATACCCTTTATGGCTATAATTAGCAACTTATGATGTCGTTTTAATGAATTTAAAGTGTCGTATGGAGGCATGTTGGACTTTATTAAGTATGGATTGTTTTTCATATGTTGTTATGAGGCAAGTTAATAGGAGAAATTGTGATGGAATGCTAATGAGAAAGCATAAAGGGTAAGTGTGATGTGAAATGCTATTGATGTGAGATATTTTGGTCAATGTGTGGAATGTTATGGTATTTCTGGTATGAGAATGCAATGGATTGTACTGTGAAGGACGAAATGATGCTATATAGCAGTCATGTAACTCATTGTGACACTTATACATTTGTAAGGGAGTTGGTTGTTAACATGAACTTTGTTATGTACTTGTGTTGTAGAGTAACACATAAGGAAGGAGCTGGATTATTGTATCCTCATATAGGCTTGTGTATTCGTAGTGAGACGACAAGGTATGTAAGGTTAGTCTTTCCATATCTTTCTGCAACATAGAGTATTCACCTTGTTATGGTACTTACTCATGTCCGAAGTGTTCTAAAGTATTCCAGTTCAGGTTGAGTTATATTGTTATTAATACGTATCCTATTCTTCGATGAATTGTGATTCACGCATATCTTATTCATTGACTAAAGTTCCAAAGCTATCTTAACATTGTAATTCCTAGAAGAACTACCTCCAAGATATTAAGTTAAAGAGAATCTAATTATTCTTGAAAAGCATTCTCCAATCATGTCATGTTCCAAAGTCTAAGTAATATTATGATTATGTTTTTACCAATCTCTCAGAAGTAAGGGTATCAATCTTATGAGGTAAAGGAGTGAAGTAATATATATATAAGGGTGTGCTTCAATTAACGTCATGATCTTTAATGTGTCACTCTCATAACTATGTAAAGGGTATAAGATTGTAAAGAAGTAATGCACGCATGATTACTATATGTTTCACTGAGTATGGATCACATTCTAAAGGGTATAAGTTCAAGATGGAATAATCCCAAGATTATGCTATGTTATTCATTATATCCCACAAAAGGTGGAGGGCCGGTATCATATACTTACTTATATAAGATCTCATAAGAATAATGAAGGGGTAATGTGCGAGTTAACATATCAATCCCTCACTATTAGAAGTATCAATCTCTCCCAAGTAAGAAATGAGAAAATGTGTAGGATGTATGTTACCCCACCACGAGAGTGGATGTATGCTAACCCACCATGAGAGTGGATGTATGTTAACCCACCATGAGAGTGGATGTATGTTAACCCACCAATAGAGTGGATGTATGTTAATTCACCAATAGAGTAGATGTATGTGATATTGTTACCCCACCACTAGAGTAGACGTATGTGGATGAATGTTATTCTTTTACAACTTACTAACTAGGTAGATGAGGAATAATGGTAATGAAGAATCTCTTGCACATAGAAGAACCTATTGGAGGTAAGTCTCTTGAGTGAAGGTAATTACCCATAAAGGAAAGTACTTATATAAAATGATGGTTTATCCACATTGACTATTTCTCTTATATTTTATTCTATTGCCATTCTTATGTATGATGCCATTTCTTATGAGCCTTACATACTCAGTACATTCTTCGTACTGACCCCCTCGGGGGACTTACCTTACATGTTGCAGGTGCAGGCACTAGTAGACCTCCACAGTAGGTTTTGGTGAGTCCCAGTTGCTTTGGGACTTTTCGAGTCACGGTTGTACAGTTGTTTTGATGTTGTATAAATTTGGGACTTTTCCCGACTTTAATTGGTCTTGTAAATGCATCTGTTAGAGGCTTTTGTAGACACATGTGGGTATATGAATGAAAGAGATGTACGTTTGCTTCGACTTGATGGCCTTAACGGCCAAGTTTCATATATTGTACATGTTTTCCATGACTTCCATCATTGGAATTTTATAGTTTATCAGTTACATGAGATAGTATACTATTTGATACGAGACTTGCATATGAATGGATATGAGCAAAGATTGATTCTCTCGGGCCTTATCGGCTTCGGGTGCCAATCACGCCTCATTGGAACTCAGGGCGTGACAATTATTTATTAATTTTTTGGCACAATAATCCGCAAAAATAAGCGACGCACATTGAGATGTTGTCCATCGATTTTAATAAAAAATAAATAAAAATTTTAAATATATTAAAAAAAATGACGGACAACGTCGCTTTTCTATAGCAACACAGTCTGTCACTTTTTTTTTGTCATTTTTTTGCCTTTTTTTAGTAGTGGAATTACAAGTAGGTGAAGTATGATCATTAATAATCGATTGGTACGATGTAGAAGATGCCCATTCCCGAGTAGAAGTGGGAGCGGATCATTATGGATTTTATAGTTGGCCTACCCACGACCTTGGGGAACTTTGATTCTAGTTGGGTGATCGTGGATGAATTGACCAAATCATCGCATTTTGTACCTTTGATGGTGAATTTCAATGCGGAGAAATTGGTCAAGTTCTATATTATAGAGGTAGTTCAATTGCATGGTGTGCCTATCTCAATTATTTCTTATAGAGGCACTCAGTTTACCTCAAACTTTTGGAGTACTATGCAGAGCGAGTTTGGTTCTCAGCTTGATTTGAGCACAACTTTTCATTCTCAAATAGATGGTCAGTCAGAGAGAACTATTCAGGTGCTAGAAGACAAGCTTCAATCCTGTGTCATGGATTTTGGTGGTCATTGGGACCAGTACTTGCCCATAGTAGAGTTAACCTACAACAACATTTACCATTCCAACATTCAGATGACGTCTTTTGAGGCTTTATATGGGCTAAGGTGTAGATCCCTCGTAGGATGGTTTGATTCATTTGAGGTGAGACCTTGGGGCATAGATTTGTTAAGAGATTTAATGGATCAAGTGAGACTGATTCAGTAGAGGCTAGTGGCTGCCTAGAGTAGGCACAAGAGTTATACCGACCGTCGAGTCTGCGATGTGGCATTCATGGTTGGTGAGTGAGATTTATTGAAGGTTTCACCTATGAAGGGTGTGATGAGGTTTGGGAAGAAAGGGAAGCTTAGTCTGAGGTTCATTGGTCCTTTCAAGATCCTTGAGAAGAATGGAGATATGGCATATAGGCTAGCTTTGCCTCCACATCTATCAACGCTCCATCTGGTATTCCATGTTTTCATGTTGAAGAGATACCGTCCAGATGATGCACATGTGATTCAGTGGGATTCTGTTGTATTAGACCATGATTTATCCTTTGAGGAGGAGCCCATTACTATCCTAGACATGCATACTAAGAAGTTGAGATCAAAGCATATTGATTCAATGAAGGTTCAGTGGAGAGATCACCCTATTGTGGAGGCTACTCAGGAGGTCGAGTTTGATATGCGACATAGATACCTCGATGTTTCTATTGCTTCAGGTACTTTATTTGCTTTTACTATGAGGATGAACTTGTGTTCTAGTGATGGATAATATAACAACCGTAGTTGTGAATTTCAACTTTTTCTTTATTTTGACCATTTTGCCATTCCCCATAGGTGTTTTATGCTATTTGTGAGTTGTGGGGTTTGTTGGTATAGTCCCCGATGTATTCGGGAATGATTTGAGACCGCTTTTAAAGTGGCTAGTTTGACTATGATCAACCTTTTGTGATCCGAGCATCATGTGTGATTTGGTCAGATCCATTAGATTTGGAATGCCGATTTTGGGTCAGTAGCGTAGTTAGTTCTAAGCTTTTATATTGCATTTTGATATTTTAGATGAAAACTAGTTAAATAAGCTTAAAAGGGGTCTCGGGGGCTAACTTGTTGTAAACAATCTCTTTTCAAAAATCCAATGGTGCCATTGGGTTCAGAACATTAAAAATAGCCTAGTAGCATATTTGGTTCATCCCTATGGGGTCCTTGAACAAATCCCGAGGGTCTATTTGGAGATATTTCCACACTTGGTTTCAGCTGGTGCATAGTATTTTCTGGTGCATAAATTATTTCTTCGTGTTCGCGACCCATACTGTTGCATTCACGAAGAAAAATCGGCTAGTGCATCACGATTGTGGTGGAGGGATCATCGTGTTTGCAATGGGTAATGGGTCCGATTTGGTTTTCTTTCATCGCGTTTGTGGTTCCTTGCCCACATTCGAGAAGGTTATTGTCCGGGCCAGTCGCGATCGCAAAGAAGAGATCACCTGGGCAGTATATATCCCTCTTTTTTATATTTTCACCATTTTTCATCCTTGAGAGCTTGGTTTTTAGCAATTTCAAAGGGGATTATAATCAATCTTGCTTGGGTAGTCTCTAAACTCCTATTTTCATCATTTCCTATTGATTTCATCTTCAAAAACAACTTTAAATCTTTGATTTCAAACTTGGATTTTGGGGTTTTCACCTAGTAAAGTATAAAATTGGTCTTTTTTAGATTTAAAAGTTCATTTTCAATTCATTTTTACATAGGTTTTCAGATTTAGACTCCTCTTGATATGGAAAACATGGTTGTAAAATAAAATTTCAGATTTACCCTTTCCAATTTCGAACTGATTTGTGAACTATTTTTTGACCCGGATTAAATATAGACAATATGGATATTGTTAGTGTCGTTTTGATGTATAGGTTACATTTTTGATACATTTAGTCCATTTTGAGACCATTCATAAAGGAAAGGCTCCATGTTGAAGGGTCTAGACTTAGATTTCGGCTTTTCGAGGTAGGTTATGGATTAACTTTCTTCATACTGGGCTGGATAGTTAACCATCCATGTACAACATTCTATGAGTTGGAGAATTAGTCGTGGGTATTATATTTTAAGATTATTATTTTTATCATGTTGCCCGTGTAGGGGCTTATATGCATATTATTATTAACTTGAGAGATTATATTTATTGTATTGCCCGTGTGGGGCTTTATTTGACATTATAGGTCTTATTGTGCCTTAATTGCCATTATTATCATTATGATACTCGTGCGGGGGCTTGGATAGATATTATAGGCCTTATTTAAGCATTATTTCCTATATTATTATAATGATGCCCGAGTGAGAGGTTTGAAATGATATTAGAGATGTCTTACATGACTATTTATTCCAGTGGTACCATGTGGGGGCTTATATCAAGAATCATTGTCATATTGAGTTGATTTTTAGCTCATTTAAACCTGTATTGAATTGATCATTATCTTCACACTGAATTGGTTGTGAGCATCGTATCCTCATTAATTCTTACATATTCATGAGATTGGTACCACTGAGAGAACTGATTTGAAAGAAAATGAAATATTTTACAAAAACCCTTGACCAAGGAATGTGCCGATAAGGAGATTGAGATTGTGAAAGTATATGGTCCTATCCTAGAAGCGATGAGGCTCAGAAGGTGTATACGATACTTGAGATCAAGAGTATGAAGGTATATGATCCTATCCTAGAAGCGATGAGGCTCAGAAGGCGTATATGAGAACCATGAAATGACTTATATCATCATCATCCCACCATCATTGCATTGCATTGCATCACTTCATTTGCTCCTCTACTATGTGTTAATTGCCTTGTAATTAATTTCCCTTATATCTTCATGTGTAGTTAGTCTTTATTGATGTTATATTGTAGAATTGCTAGTGGAGACGGTCTGAGCTGCCATTTGGGAAATTTTTTGTATGTAAGTGGAAACGTGCTCATAGTATCTTTTACTTGTTTAGTTTTCTACTTTGTTCAACCGCCTATTGTACCTACTGATTATAAGTGGACCATACTCACTCCTACTTCTATGCCTTTTTGGTACAGATCCCAGTATGAGTGCAACTCACAATGGCAAAATTTGTGCTATGAGAGATTGACTTTGCGGTACTGGTGAGCTCCAGTGTTTGGGGCATATTTAAGACCTCCTCGTGTCTGATCTTGTCTTTATTTTCTTTCAGAGATAGACTCATGAACCTCATCTAGCAGAGGTGTAGGCATGTATACATACATGAAATGATTCTTTCAACTTTGAAAATCTACAGGCACCATGTATATGCAATTATTTTCACCAAATTATGCAGTATAAAGAGAACTTAAATGTGTCAAGTAGCAGCTTATGATATAAAAGAAAGCATATATGCGAAGGCACCTATTAAAGGGTGATGATCTCTCTAGCATCTGCAGTAGCTAGCCTTGCAAAAACATGATCACCATAGATAAGTGATGGCCTCCTCTCAACTAGTCTTAGGACATCAAGGGATAAAAACTGAGGTCCCTATCGTAGTTCCTCATGTCTTCCTGAAGCAAGAAACTAAGATTTCAGTAATATCCAAAATGAAGTATTACTTCGAATCAAATTATGAACGCACACCTCCATCTTGATTTCTTCAATTGTTTGTAAAGTTCTAAAATAAATAATATAATTGTTTCTTCTTATACCTTCCCAAATAACATCTGGAAATTATTTTTTCTCTATCATTTCCCTTATATCCCCAGAATTGGCTATGACGAAAGTTTGTGTATGAAACCTCAACTTGAAGCTCATGTAAGACGAGAATTCATAATAAATCCATTAGCATCAGAAACATCTAATGCTGGAAGTTTCTTATTTCTATCTCTGTGGAATGGCCTACTCGAAGTCAAAGACTGGGAAACTTTATCCTCAACCAAGACAAAAACGAATCTTTCTACGGTGTCATAACCACATTGAAATGCACTACTGATGTGTGCAATTTTATGTCCATAAATTTTTTTAAAATAATTATTTTATTAAAAAAGAGAAAATTGATGGCCGAATGAGTACTTAAACTTAAGGATCTAAAATTAAAGAATGTCACTTTCTTTGAGTCAAAATTTTCTTCTCACTTTCATTCAAGGGGTAGAGCTTTCTCTGTTGCGGTATAAAAAGAAACAACCGTTTTGTTCTGTTTATTTGTCCATATACATGCGCAATGTGTCTATCCCGAGTCAATATTAGTAGGATTACAATAATTTCTATGTTGCATGCTTAATGAACGTTCACAACTTTTCTTAGTAGGAGTTTGGACATAAAATTGTGAAATTTGAACGTATATATATATATACGTTGAAAATGCTCTTTAAAAATAGGATTTATGGATGGACATAATAGAGATTGAAATTGTTAATTAATTTTTGTGATTGATTTGAAGTGAAAAATTGAGAAAACAAGTTTTTGGATTTTCTTTAATTCCAAAAAATTAAAATAATTTTATGTCAAAACAGTTTTTCCAATAAAATTTTAAAGAAGTGAAAATTATTTAGGGCCAAATGGGTACTTAAACTTAGAGATGAGAAATTGTAAAATGTCATTTTTGTTTAGTTGAAATTTCATTCTCACTTTAATTCAAGTTGCAGACGTTCCTCTATTGCAGTGTCCAAGAAAACAACATTTGTTTCTTTTATTTGCCCATATACATGCGCAATATGTCTATCCTGAGTTAATATTAGTTGGATTACGATGATCTCTATGTGGCCCACTCAATGCACGTGCACAACTTTTCTTGGTAAGTGTAATTTAGATATAAAAACTGTGAAATTTGAATTATTTTTTTAATTTATAAGTTGAAAATGCTATTTAAATATAAGAGTTATGGATGGACATATAAGAAATTGGAATTGTTAATTAATTTTTGTGAGTGATTTGAAATGAAACATTGTGAAAACAAATTTTTAGAGTTTCTCTAATTCCAAAAGATTTATAACAAAATGGGTACTTAAACTTAGAGATCTAGATTGTAAAATGTCAATTGGTTGAGTCGAAATTTCTTTCTCATTTTAATTCAAGTTGCAGAGCTTTCTCTATTGCAGTGTCCAAGAAAATAACTTTTTTATTTCTTTTATTTGTTGTATGAAGGTGCAGTGTGTCTATCCTGAGTTAATATTATTAGGATTACAATAATCTCAATATGGCACACCCGATATACATACACAACTTTTCTTAGAAGGATTTTGGACATTAAAGTTATGCATTTTTTAAAAATGGGTAAAGAGTTCGAAATATACCCAAACTTTGGGGAAATTTGTTGTTACACGCTCAAACTTTGCGGGGCTCCTATTAACCCCCGTACTATTTATTAGTGTATTTTTGCGACGTTTATTTGCACAGCTGACACCAAATGTGAATACACACGCGCTGAGCGCGTGACTAAAAAAGTGATCCAGCTAAGCAAATAAACGTCACAAAAATACACTAATAAATAGTACAGGGGGGGTCATAGGACCCCCGCAAATTTTGGGCGTGTAACAGCAAATTTCTCCAAAGTTTGGGTATATTTCGGACCATTTTCCCTTTAAAAATGGACATTTATTTTTAAGTTGAAAATGATTTTTAGAAATTAGAGTTATAGATGGCATAAGAGAAATTGAAATTGAATTTTAATTTTCGTAAGTGATTCGAAGTGAAAAAAGTAAGAATAATTTTTTGGAGTTTTTCAAATTTCAAATAATTATAACAATTTTATGTCCAAACAAATTCTCAAAATAAAATATTTTAAAAAAGTAAAAATTAGTCATGGCTTAACGGGTACTTATGCTTAGATATCAGACATTGTCAATTTCATTGTGTCGATATCCGTTTTTTTACTTTCATTCAAGTTACATAGCTTTCTTTGTTGCAGTGTCCAAAGAAAACAAACTTTCAATCCTTTTATTAGTCCATATACAGCTATAGTGTATCTATCCTAAATCAATATTAGTAGGATTATGATAATCTCTATGTGGTACGCTCAATACATGTGCAAAACTTCTCTTAGTAGGATTTTGGACATAAAAGTTGTGAAATTTGAAAAAAAGTATTTATTTTTATGTTGAAAATGCAATTTAAAAGTTAAAGTTGTGGATGAACATAAAACAAATTGGAACTGTTTTTTTTTTATATTTTTGTGAATGATTTGAAGTGAAAAATTGTGTAAATAATTTTTTGGATGTTTTCGAATTCCACAAAAACTACAACAACTTTATGTCCATTAAATTTTTCAAAATAATTGTTTTATAAAAAAAAGTGAAAATTATTCATGGTCAAACGAGTACTTAAACCTAGTGATTAGAAATTAACGATTGCCACTTTCAATGAGTTAGAATCCTCACTCTCGTTCAAGTAGCGGAACTTTCTTTGTTGAAGTATCCAAGAAAACAACCTTTTCATTTTTTTTTATTTGTCCATATAAAGGCGCAATGTGTCTATCCTGAGTTAATATTAGTAGTGTAACGACCCAAACTGTCGTTACGTATAGAAACACCCTGAGAATAATTTACAATAAATAATAGACTCAAAATGGATCCGAGAAAAATTAAATTTGGGAGGGAAATTGGACCTAAGGGAATTGGGCCGAAAGGCCTAACAATGGATGGGGTTGGACTGTCGGTAACCGCTACAGCGGTTGGGGAACTACTGAAGTGGTAAAAGAACCATTGCAGCGGTAAAAGGCAGTAGCCCAGTCGAGAAACTTTTAAAAGCCCTCTTTCTCTTTATTTGCCCAGGTCGCCACTTTCCTCCAAAAACATTCTGAAAAAGCCTATTCCTCCAACCATGAAATTTCAAAGGCCAAGATTCATGAGAGCGGTTCGAGGAACACCCGAAGGGAATCCGACATGGGAATATGCTTAGCACACGTGGGACTGCTCACACCCCTTCATAGAAGCATGATTCACCTAAAAGGTAAGTTAAGGTTCATTTTGTAGCAACTAGACTTAGGCTAGATGCATTTAACGTTAATAGTGTTGTCGGGAGTATCATGCATTAGGCCTTCGAGCACATAGTTGGATGGATGGACATGTTTAAAATCCGGTTAGGCTCGAATATGTGGAATTAACGCACAATTTATTTTTCACGACCTAATTTCTCAGGTCATGATGGCACCTACCATAACCCTCCAGTAGGTAAGCCAACCCTTAGTCCGGAACAGCTAGTAGCAGACTAATAAGAAAAGCGAAATTTTAGACTAATAAAAAGAGGAGAAATCAAGAAGAAAGTAACCATTTTCCCAAAACCTAGTGAGGTTAGTACAAGAGCCACTATCAATCAAGAGTACAATATGAATATAACATGAATATACAGAACTGTCTCTGAGATACAAAATAAAGATCACTCCAACAAAAGGGGGGAGAGCAGGAACAACTCCAGACGTCAGAAGCTCACCCCAATTCTCTGATCCATGGCAGCTCCGCACAATGCACACGTCAGTGGTGAGAACTTGTACTATGATCTGCAGGGTGCAGAAGTGTAGTATGAGTACCAACACGAGGTACTCAGTAGGCATCAATTGACTGAGCTCCAGAAACAAGGCAAGTATAAATCACATGTAAAGCAGGAATAAGCATTAAAGATGGCTATCGAAGAATGGAAATATCATAGCAATAAGACTTAAAGTAAAGCTAAGGATAACTAAGCCCAAACTATCATACCCTACACATATCCCGAGACGAAGCTATGCCACTAAGTATCTAACATCGTATAATAGTATGGTGAAGAAGGAGCTATATTATATACAATAGATGTATGAAGGAAAAGGTATACAAGAGATACATAATAGTAATACATAATACATAATAGGTATATATATATATATATATATATATATATAGTACTATCACGAAGGAAACCGGTCATATGATGTAAGTATAGCTACACCGGGAGGAGCTACCCAAAGGTAGCTAGCCTAACATATCGAGGATCACAACCAACTAGGGGGACTACTCTGTCATGAAAAAGGGGTTCTAGTTAAAGTACGCATATCCTTCTAAAGGCACAATAATAATCAGGTTCACCCTACGAAGAGGTAAAAAGGTTGGAACACACTCGTAGTCTCAGGCACCAAATCATAACCAACCCATAACTAACCCATCACAAACTGTAAGATAATAATCAAGTAGCAATGATATAACTGTCTAGCCCGGACACACAACAACAAACATAACCTAACTGGCCCCCATAAGCTAGAAGGCACACTGAAGAAGACAATTAACCTAATCGTACCCCCATAAGCCAGTGGGACACACAAGAAACATTTATACTGGTGATAGGCCATGCATGCAAAGAACGGAGATCATGACAAGAACCAGGTGATGTCAGATGAACCACTACCAGATCCTAATCAAGTGTATACACCTCCTCCAACTCCAAGCTCGCAAAGGCAGGACCTATAGTGACCATCCTCTTCCAGCACTGTGGCTTACGAACAGTGGGCCCATAGGGGACTTGGGATGTCTGTATACACTGCTTGGTCTCGAACCAAGACTTTCGTAACCCATATCCATAACCATATCAGTAACACGAACTGAAATCGAATCGAAACCAGTGGCTAGTAACAAGAGGCCAGATCATCCACAATTATACAACAACAATTGCTGGGTTTGAACCGGATCCATAGGGTAATAACGAGAGGCCTGATAATCTATCATTGTACAATATCAATAACAACAACAACAACATACCCAGTATATTCCCACCACATGGGGTTTGGAGGGGGGGGGGTAAGTGTACGCAGTCCATACCACTACCTCAAAAGTGAGATAGAGAGGCTGTTTTCGAAAGACCCCCGGCTCAAGCAACAATAGTGTAGAAAATAAATAGTAAGTGACAAGATACGAAATGTGAAATCACGCCCAATAATAATATAAACAGGACCCACCAAGTAATCCAACAAAAAGTAACACACTATGAAGTAATACAAATACTCTAGCTACAAGCACTACTAATGCAACAAAATTCTCCTATCTACTTACATTGACGCCCTTTCCCTACTAACCTTCTACCCTAATCCATTATTGTACAATATCAATAGCCGAATTCAAACAGAGCCTATAGGGTAATAACAAGAGGCCTGATAATCCATCGCTGTACAATATCAATAGTCGGATTCGAACTGGACCTATAAGGTAATAACAAGAGGTCTGATAATCCATAATCGAACGCCACGGCTCCCAAATTGTAACCATGAATAGATGTCGAACTCAAACCAAAACTCGCAACTGCGGCACAACTAGCAGTAATCCAGGGGTCTTAAGGCTATCACCAACCCATTTATTCATAAACTTAGTCTCAAGTGGTCAACGATAAGCTACTTCCCTCCTCAAAGGTAATGAAGCTAAATAGGCGTACTATCCAGTCTAAGTCAACCCAGACCCAAGGTAAAAACCTAAGAAAGCAATCATAAGTTCACCTAGGCCAAAAGGGAAGTATTTTAAGTCTTTATATCTTAAAAGGGCAATGGGACTCACTACAAGGCTATATCAGCTCAACCTAAGGCATCACCTATCCGAACCCAAGCTACGGTGCCTCAATCCTGACCCAGGTAATAAAAGGAGCTAAGTCTAGACCTAAGGGTGGACCAGTTACTAACATACAGAAACCAAAGCCCATCCTCAAGTGGTAAGGTCACTAACAACTAACATAAGCGCGAAAAAACAAATAACAAATACATGCCATCACCAGTATCCACACAAGCCAATATAAGCACTGAAATAACCATAAACCAAACTACAACTCCTTTTTAAAGCACAAGTGAACTAACCTAGTGTCCATGGCCTCGTAACCAAGACCTCGGGCCCAATAGAATAACATACCGAATGATAAATGTATTTACGTATAAGGAAGCAACTAGAAGTGGGACCAATAGGAACATATCATGCTACCAGGGGAACATAACCAAGAAATACCAATGAAATGGACAAATACTTCTCTAACTCCCATACTAGGGGTTTCCAAGACCAATTTAGGGTCATGTACTTGGCTAAGCAGGTTTATCAATATACTGAAGCTAAGGTGGGTAGTATGGGCTAAGGCTCATTTCAGAACTCTAGTCTAAAATACTCAAATTGGCCAAAAATTAAGACTGCTATCCTACCCTAGGGTATGACCCCCACCTAGAACGTAATCAATATAATGCAAAGTCTCGTAGAGAAGAATATACCAAAGTCTACCTAGATACCGAACTGCAATACCGAATTGTCCACAAATTGCCCATCTATGCACCACAACCCTGGAATACCGTCGTACTATAAAAATCACAAACTACACGTTAATACAAGTAAAATGGTACCCATATTGCTATATAAAATTTTGAGCCCAAAATCGGGTAAAAAATAGGCTTGTGGGACCCGTAAATTAAAATCCAAAATTGAATCCATCATGAGGTCCCTCGAAGGACAAGGAACACGTGCTCAAAATTTAAACAAGAATAGGGTATCAATTAGGGCTTAAAATATCCCTAAGAGCTAAGGAAATGGAAAAGAGAAATCAAGAATCAACAGAAGAATCGAAGCAAAACTTACGGAATAATGACGGGAACACGACCACCAACGCGTCCACGATCGAATCCCAACCTCAATGTTAGGGTCTCACTAATAACCAAGCTTATAGAGATCAAAAATAAAGGAGGAAGGATGGGGAAAATAAGGGAAATTCATAGAAGAAGGGGAATATAAAGCCCCTGCCGATGCCGCTAAAGTGGTCACTTGGACACTTAAGCAGCTACGACTAAATTTCCATTTGGCCGCTAAAGCGGTCGGGGAAAATAGGTGAGGGTCTACTTAAGCTGCACCCTGGCCGCTAAAGTAGACAACAACTACTAAAATGGCCCACAGTCGGGCCACCCGCTTAAGCAACTAGCACTACAAAAAAAACTGTGTTTAACGACAGACATATTCTGTCGCTAAAGTGACTATTTCTTTCGCTAAACTTAACTAGCGACCGATCAGTGACCAATCAGAATTTGTTGCAAAAATGCTCGTAGCTAAGCACTTAGCGACGGAATAATTGATTCCGTCGCAGATATAGCGACGAAATAGCAATGGAAATATATCCGTTGCCAATGTTAGCGAAAAAAAAATCATCGCTATATTAACTCTTTTGTCGCTATTTCATCAGAAAATTCGTCGTTTGGTTATTAGTGGCTACTAAAACATCCGTCGCTAAACGTTTTTTGGGGCTTAATATTAGCGACAAAAATATTTTGTAGCAACTTCATCGCAACATTATTTTACATATTTAATTTTTCTATGAAAAATATCCATCTCCAATTATTTTTTGTACTTTTTTTATTAATAAATATGCGTACCCTGCTCAATGGTTGCATAAAACAATAGTGACACAAATTTATAAAATACACTTCATTGAAATTAAAAATAACTAATATTGATATAAATTAATATTCAACATCCACAATATAACATTGTATCATCACGATTATCAATCGGTCTTGATTGGGCTTTTGAACTAAGGTCCAAAAAAACATGCTACAAAACATCATCAAAACTTATATTGTGGATTCAAAAACACCCAAAAACAAGACAATAAGTCCAAACAAAATAGGCTAACTTATTACTAATGTGAGGTTGGAGAGTTATTATCAGCATTAGAACTCGAGGCATGAACCTGATCATCATTGTTACCAGTAGTGGGATTAGCAGGAACTATTGGTGCTGCAGTTAATCCACCCACTCGCTCAATCAATATAGGAATCAGTTTAGGAACCAATCGAGTCACTAACTCATCCAGATTACCAACCGATCCAGGAAACACATTCGATGGTATTGCTGAAGGTGACGCATCGAATGCAGAAGTGTTTAAATTTGGTCTGTAGTAGCTTTTTGCTTCGGAACCAAGACCATATACTCCATTATTCTTTTCTTTTCCCGCAGCTTCGTAATACGCTTGATACTGATCAATATAAGACTGAGTTTGTGCTTTTCGTCGTAATATTTCTTGATATTTTTCCTGTAAAAAAGTTTAAAAGTTAGTGAAACCTATGTAATTCAATCAGAAACAATAGAACTGCTATAAATGTCATATTGATATCCAATCAGGGATGGATGTATTAGAGTTGCTTAACTACTGATAGCAACCTCTAACAGTGAACCTCCCTTTTGAATCACCTCTCCACAGAAGAAAATCAGTTTTGAATGGTAAAAACTGTGCAGCTTTGCAGCTGGAACAACGGCGTAAACACAATGCTAAGTTCCCATCATAGATACCACGCCTAAAATTAAAATTCCAGCCATGTCCATTCCAATATTCAGAGATAGTAGCATCCTGGTTTTGTGCAAAGCTGAAAAGAACAGGGTGCTAATCCATTAAGGTTGATTCTCCAAGCCAAAGATCCCTCCGGGAAAATATGTTCATTCCACTTCCAGTGTGCAGGGAGGAATTGGAATTAAAAAATCTCAATGTTCTCTAGTAGCCAAAGATCCCTTCAAGTGTTTGTTTTTTATTCTAATACAAGCTATTTTTAGCTATGTTACTCTAATGCTGAATGTTTTTAGCTATGTTTTCTATTCTAATACAAGCTTCAAGTGAGTACTTCATGTTACTGGTTTTTATCTATTTTTAGCCTTCAAGTGATGTTGAAGAGTCCTAGCAACACAGATTTATAGTAATCACTTGGTTTAAGATCTACTAGCTTTTGTGCTCTCAAATATCCAAGTATTCTACTTATGTTGTCTTTGATTATGTTGGGCTGCTCTCGTACTACTAGTATCATGGTAATTCTAGTGTCTGCAAATCATTAAGATGGTTAACCTTTGCCTTTTAACATAAATGAGACTGATACATCACCAGTAGTCTCCTAACTATGAGTTTAAGGGATAATGATGATAAAGGTAAAATAGAAACTGTGCAACTCATTTTCATATTGCTCTACTTTCTATTTTCTTAAGCTCTAACAGATTAAAAAAATTCAAAATAGAAGCTTCAACACAATAACAATTTTTTCCATTAGAACTTAAGCATTTAACAGCTAAACGAGAAGTACACCTATACGTAAATAAAGAGAACCCATTTTGCACATGAACAACGACAATCATGGAAAATGTTAACCTCCGAAATAATAATTTTCCAAAAGAAACTTAGGTGTGAAATCAACAGATCTCCACTTCAGTGTAGAGTAAGGAGTCAATCAATCAAATAAAGTCATGACTTACATGAACAATTTGGGATTTCTCATCAACAAAAGATTTTCCATCACGACCATGTGTATGGACATGTAAATGTAACTCACTTGGTGTTGGATCTCGACCCTTTGCAACAGCCTATATAAAAATTATTAATTCAAAACATCAATTCAATATAGTGGATAAAACTATATTATGAAAAAAGTATGTGTTGATCTAATCAACATCTCAAGGTCATACCTTACTTGCTTGTACTGCTAAGAGGAGGGATAATGAGACTCTCAGGTGCAAGGAAGTCAAGAGTACAACAATAACCAAACTTCAACACAAGAGAACCAGGCAACAATACCAAAGAGATCAAGGAAACAATGCCTCTCAACATAAGGTTTACAAACTATACTTGAATGACAAAGGCACATGAAAATTTGTTGTTGTAACCCCTGCTGTTCCAGTGATGGAATGCCATGCATCTAAAGTTAAATAAGTGTTACAAACTATACTTGAATCCCTATTTTATAGTTTAATCCTTACAAAACTATACATATAATTTTATTTTTACAACTAAGACTCCAGAAAGATACATAATTGATATATCTAGTGCTTGTAAATATATTTGACTTTAAAAATTTTAACCATCATAGAGTGGTTATCAATGAAATCCAACAAACTTCTAGATACTTTTTATTGTGATATATACCAGCTCATGCACTTCAAGCTTTCCCAAATGTTCAAGCAAAAAATATATAATCATATGTATTATATTAAATACACTTACAAATCTCTTCCTATGCTCCCCAATAGTGATAGAGCCGCCCGTGTGAGTCCCAGAGGCGTGTTCTTTTCCACCGCGATGATTCTTTCCATTTATTTTAGACTATTAAACACACTTAGGATCTTCCCAAAGTGTCTTCCAACTGCTTAACACATCCTTTGGAATATCCTCCAGCTTCTTCCGTTTTCCTATTTTTATTTTGGAAACAAAATCACTATACCTTGTTGCTGCCTTACGATCCCATTGTTTCCGCACAATAGTATCAATTGAGGAATCCCAGTAGAATGCCTTCTGAAATAATTTTATAAAGTAATAATAGCATTAATCCTATATATAAAATTCAATGCATATTTTAAATTCAATTGTGATGGATTATACCTTGAATTCTCCAAAATAAAATTCTTTCATCTCTGGTGAGACATTTCCAATTGATTCCTCTAGGATCAAGTTCATGGTTAAAAGTATGACGTATATATTCAGAGCATGTTTCAGAAGGTTCTAGCCTGGACAATTGAGAATACAATATTTAAAGGCATACCAATATCAAAAATAATATATAAATTAATAATAGGACAAGCATGGACTAACCCTTTGGGAGATATAGTGACAAGCGTCCGCTGTCTATTGGTACTGCTACACTCAAATTGATTACTTATTACGTTGTTAGGAGAAGATGTTCCCCCATCTGTTGTGTTGATTTGCTTAGGGATAACTGGAGATGGTTCCAAATGAATGGGTAAGGTACTACCATGACCTGAAGCTTGCATAGGTATCATTGGTGGCGAACTACTTGGACATGATGTTTCAAATTGGTTGGTTTCAATTGGTCCACCTGAGGAACTTGCGCCACCTAGTTGAGGACTACTTGAGGGGCTAGGAACTGAACGTATGTTTCCACGAACAGCAAAATTATCCCTTTCTGAGGATTGAGGAATACTTGAGGAGATAGGAACCGAAGGCATTTTTCCACGAGCAGCAAAATTACCCCTGCCTGAGGTTTAAGGAGTACTTGAGGGGATAGGAACTGAAGGCATTTTTCTAGTAGTAACAAAATTACCCTTGCCTGAGGATTTTCCAACACAACCCTTGCGGGCTTGACCTCTACCTCGAGTCATATCTATAAAAAAATTACAACAGATCAGTTTAAGAATAAAAATAGTCTATGATTCTAGAATTTCTAAAAAAAAATGATAAGCTCATTAGCTAGAATCAAGTTCAGTAGTTTCACTTGTTATTGCACACTTTAAAATAATAATAACAAGAGTACATACTAACAATCTGGAGAATTTAAAATACAGAAATAAGTTATGGTTGTCTCTTTATGCATATAGTAAAGTAAGCTTCAACAGATCAGCCTTAAATGAGCTAGACATGTAATCTGAAATTGTAGGAGGCACATAATCAGTATAAATCATAGTATAACCTGGATGGTAGTCTTTCAAAAATCTATAAATTGATATTTTCCTCATAACCAGTATGACTATCATAGTCAGAATCAGAGCAAAATTTAGAAATCTCTACAAGTAGAGGTAGGGCGTCTTAATCTGTTTCAAACAAGCAGCAAGATATTCCTAGTAAGATACAAATCAATAAGAAACAAAAGGATAATAAAAATGGAATTTTACTTCAAGACACAGTGAAGATATAACAAGACATTTTTATTAAGCACTAGTCACTCTCTGTTTCTTCTTCAAAATCTTCCTCATCCTCCTCAGTTTCATACTCTTCTTCTGTAGATTCTTCTTGAATTTCTTGATGCTCTAACAATAATCCATCATCAATTGGCTCATCTATTTCAATCACAGCTCCATTTGGATCATGTAATAGTATATTTTCATCAACAGAAACATTCATGTCTATCTCATGGACATCAACTTCTTCAACTTGGGATGGAACATTTAGTTCTAAAGTTATCCCCGCTTCCTCATCAGTCAATTCAATAATATTTTGAGGTTTGATCTTCAATACATCTACCCAATCATCCTTGTCTTTTTTCTTGCTAGGATAAGACACGTAACACACCTGAGTTGCTTGCATCGCAAGAATAAAAGGTTCATACTTTTTATATCGGCGACGATGGTTAACATCAATCAATTTGTACTGATCATGATTTTTAACACCAACATCCATAGTTGGGTCAAACCATTCACATTTGAACAGTACAGTTTGCTTTAAAGGTTCTTCACGGTATTCCACTTGGATAATCTCTTTTATTCGTCCATAGTAGTTGCCAAAATTTGGATCCAAGATACACACTTTACTGTTCATTGTTGATCTTGCGCTACCATGACATTCTATGTGAAATTTGTATCCATTAACAAAATACACCGAGTGCTACAAGTGACATGTAGCACCAATTAATGGTCCATGAGCACGACTACGCAAGAATTCGTTCTGAATGTGGTTGCATTAGACCTATTTTAAATAGTTTGTAAGACTTGGTTAAATTTCACAAGCCAATTTCAGTACATCACCTTATAAAATAATAACTGTTGGAGACTTACATATTTCTTGAACCATATAGAGAAATACATTTCAAGGCTCTCATCTATTTGATCTTGAGATAAATCTTGACATTCTTCTCGCAAACGTTGCACATACATACTTCATTGCAACATAATAAGTTAAATAGGAACTCATGATATGTATGTATTTTAGTAATATTAAGAGATTAAAAATTTCAAATGTTACCTCACAAACGGCTCAACCTCTTTACAATTTAGTAATATGTAAGTTTGGGCAGCCTTGATTTCTTCAAAGGTTAAAACCCTTTTTTTTAACTCTCCATGTAGTCGACCAGGATGGGTTAATATTGATAAATTTCCTTCAAGGTCTTTCATAATACCACCATCATAATTACGGTCCATATTATGATTATGTGTCATGACATGTGGTTCAAAATAATGAGAAAACAATTGTGTTGACTCTGTCATCAAGTATGCTTCACAAATGGAACCCTCAACACTTGCTTTATTCCCAATCATTCTTTTGAGAGTTCCAAGATACCTAAATAGATAAATGGATGGAACATTATATTATAAAAGTTATGTATAACATATGTTACAATTTGGACATAAGGTTTTATCTTTACCTTTCAAAAGGATACATCCATCGATATTGTACAGGTCCAGCAATCCTTGCTTCATATGGTAGGTGAACAGACAAATGTTCCATTGAGTCAAAGAATTCAGAAGGAAATATACGTTCCAACTTACATAAAATTTATGGGATGTCTGGCTCTAATCTCTTCATGTCATCCACTCGTAGACTAGTACAAGTAAGATCTTTAAAAAATAAGCTCAATTCTGTAAGGGCTTGCCACACATTACTAGGAAGTAGCTCACGAAAGGCAATAGGCATTAGTCGTTGCTTGAACATGTGGCAATCATGACTTTTCATGCCATATAACCTTTTCGAGTTAGTGTCTGGACATGGACCCAAATTTGAAACATAGCCATTTGGAAACTTCAAACCTTTCACCCAATTGAACAAGATAGCTCCTGCTTCTATATCTATTGTATATACAGCTTTGGTATATTTTCCACTAGCATCTTTTGCCAACTGAGGTCGGTAACAGTAGTTTACCATATCTAGACGTGATTGTGGATTGTCTTTAGTTTTGCCCTCAATATTAAGAACTGTGTTAAATACATTGTCGAAGAAATTTTTTTTCAATATGCATGACATTAAGATTATGCCGAATCATGTTAGAACTCCAATAAGGCAAATCCCAAAAGATGCTTCGCTTTTTCCATCCACAAGACTTACATATTCTCCGATTAACTTCTTCTGCATCTAAATCTGTTACTTTCCTTATGCCCAATTCACATATTTGATTCAAAATTTCCTCTCCTGTTCTAAAGGGTGGTGGTGGTCTTTTGACAGTTTGACCTTTAAGAAAGTTTTTACGATCTCTCCTAAATGGATGATGTTGGTCAAGGAACATTCTATGACTGTCAAACCAAGAAGTTTTTCTACCACGTTGAAATGTAAAGGATTGTGCTTCATCCATACAATAAGGACAAGCCAACTTACCCGCAGTACTCCATCCTGATAAAATAGAATATGCTAGAAAGTCACTAATTGTCCACATCAAAGCTGCCCTTAATTGAAAATTTTGCTTTTTTGAGATGTCAAATGCTTCTACACCTGTCTACCACAATAAGGTCAATTCTTTTATTAGAGGTTGCAGATAAACATCAATTTTTTGCTTAGGATTTTTTGGCCCTGGAACAATGACAGTTAAAAACATATATGCCTCCTTTATGCACATCCCTGGAGGTAAATTATATGGAGTGACAATTACTGGCCATGAAGAGTATGTCCTCCCAGATTGACCAAATGGTTGGAAACCATCTGTACATAATCCCAACCTTACATTCCTTGGTTCAGCTGCAAAAAAAGAAAGAGTTTCATTGAAATGCTTCCAAGCCTCAGAATCTGATGGATGACGCATTACTCCATCCTCTTGTAAATGCTCATGATGCCATCTCAAGTTAGTAGCTATAGCATGGGATGCATATAATCTTCGTAATCTAGGAATCAAAGGAAAATAATACATCTTCTTATAAGGGACCAGTTTTCTCTTACGAGAACCGACACGACGCTTATACCTCTGCTGGCCACAAAATTTACAAAATATAAGGTGCTCATCATCACCCCAATACAACATACATCCAGAATCACAACAATCAATCTTTTCAACCGGCAAACCCAAGCTACGCACTAACTTCTTGGTCTGATAATAGCTATCAAGCACAATGTTATCTTCAGGTAAAGTGTCCTTCATCAATTGCATCATTTGGTTATAACCTCTCTGAGACAAATTATTCTCCATTTTAATATTTAACATCCTGGAGACAACTTTGAGTTGAGAGATGGAAGAACCTGGATATAATTGTGCATCAGCGGCTTGTAGCAAATCATAAAATCTTTGGGACTCAGGATTAGAATCCTACTCCATTGAAGGATTAGGATCCTCCTCTCCTGAAGTTTCATGAGGATGAGGCATTTCGGCTTCAACATTGCTATATGAGTGCCCACTCGAACCCTGGCCAAAGTTAGGTCCAGCTACATCCAAGACCATTTGTCGATATGGATTCTCATATCCCAATTCTGATTGAGCCCCACCATGCAAATCACCAGTAGGAGACATCTCACCAATAACATCTGTTTCCCCTTGATACTTCCAAATAAAATAGTCCTCAACAAATCCATGCTTATAAAGGTGACATTTAACAGTTCAATATCCATGTATTTAGTGTTTTGACATTTTTTACATGGACATCTAACATTATCACCACTCATGCGATGGAGCTGAGAACAAGCAAACTTGATAAACTTATTAACACCAGTTATAAAACTGGAAATAACAGCTCCTCGACCATCCAACCTTTCATACATCCAACAACGCTCAAGATTATTCATTTTCCTATTTAATATTAAAATGACCAAGATTATTAGAGTTTTTTTAAAGAAGAAAATTAGAATACCACATAAAGGGAATAATAAGTTGGCTTTAAGATTATTATTTTGTATCACAGAGAGAGATTCTGGTGCTTCCAATTTCAGCATTTTCTGATTGCTTGAAAAAGTATAAAATGGTCAGACAACTTTTTAATTAAGACTTCAAATCATGGAGGTAAAACAAATTGCATTATATGAACAGTCACAGTATTAAAAAATTGGTTGAATGCAGATTACATTACATCTACAATTAAAAAAAAAATAGAAAGTTCATTTCTAATTATAGCAGTCACTTAAGCATATTTCAAATTATTGCGTACACAATATGCATATTTGTAAGAAAAAATATAACAAAAAATATTATTACCTTTAGCAATAGGTAACTTCTTACCTTCTTTAGCTAGCAGCTTCCAAATATAATGAAGCAATTATGTCTTTCAGTAAAACACCAGACCTAAAGGAAAACAAAAAAGAAGAAAAGAGACTGAATTAGTTGGTAACATGTGAATATGTGATCCAGGAAATACAATGAGATGAATAAACTACCTGATAAAGATGAGCAAGGGAAAAAGTATAGTAATACTTTACTTGAACAGAAAAGTAGAAAGATGACTGAACTACCTTGTCTTGTTGTAATTCGTAGGATGAGAATACAAAGCTAACACTTTTTTGCCTTTACTGATCAGTTAATGTGACAATAGAGATAAGCGGATGTTAACAAATAAAAACTCACAATCAATGACAAGTAGCTATCAGGCTATGCTAGGTAAACTTCCAAAAGTCCCAAAGGCTAAGTTAATATGGAGTTCAATTATGGTACCAAGACAATGAATAATACTTTGGTTGGCTTATCAAGATAGATTACTTACGAATGAAAGATTACAAAGAATAAATATTTCTATTGAAGAAAGTGATTGTTGCCTCTGCGAAGCAGGGATGCTGGAAACACACAAACATTTGTTTGTTGATTGCACTTGGATGAAAACGGTGAGAGTTGGCCTTGCAAGGTGGATAGAAGTGACTATATCAAGTTTGACGACAAAACAGAGCTTGGAATGGCTAATAAGAAGACACTGGAAGAAATTCCGGAAGGAGGTTGTTGCAGCTATTTTTGGAGCTATAATCTATTACACTTGGCAAACACGAAATTGGAAACAATTTAGACAAATAATTGTACATACAGATTTCATCATTGCACAGATACAGAAGGAGTTAAAAGAGAGATTAGAATTGGTTATTGGCTCTAGGAAGGCAAGGAAGTGCCAAGTTTTGATTCAAACACTATGTAGCTAGGTAGTCTTTTATTTGTTGGCAGTTTTTTGAGGTCTAGTAGTACTTAGTAATCTTTCTGGAAGGGGATTAGGATGTTGGATGCTATTTTAGTTTGTAAAACCTTTGCTTTGGTATGGTAATAATTCACAGTTTATTGCCAAAAAAAAAAAATAAGTAAAAACCAATACCATAGCAAATTAGCACTTAGTACACTGTACTACTCCCTATTATCTACCAAAAACATTAGTCAACCTCATATACAAGCACCTAAACCACACATTTCTACTCATTTTCAATTAAATGTAAAATATTGGTCTCATTCATGTTCTCACATAAGAAAGCACTACACAGAAAAACAGAAAAAGAAATACACTAAGACTATTGTATATAGACGAGCTGATCTTGAAGAATGTAAATGTAATTAATTGATAAAGAATTGTGCTCCCAAATACAAGTAGCAATTTTCAGTATAGCGATCAGGAAGTAGACAACAGTAATCAGGGGGAAAATTCAAACTATTCCTTCATAACTAATTATCAGGAACACCATAGAATCGTCGAGGTGCGCACAAGCTGGCCTGGACACCACGGTTATCAAGAAAGATCATCCTGAACATACTAAGAAAATTACGGAGATAATTAGTAAAAAAAGTACTGAAACATAAACAAAAAAAAAATATTGTATCTCATGTCCCAGGGGCCACTTAAACATTGCAGCATTCAATTAGATTCTTAATTGACCAACCGATCCTTTAACCAACAGGGTCAGAACTCCCTATTCTTAGAACTCGGAAAGCTGACCCATACGAATGAAGCTTTCCTTGAATCTCTTTATGATTAGTAAATGCAATAGGCAGAGTTTATTTTAACTTTAAGGGGATAATATTCTTCAGTATTAACTGCCATGTAGAAACATTATCCAATGTTAAATGAATAGCTCTGCATTTTATTTTCAGTCATCAAGTTAAGTGAGTAGCTCTTGGGCCAAACTTGTTCAGCCTATGCAGGCTTTATGACTCAACATGAAGTCGTATCCACCCGACCATAACTATGTCTATTTTCTTTTATTTTGTTATTGCTGTAAATATAGAAAGGACACGAACGGACATTACTAGATTGAGTATTACACAATTGTCTCTCATCAGTTTCTTTTCAATAATACCGTCTCACTTCTCTGTCGAGTTCTCTAAGGATTTCTTCTCTAAATCTCACATTTCTCTCCTTGATATCATATTGTAACATATTCCAGCCACCATATACCATGGAGCAAGTGGGTTCCATGACATCGTCTCGTCCTAAAGGTACACTACATCCTTTGGCAAGTCGGTTCCATGATATATTCTCGTCCTAGAGGTACACTACATCCTTGGGCATTAAACTTAATCAATTAATTAGATTTACATTCTTCAAGAGTTGATCTTTAAGAACATAAATCTAATCAAAGTAGGAAACATTCTTCATATACCGCTCCCAAATACAAGTTAACTAATTTTAAAGGGAAAAAGAATAGGAAAATCAACATTATAGTTAAGTAAAAATTGTAATAACAATTACAAACAGTCAATATAAGCAAATCAGAAATGAAAAAGAGAATGAAATTGCTAAAGAATTTAGAATCTTAGAACGTATGATTCACAGAAACCCAGTAAGGTATTAGTATAATTATTAACAATTTTAACCCACACCCACATTACAAACAATTATTATAAGTAAAACCCACAAAAAAGAGAAAGAAATTACTGTCAAATCTTTAAAGACTTTACATTAGAATTCTGTCAAAGGTGCTACAACCAGATCTATATATAAAATATCAAATCTGTGAAAAAAATTATACTAAATCTGAACAAATGATTATGCATGCACAGAAAAGATAGAAAAAATTTACCAAAAAATCTTCAATGGCTTCACCTTAGAATTCCCCCGAGGAGCTACAACCAAATCTATAAATAAAATATCAAATATGTGAAGAAGATTGAACTAGATATGAAGAAATACTTTTGCATGTACTGAAAAAGTAGAGAAAATTACCTTTCGATGATGGATTGTAGTAGAGAAATGAGATTTAGCAGAGAAATGAAAAAGGGGATTTTAGCTAAGACCCTTCATTGGAAAGAAAAAGAACTAATAGCAGAGATATGAAATCGGAGAGAGGTTTCACCGGAGAGAGGTTTCATCGGAGAGAGGTTTCATCGGAGAGAGTTCATTGGAGAGACTTCAAAATGGGTATCAGTGGGTACTCTAAGCTGGACAGTGCAGTGGAGTTTCTAAATGGGTATCCCAAATGTGTATAATACCATTTGGGATATCAAAAATATTATTTTATTATTTAATAAACCAGCGACGGATAAGTATTTTCGTCGCTAATAAAAAATTAATTTTTTTTATATGGTAATGACGATTACTTTGGTAGCAATTGTGCATACAAAAAGGTTGATAAATATATATTAGACTAGCGACGAAATTTTTGTCACTATTCCGTCGCTAGTGAAATATATTTATGGCGGGCAAATTCAGCGCCAAATTTGTAGCTACGGAATTAACATTTCGTCGCTAATCCGTCGCTAAATTTAATTGTATTTTACTTTGGTATTTTTTAGCGACACAATGGTAATTGGGTAGCTAATCCATCGCTAAATAGCGACGGAAATTGATTCGTTGCTAAAATCCATCGCTAAACGCTGGTTTTTTTGTAGTGTAGCGCTTTAGCGGACCTCGACCGCTAAAGAGGTCACACCAGAAAACCAGACACTAGATTTTAGCACTATGTCCAAAATGGACTCCGATCGGGTGCTCGGAATTCATTCAAAATCTAGTGCGCACAAACGAACTATGCTACCATACCAAAATCAACATTTCAGACTCAACGGCTCCACTAAATTTCCCATCTGAGATCATCTTAATAAAAAGTAGGGCCCACACCCTAAGGTGTTGTTTTACCAAATTCTACCCAATAGCCCAAAACGAGTCCAAAAGCCTCGGGACCGGGACCAAGGGTCCCCTTAGCCTAAAATCAATGCTCCGGAGCTGGTGGCACTATCGAAATTCTCATGTGAGGTCATTTACAAAGAGTTTTGATCTGAGACCAATTCCTTAACAACAAAAACTCCAAAACAGAAAAATGAGCCTAAAACCCAAGCAAACTGTCTGATAACCGAACTGACAATTTTGACATGTCGTAAATGACCTATTACCGCTATGGGAAGGCTCAAAATACCAAAAATACATGGAAAAGAGAAAATAACCAAGAGGAACATTACATTATTAATGTCTTATTTATGATAAGGGATGGATAGAAATGTGGAGCTAATATGCCTAACTTAATATCTTCTAGGGTTTGAGTATAGTGGGAAGTTGAATGAGATACTGTGAAATGGTAAAAAAGGAAATTAAGGTGACTCGACTAAAACATAATTGTTATAAAGCTTTGAATTACATTAAGGAAACTTTTTTAATTCTAGTGTTTTAATGGGCAGATTGCACTATAAGAAGTGGCATAAGGGCAAGGCATGGTAAGCCGAGACTTGTAATTTGCATAATCAAATCTCGTGACTGATGGGTGAACATAAATTAGAAATATTGTGAAGTAAAGAGTAGATTTCCAGTCAGAAGTAGTTAGGGAAGATTAGAAGGTAATGTGAAAAACTCGAGGTTGGGATGCGGTGTCACGACCTAAATTACCTGATCCTGAGGGCACGTACTCCAATCCACCTAGATAGGAAAACCCCTTACCATCCCACCAACATACATGTGGAAGTATTTAATGATTTGAAATAACCAGCTTTTATTATGACAATTTAAGAAATAAAAGTGCGGAAATAGAAACTACCTTAGGACGTAGTATAAACAGGTATAAGAGCTGCTAAGGAAGAAAAAGTAGACAAGACACAACTTCCACCGTAAGTAAGAGAAGTGGGAGCTGCTGAAGAGTCACTACCGTAACATTCAAGAAACCAAGGATTCCTACAAAAGACTGTACCCGGAAAAGGGTAGAGCAAGAATAACATTAGTACAAACCACACATACTAGTTAGCCTCATCGGTTGACCCGAATTGGATTACACAAAGATAACATAAATATTCAAAAGGAAACATGTATTTTGTATCTATTATTGCTGAACCCCTAGGACGACCTAATTTCCAATTACTAAACTTTAGCCATGAACTTAGAAGCACAACTCCTCCCCTACAACTCTACCACCCTGAACCGCTAAGTCTTACCCACATTGAGGATTACCATAACTTAGAAAGGAAACTACGACAAAGAATATCTTAGGCCTAAATCCTTAAATTTAGTAAGTCGAATAGCATTCCTGGAGAAGACTCACCCGAAAATGTAACCTGTCCTTCCTATAGTAAATACTAGACCGGATTTAATCCCTAACTCACACACGTTCTTCTCATTATTCCGCTAGCATAGGATTCCTTACTCAGCCCCTATCCCTTGGCCATTCCATGCCCGATGCAATATAATAAACCAAGACAAAATAAGAGATGAGAATTATGCTATAAACCAACCACCCTTAACTAAATTACAGTACAATAAGTTAACCCATATTCAAAGATACGTACACTTAGCATAACAAGCAACAATAGGTAATTAAGGAATCATACTAACAAGCCAACATATTAGCACCAAGTCAAGTTTAGGCAGGCTACACAGGCAATATAAGAAATGATCAGTTAAGCCAAACAATGATCAAGACAACACGATATCCAGGGCACTCTTATATAACATAGAAATCCATTTCATAAATACTAGTTGAAGGATCATACTTAATTCCAAGATCGATTTCAACATACCATGACTCTATTAATAAGTTTCTCAAAATATATGACAAGTAAACGAACCACACAACGGTCTCAAACATATACAACACATAAATATATTCCCCGATTTACTCATGGAACCATCGAACTCACTTGACCCTCATACATACATGCTATGGGTAATGCATCCACCCTCTAGACATGACCTGTAGGGGACAATTACTGTCCATGTACTAAATCCTAGACACAAGTGTATTCCAACCTTGTTCAATCGAAAACCCGTGCTGACATTCTAAATACCTAACATCTCACAGTCAAAGAAGGTAAGTCAATCATATAATTACCACAAAACATTGCAATGACCACACTAACAACAGGCACCAACTGGCCACACTAACAAGTAGGAAATATGAACACATAATACAAGTGGGATTAAACTATGATACCATTCTCTACACTACCGGCTAGGGCCTTAGCCATAACACACACCCACTGCTATGCTACTAGGACCACCGCAAGGACTTCCACCTTAGAATCTTCGCAGGTTCACTATTACCTTACTTGGTGTAATTAATTACCTTAAGGATCAACTAACAACCAGTAAATTACCATTTCACCAGCCCATTAACAAGTATACATCCATGAACCATCCAATTTATAGCACAAGTATAGCATAAATATGATAAGGTGTATGGACAGCCCCTAATAATACTTTACCCAAACTTTTAACTAATTTTAGCCATCCTAACTCCATGCCCTAATGCCTAGACATGAAATCTCCCATCTATCTACATTATATTCATGCTCTCTAACCCTGGTCTAAGCTACTCAATTAACCTTAGCTCACCTGGATGTCAACCAACTGTAGAAAAAACTAACAAGTGCTAATTCTACCTCTGCCAAGACTACGGGCCCATTAATCTCTAAAAATCCATGGGTTTTCACCCACCTGCACCTCTTTCTTCTCTTCTCCATGGTTTCAAGGCATGAGAGGTATCCTTTAGGGTTTTTCTTTTGGAAACTCCCACGTCTTTTGTTTCAACCAAGATGGAGAAAAGAAATAAAACCTATTTAAGTGGGTGTTTTGGTCCACGTCGCCCTGCTATAACGGCCTACTCACTACTATAGTGGGCTGGCGTTAGCCATACCCCACAATATTTAATTTCCAAGAATTTTAATAAATGTAGCCCTATAAAATTTTCTATTGAAATGGTCGTTACAACAGATATCAATTTACCTATCGTTCATCCCAGAACTATCAAAGAAGGAATAATCTAGGTTTAGATTTAGACTTAACGCCCACCCCGCGAGATTGGAAATAACTAATTACAAAATCTTCAACCCCAGCTCAAAAATGAACATACCCGACTATTTAGAGAACACGAATTCTCGAACCCTGATTCACTAAACTTATAGTATCGAAACCCAAACCCAATCTAACTGGAAAATGTCCTTTATGCCTATATAGGCATGTTACGATATCAGGACTCACTCTCTAAAAGCCGAAGATACCTAGGAACATATCAAACCACTAACATAGGTCGGGGTGTCAAGAAATTCTGAAACTCAAAGCTTTTGCTGAGATCAAAGAGGAATCCCGCTATAGCGACATTCCTACCGCTATAGCGGCACTACTATAATAGCAAAGGCATCTATAGTGGGCCAAAGTATATTAAAGATAGGGAAAACTAGGTTCATTGCCCATTTCTCCCTTTATACTCAAAAAAACTCTCCCCTCCCTCCGATCACTTGGCTCTCATCGCCGAAATAAGGTAACAATCAATTTTCTTACTCTCTATTACTTTCTTATTCAAAATTTGCATGCATTAGGCTAGATTTTACATTAGAAAAGAGGGTTTGAGTGAGTTTTTGAATTTTTGATCCTTAGGGCTTGGTATTGTAAAATTTTAAAGTATGGTTGCTTCCCTTACGTTTACAACACTTCTATTGCATTCTGAGCATAAGAAACTCAAAGTTTACGGCCTGAACGGGCCTAAAATGGAAGAGAATTACGACCTGAATGGGCCTAAAATGAAAGAGAATTCGAATGGTCCTTTTTGGATTTGAAATAGCGATTTGGGTATGATTTAGGAGTTATCATGCCCGAATTTTTGTGTAAACTAGTACTAGGACATTTTTGGAACACTGATCTGAGTTAAAAATAGGAAAGAGGAAATTTTGAGTCAAGGGCGCCATTTTTCCACCCCTTGACTACTGCGGATGATTAAGGCCTCTATAGTGGTACCGTTATAGCAGAGAAATTTCCACTATAGCGACATCGCTATAGCGGCAGGCATGATGCTATAGCGACATTGCTATAGCTACAGGCATGCTGCTATAGCGGAAGGTTGCAGACAGTAGCCTCCCAGCTAAAAACTAAAAATTTTAAACTTATTAGTTAAGTCCTTTCTTGATGTTTGATGGATGCTAATGAGTTCTCTTGCCATATTTTTGCAGGTTAACAACTACAATGGCCAAAAATAGAGATAATGCCCCTGCATATGAATTATTTCCCAATAAAGCTAGTCGAGAATAATTTCAGGAGCACTAGTGGATGGGGCTCTACTTCGAGCTAGGCTTCGATATGAGGAAGGTGGAGAAGAAAGCACCAGAATTCTATAACTGGCTACAGGAGTTTTGTTGTCATCCATTGGTGATAGCATCCCTTGTTGGAGTCGAGACTTAGACAAGAGAGTTCTATGCCTTACTCCCTACCGTGTTCTAGGATCCCCCAACCCCATCATCTACATATGGGGAGTGGATGTCTCAGTTGACTCTCGCACTATCAATAGGGTGCTCGGGGTGCCCCACATCTCTAATGCCGACTACTTGGCCAAGGCCAGGGAAATGGACATGATATGGTTGAGGGACACTCTTATCCCTGAGGAGTTATAGGATCAGGTCTGCAGGCCCTCCCCTGAGGGCATTACCAGCACATACTTTTCAGCCGATGCTAGGAGGTGGCTGAACCTGGTGACTCAGAGGATTCGCCCGTCAAACAACACTGCTGCAGTGACCTACCCTCGGGATTTGGTGGTGGCCTGTGCTATTCAGGGCATCCGACTAAATGTGGGGGAGAAAATTGTGATGGAGTGGAAGGACTTCTACCGGGGCATTAAAAAGTTTCCTTTCCTCCCAAGCTGGTGTCAGAGTTATGCATAAGGGTGGGAGTACCAAAGGAGACTAATGATATGGAGGCGGAGACGGACATTCCCTTTCACCCTCTCCTAGTGAGAACATCCTTGGCCTAGAAGGGTAAAAAGAGGAAGGTAGGTGGGGCGGAGAGTAGCAGGGCCACGGAGTAGGTCCTTGGAGTAGATTAGGATGATGAAAATGATGATGCCCCTCTCTCCCAGTCCCAGTCCTTGATCCCTAGCAGCTATTTAAAGTCAGACCTGGCCAACGTTAGGAGGTCTATAGAGCAGTGCCCCTTCAGTTCTACAGCCCCCTCTACTATGTTGGATGTTGCAGCGCACTGCCGAGAGCTCAATAAAGAGAGAGAAAAAAGGCGCTCCTAGGACCGCTTGCTTGCCCGAATGTGGAAGACCATGAAGGTCATGTTCGGGTGCGTGGCACCCAACTAAGAGCTTCCCGAGCTAGAGCTGGAGGATCTGAGGGAGTTTTCCTTCCTGAGTGATGCAGAAAGAGATGACCCTGCTCCAGTAGCTCACGACTGACAGGGCATCTAGCTAGGTTCCTTTTTCCCCTCCCCCTTTATTATAATTGATTGGGTTGCCCCCGTTTGGGGTATGTACTAGACACTATACATTCTTTTCTTTTATTTTCCCACACATGGATGTTATTTACTTTTTCTCACATTAATAAATATAACCTGCTTGTACGGTATTTTAAGCAATTTCCATATTTATGCATTGCTAAATTACAAAATGTCAAAAAAAAAAATCAAGAAACACTCCAAGGTCAAAACAGGGCATAGATACTGCCTCACGTGTCCCGCTATAGCAGTGTGCATCCTGCTATAGCGGCACCGCTATAGTGGATAAAATCCCTCTATAGCAGCATTACCGCTATAGTGGTGCTTCATGTCGCTATGGCTGCCCATAATTTCTAATTTCTTCTATGTTTTCTCCCCAAATTCCTTAACACTAACAATGCAAACCCAGTAATACTTAAACCTTGTTAATTTCCCAAAAATGAGTTTTAGCCACTAACCAACCGACACTAACATTGCATTATAACACATAGTGTTTGTCAAAATCATAATAAAAAATCATAATCACAGAAAAATTCCTTTTAAACTACCTCCCCCCACCCACCCACCCATTGTGGATTTCAAACCTTGATTTTTATGGTAGGCGGTTCAACCTTGTTATCAACAGAACAACCACACAAATTCTATGCATTTAACTAGGCCTAGCACAGATTCCTGGTTTTTAAGCAACAACTACAAGTATATACAATTTTTCCCTTGCCGTTTTATCAATGATAAGTCCATGCCCAGTATTTAACATACCATTTTCCACTTAAATCACATAACAAGAATTCCTTCAATCATTAACACATAAGTAAGTTATGACCTTTCACAATTCGTAATACTTACAATGAATTAACCAACTACGATTCACATAAGCATCAAGCTCCAAATTAAGCCTTTATATTACTACCAACAAGACAAGCAACAATCGTGGTCAAACTCCTTCACACCCCACACAACACATCTTATATTACACCAACAAAGTTACAACCAACAAATTTCATCATAATCATATGACAATCATAAGTTCCATCCCTTATAGACAGATACAATTTGGAAACAACTAGGTTCCAATTGGAATCGACTAGATTTCAATTATGATTGCAGAGATACCAATTAGAATCGAGAGATACCAATTGGATTCAACCCATGAAACCACTAAACAACCACACGAGAGGAAGGAAGGAAGTGCAATAATTTCCTAGAATGTCTCATAGCTTCCCAAAGATTAGATGTGGATCTCAACATACCAATCCGTTGAACTCTACCCAGCATTTGCTCTTGTACACGGAGACCGATAACCTATGCTCTGATACCAAATTGTCGCAACCCAAATTATAGGATCATGAAGGCACCTCCTCTAATTCACCTTGATAGGAGAACCCCTTACCTTCTTGCCAACATACATACAAAAGTCTTTAATGATTGGAAACAACCAACTTTTATTACGATAGTTTAAGAAATAAAAGTATAGAAACAGAAACTACCCTAGGACGTAGTCTAAACAGGTACAAGAGCTTCAAAGAAGGGAAAAGCAGACAAGACACAACTTTCAGCGTGAGTAAGAGAAGTGGGAGCTGCTGAAGAATCACTACCGCAACAGTCAAGAAACAAACACTAATTCCTACAAAAGACTATACCTCAAAAAGGGTATAGCAAGAGTAGTATTAGTACAAACCATACGTACTGGTAAGCCTCATCGGTTGAACCAAATTAGATTACACAAATATAACATAAATATTTAAAAGGAAACATGAATTCTTTATCTATCAATTTTGAACCCCAAGGACGACCTCATTTCCCATTACTAAACTTTAGCCATGAACTCTGAAGCACAACTCCTCCCCCTACGACTTTACCACCCTAAACCGCTAAGTCAAACCCCACATTGAGGATTACCCTAACTTATAATGGTAACTACGACAAGGAATATCATAGGCCTGAATTCTTAAATTTAGTAAGTCGCATAGCATGCCTAAAGAAGACTCACTCGAACATATAACCTGTCCTTTCGGCCCTAAATACTAGACCAAATTTAATCCCTAATTCACACCCGATCTTCTCCCTATTGTGAAAGCATAGGATTCCTTACCCAACCCCCATCCCTTGGCTATTCTACTACCCAATGCAATATAAGGAACCAAGACAAAATAAGAGGTGAGAATTATGCTATAAATCGATGACCCTTAGCTAAATTACAGTTCAACAAGTTAATCCATATTCAAAGATACATACACTTAGCACAAAAAGCAACAATAGGCAATTAGAGAATCATACTAAAAAGGCAACATATTAGCACCAAGTCATGTTCAGGCAAGATACATAGGAAATCAAAAAGACGATCAGTTAAGACAATCCATGATCAAGTCAACACAATGTCCAGGGCAATCCAATACAACATAGAAATCCATTTCATAAATACCAGTTGAAGGATCATAGTTAATTGCAAGATAGATGTCAACATACCATGAATCTTTTAATAATTTTCCCAAAATATATGAAAAGCAATCAGACCACACAACGGTCCCAAACATATACAACACATAAATATATTCTCCGGTCCACTAATGGAATGGTCAAACTCACCTGACCCTTATACATACACGTTATGGATGATGCATCCACCCTTCTAACATGACCTGTAGGGGACAATTATCGTCCATGTACTGAATCCCATACACAAGTGTCTGCCAACCTTGTTTCACCAAAAACCCGTGATAACATTCTAAATATCAAACATCTCACAATCAAAGGAGGTAAGTCAATCATATAATTATCGTAAAACATTCCAATGACCTCACCAACAATAGGAACCAATCGGCCGTACTAACAAGCAGGAAATATGCACACATAATACAAGTGGGATAAAACTATGATACCATACCCTACACTATCGGTTAGGGCCTTAGCCATGATACACCCCCACAGATACTCTCCTAAGACCACCACAAGGACTTCTACCTTAGAATCTTTGGAGGTTCTCTATTACCTTACTTGGTGCAATTAATTACCTTAAGGATCAACTAAAAACTAGTAAATTGCCATGTTACTACCCCAATAATAAGTATACAACCATGAACCATCCAATTTATGGAACAAGTATAGCATAAATATGATAAGGTGTATGGACAGCCACTAATAATACATAACCCGAACTTTGAACCAATTTTAGCTATCCCAAATACGTGTCCAAAGAACTAGACATGAAATCTCCCATCCATCTACGTTATATATGCTCTCTAACCCGGGTCTAAGCTACTTAATTAACCTTAGATTACCTGGATATCAACCAGCTACACAAAGAATGAACAAGTGCTAATTCCACCCTGCCAAAATCATGGACACGTTAATCTCTAAAAATCCATGGGTTTTCACCCATCCGCACCTCTTTCTTCTCTTTTCCATGGTTCTAATACATGGGATGCAGCATTTAGGGTTTCTATTTTTGGAACCTCCCACGTCATTTATTTCAACCAAAATGGAGAAAAGAAATAAAACCCACTTAAGTGGGTGTTCTGGTCCGCGTCGCCCCGCTATAGCGGCCTTCTCACTGCTATAGTGGCACCACTATAGGAGAATAAATTCCTCTATAGTGGGATAACGTCATCCCGACCCCACTATATTTAATCCCCAAGAATTTTAATAAACATGGCCACATTAAATTTTCTATTGAAATCGCAACTATACTGGCACTTTGTTTTAATATGATAGTATTTCCTAATAATGACAGATTTGGTTGTTACATACGGTTAGACAGAAAGTGCGTAATAATGTGAACTTGGGTTATGGCAGCCCCATAGGGGTATATATTAATCGATGATTGTAAATGCATATGTGAAAACTAAGGTTACTGATTAAATGAATTAGATGGTTGATGTAACATTAGACTAGATTGACCCATGTTGGGTAGTGGACTGAGCATCTGTGATTATCTTTTCCATGAATTATGATTTTTTTGGTTTCATGCACTCAGTCATACGCATTGGTATGACATGATGTGATATGGGTTAGGTACCATGCTAGTACAAATATGATATGTTGTGATATGGGTCGGCTACCACACTGATACATTATGATGTTATTGGTTATAAGATAAGAAGGATGAGGAGAGATGATGCGCACATCTTGGATACATGCATTCACACATATGTTTGAAGTATAATTCTATTTTATTATTTTTTTCATATGTGTTCTTTTTGTGGTAATGGTGAAAGAGGGTACGAATGTACATTAGGTCCCTAATGTGGGTCGGGTTGGAGATGAGATCTTACGATCCCTCGAGAGGATCGGTTATGAGAGAATATTATTGGTAGCCAATGATGCTTATTAGTATATGTGGTTGTACTAATGCTACACTTACTATATGTCTAATTGGAGGTATAACCATGATGCAGGTTAGTTGGAGTTTTTACAACAACGATGTCGATCACTCAACAATAACTCCTATCATCTCTATTCTGCATGGATGTTGTGTCATGTATGTTCCAACTTCTTATCTAGTGATCTTATACCGATTTAGTCTAGGTTCTGGGGAATCACTTGTAGTTATTTTCCACATTTAATTTTCATATCTAATGTATTAAAAAATAGGTTATGGGACAAATTGATTGAGAAATGATACTTCAATTGTTGGTTAGTTATTTATACGACAGATATTAATTAACTAAGTAAATATTATATTTCCGCATTGAGTGAATGGTGAGTTGTTCAGGGTTCTCCTATCTTGTATATGTATAGGTAGGTGTACGTCATGATCCGATGGGTTGGTTTGTGACAATATGGTATCAGAGCCCAGGTTACTGGTCTTCCAGTATAAGAGAAAATATTGAGTAGAGTTCTATGGAATAGTGTGTTGACATCCACATCAAATCTATAGGAAGCTACAAGGCATCTAGGGAGCTATCTCACTTTCTTCTTTCCTATCATATCCTCTAAATGTCGTATCCTCGGATTGAGTCCAATTGGTATCGAGTCAATTCTAATTGGTATCTCAATTGGGACTAGTTGGTCCCAATTAGTATCTCTTAACGTGGAAAGGTTGGGACAAGACGCTCACATAATAGGGGTCAATAAGAAACAAAGGAAGTGGATTGTTATGCTTTGTTTGATATGGTATTAAGTACTTGTGATGAGGCAATGATATGTTAAAAATATGCTATGAGTATAGTTGTTGATGGTAGTGTATGGTAACTTACTTTGTAATGTTTAGCTGTTGAATATGATTATTTAGTATGTGTGTGGTTGGATAGTGTGTATCCAAGTAGACTGGTGGATGTAAGGGTCGGGTGTGATCTCGAAAGTACCTTCATTATTGTGACTTGAGCTACAACTCATCTCTCCGTGATTTAGAGTACTACTTGTCTTCTATCCAATCCTGTATGGACCATCCAAGTGCCTGGCTGTTGGTGGAACACTTTGAAGATAATGAATTAAGTAAGTAAAAAGATTGACTAAGTGTAGTACAATTAGTTTAACAAACAAGAATTATTCTGATGGTAGTCGAAAATAAGGGGAAATGCGGATTCGAGTTATAGTATGCATAAAAAGAGTGTTGTGTAGAAAAAGGACCTAAGACTAGGTAAGGAAAACGAAAAGCAAAGCTACTGGAGGCTACCACTGTAGCGGTTCTTTTACCACTACAGCGGCTCCAGGCAGTGTCCTGCCAGGTATTTTTCCCTATTTTTGTAATTTTGCAATCTTACAAGGCAACTCAATTTTTGAAGCAATAAAGTGTCAGAAATCAGTACAACCCACGGTATAAAACAAAGATGTTTTTTATTAAGGGGAAGGGATGAAAAACATCTTAAAATTATGAAAAAAAGGAAAAGAGTAATTGTTTGTTACAAGCCCCAAATAGGGGCAACCCAAAATCCATAACCAAAGGGGAAAGGGGGGGGGGGGGGAGGGAACATCTAGCTGGTGGCATCATCTTTAAAGCCTGTGGCATTTGAGTCCTTATCATCTACGCCGCTAAGGAAGGAGAAATCCTCAACTTCTTCCGCGGTCAGCTTTGAGAGCTTCTTATCTGGAAAGATGAATGCAAACATAACCCACACATCCTTCTACATCCTAACCAACATACTGTCTTGGGAGCGGCATTTCTTCTTCTCCTAATCTAGATCCCTTCGAAGCTTAGCATAGGCTTGGGCTAGGTCTACCGGAGCAGTAAGGCTCGAAGGAGCCAACCTCAGCTGGGACATCAGGGTCTTCTCTATGTAGCCTCGTATAGTAGCAAGGCCATCCACCCAGTCGCTAGGAGAAGCAGGTATCCGAGAATGGGGGACATTTCCACTCCTACCAGCTCGGCTACTCTCACCCTTCTCTGTTGTATTCCTCTTCTTCTAGCCTCCACCTCAGGTACTCCTTCCTCTCAAGGGGTTATACAGCACTTTGCACTTCTTATATATATAATGGTCCTCCCTGGGGACATCCACCCACTTGCACAGCTCCGTAATCAGGGAAGGAAAGAACAGATCCCTTGCTGACCTCTCCCTATCATAGAAGTATTGCAACTCGTTTATGATCTATGCCTCCAAATTCACCTCGACCCCCAACATAATGCACGCCACTACCATAGCTCAGTAGAACACTACATCTGTAATATTTCTCGAAGGATGAATTCTCCAAGACACTAGCTGTAACCAGATCTTGGCCTCGACCTAGAAGTATGCAGTCTTGGTCCCCTTCTGATTGGACTAGTTCACCTCATTAGCCTTGCCCTCTGGCTCTAAGTACCACGTAGCCCATCTCAAGTCTGACTCCCAAAATTTTGCCTCGAAGGTCGCATTATAGGGGTTGGGAACCCCTAGACCTCATTGATGGTGGTGGCATCTACAAGCACATTCTTTCCTAGGATCCGAATGGTAGGAAGGGGTACTGCCCACTCTACCTTAAGGAGTATAGCATATAATTCGCAGACCCAGGCTAGGTTATAGTTCGGAACCATCTTGGTCTGCATCTCCCAGCCAAGAACTTTCAGCTGATCACTGAAATTAGGCAGCTCATCCTCTACCTCATCCATCACAAATCCTCTCCAATGGAGAAAGCTCTTACTATGTTGCCCCTCTTCCAACCGAGTGTGGCTAACATTTTTTGAAAAATGATGGTAAATGGGTTGTTAGGCCATGATGATCCTAAAAATGACACAAAAAGTAATTTGGAACCCTATCTAAACACCAAGGGTGAGAAGGAGAGTTCAAATTTTTAGAAAATGTAAAAATTAGGAACTTACTACCTAGTACCACAACAACAATTAATTGACCGCAGTAGAGGTATCGTAGTGGCGGTACTTACCGCTGTAGCAAAAAAGTTACTGCTGCAGTGGTTTGTCGTCTTCAACCCGTCAACCCCTCCTCCCATGAAAGATTTTCAATTTCTCTCCATAATTTTTGAAATTATGTACAGATCAGGCTTGGGGAAGTGTGTGTGACCCTTCTTACACAAAAATGGGGGTGTGGAACAACCAACCAAAATCAAACCCAAATTGAAGAAAATTATTGAAGAAGGTGACCCTTCATCTTTCACTCCTCCTATAGACGAAATTGACCATGAACTATGTTAATCATATGTCCCAAACTCTGTAGGAGCATTGAAAACATAAGAGAACTTAGCATGTTAACCAATATACTCAAGAACACCACAAATTCAACTTCAATAAGTTACATCCAAAGCCACCTGAATTCTTTTTATTTTAATATGATTCTATGATTCTATAGCGAGCAATACATACAGTAAGTAGAAGAGATGAAGAAAATACCTTGAATTAGTCATCGGAGAGGGATTTTTGTAGAGAGAGTTGAGAGTTTGGAGTAAAAATGGGGGAAAATAAAGTTTTCCCCCTACTTAACTGTTGTGAACCGCTCTTGTGGTTAGTTACTGCTGCAGCGATAATTAACTACAATAGTGGTAAACTTTTTTCGAAACTAATTTTGTCTCGACTTTCTCGTACTACGAGAAGTCATATTATGTTTGGGCAGTTACTCCAATGATTAATAGTGTACTCCATCTTAGTGAAAACATGGGAATAACCATCAAGGCTAGATTAGGCAGTACTTTAGCAGTCGCTCCTTGGGGAGCATGGATGTGTAACGAGCTAGCATATGTTAAATAATACTCCTAGTGTCTCATTATAGTTTAAAATCCATTGAGCACTCATGTGAATGTTCAGACCTCACCCTTAGGGTTATTTAAGGATGAACGATGGGTAAATTGGTATCTAATGTAATGATCCAAACCATCGTTAGGTGTAGAAATACCCTGATAATAATTTACAATGAATAATGGACTCAAAATTAACCCGAGAAAAATTAAATCAAGGCCAAAGGGAATTAGGACGAGAGGCCTAACAGTGGACTGGGCCAGACTGCCGGCAATTGCTATAGCAGTTGGGGAATCGCTGCAGTAGTAAAAGGTAGTAGCCCAGTCGAGAAACTTTTAAAAACCCTCTTTCTCTTTATTTCCCCAGGTCGCTCCTTTTTTTCCATAAACACTCTGAAAATCCCTATTCCTCCAACCATGAGATTTTAAAGGCCAAGGTTAATGAGAGCGATTTTGAGGCATACTCGGAGGAAACCTGACATGGGAATATGCTTAGCATGCATGGGATAGCTCATTCCCCACCATAGCAACATGATTCACCTAAGAGGTAAGTTAAGGTTTATTTTGTAGAAACTAGACTTGGGCTAGATGCATTTAATGTTAATAGTGATGTCGGGAGTATCATGCATTATGCCTTTGGTCATGGAGTTATATGGATGGACATGTTTAAAATATATTTAGGCTCAAATTTGTTGAATTAATCCACAATTTATTAATGTCTTGTTTGTGATAAGGGATGGATAGAAAGGAGAAGCTAATGCGCATAGCTTAATATCTTCCAGGGCTTGAGTATAGTGGGAAGTTGAATAAGATAGTGTGGAATGGTAAAAAGGGAAATTTAGGTGACTCGACTAAAACATAATTTTTATAAAGGTTCGAATTGTGTTAAGGGAACTTGTTTAATTCTAATGTTTTAATGGGCAGATTGTACTATAAGACGTGGCTTAAGGGCGAGGCATGGTAAGTCGAGACTTGTAATTCACACAATCAAATCCTGTGACTGATGGGTGGACATAAATGAGAAATATTGTGAAGTCAAGAACAAATTTCTAGTTAGAAGTAGTTTGGGAAGATTAAAAGGTAATGTGAAAAAATCGAGGTTGGATGTGGTTAGAGAGAAAGTTCATGATAATAGTAACTTGGGTTACGACAGCCCCACATGGGTGTAAGGTAAACCATGATTGTAAATCTATTTGTGATGACTAAGGTCACTGATTAAATGAATTAGACAGTTCATGTAACATTAGACTAGATTGACTCATATTGGGTTATGGACTGAGTGATCTTAGGCGTATTTATACTCCTAAGTGTCACTATCTATGCACGTTTAGCTTAGTTTTGAGGATAAATTGATGTGATTATTGATTATAAAGTGTGTATATGTGTATTTATGTGTTAAAGTACATGTTTATAGTTTTCAAGGTGCATTTGAAACAAACTAATAGTCAAAAAGATCAAATAGAACTTAGAAGAGGAAACTAGTGTCGCTAGCTTGAGCTATGCTTGTTCTAGTGTACTTTGATTTGTTCTACTATGTTGTATGGACTTATGGTTGTTGTGAGATTTTGTAGGAGACCAATGGAGGATCTATTGAAGCTAAATAAAGCCTACAAACAAGCCACAAAATGAAAGGGAACAAGGAATGAAAGCATGAGAAAGCATGGATGACCTAAAGCACTATAAAAGGAGTACTTAGCCATATTCTGGGGCAGCATATGAGATTGGAAAAGGAGACAAAACATCAAGAAGCTAAAACTAGGGATCTTTGTTCTTTAACTTTACTTTCTTTTAGTTTTGCTTAATGAACTCATCTATGGTGATTCTTTGTATGACTAAGAGTATCTAAACACATGGTTGAGGATACAACATAATTTATTAATTATTATTTTATAGTTGATTTATATGGTTATCAAGTCATGAGGTTGTTCTTGCGTTCTTGTTTAACTATTCTAAAGAATTGCGAACTTTAGGATAAATCCTAGTCTCAAAACGAATTGACCATAGGAGTTGAGGGGCAGAATGAAGAACGTAGGGAGTGTAGATCATTTCCTTAATCGGTTAGGGCCTAATTGTTAAAGGATGATTTTCAATTAGGATAGAGATACACCCAAATGCCCCACTTGGTTAATCCAATGAGAAGATTACTTAGTGCATTCGAATTATAGACTCACATCCCTGCTCAAAGATGTAGTTGTGAGACTAATTTTAGTAGATGACTTAGAGGGTGACCATCCTCAAGTTAAATTATCAACCTCGTAAATCAATAATCACTATAAACAACTTAACTGGCTAGAAATCATAGTTATGCATGGTTGTGAGTATGTCTTAGCCCTAGAATCCTTCTTGATATAGTCTCAACCCCAAGTTTATCATTTTTAGTATATTTTAATACTTAGTTTTATCATCTAAACTTCATACATCTTTGGTTCTATCTCTTGAATAAATAACAAGAACTAGTTTAATCTAAGTGAATAGTTAAACGACAAGTCCCTGTAGGTTCGACATCCGGCTCGTAAGAGCCATTTTATTACTTGCATGACCACGTACACTTGCGTGTACAGTTGGAAGCAACTTTTTGTTTAGTATAGATTAGAATTTTTCTTTTTATTTGTTTGAGTTGTATATTGTTTGATTTTGTACAAAGTTTTGTTTTGGTTTTAATCACTCTTCTTGATATGTCATCTTGGGAAAAATGGTGGTTGGATGATTACAATTCTTGTTGTTTTTGTGGTGGACCACACTTGAATGGTAATCATCATGATGTTCAAGAGAGAGGGTTGTGCGCACCTACCCAGTCTTTTGAGTTGAATATACGTCAGATGTGTGGTAGTCAGGATAGCCATTGGAGTGACTGTGCAAACTATTATTCCCCTCCCCTGAACCCTTTTTATGATCAGTCTGTTGTTTGCAATGTTGGCAGGGCTAAGGGAGCTAATGAGGCAGAACATGCATCTCACCTCATAGATATGTTGAAGCAGATACTGGAGCAGCAAGCACAACATCTGAACCAACTGAAAGAACAGTGGAAGCCACAAATAAAATTGATTCCCACCTCACATACCTACAGGTTAGGGATGACACTTTGACTTATTAGCAAAGTACAGTCTTATCCAACACTCAAGAGGAACCCTTGATAGAAGAAGAGAGGGAGGCACTACTAGGAGAAAGTTGTGATAAGGCAGACATAGTAAGCCAAGATTGGCTAATGGAACTAGAGCAGCAAATCAAATTTCAAAAGTGTCTTCGGAATGGTCTCACAATCATCGCAACCCAAATAAACAATGGGAGAGATGAGCTCATACAACAGATAAAGCAATTTGGCCTAGATATTCGTGACTTGAATGACCAATTGACTACAAAGATTGTGGCATCTGATGTCCAATCACTTAAATTTATGGATACTAGCCAGTTTGTGAAGAGGGAGGAAGAATTCCAACCATTCAACAACCATTCTTTAATTGATGCTAACATTGAGAAGGTGAATAATAGAGAGCATGTTGTAGATGGTGTAAGTTTGAAAGTGGGAGGTGTTGGATCTCATTCAAAGCACTTTTCTATGTTATGTTTAGATGATGACATGTATTTTGAGTCATCTAAACTAGTGGAGGAGTGTGTAAATGAGGAACAAGAATCCTACATTCTTAAATTTGCACCAGACAAGCAACAAAACAACATGTCTCACCTCAGGGCCAAGCATTTTAACATGCACTATCCATTGCTTGGTTCCTTCATCTTTGTAACACCACCTTATGATAGAAGCACGAAGATGGATGGGATGTTGGGGGTGAAATTCATATCCTCAAGGTGGAAGAAAATGTTGATGGGTCGTGCCGCGACGTTAAATTAGACGCTTGTTAGGAGGCAACCCAACATGTAGTAAGTAGTTTTTATTTTTATTTTTTCCTTTTTATTTTAGTGTCACTTGTTTTTGTTGTTTTTGTTTTTGCAGATTTAAGGGAAGTCTGAGTACCCCCAATCTGAGCTAAGAAGCATGGCGAAAGCTTAGTGCGGGGTCCTCTGGACCCCTTCATGGAAAAAGTGAAAATTGACATGGTACTAGCTAGGCCTAGAGGCCACAGAGAGTATTTCTATTCTTCGTTCTTTGATTTATACTTTGGGGACAAAGTGTGATTTTAAGTGTGGGGTGGGAAATCTTCTGATTTGGTTAGGTTAGAGTGTGCTATAGGAGTCTTTTGGTTATTTGCTTTTTGCTTATGTTTCTGAAAATTTGAAAAATACAAAAAGATTTTCTTTTAGTAATTTTTAGTTTTATTTAGGAGCACACTTCATCCACCCCTCAGTTTTTTTTTCCAGTTTTGTTTAGAGGGGAGCCCTTTGAACCCAGTATCCTTTTTGATTTTTAGGAGTAATTTTAAATTTTTAGAGATGCTCTAGTTAAGATGCTACACATGATTACTTGATGCAAGTTGGTGTTGAACTCTAAGGCATGTTGTGAAAAATTGAATGACTACAGTGAAACACTTAGGCTCATTTGTTTGACTATTGTGTGATATTGGCTTAATATTGAATTTGTGCTATTGCTTGGTCGAGAGTATATAAAGATCTGTATTGATTTGAACATATGCCATGTGTGAGTGAGATTTTGATATATTCCATGTTTCATAGTGATGTCTAGAACTTGCCCTGTGTGTTTGCAAAGAGAAATAAAGAATGTTAAGTTTAGGAGATGATATAGTCATTTCTTTGATAGCCATGTTTTATATCCACCTTATCTACCCTTTTTGCATGATCTTAGTTAGCCCCGTTGAGCCTTTAGCCTATTCTTTGGTAGCCTTATATGTAGCTTATTCCTTTTCCTTCAATTGCCCAAAATTTGATCCAAAATTCCTAAGCGCTTGAGTTGAGAAATCAAGATGTTAAGGAGTGGAAAAATGAAGAAGGAAAAAGTGAATTTGAAGTCCCAAGTAAATAGCTTTAGGTGTGTTGAAAAGGTTTATGTATTATTGGTAGGGAATAATGTACTGAGAAGAAAATTGATCCAAAGAAGTGAATCACGTGTTGATAGCAAATACTCCATGCTAAAGATGTGTAAGCTAGCTTAAAGAGATGGGGCAAAACAAAAGAGAGTTGGGAAGATGATAGTGGTGTAAAATAGGTTGGTTGGAGATGAGCTTAGTGGAAATTTTGATGTATTAAAGCACTTAGGGAAGATAGTCACTATTCTTGATAACATAGTTTCTACCCGTCCCTTAGCCTACATTACAACCCTTAAAGTCCTACTTGACCTTGAGATTTGATGTTATTATATTAGTGGAGTACTACACTAAGGGAAACTTATGGTTCAGCTTATGTCACATGTGAATTCTTTGTGAGAGTGAGCGGAATTTGATTCTTACACCCATTCTTGTGATAAGTTGCATATTTGTGAGTGAATATGGGTGACTCTTTTGTGGTGAGGGCATATGTTTGATGATAGATATATGACTTATATGATCTCTTTGTTGAGTAATATGCATGATTTTTCCAACTTGGTAGAGTCAGGTCTTGAGGATAGGAAGTTTCAAAGTAATCTTCATGTGTTTCAAGTTGAAAGATAACATGCTGAGTATAGAACTTGCTATTTATGTGGTCTGTGTAGTTCTTCCTTAAGTGTATTAGTTGTAGTAATGTTTTTAGAGTCTTCCTTGATGGTGATTAATTCATTGAGTTTTTCAAGGACGAAGAAGGCTTTAAGTGTGGGGTGGTGATCTTAGGCATATTTATACTCCTAAGTGTCATTATCTATGCACATTTAGCTTAGTTTTGAGGATAACTTGATGTGGTTATTGAGTATAAAGTGTGTATATGTGTATTTTTGTGTTAAATTACATGTTTATAGTGTTCAAGGTGCATTTGAAACAAACCAAGAGTCAAAAAGATCAAATAGAACTTAGAAAAGGAAACTAGTGTCGCTAGCTTTAGCTATGCTTGGTCTAGTGTACTTTGATTTGCTCTATTGTGTTGTATGGACTTATGGTTGTTGTGATATGTTGTAGGATACCAATGGAGGAGATATGGAAGCAAATTCAATCCTACAAACAAGCCACAAGATGAAAGGGAACAAGGAATGAAAGCACGAGAAGGAACAGACTCAACCCCCATACATTGGAGGGGGCCATGCACCGCACCTCCCAAAGCATGGGAGGGGGCCATGCACCACTCCACCCAAGTAATGTGGTAGGGTGTGCTCCACACCTTGCTAACTAATTCTTAGTTTTCATGGGGTCTGCTTGCTAACTAATTCTTGGTTATTTCTTTTTGTTTTAGATTTAAATTTGCAAGTGTATAGTTTTTCACTTCTCAATCACATCAACAAGTACGTAATAGATATGATGCTTACAATTCTTTTTAAAAAGTTATTTTCATAAAACTATAATGTGAATTGTAGAAAAACGTGATATATGTTTGAAATTTTTGAGAAGTACACATAAAAAAACATAGACTTTAGATGCAATTCTGAAGAAACTCTGAGTTTCATTATAGAGAATTCTCATGAATCCCTCCCAAGTGAAACCATGATAACAAATCGGCAGTATCATAGTCATTTGTCTGTCAAACAAATGCAATATTCAGAAAATAAAACTTTGAGCAAGACAGTCCTGAAATTATAAAAAATGGTCAATTTATTGTTCTTAAAACAGTCCCCTTGGCAAGTCTTATTTAGTTTTGGTACTCTAATTTGCTAGACATTGCTTTAAGAACGGCATCACAACATTGATAATTGTTAGGCAGTATTAGATTTTTCATAAATGGAAGTATCCATAATATTAAATAAACAAAGGATTCTTGTACGTGCACTTTATGATTTTATATATCTACTTTCGGTAATTATTAACTATTTTGGTCACAAATAATGATTAATTTTCTTTGGTGTACACTATGAAATTGATAATGTTATACCAGCCAAATAACTATGTGGTGTTTCCATATCAAAAAACAATAAACATGTCTCACTGAATTTTTGGTATGTTAGAACTACGTAAGAAAAAGGTTATATCAATCCACTTAATTGTGTATGGCTGCTACACACTATTGTACTTCCCTTTCAAAATTTTAGTTTCTCTATACTTATATATTTTAATATTATCTGTATCATAAAAAATCAATATTAATTCATAGGGGACACATGTGCAATGCACGTGTCCACAGACTAGTGTGTGTATATATATATTGATTAAGTTGAAAATGCTAGTTAAAAATAAACGTTATGTATGGACATAATAGAAATTGGAATTGTTTAAGATTTTTCGTTAGTGGATTGAAGTAAAAATTGTGAAAACAATTGTCACGACCCAATTTTTCGAGTTATGATGGCACCTACTTTAACCCACCAATAGGTAGGCCAAACCATAGCCCAGAATCACAAGTAACGAGCAGACATGCAAAAGATGAGAAAATAAAGGAAATAGGCATACAACATAAATATGAAGCAACGTAAAGTAACGATAAATATATATATACATGTTGTACAATAAAGGGAGGAGAACAAAAACTACAAAAAAGAGTTCCCCCATGACCTGGTAAGGTCGGCACATGAGTCACTATATAAAAGAGAGTACTAGGCTATGTCAAACCTACATCAAAGTCTCAAAATGTACAAACAAGATTATCAAAATAAGTAGAAGGAGGAGGATCAGCTTGGGACTCAAAAAATTCACCCGAACTCTGAACAGCAGCACAGCCCGGGGATAGCGTCAGCGGCTATGACTCGTACTCAAATCTGCATTAGAAAAAAGATGCAGAAGTGCAATATGAGTACCAAAGTAATAGGTACTCAGTAGGCATCATAGGCCGACTGAGCTAAATTCCAGTAAATCAGAAATAAAGTGAGAGAATGTAAACTAAAGTCAGAAATAAAGGGAGGAAATGGAATAGTAGATTATGCCGAGTGGATGCGATATATATATAAATTAAGTAACAAGAAATTATAAAATAAAGTCTAACTATAGCCTAACTGGGCCCCCATAAGCCTAGAAGACACAAAAAACAAAAATAACCCAACTGAGCACTTATAAGCCCGGTTGGTTCAAGCAAAGATTAACAGTAATATGAAGGTGGAATAACACAATAAGAATTGTAAGGTGAAACAACGAGTGATAAGAGTACTCGATACTCCATTTTGGGGTTATGCCAGACATGGCTAAGGTAATAGTCTTGGCAAAGCAATCCAAGACCGCAGATGGGGGGATAACTAGTCCATACCCAAAATCATATCAAAATCCACCATATGTAGCACAATAAGGTCAGCCTGAGTGTCATAGTCTCGAATAGTCATAATACACGATAGATATACCTGATCTACTACTAAAGAATCACCTACAGGGGTAGATACACACAAAGGTATAAATAATGGCTCCCAAGACAAACCCAACCACGGTGCATAATAAGAAGAAAGTAGAAGTTAGATGATGGCATAATAAAATCGTACCTGTGATGACAGCGTCCAAAGCCTCAGCCTTCGTCCTACCAAGAACAGTATATAAGTGACCTTGTCCATCTCCGAATTAAGTGCCTACACGACCACCTATCCGACCTTCCTGAGGACCTCCTCTGGAAGCCTAAGGACCACCCCTACACCCTGTACACCACCCCTAGCTAGAGGCGGTACTTATATGATAGGATAAACACTCTGTATTGAAGGATTACTCATCCCATACCAGGGGCACTCTCTGGTGAAATGGCATACTACATTACAATCATAACATGCCCCGGGCACTCTACTCTGTCAAGAAGGTCCGACTGATCCGAAATGGCCACCTCGACGTGATGACCCTGACTATAATCCCCTCGAAGAGTGACCACTGCCCTGACCGATGACACCATAATAACGGGGATGACCCCCCCTCTAAAAGCTGAAGCGCTGCCTGAAAGGACCTACTAAACTGACCCTGATGCTGGAAAGACTGATGTTGGGGGTACCTATACTAAAATCCTCTACCTCTAAATTGTGAACCGCTCTGGCTACCACTATAACTGCCCTACTGACGTGGCTTCTTATCCATGCCCCGTTGGGCCTCACAATGTATCTCCTCTATAGTTTGGGCATAATAAAAAATGTCCACCAAAGATCTACCTGCAGCAACCAGACTCTGAGTAGCCATGCAAAGTGGAAGTGGCAGCCCTCTGACAAAGAACTAAATGCACTCATAATCGGTCGGTAGAATCATAGTGGCATGCCTAGCCAACTAATGGAACCTTGTCTCATATTATGTCACAGTCATAGAACCCTGTTCTAATCTTGTAAACTGATCCCTCAGAAGTTCGCTATTGCTTCCAAGCACACACGCAAGCATACGTGGTCAAACAAGTAGTAAATTTACTCTTTTTGAGAGCAGAGTTTTTGTACCCAAGGGACTTGAGGTTAGCTATTCACAAATTCTATGTATACTTTTCAATTTAATGATTGCTAGTTTGTAACAAGAATATAGTTTTGTAATTATAAACTAAGTAACAAAAATGACAACAATATGAAATTTGGATTGTAAATAATATATGGATAGCTTCCAGGGTAGAGACTTACTGCATATTCATGCAAAACTATGGTTTCTAGCCGGTGTTGATATTTGCCATGATTGTTGATCTACGGAGTTGATATTATACTTTTAAAATGGTCATCCTCTAAGTCATCTATCCAAATTAATCTCACAACTACATCATTGAGTGGGGATGTGAGTCTTTAATTCCGATGCATTAAGCTATCTTCCTGTATCATTAACCAAGAAGGGCATTTAGGTATATCTCTATCCTGATCACAAATCATTCTTTAACAATTATCCCCTAACTAATTAAAGATATGATCCACACTCCCTACGTTCTTCATTCTGTCCCTCCACTCCTATGGTTAATTCGTTTTGAGACTAGAATTAATCCTAAAGTTTGCAATTCTTCAGAATAGTTAAACAAGAATGCAAGAATAATCAAATGAATTGATAAACATATAAACCAACTATAAAATCATACTTAAGCAATCATAGTGTACCCTCAACCCAAGAAAGAGGGCGTTTAGAAACTCATAGTCTTACAAAGAATCACCATAGATGAGTTCATAAAATAAAACTACAAGAAGGATGAACCTTAGTTTGAGCTCCTTGTTGTATGATTTTCCTCTCCCAATCACGTTTCCTCCAAAAGATGCTTGTAAATGTGGCTAAGTACTCCTTATATATCCCTAAAAGTTGTGCCTCAAGCTGTCGAGCCAGAGAAGCCTAGTCGCCGTAGGTCCTCCCTTTGCAAGCTAGGTGAGCTGGAGGAGGTATATACACTTGGTATGGTATGGTTTGTAATTGTGGAATCGATTCGAGTTTGGTGTCCCCGGTATGCTTTGAGATAGTGGAACCGATTCGAGTCCGGTGCCCCCGACATAGTTATAACATTTTAGTTTATGTTGCATTCATCCATTCATATGCATTGCCTATCACCAGTATAGATTTTTGGCGCCTGTATCTATCGGTCTTACGGGGGGTTGTATAGGTACGGGTTATGGTTGTTGTTGCTGAGTGTTTCTGTGAACTTTTCGGATTTATGGGGGTCCGATTAGGTACTTGTTTGCCCGGACTAGCCGGTTATTTTATTATTGTTTATTATGGTTAGTTCGTGGAAGGTTGGTTATGGAATGGTACCTGATATTAGAGATACGTTTTTGATTTCTTTATCCTTTCGGTAGATTATATTATGGTTGGTTTACCCCAGGATTTGTCACCCTTTGGGTATAGGCTTGATGAGGCTAGGGTTGGCTCCTTTACTTGTCTATGGACCTTGAGATGTTAGGTTGACTCCCTCAGGTAGTTACCCTTGAGTTATCCCTATATGTATACTTATATGTATGGTATCACCGTATATCCCTCTCTTTCCTTATCTATTTACATTGCATATGCATCCTTTGGCCTTGTACTACTATTATATATCCTTCTTTCATTTTTCATTTGTATATTGTCCAGTGATATACATTATTGCACTTTAGTTCCTAAATGTTGTTAGGATAGGATAGTTATCCCTATTGCCCTATTAGCATTGTTATGCCTAGTTTCGTGGATAGTTGATTGTCACTTTCATGCCTTTATGTTATTTATGCTTACACTATTTCTGGAGCTCAGTTGGCCGTTGCCTACTGAGTACCACGTGTTTGAGTTTGGTACTCATAGTACACTTTTACAGCCTGCAGGTCATAGTGTGAGTTATCGTCGTTTATGTGTGTATGTCGTGCGGAGCAGCTATGGATCGGAGATATGGGGTGAGATGCCGACGTTTTAGAGTATTCCTACTCTCTCTATTATTGTTAGACTATTCTCTATGTTGTGTCAGAGACGGCTTGTATACATATTTCACTTGTACTCCTGATGTATTAGAAGCTCTTGTACTGGATCCACTAGGTTTTGGGTTTATATTAGCTTTGTTATTATATTTATTTTGTTGTTTCTTTTATTTGTTTTGGTAGTCCGTTACTAGCCGCTTCGGACTACGTGTTGTCTTACCTACTGGTGCGTTATAGTAGGTGCCATCATGTCCTATGAAAATGGGTCATGACAGAACAGGTTAATAAACTTGATGGAGCCATCTTTCTTTCAGTGAAATTTCATCAAACACATTGGTTGCATCAAGATTCAAGGCAATTTCCTTGTTACTATTATTTTTGTTCCAGAGCAATAGCAGTTAGGGTAATGAAACAGAGAATTTTTGAAGAGACATACATCTTAACAAATAAGCAAATATGTGATCGAATCAAAAAAAATGAAGAAAGAGGAAAGCTAAGTGTCAAATCAAAACCGTATCAAATCAACGAAGGGCTTTTCTTAACCCAAAATTTCAATTTTAGATTTTTTTATTTAACCCATAAATTCAACCTTTTCCTTTTCTTTGAAGAAAAGAAATGTCGCCATAGTATATCACCAACAAAGGAAATTCGAGAAAAATATAGGAAAAAAGAAGAAGATTTGAACAAAATAATACCTTAAATTATAAGAAATTATTGAAAGTTTTATCGAGAATTGGAAGAGTACACTTCTGATCTCTTGGTAAAGGATATGCTTCTAGACTATGTCATCCTCTTGGAATGAAAGTGAAATGGAGTGGGTGCTAAATCATACCTTCAGATATTGTCTGAAATGGATAAACAAGAATACAGATGGTTCCAGAACTATTAAAAGAGTGAGTTTGGATAGGGTGAAATTACTAATTTACCCTTACCGTCCAATTGCTTTATAACACCCCGTACCTTCCCAACCCTACTTGACGACGTTGAACAATGTTTACTTAGGTGTCGAGAGTCATAAGTATGTATTTTGTAATGTTATTGATGAGATAATAGATATTGGGCCTAGTAAATGTGATTAGACCTTCGTAAGAGGTGTCTTGTGACTTCGTGGAGAATTTGTGGGGTTAAAAATGAGGCTTGGAGGACCTCCAAACAAAGGATATTAAAGGTAAGAAGTAAGTTAAAGAATAGAACTTGAAGTATCTAACCAAATCCGCAAAGAAAAGTCGAAGAACGAAAATTTTCAAAAAAAAATAGGCCAGGCGCGCCAGAGGGCGTGCCAGGCCGCTTTTTTCCTAAAATATTTGGGCACAGGAAGCAAGGTGGCGCGCCCAGGGGCGTGCCAGGCTGCTTGTACACACCTCTCAAATGTTGGAAATTTTTTTATGTCCCAAGGGTGCCCGGGGACGTACCAGGCCGCTTTTTGCCACATTTATTCTCCAACCACGAGCCTATACATGGAATGATTGAATTATTATATTGGTATTCCAATTTGGTAAAATTATTCATGGACGAAGTTGGTATCCAAATTATGTTTTTACCCTTTATGTTCAAAATGAGCCATGACTGGCTAGAATCACTTGCTCTTGGGAATGAGGCGACGAATGTGAGTCTCGTGCGTTGGAATATTGTCGTAACACGTATGAAATGATTTAAACATGACAAAATGATTGATTTTATTGGATTAAGTGAATTGGGCTCAATGAAGGCCCAAAATGAGGCAAAAGACATGGGCCAAATGGGTCAAATGACCACCACCACCAATAAACCCAGTGTAATCCCACCAAGTGGGGTCTGGGGAGGGTAAGATGTACGCAGTCCATACCACTACCTCAAACGAAGTAGAAAGGCTTTTTCCGATAGACCCCCGGCTCAGAACAAATAACAGTAGACAAAGAACATAACAACAACAAACAAACCAGGAATAACACACTAATAGAAAATAAAAGAAACAGGACACCCACATAGTCATACAATATACAAATCTATCCAGACATCCCAAACACCACCACAATACCACGAACAGGGAACTACAAAACACACGCATAACCCTACCGCCATACGCCCAGAAGCAGAGTGCCTTCCTACCCACTAACCCTCTACCCTAATCCGCTCCCTCCACACCCTCCTATCTAGGGTCATGTCCTCAGTAAGTTGTAGCTGCTCCATGTCCTTTCTAATCACCTCCCCCCAATATTTCTTCGGCCTACCTCTGCCTCGTATGAAGCCATCCATGCCCAATCTCTCACACCTCCGTACCGGGGCATCTGCACACCGCCTCCTCACATGCCCGAACCACCTCAACCGCATTTCCCACATCTTGTCAACTACAGAGGACACTCCCACCTTCTCCCGAATACTCTAATTCCGAACCCTATCTCTCCTAGTAATTCCACACATCCAACGCAACATCTTCATCTCCGCCACCTTTAACCCCTATATGTGGGATGCCTTGACTGACCCATTCTTCCATTGACCTTCTAGACATGGAATTTAATGTTATAAAAAGTGGCTAAGGATGAATTGAGGGCTTATATAAAGGGCCAAAAATCTGATTTTATTCATTACAAACACACATGCTTTTCTAGACAACTCCAAGAAAACCCATTTAGCTCTCAAAACCCTAAGTCATCTCTTGGAGCAAGATCATCATTTTTCAAGCTTGGGTAAGTGTTTAATCTTATGGTTTAACATATTATATGCATGGGAGAGTAAGTAGATCATGATGGTTATGTCTAAAAGTGTGAGTAGTGCACTTTTGCTTTTTGTTAAAGATGTGCCATTCTTGTTATTTAAACTTGACAAAGGACTTGAGGTTTGAATAAAAGTGAATGGTATGGATGAGATATCAACATGTATGGTGTGATTATGATCCTAAACTTGTTATTTTTCTATAAGTGTAAATTATGGGATTTTGGACGATATGTTGTTGTGAGGTGTATTGAGGTGACTTGGTGGAATCATTGTGATGTTGTGGTGATGGAGAAGTGTAAAGTATGAACTTGGTGTGACATGCTAGTGGTTTATGATATTTTGGCCAATGTTGGGCATATTGTGGTATTGTTGATATGACAATGCCGTAAATGGTATTGTAAAGGGTGAAATGACGTTATACGGCAATCATATAGCTCGTTGTCATCTTGTACACTTGTATGGTAACTAGTTGTTAATGTAAGCTCCGGTATGTATTTGTGTTGTAGAGTAAGACGTAAGGAAGAAGTTGTACTATTGTGTTCACGTATAGGATTGAGTGTTCATATTGAGAAGATAAGGTATGTAAGGTTACTCTTTCCGTATCCTTCTGCAGCTCATAGTATTCACATTGATGTTGTTCTAGTTTATTTCTAAATGTCCAAAGGTATCTCGTTTCAGGTTGTTATCTATTGTTAAGTCACATATTACTGATTCATTAGTCATTGTTGCTCATGTGTTACATAATTATGAACATGGTTCCAAAGTCCCAATAATAGTATGTTCCAAAGTTTCCAATAAGGTTACGATTACAAATATATCAATCTCTCATAAGTGAGCGTATCAATCTCTTGAAAGTAAAGAAATAAAGTAAGGCATATAAGTGTGTTTCCAATAACATCATGATCCTCAATGTATCAATCTCACACAAGTAAAAATATCAATCTCTCCCAAGTAAGAAATGAAGAAAAGTCTGTATATGTTATATTATTAACCCACCAATAGAGTGGATGTATGTTATTAACCCACTAATAGAGTGGATGTATGTTATTAACCCACCAATAGAGTGGATGTATGTTATTAACCCACCAATAGAGTGGATGTATGTTATATTATTAACCCACCAATAGAGTGGATGTATGTTATTAACCCACCAATAGAGTGGATGTATGTTATATTTTTAACCCACCGATAAGGTGGATGAATGTTATTTTACAACCTACTAACCATGTATATGAATAATAATGATGATGTGCATAAAAGCAAAGAAAGAATCTCTTGAGTAGGAAAGAATCTCTTGAATAGAAGAATCTCTTGGAGGCAAGTCTCTTGAGTGAAGGTAATTCTTTTGAATAAAGGGGTATATGGAGGATAGTATATGAATAATAAGGATATGAAAGAATAGTCATAAATGACAATAACAGAACAAATGTACCTGGTTCCACATATAAAACGAGGGTTATCCGCATTGACTATTTCTTTTATTTTGATTCCATTGTTGTTATCATGTATAATGCAATTTCTTATGAGCCTTACATACTCAATACATTCTTCGTACTGACCTCCCTTGGGGGGATTACCTTACTTGCTGTAGGCACAGGTGCTAGTAGACCTCCATTGTAGGTTGCAGATCATTTGTGGATTGTTGGTAAGCTCCAGTTGATTCGGGGCTTTTCGAGTTCATATGTACATTTGTCTTGGTTTTGTATATATCTATAGAGTGGGGTGATGTCCCGACTCTAGGTTGGTTATGGCTATGTATCTGTATAGGCTTTGTAGATGGATGTGGAAAGACGAATGTAATAGATATATGTCCATTTTGACTTGATGGGCCTAACGGCCAAGTTTCGTAGATAGCATATGTCCCATGATTTTTGCTATTTTCATTTTATATTTTGGTGAGTTAAATGAGATAGAATGCTATTCATAAAGAGACATACATACATGCATATGGAGGTTCATGAGAAAATATTGGTTCTCTCGGGCCATATCGAATTCGGGTGCCAGTCTACCTCGTTGGAACTCGGATCGTGACTTATGTGGTATCAGAGCAGGTCGTTCTAAGGGTATCTACAAAGCCGTATCTGAGTAGAGTCTTGCTTATGGATGTGTTGCGCACCACATTTATAAGTAGGAGGCTACGGGACATTTAGGAGTTGTTTCTTTCCTTCATTTCTAGATCGTGCAATAGAGCCAATGTTGTAGGTGAAATCATATCTGACCATTGGAATTGGTTTTCTTTGTTATAGTAAAAATGCCGATGAAAAGAAGGGGAAAAGGCAAAGGTAAGAAAGTAGATATGCCTGCCGGTGAAGGAATGAGTAAATCACCACCTAACCAAGCTAGTCAAGGTGGAGCTAACACTGAAATTGCATAGCAGTCTTCTTCTACTTTTCCAGCTCCGGAAAAGCCAAGAGGTAGAGAAGTACCCGCAGAACCACCTATGAATGCCACTGATCAAGATTTGAGAAATACAGTGCATATGTTAACACAGATAGTTGTGGTACAAACTCAAGGACGAGCTGGTCTAATGACAAACAAGAATGATGCCGCTAGAGTGGCGAGTCGCAGGACACAGGATTTCTTGAAATTAGACCCACCTATATTCACTGGGTCAGACCCCAAGGCAGATCCACAGGACTTCGTGGATCAAATTCAGAGGGCTCTAGAGGTTATGCACGTGACAGGGGTAGAAACAGTAGAACTTGCGGAGTATAGACTGAAAGGTGAAGCGATATTGTGGTATAAAGACTGGAAAAGATCAAGGGGTATTGATGCACTTCCAGCTGGTTGGGAAGAATTTAAAATGGCATTTATTGATCATTACCTCCAATATGAGATCCGGGAGGCACGTGTAGACCAGTTTCTAAATCTACGTCAAGGGACTATGAGTGGCAGATAATACAGTCTTCAGTTTAATTCCTTGGCGCGGTATGCTCCAAATGTAGTGGCCACAATGACAGACAGAGTCCATCGATATGTGGACATATTAGAGCCATATTTAGTTAGGGACTGTACCATTGCTGCTTTGAACAAAGATATGGACATAGCCAGAATTCAGTCCTTTGCACAGAAAATAGAGGACCAGAGGCAAAGAAGAAGGACACAGGAATCTGAGAGAGGGCCATCAAAGAGGGCTAGACCTATGAGGCAGTCTATGGCGTCCCCAGGAGAATCAAGGCCTCTGATGTTTTCTAGACCACCTAGACCATCACTCTCCTATTCTACAGCAGGCACACACTCTCAATTCCAAGGGTTTAAAGGTATTCAATCTGGACAGAGTAGTGAAATTCATGGATCACAGGAAACAAGATTTTATCGTCAGCTATGCCAGCGCTGTGGGAGATTTCATCCAGGTAAATACTGGTTTGATACGAATGCTTACTTTTTGTGTAGTAGGCCAGGGCACATGATGAGAGAGTGCCCACTGAGGGCCACGAGTAGTACGACACGACCTACAGGATCATTTGTTGCATTATCATAGTCAGGTGTACAACCTACTGGTCATGGCAAAAGTGCTAGAGGAGCAGCCAATTCTGGTAGAACACAAGACCGTACCTATGCCTTCGTGGATCAATAGAATTTAGAGGCTTCTCCTAATGTAGACACAGGTACAACATTCATATTTTTACATAAGATATATGAATTAATTGACCCGTACTCCACATTACCATATGTTACTCCATTGCTTGTGGAAAAAAAAGGGAGAAAATTTAAAAGATGTGATGAACAATGGATTCATAAGACCTAGTACGTTCCTTTGGGGGCACTAGTGTTAATTGTACAAAAGAAAGACCATACGTTGAGAATGTGTGTCGACTATCGCCAACTGAATAAGGTGGAAATTAAGAATGAATATTCCCCCCCCCCCCAGAGTTGACGATTTGTTTGACTAGTTACGGGCTTAGAAAAAAAAATGAATGAATGATGAAATGAATGGATGATGAAATGATGAAATGAATGACGGTGAAATTAAAAATGAATGATGATGATATACCCAAGACCAGCATTACGAATGCGGTAGAGTTATTATGAATTCTTAGTATGTTAATTGGGCTAGCAAATGCACCTGTAGTTTTTATGGGTTTAATGAATAGGGTGTTCGAGTCATTGTTAGGTGTGTTCAAGATCATGTTTGGAGATGAAATTCAGGATCATAAGAGAGCCATGCTAATCACTTGTGACAGGAGTTACGGATTCTTCGTGACCATAAGATATATACAAAGTTCTGTAAATGTAAGATTGGTTTCTATTCATTCGAGAGCAACCAAAATGTACCATGGTCTAGAAGAACTGTATTGGTAAGGCAATATAAAGAAGAAAAACATTGACGAACTCATTGTCCAAATTGTCAACAGATAATAGTAGAGCATCAGAAATCTAAAGGTTATATGTCAATATTAGGAGAAGAGAGTTAGAATTTGCCATAAATGATTGAGTATTCTTGGAAGTGTCACCAATGGAAGGGGTAATGAGATTCGAAAAGAAAGGGAAATTGTCCAAAGATTTGGGCAAATTGCGTATCTATTAGCACTAGTCTAAGAACTCTTCACAGCTCATTCAGTATTTCATATTCGCTAATTTGATAGTGTATAGGAGATTATCTCGTATTGCTCCCAGTAGAGATATACAAGTTACGAAAGATCTCACATGTGACGAGGTACTGCTTACTATTCTATCTCGATAAGCAAAAGCAATAAGCAATAAAGAAGTAGCTTCCGTAAAGGCACTATTGGAGATATTAGTACGTAGAAGAAATCACAAGGGAGGCCAAAGAATAATGAAATCTAAAGTACTCGTAATTGCTGTACATGGAAGAAAAAGTTCAAAGTGCGGAAACGGAGCAACAATAAGTAAGTATCTATGAGAGTATATGTATAAAGATGTATTTGTTGTACACGAGACAATTTTGTTAACATTCGAGGACGAATGTTCCTAAGAGGGGAAGAATGTAACACCCCGTACCTTCCCAACCCTACTTGACGACATTGAACAATGTTTACTTAGGTGTCGAGAGCCATAAGTATGTATTTTGTAATGTTATTGATGAGATAATTGATATTGGGCCTAGTACATGTGATTAGACCTTCGTAGGAGGTGTATTCTGACTTCGTGGAGCGTTTGAGGGGTTAAAAAAGAGGCTTGGAGTACCTCCAAACAAAGGATATTAAAGGTAAGAAGTAAGTTAAAGAATAGAACTTGAAGTATATAACCAAATCCGCAAAGAAAAGTCGAAGAACGAAAATTTTCAAAAAAAAATAGGCCAGGAGCGTCAGAGGGCGTGCCAGGCCGCTTTTTTCCCAAAATGGAAAAAGCAGCAAGGTGGCGCGCCAAGGGGCGTGCCAAGCTGCTTGTGCACACCTCTCAAGTGTTGGAAATTTTTCTAAGTCCCAAGGGTGCCCGGGGACGGACGTACCGGGCCATTTTTTGCCACATTTATTCTCCAACCATGAGAATATACATGGAATGATTGAATTATTATATTGGTATTCCAATTTGGTAAAATTATTCATAGACGAAGTTGGCATCCAAATTACGTTTTTACCCTTTATGTTCGAAATGAGCCATAACTGGCTAGAATCACTTGCTCTTGGGAATGAGGCAACGAATGTGAGTCTCATGAGTTGGAATATTGTCTTAACACGTACGAAATGATTTAAACATGAAAAAATGATTGTTTTTATTGGATTAAGTGAATTGGGCTCAATGAAGGCCCAAAATGAGGCAAAAGACATGTGCCAAATGGGTCAAATGACCCATTCTTCCATTGACCATCTAGACATGGACTTCAATGCTATAAAGAGTGGCTATGGATGAATTGAGGGATTATATAAAGGGACAAAAATCTGATTTTATTCATTACAAACACACATGCTTTTCTAGACAACTCCAAGAAAACCCATTTAGCTCTCAAAACCCTAAGTCATCTCTTGGAGCAAGATCATCATTTTTCAAGCTTGGATAAGTGTTTAATATTATGGTTTAACATATTATATGCATGGGATAGTATGTAGATCATTATGGTTATGTCTAAAAGTGTGAGTAGTGCACTTTTGCTTTTTGTTAAAGATGTGCCATTCTTGTTATTTAAACTTGAAAAAGGACTTGAGGTTTGAATAAAAGTGAATGGTATGGATGAGATATCAACATGTATGGTGTGATTATGAACCTAAACTTGTTATTTTTCTATAAGTGTAAATTATGGGATTTGGGCCGATATGTTGTTGTGAGGTGTATTGAGATGACTTGGTGGAATCATTGTGATGTCGTGGTGATGGAGAAGTGTAAAGTATTAACTTGGTGTGACATGCTAGTGGTTTATGATATTTTGGTCAATGTTGGGCATGTTGTGGTATTGTTGATATGACAATGCCGTAAATGGTATTGTAAAAGGTGAAATGACGTTATACAGCAATCATATAGCTCATTGTCGTCTTGTACACTTGTATGGTAACTACTTGTAAATGTAAGCTCCGGTATGTATTTGTGTTGTAGAGTAAGACGTAAGGAAGGAGCTGGACTTATGTGTTCACGTATAGGATTGAGTGTTCATATTGAGAAGATAAGGTATGTAAGGTTACTCTTTTCGTATCCTTCTGCACCTCATAGTATTCACATTGATATTGTACTAGGTCATTCCGAAATGTCCAAAGGTATCTCGTTTTAGGTTGTTATCTATTGTTAAGTCACATATTCCTCATTCATTAGTCGTTGTTGCTCATGTGTTACATAATTATGGACATGGTTCCAAAGTCCCAATAATAGTATGTTCCAAAGCTTCCAATAAGGTTATGATTACAAATATATCAGTCTCTCATAAGTGAGCGTATCAATCTCTTGAAAGTAAAGAAATTAAGTAAGGCATATATGTGTGTTTCCAATAATATCATGATCCTCAATGTATCAATCTCACACAAGTAAAAGTATCAATCTCTCCCAAGTAAGAAATGAAGAAAAGTCTGTATATGTTATATTATTAACCCACCAATAGAGTGGATGTATGTTATTAACCCACCAATAGAGTGGATGTAGGTTATTAACCCACCAATAGAGTTGATGTATGTTATATTATTAACCCACCAATAGAGTGGATGTATGTTATTAACCCACCAATAGAGTGGATGTATGTTATATTTTTAACCCACCGATAAGGTGGATGAATGTTATTTTTCAACCTACTAACCAAGTATATGAATAATAATGATGATGTGCGTAAAAGCAAAGAAAGAATCTCTTGGAGGCAAGTCTCTTGAGTGAAGGTAATTCTTTTGAATAAAGGGGTATATGGAGGATAGTATATGAATAATAAGGATATGAAAGAATAGTCATAAATGACAATAACAGAACAAATGTACCTAGTTCCACATATAAAATGAGGGTTATCTGCATTGTCTATTTCTTTTATATTGATTCCATTGTTGTTATCATGTATAGTGCAATTTCTTATGAGCCTTACATACTCAGTACATTCTTCGTACTGACCTCCCTTGGGGGGCTTACCTTACTTGCTGTAGGCACAGGTGCTAGTAGACCTCCATTGTAGGTTGCGGATCATTTGTGGATTGTTGGTGAGCTCCAGTTGATTCGGGGCTTTTCGAGTTCATATGTACATTTGTCTTGGTTTTGTATATATCTATAGAGCGGGGTGATGTCCCGACTCTAGGTTGGTTATGGCTATGTATCTATAGAGGCTTTGTGGACGGATGTGGGAAGACGAATGTAATAGATATATGTCCATTTTGACTTGATGGCCCTAACGGCCAAGTTTCGTATATAGCATATGTCCCATAGTTTCCGCTATTGTCATTTTATATTTTGGTGAGTTAAACGAGATAGAATGCTATTCATAAAGAGACATGCATACATGCATATGGAGGTTCATGAGCAAATATTGGTTCTCTCGGTCCATATCGGCTTCGGGTGCCAGTCCGCCTCGTTGGAACTCGGGGCGTGACATGCTCAATTCTCTCCCTCTCTCTCCCTCTCTCTCTATATATATCTATCTATCTATCTATCTATCTATCTACTCTCTCTCTCTCTCTCTCTCTATATATATATATATATATATATATATATATATATATACTATTTATATTCTGCACGGGCCCAAACTCTAAATATAAAAATAGTAATATTTTAATAAGGGAAAATTATAGAGTATAACATAGTTAAGCCTTTAAGTAAGCTACATAACAACGCTTTAAGTAAATTAATTCATGTAGCAGAAATAGCAATATTTTGGTTAGGGTCCAATAATTAATATGTGGGAAATATTCCTCCCTGTTTTCATGCCACAACTTTTTCCACTTCCTTTTTTAGTTTTCTCTATCTTACTTTTCCATTTTTTTTCTTGAAATCTCTAGCTTACAATTTCTACAGTTTTTCAATTTGTTTTCCCTTCCCTTACTCAAGATTTTGCCATTAATTTGAAGCTTTGAGCTCTAGCCATGGATGATGACGGAAAGGGCTATATCTGGGCACCCTTTTTCCCTTCCCCTTCATTTTTCGGCAACACCCAACGAACACCATCCTACAACTACCACCAAAGCTGCCATTTTTTCCATCTCTTACTCAAAGTTTTGCCATTAATAGCGAGCTTCTAGCTCTAGCCATAGATGATGACGGAAAGGATAGATCTGGTCAATACATATCAAAACATAAATAGACTGTTAATTTAAAATCCGTTTGAAGAGTGAACCCTACAAATTGAAAGATGGCGGAAGAAATCGCTGAACGACTACATCAAAATAGGCTGTTAATTTCAATATTTTTGTATATGTATTTGATGTCATAATAAATTTTATGTATTTGTATGTGTATTTGTAATTGTATTTCTATTTGTAATTGACTGCATCATTTATTTTGTATTTGTAGCTGATTGCAACATTTATATTTTCATTGTTTCATTTGTTTTTGTTTTGTTTTTGTTTTTGTATTTGTATTTGTATTTGACTTCATCATTTGTATTTTCATTGTTTCATTTGTTTGTTTTTTTTGTATTTGTATTTGTTATTGATTGCATCATTTGTATTTTCGTTATTTCTTTTTTCTTTTTGTATTTGTAGGTGGCTGCATCATTTGTATTTTTGTTGTTTTATTTGTTTTGTATTTTGTATTTGTCTTTTCTAGTTGATTGCATCATTTGCAGTTTTAAATAATTGAAAAGAATTATTGTTTCTCTTTATATGAATACTTGTATTTGTATTCATTGATACAAATTATATTTATTGATACAAAACTGAACCATACAAATACAAATGATGCATGTATATCAAACGATATATGTTTATATGACCTGAATTATAAATATACAAATGATACTTTTTTATATACAAATACAAATGATAAATTTGACATATAAATACAAACAATTTCTATTTATATTTGTAAGATTCAAGCAAATACAAATAATGCATATATTTGTTTGTATACAAATACAAATAATAAATTATACATATTCACAGATGAACCATCTAAATATAAATGATATTTTTGTCACGCCCCGAGTCCCATCGAGACGTGATTGGCACCTGAAGCCGATATGGCCTGAGAGAACCAATCTTTGCTCACGAACTTTCGTATGCATATTCTTGTATGAATTTCATTAAACCGTATGCACTATGCGGAAGGCATGATCATGCTAACATATGCTATATACTTCTCATTTAGGAAATTTGGCCGTTGGGGCCATCACATCAAACGAACATTTATCTTTGACATTCATAACCCACACATGTCTACAAAAGCCTCTAACAGATGCATTTACAAGACCAACTAACAGTCGGGACAAGTCCCCGCTTTATACACATTTACAACATCAAAACAATTATACAACTATGACTCAGGAGGCCCCGAACCAAGTGGAGCTCACCAAAACTCTGCAAATGATCCACAGTCTACTGAGGAGGTCTACTAATGCTTGCACCTGCAACATGTAAGGTAAGTCCCCCGAGGGGGTCAGTACGAAGAATGTACTGAGCATGTAAGGCTTATAATAAATAACATCAAACATGAGAATGTCAATAGAATAAAATATGAGAGAATAGTCAATGGGGATAAACCATCATTTTAGATAATGTCATTTATAATTACTTTCCTTTAAGGAAATTACCTTCACTCAAGAAACTTGCCTCCAATAGCTTCTTCTATATACAAGAGATTCTTTCTTGTTTCTAAGTTCATTACCACTAGTGTTCATCTACTTGGTAAGAAAGAATGACACTCATCCACATATATCCACTCTTGTGGTGGGGGTAATAATATAACATACATCTATTCTACTAACGTACATCCATTCTATTGGGGGTTTTAACCTACATCCACTATATTGGTGGGGCAACATACATCCACTCTTATGGTGGGGCAACATACATCCACTCTCATGGTGGGGTAACATACATCCACTCTCATGGTGGGGTAACATACATCCACTCTCATGGTGGGGAGATCATACATCCACTCTCATGGTGGGGTAACATACATCCACTCTCATGGTGGGGTAACATACATCCACTCTCATGGTGGGGAGATCATACATCCACTCTCATGGTGGGAGAACATATCAATGTATGAGAGATTAATACTTAGGGATCATGACACTAATTGAATCACACAAATATGCTTTACCTTGCTCTTATACTTTATGATATTAACACCTTAACTTATGAGGGATAGATATATTATCTCTCTCTTTACCTCCTTCACTAACCTTATGAGATCTTTTACATAAGTAAGTATATGATACCGGACCTCCACCTTTGGTGGGCTATAATAGATGACATACCACAATATTGGGATTATTCCATATGGAACTTATACTCTCTAGAATGTGATCCATACTCAATGAAACATATAGCAACCATGCGCATTATGACATGCTAAAGATCATGGCATTAAAGCACACACTTATATACACATCTCACTTCACTCCCTTACTTCATGAGATTGATATCTTCACTTATGAGGAGTAATTATACTAACTTGCACATCACCTCTCTTATTACTCTTATGAGATTGATACTCTTACAATTGGCACAAGGATAATCGTCATACCATAGGACTCATAACATGATTGGAACAATGATATTCAACTAACCAAGCTCTCTTTACCTCATTGCTCTTATTGGGATAATTCTCTTAGGATCAACAACATATGACAACTTAAGAACTTCCGCCCATAAATAAGAACTAAGTGATTCATGATTCGTATAGGAGTAAAACACATATGACTATCAATATATCAACCTTAGTTGGAATACTATAGAACCCCCTTGGTATAGTAAACTTTTGGAACCTTAACATAATGATCACTAAATATGATACATGTGGATACTAACTATTCATCACCCTGCGATGCAATACCTTAGACCATTTGGAACTTTTGACATATTAGCCAATGAACGTGAGTCAACCAATGGGCATGAGTCAATCAATAAACATGAGTTATACGATTCACCATTGACCAATGAAGAAGGAACATATGAGTAACTCTAGTCAACTATCGAATATGAAATACCTTAGAGTATTTCGGAATCAAGTGAGTGCTATGACAGTGTGAACATCATATGTTGCAGAAGGATATAAAAGTAACCTTGAATACCTTGTATTCTTAATACGAATACACAATCTTAGACGTGCATACAAAAGTCCCTCTCCGTCCTTGTGTTTTTATCTACAACACAAGTTCATAACGAAACCAACATTAACCACCACAACAACAATAAGTCACATGTTTAGCTTTAACATGTCATTCCCCTTTGACAATACTATTTATGAAATCATCATACCAATAATTCCACAATATTCCATACATTTACCAACACATGATAACCAATAGCATGTCACATCAAACTCATGTTTTACACTTCTCCATCACCACCACATCACAAGTATTCCATCAAATGACTTCAATATACCTCACAATAACAAATCGGCCAAAATCCCATAATTTAGACTTATAGAAAAATAACATGTTTAGGACAATAATAACACCATACATGTTGTTATTTCATCCATACCATACTTTTTCATCAAGACCACAAGTCATAATTCAAGTTACAATCCCATGGATTTCACATCTTTTTCACAAAACCAAAAAGTGTCATGTCCAACCTTTCCAACCATAACCAACATGGATTTCACATCTTTTTCACAAAACCAAAAAGTGTCATGTCCAACCTTTCCAACCATAAACAACATGATATACATATTATCTCATGCTTATAATATGTTAAAGTACAATAATATTCACTTACCCAAGCTTGGAAGATGATGATCTTGTCCAAATATGCCTTAGGGTTTTGGGGAGTCAAAGAAACCTTCTTGAGATTTTTCTAGAAAAAGATAGAAAAAGCATGTGTGTTTATCTTCAATAAAAATCAGAATTTTGCACCTTTATATAGGCCCTTAATTGACCTCCTTAGTCACTCTTTAGAATTAAATGTTGGGTTCTAGAAGGTCTTGCAAGAATGGGTCATTTGACCCATTTTGGGCCATGCTTTCATTTCATTTTTGGGCCCTTTTTGGGCCCAATTCACTTAATCCGATAAAATCAATAATTTCTCGTGTTTAAGTTGTCTCATATGTATTACAATAATATTCCCACTCATGATATTCATATTCGTAGCCTCAATCCAAAAATCAAGTGATTCTAGCCACGTTTGGCTTATTTTGACTATAGGGGTAAAATCGTCATTTTGGCCCCAAATTCGTTCTCGAGTAATTTTATCATACCAATGTAATATTTCATTCATTTCATGTATATACTCTTGGTTGTATAAGAAACGTAGCAAAAATCGGCTCGGTACGACCCCGAATACCTTTGGGACTTAGAAATTTTCAACTTTCGAAAAAGTGGAAAACCCAAGGTGGCACGCTCCTGGGCGCGCCAACCCACTGCCTATGGGCTAAAAAGTTTAGCCCAGAGCGGCGTGGCACGGTCCCAAACGCACCCCTCTTTAAAATTTTTGAAAATTCCATTTTTCGACTTCTTTTCGCGGGTTTGGTTAGATACTTCAAGTCCCATTCTTTAAGTCACTTCTTAACCTTATTATACTTTGTTTAGAGGTATTCTTAGCCTCATTTTGAACCCCACAAATGCGCAATGAAAATCACAAAACACTCCTATGAAGGTTTGCTCACATATACGAGGCCAAATTTCAATTTTCTCATCATTTACTTTACCAAATGAATACTCATGGTGTCTCAACACCTAAGTAACCCTCGTTCAATGTCATCGCATAGGGTTGGGAAGGTACGGAGTGTTACATTTTTCCCCCCTTAGAAACATTCGTCCTCGAATGTTCATGGCATGGTTTCACTGTCATGACATAAGTCGAAATGTTCTCATATACACACATAATACTCGTAAAGACTCACTTATTATACCCCCAAGACTGTATCTTGAACTCCACGTACTTTTGATTTCATTAATCCCTCGATCAGTATGAAACGACATTCTTATACACTTTCGACCATTTCACATGGCATGTCGTATAGGGTCACTTTGCCCTGTCTACTATACCATTACGTTATGTTCCTTTTACTATACTCAACTCATCGACAGGTGGAAATATTACTATTGACTTCACTCATAACCTCGGTGTACTATTAATTACATGATAGTCGATGGAGTAACGTACGAGGGAGTAGAGCACAAATCAATCAATACATATACATAATGTAAAATGTGGTAATATACCTAAATACCTGTACCGTCCTCAGGAGGTGCTTCCTCATTCTGCCGATCCACTAAAGCATAGGTGCGATTCTGCGTTCCACTGGCACTGGCTACTCCTCTGTCACCTCTACCACGACCAGCAGACTCTACACTAGCTGCCGATGCCATATTGGCTGATCCGGCAGGCCGTGTCATACTACCCGTAGGCCTCTGTGGGCATTCTCTCATCATGTGTCCTGGCCTACTACATACAAAGCAAACATTTGTATCAAACCGGCATTCGCCTGCATGAAATCTCCCACAGCGCAGGCACAACTGACGAGAAGATCTCATGGCGTGTGACCCATGAATCCCACTACTCTGTCCAAATCGACCACTTCTAGACCCTCGAAATTGGGAATGAGCACCTGCTGTGGAATAAGAGGCTGAGGGTCTAGGCGGTAATACTCGAGATCCAGAGTCTCCTGGAGACAACATAGATTGGCCCATAGGTCTGGCCCTTTTTGATGGCCCTTCTTCCGCTTTATGTATCCTCTTTCTTTGCCTTTGATCCTCCATTTTCTGTGCAAAAGCCTGTATTCTAGCTATGTCCATATCTCGATTTAAGGCAGCAATAGTGCAGTCTCGGACCAAATAAGGCTCCAATCTGTCCACATATCGATGGACTCTATCTTCCATGGTGGCTACTACATTTGGAGCATATCTAGCCAAGGAATTAAACTGCAAACTGTATTCTCTAACACTCATATTTCCTTGACGTAAATGGAGAAATTGGTCTGCACGTGCCTCCCGAATCTCATATGGGAGATAATGATCAAGGAATGCTATTTTAAATTCTTCCCAATCAGCTGGGAGTGCATCAGTACCTCTTGATATTTTCCAGTCCTCATACCATAAGATAGCCTCGCCCTTCAGTCTATAAGCTGCTAGCTCAACTGTTTCTACACCTGTTACGTGCATCACCTCTAGTGCTCTTTGCACTTGGTCCACGAAATCCTGTGGATCTGCTTTCGGGTCGGACCCTGTGAATATAGGAGGGTCTAATTTCAGAAAATCCTGTGTTCTGCGACTCGCCACCCTAGCCGCATCATCATCATGTGTCATTGGACCTTCTCGTCCTTGACTTTGTGCTGCCACTAACTGTGTCAACATGTGTACTGCATTTCTAAGGTCCTGATCCGTAGTGTTCATTGGCGGCTCTGCAGGTTATTCTCTACCTCTTGGCTCTTTTGGAGCTGGGAGGGTAGAAGAAGACCGCGATGCAATTTCTGCGTCAGCTCCACCTTGACTAACTTGGTCAGGTGGTAATCTACTCATTCCTTCTTCAGCAGGCAAATCTACCTGCTTCCCTTTACCTTTACCTCTTCTTGTGATCGGCATGGTTACTATAGAAAAGAGAAACATTTACCATGGTCAAATGTCAATTCAACTTACAACACTGGCTCTATTGCACGATCTAGAAGTGAAGAAACGAAACAACATCCTAAATGCCCCATAGCCTCCTGTTCATAAATGCGGTGCACAACACATCCATGAACAAGACTCTACTCGGACACGGCTTTGTAGACATCCTTAAAACGAACTGCTCTGATACCACTTTTGTCACGCCCCGAGTCCCATCGAGACGTGATTGGCACCCGAAGCCGATATGGCCTGAGAGAACCAATCTTTGCTCATGAACTTTCGTATGCATATTCTTGTATGAATTTCATTAAACCGTATGCACTATGCGGAAGGCATGATCATGCTAACATATGCTATATACTTCTTATTTAGGAAACTTGGCCGTTGGGGCCATCACATCAAACGAACATTTATCTTTGACATTCATAACCCACACATGTCTACAAAAGCCTCTAACAGATGCATTTACAAGACCAACTAACAGTCGGGACAAGTCCCCCATTTATACACATTTACAACATCAAAACAATTATACAACTATGACTCAGGAGGCCCCGAACCAAGTGGAGCTCACCAAAACTCTGCAAATGATCCACAGTCTACTGAGGAGGTCTACTAATGCTTGCACCTGCAACATGTAAGGTAAGTCCCCCGAGGGGGTCAGTACGAAGAATGTACTGAGCATGTAAGGCTTATAATAAATAACATCAAACATGAGAATGTCAATAGAATAAAATATGAGAGAATAGTCAATGGGGATAAACCATCATTTTAGATAATGTCATTTATAATTACTTTCCTTTAAGGAAATTACCTTCACTCAAGAAACTTGCCTCTAATAGCTTCTTCTATATACAAGAGATTCTTTCTTGTTTCTAAGTTCATTACCACTAGTGTTCATCTACTTGGTAAGAAAGAATGACACTCATCCACAAACATCCACACTTGTGGTGGGGGTAATAATATAACATACATCTATTCTACTAACGTACATCCATTCTATTGGGGGTTTTAACCTACATCCACTCTATTGGTGGGGCAACATGCATCCACTCTTATGGTGGGGCAACATACATCCACTCTCATGGTGGGGTAACATACATCCACTCTCATGGTGGGGTAACATACATCCACTCTCATGGTGGGGAGATCATACATCCACTCTCATGGTGGGGTAACATACATCCACTCTCATGGTGGGGTAACATACATCCACTCTCATGGTGGGGAGATCATACATCCACTCTCATGGTGGGAGAACATATCAACGTATGAGAGATTAATACTTAGGGATCATGACACTAATTGAATCACACAAATATGCTTTACCTTGCTCTTATACTTTATGATATTAACACCTTAACTTATGAGGGATAGATATATTATCTCTCTCTTTACCTCCTTCACTAACCTTATGAGATCTTTTACATAAGTAAGTATATGATACCGGACCTCCACCTTTGGTGGGCTATAATAGATGACATACCACAATATTGGGATTATTCCATATGGAACTTATACTCTCTAGAATGTGATCCATACTCAATGAAACATATAGCAACCATGCGCATTATGACATGCTAAAGATCATGGCATTAAAGCACACACTTATATACACATCTCACTTCACTCCCTTACTTCATGAGATTGACATCTTCACTTATGAGGAGTAATTATACTAACTTGCACATCACCTCTCTTATTACTCTTATGAGATTGATACTCTTACAATTGGCACAAGGATAATCGTCATACCATAGGACTCATAACATGATTGGAACAATGATATTCAACTAACCAAGCTCTCTTTACCTCATTGCTTTTATTGGGATAATTCTCTTAGGATCAACAACATATGACAACTTAAGAACTTCCGCCCATAAATAAGAACTAAGTGATTCATGATTCGTATAGGAGTAAAACACATATGACTATCAATATATCAACCTTAGTTGGAATACTATAGAACCCCCTTGGTATAGTAAACTTTTGGAACCTTAACATAATGATCACTAAATATGATACATGTGGATACTAACTATTCATCACCCTGCGATGCAATACCTTAGACCATTTGGAACTTTTGACATATTAGCCAATGAACGTGAGTCAACCAATGGGCATGAGTCAATCAATAAACATGAGTTATACGATTCACCATTGACCAATGAAGAAAGAACATATGAGTAACTCTAGTCAACTATCGAATATGAAATACCTTAGAGTATTTCGGAATCAAGTGAGTGCTATGACAGTGTGAACATCATATGTTGCAGAAGGATATAAAAGTAACCTTGAATACCTTGTATTCTTAATACGAATACACAATCTTAGACGTGCATACAAAAGTCCCTCTCCGTCCTTGTGTTTTTATCTACAACACAAGTTCATAACGAAACCAACATTAACCACCACAACAACAATAAGTCACATGTTTAGCTTTAACATGTCATTCCCCTTTGACAATACTATTTATGAAATCATCATACCAATAATTCCACAATATACCATACATTTACCAACACATGATAACCAATAGCATGTCACATCAAACTCATGTTTTACACTTCTCCATCACCACCACATCACAAGTATTCCATCAAATGACTTCAATATACCTCACAATAACAAATCGGCCAAAATCCCATAATTTAGACTTATAGAAAAATAACATGTTTAGGACAATAATAACACCATACATGTTGTTATTTCATCCATACCATACTTTTTCATCAAGACCACAAGTCATAATTCAAGTTACAATCCCATGGATTTCACATCTTTTTCACAAAACCAAAAAGTGTCATGTCCAACCTTTCCAACCATAACCAACATGGATTTCACATCTTTTTCACAAAACCAAAAAGTGTCATGTCCAACCTTTCCAACCATAACCAACATGATATACATATTATCTCATGCTTATAATATGTTAAAGTACAATAATATTCACTTACCCAAGCTTGGAAGATGATGATCTTGTCCAAATATTCCTTAGGGTTTTGGGGAGTCAAAGAAACCTTCTTGAGATTTTTCTAGAAAAAGATAGAAAAAGCATGTGTGTTTATCTTCAATAAAAATCAGAATTTTGCCCCTTTATATAGGCCCTTAATTGACCTCCTTAGTCACTCTTTAGAATTAAATGTTGGGTTCTAGAAGGTCTTGCAAGAATGGGTCATTTGACCCATTTTGGGCCATGCTTTCATTTCATTTTTGGGCCCTTTTTGGGCCCAATTCACTTAATCCGATAAAATCAATAATTTATTGTGTTTAAGTCGTCTCATATGTATTACAATAATATTCCCACTCATGATATTCATATTCGTAGCCTCAATCCAAAAATCAAGTGATTCTAGCCACGTTTGGCTTATTTTGACTATAGGGGTAAAATAGTCATTTTGGCCCCAAATTCGTTCTCGAGTAATTTTATCATACCAATGTAATATGTCATTCATTTCATGTATATACTCTTGGTTGTATAAGAAACGTATCAAAAATCGGCTCGGTACGACCCCGGATACCTTTGGGACTTAGAAATTTTCAACTTTCGAAAAAGTGGAAAACCCAAGGTGGCACGCTCCTGGGCGCGCCAACACACTGCCTCTGGGCTAAAAAGTTTATCCCAGAGCGGCGTGGCACGGTCCCAAATGCACCCCTCTTCAAAATTTTCAAAAATTCCATTTTTCGACTTCTTTTCGCGGGTTTGGTTAGATACTTCAAGTCCCATTCTTTAACTCACTTCTTAACCTTATTATACTTTGTTTAGAGGTATTCTTAGCCTCATTTTGAACCCCACAAATGCGCAATGAAAATCACAAAACACTCCTATGAAGGTTTGCTCACATATACGAGGCCAAATTTCAATTTTCTCATCATTTACTTTACCAAAGGCATACTCATGGTGTCTCAACACCTAAGTAACCCTCGTTCAATGTCATCGCATAGGGTTGGGAAGGTACGGGGTGTTACAATTTTTATATAAAGTGTATTGTTTGATACAAAAAGATATGAAATACTAAAAAAATTATAAAATATAAAATACAGAAAAAAAAGAGAAAAGGAGGTGAAAATACAAAACACAAAGAGGGTGAGAGAAGTGAAAATATAAAATATAAAATATAAAAAACAAATGAGAGAGAGAGAGAGAGAGAGAGAGAGGGAGATGAAAATATAAAATACAAAGAGGGAGCGAGATGTGAAAATATAAAATATAAAATACAAAAAGAGAAATAAAAAGAGCAGGAAGAGAAAGAGATGCTAGAGATAGAAGAGAGAGAGAGAGAGAGAGAGAAAATCAAGATAAAATCTTTTGATATTTTCTTCTTATTGTAATACTTCTATTTGGAAATGGAATTTTTAATTAATTGATAGACGTGATTTAAGGGGGTTGAAATTATTGTTCCTTTTTTAAAGGGGTGGAAGATCGCGTTCCTTTTTATTCTCAATGGATATCCAAAAATCAAGAGTGTTTACTTATCTGAATATGTATTTTAACATAAAAAAAGCCACAAATACATATACAAATTTCTATTTCGGGTAACTAAGAAAATGTTGCTATCCGCTTCTTAGTTTAAATTAGTAAAACTACCCTTCTTATTTATGATTTCTTAAGGATATGTGAAGGTGAAAGTGGGCAACTAACATGAGACGAACTAAGTACATCTCTAATTTAACAAGATTCAATATTTTTTTTATTTCTTAACAAACTAAAACACTTAAATTGGGATAAAAGGAGTACAATGTCAAGGACTCGAGATACACCAACTATAAAGACCCATGTAGAAATAGACTTAAAAAAATTGCATGCGAAAAAAAACAAGTAAAAGACCCAAAAAAAGAAGAAGAAATGAGTGGAAAAAAAGAGAAAAGAAATGAGTGAAAAAAAAAAAGAAAGACAAAAAATAAAGCCATGTGGAGTAGCATTAGAAGATCAAAAGTTTTATGAGGACTACCAAAATTTTGTATCCTCCCTTATATATATATATATATATATTTGTATGTATGTGTATAATATACATACTAAGGGGTAAGGCCCATGTTAAGCCCCGTGTCAGCACAGGCCCAATGGAAGGGATGTTTCGAGTATTTTAACATCGTGTAAATGCCAAGACTTGATACCAATTAGAAGCTTGATTTCAAGTATCTGCCATAAGTTACGAAACATAAATGCACTAAGATTGAGAAGATAAGTTTTATTACATCATAACTGTTTGATGATATTTGCTAAGGAGCCAAGTCTTACAATAGTTATATACACTTTTTTTACATAATAAAAAAATGTTATACATCGTGTTGAAGATTAGTTGAAATGTTATCTCAATTGTAGTGATCTTTGATCATGAGATCAAAACATGTTACATAAGATGGAGAAAGTAGGGTTTTGGAGTCTATATGTTTAATGATAATGATTTTGGCATGATATGAATGACTTGCAAGTTTTGGTATGACGATACCAAAATGTGAATGCCTTAATGAAAGACTCCATGAATAAATGGTATGAAAAGTTTTAATTTGGACTTAAAAAGAATTATGTAGTTCACCAAGATGGTGTAGTCATTGCGACCCAACACCGAAAACCACGTTTGCCGATGTGGGGAGGTCTTGTCCTGAAATAAGGATGAACGTTTTATGCTTGCTTCGCGTAGTAGTATTACAGTTTTTGATTATGTTATGATTGGCCAAATATGTTATCTCAATGTATGCGTCAAATATGGATTGGAGCCCCGCCAGTTGGGAATACTGGACCCATATAGCCCGTGGGTTACTAGATGTCGATGTAACTACATAGTTCAGAATTAAAAGTTTTCAAGTGATTATTTTCTTTTATGTTTCAAGTTCCTTAATTCCTATTAGCCTCTATGATAGTTTTATATCTTGAACTTTATGAAATATTATGTAAACTACTTTTGTCCCTTTCCTTGGGTCACATGCCAGTACTCATTGTACTAATCGTCTCCAGACACTACATCTTTTCATGATGTAGGTTCCGAAGCATTTACCCGTGATTCTACCCAGCATTAAGATTCATTCAGGACAGTAGAGGCATATATTTTCTTTCAGTTAGACATTGGATTATTTTTATTTATGGTATTTCCCGGGCCATGTCCCAGCTTAGGATTTCTATTCATAATGTTAGAGGCTTCGTAGACTACATTGGACAATGATTTATGTCTTATTCAAACACTTGAATTTGAACCATCAATTTCAGTTTAACTTCATATTTATGGGCCTATTTCCGCACTTTGTTTATAACTATGATTATGATGAAATGCAAAGGGATTTTCTCGTGCCATGTTTGGGATGTCTGTCACGGCCAGGGTCTCAGCTCGGGTCATGACATTTACTTCTTCCTGGAGAAGTAGCTGTTGCGGTATCGTCCGCAAATGTCAAAATTCCAGCAGCACCAAGCTTCTCCGAAACCTCTTTTGCACCATTTTTAATAAATAACAGGATGCTTCTTTGTGCACTAAATACAAAGTGAGTACCTAGAAAAAAAATCAATAAGTGGATGATGAAGAACTATAAGATTTTATTGGTCTATGATAGACTTCTCTATAAAAAACAGTAAATAAACGAACAAATACTGATTTTTTATACTAAATACACTGATATTACAACCAAAATTCTAAAAAAGCCACTAGGAAACTGCTAACATCTTAAAATACAACATAAGACATGAATGAAATTTAGTTATAGAATACATAATACTAAGATTACACAGATTTCAGTATTCCTGGACATTCGAGAGGCTAGAACTCTCCCACATTTCTAGACATTCGAGGCTAGAACTCTCCAGAATTCCCTTTTCCTTTTTCATATATAACTTCTTCTACTACCCTGCCCCTTTTTCTACAGAAAAAACCACCCCGTAACTATCTCATGACAGTTACTAAGTCTTATTATTATTTATTTTGGCCTCATGGAATAAGTTTTTATAACTTGAGGCACATCATTACCCTCCCCTATAAGAGTATCCTTGTCCTCAAGGTGAAAATCTGGAAATTGCATATCGATAATTGCATATTCTACACCATCATAGTACCCTTAGTTTTCCTTTCAACTACATCTTCTCCGGTAAACTCAAAGAATTCTTCCATATCACCTTCATCTGTATTGGGTGCCTCTGAAATAATCAATAGATTAAGCTGCCTATTCTTACAATGATGATTGGGGAAATATTTTTCATCACATCTGAAACATAACCCTTGTTGTCTTTTTTGAGCGAATTCCAAATCAGACAACCTTCTGAATTATCCCTCTGATTTTATACTAAAGTAGTGGACTTTACGACAGTATGCACGGGTGAATCAGTGTTACTACCTGATGCTTTGGTTCTTGAGTCACGCGTTTCAAGTACGTTTGCGACTCGAGGATAATTAGGTCTAAACCCAACTGGTTTATTGCATGAACTTCCTGTATTTGGTTCATATTTAAAACTTTGAACTTCCTGCAAAACAAAATTTCGATCCTCCACCTTATGAGCCATCTCCATTATCTCCCTCAATGTTTGAGCCCATAAAAGCATTACTTCTTATCGAATTTCCTCTTTCAGACCATTCAAAATCACTCCAGATAACATTCCATACGCCTCCTTCATATATGCTGATATCTTTTCAAATTCTTCACAAAACACATATACTGTGGTAATCAGCTTCAACCCCTTTAAGACATCATATTGGTTGATCTTTCGAGAATGATGAAATCGATTCAACAACTCTCTTTTGAAGTCTTCCCATGTTAATATTGGTTGCCTAGACTTTATCCAATAATACCAATTTAAGGCTTTACTTTCCAAACAAACACCTGCTACCTGTAATCTTTTGGTTTCAGAAATTTCATTCACTGCAAAATATCGTTCCACTCTAAAAATCCATCCTAAAGCATCCTCTTCTTTGAAAATTGGTAATTGTAGTTTCCAAAACTTCTTCCTATCTTTTTTTCCAGCCACGTTGACATTTCTTTCCTCTTCTTGGTTTCCGACAGATCTGGTTTGAGAAGGATATGTTTCTGCCATCACAATTCTCCCTTGTGCTATAATTCTTGCAAGAGACTCTCTCATTTCTTATAACCATCCTTCCGATTTTCAGACATCTTCTCTTTTCCCTATAAAATTAGTCTCCACTTGTTCAACTCGTCTTTCAATTTTACTCACCATTCTTGAACGTTACTGCTCTGATACTAAATTGATAGACTTCTTTATAAAAAACAGTAAATGAAGGAACAAATACTATTTTTTAAACTAAATACACTGATATTACAACCAGAATTCTGAAACAACCACTAGGAAACTGCTAACACCTTAAAATACAACCTAAGACATGAATGAAATTCATTTATAGAATACATAATACTAAGATTACGCAGATTTTAGCATTCTTAGATATTCGAGAGGCTAGAACTCTCCCACAGTTCTAGACATTCGAGGCTAGAACTCTCCAGAATTCCCTTTTCCTTTTTCTTGAATACTTTCTTCTACTGCCTACCCCTTTTTCTACAGAAAAACCACCCCGTAACTGTCTCATGACAGATACTAAGTCTTATTATTGTTTATTTTGGCCTCATGGAATAATTTTTTATAACTTGAGGCACATAAGTCTACAATGTCGCCATATATTGAACTAACAAAGGAAGCACAAAATCTTGTATCCATGCAAAAGCACTTGTTTTACACTAAAGGGTAGTTCCACCTAAAAAATTCTTTTGTTTACTGGAAATTTGAAAAATTAAGAAATAGAATCAGAAGTCAAAGGAAAATTGTATTTTTTTGAAGAAAAACTTAACATGCATATTTAAATCAAAGAAAGATCCACCTTAATCTTAATGTTCAAGTCTCTTTTTATTTTAAGTCTACCCTTCATCTTTTCAATAGTTGATTTAAGGACACATTTCCATATATTGACCTGTACTACCCCAAGATTCTCCTATGTATTAGGGCATAATAAAAAATTGTCTATGTTGATTAACACAGAACTAAACTGCGTTCAAGACTCCATAAACTACAAATTCTTAGTTGAGAAGTAGAAAGGCACCCAGAAACAACCCATCTAAAATGGTTAGGATCTATAATGCAGACAATTCAACTTAATTTATCAGCATCATAGTCCAACCAAGAGCCCCAACTTCTTTATCAGAAAGTTATTTGCCTTAAGAAAAGGTCAAAGAGAGAGACTTAGCAATCCAATCAACAAAGTAAGGTTCCCTATTCAGAGAAATACGTATTTTTCACATTAGGATCCGACAGATGTGACTAAACTACAATAGAAATCTAAATATAATTTCTTTCGAGATACCTTCAATGATTAAGCAGCTAGAAAATTTTTAGGTTTGTTGAGTAACTTTTTTGTTTTCCAATCAATCTGATTTCCTTTAGCGTATCTAGTGGACCAGAAATTTAGTAGAAATATCCCTATATAGTATAAAAATTAGAATTCATACATTTAATTCATAGCCTCTTGTGGCCTTCTTTAAAATTTGAGATGCTTCCAAAGAAAAGATAACAACTTAAGGAGAATTGAAACAACTGGCCTGTTGATTTATGCCCTGCAAATGCTGCCTTATGGTGTCTCTCCTTACTGCACCCATATAATTCCCAGCCAGGGGTATCTTATGGAATAATAAAGAAGTATTTAATGGTTAAAGATGGCATTCAAATAAGAGGAAATTCAGAACAGAGAGTGGATAGTAGCAAAGGAGATGAGAAGAAACCTAGGGTCTTTAACACTTGTAGAAATGAGGAGAAAAAAATACAAGGCACAAATATGGAGAGAAAAGAACACTGAAATGGCATGAAGAACATAGAAATACCTGGGTTTGTCAAATTTGAAGCATTGATGGTAAAATCATTTGAGAACAATGGAAGCAGTCATCTAGAAGAGAGATCGAGAGAGTGTTACTATAAAAAGTAATTGGAAATGCCAATCTAAGTTCATTAGACTTAGCTTAATATTAAATACTGTTATACATTATCATTATTCCAATTAAATAGTGAGAAAAGTTTATATTTCATGTACAAATATAGAATATCATAAGGTCACAAGTTTTCACAAAAATTCTTTTGGTAGTAGATGAAAAACCAAGCGAAAACTTTATGAAGCAGCCTCAAGGGAGTAGTTAAAGTGGCTGAGGTTGCTCTTGCTATAATTCAATCAACAGAAATGATTCAAGGAGTAGTTAAACGACAAGATATAACAACAGAATATTTATGGCACCCAAGCATGTGGCCTAGTGGTCAATTACGTGGGTTGAGCACCAGAAGGTCCCAGGTTCAATTCCCAGCAAAGACAAAAATATTAGGTGATTTCTTCCCATCTGATCTAGTTTTGGTGGACAGAATTACCAGATAATTCTTGCTGGTGAGAGGTGGCAGGTAACCTGTGGAATTAGTCAAGGTGCGATCAGGATGATATATATATGGCCTGAGAGTTCCTTTTGGACTCTGCTCTTCGAGGCATGATCAGGGGGGTATATGGGTTCATCACCTGACCTCACACGGGAGGCCCCGCGCCGAGTGATTTTTCCCTAAAAAAGTCTACATGTGATGTTTCGAAAATATAAACTCGCCCATCTTCTTAAGAGGTTAGAGGAGACATTTGAAACTAGATGGGAGCAAGTTACCAAGCTCCTCTTCACTTTCATCACTCTCTATCTCCGACCCTTGACATCAACTAGCTTGTGCTTCCTCTCTTGCCCTTTGAGTTTTCAAAGTCAATGTACCTTTTCCTTTTTCCTTTATCTTTCATACCTCTCTGTCTCCGTTCCTTTCATTCTCTCAATTACTCAACCAATCACTAATTTTCTAAAGACTCATCATTCCCTTTATTAATCTTAAAGCTCTAAAATACAGAGAGTTAGAAATAGAAATATAAAATTGTGACAGAAATATAAAATCGTTCCCATTGGTTATTCAAGACTTGGCTCTTCTATATAGTAGAACTAGAAATATATATATATAATAGAAATATAAAATTGTGAAGGAAAGAGGTATCATGATAGAATTAGTGCGGATAAGAGGAAGTTGTGATTTTTTCATCTATGCTTCCTATTAGAGTATCACAATGTCATTCTTAACAAAAATATTGAGAAGGATTGGCAATGAATGAAGACGTTGAAATATGAAGGACAACTGAAAAAGTTGATAAATTTTTGACATTCTTTATAGAGTTTATATTACATGATCACTTCTAAAATTCTGTTAGTTGTTGACAACTCCTTGAATTTTTCTAAGCTCTATATCATATTTGACACTTGTTGGAATTATTTTATTTTCATTGCATTTGGAAATACTTTCGAGATCAAATCCTGAAGGGGCAACAAATTTTAAAAATTATCACTTAAATTGAAAAATTATTGAAAGTTTTTTCGAGAATTGAAAGAGTACTCTTATGACCTCTTGGTAAAGGATATCTTTTAGAGTATGTCATCCGCTTGGAATAAAAGTTAAATTGAGTGGGTTGCTAAAATCATACCTTCAGATATTGTCTAGAATGGCTAAAGAAGAAAACAGATGGTGCTAGAACTTTTAAAATACCCTTAGTCTTCCAATTGCTCACCTTTCTATATAGTAAAAAATTACGAAATTGTCATTGGTTGTTCAAGACTTGGCTCTTCTATATAGTAGAAATATATATATAAAATAGAAATTATAAGATTGTCACAACCCAAAAACAAGGTCATGATGGAACTTATTGCAACCTAGCCTTAATGAGTAAGCCAATCACTAAAGAGAAAAGAAAAACCCAAAAATTAATGAAAGTAGTAAGACGAGACTTCTAGAATGAAGTCAGGCCGACACAGAATATAATTAAAGCGGAAGTCTGAAAGAAATGACATAAACCACCCAAAATCTGGTGTCATAATGTAAGAGTATCTAAGTACATAACTGAATCTGAAAATACATAGTATGTCTCTGAGAATGACATAAACACATAATAATGATAGGATGATATCTAGAATACTCTCTGAACACTAGAACAATCTAGTACCTCGAATCTGATCAACTCCGCCTGAGATCTGAACCGCCAGAGTAGTACTCGAGCTAGAATCTGCACCGAAAGGGTACAGTAGGGGTGAGCACGGTCCACTTGTACTCAGAAGATATCATAGATCTACAAAGCTCGCAGCTCCCTCAATAGGACCCATGGGGGGTTTGAAACTCGTATACTATAACTCATATCTCAAATCTCAACCCACCTCTCTGCCTCGTGTTCACGAAGAGGGTTTTATAAAATATCTCATTTTCTTTCAAGAATAGTATTCCTCAATGGTACCAATATCTCATGAATGAATATGTATGGAATGAGGATGTAATGCTCACAATCAAATCAGTATGACAATATTCAATCCACTTAATACGTATATAAGTGAGTCCAAAAATCAACTCAATATGTCCATAATTCATGATATCAACTCCAACTAGGCACCATCGGAATAAGTATGCATGTAAGACATTATTAGTACCATATCAACCTTTAACTCGAGCATTTCTATCATGATAAGGCAACCAATGCTCATTAAGGCCTATAAAAACAATTAAGCCTCCGCACGGGCATCATGTCTAGAATAAAGGCATTTAAATGCACAAATAAGGCCAATGATGTCAAATAAAGCCCCCACTCGGGCAACACGCGAGATCAAATATCACAAGTCAACAACAACCGATTATAAGCCCCCACTCAGGCATACAACAGTAATAATAATCTCAAAATATAAACACAATAGTTATTTACCCCAACCAATAGCATGCTTTACCTATTTATTAACTACCCAACTCAATATGAAAGTAGTTAAGCCATAACTTACCTCAAAACGATGAAATCCAAGCCTAAAGTCCTTTAACATGGTGCTTTTCCCTTTCAAATAGCCTCGAAATCAACTTAAACACATAAATATAGCATCTACGCATTAAAAGGAAGCTATCGGTATCCATATCGACCATATTTAAAATGGGTCCAAAACAGACTTGAAAAATGAGTTTGAAAATGAGAGGGGTAAAATTGGAATTTCTCTTTAGAAACATATTCCGCAAGGTTATAGGAATCTAAAGTTGAAAACCCGCGTGAAAAAGAGTTAAAAACAAGGTCCAAATCAAAAAAAAATTATTTTTAAGCTTTACCGATAAAAACCTCAAAATTCGATTTCGAAATCATGATTTAAAAGTGTTTTCGAAGATATAATTGATAGGAAATAATGGAAAGGTGATTTAGGAGCTTATCCAAGCAAGAATGGTGATAAACGTCTAAGAAATTGCCTCTTCCCAAAGCTTGGAGGTCCAAAAATGGTGGAAATCGCAAAAAATGGGGTATTTATACTGTTCTTAAATAGTACCTCGCGATCGCTGACCCCATCTCACGATCGCAAGGGTCAACATTGAACAACCATTAAGTTGGTCATCCGAGTCGCGTAGTTGGGCCTCGCAATTGCGATGAATCAACCCGACCAAATCCACCGATTAACCCAACGCGATCGCGGTACCTCTACCACGTGATCGCGCCGAAGACCATCATCGAGGCTCACGATCGCAACACGTGTCCATGCAATTGTGATGTAAGGCCTGATGCACCAGAAAATGCTGCATTAGTAGATTTTCCAAGTGATGAAATGCCTCCAAACGGACCCTCGAGATTCATTCGGGACCCCACTAGAACAAACCACATACGCTACTATGCTATTTTCAACGTTCTGGACTCAATGGCAATGTAGGATTTTCAAAAAAGGATCGTTTTAAATAAATTAAACCCCAGGACCCCTTTTAGGTAAATTTTCAAATGAAGGGTCAAAATGCAAAATAAAGGTTTCAAACCCGAACCAACCCCGCTATTAACCCAAATTTGACATTCTGAATCTAATGGAATTGTCCAAATTACAATCTGGGACTCGAAACATCAAATGTTGACCGAAGTCAACAATATGGCTTTTAAAGCCTCTAAAAGCCTCAAACTCGCTCACAGCACTGTCGATCGCATCGAGGACCATGCCAACCATCCCCATACCCCAAAATCAACATGTAGCAACTACGGGGAAGCGTAAAATGGTCAGAATACATAAAAAGCAAGTTTTCACAAATCAGGTCCTTATAGTATCCCCTATTAAGGTTCTAGTTCATCCTTAAAATACAAAGAAAAGAATACCTGAGTCGGCCAAAAAGCTGGGGTAACTACTACGCATATCAGACTCGACTTCCAAGTTGTCTCCTCAACAGAACGGTGTCTCCACTGAACCTTAACTATGGGAATATCTCTAGAATGCAACCGTCTAACATCCCTGGCTAAAATAGAAACTTGGTCCTCAACAAAGGTCAACCTCTCATCCAACTGAACTGAATCCCAACGAAGCATATGAGACTCATCCGGAATATAGCATCGGAGCATAAACACATGAAAAACTGGATGAACGGCTGAAAAGTCTGGTGGAAAATCCAACTCATAAGCAACCTCCCCAACTGTCCAAATTCTCAAAAGGTTTGATGTACCTCGAGCTTAGCTTGCTCCTCTACTCGAACCTCATCATGCCCTTCATGGATGACACACGAAGGAAAATCCAATCTTCAATACCAAACTTCAAGGCATGAAGTCTGCTATTGGCATAACTCTTTTGCCTACTCTGGGTTGCTCGAAGCCTATCCTGAATCACCCTAACTCTATCCAAGGACTCACGAAGTAAGTCGGCACCACTGGGTCTAGCCTCAAAAGTCTCAAACCAACAAATCAGAGATTGACAAAGCCTATCATGCAATGCCTCAAATGTTGCCATCTCAATACTCTAATGGTAGCTATTATTATAAGCAAACTCCGTCAAGGTTAAATGTTTCTCCCACTGACCTCCAAAGTCCATAACAAACGTGTAGAGCATATCCTCTAAAACCTAAATAGTCCTCTCTAACTGACCGTCGGTCTGGGATGAAAAGTTGTGCTAAGGTCAACCTGAGTACCCAACTCTTCCTGAAACATCCTCCAAAAGCTAGGAGTGAACACTGAACCTCTGTCTATAATAATAGACACGGGTACTCCATGAAGACGAACTACCTCTCGAACATAGATACAATCCAATCGCTCGGCACTAGATGAAATCTAAATAGTGATGGAATAGGTTGATTTGGTCAATTGATCCAGGATGAACTAAATACTATTAGAACAACGAGAAGTACGAGACAATCCACTCATGAAATCCGTAGTGATCCGCTCCCATTTCAACTCCGGAATGGGTAGTCTCTGAAGCAAACCACCCGGTCTCTGATGCTCAACTTTTACTTGCTGACAACACTAGTAAAGAGCTACGAAATCTACTATATCCTTCTTCATACCATTCCCCCAGTAAAGCTGCTTCAAATCACGGTACATCTTGGTCACTCAAGTATGAATGGAATATCTGAAACAATGTGCCTCTTCCAAAATCAATCTTACCCATCCGCCAACTCTCGGCACACAAACTCGGTCACCAATCCTCAAAACACCATTAGAATCAAGAGGTGCCTCCTTGGCCTCGCCACTTAACACCTTATCACGAACCACTCTCAAACTAACATCATCAAACTGGTGAGCTCAAATTTGCTCCATTAAAGAAGATCCAGTATTAACAAAGGCTAAAATACAACCAGACATCGAAACATCAAGGCTAACCATCTGGTTCGATAAAGACTGAACCTCCTAGGCTAAAGGCCACTCTTGAGTCAAGAGATGAGCTAATCTCCCAATACTAGGTGACTTCCAACTCAAGGCATCCGCAACCACATTAGCCTTACCCGGATGATAAAAGATAGTGAGGTCATAATCCTTAAGAAACTCAAGCCAACGCCGCTGCCTCATATTAAGCTCTCGCTGGGCGAAGAAGTGCTGAAGACTATGATGATCCGAGAAGATCTCACAACGGACTCCATACAAGTAGTGCCTCCACAACTTTAACACAAACACAAATGTGGTCAACGCCAAATAATGGGTAGGGTAATTTTTCTCTAAAGGCTTAAACTAACGAGAAACATAATCAATCACTTTACTTTCCTGCATCAACACTACACCCAATCCAACAACAAAAGCATCACAAAACTTGGTAAAACCCATGCCTTCCTTGGGCAAAGTCAAGATAGGAGCCGAAGTCAACAACTCCTTGAGCATTTGGAAGCTCTTCTCACACTCTTTCGACCGATGAAAGGTAATTTTTTTCTGAGTCTACTTGGTCAAAGGAGTCGCGATAAAAATGAAACCCTCAATAAAATATCAATAATAACCCGCCAATCCAATAAAACTCCCAATCTCAATAGGACTAGTAGGCCTAGCCCAGTTATGAATTGCCGTAATCTTGGACGGATCAACGATAATACCATCTTTGGTCACCACATGACCCAAGAAAGAGATAAAATCCAACCAAAACTCACACTTGGAGAAATTAGCATACAACTTCTCATCACGTAATCTCTAAAGTACTATCCTCAAATGTCTCACATGGTCGGCCTCATTCTTGGAAAAGACCAAGATATCATATATAAATACAATCATAAAGGAGTCGAGAAACGATTTGAATACCTGATTCATTAATTTTATGAACACTGCTGGGGCATTGGTCAAACCAAAAGACATGACCAAGAACTCATAATGACAGTATTGACTCCGAAAAACAATCTTCAAAACATCTAAAGCCCTAATCCTCAACTAGTGATATTCGAATCTCAAATCAATCTTAAAAAACACGGATGCATCCTAAAGTTGATAAACCCAAGGTGACACACTCGATATAATAACCCTTAACTCAACAAATCTTGTAATTTCTCTTTCAACTCCTTCAACTCAGTTGGGGCCATGCTATAAGGAGGAAAGAAAATAGGCTTGGTGACCGGCTCCACATCAATAGCAAAAATAATATCATGATCCAGAGTCATAGCAGGAAAATCCGTAGGAAACACATCCATGAATTCACGAACAACTTGAATAGAATCCTTAGGAAGCGGTGAGGCAACACTAGTATCACGAACATGAGCCAAATAAGATAAACAGCCCCAGTCTACCATGCAATGAGCGCTTAGAAAAGATATAACTCCCTTTGGACTCGAATTAAGCCTATCCTTCCAAGCTAACCATGGCACGTTGGCTCACTCGATGTAGCTAAGGTCACGGTCTTGGCATAACAGTCCAAAATAGCATGATAAGGATCTAACCAATCCATGACTAAGATAATATCAAAGTCAACCATATCTAGGAGAATCAAGTCTATCCTAGTCTCACGCCCCGCAAAGGTAACAACACAAAATAGGTACACCCAATCCACCCCTAAAGAATCTCCTGCGGGGTTAGATACATGAAGAGGAATAGCAAGGGGCTCACATGCAACATCAAAACTAGAAGTAAAATATGTAGACACATAGAAGAATATAGATCCAGGGTCAAAAAACACTGAAGAAGATCTGTAGCAAACCAGGACGATACTTGTAATGACTGTATCAAAGGCCTCTACCTCGAGTCTCCTAGGTCTAGCATAAAACAGTCCACATCCGCTCCCAGACTAAGCAACCCCGCGATCACTACTATGACCTCCCCTACCTCTACCCCGAGCACCTCAAGCACTACCTCTACCACTCTATGAACTACTTCTGACTTTATATATAGAAGTAGGGCAAAGTTAAAGTAGATATCCCTGCTGAGTAGGTCCAAACATACGTCGAGGGAAATCCTTGGCCACATGGACAAACTTATCACATACAAAACATCCTCTACTACCCAACTCAATCTAAGGAGATGAGGATGAACCAGAACGACCACCCTATCCTGAAGAATCAAGCCTGGAACCTCTAATCACATGACGTGATACCTGGCTATTAGCAACTGCAAAACATGAAGGTCTACCATCTGATCTATGCAATGCGGCCTGAAATAATCTACCATGATAACCACGGAACCTCTACAAGAGAAGTATCTACCTCGAGAGGCATGTCCACTAAACTCTCCCTAACGATGTACCTTCTTTGTGCCTCCGTAAGTAGCCTCGATAATAGACTCGATCATCTTGGCGTGCTTAATGATACTCTGTAAAGAAGCCCCTAAAATTACCATTTGTATTGTAGCCAACTGATATAAACCATCTAATCCCTTCACAAACTTTTGAAATCCTCTCAAACTCGGTGGATATGATAGCGACTGAATATCTAGTTAGAGCATGAATACGTACCTCATACTCGGCAATAGATATGGAGCCTTGCTCTAAATGATCAATCTCTCATCTGATCTCTCAAGCTATATGGTACAAACCTCTCCAATAATGCCTCAAAAAACTGAGTCCAAGTCATAGCAAGAAAACCCAAAGGCCTACATCTGGTAAGTGACCTCCACCAATCCCAAGCCACATCCATCAACTAATAGGTAGTATAAGCAAATCCATGAGACTTATGGGATCCAATATTATGTAACTTATCCTAGAAATTAGTCAAAAACTTATAGGCATCCTTCCCAATAGCACCACTGAACTTGGGCGAACCCAAAACCTCTCGAACCTCTTCTGATCTTTAGAAGACATCACTGTACCCGAAGTAATTAGAGCAATTGTAAGTTTGGTAGGTAAAGAGTCCTTACGTGGGGGTACCATAGATGATGGTTGTACCCCAAAAGTAGGAATACCATAAGCAGATGTCGGTACAGATGGAAAAACACTTCTCAACGTTCGAGGAACACCTGGTACACTCAAAGGAACACCATCCAAATGACTTAAAAGGCAAACCAATAAATCCTGAAGCACCAGGATGTCAACTGAACCTTGTGGGACCTGAGTTATCCCCACACCCTCTGTCTAATAATCATCTCTATAATACTCAAGGGCTTAGGAAAGGCCTCCCTAGTACTTTCTCTGAATTGGGCTGCTCCTCGTGCCCATCCTCTACCTATGGGTCGTCCCTAGCATATGTAGTCCTAGTCCTTACTATCTGCGCAGAAAGAATGGAATACAAGTTTAGAACATTGGGTATGAACAACTCGCATGATAAGGAATCAAATTAGAGAAGTTTTTCCTGAAGACATCTTATAGCCTCTCGAAGATAGAAACGGACATCTACATGCCTATCCGCGAGACTCTTCTAGACATTCTTCTCTTACACTTATGAGACTGCTGAACCTGATACTCTGATACCAATTTGTCATGACTCAAAAACAAGGCCATGATGGCATTTGTCGCAGCCTAGCCTTGACGGGTAATCCAATCACCAAAGAGGAAAGAAAAAACCAATAAGTAATGAAAGTAGAAAGACTAGACTTCTAGAATGAAGTCAGGCCAACACAGAATATAATTAAAGCGTAAGTCTGAAAGAAATGACATAAACCACCTAAAATTTGGTGTCATAATGTAATAGTATTTAAGTACATAACCAAATCTAAAAATACATAGTCTGTCTCTGAAACTGACATAATGAAATAAATAAAGATAGGATGAGATCTTGAATCCGGTTTAACTAGTAGAACAATCTAGTACCTCAAATTTGATCAACTTCACCTGAGACCTCAATCGTCATGCATAGTACTCGAGCTAGGATATGCATCAAAAGAGCACACTATGGTCCACTTGTACTCAGTAGATATCATAGTCCTACTGAGCAAAGAAGAAAGTAATATAAGTAGAAAAATTATGAGCATGTTACCTACAAACAGAAAAATTGCCAAATGGTAACTCCCATCTCCACTAACAGTTCTACTATAATACTGAACTGAACAACACATATATACACGAAAAGTATACAAAAACTAAACACAAGTCAAGGAAAAACTAATGGAATCATGAAAGATGCATATGCAATGCAATGCAATGATGATAATGGGATGAATGGCGAAAGTCATCGCATAACCTTTTATATTCACCTAATGAGCTCGCAACTCCCGCAATAGGACCCATGAGAGGTTCAAAACCCATATACTATAACTCATATCTCAAATCTCAACCCACCTCTATGGCTCGTGTTCACGAAGAAGGTCTTATAAAATGTCTCATTTTCTTTCAAGAATAGCGTTCCTCAATGGTACCAATATCTAATGAATGAATATGTATGGAATGAGGATGTAATGCTCACAATCAAATTAGTATGAATATATCCAATCCATTCAATACGTATATAAGTGAGCCCAGAAATCAACTCAATATGTCCATAATTATGATATCAACTCTAATTAGACACCAACAAAATAAGTATTTATGTAAGACATCATTAATATCATATCAATCCCTAACTCAGGAATCTCTATCATGATAAGGCAACAAATGCTTATTAAGGCCTATAATAACAATTTAAGCCTCCACAAGGGCATCATGTCTAGAATAAAGGCATTTAAATGCACAGATAAGTCCAATGATGTCAAATAAAGCCCCCACTCGCACAACACGCAATATCAAATATCACAAGTCAACAACAACAAATTATAAGCCCCCACTCGGGCATACAACAGTAATAATAATCTCAAAATATAAACCCAATAGTTATTTTCCCTAATCCACAGCATGCTTTATGTATTTATTAACTACCCAGCTCAATCTGAAAGAAGTTAAGTCATATCCTACCGCAAAACGACGAAATCCAAGCCTAATATCCTTCAACACAATGTTTTTCCCTTTCAAATAGCCTTGGAATTAACTAAAACATACAGATATAACATCTACACATTAAAAGGAAGCTATCGGTACCCATATCGACCATATTTAAAATGGGTCCAAAACAGACTGGAAAAATGAGTTCAAAACCAAGAGGGGTAAAACTAGATTTTTTTTAAAAAAAACACATTCCCCAAGGTTATAGGAGTCCACAGTTGAAAAACCATGAAAAAACGAGGTTCAAATAGAAGAAAAACCATTTTCAAGCTTTACCGGCAAAAACCCCGAAATTCCATTTTGAAATCATGATTTAAATGTGTTTTTGAAGATATAATTGATAGGAAATAATGTAAAGGTAATTTAGGAGCTTACCCAAGCGATAATGGTGATAAAACCCAAAGAAAATGTTTTTTCCCAAAGTTTGGAGGTCTAAAAATAGTGGAAATCGCAAAAACTGGGGAATTTATACTAATCTGGGAACAGTACCTTACAATTGCAAACCCCACCTTGCGATCGTAAGGGTCAGTGTTGACCGTCCATTAAGTTGGTCATCGTAGTAGCGTAGTTGGTCTCATGATCGCGATGAATTAACCCAACCCGGTCAACCAATTAACCCCAGCACGGTCGCGGCACCACCGCCATTTGATCGCTATGAAGACCATCATCAATGCCCGGAATTGCGACATATGTCCACGCAATCACTATCAAAGGCCTGTTACACCAGAAAATGCTGTACCAGTAAATTTTCCAAGTGATGAAATGCCTCCGAACAAACCCTCGAGATTTGTTTGGGACCCCACTGGAATAAACCATATATGCTGCTAGGCTATTTTTGATGTTTCAAACTCAACGACAATGTCAAATTTTTAAAAAAGGATCATTTTCAATAAATTAACCCCCAAAACCCCCTTTAGGTAAATTTCCAAATTAAGTATCAAAATACAAAATAAAGGTTTTGAACTCGATCCAACCCCACTACTGACCCAAATTCGATATTCTGGATCTAATGAAACTGTCTAAATCATCATCTGGGACTCGAAACATCAAATGTTGACCGAAGTCAACTATATGGCTTTTAAAGACTGTAAAAACCTCAAACTCGCTCACAACACTCCCGATCGCATCGGGAACCATGCCAACCATTCCCACACCCTAAAATTAATATGTAGCAACTACGAAGAAGGTTAAAATGATCAAAATACGTAAAAAGCAAGTTTTTGCAAATCAGGTCCTTACAAAGATTGTGATGGAAAGAGGTATCATGATAGAGTCAAAATCACGATTAGAGTCAGTCCCGACAAGAGAAATTTGAGATTTTTTTATCTATGTTTCCCATTAGAGTCTCACAATGACATTCTTAACAGAAATATTGGGAAGTTTTTGCCTTGTTTCCATGCTAGATTACGAGCAGTTTTTGTTCTACTGCTCTAAAAACTCTTACCTATTTCATACTTCATATCTCTGTATGCATGCAAACATCAAGAGTACAAAGTTGTAATCCTTGGTGGAAGTCCAGTAATAGTATGTAAAGATCTTGAGTGATTGCAGAGAACAGGTTAATAAATTTGATGGAGCCATCTTTCTTTCAGTGAAATTTCATCAAACACATTGGTTGCATCAAGATTCAAGGCAATTTCCTTGTTACTATTATTTTTGTTCTAGTGCGGTAGCATTTAGGGTAATGAAATTTAGAATTTTTGAAGAGACATACATCTTAACAAATAAGAAAATGTGTAATCAAATCAAAAAAATGAAGAAAGAGGAAAGCTAAGTGTCAAATCAAAACCTTATCAAATCAAGGATGGGCTTTTCTTAACCCAAAATTTCAATTTTAGATTTTTTTCTTTAACAAATTCAACCTTTTCCTTTTCTTTGTAGAAAAAGAAATGTCGCCATAGTATATCACCAACGAAGGAAATTCGAGAAAAATATAGGAAAAGAGAAGAAGATTTGAACAAAATCATACCTTAAATTGTAAGAAATTATTGAAAGTCTTACCGAGAATCGGAAGAGTACACTTATGATCTCTTGGTAAAGGATATGCTTCTAGAGTATGTCATCCTTTTGGAATGAAAGTGAAATGGAGTGGGTTGCTAAATCATACCTTCAGATATTGTCTGAAATGGCTAAACAAGAATGCAGATGGTTCTAGAACTATTAAAAGAGTGAGTTTTGATAGGGTGAAATTAATAATTTACCCTTATCATCCAATTGCTAAATTCTCTCTCTCTCTCTCTCTCTCTCTCTCTCTCTCTCTCTATCTATCTATCTATCTATCTATATATATATATATATATATATATATATATATATATATATATATATATTTTGGACGGGCCAAACTCTAAGTATAAAAATAATAATATTTTAATAAGGGAAAAGTATAGAGTATAACAAAGTAAAGTCTTTAAATAAGCTACATAACAACACTTTAAATAAATTAATTCATGTAGCAGTTGGTTAGGGTCCAACAATTAATATGTGTGAAATATTCCCCCCTGTTTTCATATCACAACTTTTTCCACTTCCTTTTTTAGCTTTCTCTATCTTACTTTTTCATTTTTTTCTTGAAATTTCTAGCTTACAATTTCTACAGTTTTTCAATTTGTTTTCCCTTCCCTTACTCAAAATTCCGCCATCAATGGCAAACTTTTAGATCTAGCCATGGATGATGACGGAAAGGGCTAGATCTGGGCACCCTCTTTCTTGACAACACCCAACGAACACTATCCTATAACCACCACCAAAGCTGCCCCTTTTTCCTTATCTTTCTCGAAGTTTTGCCATTAATGGCGATCTTCGAGCTCTAGCCATAGATGATGACGGAAAGGCTAGATCTGGCCAATACATATCAAAACATAAATAGACTGTTAATTTCAACTCCGTTTGAAGAGTGAACCCTACAAATTGAAAAAATGGCGAAAGAAATCGCTAAACGACTACACCAAAATAGGCTGCTGCTTTCAATACTTTTGAATATGTATTTGATGTCATAATAAATTTTATGTATTTGTATGTGTATTTGTGATTGTATTTCTATTTTTAATTAACTGCATCATTTATTTTGTATTTGTAGTTGATTGCAACATTTATATTTTCGTTGTTTCATTTGTTTTTATTTTTGTATTTGTATTTGTAGTTGACTTCATCATTTGTATTTTTGTTGTTTCATTTGTTTTTGTTTTTGTATTTGTATTTGTAATTGACTTCATCATTTGTATTTTCATTATTTTATTTATTTTATTTTTATATTTGTAGGCGACTGCATCATTGTATTTTCGTTGTTTTATTTGTTTTGTATTTAGTATTTGTTTTTTCTAGTCTATTGCATCATTTGTATTTTTAAAAATTTAAAAGAATTATTGTTTCTCTTTATATGAATATTTGTATTTGTATTCATTGATACGAATTATATTTACTGATACAGAACTGAACCATACAAATACAAATGATGCATGTAGATCAAACGATATATGTTTATACAACCTGAATCATACAGATACAAAAGATACTTGTTTATATAAAAATACAAATGATAAATTTGACATACAAATACAAATAATTTGTATTTATATTTGTTAGATTCAAGCAAATACAAATAATGTATATATTTGTTTGTATACAAATATAAATAATAAATTATACATATTCACAGCTGAACCATCTAAATATAAATGATATTTTTATATAAAGTGTATTGTTTGATACAAAAAGATATGAAATAATAAAAAAATTATAAAATATAAAATACAGAAAAAAAGAGAAAGAGGTGAAAATACAAAACACAAAGAGGGTGAGAGATGCGAAAATATAAAATATAAAAAACAAACGAGAGAGAAAGAAAGAGTGAGAGGGAGATGAAAATATAAATACAAAGAGGGAGGGAGATGTGAAAATATACAATATAAAATACAAAAAAAAAGAAATAAAAAGAGCAGGAAGAGAAAAAGATGCTAGAGATAGAAGAGAGAGTCAGAGAGAGAGAGAGAGAGAGAGAGAGAATGAAGATAAAATCTTTTGATATTTTCTTCTTATTGTAATACTTCTATTTGGAAATGGAATTTTCAATTAATTGATAGACGTGATTTAAGGGGTTTGAAATTATTTTTCCTTTTTTAAAGGGGTGGAAGATCGCCTTCCTTTTTATTCTCTATGTATATCCAAAAATCAAGGGTGTTTACTTATCTGTAGATGCATTATAACATAAGAAAAAGCCACAAATACATATACATATTGCTATTTCGGGTAATTAAGAAAATGTTGTTATCCGCTTCTTAGTTAATGGGTTAACTTTGCTATTTGCTAAATTTTTTTTATTCTTTTACGGTATAATTATTAAAATCTAATGGCACGTTAAATATGAATTTTTGAAAATTTTCATCATTATTAAATTTTGTCAAAATTAATAACGTTAAAAAATATGAAAAGTAATCTAATTGACGTTCTTATCCATAGTTACGATATTTTTAGTTTTGACACACTATTTAAAAAGTCATTTTCTTCTATAAAATAAAAAGTGATCTTCACTTTGTTGCCTTAATTAAGGGCCCGTTTGAGATTGCTGGTAGAAAACTGCTTATTTGAGAAGTGCTTTTTAAAATAGCTTTTTAGAAAAGTGCTTTTGAAAAAAAGCAATTTGTGTTTGGTAAATTCATTTGAAAAGTGCTTTTGATAAACAAATTGTGTTTGGATAATCTTTTTTAAAAAGTGCTTTTGAGAGACAAATGACCAAAAAGGACATGTATGAATAAAATCTTACTACTAAAATTATTTTATAGAGAAAATTTATTTTAAATAACTATTACAATATTTTTAATTAAAATTTTATTTTTATTTAACTAAAATTATCAATGATATTTTCAATTTTATTTTAAAAAAATGAGTGAAAAATAAAATAATAATATATAAATTATAGAATGAAATAAAGAATTATGATGAAAATATGAAGTATAAAATTTTAAAATATAACTTTAATCAAACTTATAAGATATGTTAATTATAAATATATATATAATGTGTGTGTGTGTGTATGTGTGTGTATAAGTGATAGGGATATTTTTGTCATGAAAAAAATAATTTTCTGCTTCTGCTTCTGCTTTTTTTGAAAAGCAGAAATTTTCTGCTTCTTCCCAACAGCAGAAAAACTGCTTCTGCTTCTTTTTAAAAGCACTTTTGCAAGTTTACCAAACACCCTTCTTTTCAAAAAAAATGCTTTTTCCTCAAAAAAAGTGCTTTTTTTGAGGAAAAAGCAATCCCAAACAGGCTCTAAATAGTACCAATTAAATATGATTTTTTTTTCTTATGTAAGAATTCATTTATTTTAAATTTGACTATTAAAAAAAACTACTAATACCATTATGATTATAAAAAACATATTTATAAAAACTAAGTACAAAAGTTAAAAACAAAATATAATATAAATCAGAGGAAGTAAAGAGCTAAAAAAAATTCATAAATATTTGCTACTCTTACATCCCAATTTAATTAAGTGTCTTACTTTCTTTTTTGGTCTATTCTTTTGAGTCTCTATCTATATTTAGTAAGTTTTTCAATTTCAATACTCTACGTGACAAGCTTACGACTACAAGATCTGAAAACTACATATTCCATCTATCTCATATTAGTTGTTCACATCAATAAAATAATATCCCCAAATTAATTTTCAATTTACAAAACCAAAAGAGAATTAATTAATTTTTTCCATTTTACCCATATAATTGAAATTCTTTTTGAAAGTGTACACAAGTTTATAATTTGTTTAAAAAGTTTGTTAAGGTTTAAATTAGTAAAAATACCCTTCTTATTTATGATTTCTTAAGGATATGTGAAGGTTAAAGTGGGAAACTAACATGAGACGAAATAAGTACATCTCTAATTTAAAAAGATTCAATATTTTTTTTATTTCTTAACAAACTAAAACACTTAAATTGGCATAAAAGGAGTACAATGTCAAGGACTCGAGATGCACCAACTATAAAGACCCATGTATAAATAGACTTAAAAAAATTGCATGCGAAAAAAAACAAGTAAAAGACCAAAAAAAAAAATGAGTGAAAAAAAAAGAAGAAAAGAAATAAGTGAAAAAAAAAGAAAGACAAAAAAATAAAGCCATGTGGAGTAGCATTTGAAGATCAAAAGTTTTATGAGGACTACCAAAATTTTGTATCCTCCCTTATATATATATAATATACATACTAAGGGGTAAGGCCCATGTTAAGCCCCGTGTCAGCACAGGCCCAATGGAAAGGATGTTTTACGTATTTTAAAATCGAGTAAATGCCGAGACTTGATGCCAATTAGAAGCTTGATTGCAAGTATGCACCATAAGTTACGAAGCATAAACACACTAAGATTGAGAAGATAGGTTTTATGACATCTTAACTGTTTGATGATATTTGCTAAGGAGCCAAGTCTTACAATAGTTATATATATATATATATATATATATATTTTATTTTTTTTTACTTAATAACAAAATGTGATACATCGTGTTGAAGATTAGTTGAAATGTTATCTCAATTGTTGTGATCTTTGATCATGAGATCAAAAAATGTCACATAAGATGGAGAAAGTAGGGTTTTGGAGTCTAAATATTTAATGATAATGATTTTGGCATGATATGGATGACTTGCAAACCTTGGTATGACGATACAAAAATGTGGATGCCTTAATGAAAGACTCCATGAATAAATGGTATGAAATGTTTTAATTTGGGCTTAAAGAGAATTATGTAGTTCACCGAGATGGTGTACTCCTTGTGACCCAACACCAGAAACCACGTTTGCCAATCTGGGAAGGTTTTGTCCTGAAATACGGATGACCTTTGTTTGCTTGCTTCACACAGTAGTATTACAGTTTATGATTATGTTATGATTGACCAAATATGGTATCTCAATGTATGTGGCAAACATGGATTGGGGCCCCGCCAGTTGGGTATACTAGACCCATATAGCTAGATGTCGGTGTAACTTCATAGTTCAGAATTAAAAGTTTTCAAGTGATTATTTTATTTTATGTTTCAAGTTCCTTAATTCCTATTAGCCTCTATGATAGTTTTATATCTTGAACTTTATGAAATATTATGTAAACTACTTTTGTCCCTTTCCTTGGGTCACATGCCAGTACTCATTGTACTAATCGTCTCCAGACACTACATCTTTTCATGATGTAGGTTCCGAAGCATTTACCCATGATTCTGACCAGCGTTAAGATTCATTTAGGACAGCAGAGGCATATGTTTCTTTTAGTTAGACATTGGACTATTTTGTTCTATGGTATTTCCGAGGCCATGTCCCGGCTTAGGATTTCTATTCATAATGTTAGAGGCTTCGTAGACTAAGTTGGATAATGATTTATGTCTTATTCCAAGACTTGAATTTGAACTATCAATTTCAGTTGAATTTCTTATTTATGGGCCTATTTCCGCACTTTGTTCATAACTATGTTTATGATGAAATGCTAAGGGGTCTTCTCGGGACATCATGGTTTGGGATGCCCGTCACGGACAGGGTCTTAGGTCAGGTCATGATATTTACTTCTTCCTGGAGAAGTAGAAGTTGCGGCATCGTCCACTAATGTTTAAATTCCAGCAGCACCAAGCTTCTCTGAAACCTTCTTTACACCATTTTTAATAAATAACAGGATGTTTCTTTGTCCACTAAATACAAAGTGAGCACCTAGAAAAAAAAAGTCATATATGGATGATGAAGAACTATAAGAGTTTATTGGTCTATGATAGACTTCTCTATTAAAAATAGTAAATAAAGGAACAAATACTAATTTTTTTATACTAAATACACTGATATTACAACCAGAATTCTAAAACAACTAGAAAACTGCTAACATCTTAAAATACAACCTAAGCCATGAATGAAATTCAGTTATAGAATGCATAATACTAAGATTACACAGATTTCAGTATTCCTGGACATTCGAGAGGCTAGAACTCTCCCACATTTCTATACATTCGAGGCTAGAACACTCCAAAATTCCCTTTTCCTTTTTCATGAATACCTTCTTTTACTGCCCTGCCCCTTTTTCAATAGAAAAAACTACCCCGTAACTGTCTCATGACAGTTATTAAGTATTTATTTTGGCCTTATGGAATAAGTTTCTATAACTTGAGGCACATCATTACCCTCCCCTCTAAGAGTCGCCTTGTTATTAAAGTGAATATCTGGAAATTGCATATTCTACACCATCGTCGTACCCTTAGTTTCCCTTTTAACTAAATCTTCTCTGGTAAACTCAAAGAATTCTTCCATATCACCTTTATCTGTATTGGGTGCTTCTGAAATAATCAATAGGTTAAGCTGCTTATTCTTGAAATGAAAATTGGGGCCAAATTTTTCATTACATCTGAATCATAACCCTTATTGTTTTTTTTCGAGAAAATTTTGAATTAGACAACCTTCTGAATTGTCCCTCTAATTGTTCTACTCAAGTAGTGGACTTTGCGAGAGTATGCACTGGTGAATCAGTGTTAGTATCTGCTGATTCGATTCTTGATTCACGCGTTTCAAGTATGTTTGCAACTCAAGGATAATTGGGTCTAAACACAACTGGTTTATTGCATGAACTTCCTGTATTCGGTTCAAATTTAAAACTTTGAACTTCCTGCAAAACATAATTTCGATACTCCACCTTTTGAGCCATCACCATTATCTCCCTCAATGTTTGAACCGGTAAAAGCATTACTTCTGCTCGAATTTCCTCTTTTAGACCATTCAAAAACACTCCAGATAATATTCCATCAGACGTCTCCTTCATAGTTGTTGATATCTTTTCAAATTCTTCAAGAAACGCAGTGACTGTGGTAATCTGCATCAGCCCCATTAAGACAACACATTGGTTGATCTTTTGCGAATGATGAAATCGGTTCAACAACTCTCTTTTGAAGTCTTCCCATGTTAACATTGGTTGTCGAGACTCTATCCAATAATACCAATTTAAGGGGTTTCCTTTCAAACAAACACCTATTACCTGTAATCTTTCAATTTCAGAAATTTCATTCACTGGAAAATATTGTTCCACTCTGAAAATTCATCCTACAGGATCCTCTCCTTCGAAAATTGGAAATTGTAGTTTCCAAAACTTCTTCTCATCTTTTTCTCAAGCCACGTTGACATTTCTTCCCTCTTCTTGGTTACCGACGAATCTGGTTTGAGAAGGAGATATTTCTGCCATCACAGTTCTCCCTTGTGCTTCAACTCTTACAAAAGACTTTCTCATTTCTTGAAACCATCCTTCCAGTTTTTTGACATCTTCTCTTACCCCTTTCAAATTAATCTCCATTTGTTCAACTTGTCCTTAAATTTTACTTACCATTCCCGAACGTTACTGTTCTGATACCAAATTGATGGACTTCTCTATAAAAAATAGTAAATAAAGGAACAAATACTAATTTTTTAAACTAAATACACTGATATTACAACAAGAATTCTGAAACAGCCACTAGGAAACTGGTAACACCTTAAAATACAACCTAAGACATGAATCAAATTCAGTTATAGAATATATAATACTAATATTACCTAGATTTCAGCATTCCTAGACATTCGAGAGGCTAGAACTCTCCCACATTTCTAAACATTCGAGGCTAGAACTCTCCTGAATTCCCTTTACCTTTTTCTTGAATACCTTCTTCTACTGCCTACTCCTTTTTCTATAGAAAAACCACCCCGTAACTATCTCATGACAGATACTAAGTCTTATTATTGTTTATTTTGGCCTCATGGAATAAGTTTTTATAACTTGAGACATATCAGTCTACAACGTCGCCATATATTGAACCAGCAAAGGAAGCACAAAATCTTATATCCATGCAAAAGCACTTGTTTTACACTAAAGGGTAATTCCACCTAAAAAAATGTACAGATAAAGCACGGGCATCATATCTAGAATAAAGGCATTTAAATGCACGGATAAAGCCAATGATGACAAATAAAGCCCCCACTCGGGCAACACGCACTATCAAATATCACAAGTCAACAACAACCGATTATAAGCCCCCACTCGAGCATACAACAGTAATAATAATCTTGAAATATAAACTAAATAGTTATTTTCCCCAACACATAGCATGCTTTACCTATTTATTAACTACCCAACTCAATCTGAAAGAAGTTAAGCCATAACCTACCTCAAAACGATGATATCCAAGCCTAAAGTCCTTCAACACGGTGTTTTCCCTTTTGAACGGACTTGGAATTAACTAAAAGATACAAATATAGCATCTAAGCATTAAAAGGAAGCTATCAGTACCCATATCGATCTATTTAAAACGGGTCCAAAACGGACTCGAAAAATGAGTTCGAAAAAAAATGGGGCAAAACTATAATTTTTCATTAGAAACACATTCCCCAAGGTTATAGGAGTCTACCGTTAAAAATCCAAGCAAAAATGAGTTAAAAACGAGGTCCAAATCAAAGAAAAACCATTTTCAAGCTTTAGAAGCAAAACCCCTAAAATTCTATTTTGAAATCATGATTTAAAGGTGTCTTTGAAGATATAATTGATATGAAATAATGTATAGGTAATTTAGGAGCTTACCCAAGCAAGAATGGTGGTAAAGCCCTAAGAAATTGTCTTTTTTTGAAGCTTGGAGGTCCAAAAATGGTGGAAATCGCGAAAAATGGGGTATTTATACTATTCTATCAGCAGTACCTTGCGGTCGTGAACCCCACGTCATGATCGCGAGGGTGAACGTTGACCAGCCATTAAGTTGGTCATAGCGGTCGCGTAGCTGGGCCTCGCGAGCACGATGAGTCAACCCGACCCGGTCCATCGATTAACCCATCGCGATCGTGGTACCACCACTATTTGATCATGTTGAAAACCATAATCTAGGCCCACGATCGTGACATGTGTCCACGCAATCACAATGAAGGGCCTGATGCACCAGAAAATACTGCACCAGCAGATTTTTCAAGTGATGAAATGTCTCCAAACGAACCCTCGAGATTTGTTTGGGACCCCACTGGAACAAACCATATATGCTACTAGGCTATTTTCAATGTTTTGAACTCAACGGCAATGTCAAATTTTTGAAAAAGGGTCATTTTCAATAAATTAACCCCCGGAACCCCCTTCAAGCAAATTTCCAAACGAAGTATCAAAATGCAAAATAAAGATTTTGAATCCAAGCCAACCCCGCTACTAACCCAAATTGATATTCCGGATCTAATGAAACTGTCTAAATCGTCATGTGGGACTTGAAACATCAAATGTTGATTGAAGTCAACTATATGGCTTTTAATGCCTCTAAAAACCTCCAACTCGCTCACAACACTCCGGATCGCATCGGGAACCATGCGAACCATTTCCACACCCTAAAATCAACATGTAGCAACTACGAAGAAAGTTAGAATGATCAAATTACATAAAAAGCAAGTTTTTACAAATCAGGTCCTTACAAAGTTTGTGACGGAAAGAGGTATCATGATAGAGTCAAAATCACGATTAGAGTCGGTCCCGATAAGATAAATTTGAGATTTTTTTTTATCTATGTTTCCCACAAAAGTATCACAATGAAATTCTTAATAGAAATATTGGGAAGGATTGGCAAAGAATGAAGACATTGAAATACAAAGGACAAATGAAAAAGTTAATATGTTTCTGACATTCTTTATAGAGCTTATATTACATGATCACATCTAAAATTCTGTTAGTTGTTGACAGCACCACGATTTTTTCTAATCTCTATATCATATTCAGCACTTGTTAGAATTATATTTTTTTCATTGTATTTGGAAATACTTTCTAGATCAAATCCTGAAAGGGCATCAAATTTTGAAAATTATCTCCATTCAACTCATATTTTGCAACGCCTACATGTGAATATCATTTCTACTATTTGTGATCATTAATAACATGCTTGTGTTCCATTCACAATATGTTCAACCAGATAGGAAAAATGACTTGGGAAATAACATTCTTAAAAAACTATTTACACACACATAATCACTCCCCCGTGCCATACCAATCAGGGTACGTGGATATGTGTATAGATTGTAAATCAAACATAAGCTAAATAAAGCTCCACAATAGATATTCGCTATTACTTCGTACGTGGTTAATGTTCTAAAATCAGGTCTGCATCACCTTGATGACAAATGTCTTGTTTGAACGTCTTTCTTCAATTTTATTTTTTTTGGAATCAGTCTTGGATTTCCTTGTTTTCATTCTAGATTAAGATCAGTTTTTTTCTGCTGCTCTAAAAACTCTTACCTATTTCATACTTCTTCTCTCTGTATGCATGCAAACATCAAGAGTACAAGGTTGTAATCCTTGGTGGAAGTACAGTAATCGTATGTAAAGAGCTTGAGTTATTCCAAAGAACAGGTTAATAAACTTGATGGAGCCATCTTTCTTTCAGTGAAATTTCATCAAACACATTTGTTGCATCAAGATTCAAGCCAATTTCCTTATTACTATTATTTTTGTTCCAATGCGGTAGCAGTTAGGGTAATGAAACAGAGAATTTTCGAAGAGACATATAGCTTAACAAATAAGCAAATGTGTGATCGAATAAAAAAAAATGAAGAAAGAGGAAAGCTAAGACCCGTAAGCTCAAACGCAATCTAAAACCTCAATCGTAAGCCAAACTTTTCTGAATCATCACCAAAAACATCCAATCAAGTCAACAACATCATCTACAAGCCAAAAGGAAACTATCGATACCCATAATGCCCATATTTAAACTGGGTCCAAAACGGACACCTCGAAAATGAGTTTTGAAAACAAAGGGGTAAAACCATAATTTTTACCATAATTTTTTTTAGAAATACATTACTCATGATTGAAGGAATCCATAGAAGAAAACCCAAGTGAAAACAAGCTTAAAACGAGGTCCAAATCGAAGAAAAACCTTTTTCAAGCTTTTACAGGTAAAAACCTCATTTATTCATATTAAAAAAAAGATTAGAAAGTGTTTTAGATAAGAGAGTGTTTTCAAAGACATAATTGATGTAAAGTAATGGAAATAGAGTTCTGGAGCTTACCCAAACTCAAATGGTGGAGAAATCGACCAAAAATCCTTAAACCCAAAGCTCAAATACTCAATAATGGAGAAAAATCGCGAAATTGAATTTTTTTAGACTGACCCAGCAGTGACCACTTAAGAGGCTAAATGACCACTAAATCAATCACCGCTATAATGGCATTTGACCACTAAAGCGGCCTGACCCAAATGGCTAGGACCGCTAAAGTGATCACCTTCCGCTAAAAAGGTCAAGTGCCCGCTTTAGCGGTAGGTGGATGGTTAAGACTAACCACTAAACCGGTGCTTGGCCGCTTAAGAGGCTACTGATAAACCAGCATTTGGACGCTAAACCGGCAGCACCAACTGAAGCAACATCAGCAATTTGGCCCAAAATGCGAAGTTCCCGATCGCACCCTCGAAATTCATTTAGAATCTCGTGCACGCAAACAAACTATGCTACTAGACTAATTTCGACGTTTCGGACTCAATGGAGACGTTTGATTTTCGAAAAGGGATTGCTTTCAATAAATTAACCCCCGGGACCCTATTTTACTATTTTCCAAACTGAGGGTTGAAATGAGATATAAAGGTCCCGAACCCGAACAAACCACACTACTAACCCAAAATCAACATTTCAGATCTGCTGGCGTAGTCCATTTTGCCATCTGTCACTAGGATAAAGAAATGTTAATCAAAGTCAGCTATTGGATCTTAGAGCCTCAAAACAACCTCAAACTCGACCAAAGCATTCTTGATCGCCTAGGGAACCATGCCAACCATCCCCACAATTCAAAATTGAGACAAAGCAACCTCGGGGGAAGGGGAAAATGGTCAAAATGTAGAAAATTCTAAAAATAAAAAATGAGGATCATTACAGTATCCACCACTAAGATGCATGCTCATCCTCGAACGTACAAGCAAGAAAATACAAGAACAGGTATAGGATAAAAAAACACCCTTGAGAAACAACAAGTAAGCACTCCAATGTGGGGTCACAACCATAGTACTACAGGCATCCTATAGAACCATAAATTTATCAAATAAGGACTCACCAAGTCACACACTAGCATCTAAGGTCAAAATTATGAATGAAGCCAAAATTCAATATCAACAAACTTCCTCTAAACCCATAATCTGAGTCGAACACAATAGAAGTTCTACATACACCCGGCTAACCTAAACCTCTCCAAGGCACTACAAGACACTGGCTACAACCACACGACCAAAAATCAACCTCGGACCTATCAAAAGCTGAGGAACCCATAAATCACATAATTACCCACCAAAATACTGAATCAACCAACCTAAGGCAGATACTATCTCTATCAAATCAAACTACACTATAGTCCCCAGTAAAAGCTACTAGGCCAGACATCGGTAACAAAACTACACAAAACCTCAAAAGTCCCACCAAACATACTGAAGGCACTACACTATGGTCCTATCCATAAGCTCAACCCTCTAAGGCAACCAAGAATCACCATACACTCTACATACCATAGACATAAACACAAAAATGACATCAAATCCTTAAGTGACTCATCACAATGACCCATGCAGACCTCAATACCCAATAATCATCACACAATTCGAAGTCCTCAATAATCTGGTAGAATAAGAAATCTTTCTAATCTCGCACACATAGGCAACCCGTCATATCAGGGATAACCAACCTATAGAAGAAGTACAATAATCATGATATCTCACTAACGGATGCCCAAGTCATAAATTGAATATCAGGAGAATCACCGCTAGACTCTACACAAGCTACCAATGAACCACAAAATCAGGACTTCAACTTTCTAACTAGAACTCATAGATAAATTTTGAATGAATAAAATATCCTTATGTAAAAGAATACTTATCCTTTTATTAACTCTCTTACCATTTAGAATTCTTTAACACAGGGGTTGTGGACTAATAAGGTACAACTTAGACCGACTCAATTTCCATTCATCATTCATTAACCTTAACCTAAAGTCCACGGAGAATAGCACGTACTCAAATCGAAGCTTATGAGAAAAATATTCCACCAAGCTACTTAGCTACAAGAGTAACAAATGCCACAAACTACGTACCCCTTTCCATTCGAAAATCTTTCTGAATCAAAAGCAAACATCCTCATGAGCTGAAATCTTTCAAATCTGAGTGAAGAGTGTCTCAACACCAACTAGCTTAACCACATGATAGAGGCTAACCACTAAGGAAGTAATGAATCACAAGGCCCGAATGCTTTAAAGCCTTTCTTGTCTAACTAGAATCATTTACTCGCAATCCCTTCGAATCAATCACACCACAAGTCTAGGCTATCATAGGGTCTACCTCTAATGAGTACCACTATGCATTCCACAATTTGAAATGCCAAACTATAAGGCCAATCCATTCTACAATCTGAGAGTATGCCAAAACCTAGAATCGATCCACCACTATTCCACAACATAACCATCACGAACACTATACCCAACACACCAAAATCCACAATACTGAAAGAGATCTAATCAAATTTAGTGATATACTCTGAATGAGTTCCAACATAGGATCGGCATACCCGATCCACCACTAAGGAAGTATATACGGGGTAGCCAATACCAATAACTCCAAAAATATATCACGAAATCATATCAAGACTCAATGCCGAATAAACAAACACATAGGAGAATGTAGAACCACAGTCAAATACCGCTAGGGCATAGCAAAGGCGCACCAAGAATCATACCTATGGCTACTGCACCAGAAGATCCTACCTTGAGTCCATCATGTGAAACATGATACTGGAATCTGTTATCTCCTAGAGTAACTGGCGAAGCATCTCTCTGTCTAACCTATGGGTAACTTATCCTATAGTGCCTAAGATCCCCCACATAAGAAGCAACTTAGAGAATTCGAAACCCACTGAACTGGGTCTGAAACACCCAAATGATCACCATGATCTAACCCTCTCAAAGCATAACCACAGAGAGCCCGACCTCCATCATACATCTTATGGTGATCATCAAATCCCTAGGCCCTTCTGCTTACAAGCAGCTCATGCCTCCCCATAAACTATTCTAAGAACGCTCAAGAAAATTGATCCCATAAAAGAGGAGGTGATCCAACTAGCCTACTCTCTATGGAACCCTTCACCACTGCCTAGCAAGCCCGAAGAACTAAATGAAAGTGAAGTCTACTCCATTATAATCCACCAAGCCCAACCTGTACAACCTCTCACGACAACCAAGCAAGAACATATAAGCATCAACCCTAGGATATCCATTGAATCAAGAAGGATTTGTCCTTATGAACTCTACAAATCTAATCTGTCCTTCCAAGGACATAAAAGGTAAGGTCACTGGATATGGAGCAATCCATGGTAATATCTTATCAACACTAGAAGAACCAGTAGGAGTTGTAAATGCATCTGAAGTCTGAAGCCCTGAAGTAGCATACTGAATCAAAATAGGAGCCACCCTCTGAAGAAAACCCAACACTCGAACCAAACAATTCTCAAGAATAACTATGGTCACCGGTGGTGTCTGCACTGGCCTCAACTCCTCTAACTTACTAGAACCACCCCCACTAACAACTCTAGAATCTGAAGAGGCAACTTTAACCTGACCTCTAACTAGTTTGGATATCCTAATCTGACCTCTACCTGAAACTCTACTCCTACCGTGCATCAAATGCACGATCTCCAAGTCTCTAGCCATAGATGAATACATGTTCACCATCTGTGAGAGAGTGCATAAGAAGTTTTTGAGTTATACAAAGCTACAAAGGCACTAGAAATAATGAAGAAATGGAAATCTCCCAAAGTCATGTAGCCTCTCGAGGATAGATAACGGACTTCTCCGTATCGATCCTAAAGACTCTACTCAACTCAGCTTATACTAATAAGACCGATGAACCTGGGGCTCTGGTATAAATTTTTCACAACCCAAAATAGGCACATGATGTCACTTATCAAACCCTCCTGACAAGTAAACCTAACCCAAACAGAATTACAAATATAAGAAAAGCCAAAGGCGAAAATAGAAGAACATAAATAAATCCCAAATATAAATATGAATGAGACATTAGGTCTCAATAATACATCTCAGGTCTGGTTGTCACTAATACAAGCCTCTAGATACAGAAAGACATAAATAACTATGCTATCTTAAATGCAGATAAGCATAATATAAGTAAAGAGAGATCTAGTGGCTTGAAGTCCCACAACCACTACCTCGGTCACCACAATGCCAATACTAGATGAAGATGATTTACAAACTGCTACTCGAACCAATACCTGCACGGGGTGAAGAGAAACAAGAAAAAGGAAAAAGAAGCAAGGGTGAGTATGAAACCACATGTACTTAACAAGCATCATCGATAACCGACCCTAATCCAAAGCAGTGGAGAGAACCACCGCTCTATATACCCAAGGGTTTTCCAATAGTTCTATGCCCAGCCAAAAATAATGCCTCAGCCAATCAGGGTAACCCAACACAATAGTTAACAGATATATCAAAAATAGGGTAGGCACACTAATCCAGGTGAGTCAACATTAGTCATTTCTCTCAAATTTATGGGAGGTCATCTATGGGGAGTCACACTAACATAATAATTCAGGATTAATCAATGACAATCAACCAATCACATAGGATAAAGATAGAGAGTGTGTATATAACAATGAACTACAAACTACCTAGAAGTGCAATTCAACAGTCTCTTAGATTAAGCACTTGTCATACCCCAAGTCTCATAATACCTCACCCATCAATCAATATAAGATGGCATCGGATAATGTAATAAAGTAAAATGAATGCTCAAACACAATATCACAAATAAGGTCCTAACACAGAATTTCCTATACAAGAGTAAATGCTAACAGAACATCAGAACATACCAAGGATGATAATGTAAATGCAAATGATACAATGCAATGATGTGATGATGATGATGGAGTGGAACGGTGAAAGTCATCGCATGACTTTCAATATACCAACCGAGTTTGTAATTCTGTAATAGGACCCATGGGGGGTTAGCAACCCATATACTTTATCTCATATCTCAATCTCAATTTCAGTCTCAACACATCTCACCTCTCTGGCTCGTGTTCACGAAAAGGGTTGTTATGAAAATGTCTCATTTTCTTTCAAAAATAGTGTTTCTCAATGATACCAGCATCTCATGAATACATATGTATGGAACGAGGATATAATACTCACAATCAAATCAATATGAAGATATCCAATCAATTCAATACGATATATATATATATATATAGGTGAGCTCTAAAATCAACTCAATATTTCCATAATTCATGATATCAATTCCCACTTGGTACCAACAGAATAAATGGTCATGTAGTAATCAATATTATCATTTCCAAGCCCTCTCTCGGGTATCACTATGATAAGTATGCAATTAAATGCTCAAATAAGGCCTTTAATGCCAAATCAATCCCCCACTAGGGCGATATAATAATAGATATGGCATTTCACATGCACAGATAAGGCCTATGATAACAAGTCAAGCCCCCACTCAGGCGACATAATAATAAATAAAGTATTTAATGCGCAAACATGACCAATAACATCAAGTCAAGCCCTTACTGGGCGACACAATAATAAATATGGCAATTATATGCACAATCATAGCAAATAATAACAATGCAAGCCCCCACTTGGGCATCACCACTATACATACTCTCAAAATCAATAATAAAATGCCATAAGCCCCCACGCGGGCACATAATGATAAACGATAATCCCAATAACAAAATAACATGTGACTACCCAAACCTAGCTTGCTCCATACTATATGTCATACCTCAAATCCCATTGGGGCGGACATGGCACCCGAAGCCGTTAAGGCCTGAGAGAGAAATTCTATACGTTCACATACTTGTCGTCAATGGGCTAGCATTCAGTCACTTATGGTCACAACATATCAATAATTGAAATCAAATAAGAACATTTTATAAACATGAGACATGGCCGTTAGAGCCATATGGTCAAAAAAATACAATGTTCCTTCTTTTAACTGTACAACGTCTACAAAGCCTCTAACAGATACATAACCAAATCTACAGTCGGGACGAGTCCCCACTTTATACATCTGTAATACAATACCATAATCAATATGTAGATACTACTCAGAAAGCCCCGAATGAACTGGAGCTCACCAATAATTCGCAGATAACCCGCAACTTACTGTGGAGGTCTACTAGTACCTGTGCCTGCAGCAAGTAAGGCAAATCCCCCAAGGGACATTAGTACGAAGAATGTACTGAGTATGTAAGGCCATAAGTAACTATATGAGATATAAGAACTTTAATGGAATTAAGTACAAGTGAACGAACAATATAAATAAACTACCATATGGTATATGTGTGGAATCATGTACATTGCTTTCTTTACTTTATTGTACTTTACTTTACTTTACTTTACTATACTGTACATCATCAATCGTCAATCATATCATGCCCGGGACCAACTGATCAGTGGGAAATAACATAATAATCGGGATCGTCATCCATGCAGAAGTTACTTTCATCCCATGGGATACCACCCATAATAATGGGATCAACATTCATGCGAGTGTTTCTTTCACTCCATGGGATACCACCCATGCTATAATAATCGGGATCGACATTTATGCGGATGTTCCTTTCATCCCATGAGATACCACCCATTCTCAGCATTAACCATAACACAATTGCTCACATTACTTCATTCTTTAGCTATAAGAGTGATACATTGATAATTGTGCTTTATTGGAACTTTAGAACTTTAGAACGTAACATTATTGGAACGTTAGAACCATGTTCAATGAATGAGAGATAAGTGAAGAACAAGTACTACTAACTCTGAAATGAGATACTCTAAACCAATTAGAGGAAGGAGACACTGTACAACCCTTTGGGGATAGGGCAAGTATTATGATAATATGAAAAATAGAAGCTGCAGAAGAATGCGAAAAAGAATAACCTTACATACCTTATCTTCCCAGCACGTAACTACAATGATTCAGCTCCTTCCTTATGTGTTACTCTACAACACAAGTACATAATGGAGCGAACATTAACGGCTAGCTACATTACAAGTTCACAAGACGGTAAGTAGGTGCTTAACGAAAAGTAAAAACCGTCCAACCTCCAAAACACATGGTGCATCACTCCCCCCTTCATTATACTACCAAATAAAATTATTCCACAACTTTACACTATAACTTACTGCTTTTGCAAAATAACACCACCAAATCAGTCCACACACCGCCAAAACAGTCCACACATCAATGTACACATCGCACACCGATAGGATTTTACACCAAGTTTCTACTTTACATTTCCGCCTAAATAAAACTCCACAGATTTATTCCATCAAGTCACATAAATACCTTCCTCAACAATATACCAAAAATAGTCCACAATAGTTCCAAAATTCAGTTTAACATACCAAGAGAGTATTCTCTTTTCACTACTCCAAACGTTCCATTTACAAACACGTATAAACATTCCCATCAAGCCATAAATAAAAGGAACGATTTAGGGGCAGAACCACACTTTAATATACTGAAATTTCATCCTCATAACTTAATTTCTTCAATACCTTAAGCCCCTATACAAGTTCAAACCACAAGGAAGACAAATTCATCAAAACTAACACAAGTGGACTGCCAACTAATTAAGGGACTGCCCTATACATTTTAAACACAACCAACATGATTTACACACCTTATTATACATATATTATATTAATATACAAGGGTAAACACTTACCAAGGCTATAAAAGTGGAGGATTCACCCAAGAACCCTAAAGAGAAATTAGGGGCGACTGATTGTTTTTGGGGTTGGGAGTGTTTTGTTTAAAGCTGGAATTTGCAAGTGAAATGAATGGATAAATGAGATGAATTTAAGCTATTTATACTCCCTCTTATCCACCTCATTTATCTCATTCTTTTCCAATTTTTGGTCAAAAATAGTCCAAGTAGGTGATGCACCTACTTGGCTATATAAGTTGTCCAAAACAGTCCATTTACTTACTTTATTTCTACTTGGATCATGTCTTGTGGGGCCTAAATTAATAGTAGGTGTTGGGCTGGTCATATTTCCATTTTTATGTGCTTATATTGGGCCTAAATTGAGTCCATTAACTTATATCCAAATGCAGCCCAATAGTTTAATTAGGTGATACACCTACTATCTTAATTAAGTCACGGAAGCACCTCGTTTATGTTCTCCCTTTTTTCCAATGTATTAATCCTTCTACCTTAATTCACCACTTAACTTTAATTTTTACACTTAGGTACATCCTTATTCTCTCAAGTTTAAATACTTTTACCCATGTTAGGTTGGTCGCACAAGTTTCAAAAACATACGGGGTGTTGTACTTGAATCAAAGAACTAGTTAGTCCATTACCTATTGCTACAAGTCCGTAGCATTTTCCATATAATTAAGAGTTGTATATATAGAATACGGGGAGTTACATCCTTACCCCCTTAAGAACCTTCGTCCTCGAATGTTAGTACCATTACTGATAATGAATCAAAGAGGGAAGAACAAGAAGGAAAGAAAACAAAAGAAGGATATGTGGATTAATATTCAAACTCTTGAATTTATGGGCAACAAGGGACTTGATACCCTCACCTCCCAATTGAATTCAACAATTTAAACACAAACCCTAGTTTGAGGAAATCAAAGGAAACCAAGAAACCACAAATGAGTAACCTTCGATTAACCAAATCAATAGTTCACCAACAATTCCAAGATCCACGCTACTAAAATTACCAACTAATGCTAGGCTTTACCTAGAAACTACAAGCTAAATGCTAGGATTCACCTAGAAACTACAAGCTTCAAAGCTCAATATTCAATATTCATCAAAAGTCCCATGTAAAATTAGGAATTATCCTATTTATACTAGAGAAATAAAAGACAACTAGTTATTACAAATATGCCCTTAATGAGAGACAAGGGTCTTGTTTGGTGACTCTTGTTGTAAATTCTTCAATTTAAAATCTAGACACTTGTAAAAATAGACTCTTTTATTTATCCACATCACTCCCATGGACTCTTAAGCTTTCCTTTTCACAAACATTCTATGTGTCATCCACGTCATCCATGCTCGTGTCAACCATGCGATCCACGCTAGTATCATTCTCCCCTTCTTGAAAAGGATTCGTCGTCGAATTCAAACCTTGCTAACACATGAGAAGGACAAAAACCAAAGCATCCTCAAAGTTTGAGGGTTAGTATAGGGGTTAGCAACAATATCACCATGCCAAGGAGGCACAAATTTGAGATACAACCAAATATCCTTTGCTTTCAATAAAGCCAATGCATCATTCATGGAGCAAAGGTTTTGGGTATGATAAACATCAAGAGACAAGGCAAACACAAAGATCTTTGTGGCATCAAGAACTTCAAAAGATGGTACCACATTTAACTTGGGAGCCATAAGACATAATTGTTTCATTGTCTCACAAAAAGGCCACACCAAAAGTGGTGTAATCACCCACAAGGGTTCATCCGAGTCAAAGAAGCAAAAGACCCACATATCTCTACCTCCATACAAAATAAATTCCATACCATCATGAGTATCATCATAAGCAAAGAGTTAGTAGAGAAAGGTGTTAAGCTCACTATTTTCATCTAGGACGTGCCAAAAGATAAGGACACCGGTAGATAAAAAGAGACATTTTAAGCACCAAACAACCCTCTCTATCAAGCAATTTCCTAAATAAAGGAAGTTCACCAATGAAGCCATGCTACTAGAATAGTCGAGGAATCTATTAGGAGTCAAATCACTCCATGCTAAATAATACTCCCAAGGAGTTGGGGTTCCTCCTATCATAGTACCAAGCATGCTTCCAAGAGTCCTATTTGAAACTTCAACTTGTCCAACCCTATGAAGGTGACAAGGAGCTTTCAATATCCATGGACTCTTCCAAAAACAAATGATCAACTTAGCATCCACAAGACTGAGACCACATTTGAGAAAAGGGTCGGCATATGCAAACAAGTAGTAAAGAAAGGAATAAAGGGCATTCAACTCATCCCAAGGGTTCTCAATTGTTAATACACACTTTAAGGCAAGAATATTAGCAAAACGGTATTCATAATTTGAAACACAAGAGGACAAGATTAAGCATTTCAAGAACACTTCATTGTCCTTCCTCAAACAAACTTCCACAAGGAGCATGCTCCTAAGAATCCATCTTAACACCTCAACTTGTCTAACCACATAACTGTGACAAGGAGTAGGACACATAATTTGGGCATCACGGATACACCATGAATTCTTTTCCAAACAACAAGTATAGTTGACATCAAAAACATGAAGCTCACACAATTTAAGCATAAAAGAAATAAACCATGAAAGAATCTTGGAGACTTCAATCTTCTCATGGTATGGTGAGGGATCACTCATTTCTAAGATTCTACTTTCCATAAGGAAAATATAATCATGTCTCCAAGTATCACTAGGAATAGGAGGGGGTAGATACATACCTTGGGAACAAGCGTTGGAGATTATTTTCTTGTCTTGTACACATGCTTTACAAGGATTGTCCACCCGCTTCTTTGTAGGAGCTTTGTAGGAGGTTCCTTGGTAGGTAATTCCCCTTCTTTAGCCAATTCTTTCTCCTCCTTGGCAAGTTCTTCTCTCTTAAGTTCTTGCCGAAGCTCTCTCATTATGTTGTAGTCCTCACTTACTTTATAGGGTGTTAATGGAACAAGAGTGTGCTTTCGTCCTCGAAATACTAATGAGTATTTGTTGGACTCCACTTGATATCGTACATCTCTGTCGGCTAGCCAAGGTCTACCAAACAACATATGACAAGATTACATGGGCAAAACATCACATAACACCTCATCTCGATACTTTCCAATGCTAAAATTCATGACCACTTGTTTGGTTACCTCTACTTCATCATTTTTAATGAGTCGTTGAAGTTTGTATGGCTTGGGGTGTCTTTGTGTAGGAAGCTTCATTCTATCAACCATATTACAACTCACCACATTAGTACTACTCCTACTATCAATGACCAAGGAACATACCCTATCAATCATCTTGAACCTTGCATGGAATAGGTTCACACTTTGATCAAGTTCCTCTTTAGAAAGATACCCCATAATTCGATTTAGATCACAAGAAGGGTTCCAATCCTTCTCCAATTGCTCATAATCTACATTCAAAGTTGTGTCATCATACCTAACCTTAGGCTCATTATAATCATTCTCAACCTCATACTCTATCATATTTTTAGCACAAGGTCCATCACACAAGATTATATTTGACCTCCTTTGTGGACATTCTCTAGCAATATGTCCTTCACTTTGACATTTATAACATCGAATGATAGAAGGAGAAGAAGATTGAGGTATATCATGCTTACCTCCATAGGCTTGATCTTCCACTTTTGTGTTGTAGTTAGCTTGATTACCATCTTGGAACATTGGAAGACTCACCATGTTGTGACCCATCCCTTGATTTGGAATACCTTGACCACCATATCGATCACTTCGGTCTTCACACCTTCCTCCTTCATCCCTATACCTATCATCACTATCCCATTTCCCTTGACATATCATGCCTTGGTTCGTACCAAAGCCTTCGGGTCCTTCCCACCGTTCATTCGGGTTAACCTCTTCACACATTTCATCATAAAGAGGGTTTTGATAATAGATATCTTGGTAGGGTACTTGTGGGTAGTGTTGTTGGATTGGAACATAGGGTACATGCAAGGATGCATGTGATACATTTCGTGGAGGTGCTTGGCTTGTAACTTGGGTCTCCACAAAAGAAGGACTCATTTGTGGTGGATGATATGGTTGGGTATTTGGATATGGGGTTACTTGCCTAACATAGCTCGGGTTCATTCGGAATATAGCTTGAGGGTAAGTTTGGTTCCAATTTGGTTGGCGGTAGTATAGGTTGGATTCTTGACCCGAGGTCCTTCTTATTTCTTCACTTCGACTTGTCATAGGGAACCTCCTTTCAATCATACTATCCATCCTTCTCACCCTTTCCTCCATACCTCCAAACCTTCCATTTGTTTCAACTACCCTTTCATTCATATTGGTCACTCTCCTTGACACATTAGCATATGTCCCCATGTGGTTTACCGAGCTCCTTCCTCAATGGTTATGAGGAGAGTGATTAGAAATTGTACCTTCAAAACTCAACAAATAATATTAGTGGTATAAGCCTTACATCACTCATATGTAAACTATCAACTCACCTCCTAAAGTGTCGTCTCAAAATTGATAGTGAACTAGCTTTGCTTGATCAATTCAAGATCACTTATCCTTTGTGGTGGAATGGATTCTTGTGACTCTTGAAATAAGGACGACTCGATTGAAGGTAAAAGGACTTGAATCAAGAAGTTTATCTACGAATTAATATGAGAAAAGTAGAAGAAAAGAAGCACGAAAGAAAACAGACTCAAAATAAAACTAAGTAACAAAAGTAGAAAAATTACTTATGTTGCTTAATTTAATGAATCAAAGAGAGGATTTGATGTTTTAAAACTAGTTAAAAAGTTATTAAAGATGTTAATTACTTGTTAAATAGTTGAGAAATTGAAAGAAGAAAGCGTAGGAAAAAGAATCACGGAGTTTGGACACTTAGAAAAATTTTTAGGTCCAAAAAACTTTAGGACCCAAAAAAAAAAAGTGTTGGAAACCTAAGATTTTTCAGCTCTCTGAAACTGTGCCCCACGCTCCTGCTAACGTGGAATTTTTTATTTTTTCAAAATTTTTTTTTTGTTGACCTAGAAACACTTTGACCAACTTTGACTTGAAGATTTTGGATCAAAGTGTACCTTTTCTATCTTCTTCTTCGAGAACAAGATAAAGATGCTCAAGAACACCAACAAAAACCTCAATCCTCAGATCTTCATAACTTCTTCGTTCTTGCACCAAATTCAATGAAATTTTCACCAACGCGTTTCTTTTCACACCACGAACAAACCCCACTAACTCTTAGCCCTCAAAACCAACCCAAAAATAAACCCACTTTTCAAAATTGGCCAAGTTTCAAAAGCTTCAAACCCTTCAATGGCAACTTCTCTTCTATAACTCCGAATTGAATGAAATTTGAGATTTAAAATCACAAGACACTAGAGAATCAAGATCTAGTGTCAAAAACAACAAATCAAAACCAAAAAAATTGGACTTTTTTTTTGTTTTTTTTGGATTTTTGGATATATTTTTTTTTTGTGGAAACAAACATAAACCTAGGGTCTGATACAAAAATGATAACGAATCAAAGAGGGAAGAACAAGAAGGAAAGAAAACAAAAGAAGGATATGTCGATTAATATTCAAACTCTTGAATTTATGGGCAACAAGGGACTTGATACCCTCACTTCCCAATTGAATTCAACAATTTAAACACAAACCCTAGTTTGAGAAAATCAAAGGAAACCAAGAAACCACAAATGAGTAACCTTCGATTAACCAAACCAATAGTTCACCAACAATTCCAAGATCCACGCTACTAAAATTACCAACTAATGCTAGGCTTCACCTAGAAACTACAAGGTAAATGCTAGGCTTCACCTGAAAACTATAAGCTTCAAAGCTCAATATTCAATATTCATCAAAAGTCCCATGTAAAATGAGGAATTATCCTATTTATACTAGAGAAATAAAAGACAACTAGTTATTACAATATGCCGTTAATGAGAGACAAGGGCCTTGTTTGGTGACTCTTGTTGTGAATTCTTCAATTTAAAATCTATCCACTTGTACAAATAGCCTCTTTTCTTTATCCACATCACTCCCATGGACTCTTAAGCTTTCCTTTTCACGAACACTCTACGTGTCATCCAAGTCATCCATGCTCGTGTCAACCATGTGATCCACGCTAGTATCAATTACTACACAGCTTAAACAAGTTCAAGCCTAAATTTAATCTTTATGCTATCACTTAATACTTATATATACTTACTTGTTACTGCTATAATTCTGCATCTTGAACTTTCTATTCAGTTTTAAATAATTGTGGGTACTTAGACTTCATCATTTCCTCGGCTTCCCATGTGATTTCTTCCACTTGTTGATTTCTCCAAAGTACCTTTACAGAAGCTACTTCTTTATTTCTCAAATTTTTAACCTGTCGATCCAGAGTAGTAATAGGTATCTCTTCATAGGTAAGATCCTCTGTAACTTGCACATCTTCAATGGGAGTAAAATGAGATGGATCTCCTATGCACTTTCGAAGCATTGAAACATTAAATACTGGATGAACTGTGGAAAGTTCTTGGGGTAGTGACAACTCATATGCAACTTGCCCAAATCTTCTAATAATTTCATATGGGCCTGTATAACGTGGACTCAATTTTCCTTTCTTTTCGAATCGCATTACCCCTTTCATCGGTGACACCTTTAAAAATACCCAATTACCTATGGAGAATTTGAGCCCTCTTTTTCTAACATCGGCATATGACTTGTGTCGACTTTGGGTCGTTTGTAGCCGCTGCTGGATCACTTTAACTTTCTCCGTAACTTGATGAACAAGATCTGGCCCAAGTAAAGCAGTTTCATCTGCTTCAAACCATCCGATTGGTGATCTACATTTCCTTCCGTACAAAGATTCATAAGGTGCCATTTTAATACTTGAATGATAGTTATTGTTGTACGCAAATTCAATAAGAGGAAAATGGTCATCCCAACTTCCTTGGAAATATAACGTGCAAGCTCGTAACATATATTCAAGTGTCTGGATAGTATTCTGCTTGTCCATCTGTCTGAGGATGGAAAGTCGTACTCAAATTTACCTGTGTACCCAAGCTCTTCTGAAATGATCTCCAAAAATATGCAGTAAATTGTTCTCCTCTGTCTGATATAATGGAGACAGGAATTCCATGTAATCGCACTATCTCTTTAACATACAATCTTGCATAATCTTCCGCTGTATAAGTGGTCTTAACTGGCAGGAAATGCGCTGACTTGGTAAGCCTGTCAACTATGACCCATATAGAATCAAATTTCCGCAGTGTACGAGGCAAACCTGTGATGAAGTCCATATTAATCATATCCCATTTCCAAACTGGAAGATTGATACATTGCATGTAACCTCCAGGTTTCTGATGCTCCACTTTAACTTGTTGACAATTTGGGCATTGAGCTACAAATTCTGCAATGTTCTTCTTCATATTTCCCCACCAATACACTTCTTTCAAATCATGGTACATTTTGGTAGCTCCCGGATGAATAGAATATCGTGAATGATGCACCTCTGTCATAATTCGTCTCCTCAACTCATCTATATCCGGTAAACATAATCTACCTTGGCATTAAAGCACCCCTTCTTGTGTAAGATCAAAGACCTTAGTCAGACCTGTTGTACATTTTCCTTTGGCTGCAACAATATAGTATCCGCAAACTGCTTCTCTTTCACCTCAGCTATCAATAAAGATTCAGCTGCATTTTGTACAATAACCCCTTCATCTGAGGATCCGAGAAGACGAATCCCCAAGCTGGCTAATTGATGTAAATCTTTGACTAAATTTTGCTTTTCTGTCAAGTGGCCACTAGTGCCTCCTATTGCCTTGCAGCTCAATGCATCAACTACCACATTTTATTTTCCTGGATGATATAGAATATCAATATCATAATCTTTTAATAGCTCAAGCCACCTTCGTTGCCTCAAATTGAGTTCCTTCTTCTTAAAGATATACTATAAACTTTTGTGATCAGTATAGATGTCAACATGAACTCCATACAAATAATGACGCCATATCTTTAAAGCAAATACCACCGCTGCTAATTCAAGATCATGCGTGGGATAGTTTCTCTCGTGTGGCTACAACTGTCGTGAGGTATATGCTATTACATTATCATGCTACATCAATACACACCCTAGGCCAATTCCGAAAGCATCACATTAGACTGCATACCCCTCTGTGCCTTCCGAAAGTACCAATACCGGTGTAGAAGTCAATTTATCTTTTGGCTCTTGGAAACTTCTCTCACATGTATCATTCCACTAAAATTTGACTGCCTTGTGTGTAAGCTTCATTAAAGGTACAACAATGGAAGAAAACCCTTCAACAAACCTTCGATAATAACCTGCCAACCCAAGGAAGCTACGAATTTCCATAGGTGTCGTAGGCCTTGGCCAATTTTTCACCGCTTCAATCTTTTACGTATCAACCCTTATCCTTGCATCTAATACAATGTGACCCAAGAATTCCATGGACTTCAACCAAAATTCACATTTAGAGAACTTTGCATACAATTTACGCTCACAGAGGATTTGTAACACTTGCTGCAAGTGATTAGCATGGTCCTTTTGTGATCTTGAATAAACCAGGATGTCATCTATAAATACCGTCTCAAACACGCCTAGAAATGGCTTAAACACCCTATTCATCAAATCCATGAACACAACTGGTGCATTTGTTAGTCCTAATGACATAACTAAAAATTCATAATGGTCATACCGTGTTCGAAAAGCTGTTTTAGGTACATCTTTTTCTCTAAATCTGACTTGATGGTAACCCGACCGCAAGTCAATCTTTGAAAAACACTTGGCACCCTGTAACTGATCAAACAAATCATCAATTCTGGGGAGGGGATATTTGTTCTTGATCATTACCTTATTCAATTGCCAATAGTCAATGCACATTCTCAATGTGCCATCTTTCTTCTGTACAAATAATACTGGTGCACCCCACAGGGACATATTAGGCCTGATGAAGCCCTTGTCCAGCAAATCTTTCAATTTCTCCTTCAATTCATGCAATTCTGTTGGAGCCATTCTATACGGGGGGAATAGAGATAGGTTGAGTGCCTGGATTTACATCGATACCAAACTCTACTTCCCGTTCTGGGGGCAAACCTGGAAGATCCTCTGGAAATACATCAAGAAATTCATTGACCACTGGAACCGATTAAGGAGCTGGTGGTTTCACATCAATATCATGCACTCTCACTAAGTGGAATATATATCCCTTGGATATCATTTTCCTAGCTTTAAGATAGGAAATAAATTTGTCTCTCGGTTCTCCTACATTACCCTTCCATTCAAGAACATCCTTTTGTGGAAAATGGAATTGTACCCTCTTGGCTCGACAATCTACCATGGCATAACAAGAAGCTAGCCAATCCATTCCCATTATAACATCAAAATCTATCATGTCTAGCTCAACAAGATCAACCAACGTATCATGAACACCAACTGTGACTATGCAATCACGATAAACTCTCTTTGCTATAATAGATTTACCAACCAGTGCAGCTACATCAATTGATTTAACTAATAATTTCGATGTTCTTTTGAATTTTTCAGCAATCAAAGGAGTAAAATATGATAATGTAGAACTCAGATCAATCAACGCATATACATTATGTGAGAATATGGACAAGATACCAATAACTACATCAGGAGATGCTTCCGAATTCTGACAGTCTGCTAGAGCATAAATACGATTTTGAGTTCCGTTGGAACTAGCTGCTCCTCTAGCACCTCTACCACGTCCAATAGGCTGTAATCCTCTACCTAAGGAAGGCACCGATGATGATGATGCCACAGTGGATCCCACAGGTCGTACCATGCTTCCAGAGCCTCTTCGTGGGCATTCCCTCATCATGTGCCCCGTCTTGCCACACCAATAACAAATATTCATCCCCAGCTGATATTCATCTGAATGATATCATCTGCAATGCTGACACGGCAGCTGTGAAAACCCTGCGGCCTGCGAACCTCGAATTCCACTACTCTGCCCAGCATTGCTACCTCTAAACCCTCGGAATTGAGCTTGAGTGCCTGCTGTGGAATAAGAGAATAATGGTCTAGGCAGTCTAGGAAACATCCGAGGTCTAGATTCTCCTTGGGACACCATAGACTGTCCCATAGGTCTAGCTCTTTTGGACTGTCCTCGTTAAGATTCATGTACCCTTGTCCTTTGCCTTTGGTCCTCCATCTTTTGTGCAAAGGCCTGAATTCTAGCTATATCCATATCTCGATTTAAAGCGGCAATAGTGCAGTCTCTTACCAAATATGGCTCTAATCTGTCCACATATCGATGTACTCTGTCTGTCATTATGGCCACTACATTCGGAGCATATCGAGCCAAGGAATTAAATTACAGACTGTATTCTCTGATCCTCAGATTCCCTTGGCAGAGATTTAAGAATTGATCCGCACGAGCCTCTCGAATCTCATATGGGAGATAGTGATCAAGGAATGCCATTTTAAATTCTTCCCAACCAGCTGGGAGTGCATCAATACCCCTCGACCGTTTCAAATCTTCATACCATAAAATAGCCTCGCCCTTTAATCTATAGGCCGCAAGCTCAACCGTTTCCACACCGGACACATGCATAACCTCCAAAGCCCTTTGAATTTGATCTATAAAATCTTGAGGGTCCTCATTTGGATCTGAACCAGTTAATGTGGGAGGATCTAACTTCAGAAAATCCTGTGTCCGTCGACTAGCTGCTCTATCTACACTATCATCACTTGTCGTTGGACCACCTTGTCCCTGAACTTGTGCAACAACTATTCGGGTCAATATTTGCACTGCATTCTTTAAATCCTGGTCAGTAGTATTTATTGGTGGTTCTGCAGGTACTTCTCTTCCTCTTGACTCTTCTGACAATGGAAGAGTGAAAGAAGCCTGTGATGCAAACTCATTTTCAGCTTCACCTTGATTAACTTGTTTAGGTGGTGATTTACTGGTTCCTTCTCTGGCAGCCATGTCTACCTTCTTACTTTTACCCTTGTTTCTCCTTGCAAACGGCATTTTGCTATATTGAGGAACAAAAACATAAAACAAATTCAGTGATCAGATATGATTCCACCTACAACTTTTAACTCTATTGTACGATCTAGGAGATAAAGAAAAGAGAAAACTCCTAAATGTACCATAGCCTCCTACGTATAGATATGGTGCACAACACATCGATAAGTAAGACTCTACTCAGACACGGCTTTGTAGACACCCTAGGACGACCCACTCTGATACCACTTTTTGTCACTCCTCAAATCCCATTGGGGCGAACATGGCACCCGAAGCCGTTAAGGCCCGAGAGAACCATTCTATACGTTCACATACTTGTCGTCAATGGGCTAGCATTCAGTCACTTATGTTCACAACATATCAATAATTGAAATCAAATAAGAACATTTTATAAACATGAGACATGGCCGTTAGAGACATAAGGTCAAGAAAATACAACGTTCCTTCTTTTAACTATATAACGTCTACAAAGCCTCTAACAGATACATAACCAAACCTACAGTCGGGAGGAGTCCCCGCTTTATACATCTTTAATACAATACCAAAATCAACATGTACATACGACTTGAAAAGCCCCGAACGAACTGGAGCTCACCAATAATTCGTAGATAACCCGTAGCTTACTGTGGAGGTCTACTAGTACCTGTGCCTGCAACAAGTAAGGTAAGTCCCCCAAGGGACGTCAGTACAAAAAATGTACTGAGTATGTAAGGCCATAAGTAACTGTATGAAATATAATAACTTTAATGGAATTAAGTACAAGTGAACGAAAAATATAAATAAACTACCATATGGTATATGTGTGGAATCATGTACATTGCTTTTTTTACTTTATTGTACTTTACTTTAATTACTTTACTATACTGTACATCATCAATCGTCAATCATATCATGCTCGGGACCAACTGATCAGTGGGAAATAACATAATAATCGGGATCGTCATCCATGCGGATGTTCCTTTCATCCCATGGGATACCACCCGTAATAATGGGATCGACATTCATGCGAGTGTTTCTTTCACTCCATGAGATACCACCCATGCTATAATAATCGGGATCGACAGTCATGAGGATGTTCCTTTTATCCCATGAGATACCACCCATTCTCAACATTAACCATTACACAATTACCCACATTACTTCATTCTTTAGCTATAAGAGTGATACATTGATAACTGTGCTTTATTGGAACTTTAGAACTTTAGAACGTAACATTATTGGAACGTTAGAACCATGTTCAATGAATGAGAGATAAGTGAAGAACAAGTACTACTAACTCTGAAATGAGATACTCTAAACCATTTAGAGGAAGGAGACACTGTACAACCCTTTTGGGATAGGACAACTATTATGATAATATGAACAATAGATGTTGCAGAAGAATGCGGAAAAGAATAACCTTACATACCTTATCTTCCCAACATGTAACTACAATGACTCAGCTCCTTCCTTATGTGTTACTCTACAACACAAGTACATAATGGAGCAAACATTAACGGCTAGCTACATTACAAGTTCACAAGACGGTAAGTAGCTGCTTAACAGAAAGTAAAAACCGTCCAACCTCCAAAACACATGGTGCATCACTCCCCCCTTCATTATACTACCAAATAACATTATTCCACCACATTACACTATAACTTACTACTTTTGCAAAACAACACCACCAAATCAGTCCACACACTGCCAAAACTGTCCACACATCAACGTAGACATCGCAAACCGATAGGATTTTACACCAAGTTTCTACTTTACATTTCCACCTAAATACAACTCCACAAATTTATTCCATCAAGTCACATAAATTCCTTCCTAAACAATATACCAAAAACAGTCCACAATAGTTCCAAAATTCAGTTTAACATACCAAGAGAGTATTCTCTTTTCACTACACCAAACGTTCCATTTACAAACACGTATAAACATTCCCATCAAGCCATACATAAAAGGACTGATTTAGGGGCAGAACCACACTTTAATATACTGAAATTTCATCCTACTAACTTTTCTTCAACGCCTTAATCCCCTATACAAGTCCAAACCACAAGGAAGACAAATTCATCAAAACTAACACAAGTGGACTGCCAACTAATTAAGGGACTGCCCTATACATTTTAAACACAGCCAACATGATTTACACACCTTATTATATATATATATTATCTTAATCTACAAGGGTAAACACTTACCAAGGCTTGCAAAGTGGAGGATTCACCCAAGAACCTTAAAGAGATATTAGGGGCGGCAGGTTTTTTTTCGAGTTGGGAGTGTTTTGTTTAAAGCTGGAATTTGCAAGTGAAGTGAATGGATAAATGAGCTGAATTTCATCTCTTTATACTCCCTCTTATCCACCTCCTTTATCTCATTGTTATCCAATATTTGGTCAAAAATAGTCCAAGTAGGTGATGCACCTACTTGGCTATATAAGTTGTCCAAAACAGTCCATTTACTTACTTTATTTCTACTTGGATCATGTCTTGTTGGGCCTGAATTATTAGTAGGTGTTGGGCTGGTCATCTTTCCATTTTTGTGTACTTACAGTGGGCCTCAATTGATTCCTTTAACTTATATCCAAATGTAGCCCAATAGTTTAATTGGGTGATACACCTACTATCTTAATTAAGTCACGAAAGCACCTCGTTTATGTTCTCCCCTTTTTCCAACGTCTTAATCCTTCTACCTTAATTCACCACTTAAATTTAATTTTTACACTTAGGTACATCCTTATTATCTCAAGTTTAAATACTTTTACCCATGTTAGGTTGGTCGCACAAGTTTCAAAAACGTACGGGGTGATGTACTTGAATCAAAGAACTAGTTAGTCCATTACCTATTGCCACAAGTCCGTACCATTTTCCATATAATTAAGAGTTGTATCTATAGAATACGGGGCATTGCACTATAAGTCTCATCAACTATTGCAAACCCATTTAAACTCTAAACGCTCTCTAAAAGGTCATTAACCCTCTATTATCACAATAATATCCTGCCAAACAAGATTCAAGCTCTGATATAAGCATCCAATATTTAGCAATACAAGATCACTAAGCTATGTATCTATGTTCTACTCTAAGCTTAATTACTAACAATAATAATAACTAAGAAAGACAATAACCTAACAATAATCCACCGAAAGACTCTGGCACCCATGGAGATGCTCGTCATTTCACCTAAGCGGGACCCCCAATCCTAACGAAACACCAAATACAAACAACCAAGCATACAAACACATAAACACTTTGGAAAAAGTCAAGGTATAACTCAACTTATCTTAAATAAAGACCCGCAAGCTCAAATGCAGTCCAAAACTTTAATCGTAAGCCAAACTTTTATGAATCAATACCAAAAATGTCCAATCAAGTCAACAACATCATCTATAAGCCAAAAGGAAACTATCGATACCCATAATGCCCATATTTAAACTGGGTCCAAATCGAACCTCGAAAATGAGTTTTGAAAGCGAAGGGGTAAAACCATAATTTTTCTTTAGAAATACATTACCCATGATTGAAGGAACCCATAGAAAAAAACCCAAGTGAAAACAAACTTAAAATGAGGTCCAAATCAAAGAAAAACAATTTCAAGCTTTTACCGGTAAAAACCCCATTTTTCCATTTTAAAAATAAGATTAGAAAGTGTTTTCGAAGACATAATCGATGTAAAGTAACAAAAATAGTTTTGAAGCTTACCAAAACTCAAATGATGGAGAAATTGACCAAAAACCTTTAAACCCGAAGCTCAGAAGCTCAATAATGGAGGAAAATCACGAAATTGGGTTTTTATAGCCTAACCCAGCAGTGATCTCTTAAGCGGCTAAATGACCACTAAAGTGGCATTTGACCACTAAAGCAGCCTGACCCAAATGGATAGGACCGCTAAAGATGTCAAGTGCCCACTTTGGCGATAGGTGACTGGTAAAGACTGACCGCTAAAGTTGTGCTTGGCCGCTAAAGCGGCTGCACCAGCTGAAGCAAAATCAGCAACTTGGTCCAAAATGCCAAGTTCCCGATCGCACCCGCACCCTCGAGATTCATTCAAAATCCCGTACACGCAAACGAACTATGCTACTAGACTAATTTCAACATTTCGGACTCAATGGCTACGTCGGATTTTCAAAAAAGGATTGTTTTCAAGAAATTAACCCCTAGGACCCTATTTCACTATTTTCCAAACTGAGGGTCGAAATGAGATATAAAGGCCCCGAATCTGGACAAACCAAACTAATAAACCAAAATAACATTTCGGATCTATTAGCACAGTCCATTTTTCCATCGACACTTGGATCAAGAAATGTTGATCGAAGTCAACTATTGGCTCTTAGAGCCTCAAAACGACCTCAAATTCGACCAAAGCACTCCTGATCGCGCAGGGAACAGTACCAACCATCTCCACAACTCAAAATTGAGATAAAGCAACCCCGAGGAAGAGCAAAATGGTCAAATACAAAAAATTCTAAAACTAAAAAATGAGGATCATTACAATTTAAGTCGAGTCCAAAACGGGTTTGGAAAAAATGAGTTCAAAAACGAAAGAGGTAAAACTAAACTTTCATTTTAGAAATACATTCCCCAAGGTTATAGGATTCTACAGTTGAAAACCCACGTGAAGCGACTTGAAAACGACGTCTGAATCTAAGAAAAATTATTTTTAAACTTTACCAGCATAACCCCAAAAATTCCATTTCAAAATCAAGGTAAAAAGGTGTTTTCGAAGGCATAATCAATGGGAAATAATGGAAAGATGAGTTTAGAGGTTACCCACATGAAAATGATGAAGAAACCCTAGTAAAATCATCTTTCTCGAAGCTTGGAGGTTCAAAGATGGTGGAAAAATCGTGAAATGAGATATTGTTCTGTGAATAATACCTCTCGATCGCGGACCCCCCACTTCACGATCACATGGGTAAATGTTGATCGATAATTAAGCTGGTCATTGCGATCGCTTTGCTGGGACTAGAGATCCCGATGAGTCAACCCAATCCGGTCCACCGATTAATCCATCGCTATCACGGTATCACCACCACGTGATTGCAATGTAGGATGCCATTGAGGCCCACGATCATGAAATTTGGCCACGCAATCAAGATTATTAATCCATCACTATCGCGGTATCACTAGAACGCGATCACGATTTAGGATGCCATTGAGGCCCGCGATCACGAAATGTAGCCACACGATCGAGATGAAGGGCCTGATGAATCAGAAGATACTGCACCAGCAGATTTTCCAAGTGAATAAATGTCTCCGAAAGAACCCTCTGGATTTGTTCGGGACCCTTCTAGAACAAACCATATATGCTACAAAACTATTTTTGATGTTCCGGACTCAATTAAAATGTTGAATTTTTATAAAAGGATCGTTTTTAATAAATTAACCTCCGGGACCCCTTCTAGGCAAATTTCACTATTTTCCAAACGGAGGATCGAAATGTAAATTAAAGGTTCTGAACCCGAACCAACCCCGCTACTAACCCAAATTCGACATTCTAGATCTAATGAAACTGTCCAAACTATCATCCGGTACTCGAAAAATCAACTGTTAGCCGCGGTCAACTATAGGAATTTTAAAGCCTCTAAAAACCTCAAACTCTCCCGAAGACATTGGGAACCGTGACAACCATCCCACACCCCAAAATCAACATATAGCAACTATGGAGAAGGTCAAAATGGTCAAATCACATAAAAGTAAAATTTTACAAATCAGATCATTACACCTCTTCCCGTCAAAATCAATCAGAAATTTCAGAGCTGGAATAGCAAGAGCATACAGTGACAATGTATGTGGATACAGAGAAGAAAACATGTAGTCTATACTCCTATCAAGAAAAATGTTCATCTAGAAGATTAAGAAGAATATTTCATGTTCATTTATATTTCTTAGATAATGAGGGAATTGGATTCATAGCAGTATCACTGTTTTCTTGTTCATAAATTGAGTGTTAAGTTTTTTTATCTCTAGATAAATTATTTAAAAATAAGAAATTATGATTGAGAATTTAAATTATAGGTAGTTGCTAAGGTCATCATAGAATTATAAGAACTAATAATGCAGTAAAATACAGGGACAAAAAGAAATTGATTTGTGTATATGCATTTACAATGAAAAAACGGCATTGTGAAAGTGTAAAATCTATAGCAAAAAATCAGAAAATAAAATTATTATAAGCTAAAAAAATAATTAAATCTATATATGTTATCTGATATATTCTAGAAACTATCACTTTCATGAAGACATTGATGAAAGCACCCAAACAAAGTGCCACAAGTTCAAAGTTAATAGGAAGGAAATACAAACTGTTTTGTAGTTGTAAGGTTCATTAAGGAAAATGTTTTTGAAGCAAGTAGTCTACTAGAGAAGAAATAGTTAAATGAAACATAGCACAGGTTAGATCTTCCAAGTAGAAGCAATAAAAAGAATGTAGGATACACTAATAAAGCTTCAGCCAGAAAAGAAATTAAACGTGTAGAAACATATGAAACACTATTTCCTAAGAGCAACGTGTTTACTAATTTCATCATAACAGTCTTGCAAAATTAAATCTGGAATAACTAATACCTTAAATCTGGAATAACTAATACTTGTGTAACTCTAACCAGCAACAAGCAACCAAATGGCTGTTTTTGATATAGACAATGTAATTTTTTGGTTTTAAGCATAGAAAAGTTGTTCCTAATTATCATGTTGATGACTTTTCGTGTCCACTATCTATGAACTTTAATATGTTGAAAAATAGTACGCAGTGGAAGCATTTCAGAATCATACTGCTTACATGAATTATAGACAACAAACATAAACATGTAGTTCACACAAAGTGTGCTTAAAATTAACCAAGAAATACCTCTTGAAGCGTGAGCAGATATCTTGAAGCAAGTCCGTCTTCAACTCTGCGATCTTCTAAAGTGATCCCAAATTCACAGTTGAACTCTCTCAATACTTGGATGGGCAAGTACTGAATAGAAAATTGAATTGTCTTTCTAGGTTAAGAACCTCTATTTATAGAGATGTTTTTCCAGTCCAAAGAGGAACAAAAACACACGCCTGTTTTTACTTGAACAAGGAAAAGGTGCTTCTTCTCCTTTTCCCTTAGAAAATAGAATTTCGAGTTCTAGTTTAATATGGGCACTGTAAGGGACTACGGAATTAATTACTGAGGCTCCCTATTATGAAAATAATTCAAAATACTAATTTGAATTATTCTTACCATAATAAATTACAAATCATTCCACTAAAAATTAGTAATTTCACTCCTCTATTTTTATTTCAAAATTTTTCATTAAACACTTATTTAATTCCTCAGGTTAAGCTTACAGATACTAATCAATAAATTAAATTACTGATGAATTTAATATAATGATTAATTTTCTTTAGAGCAATGCTTAATTTCTTTCATATGTCGGATTCATAAATTCACCGGCCGGGTTTACACATGAAAACTTATAAGCATATCATAAAAAGGTGTATCATCAATCTCTATACCTATACATAGATTCCATCAACTACCTTATTATTTCTCCAATATATATTATTATCATCCAATCTACCAGGCATCTGACCCATCTCATGATCTCACCTTTTAATAAATCAAAACGATAAATAATATATACAGTTCATAATAGTTATATCAAGATTGAAAATATAAGTACATTTAACAGTTTAGAGAATATGTTTTTATCAGTCAGTCTATAACAACTATCTCTACTCGTTCCTGTTCAATACATACAAAATGCACTAGCATAAGAAGTTAGAACTACACCATTCTCGTAATCAATATAAATTACTTTTAATCTCATGCTACAATCATTCTGATGGTTTGTCCAAATTTTCATCTTAGATTGTGAACTATGTGACTTTAATTTATAAGAATCGATGATTAGATCTTTTATGTATTAGCTTAAACTCTATACACCAAATCATCTACTATATAAGTTGAGAACACATATATGACAACGATCTATTTAATGTAACAATTGTTGAATTGAATAAATAAACAAATAAATAAATAAACAATCGTTTAATAAATAATACTATATCAAAATGCATGGTTTATAGTATATCCTAACAGAATATTGCCCTAAAATAAGTTTATTCTCGCCCCAAAATATTAGTTATCCTTATCCATAAAAATGCACAAAACAAAAGGAAAATGCCAAACACATCGCCAGACTCCTAAATTTGGCACAAACTTTCATTTTGACACCTCAACTGGCAATTGTTCATTTTAAACACCTCAAGTAAGGCACCGTTGTGTCATTTTGATACTTTTTACTAACATGGCAAAGTACTGAAGGAGTGTGAGAAGCTTATTATTAGACAATTTTCATTTTATTTTTCTTTCCGTCTTCCACATTTCTCCTACCACTATCTCCAACCATTTCCAAAGCTTAAACTCAAATATGTTCTTCAATGGTAACTCTGTTTGTAGCCAAATTAGAAGAAGATTGATTTTCTTGACTGGGATTAATTTATAACTACATTTGTAGAACCAAAAAAAAACACAATTTATTCAAAAATGGAGTCACAAAATAATACAATTTGTGTGTGAAAGCTGCCCATTCTCTAATCTTTTTGACATCCATGTTCTATTTTTAGAAAATAAACCTATTGTGATCACATAAATTTTAAATATTAGTCCAAATAAATATTATGGATTAATATAATTATATTAATTATTTAAATTCAATAAATATGGATTTAATTAAAGTCCAAATTTTATTGGGCTAGACCATTAATCTGGGCTACAAATAATGAGCCCATTTTGCTGAGCCCAAGATGTCATCCTATCCTAGAGGCCCAATTTAGTGTCACATGTCAAATGATGTGGCACGCCAAGTCAAGTGAAGGAGCCAATGGGATCACACCATGTGTCAAAATGATGCAGCATGCCTAGTGAAATCAAAGGCCAACCAAATGTAACCATGTCACTTAAATCTGATTGGCCAAAAAAAGCTCATCTTCACCATGACTCTTCCCTTTCCATAACAATAAATAGGGGTCTCATAATTTAGAAAATGGACCAACAATTCTAACAAAAAGCAAGAGAGAGCTCGTGGATCAAACACGACAAATTTCTCTGCAAGCTACAAGTTCAAGCATTCAAGTTCATAAACAACTGAAGATCAAGATGAAGATTCAAGATTAAGCTCAAAAGCCCTTGAATCCAAATTAACAAGTCAAGATCAAGTTCATTAAATCCACAAATCAAGTTCAACTTCATCAAATTCAAGATCCAGCTTCAAGCCCTTGAATTTATATTTGAAAAGGCGAATTAGAGGATTCATAGAGATTGTAACACTCACATATTGAAATCAATAAAAAGATTGTTGTGATATTTTCCTGTCCCGATTATTATTTTATTGTACTTGAATTTTATTGTCTACAAATTCTGACATGCCCAGTGGGTCAATCTCTACCTCTCATCTCAAATTTTCCAACTTCAAAGTTCAAAAATACCGAAATGATTTCCAAGAAGGTGAACTCCCAATCCGCTGCCTCTAAGACTGCTGATTCCAAGTTCTCCACTAAGGTATAAAGTATCCTTGGTGTTACTTTTGGAAGCTTTGGAGTTGTCACAAGTAGCAAGCCCAGCATGATGGGGTAGCAAACACATCAACTGTCATCCGTATCAACTCCAATTTTTGGATCTTCAAGCCCAAAAAGGAACAAGGTCTCCTACAAGTGCTTCAGAATAAGGAAGCAGTGTGGCAGAGAGAATCAAGAAGACTCTAGCTCTACTTAATATCTCTAGTTCAAAAAACTCTGGCACAAAGAATGATGGTCATTCAACTAACGCGTCATCTTCACTTACCCCGCGTGAGCTCAGCACTTCAAAGATTAACTTATGTGACAATCCATGTTACTCTCCGACATCTCCAATAATTGTGCAAGCAATGGTGACTGATGCCTCGATTATGGAGGAACAACTTGCAAGTCTGAAAAAGGCAATTGAAGGTCTGGCCAAATTTATGCATAATCAAGACACTCAAATTGATAAGTTAGTGGATAGAATAGAAGGTTTGATAGATGAAGAATCTATCCATGCACCAGGAAAGGATCCAGAAGTTCATGATACAGAGTATCCTGCAAAACAGACACCACCTACGAAAGAAGTACCGGTCTTTTCTGAAGGAATAATTCCAGTTGAGCAATTGAAAGATTTCATCGAAGGGACCCTCAGAGATAAGTATGATGTTGCCACCAAGTTTTTCCTGACATACGCTAAGCCCTATACTTCTAGGATTGATAGATTCAAGATGTCTGCCGGCTATTAACCCCCCAAATTTCAACAATTTAAGGGAAAAGGGAATCCAAGCAATATGTCGCGCACTTTGTTGAGACTTGTAACAACACTAGAATCTACGGTGACTATCTCATGAAGCAATTTGTCTGCTCCCTTAAGGGAAACGCCTTTGATTGGTACATGGACCTCGAGCCCAATTCTATTAATAATTGGGAGTAACTGGAGCATGAGTTTATAAATCACTTCTATAGCATGAGGTATACAGTGAGCATGGTAGAGCTCACAAATACTAGTCAAAGAATGGACAAGCCAGTAATCGACTTTATCAACCAATGGAGGAATGCCAGCCTAAATTACAAAAATAGGCTTAGTGAAGCCTCGGCGATAGAAATGTGTATCAAAGGGATGCACTAGGATCTTCTCTACATCTTACAAGGTATCAAGCCAAAATACTTTGAGGATTTGGCTACCAGTGCTCATGACATGGAGTTGAGCATGTCTTCTGCTGGAAAAGGGGTAATGACCATCCATGACCCTAGAAAGGGAAAGGACAAGCAGGAACCCAGGCTATAGACCAAGTTTATCCCCAAAAGAAACAACAAAGAATCCATGAATGCCAATGTATCGCCTGTGAAGTTCACCACAAAGGTGAGCAAGAAGCAAAGTGTGAAGACAACTTCTCAAGCGCGTCCAAACCAGAAGTTGACTTTCAAGGAGATACAGGAAAAATAATACCCCTTCCTTGATTCTGATGTTTTTGATATTTTTGATAAACTTCTTGAGCTGAAGCTCATTGATCTACAAAAGATGAAGCAGCCCAATGAAGCTGGAAAAAATGATGAACCAAACTATTGCAAGTATCATAGGCTTGTGGGTCACCCTTTAAAGAAGTGTTTCGTCTTTAAGGACAAAATCATACAACTAGCCAATAAGAAGAAAATCTTGCTTGATGATTAGAAGGCCAATTCTCATTAGATCTCTATCACTTTTGACTCACTCAATCCTATTCAAATACATAACTTCAAAGAGCATAATAAGGAGTCATCAGAGCATGACAAATCTCTAATTGATGAAGGTTGGATTTTGGTGACTAGGCAGAGATGCAACAAGACGAGTCTACAAAAAGAGTCATTCGAGCAGCCAACTATAAGGAGGATGGTGAGAAAACCTAAAAAGCAAAAATTAGTTGAGCTTACGAAGAGGGTAAGGGTAGTGGAGCATTATCACCAAAACCCACAGCGTCTTGTGACCTTGGAAGAATTCTTGCCAAGTTGGGTCCGTGCAAAGACTGCTAAAGTCAACCTTGAGGCATCTTATTTTAATACTGGCAAAGGAGAAATAAAGGAAGAAATCCTATCCACGGAACCTCCTTTATCTTTTGAAAAGCTTACTAAACCTCTTCTCTCAGAAGAACATGTATACGATACAAAAACTATGTTTACAGACGATGATCTCTTATTTGGTGAAAAACTACACAATCGCCCCTTGTATATGGTGGATTAGGTTCTAGAGAAGAAGATCAATAAAATCTTGATAGATGAGGGGTTTGGAATTAACATCCAGCCTATTCGCACAATGAAGGAACATGGTATCACAACTGAGGAACTTACCAAAAGTAGTTGGATGATCTAGGGGTTCAATCAAGGGGGTCAAAGGGCCATAGGATCCATCAAGTTAGAGATCCATATGGATGATTTATGATCAAATGTATTGATGCATGTGATCGATGCCAAGAATTCATACAACATATTGCTTGGAAGGCCTTGGGTGCAAGAGAACAAAATTATTTCACTCTCCTACTATCAATACTTGAAGTATCTTGAAGACGAAATGGAAAGAAAGATAGGCGCTGATGATAAGCCATTCACTGAAGCTAAATCACACTTTGCAGATGCAAAATTCTACCTGAAGAATTATGTCATGAAGAAGAAAAAGGTTGATGACATCCTAACAACCAAGTATAATGATCTTGCAGCTAAGAAGGTCAAGGTGGCTATTGAAAAAGTCATCGTTAAGAAGCTTCTCTCCACTTAAAATAAAGGGAATGTCGCGTGCTTGAAGAAGAAGGCAACTCATGTCCTCCGCTATGTACCAAATGTAAGAAATGAGGAAGGTGACTTATCCGAGGTCCAAGATAATGTACTATAGGGGCTAACTCTTCTGATAAAGCAAGTCGATGGAATAAACTTATCCTCAAAGCTACTTAAAGAATTTGTGGCTCGAAATCCATCGCGAGATATGACACTCCCTACAAAGCACACACAAGAAGGTTTCGATCCAAACGCTTACAAGTTATTTGTAAAGGTTGGATATAACCTTAATGAGCTATTAAATTTGGGGAAACTCCCATTAGAAGCCACTACCAGACAAGTACGTGAAGGCTTGGGGTACACACCATTACCTCAGTTCGCATCTCCATAAGAAGGGCAGTTAGAAACTACGTCACTATGTAATAGGAGTCCATTGCTTCCAATAAAATGCCTTTTATCTTTGATCGACTTAGAAAATCAACCATAAGAATTTTTGTGTTTGAGAGATTGGGTCCACTGAAGAAGAAGAAGAGTAACAAGCATCGTGAAGTTAAATACCCCACATGGATATCAAGCATTGTTCCTATTATATAGAAGAGTGGAAAAATTCAAGTTTATATCGACTTTAGGGATCTCAACAATGCATGTCCTAAGGATGAGTTTTCAATCCCTATTCCATAGTTGATGATTGATGCTACCACTGGTTTTGAGGCAATGTCTTTCATGGATGGTTCATCCGGCTATAACCAAATCTGTATGGCACCAAAGGATGAAGAGCTCACTGCATTTTGTACGCTCAAAGGTATTTATTGCTATAAGGTGATGCCTTTCAGTTTGAAGAATGCTGGTGCTACTTATCAAAGGGTTATGAAAAACATCTTTGATGACCTGCTCTATAAAAATGTTGAATGTTATGTGGATAGGTTAGTGGTGAAGTCAAAAAGAAGGAACGACCACTTGAAAGACTTGAGAATGGTATTTGAGTTGCTCTGAAAATACCAACTTAGGATGAATCCAATGAAATGTTCCTTTGGAGTTACTTCTGGAAAGTTCCTTGGCTTCATTATACGACACTGAGGAATTAAAATTGATCAAGCCAAGGTTGATACGATTTTGAAAATGCCCGAGCCTCAAAATATTTATGAGTTAAAAATTCTTCAAGGAAAGCTAGCATATTTAAGGAGGTTCATCTCAAATATGGACGGGAAATGTCAACCGTTTAGCCATCTCTTGAAGAAGGGTGCCCCTTTTAAATGGGACCAAACTTGTTGTAAGGCCTTTGAAAGTATCAAATCGTACTTGATGAAGCCTCCAGTTCTTACGGCGCCCATACCCTAAAAGCCATTGATTCTCTACATCGTGGTATGAGAAAGGTCAGTTGGAGCACTATTGGCCCAAGAAAATAGTGAAGGTAAAGAGAACTCTCTTTATTACCAGAGCAGAATGATGACACCAAATGAGCTTAATTATTCACCAATTGAAAAATTATGTTTGACACTACTCTTCTCAATCCAAAAAATAAAGCTCTACTTTCAAGCTCATATTGTACGTCTTGTGTCTAGGGCAAATCCCATCAAGTTTGTGTTGTTGAAACCAGTCCTCAGTGATCGAATTGCAAGATGGTACCTTCAATTTCAACAGTTTGAGATCGTGTACATCCCTCAAAAGGCCATGAAATTATAAGCATTAGCAGATTTTTTGGCAGACCACCCGATACCTGACGATTAAGAGCTAACTAATGAACTTTCCAATAAGGATGCAATGGTTGTTGAAGTTCGATCTCTACGAAATATGTACTTTGATGGTGTGGCACATCATGGTGAAGCTGGTGCTGGTGTGGTATTTGTCACTCCGAAAGAAGTGGTCCTCTCCTACTCCTTTACTTTAACACAATGTTGTTCCAACAAAGTCGCTGAATATCAAGCGTTGATACTTGGACTCAAAATGTCCATCGACATAAAGAAACTACAATTGCAAGTCTTTGGTGACTCTCAATTGGTGATCAAGCAGCTCTTGGGAGACTATGAAGTCAAGAAGCCCGAGCTTCACCGCTCAGAAGTTGATAGGATGGCTTGGAGAAGTTACCCTCCAACACGTTCCAAGAAAGGAAACCAAGCAGGCCGATGCATTGGCTGCTTTAGCTTCAACCCTAACTCTTCCAAATCAAACATGAGTTATTATCCACTAAGAATGGGTAGTACCACCGTCGGATGAGGATGAATATGCAGAAAGCAAGCTTGAGCATCTCGTCGCTGTTTCTGAAGTCGTGAAGTAAGATTGGCGACAACCAATTATTGACTACTTGTGTTATGGAATACTCTCAGAAGATTCAAGGATAAAGACTGGCATCTATCGTCGTGCACCTCATTTCCTTTACTGCAAGGACACGCTATATAGAAGATCATTTGAAGGGTTACTCTTGCGATGTTTAGGAGAGGAAGAAGCAGTTCAAGCTTTGCAAGAAGCGTACTCGTGAGTTTGTGGATCTCATTAATCTGGACCGAATCTCCATTTTCACATAAAATGGATGGGGTATTATTGGCAAACGATGGTGAAAGATTGCTTACACTATGCTAGAAGATACAAGGCTTGTCAATTTTATGCAAATTTCAAACATCAACCACCTGAATTATTACACGCAACTATAGTATTTTGGCCATTCAATGCTTGGGGATTGGATTTCGTTAGACCAGTGCCAAAATCTTCTTGTGGATATTTGTACAGCTTGGCCGCGATAGATTACTTCTCAAAATGGGCTGAAGCTATTTCTCTCAAAGAAGTGAAGAAGGAGAATATTGTGAACTTTATCCGAGTGAATATCATCTACCACTTTGGAGTCCCTTATTCCATAATAACCGACAATGGCAAGCCATTTGATAAAAAGCTGATGAACAAGATTTGTGATCTCTTTGGTTTCAAGCAGCATAAATCTTCTATATACTATGCTGCCGCCAATGGTATAGCCGAAGCGTTCAATAAGACTTTATCCAACCTATTGAAGAAAGTCATCTCCAAGTCCAAATAAGATTGGCATGAATGAATGAAAGAACCTTTGTGGGCATATAGGACGATGTATCGTACACCAACATAAGCAAACCCATACTCACTTACTTTTGGAGTTGAAGCAGTACTACCACTCAAGCATCAAATTCCGTCTTTAAGACTTGCTATTCAAGAAGGAATCACTGAAGAAGAAAATGCTCGACTGCATCTGGCAGAGTTAGAAGCTCTCGATGAGAAGAGGCTAGAGGCTCAACAAAATCTTGAATGTTATCAAGCCTGTCTATCTCGTTCTTTCAACAAAAAGGTTCGCTTGAGATGCTTCCAAGTTGGAGACTAAGTTCTTACAGTAAGAAGGCCTATTATCACTTTTCATAAGTCTGGGGGTAAATTTTCCTCGAACTGGTATGGACCATACGTCATACAAGAGGCATATTCAAATGGCGCTTACAAGCTTGTCGATGCAGATGGAACGAAAATTGGTCCTATCAATGTCAAATTCTTGAAGAAGTATTATCCTTGGGGAAAGATGACGCTCCTTAATCACGAGCATAAACTGCATGTCCACTCCTAGCCCGTAAGAGTATAAACTATGTATCGCTCAAAAAAAAAAAAAAGAGTCCGCTAGGTTGAAAACCTCAAAAGAGGCGGCCTAGCCAAAAGTTAGGACACACTCAAAAAAAAAATCACTCACCCAGAACTACATTTTGACTTGATCCTCTTCCCTGAGGAATGTAGGCGCTTAGAGTTTTATTCTAAGTTCAGTTGCATGAGTGTCAAAAAAAGAAACATGTTCCCTATTAATCCGTCACATGAAAGTTAAGTCTGCAAGTATTCTCATAAAATTCTGACTTACACCAAATATTCATGGATTAATGGGGGCAACCGTTCAAGCAAATGATGAGTTTATTCAATGGGATTTGGCATACTCAAGTGCTTCAAGCCTACAACTGAGGGCACAAATCTACAAAGATTGTAGTTTGAATTCAAAATCTATCAAGTCTCCAAGATGAAGTATCCAAATCTGCTAAGTTTGTAAGCTAAAGTCTTTAGATCTACAAAGTCTGCAAGTTGACGTTGTTAAATTTGCCAAGTCTGTAAGTTGATGTCTCCAAATCCATCAAATTTGATAGCTGAACCTTCAAATTTGCAAGTTGACGTTTTCAAAATCTCCAAGTCTTCAAATCGAATCCTCCTAAATTTTCAGGCCTTAAGGTGGACAAAATATGTCCCTTTGCACCTTAAGCTAGTCTCTTCATAGGTTTATCCTTAAAAGAATCTTTAAACTTTCATGCCTAAAGGTGGACAAGATTTGTCCCTTTGTGCTTAAGCTGACCTCTCAAGATTTATCCTTAAAAAGATCTCAATATTTTAATGCCTTAAGGTGGACAAGTTTTATCCCTTTTTACCTTAAGCTGGTCTCTTCACAAATTTATCCTTAAAAGGATTTTAAAATTTCCATGTCTTAAGGTAGATAATATTTGCCCCTTTGCACCTAAAGCTAGCATTTTGACGGATTTGTTATGTAAAGAAGCCGAACTGGTCTATCTTAAAGTGTACGGAGTTGAAGTTAAACTCTCGCACCTTAAGCCGATTGCTGCATAATCACCAAACTTGAAGCCAAAGTGGTCAATCTTAAGTTGTACGGAGAAGAAGTTAAACTCTCGGAACTTAAGATGTAATGACCCTCTAGGTCATTTTCTCAATTTTCGCTTGTTTTCAGTGTTTTGAGAGTTCCCACAGTGGCTACAAGTTATTTATAACTTGGAAGAACTGTCGGTTCGGTTATCAGAGAGTTCGTTAGCATTTTAGGCTCATTTCCCCATTTTAGAGCTTTCGCTGTTTAGGATTTGATCTTGGACCAAAAATCCTAGTAAATGGCCTCAAATGAGAATTTTAACAGTGCAAACAGCTCTGGAATGTTGATTTTAGTCTAGGGGACCCTTGGTCTGGGTCACAAGTCTTCTAGACTCATTTTGAGCTATTGGGTAGATTTGTTGATAAATAGAACTATAGGTGTGGGACCCACATTTAATCGAAACGACCTTGGATGGAAATTTTCATGGTTTTGGTAGCATATTTTGTTTGCACACACTGGGTTTCAAATGAATCTCAAACCCACGATTGAAGTACGTGAGGACTAAGTGAAAATCTGGTTTTCAGCATCTGGTGCAACACTCGTTGCCCATCGCGATCACGAGCCTCATATTGTACGATCGCAAAGGCCTTCTCCATTGTTCATCGTGATATCAACTTGGCCCTCGCAATCGATATGAATCATTTTCCTGTGCATTGCGATCGCAGCCAAGGGCCCTAGTGATCGCGATGAGCAACCCCTGGGAAGTATATATTTTCCCCTTCTGCATTTTCTCTCATTTCCAAGTCCCAAATCACCATTAATGGCTTTAAAAACACAAGAACTTATGGGAAATCATAATGTGGTGTTGAGAATGCGTTGGGGAAGTTGAAGGGACCATTTCCCATTAATTTCTTTGTAAGTTTTAAGCTTAAATCCTCCGTTTATTTTTTGTTTTCCCTCTTTTGTATTCTATCTTTCGGGGCAAATTTGGGCCTCAAATTGTGGTCCATTTGTTCTCAACTTTTGATCACACATTCCTTCTCCTTCGAGGGACCTCGTGATGGATTCAATTTCGGGATTCCATTAGCGGGCTTCATGGGCCCATTATTGACCCGATTTTGGGCCCAAAGTCTTATATTTCAATATGGGTGTCGTTTTACTTTTGTTGATGTGTAGATTACTATTTTGATAGTGTGACATCGATTCGGTATCATGGATTAAGGACAAATGATTTATGGGCGACTCAAGGATTGCGGTTAGGCATCGAGGTAGGCTTCGGCCTACTTTTCTCTATGAGATTATGTATAGTATAGATTGCATCCAAGGTGAGGACTATAGAATGGGATTAAGTCTAGTATATCTTGAATTAGCCTAATTTAGGGGTTTTGGGGTAGAAATGTGACCCAATCCCTAGTATCAAATATACGGTATTGGGCCCGAGACCATGATTATGAGACTAGTTGGACTCTAGATGAGTATTATACCCTTAGAAAGGGGTATGATTAACATTTATAGACGCTTAGGAGCTTATGATTGTATTGTTTGGATATTGTTAATGGCATGCATATAGTTGGCACATTCATGCTTATTTAGTGGTACGATTCCGACAAAAACCTTGATTTTACTATAATTTTCAAAAAGGGGATTTATTCTCGCTTTTCACTTTAAAAATGAATTGTTCCAAAAAGGGGAATCGTACCACCTTATTTACTAGAATATGAGCTTTTGGTACTAAAAATAAGGTTTTAGAACTTCAACCCAGGCAATTTCTGGTCCATTATTTATCCACTTATTTTACCACTACTATTTACTTCGGTCGAGGGACATTTTGACCCTTTGTATACTATTATGATGATTTAGTCCCGAGCATGATCTCGAGTAATGGATTTATGAATTTATATCCTTTTAGTCGCGGTTCGAGTCCGCGCACTGATTATATATATATCTCTATCCGGTACTGGATAGAGTAGATGGATTATGATGGCTATTGGAAGTCCTGGATTCGGACAAGGCAGTGTATATGTATTTCCCGTATCCCCTGGGGGAACCTTAGTTCAAGAGCCGTCGTGCCGAAGAAGCTTGGTCGCCGTAGGTCCTGCCTTTGTTTTCTAGGTGAGCTGGAGAAGGTGTATACACTTGGTACAATAGGGAACCTGTTCGAATCCAGTGGCCCCAGTATGGTTTGAGGTCATGGAATCGGTTCGAGTCAGGTGTTTGTGATATGGATATGGAATTTAGATCGGATATGTTTTACTAATGGTTTATTCGCATTCATCCATTCATGTTCATTGCCTATCACCAGTATAGTTATTTGGCACCTGTATCTATCAGTCTTATAGGGGGATGTATAGGTACAGTTTATGGTTGTTGTTTGCTGAGTGTTTCCATGAACCTTCTGGGCTTATGGGAGTACGGTTAGGTATTTGTCTATCCGAGCTAGCCGGTTACTTATTTATAGTTTATTCTGGTTAGTTCGTGGCAGTATGATTATGGGCTAGTACCGAAGTTGATGGTACATTTCTTACTATCCCTCCTTTATTATGGTAAGATACATTACTGCTAGGTTATATCATGATTAGTCACCTTGAGTGGGGATTTGAGCATGCTAGTATTAGCTCCCTTCTTAGCTATGATTCTTGCGATGTTAGGGTGACTCCCTCAGGTTACTACCTTTGAGTTAGACCTATATGTATCTATACATATACATATGGTATTATCGTAGACCTATATGTATCTATACATATGCATATGGTATTACTGTATATCCCTCTCTTTCTTATTTATTCGTATTGTATATGAAATCCTTGGCCTTGTATACTACTACATATATATCCTTCTTTTACACTTCTTGGTATATTGTCTAGGGATATTTGGTATTTCACCTTAGGCCCTGGTTGTTATCAGAATAGGGTAGTTGATCCTTATTGCCCTATTAGTATTATCATGCTTGCTCTTGGATAGTTACCTGTAGTTATATTCATGTCTTCATGTCATTTTATACTTGCATTATTTTTGGAGCTCAGTCGGTCATTGCCTACTGAGTACCACGTGTTTGGTACTAATACTATATTTCTGCAGCCTGCATGTTATAGTACGAGTTATTGTCGTTGCTATGTGTATTGTGCAGAGCAGCTATGGATCAAAGATTTGGGGTGAGCTCCTATTGTTTGGAGTATCCCTACTCTCCATCTTATTATAGACTATTCTCTATATTATATCAGAGATGGCTTGTATATATACCCTTTTCTTATATTTCACTTGTATTCCTGTTGTATTAGAAGCTCTTGTACTAGCTCTATGATGTGCCATGGTTACATGGCACTTTCGTTGCTTAAAACAAGGAAAATATGCAATAACTTGGGTGTATTTGGTTGGAATGACATGGTTTCTGTATTACATTACAGGAAAACAGGTTTTGAAGGCAACAAATGATAAAAAGAAAGAATCACGCCCGAAAATATAGTGTAGAAAGATGAGAGATGAGATCTGCACCAGATGGGTGATTCACGACAGCACTCACATGCCGTGAGGACCACTCAAGTGACGTGAGTGGCTGTCGTGAATCGACTTTCAGAGGATCAAAAGCTGCCTGATTTCCACGCCAGGCAGTCACATAGTGTGACTACACGCATGACTAGGTGGCGTGAGTTATGTTCCGAAGTTGTCAACTTGAGCCTGATTTCCACGACACTCACCTACGTGGCGTGACTTGGTTCCACGACACCAAGTCACGATACCATGGAAGTTGCCGACTCTGTTCTCCTGTTCTGATTAGGATAGGATTAGCTTTGTATCAATAAATACCCCTGTATAGTCCTATGTATGAGAGTTAGTCAGTACATTGTTTTGAGAGATATTTTCTATTGTTTCTGAGTTCATCAACATATTATTGGTTTTGTAATCAAAAACCCTAGATTCGAGTTTTATTCATAATTGAGATTTCAGTTCTTCTTCATTATTGTGAGTGTGCAATTATGTTTTCATCTTTGAATCCTTCTTGTGTTCTTGCAATTATGAGTAGCTAAACTCATCAACTAGGGTTGTGTGAACCATGACGAATTAACAAAACAAGTTAAGTGCAAAGCAACTTTGAACCACTGTGAATGCATGTATTGGTATTTCCTTCGTTGTGATTGATCTTCTCACGGTTTGAAATGTTAGAAACTCGCTTGTATTCTAGACTTGCTCGAGAGAGAGGTATAGATTGGGTAAAGGAGATAACAACAGAGATTTGAAGCTATCAACCTTCATCTAATAACTTGAGCCTTAGCGGGAATAGTTATCTAAGATCCAGGACAAGGGTTAGTAGTCCGACACTCGGAGACCGAGAGGAGAAGAGTGAAATTAGTCTAACTAAGGTCGAGAGACGTTTAGATGAACTTATCTTGTCAAATTTTGCATGCAACATAGCTGGACGGTTTTGCTAGCACAAGTAATCGGTGGAGTTAAGGAATCATTGGGGATCACATTCCTAGTGTACTTCTCATATTGACTACAAACTCGATAATCAAGAATCGTTATCGTTATTGCTTACTTACAACCCCCCCCCCCCAGTTTTTACTTATTTTCTAACTACTCAAACAGGAACTTAACCTACTTCCATCCTATTCCCTATGGGATCGACCCCAACCTAATTGGGTTCTATATTTGATAGCGACCGCTTTATACTTCTTAGGAGGCATATTTTGGGTGACATCAAATTTTGGCGTTGTTACCGGGGAATACGGTTATGGAGTTTATTAGTACTGGTTGGAGTTGATTGGTTTTGTTTTTACATACTTTTGAGGGTACACGCCGGTGTATGCCCAATACTAGGAGTCAAGGCAATTCCCTGATTCCACTTGATCTTAAAATTGAAAGGACTCTGAGAGTAAATTGAAGAATAGTGAATACTGACGAAGTTCAGGATCCCACAGTTGTGAGATACATTCATCACCAACCAATTCATCTAGTTGGTCATGAAACCACAGATCAAACTACCGCTCGATTAATACGGGAAAAGCAAGCTAGGCAAGCTGTTTTTAGACAAGCAGAAAGAGATAACCGAGCTATGCAAGAGGCAGCTCAGCGACTGGCTAAGGCTAAAGAGAGACAAAGAAGATTGAGAGCTCAACAACCACTTCAAAGACCGCATGTACCAGTTTTTGTTGATCCTGAGGAAGAACACGTGGCCTACTTCGAACCAATAGAGAATGGTGCCATTATTCCACCGGAGTTAACTCCGGGCACTAAGTTTGACATTACTAGTGCCATGATTCACCTGCTAAACTTGTAGGGTGTATTTGTCGGTTTCCTACTTATGATCCAAACATGTACGTGATGAATTTTGTGGGGGTCTGAACCTCTTATAATTTGCCTGGAGTTGACCAAGAGGCCATTATATTGAGATTGTTTCCATTCTCTCTAACAGGAGAAGCGACCTTGTGGTTGGAAGAATTACCACCAGGGTCCATCACTGGAAGAGCAGTTATGAGTCTGAGGTAGGAACAAGATTTAGAAATATTAGATCGCATCACTAAGACCAACGAGGATGGAATACTCGGAAAGCAGATACTCCAGCTGGCACATATGCTATTGGAGCCTCAACAGCACAACGGGCTTTGGACGAATTGGTAGATCAAGAGGTTGCTCATCTAAGGACAGAAATTGGTCTTCTGACCAAACAGATTGCAGCTAGAGATACTGAGAAGGTGCATACTATAGGAGCACAGGGTAAAATGCCTAGACATGATTATAGTAAATCTGATGAGGAGGCTAAATACCTGGATCGCTAAGTGGCGGGTTTCTAAGACAAGGGCCAAGGGTCTAATCAAGACTCTTGGAACTCGAGGCAAGGGAATCAAGGTCAGAACTACTATGGAGACAATTACAACAAATCAGGATATAGAGATAGAGAACGAGATCGTGACGGTGATTGGAGGAGAAAGGATGATTATAGAGAGAAGAGTGGCCTTTATGTACCACCAGGAAGCCCTGATGATAAGTCTGGAAATTCAAAGATGGAGGCCCTTCTTAATAAACTGGTCAAAGGGTCAGAGAGCCAAGAAAATTGCTTGAAAAAAATTAGGTCAGACATTTCAGGAATAAGTCAAAAAATGGAGTCGCATTCAACCACCATTAAATAGTTGGAGCAACAGTTTGGGCAGATATCGTTGGCACTGAACAAGCGTCAGCCTGGCACCCTTCCAAGCAACACCATCCAGAATCTGAAGAATGACAACCATTGTCTGGCCATTACTACTAGAAGCGAGAAGTACATCACAAATCCACCTATACCTGCCGACAGTGATAAGACCAATGAGCCGATGGTTATTGATGTAGAAACTGAGTTAGAGTCGGATAATTCAAAGGGCGAAACAATTCCAGATCATCATGATACTAGCGAAAAGGTGAAATCTGAAAAGAGGCAGGAAAATGAGGTATCACAAGTTTTGAAAACTATCCCACAACCTCCTCATCCCTTTCCTCAAAGGTTGAAAAAGAAAGCTGAAGAAGGCAAATATCAGAAGTTTATTACAATATTGAAGGAGCTATCAGTAAACATCCCTCTTATTGAAGCATTGGAACAAATGCTAGGGTATGCTAAGTTCATGAAAGACTTGGTGACAAATAAAAGAACTATCATTTTTTAGCCAGCAGATAACTTACATCATTGTAGTACAGTTGCTTCGCGTTCCCTAGTTGAAAAGAAGGAGGATCTAGGAGCTTTCATAATTCCTTATACTATCGGGTCTTATAACTTTGCTAAAGCACTTTGTGATTTGGGTGCTAGTATTAACTTTATACCATTAGTCGTTTTCAAGCAGTTGGGGTTAGGAGCACCAAAACCAACCTCTATGAGACTTCTCATGGCCGATAGGACTGTGAAAAAGTCGGTGGGCATTCTATATGATGTTTTGGTAAAGGTTGCATCTTTCACATTTTTGGCTGACTTTATAATTCTAGATTGTGAAGTTGACTTCGAGGTTCCTATCATATTGGAAAGACCATTCCTTGCCACTAGTCGTGCACTGGTCGACATAAAAATAGGGCAGATGAAATTCAGGTTAAATGATGAACAAGTCACTTTCAATGTTTTTCATTCCATGAAGCAACCGAGAGATAAGAGAGAGATTTCGATAATAGATACGATTGATGATAGTGATGTTGGTGTGTCTCTTGAAAAAAGGTTAGGGGTAGAAGCTCTTGTGGCCGTGATTATGAATTTTGATAGCAACGGTATTGAGGAATATGATGAGATGGGTGGTGCACTCACTAGTAAGGGAGCATACAATTATGCTTCAAAGAAACAGGATCTCGATTTGAAGAATAGGGTGACCCCACCAGCTCGTCCATCTATTGAGGAGCCTCCAATTTTGGAGCTTAAGGCTCTTCCTGCCCACCTTCACTACATATTTTTAGGAGCAAACAATACCTTGCCTGTGATTATATCTGCTAAATTGGAGGAGTGGCAAGTAGAGGATCTGGTTTTGGTATTGAGAAGATTTAGAGGGCCATTGGTTGTCCCATTGCTGATATTATAGCAATTCCACCCAGTCTTTGCACTCACAAAATTCAACTTACTCTTGAGTGTGTACCGATCATTGAGCACCAATGTCGTCTAAACCCACTTATGCAAGAGGTTATGAAGAAAGAGATCATCAAGTGGTTAGATGCAGAAGTGGTTTACCCTATTGCTGATAGCAAATGGGTGAGTCCAGTTCAGTGTGTGCCGAAGAAGGGAGGAATCACTGTGGTTCCAAATGACAAGAATGAGTTAATCCCAATGAGGCTGGTCACTAGATGGAGAGTTTGTATGGATTTTTGAAAGCTGAATTCTTGGACAGAAAAAGATCATTTTCCTATGCCCTTCATGGATCAGATGTTAGACCGTCTTGCTGGTAGAGGATGGTATTATTTTCTTGATGGCTATTCGGGGTATAATCAGATGTTTATTACTCCCAAAGACCAAGAGAAGACCACTTTCACTTGTCTATACGGTACATTCGCATTTAAAAGGATGCCTTTCGGTCTATGTAATGCACCGGCCACTTTCTAATGTTGCATGATGTCTATTTTCTCCGACATGGTGGAAGACACTATAGAGTTTTTTATGGATGATTTTTCTATTGTGGGAGACTCATTTGAGGATTGCTTGGCACACCTTTCTAATGTGCTACAAAGATGTGAGGAATGCAACTTAGTGCTGAATTGGGAAAAATGTCACTTTATGGTCAACGAGGGTATCGTATTGGGGCATCAGATTTCAAAAAAAGGTATTGATGTTGATAAGGCAAAGATAGAGGTAATTGAGAAGTTACCTCCACCTATCTCCATGAAAGGTATTCGAAGGTTTTTAGGTCATGCTGGCTTTTATAGAGGATTCATCAAGGATTTCTCTAAGATTGCACATCCGTTATGCAAACTTTTGGAGAAAGACGTGAAGTTTGTGTTCGATGAGGCATGTTTAAAAGCATTTGAGTGTCTTAAAGAGAAGTTGGTTTCTGCCCCTATTATTGTGTCACCTTATTGGACAATGCCTTTTGAGGTTATGTGTGATGCTAGCGGAGTGGCTTTGGGTGCAGTCCTTGACCAAAGACGTGAGAAGATTTTACATCCAATTTACTACGCTAGCAAAGTGCTTAATCTAGCTCAAAAGAATTATATTGTGACTGAGCAAGAGTTATTGGCAGTGGTCTTATCTTTTGAGAAATTTTGCTCTTATTTGATTGGCATAAAGGTCATTGTACATACAAATCATGCAGCACTTCGATATATTATGTCAAAAAAGGATACTAAGCCAAGATTGATTCGGTAGGTACTTCTACTGCAAGAATTTGATTTTGAAGTCAAGGATCGTAAGGGAATCGAGAATCAGGTTACTGACCATCTATCACGTCTTAAGGAGGAGGCCATGCTTAAATTAAGGTATGATCTTAAGATTGATGATACTTTTCTAGATGAGCGGGTATTGGCAGCATCGCAAGATTTAATCCCTTGGTTTGCTGATTTTTCCAACTTTTTGGCAAGTGATCTAGTTTCGAAAGATATGTCATATCAGCAGCGAAATAGATTTGTGCATGAGTTGAGAAAATTCTTTTGGGATGAGCCGTATTTATTTTGGGTATGTGCATATGGCATGATTCGGAGATGCATTCCAGAGGTCGAGATGATAAGTATTTTGGAATCATGTCATTCATCTCCAGTTGGGGGTCATCATGGAGGTGCGCGGACTGCCCATAAAATCTTACAATGTGGGTACTATTGGCCCAGTATTTATAAAGATTCTCATTATTATGCTCGCGCTTGTGACAAATGTCAAAGGCAAGGGAATATCTCACGCAGACACGAACTTCCCATGACAACTATACTTGAGCTTGAATTGTTCGACGTGTGGGGAATTGACTTTATGGGCCCTTTTGTGAGCTCAGATGGGATGAAATACATCTTTGTAGCTATCGACTATGTGTCTAAGTGGGCGTAGGCAATTGCGCTTCCTAATAACGAAGGAAGAAGTGTAACAACATTTTTGAAAAAGAACATATTTTCACAATTCGGTACACCCCTAGTTATCATTAGTGATAGAGGATCCCACTTTTGCAATCATCTGTTCAAGTCCCTGCTTTCAAAATATGGTGTTAAACATAAGGTGGCAACACCTTACCATCCTCAGACAAGCGGGCAAGTTGAGGTGTTAAATCATGAGATCAAGTCTATTTTGGAAAAAATAGTGAATGCCAATAGGAATGATTGGGCTCGAAGATTGGATGATGCGTTATGGGTATATCAAACTGCTTTCAAAATGCCAATTGGTGCATCACCATATCAGTTGGATTTTGGAAAATCTTGCCATTTGCCTGTCGAACTTGAACATAAGGCTTTATGGGCTTTGAAAAGGTTGAATTTAGACTAGAGTGAAGTGGCTAAATTGAGACTTGAGCAGATGAATGAGATGGATGAATTTCATCTTCGGGCTTATGAAGGTTCAGCAATATATAAAGAGAAGATGAATTATATCATGATCGTTGAATTGAGAACAGAGAGTTTCACCCGGGAGATTTGGTGCTACTTTATAACTCAAAGCTTCGCTTGTTTGTTGGAAATTAAAGTCCAAATGGTCCGGACCATTCACAGTGGTTAGGGTATTCCCACATGGAGCAATTGAGCTAAAAGAGGCGGATAATGTTTTTTTCAAGGTCAATGGGCAGCATGTTAAGCATTATGTGGGAATCACGGAAGAAATAAAGACATGTGAGGAACTTGAGCTTGATGAAGTCTAAGTAGTCAAGCTAGCGATGTCGTGCGGCGACGTTAAATCAGGCGCTTCATGGTAGGCAACCCATGGGCTAGTTGGTGAAATCTGAGTACCCAAGTTAGCCGTGTCGTGCCGTGACATTAAATCAGGCGCTACTTGGGAGGCAACCCACGATCTAAGAATGTTGTGATCTGAGCATAGGATGAATAGTTAGCTGAAATTCACAAGATTTACCTGACTAGGTCCAGTACTATTCATGCCACAACTCACGTCACGTGAGAGTACACAGACACGTGGGTGGTATCTTTAAAATCATAATTAAATTCCAAGTGTCTTGAAACTCATTTACGGCAAAGGACCCACGTGACGTAGGTATACCCACGTCATGTGGTTGGTTTCATGGAAATCAGAGACAACTTTTAGGGTTCAGAATCTCAGCTACGCCATGGACCCACATGACATTAGTATAACCCACGTCACGTGGGTGGTTCCGTGGAAACTGGAACCTGCAAAAAGCCCAAGACCCGACCCGACCCGACCCTTTTTCTTTATATAAATTTCATTACCCTTCTTCTTTACCCGATAAAAATCTGACCCACCCTACTCTTTCTCTAATTTAATTTCATACAAATATACCCTAATTCCCACAAGTCACCAAATTCCATACCTTCAAATTCCAACTTCCACCTCCATCTTCACTACAAATTCCGACCCCCACCATAAAATACAATAAATTCGAACCCTAAACAACAAAATTAGACCAAACCCGACCCACAGATTCAAAAACCCAACCCTACCCATAAATTTGACCCCAACCCGACCTAACTACCCAAAATCTGACCCAAACCAGCTACCATGCCGCCCAAATCAAACCCCAAAAGTGACCACCTTGATTCCTCATCCAGAATTCGCACCAAAAATTCAGAATTACCAACCCATTTGCGTGATGAACTGACTAAATCTGAAAAAGTGGGTTCGTGAAGGATTTTGAGATTGGACTTGGTGATACTGCATTAGTACCTCATACCACGAGGCTATAGGCTCAGGCCCAAGCTGCTGCCCGAGCTGCACTTCAGCCCATTCCACCGCTTGTAGCGCTGGTTATTCCGGATCAGTCTTTTGAGTTCACCCCCCAGTCTAAAGAGGGGGAGGATGCTTTAAAATCGGGCTCTACGGAGGATGCTACAGGTCAAGGTACCTCTGCGGTGGAGGCTACAACCCCTATTTCAGGTACTGGTGCACAAAGTGCTCTGACTCCAGCACAGAGTACGGAGGTCCAGCGGTGGTGTATTCAGGGCATGAGTGAATTTTATGACAGGAATACCAAACTGATGGAGCGGGGTGTATGCAGGAGGAGTATTATAGAGGATCCCAGATATAGGCTTGAGGAGTTGAAGGCGTTGCCTGATATTTGGCTTGTGTTAAAGCGGTATGGATTTGGTTGGATGGAGGATCCTCCTGGTCGCTATAGCTCGAAAGTGGTCTGAGACTTTTATGCCTCATATGCTGCGTCAGTTGACTTGAGTACACCTGTCAGGAAGCGGTACAGGGATCAGCCCTTATTGATACACATTTTGGTTTGAGGTACCCGAGTTGATATATCAGAGCAGACCATCCACCGCTTCTTATTTGGTATGGACCATCCACTACCAGCTACGACTGCTGAGTTTGATCACCGCATGGACACTGTCAGAGATCAGATAAAGATGTAGGATGCGGACCAGAAGTTGGAGCTGCTGAAGTGGATTACAGGGTATATAGCGGAGGACGGTGTGGTTGCAAGTTGGGTGACTGGTAAGCTAGATATCAAGAAATCCACACTATATTTTGCAGGCAGATTTTGGTGGTCAGTTGTTCGGCATCGGTTGGGTCCAACTAATGCTGACAATTCACTTACATTGGATCGAGCTGTGGTGGTAGCCAGCATCCTTGTTGGTTATGATATTCATATTGCCAGATACATCATACGGGAGATTCATGAGAGGGCCTTTTCGGACCATACCAGCATACCGTTCCCCTACTTGATCCAGAGTCTATGTGATAGGGAGGGTGTGGCTAGACTACCTACCCTCGATCATTATATAGAGATGACCCGTATAGCGAATATTGGTTTGATGCAGCAGCGGGGATCTCACCCCATTGTTCCATGAAGTCTCAGCCTTTCGAGTCATCAGGAGCAGCCCTTTTTGAAGGGATTAGAGATAGAGATAAGCTGGGTAGTACACCTATACCTATTCCAGTACCGGTTAGGGTACCAGAGACTATTCATGTACAGGCTGAGGGCACTGGAACTATTGATGATGCGGTACCCGGTACTACAGCTCCACCGCCTCCCTCTGGTATGGTTTTAGTTTTGAGGGACTTTCTGCAGTAGTTGATTGATAGACAGACACAGATGTTCGAGCGACAAACCCACACTGAGACCCAGATGGCTAAGTTGGTATCCCAGCTTAAGCCACGGGTTAGGACCACGGTAGAGGCTGCGGAGGCTAGGGTGGAGGCCCGACTGACTGCGATGATGGATCAGTTTATGAGGGGGCTGCATGGGAGGATTGATAGCTTTGAGGCACGGATGGCCTCCCGGATGAGTTCCGCACAGGGTCCTACTATGACTAAATTGACACAGGAGGTGGCAACATTGAGAGAGAAGGTTAGAGCATTGGCATCGAGCATCACTCCTATTATCCCACCTATGCATGTTTAGGCATCGATGTGACTAGCCTTTGAGGTGGATCTATTTGCAGAAGAGGGGCCTCAGATTGATAAAGGCAAGAGACCACACAGTCCGGAGGACCAGGTTGACAGTGGTGATGAGTATGAGGGTGATCTCTGGAGAGCAGTGAAGGCCTTTAGGATGGAGTACCATGCTATCCAGATAGCGGAGGAGCATAGGGCATGCGGTGCATCCTCCAGTCAGGAACCCCCTCTACCGGATGCACCTAGCAGAGAGCCCCGAGGGCAAACTGATGATCCCACTATGGGCGGGACCACTTCCAACGCTTAGGGCACTACATGTATGTCTTCACTCCCTTGCATTAATTATATTAATAGCTGTGCACTGAGGGCAGTGCACCATTATTAGTTGGGGGTGGGGGTGTACCACCACTTGAGGGGTTTTGTTCCGTGTTTCTTTTCCCCCAAGTGTGCTATCATAGTAGAACCGGAATGTTTAGGGTGTTATTTATAGTATTTATGTGTTTCTTGTTAAATTAGGAGAAAAATAAGGGAACTGTAGTGCAGTCCAATTTTGAAAAAAATTATGCTTTTTGAATGTTAAGATTACCCCTCCTGAAAGTTTTTATTTTGTATATGTGTGTAGCATGTTTATGTGTGACAGTTGTTGGATCTTGTTATGGCACTAGAATTATAGAAAAAATAACTATAGCCAGCATTGTATGAATCAGATAAGTAGTAGTTGATAATGTAACTCTGTTCTATGTGTGTATGAGGTCATTACTTAGTTAACTTTGAGTGTATGATCTAGAACTTGCCCGGTTAGTCTTGCTTAGGTCAGAGGATAGTGGTTAGGAAAGGATCATAGGCTGTTTTTGAATAAGTCCACTTTTAGCCTAAATGCCCGACCAAATGAAATAAGTATCCGTTGATTCCAATTTTGAGCCAAAATTGACCAATTTCTTTCATTAGCCTATTCACCTTCCCATTTTAATTACAATGAACCTGTCTTAGCCCTGGTCCCTCCTTGGACACTGTGTACCTCAACTCAGGCAAATAGCCTAAGTTGAGGGTGGCTATTATAGGGGTGCGTAGATTGATTTGGGTATGAAGAACGGGGTAATAAAAGAAAAAGAGAAAACAGATTTGGGTGTGAAGAAAAAAAGAAGAAAAAATATATAAAGTGAAAGAAAGAAAAAAAAAGTTGTGTTGTGAAGTTTGAGAAAAATCATACCCAAAATGTAACACCCCGTAAGTTTCTGCGTCTAGTTAATTCCCGTAACATTTATGGAAATAGTGAAACATGGGATTTTTGAGGATTTATGCATTTAAAATTTGTGGGCTTAAGTTATTGCGCCCAAATGAAGCCCAATATTAATAAGAAGACATGACCCAAAAGGGGTCTTTGACCCATTTATGACCCATTCTTGTGGAGACAAGTTGTTATATTATTATTGGACCAAGTGGGTGGTTCAATAGGACCATTAGGGGACTATATAAGGGGAATAAATCAGATTTTATTGATCAAAATTCTCATGCCAATGTTGGAAATTTCTACAACACTTTTCTCTCAACTCAAACCCTAAGTCTTTATCCCTTTGGTCAAGATCACCTTGGAGCAAGACTTGGTAAGTGTATATTATTATGGTTTAATATATTTTATGCATGGAATATGGTTTATATCATGTTGGTTATGTTGGTGAAGTATGAGAAATTGACTATGTGTAAAACAACTTGTGTGTGCTTAATCGGTAAAGAGTTTTATCTTGTAAACTAGAGCATGGACTTGTGATCTTGAAGGAAACAAACTTGATGGATTCAATATTGATATATGATATGTGATTATAGTCTTGACTTGTTTTGTTATGGTGTATAATGTTTGTAATTTTCATTGAGAAATTGGTTACGGTTTTTGTGGCTTATTGGCCGTAAAGTGTCGTTCTAGGTGTTGTATGTGTGTTGTGAGACCATGGATGGTTGTTGGCATATAATATGATCATCATTATGTGAAAATAAGTTTGGTTATGATCATGAACCATTCATTGCATGAAAAGACCCAAAATAGACCATTTCAGACCAAAACGGGCATCCGCCCCCGCATACGGAGGCATCTGCGGGCGCAGATGCCAATGCAGATGGCTCTGGCTGCTGCCAAAGGCCATCTACGGGTGCAGGTGACTGACCTACATGCGCAGGTGGCAGCGCCGGTCATCCCAGACTCTCGTTTGGTATGTTTTAGACTCTAGTTGGTTCCCCGAAGCCCCCGTACCCTTCATGGATGTAATTATCAACTTGTAATGTTGTTTTAAGGACTTTAAAGTATCGTATGGAGGTATGATGGACTGTGTTAAGTATGTACTATTGCTTATATGTTGTTATGAGGCAAGTTGATAGGAGTAACTGTGACGGAATGATAATGGAACGACATAAAGGGTAAGTGTGATGCGAAATGCTATGGTTGTATGAAATCTGGGTCAATGAGTGGAATGTTATGGTAGTGTTGGCATGTGATGTGATAAATGACATTGTAAGAAGATGAAATGACATGTTAAAATACCTATATGATGCATGGTCATCTTGTGTACTTGTAAGGTAGTTGGTTGCTAATATAAGCTTCGTTATGTACTTGTGATGTAGAATGAAACATAAGGAAGAAGCTGGAACATATATAGACTTGTGTACTCATACTTGGAAGTAAAGGTATGTAAGGTTACCTTGTCCATACCTTTCTGTAGCATCTAATGTTCATATTGACGTTACACTTGTCCTATTCCGAAACGTACCAAGGTATCCTATTTTCGGTTATTGGTTATCAATGGTTATTGTCACATGTTTCCTATTCCTTGTACAATGGAGAATCTTGTCTCATAGTCAGTGCTAGGGTTCCAAATGTCCAACAAGGTTGTGTTTCAAACAATGTTATGGCAAGTGAATATAACAATCTCTCGCAAGTGAATGAATCAATCCCTCACAAGTAAAGATACCAATCTTCTATAAGTAGAGGTACCAATTTTATAAGAGCATTGAAGGAAGTAATATGTGAGCTAGTTTAACCATCCCTCATAAGTTAAGGTATTGATCTCATGACATAGAAGAGAAGTGAGGTAATATGTATTTGTGTGCTACTAATAGTGTCTCAGTATGTAAATTCTCAATAGATGAAGTATGTATCTCTCATAAGAAGATATGTGCTAATGATCTCATGAAGTGAAGGAGTGAAGTATAAGTGTGTGCCTTAATGTCATGATCCTTAACGCGTCATTCTCATAACCATAAGATTGTAAAAGAGTAATGTGGGTGGTTGTTATATGTTTCATTGAGTAGGGGTCTCAATCTAAAGGGTATAAGTTCAATATAGGAAATCCCAATATTATGCTATGTTAGTTAGTGCATTCCACCAAAGGTGGAGGCCCGGTATCATAAGATCTCATAAGAGTAGTGAAGAGGTAATAGACGAGGTAATACCTATCTCTCACAAGGTAAGGTGTTGATCTCATGAAGGCAAGAAGTGGTATACTATTTGTGTGTTTCAAATAATGTCAAGATCATGTTTGTACCAATCTCTTATAAGTGAGTACACCAATCTCTCATAAATGAATGTATAAATCCCTCATAAGGAAGGAATAAAGTAATGTATAGTTGCATAGCATTATTCCAATCATGACATGAGTCTAAGTACCAATAGAGTTAGATACATGTCTCATATTCATTCGTAATGTTCTAAAAGTCCAATGAGGTTATGTTCCAAGGTTTCAATAGAGGTTATACTCATGTGTTTTGTTCATTGATCATTGTCCAAGGGGTCCAACAGTGTTATGTTTTCATATTTATTTGCATGTTTCACTCATTGATTATGGATCCAAAGCTTTAAAGAAAGTTGTGACTATCATAAGCAAAGCAAAAGTACCAACCTCTCACATGTTAATGTATCAATCTCAAAAGTAAAGGAATGAAGTAAGAACAAAGTAATGATGATGATGATGTTAATTTATCCATGGGGTACAAATACCTGCATGATGGTTCTCTATACATTATCCATGGGGTGAAATTAACACCTGCATGATGGTTCTCTATACAGCATCCATGGGGTGAAATGAACACCTGCATGATGGTTCTCTATACAGCATCCATGGGGTGAAATGAACACCTGCATAATGGTTCTCTATACAGCATCCATGGGGTGAAATGAACACCTGCATGATGGTTCTCTATACATTATCCATGGGGTGAAATGAACACCTGCATGATGGTTCTCTATACAGCATCCATGGGGTGAAATGAACACCTGCATGATGGTTCTATGAATTTCCCACTGATCAGTTGGGCCCGGGCAGTATATGGTTAATAAGTTATAAAGGAAAGTAAAGTGAAGGCAAGGAAAAGAAAGAACGTAATGCACATGGTATCCCATATACAGACAGAGAGCTTATTCACATTTGTTATTTCTCTTATATTGATTCCATAGTTGTTGTTATTATGTACGTATCATTGAAGATGATGATAAAGAAAGAAAGGTACATGGTTCCACATATAGAGTTCTTCTTATAATTATTTCCATTGAAGTTCTTATGTACTGACATAGTTCTTATGGCCTTACATACGCAGTACATTCTTCGTACTGACCCCTCTTGGGGACTTACCTTATATGTTGCAGGTGCAGGCATTAGTAGACCTCTTCAGTAGGCCGCGGATTGTATACAGGTCTCTGGTGAGCTCCAGTTGCTTCGGGGCTTCCCAAGTCACACGTGAACACTAGGTTTTGGTATTATGTAAATATTGCATAGACATGGTCATGTATTTGTAGAGGCTTTGTAGACAGTTGTGGGAAGACAAATGTAGGAGACGTATGTCCATGATGACTTGATGGCCCTGTCGGCCAAGTTTCACACATGTATATATATTTAGCAAATGTTTCATGAATTTTCATTATTAACATGATAAGTTATTACGTGATAATGGTATTTCTTATGGCATGCATATGAACAAACATAAGCAAAGATTGGTTCTCTTGGGCCTTATCGGCTTCGGGTGCCAATCACTCCTCGTATGGATTCGGGGTGTGACACAAAATCTAAAAATAAAAGAAAGGAGAATAAGGGAGAATAAAGATAAGAATGGTTGGATGTTGGATCCAAAAATAGTATAGTGTCAAGGAGGGTTGAGTCACCATATCCATATATACCATACCCGTCCCCAAGCCTACATTACAAGCCGAGTAAAGTCCTATAGTGATCCTAGTCCAACTATCCAAAAACTTAAGGCATAGAAAATAAGGGCAACCCTATGGTATTTCATGCACACTGTTTGAACATTTTTGTGAGAGAGAGTGTTTTGACCGAGTCCCTAATTTGAGATTCATTTGCATATTGTGAGTGAATGGGACTTCTTTGATTGTGAGAGTACATGGGTTTCATTATTAGCTGTTATTTGTTCGAATAATGTCATTTGCATATATGCTTAGTTGGTTGTTCATAATCTGGTGCCATCACTTAATCCCTTCTGTGTCATAATAATATGTTTCCTGGATACACACTGTGGTCATGATTTACAAATTGAAGGGGTTGGAAAAGTTTTGTGCGAAAGGAAATGAGTTGACTGACATAAGTCCCTTAGGTTTTGCTTAATTAAGCATTGTATGTATTTGTTTTTGTTTTGTTCGCCTGAGGACACGCAAATATTCTAAGTTGAGGGTGTTGATGCACCATGGTTACATGGCACTTTCGATGCTTAAAACAAGGAAAATATGCAATAACTTGGGTGTATTTGGTTGGTATGATGTGGTTTCTGTCTTACATTGAAGGAAAATAGGTTTTGAAGGCAGCAAATGATCAAAAGGAATAATCTCGCCTGAAAATAGAGTGTAGGAAGATGAGAGAGAGATCTGCACCAGATGGGTGATTCACGACAGCACTCACGTGTTGTGAGGACCACTTACGTGACGTGAGTGGCTGCCATTAGTCGACTTTTAGGGGATCAAAAGCATCCTAATTTCCACGCCAGGCAGTCACGTGGCGTGACTACACCCACGTGGCGTGACTAGGTGGTGTGAGTTATGTTCTGAAGCTGTCAACTTGAGCCTAATTTTCACGACACTCACCTACGTGGCATGACTTGGTTCCACGATACCGTGGAAGTTGCCGACTCTATTCTCCTATTCTGATTAGTATGGGATTAAATTTGTATCTACAAATACCCCTGTATAGTCCTATGTGCGAGATTTATTCAGTACATTGCTTTGAGAGATATTTTCTATTATTTCTGAGTTCATAAACATATTATTGGTTTTGTAATCAAAAGCCCTAGATTTGAGTTTTCATCTTTGAATCCTTCTTGTGTTCTTGCAATTATGAGTAGCTAAACTCATCAACTAGGGTTGTGTGAACCATGAGGAATTAACGAAATATGTTAAGTGCAAAGCAACTCTGAACCATTATGATTGCATGTATTTGTATTTCCTTCATTGTGATTGATCTTCTAACGGTTGCAAATGTTACAAACTCGCCTGTATTCTAGACTTGCTAGAGAGAGAGGTATAGATTGGGAAAAGGAGATAACAACAGAGATTTGAAGCTATCAACCTTCATCTAATAACTTGAGCCTTAGCGGGAATAGTTATTTGAGATCCAGGACAAGGGTTAGTAGTGCGACACTCAGAGACCGAGAGGAGAAGAGTGAAATTCATCTAACCAAGGCCGAAAGACGTTTAGATTAACTTATCTTGTCAAATTTTGCATGCAACATAGCGGGACAGTTTTGCTAGCACAAGTAACCGGTGGAGTTAAGGAATCATTGGTGATCACAGTCCTAGTATACTTCTTATATTGACTACAAACTCGATAATCAGGAATCGTTACCGTTATTGCTTACTTACAAACCCCCCCTGTTTTTACTTATTTGCCAACTACTAGAACGGGAACTTAACCTACTTTTGTCCTATTCACTGTGGGATCGATCCCAACCTAGTTGGGTTCTATATTTGACAACGACCGCTTTATACTCCTTAGGAGGCATATTTTGGGCGACATCACTCCACCAAGTTTTGGAATTATATTAGCCTTTTTACTATATTTATTTGTCTACGTTCTTTATTTCTCTTGGTGGTCCGTTACTAGCTGTTGCGGACTACGCGTTGGCTTACCTACTGGTGGGTCATTGTAGGTACCATCATGACCTGAGAAATTGAGTCATGACAAATTTGTATCAGAGCCTAGGCTTACTGGTGTTGTCGGTACAAGAGCTAAGTGTCTAGTAGAGTCCTACGGATCGGTACAGAGACGTCTATATCCTATCTTTGGGAGGCTATAGGGCATTCTTAGGAAATTCTATTCTTGACTCTTTGTCATATGTCCGTACTTCTATGATCCTCTAAGTAATTATGTGACTCCACCCTCTCCCAGATGGATTGTACGAGGTTGTCGATAGATGCAGATGATATTTCAGCGCATGTTACCAGAGTTTCATCTCAACATCAAGCTAGAGAGTTAGAGGTTGAAATCGAGGATCTACAGCATCGTCCAGAGGGTCTGGGGTCATCCCAGGTTTCGATAGAGTTTATGACCTCCTCATCTTTATAGGATTCGGTGTTAGGGGTTTCGAGTCTGTTTCTGGATACCTTTCAGCTAGAGGTAATGTTGGGTCCCTCGAGTAGTTCTCATACTAGAGTTGGATTTATTGGTGTTCAGCAGGGTTCTTTGTCTGTTTCATAATATGAGATTGGGTTTCTTAAGTGGACCAGACATACTCCTATGTTATTTCCTACAGAGCACGAGATAGTAGAGAGATTTATCAGAGGATTGGCTCTACCACTCTGTTTGGCATCGGAGAATTTGCTAGCAGTTGGGTCTTCGTTCTCTGAGGTTGTTGATCATGCAAAAGCTACAGAGAGGTATTACTTTGAGATATATGGAGGTGGTCGTATGCGTCCGTGTCAGAAATTCATTATTAGTGGTATTCCACCTGGAGGTAGGAACTCTCCTAGCAGCAGTCAGCACCACTTTTCCCTTATTAGGCACTTGCAAGTAGCACCTCAGCTTATGGATAGCTCTCAGGTAGATCGTGGTGGTATCAGTGGACAGTATTCTGGTCAGGTATTATGAATTATTCGATCTAGGTTGTCAGGCCATGATGGCCATTCTTGGCTAGCGGGTTCAGTGCATCTGAGAGTCCCTGAGGCATGTTTTGATTGTAGTGAGTTTGGTTATTGGTCTAGAGAGTTCCCCAGGCGTGAGTCGGTCAACCAGTTGGGGATAACTCATGTTTCTTACTAAGTTAGAGCTTCAGGGGTTTGTTATGACTGCAGAGAGATCGGTCACTGGTCCAGAGAGTGTTCCCTGCGTGGGATTATTAGTCATTCAAATCATCCGGATCTATCACACAGTGTTGTGGCACCTTCAGTTAGAGGTAGTGCACCTAGTGCCTCAGTTGGTCATTCAGATGCTCAGTTTGAGTTCAGACATGCTCAGATTCATGCTTCTTAAGGCATTCCAGATTTATGATTCGGAATTTCCATCGTATTAGGTACGTCCTTGATTTTCTATCCTTTTATTCCTATTTGGATTATGTTGGGATTTTTATACCCACCGATGACTATATTCCATGGTATTTCTATAACCGGTGATTATATGCCTTGACACTTCTATATTGATCGATGTATGCCTTTGTGTAGTTTTATGCATATATGACTACCCCCGTAGATGATTCTTTAGTAGTGGATCGAGTGGATCAGTGTGGTATTTTCTTAGGGGTGTAGCATTTGGGTTAAAGTCCCATTGTTGTGGCTATAGAGTGGATCAGTATTGTGCTTTCCTTGAGGTATAATATTTTTGTTAAAGTCCCATTTCCTTGGAATTTTGACCTTGGGGTGATCTTAGAGTGGTACTGGCTAGATTTTTCACGTTGTACCACCTGCATCTTATGCTATCGATATTATGGTCATTAGTTTGACATTAATCAATTTTCATTTGATAGATGGCTAGACTAGTGATATGTAGTTAGTGAATTCCTCTTTCTTCCGATTCTTGCCCGTTTGGCTTAGATGGCCACCTCGGTTGGTTAGGCTTCCCTTTATGTTAGCAAGGTTGGGGGTTTATCGAATTATGAAAGTGAAGGTAAGCTTGACCTTTCAGAGCTTTATTATGACTATAGCATTGATAGTCTTATTCCATAGCCTGTTTCTATTAGTGATGTATTTGAGATTTGAATTTTTCGATCTGGATAGTTTATCAGCCGGTAGTGGTCTTGACCTTGATGTTGATTTTGAGTTAGGGTTGGTAATTTGGTTCTATCGCCCGTTTCTGAGATTGAGAGGTCTGAGACTTACTTTTTGATTTGTTGGATTCGTCTCCTGGTGATTGTCTTGATCTTGGTTTTGGTGTGGGGTTGGATACTCCGTTCTTCCTGTGCTATGGTTTAAGGTTCAGCCGAGTTAAGTTGATGTAAATGGGAGAATTCAAAAAATTCTCATTTCAGCACTTCTTCGGCCTATTGTGTCTTCATGGAGTGCTTTTTCTTAATGATATGTGTCTATGGATATTCGGTACCATGGATTGAGTATTGGTTTGATGAAATCCATGCTGAAGTTGTATTTCTCTAAGTTGGGGTAAATAGGTGATTTCAAAAATTCCCATTCAGACTTTTTCAACCAAATATGGTTTTGTGGATTGCTTCTACTTAGCGGTAGCCAAAGCAGGTGTCTTTGGGAGTGAGTATTTATTATCGTTGATTGGCTATTGGATTTGGCCAGATGTCGGTTGGATTGTACAGTCCGAGTTGCTTGAGTTCTGGCTCTCACTAGTACTGTTTGTAGCCTTGGCGAGCTCTTGCTTATGCCAAGTTGCATTATGCCCTCCATCCGTTGTGGAGTTGATTGCTTGCCTCTCTATCATGTTGTTTCCCTTAGTTAGGATTGTGTCCTTCAATGACATCTCAGTTTCAGCCCTTGCGAAGATTGTTGGGCATGTGCTTGATTTCTGGTAGCGAGGTCAGTTTGAGTATTTGGCCTTTGTAAAGGCTTGTTGGCTCCAGTGTTGGTTTTTGACTTTCTGGGTTTGGCAGCTTGAGAGTTATGATAGGTTTTAGAGTTTGGATGCTTACACGTTGACAGGACTGATTTGGATAGTTCAAAGCGAGTAGTTCATCTTTCGTGTTGGGATTTTTACTTGGGATTACATGACTTGGTTGCATCCCTATTTTGAGGTTTTGCTTCATTTGGAAATTTATTTATATGCTGGCTAAGCCTACTCTTTACCTACCATTTTGGTTCTTTTCAGTCCAGATGGACTATGCTTGATTGATGCTCGGAGGATTGTCCTTTGGCGTATGGTATTGGTTTCTTCTGCTTCTGACCTCAATTTTCAATTTTGGTCAGAATTATGGATTGTATTCTTAGTGGGAGAAGTATGCTTAAATTGGACTTAGCATGGCTTCATCCATAGTTCCTGGGACATCCTAGAGCGGATCGTTCGGTTTTATGAGTTAGGTGCATGGGAATCTTGACTGTCAGTTTCGAGGGTCATCCGGACCAGTTGTAGCTTTGGCTTAAGAGTGCAGACTTTGGTGACCTCTGTTTGTGTGTCCTGGTAGCACCTTATGGGCATATTTCTTGCACTTGCCATTATGGATTTTTGGTAAGTCGTCTTCAGCCTTTTGAGGACAGTGTGTTGTGATTGCGCGGGCAGGACTTGGACGACAGTTTACGTGGTTTGGGGTTGATAGCAGGTTTGGAAAGGCAAAAGAAGGTTAGGTTTGGCTATTGGAGTTGTTGTATGATCTTAGCCTTGGATTGCCTTTAGCCTGGCTAAGTTGTTGCTTGTTTTCGCTTGTATCAATGTGATCTCTGTGTGTGGTGGTTTGGTTTTGTGTGCATCAGCCATTTTCTGTTTCAGTTGGAGGCCAGTTGATTTTTGAGGTTGAGTTTTGGTTGTTTGGAAAGCAGAGTAAGAAGTTGGTTGAAAAAGGGATACCTTGGGTAAAATCCCTTAGAAGCATTGCTTTTGTTTAGAGGTTACCTGGGGATACATGCTCGAGGCATGTGGGCCCAGTACCTTGTCCCTTCGAGCTTTTGGGCTCTTTTTATCCTTTGACTTTCACGGATGAAAGTCCTTTCAGTAGTGGATATTATAATGACCCTCCAGGTCATTTTCTCAATTTTCATCCATTTTTGATGTTTTGAGCCTTCCCACAGCAGCTATGGGTTATGTATGACTTGTCGGAACTGTCGATTTGGTTACCGGACAAATAGTTTACATTTTAGGCTCATTTTCCCATTTTGGAGCTTTCGTTGTTTAGGATTTGGTCTCGGAATAAAACTCCTATGAGTCGATCTTAGATGAGAATTCTGATAGTGCCATCAGCTCAGGATCGTTTATTTTAGGCTAGGGGGACCCTTGGTCTGGGTCCCGAGGCTTTCGAACTCGTTTTGGGCTATTGGGTAGATTTGTTGATAAATGAAACTATAGGTGTGGGACCAACATTTAATCAAAATGACCTCTGATGAAACTTTTTATGATTCCGTTGAGTCTGGAATGTCGAATTTGGTATGGTAGCATAGTTCGTTTGTGCGCACGGGGTTTCGAATGAATCTCGAACCCTCAATCAAGTCCGTGAGGACTTAGTGAAAATCTAGTTTTCAACATCTGGTGCAACACTCGTTGCCCATCGCGATTGCGAGCCTCATATTGCACGATCATGATGGCATTCTCCAGTGTTCATCTCGATCGCTGCTTGTCCCTCGCGATCGCAATGATACATTTTTCTGTGCATCGCAATTGCAGCCAAGGGCCCTCGCGATCGCGATAAGTAACCCATGGGCAGTATATATTTTCCCCTTTCATATTTTCTCTCATTTCCAAGTTCCAAATTGCCATTAATGGCATTGAGAGCACAAGAACTTATGGTAAATCATAATGTGGTGTTGGGAATGAGTTGGGGATGTTGAAGGGACCACTTCCCATTAATTTTTTCATAAGTTTTCGGCCTAAATCCTCCATTTAATTCTTGTTTTTCCTCTTTTGTATTTTATCTTTCGGGGCTGATTTGGGCCCCGAATTGTGCTCCATTTGTGCTCAAATTTTGAGCTCACATTTCTTGTCCTTCGAGGGACCTCGTGACTGATTCAATTTTGGGATTCTGTTAGCGGGCCCTACAGGCCCATTATTGACTCAATTTTGGGCCCGGAGTATTATATTGCAATATGGGTGTCGTTTTACTCGTATTGATGTGTAGATTACTATTTTGATAGTGTGAAATTGATTTAGGATCATGGAGCAAGGACGGCCGATTTGTGGGCGACTCAAGGATTATAGTTCGGCACCGAGGTAGGCTTCGGTCTACTTTTCTCTATGATATTGTGTATAGTATAGAATGCATGCTATGTAAGGACTATAGGATTGGATTAAGGTTAGTAAATCTTGGATTAGCTTAATTTAGGGGTTTTGGCGTAGAAATATGACTCGATCCCTAGTATTAAATATTTGTTATTGGGCCCGAGACCGTGATTATGAGACTAGTTGGACTCTAGATGAGTATTCTACCCTTAGAAAGGGGTATGATTAACATTTATAGACGCTTAGGTGCTTATGATTGTATTGTTTGGATACTGGTGATGACATACATACTATCTGGCACATTCATGCTCATTTAGTGGTACGATTCCGACCAAAACCTTGATTTTACTACTATTTTCAAAAAGGGGATTTATACCCGCTTTGCACTTAAAAAACAGATTGTTCCAAAAAGGGGAATCGTACCACCTTATTTACTGGAATATGAGCTTTTGGTACTAAAAATGAGGTTTTAGAACTTCGACCGAGGCTATTTCCGGTCCATTATTTATCCATTTTTTTACCACTACTATTTACTTCGGTAGTGGGACATTCCGACCTTTTGTACACTATTATGATGATTTAGTTCCGAGCATGACCTCAGGAAATTAATTTATGAATTTATATCCTTTTAGTCGCGGTTCGAGTCCGTGCACTGATTATATATATATATCTCTATGGTAATGGATGGAGTAGATGGATTATGATGGCTATTGGAAGTCCTGGATTGGGACCAAGCAGTGTATATGGATTTCCGGTTTCCCCTGGGGGCCACTTCATCCGAGAGACATCATGCCGGAGAAGATTGGTCGTCGTAGGTCCTGCCTTTGCGAGCTAGGTAAGCTGGAGGAGGTGTATACACTTGTTATGGTAGGGAACCGGTTCGAATTCGGTGGCCCCAGTATGGTTTAAGGTCATGGAATCGGTTTGGATCCGGTGTTTGTGATATGGCTAAGGCATTCAGATCGAATATGTTTTACTAATGGTTTATTTTGCATTCATCCACTCATGTGCTTTTCCTATCACCAGTATAGTTGTTTGGTACTTGTATATGTCAGTATTATAAGGCAGTGTATAGGTACAAGTTATGGTTGCTGTTTGTTGAGTGTTTCCATGAACCTTCCTGCTTTATGGGGGTCATATTAGGTATTTGTCTGTCCGGGCTAGCCGGTTACTTATTTATAGTTTGTTCTGGTTAGTTTATGGCAGGATGATTATAGGATGGTACCGAGGTTGATGGTATGTTTCTTACTCTCCCTCCTTTATTATTGCTCTAAGGCGTATTTATATGCCTTATTGCCGACTTTGACCCATGTTTACCTTAGTTTTGAGAACAATAAGTATGTATTTTGTATTGTTGTGATGGAATATTTGATATTGTGCTAATAAATGTGATTAGACCCTTATAGGTGAAATTTACGACTATTTGGCGCATTTTTGGCATGGAAAGCAAGGCTTAGAGGAGCTACGAACGAAGAATATTTAAGATAAGAGGCAAGCCAAAGATTTGAACTTGAAGAATCCCACCAAATCCGCAAAGAAAAGTCGAAGAAAGGAAGAAAAGCTGAGTCTAAGTGCCAGGAGCGCCCAGGGGCGTGCCGGGCTGCTTTTGACAACACTTTTACTCATTTGGACAGCAGAGGGGCGTGTCCAGGGGCGTTCCGGGCCTTTCATTCACTACCTTTCAGAGGCAAAAAATTTTCTAAGTGCCAGGCGCGCCCAGGGGCATGCCGGGCCGCTTTTTGGCAATTTTTACCTCGAGTTTTTGTCTATAAATAGGGCTTTTGGGTTATTATATTATTATTCCATCTTTGTTGGACTAATCTTGGGCGATTTTGGCATACAAGTTAGGGTTAATACTTCTTTTTTTCAGCTTTTATTTATTTTTATGAATTTTTATCAATGTATGATGTTAATTCATGGTATGAGTGGCTAAAATCACTTATTCTTGGGGTTGAGGCGATGAATATGAATCTCTAGAGTTGAACATTATTGGTTTTTTCTCAAGTTTATCAATTATTGGTTATTCTTATATTCTTGATTTTACTATTTTAATGCTTGATCACCATTGAAATAAATTTATTGTCTTGAGAGGAGCTCGAGAGAGAAATTGAGAGATAAAACGTGGAATAAGGAGCGTGATCTTTACTCGAGGAAGAGATTCCAAGAGATTGAAATGTTGTTAGGACCGAGAGGTACCTAATGCGCCATGCTTGTTCAAATACGGAAAGATAGCTTAAAGGCGTTAGAACTAGTCAAATCTACCCCCTCTCAACGATGTAGTTAGGTTTCCAATTTCTAATAGAAGGTTATAGTTTGGAGACGAATATAATCATATTATTAACCTCATGACCAATAACCAAGATAAACGACTCAAATTGCTTAAACCAGTATTATTCATACTCTAGAGAGGATGTTCGGAGTGCCTTGACCCTGAAAATTTACTTTTTACTGACTTTTATATCATATTTGTGAAAACTGAAGTTACGGTAGCGAAGATAGTAGTTTATATTCCGCAATCATCTAATTTTTAGTAACAAATCCCTTGTCTTTTTCGCAACACTAGTTTTTAATTATTGTTTGACGTTTAAAATTTACTTCTGTTGACGAAACTCCCTTGGGTTCGATATACGACTCTTTTAAAGGAGCCATTATATTACTTGAACAATCATGTGCAATTGCGTGTATAGCTGGGTCGCAACAAGTTTTTGGCGCTATTGTCGGGGACTTTCAAATAGATAGATTTCAATTCTTGACGTTTGTACTTTAATTTTTAGCTAAGTGTTGACAACTTTATCTTAGCTGTCCTATTTTGCAGGCTTACTTCATCTGAACGCTGGCAAGGAACAAAGATTTGGTAACCCCACAGTCTGAACCTGAGAGATACTTTCATAGATTGAGGAGACAGGCTGCAGATTACCCAATCCCATAGTTTGAACTGGCTGACAATGGCATACATGGTAATCACATAAGAATTGAGGATCGAGTGGAACACCCAAGGAATCCAGCAAATCCAGTTGATCCTGTGGACCCAGTGGGAAATAGACGTAAGCCGGTAGCTGTGGGAGCTAGGACAGTTCGCGAAGTGGCAATCCCACTCGCTACTAATGTGACTTCTAGTATTCAAAAACCGACAGTTGGAGGTAGATTTAAGCTTAAACAGAACATAGTGCAACTCTTGCACTCAAGTGGACAGTTTACAGGTCTTGCTCATGAGGACCCGCAGAGGCATATCGAAAAAAATTTGGAGATCAGTGACACATATATTCCTGCGGGTGTGTCTTCGAATTATGTAAGACTAACTTTATTTCCCTTTTCTTTGCTGGGGGAAGCAAGTAGGTGGTTAGATGCAGAGCAGGTGAATTCTATCACGACTTGGGATGATCTTGCTGGGAAATTCTTGATAAGGTTCTTTCCGTTCGGAAAGACAGCAAAGTTGAGGAGTGAGATATTGAGTTTCAGACAGAGAGATGATGAAAACTTGTACCAAGCTTGGAACATAGTCAAATCCATGTTGAGGGATTGTCCTCATCACCACCAAGCAAATGAAGTGTTGGTGCATACTTTTATTGAGGCTCTCGACCCCAACACTAAAATTCTACTTGATTCAGTTGTAGGTGGACAAGCTTTAGAGAAGACTTACGATGAATTATATGCTTTGTTGAATCAAATTTCGCAGGGAAATCCAGATTGGCATGGTGATGATTCTAGAGTTTCTACAAAGAAGGTTGCTGGGAAAATAGATGTGGATGCAGTTACGGCATTATCTGCCCAAATTTCAGTCATGCAAAACATGATGAACAATCACTTCAGCAGTTTAAATTTTGGGGCAGTAACAAGCTCCCGTAAATGCAGTACAACAACATGTTTCTGTGTGGTGTGATGTATGTGGGAATGGGGACCATACCAGCGAGTTGTGTAGTGCAAATCCGGATTCGTTGAACTTTGTGGGTAATGCCCAAAGAGGAGGTGGAGCACAAAATTATGGAAATACTTACAATGTTGGGTGGAAAAATCACCCAAACTTATCTTGGGGAAGTAATCTAAATCAGTATAGGCCTCAAGGATATGCACCATAATACAACCAACAACAGGGTCAAGGTAATCAAATGGGTGCTAAGCTTGACAATATGAGCATGGAATATATGTTGAGGCATATTATGGTGGAGTAAGATAAGCTAGAAGCAGCTATGAGGAGCAATCAGTTGGCTACTCAAAATTTGGAGAAGAAATTTGTCAGTTAGCAAATGCACCGAATACAAGGCCTCAAGTAGGTCTTCCAAGTGATACTAATCCTAACCTGAAGCAAGTGACTGCTATTGTTACTCGTAGTGGTAAGCAGTTAGAGGATACAGTTCCACCAGCAAAAGAATTGGAGCCGAAAGAAGTTGTGGTTGGAGACGAACAAGTTGAGTCTGACAAAAGCTCCGAAGATGGGAAAGTGGTCCAAAGTATAAAGTTGCCTCCTCCTTTTCCCCAGAAGTTTAAGAAGAAGAAGGAGGATGAATGCCTTGGTAAGTTCATTGAATTACTTAAGCAAGTGCACATTAATTTTCCACTTGTAGATATCTTGTAGGGTATTCCAAAGTATGCTAAGTTTGTGACGGATATTATGGCAAAAAAAAGTAGATTGACTGAGTATGCTACAGTTGCACTTACTGAGGAGGGTAGCTCTCGTATTCAAAACCGTTTACCCACCAAGGTGAAGGATCCCGTAAACTTCACTATAAAAATTACTCTAGGAGATCGTGTTTGTGCTCGTGGGTTGTGCGATTTGGGGGATAGTATTAATCTAATGCCCACTTTAATTTTCAAAGAGATGGGTTTGGGTCGTCCTAAACCTACTACTATTGTTTTATAGCTTGCATACTGATCTGCGACTAGACCGTATGGTATTATTGAGGATGTTCTGGTTCAAGTGGGTTCGTTGATCTTTTCAGTTGATTTTGTGGTGCTTAATTTTGAGCCTGACCCGGAAGTCCCATTTATTTTGGGGCATCCGTTTCTGGCCACAGGGGCTGCAGTCATTGATATAGCAGCAGGGAAATTGACTATGCGAGCTCATGATAAGGTTAAGGTCTTTGATGTATATAGGACTTTGAAGCTACCAAAAATTTATGAGAACTTATCAGCTATTACGACTATAGATTTGGCGGCTAAAAGCATTCACACTTTGTTGACAGACCCCTTTGAAAGAGTTTTAATGGGGCAAGATATTTTTGGTGATTCAGAAGCTAATAAAATGGTGCAGTTCCTTGATCTTATAGGCATCTATGCCAAAGAGGGTGGATGGGAACCTTTAAATCGTCCACTCGAACCTCCACCCAAGCCATCAATTGAGGAGGCCCGAAAGCTTAAATTGAAAAAACTCTCATCTCATCTTCAATATGCTTTCTTAGGTGACAATGAGACCCTTCTCATTATTCTTGTAACAAATTTATCAAAGCGACAAGTCGATGCAACATTAGTGATACTCAAAAGAAGGAAGAATGCTATTAGATGGAAAATGTATGACATCTATGGTATTAATCTGGGTTTATGTATGCATAAAATTTACATGGATGAAGGGCATAAACAAAGTGTGAAACACCAACGATGCTTGAATCCAGTAATGAAATAAGTGGTAAGGAAAGAGGCAATTAAGTGGTTAGATTCGAGCATTGTTTACCCTATCTTTGATAGTACATGGGTTAGTCTAGTACAGTATGTCCCAAAAAAGGGTAGTATGATGGTAATCACGAATAACAAAAATGAGTTGATTCCTACAAGAACTGTGACTGGGTGTCATATTTGCATGGATTATTGAAAACTAGATGATGTCACGAGGAAAAATCATTATTCGATCCCTTTTATTGATCAGATATTGGATCGGTTAGCCGGGCAGGAGTATTATTGCTTTCTTGATGGATATTCCGGGTATAATAAAATTGCTATAGATCCTCAAGATCAAGAGAAGACTACATTTACATGTCCTTATGACACTTATAATTTCAAGCGTATGCCTTTTGAATTGTGCAACGCTCCGGCTACTTTTCAGCGTTGCATGATGGTAATTTTCTATGACATGGTGGAGGAGTTTGTGGAGATTTTTATGGATGATTTCTCGATCTTCGGTAACTCTTTCGAGGTATGTTTACAAAACCTAGATAGAGTCCTTGCTCGGTGTGAAGAAACTAATCTTGTTCTCAATTGGGAAAAATGTCAATTTCTTGTGACGAAAGGTATAGTTCTTGGACATAAAGTGTCAAAGCAATGGCTCGAAGTTGATAGAGCAAAGATTAAAGTTATCGAGAAATTTCCTCCACCTCTGTCAGTGAAAGGGGTGCGAGTTTATTGGGACATGCTGGTTTCTACAGATGGTTCATTAAAGATTTTTCCAAGATTGCACAGCCCATGTGCACGCTCGTAGAGAAAATGTTAAATTTGTATTTTGTGAGTCATGTGTGAAGGCATTTGAGATCTTGAAGAAGAAGTTGGTTGAAGCACCCATCCTTATTGCTCTGGATTGGGATCTACCGTTTGAGCTCATGTGTGACGCGAGTGATGTTGTAGTAGGTGCGGTTCTTGGGCAGTGGAAGAACAAGGTATTTCACTCTATTTATTATGCGAGTAAAACTCTTGATGCATCCCAAGTGAATTACACGGTGACTAAAAAAGGAGATGCTAGCTTTGGTGTACGCCTTTGATAAATTTAGATCATATTTGGTGGGCACTAGCATCATTGTATACACAGATCATGCTGCCATACGTTATTTGTTCAATAAAAAAGATATTAAGCCACAGTTGATTAGATGGATTTTATTGTTACAAGAGTTTGATTTGGAGATTAAAGATAGGAAGGGGTCAAAAAATCAGATTACCGACCATCTTTCTAGACTTGAGAGCTCGACATATGTAGCTGATGATGGGCGTATCTATGAGGAATTTCCACATGAGCAATTTCTAGTATTAGAGGTTGACGAGTTGCCATGGTATGCGAATATTGTGAATCTATTGGTGAGTGGGATATTTCCTCCTGATTCGATTCCTCAACAAAAGAAGAAGCTAGCGTATGAGGCACATTCTTATATTTGGGATGAGCCTTATTTATTCAAGCAGGGGCCCAATCAAGTGGTGAGAAGAAGTGGCCAAGTTAAAGTGTCTAATCGCGAGATAAAATGAATCTTCCAAAAGACTGTGAATACTCAGAGAAAAGATTGGTCGCTTAAGCTAGATAATGCTCTTTGGGCTTATAGAACTGCATATAAAACACCTATAGGGACTTCTCCATATCATCTTGTCTTTGGTAAAGCATGTCACCTCCCAGTCGAGCTTGAGCACCAAGCATATTGGGCGGTGAAGAAGTTGAACCTAGATCCGTAGTTGGCTGGTCAAAGGAGATTGTTGCAACTACATAAGTTGGAAGAGTTTCGTTTTCATGTGTTTGAAAATGCAAAGATTTATAATGAGAAAACAAAGCGATGGTACGACAAGCACATTCTCCAACGTACTTTTGAGCCAGTCCAGTTGGTACTACTATTTAATTCTAGACTTAGGTTGTTTCCGAGCAAGATAAGATCTAAGTGGAGTGGTCCTTTTAAGGTAAGTCACACAACTCCTCATGGTGCGGTGGAAATCATGAATAAAGGTGATGGTACTAAATTTCTTGTGAATGTCCAAAGATTGAAGCACTATTTTGGTGAAGATGAGAAGCTTAAGGAGGACGTGCTTTACCTTGATGATGAGTAAGCCAAGCTTGGTCGAGCCGTGACATTAAATAAGGCACTTTATGGGAGGCAACCCATTAATTTATTATAATAGTTAAGAATTATAAAGTAAAAAAAATACAAAAAGAAGAGACGTGACACGACCAAAACTAAGGCGCTTGATGGGAGGCAACCCATTTCTTTTAAAAAATTTCTATTCTAACATAGTTCTAGGATTTATTATTTCTGCAAAGGTACACGGAGTGTTTTTCCAAGGAAATCCAAGAGGAAAAGGTAAATTGGAGGATTGATGATCGTTTGAAGATGCCGCGAAGGTGAGAAATGCATTGAGATGAAGTTTTTGAGAATTGGGACTTGAAAAAGCATCGAGATATGTCAAAAAATACAAAACACCACTCAGGAATGAATTAAAGTATAAGGCGCGGCAACTAGCGTGCCAGGCCCAATATAAAAAAAATTTGTATGGCAAAGGCAGCAGGCAGACACGCCAGGCAGGGTGACAGGACACTCCTACCTAGAATTTCTTTACGCCTGGTAGTGGGGTAGCGCAACACCTAGCGTACCGGCCCGCTACCCCTTGAATTTTTTTGGCTTAGTTTTTAAAGAAAGGAACCCGACCCACCCACCCCCAACTATTAAAATCCCCAATTCTCTTCCAATTTCTCACAACTCCTATACCCATACCCATTTTTCTCCCGACAAATTCAATTTTCTCTCTTAATTTTCTCTTCTCCTTCCATCACATATCACGATTCTCCCCTTCTCATCCATAGATTGTGATTGAAAGAATCCATTAGAGCTATCAAGATATGTTTTCTTTAAGCCTTCTCTCTCTAGATTGCTTTGTGAATGTTGAAAAATTTGGGGATGATGCACTGCGAATTTTTGGTACCCTTTATGTTCTTTGTAGTTTGAATTGATTATTATGCTAAAGTTGGAATTTATGGGGTGTCATGAATAAGAACTTGAAGTGCAAGTGAAAGTGTTCTAATTAATCTTGTTTTTAGTTGAACAACTTTCAAGTGGGTTTAGCTTAAATGGTGGTAGTTGAGAAAATTGCTTGTTGAAGTCACTTGATATAACCCATATATTGTTGAATTTGCATGGAATGTATTTGAATTCTTGAGTAAAACAAGTAATCCATTATAATGATATTCATGGGAATGTGGAACTTATGTTGGGGATGATGAACTTGAATATGGGTTGGAATTCTTGATTGGGCATTACATACAAAGGGGAAGTCTAAGTACCCTTACACCCATAGATTTTGAATTTATGCTAATCAACTAAGTGTGGGGTGGCCCATAAAGCCAACACGCATGTTTGGCTATCCTTAGATGGGAAATTGACATACTTGTTGGAACTTGGTCACAAGTACCATGTCAGAATCTAACGTGGCAGCTTCAAGTTCACACAATCAAAGACGATCCGAAAATAAGGTTCCAGCGGCTCCCCCAGTCCCTAAAGGCCAAACAAGAAAATATGGGTTAAATGTTGTCTCTAATGCCGAAAAGAATTGGTACAAGAGTCACCCCGAGGTGAAATACTTTGCGGACGAGTGTATTGATAGAGCCATTCTAGCTTAGACTTACCCAAAAATATTGGAGCGCATTATGCAATTAGGTATGGGTTTCATCTTTGCAAAACCAACTGATTGCAACCTTCATCTTGTTAGGGAATTATATGCTAATTAGAACCTAGATGCACCTACCAGCTCGGTGGTTGTACGGGGGTCGGATGTAATACTGAATTCTCTAGGACTAAATGGGTTATTGGGAGCACATACTCATGCTAGTCCATACGACCTGCATAAGTTGAATGTTTGGCCTCCCTATGCGCAGATTCGACACACACTTTGTGGCCAACGTTCGACGGCAAGGTTGCTTCGACACCATAAAAAAGGGTACCACATGAGTTTTCCCTATGCTCATTTCAATAAAGAAGCACGGATTTGGTTGAAGATTGTTTGTTGTTTCTTGATTCCAGGTAGCCACATGACGGAAGTCACTAGGGACCGGGTTTGTTTGGTTTATGCTTTAATGACTGATGTCGAAATTGATGTGGGTTTTGTGGTGCTATCGGCTATGCTCATTCGACAAGGAGGACTTTGATATCCTTTTGGAGGTGTATTGACTAAATTAATGAGAGCATTCGACTTGGCGAAAGAAGCATTTGATTATCACCTTCCTTTGGTGATGACACCTGTTGATGTCACCCAAACTAAAGCACCTGATGCGCTAGGTCCCACTCTCACGTTAGCAGAACGTCAAGCTCGTGATGATGAGATCTTATCCTACACGTATAGTCTGGAGATGCTATGCCAAAGTACTGGGGGTAGTCCCTCTACGGCAGATGAGCTGAGCCAGGTTGAGAGGGATTATCCTCTAAATGAGCATGCCATCCAAGGTATTATTGCGGATTGGGCCAGATTTTGTTGAGCCCATGGATGATGATGTCCCTACAGATGAGAATAACTGCCACCATGAATCCGATGAGGACGAGGTGGAAGCGGATGATACATAATTAGCAGTATGTGGCCCAGAGGATGACGATTTCCTTGATTGAACAGGGAGCTCCTTACACCCTACTCTTGACTTGTTTAATTTATGTAGCATTGGGGACAATTCTCATCTTTTAAGTGTGGGATGGGGTGTTATGGGATTGGGATTCCTTTTATATGTGTATATGTGTGTTTTTAGTTATTTTATTTTGGGTTCCTTAGCCTTTGTTTTCTGTTCTTTTACTAAGGATAGTTCCTTTGAACCATAGAAAAGCACAAAAATTAGTCATGTTATTGTTGGGTGTTTTTCCTTGCTATGTAATTACGCATACACATACGGTATAATTGTGGAACATGCTAAGTTATACAATAGCCACTGTTAAGACATCTAATGCTCACTTAGTCGACTTGATAAGTTGCTTAATGATGGAACTCGTGCATGACTTCGTATAAACTGTAGGGTGAGCCTGTTTTAGTTAAAACATGTGCCATGTGTGAGTGAGATTTTTGTGATATTCCATGTGCATATTGATGTCTAGAACTTGCCCGGTGTGTTTGCAAAGAGAAATAAAGTGTGTTGAGTTCAGGAGATGAGGTAGGCATTTCTTTGATAGCCATGTTTTATACCTAATTTATCTACCCTTTTTGCATGATCTTAGTTAGACCCGTTGAGCATTTAGCCTATTCTTTGGTAGCCTTATATGTAGCTTAATCCTTTTCTTTCAATTAACCGTAATTTGATCCAAAACTCCCAAACGCTTTAGTTGAGAAATGAAGATGTTAAGGAGTGTAAAAATTGAAGAAGGAAAAAGTGAATTTGAAGCCCCAAGTAAATAGCTTTTGGTGTGTGAAAAAGTTTATGTGTTGTTGGTAGGGAATAATGTAATGAAAAGAAAAAAAAAATTGACCAAAAAAAGTGAATCATATGCTAATACCAAATACTCCCTGCCTAATACGTATCAGCTAGCTTAAATTGATGGGGCAAAACAAAAGAGAATTGGGAAGACAAAAGTTGTGTAAAATAGGTTGGTTGGAGGTGATCTTAAAGTGAAGTGTAGTGTATTAAAGAGCTTATGGAAGATAGTCACTATTCTTAACCAAATAGTTCCTACTCGTCCCTTAGCCTACATTACAACCATTAAAGTCCTACTTGATCTTGAGCTTTGAAATTCAGATATTAGTGGAGTACTACACTAAGGGAAAGCTTATGGTTCATCTTGTGTTGCATGTAAATTCTTTTCGAGAGTGAGAGAACTTTTATTCATGCACCCATTCAATAGTTACTTTGAAAAATTTGTGTGAGATATTGGGTGATTCTCTTGCGGTGAGGGTGCATGTTTAGCAAAGTGTGGTGATTTATTGGTAGCGTGTCTTGCATGAGTTCGCAACTAGTAAAGTTGTTTTGTGAGGATAGGTCATTTCAATTTGCTATTCACTTGTTGGTGATAGTAGCATGTTAGTCGCATAATGTGATGAAGGTAGTTGTGTAGCTATGCTTGAATGCCTATTGGATGTGATTGTCTAAAGTCGCCTTGGGTTGAGTGTGGTTATTGTTCGAGGACGAACAAAGGTTTAAGTGTGGGGTGGTGATCTAAGGCGTATTTATATGCCTTATTGCCGACTTTGATCCATGTTTAACTTAGTTTTGAGAGCAATAAGTATGTCTTTTGTATTGTTGTGGTGGAATATTTGATATTGTGCTAATAAATGTGATTAGTCCCTTGTAGGTGAAATTTACGACTCTTTGGAGCATTGTTGGTGTGGAAATCAAGGCTTGTAGGAGCTACAAGCAAAGGATATTGAAGATAAGAGGCAAGCCAAAGATTTGAACTTGAAGAATCCAACCAAATCCACAAAGAAAAGTCGAAGAAGGGAAGAAAAGTTGAGTCTAAGTGCCAAGCGCACCTAGGGGCATGCTGGGCCACTTTTGAAAAAAAATTTGCTCAGTTGGACAGCAGAGGGGCGTACCCAGGGGCGTTCCGGGCCCCTCAAGCACTACCTTTCAGAGGAAAAAAAATTGTCTAAGTGCCAGGCGCGCCCAGGGGCATGTCGAGTCGCTTTTTGGCAATTTTTGCCTCGAGTTTTTGTCTATAAATAGGGCTTTTGGGTTATTATATCATTATTCCATCTTTGTTGGACTAATCTTGGGCGATTTTGGCATACAAATTAGGGTTAATACTTCTTCTTTTTAGCTTTTATTTATTTTTTTGAATTTTTATCAAAGTATGATGTTAATTCAAAGTATGAGTGGCTAAAATCCCTTATTCTTGGGATTGAGGCGATGAATATGAATCTCTAGAGTTGAACATTATTGTTTTTTGCTAAAGTCGATCAATTATTGGTTATTCTTATATTCTTGATTTTACTATTTTAATGCTTGATCACCATTGAAATAAAATTTATTGTCTTGAGAGGAGCTCGAGAGAGAAATTGAGAGATAGAACGTGGAATATAAGGAGCTTGATCTTTAACCAAGGAAGAGATACCAAGAGATTGAAATGCTATTAGTACTGAGAGGTACCTAATGCACCGCGCTTGTTCAAATATGGGAAGATAACTTAAAGGCGTTAGAATTGGTCAAATCTATCCCCTCTCAACGATATAGTTAGGTTTCCAATTTCTAATAAAAGTTTATAGTTTGGAGACGAATATAATTATATTATTAACCTCATTATCAATAACCAAGATAAATGACTCAAATTGCTTAAACCAGTATTATTCATACTCTAGAGAGGATGTTCAGAGTGCCTTGACCCTGGAAATTTACTTTTTATTGACTTTTATATCATATTTGCCAAAACTGAAGTTACGGTAGTGAAGATAGTAGTTTATATTCCGCAATCATCTAATTTTTAGTAACAAATCCCTTGTGCTTTTCGCAACGCTAGTTTTTAATTATTGTTTGATGTTTAAAATTGAGTTTTATTGACGAAATTCCCTTGGGTTCGATATTCGGCTCTTTTAAAGGAGTCATTATATTACTTCAATGATCACGTGCACTTGCGTGTATAGCTAGGTTGCAACAATTATGGTAAGATACATTACTTCTAGGTTATATCATGATTAGTCACCTTGAGTGGGGATTTGAGCATGCTAGTATTAGCTCCTTTCTTGGCTATGATTCTTGAGATGTTAGGGTGACTCCCTCAGGTTACTACCTTTGAGTTAGGCCTATACGTATCTATACATATACATATGGTATTACTGTATATCCCTCTCTTTCTTGTTTATTCGTATTGTATATGAAATCCTTGGCCTTGTATACTACTACATATATATCCTTCTTTTACACTTCTTGGTATATTGTCTAGGGATATTTGGTATTTCACCTTAGGCCTTGGTTGTTGTAAGAATAGGGTAGTTGGTCCTTATTGCCCTATTAGAATTATCATGCTTGCTCTTGGATAGTTACCTGTAGTTATATTCATGTCTTCATGTCATTTTATGCTTGCATTATTTCTGGAGCTCAGTCGGTCGTTACCTACTGAGTACCACGTGTTTGGTACTCATACTACATTTCTGCAGCCTTCAGGTTATAGTATGAGTTATCGCCATTGATGTGTGTATCTTGCAGAGCAGTTATGGATCGGGGATTTGGGGTGAGCTCCTGATGTTTGGAGTATCCCTACTCTCCCTCTTATTATAGATTGTTCTCTGTGTTGTATCAGAGACGGCTTGTATATATACCCTTTTCTTGTATTTTACTTGTATTCCTGTTGTATCAGAAGCTCTTGTACTGGCTCCACCAGGTTTTGGGATTATATTAGCCTTTTTACTATATTTATTCCGTTGTTCCCTTTATTTCTCTTGGTGGTCCGTTACTAGCTGTTCTGGACTATGGGTTGCCTTACCTACTGATGGGTCATAGTAGGTGCCATCATGACCTGAGAAATCGGGTCATGACAAGCCGATTGCTGAATAATCACCAAACTTGAAGCCGAACTGGTCGGTCTTAAGGTGTACGGAGGCAAAGTTAAATCTCGCACCTTAAGCCGATTGCTGCATAATTACCAAACTTGAAACGAAACTAGTCGATCTTAAGGTGTACGTAGGAAAAGTTAAAATCTCGCACCCTAAGCCGATTGCTGAATAATCACCAATCTTCAAGCAAAATTGGTCGGTCTTAAGGTGCACGGAGGCGAAGTTAAACTCTCGCACCCTAAGCTGATTGTTGCATAGTCACCAAATTGGAAGCTCAATTGGTCGGTCTTAAGAAGTGTCGGAGATGAAGTTAAACCCTCGAACCCTAAGCCAACTCTTCATGAATACTATTTGTTTGAAGTCTACCTACAAAAGAATAAAGGAAAAGACAACACACAAAGAAAATAAAACACAAATAGAGGAAAGATTGTTACCTATGACGCTTTAGGCTTGGAAGCCATGGAATACCCACTCGGTTTGAGGAAAGATATTTAGGTGAGAATGGAACCTTTGAATTCTAGTTTCTAGTAATAAAAATACTTTTTTTATGGTGACGTTCCCACATCAAGATATAAATTATTGGGTGAGGCAACACAAATCTGAAATTCCCTGCGGGACAGAATCTAGAGTCAACTTCAAAAAATTGTCTAGAATGATTATAGAGGTGTTATATTCCAAATTTCTGATATGTGGCAGATATATGTGTCTAGTTTCTTCATAAATAAGTGGATTACCATTTCAGTAATCCTATACTGAGATACAAATTTTTTGGTGTCGTCGTGCATTTCTGAAACTGCTGGTGCATCAAAATCCAAGGTTGAATTCGGGATAGCATCTGAATCACGAATGTATTAAATTATGAATTTTGGATATGTTATATATCTTTGTGTCTAGTTTTGATAGAATCTGTCACGCCCCGAGTTCCAATGAGGCGGACTAGCACCCGAAGCCAATAAGGCCCGAGAGAACCAATATTTGCTTATGCTCATTCATGTGCATGCCATAAGAAATATCATGATCACGTAAGAACTAATAACGAAATTCATGAAACATGTGATACAAATATACATATATGAAAGTTGGCCGACAGGGCCATCAAGTCAACATGGACATACATCTCTTACATTTGTCTTCCCACAACCGTCTACAAAGCCTCTACAGATACATGACCATGTCTATACAATATTTACATAATACCAAAACCTAGTGTACACATGTGACTTGGGAAGCCCCGAAGCAACTGGAGCTCACCAAAGATCTGTATATGGTCCGCAGCCTACTGAGGAGGTCTACTAGTACCTGCGCCTGCAGCAAGTAAGGTAAATCCCCCAAGAGGGGTCAGTACGAATAATGTATTGAGTATGTAAGGCTCATAAGAACTGTATCATACATAACCACAACAATAATGGAGTCAATATAAGAGAAATAGGGAATGTAAATAAACTCTCTTTCTGTATGTGGGGAACCATGTACATTACGTTCGTTACTTCTCTTGTCTTCACGTATGTTCATCTTTATTGTTCTACCCATGCTAGGTTGTTCTGTCGCCCCTGGGATGAGATTAACCCATGCTAGGTACTTTGACCCCTGGGATGTCATATTAACCCATGCTAGGCTTTCATGTTTCCCCTGGGATGTTATTAACCCATGCTAGGTGTTGTGACCCCTGGGATGTACTGTGATAACCCATGCTAGGCTTTCATGTCGCCCCTGGGATGTACTTATGATAACCCGAGCTAGGCTTTTATGTAGCCCCTGGGATGTACTTATGATACATTGGGATTGACCCATGCTAGGTATTTCAACCTCTGGGATACCACCCAAGATTACTCATCGATTATACATTACTTCTTTCCCCTATTACTCTTTCTTTCATTACTCAGCTATACCTTGTGACTGAAATATTTTGTGACACTTATAACACATACATACAGTACTTCACATCTTTACTCTTGTAAGATTGATACCTTTACTTGTGAGGGATAGATACATTAGCTTACACAGTACTTCCTTCATTACTTTTGTGAGATTGGTACTTTTACTTGTGAAAAAGTGGTACAAAGATAATCATAATCTTATTGACATGATTGGAAACAAAATGCTTATTCAAAATAAATAGACTCTCTTTACATCTTTACTCTCTCTTGAGATAGGTCTCTACAACATTATGACAGTTTTGGAATTTCAATCAATGAATAAGAGATAAGTGAATCATAATTCGTCTAAGAATAAGGCACATGTGAATAACAACATATGTCAACCTGACTTGAGATACTATAGAACCCTTTGGAATGGAATCAGTATAATGTCAATGTGAATAATATCTGCTGCAGAAGAATACGGGAAAAGTAACCTTACATACCTTCACTTCCAAGTATGAGTACACAAGTTTATATATAAACACAACAGTCCAGCTCCTTCCTTATGTTTTACTCTACAACACAAGTACATAACGAAGTTCATGTTAACAACCAACTCCCTTACAACTGTATAAGTGTCACAATGAGTTACGTAACTTCTATATAGCAACATTTCATCTTCACAGTACAATCCATTGCATTATCATACCAACAACACCATAACATTCCACACATTGACCAAAATATCACACATCAATAGCATTTCACATCCCACTTACCCTTTATGCTTTCTCATTAGCATTCCGTCACAATTACTCCTATCAACTTGCCTCATAACAACTTATGAACAACAATAAATACTTAAAATATTCCAACATACTTCCATACTCCCATTTAAAGTCATTAAAACGCCATCACAAGTTGCTAATTATATCCATAAAGGGTATAGGGGCCCTCAGGGGTCAAAGGGGGACAAAAACATGCAAAACGGTGTTTTGGAAGGGACCTGCGAAGCCACTTGCGCCCACAGGTAGCTGAAATGCGGCCAAAGATTTCCCTTGGCAGTGTCCAGGGCCATCTGTGTTGCGCAGGTGCCTCACCTGCGAGGGCGGATGCCCATTTTCGGCCAAATTGGTCTCTTTTGGGTCTTTTTATGCAATGAATGGTCCATGATCAAGACTAAACTTATTTAAACATATTTTTGATCATATTGAATGCCAAAAATCAGCCATGGTCTCACAACACACAATAACATCACCAAAACGACACTTTCCTTTCATTACGTCATCAAATCCATAACCAATTTCACAATAAAAATTTCAAACATTATACACAAGGATAAAACAAGGTAAGACTATAGTCACATCTCACATGTAAATATTGAATCCATCAAGTTTACTTCGTTCAAGACCACAAGTCCATGTTCAAGTTTACAAGACAAAATCTTCCTCCGATTTAGCAAACATGTATTATTACACACATAGTGAACTTCTCCATACTTCACCAACATAACAAACATGATATACACCATCTATCATGCATAAAATATATTAAACCATAATAATAAACACTTACCAAGTCTTGTGATCTTGTCCACAAAGATGAGAGCTTAGGGTTTGTGTGATAATGGAAATGTTGTAGAGAATTCTAGAAAAGGCATAGGTGTAACAAATGAAATAAAATATGATTTTCCCTAATATATATATGCCCTTTTAAGTCTCTCTTATCCAATCCTTGGCATTAATTTCATGGTTGATTAGTCAAAAGGGAAGATTGGATCATTTTTGCCCCATTGGGCCTAGTCTTTTGCTCTTGTTTTGGGCCTCCTTTGGCCCAATGGCTTAAGCCCAAACATTTTAATGTATAATTCAATAAATATCTCATGTTTCAATGTTTCCATGAATGTTACGAGAATTAACTAGGTTTGGAAACATACGGGGTGTTACAGAATCAAGCAGCTTGTGATTTCTTCATTCCTACATCAAGATATGCAAGTTTTGGTGAAGCTGCGCAGATCTGAAATTTTCACCATGACAGAATTTAAGCCTAAGCTTCAAAAATTATATAAAATAAAATTGAAGGATTTTAATTCTAAATTTTTGATATGTTGTAGATCTTGAAGTCTATTTTCTGGAATATCAAACTGTTCATGATTTTGATATTTCTACAATTTGATATGAATTTTATACCACTAACATGCTGGGCTGGAAAAAAGTGAAAAAAATTAAAGGAGAAGAAAATAATTACCTAGCTTTGTGCTTCCTTGATGGAAAAATAACTGAAAGCATGTCCCTATTTATGGAGAAGTAGTGAGGGTGGTAGACTCCTAAATTAAGGTTACTTTGGTGTTGTAATTCAAGAAGAAAAGGGTGATTTTTCTAGTTCAACTAGAAGAAGTCCGAAGGCGGTAATTATTGCAAAGTTCTAATTGACGTGGGACTGCAATAATTGGAATTCTAAAAGATGTGGGTTTGCTAAGTCCGCGAAGGTTGCTGCCAAGTCCATGTTGGAGTAGGACTCACTTGGACGCACGGATTCCCTCCAATCAAATGAATACAATCTTTTAAGAATTCATGTAATAATTTTAATGATAATTATTATTATTATTATGGCCACTCAATATTAATAGCATTGGATAACGTTTCTAATTTTTGGGCACTATTCAATTACACATATGATTTATTATTGAGCTCAATTAAATCATCAAGTTGATACTTCAAGGTTAGTCTAAATACTTCGTCAAGTCTTGAAGTGGGGCCATTTGTGATCACATACATTTTAAATATATTAGTCCAAATAAATATTATGGATTAATATAATTAGATTAATGATTTAAATTCAATAAATATGGATTTAATTAAAGTCTAAATTTTATTGGGCTAGTCCATTAATCTGGGCTACAAATAATGAGCCCATTTTGCTGAGCCCAAGATGCCATCCTATCCTAGAGGCCCAATTTGGTGCCACATGTTGAATGTCATGAAACGCCAAGCCAAGTGAATGAGCCAATGGGATCACACTATGTGTAAAAATGATGCAGCATGACTAGTGAAATCAAAGGTCAATCAAATGTCGTCATGTCACTTAAATCTGATTGGCCAGAAAAAGTCCATCTTCACCATGACTCTTCATTTTCCACAACTATAAATAGGGGTCTCATAATTTAGAAAAAGGACCAACAATTCTAACAACAAGCAAGAGAGAGCTCATGGATCAAACACCACAAATTTCTCTACAAGCTACAAGTTCAACCATTCAAGTTCATAAACAACTGAAGACCAAGACGAAGATTCAAGATTAAGCTCAAAAGCCCTTGAATCCAAATACACAAGTCAAGATCAAGTTCATTAAATCCACAAATCAAGCTCAAGTTCATTAAATCCACAAATCAAGTTCAAGTTCATCAAATTCAAGATCAAGCTCGAAGCCCTTGAATTTATATTTGAAAAGGAGAATCAGAGGATTCATAGAGACTGTAACACTCACATATTGAAATCAATAAAAAGATTGTTGTAATATTTTCCTGTCCCGACTATTATTTTCTCGGACTTGAATTTTACTGTCTACACCTTTGTCTATGCTTTTCAAGCTTTTTCGTGTGTTTTAAATTTGCCATGTGTTTTGGGTTGAAAGAAATTTGAAGAATAATGGTGATTGAAATTTACAAATCTTCAATTCTTAGCTAGTTTTTCTTTACTTTGTGAGTAATTGTTAGAAAAATGCATTGGAAAAGAACTTCAAATGAATTTCTCTATAAGAGAAATAGCTTGGTGGTATGGGACTGAGAGGGGGGGGGGGTGTACGTCGAAGATGACGATCTGGGGCGAGGGGGTCTGCCATATTTATTTAAATGACCTTGTAATTATTTGGGGGAAAATGCCATGTGTAAGCAATTCATAGGTCCAATTGCCATGTGTTATTTAACCTTTATTTTTTATTATAATATATTTGTGTGTGTATATAATGATGTGGATAATTAAAATCAGTTGGCATGATTTAATTAGTCAATTAATCCATGTAGGAAACGTTTGTTAACAGACGCCTGATATTTTTAAGAGTTGTTGTAAAAGGTGTCAAAATGACACAACGGGACACTAGTTTAGGTGTTTAAAATGAACAATTGTGAGTTGAAGTGCCAAAATAAAAGTCCGTGCCAAGTTTAGGGGTCTGGCGATGTGTTTTGCCAAAGAAAAAAGTTGTTCCTCCATATCTCTTTATTTATCATCAACTTGTATACTTTGAAATAGGGGGAAAAAATTCCGGTCAAATTTGTTGCTCTGAGGTTATAAAATGAAACCTAGAAAATTAGAAGTTTTTGGGCCATCAGATCTTTTCAGCTCAAATTTGTGGATTCAACAAAGATCCGAAACTAAAAAATATCTTAAGGTCCAAAGAAAACACTACAGATCATGTAAATTAATCTAGTGTATCTATAAACTGAATAAACGAATTGGTCTTCTTCCATTAGAAATTATTGAGGATGGACAGAAATTCCAAAGCACTGAAAATAATAAGGCTTAATCTTTTGATAAAAGAAATATACCTGATAACAACATCGAGCAAAGCAAGGAAGAGGATATACTTGAATCAAAGAGATTACTTTGTCCAAGGCAGGGTCTAATACAGTCTCTGTGTTAGATAATGTCAAGGAGAGCATATAGAAATAAAAAGTAGCAAAAATTCTTACTAGTGACAAGAAATTAGCAACAGATATGCATACCTTTATTGTACAGCAACATTGAAACTTGCAAAAAGGAAGAATCTGAACCCATAAATTCAAGAATTTTGAATCCTCCATAGAAAAAGTTTTATACAAATTTTATCTAAAGTAACATATATCTTAACTTATCAAATATGGAAATAGCTAGCGAAACCCACCTTCCGTATCTCAAAATTGAAGGGGAGAAAGATGAAGGAGCATGGAAGAGTAACACAAAGAATACAGTGATGAAATCTAGAAGAAGATAGATATGAAAACGATGTGCTCAATAGCCACGTGGAAACACAAAGAAATATGTGGCTGTTTACTTTCAATTTAAGAAGACAGTATGCTTACTCTTTTGTTTTATTTTACACAGAGAAGAGATGAGGGACTACAAAGAAAGGAGAGAAAAGATAGAAATCAAGTTAAAATCTGCTATGTAGGTGCTACGTGTCTATTCATATGTATAATATAAAACGTAAGCATGTAGCATTTTCTTAAATAACTGAAATACCCTTATCCTTAGTTAGGCGTCGTTTGGTATGTAGATTAAATTATTTCAGGATTATAATTTCTGGACTATTTTATACCATATGGGAGGTGGTATAAAATAATCTCATGGTTGATGGTATCAGAGCTATGAACAGTCAAAATATGAACTAGAAAAAATATGAGAATAAATAAATTAATAGGAATTATGGAACCTAAAGATAACACTAAGATACTACAAAACTATACAATACACAGAGCCATGAGACAAAATAAAATAAAATAATTATGGAACAAAATAACAATAAACTAAGAAGCTATGAAGAAATGGGCATAACATTAGAACAGCATATTAAGAATCAACATACATATATCTCCGATATACTATATGATAGTGAGGAATCAACTAAAGAGGAATCAGCCAAAACAACTAGACAGAATACTGACACAGGGAAAAAGGCTAGGAAAGATAAAAACCTAAGAAAAATAAAAAAGAAACTAAAAAGACTATACCCAGAATATAAATATCTAACTACAAGTAAAACAGATAATGATAGATTATCCCAATTAATAGATATAATATCTAAAACAGAATATAAATATATTCGATATCTTAAAAATAAAACATGAATACTGAATACAGACAACAACTTTTAGAAAAAATTAATGAATTAAGACAAGAATTAAAAAATAGACAAGATAGACTAAACTATAATATATTTGCAGGAACTTGCCATAAATCTTTAGTAGTACAAAGAAACACAATATTCGACTTAGAATTACAAATACAACACTTAGAATATAAATATCAACACGGATTATAGATGAATAAAGAAGAATTTGCACTAGAAGAAAAAACATATGAAAATTCAGAAGGATTAAAAATAACTATAATATTCTCAAATCCAGGAAGACGATATAAGAAAATAGAAAATAATTTAAATTTGATGTTAGAAAAAGAAACAGTCAAATTAGAAGATAGTTTAACTGCTATGGTAAGAATAACAAAAGAAAATGAAGAAATAGATAGAAAACGAGAAATTGAACAAATAAAAAAACAAGCTAAGGAAGAAATCCAGCAAATAAAAGAAATAAAAAATACTAAAATCATAGAACTTGAAAAAGAATTAGAAATGCTCAAACAGTTATATGCAGATAAACAGAAAGAAAAAGAAAAACGAAAAGAACAAGAACAAGAACTAAAATTAACAAATGAAATAGAACAGTTTAAAACAAAATTACAACTGGAAGAAGAACAAGATAAGCTACCCAAAATAAGAATAGACAAAATAAACGAAATAAACAAAGAAAGTGATGATAATATAACACAAGAAAATTATTCAGAAACAAGTGAAACATACACAGAACTTATAGAAAAAATAAACGAAACTACACTAAATCCAAAAATAAATACAACAGATAATAAACCAAGTACATCAGGAGTAAAAAATCCAAAACAGCTAGATACAAATTACACTAATAGAAGTTATGAATCATACGATAGGAATAAAACTTTATGGGATAAAAGGTTAAATAGAAAATGGACACCTAGACAGATAACTGAACAATATAATTTCTTGGACTTAGATTGTGTAGCAGATATAAATAAAACAATCCAACTATGGATAGGATATATTTCAAAACAATTAATAGATAATAAAATATCAATGGCAGAAACACCAGGCTATATAGAAAGAACACTGATAGGAACAGTAAAACTATGGCTACAAAACTTATCAACAGCAAGCTTAACCACATTAAGAAATAATAGACAACATGATGGAACAGCTGCAACAACGACAACGGAAATTCTATATAAATATGAGATAGCAATAAGAAATGAATTTAGTAGTATGACAACAGAAATAGAAGAACAAAATAAAGAAAAAACTATAAACAGAAATTTAATGACAAAGTTAGCAATATGTAATATGTGCTACATAGATGAATATACTTATGCATTTAGAGACTATTATTATAAAGGAACATATAGTATAGATGAAAGTGAAGAAATAAGAAAGTTATATTTTAATAAACTACCAGAACCTTTTAGTTCAAAAATAACAAAAAATTGGAATGAAGCGGGATTAGCAGATACACTAGGAGCTAGGATAAAATTTTTACAAAATTGGTTTGTAGAATTATGTGAAAAATACAAAGAAAATAAAAGGATGGATAAAATATTAGTAAAAAATTTAGCATGTTGCAAAAATAAAACAGCACCCCAATTCGGATGCACAGATAAATATTATAAAAGAAATAAAAGAAGATATGGAAAATATAAACCATACAAATCTAAATATAAATATAAGAGACCAAGAAGAAGATATTATGTTAAAAATTATAATAATAAAAGACCATATAAAAGAAAGAAAAAACTAGCGGAATGTACCTGTTACAATTGTGGAAAGTTAGGACATTTAGCTAAAGACTGTAAAATACCCAAGGATACAAAGAAAAAACAAATAACAGAAATACAAATAGAAAATGATGAATACACACAAATGGAATACATAGACTATGAACTAGAAAGTGAAGATAGTATATATGAATTATCAGAAAATGAGATAAATAATAATATAATAAATGAATCAGAGGAAGAATATGACTGAAAAAGAAATTCAAATACTTAAACATGAAGACTACCAAGATGAAGAATCTTCAAACCAAAAGATAATATTTGACAATAATATATTCGAACAAATAAAAAGAAAAGAATTAGATTTAAGTATAGACAAAATATTAGAAGTACCTATAGTAAAACATTGGTTTAAAAGACAAAAAGAAGAATACTATGTAATTAGTCAAAAAGAACATATAATAGACTGTAGATACACTAAAGGAAAAGCTAAAATCCCAATAATAAATAAAAAATTAGTGAATAAAGAAATACAAAATATAAGAGCAAAAACCCCAATTAAATATGTACACCTACGAGGAACAGAAATATTAATAAAAGCATGTTTTAGAGAAGGAATAGATACTCCAATAGAAATATATCTAGCAGATGATAGAATCATACACCCTATAGAAAAAAGCGTTATAAGTGCAGTTAAAGGAAATTTAATATACCAAAAATTTAAATTTATAATAAGCGCTAATTATTCAGTAGCAGTAACTGATAAAAACATAGATAAATCATTAGTATTATACTGGAAAATGTCAGGAATAGAATTAGCACCAGGAAGTAAAATATTTACAGCAAGATGTAAAAATCTATACATCTACACTACAAAACATAATATAACAGCAAAAAACAAAATAGATAAAATCAAGATCGAGAATCCTTTTGAAAAAATAGTTACAGTCATTGATAATAATGATTACAGCTATAAAGAACTAGACATAGAAGAAGACTTAGAAATAGTCAAAGACAGACTTAGTACCTCGAAAAGAATAATTAACGATACACCTACATCATCATCAAGAATGAGTACATCAAGAAGAATAGATTATACACCACAAAATTTAATAGAACATAAAATGGAAGAAATAAAACCATATCATTACTACATAACAGGAATAATGGACCAAAGAAAATACTTAATATTAATAAATACAGGACAAGAAGAAAATTATATTACAAGAGAATTAGTACCGGAAAAAGACATAATAACAAATGAACAACTATGTCCAGAATTACCAAAGGCATTAACTAATACTGAAGAAACAACAGAAAGAGAACTAATTATTGGAGGTATACCAATACTGATAAAATTCAAAATCTACCAAGGAGATAAAAATGTTACATTAGGAATAAAATGGTTAGAAGAATTAAAACCATATACCTTAGAAGATAAACAACTAACAATAACTTACGAAAATAAAAAGGTAATAATAAAACAGACTTTGATATGATAGAATAAAATATATAATGACAAGGGTATATATGTAGACACGTGATTTTTGACCCTCCCCGGGCTTTAACCTATTTTTGCATTAAATATTTATTTTACGTCTAATTATTATTTTAGCTTTTATCTCATTTTTATAGGTTTTATTTGTAAAAATTTTTTTCAATAAGTGAGTCACATTTTACAATAAGTTTTGCTTTTACTTGTCAAAAGAAAAGAAAATTTTCAAATATATATATATATATATTTATTTATTTATTTTAATTTTTAATAAATAATCTAGCGGTTTAAATATTTTCTTCATCAATATTTTAAGACTAGCTATTTAACTATTCCATATTTTTTTTTATTAGCTAATAGCACTTTATTTATTTATTTATTATTTTATTTATTTATTTATTATTTTTTTTATTTTTTTTATTTATTTATTTATTTATTTTAAAAAAAAATTAATCTAAACTCCCCACCTACACGTCCCCCCTCCCTTTTCCCCCACTACTACACACTAGCACACACCACTACACACCACTACACACACACACATGCACACTACTACTACACACATGCACCTATATATATAACACACACACACATGCACGAGAAGAAGAAAAAAAACGGATAGCAAGAAGAAGGTAGGCAGAAAAAAAAAAAACAATAATACTTTGGTTTAAGAAAAAAAAGAGGGAATGAAGGCCACTTAGTAGAGAAAAAAAAACAGTAAGAGAGTAGAGAAAGAAGGGGAGTATTTCTTAAAGGGGGAGAGTCGAGTCGAGGAGTCGAGCTTGTTTGGTCGGGTTTTGGTTAACATTTCATTCATAATTCAAAGCTCCGGTTCGAGGACTCTTTCTGTAACGAAGTGAATCTCAATAATAAACGATAAAGGTCCATTTTTTTTTTATTGTACTGTATTGTTGTAATATCACACTTTCGTTAATTTCGTTAATCCTTTGTTGCTTAAATTAGTTGAATCTTTGAGTAGTATTTGTTGTTCTATTTGCCTGAATGTTGATTTAGTATTCTGTTGCTCTATTCTTGTGGACTGTTATTATGCTACTTTTAATCCATTTGTTGCTGATGTCTTGTTTACTTGGATGGCACCATTGCTCAATGTGAATTTTGAAACAACTGTCACTAAGGGAAAGTTTGTGATTAAAGCCGATTCATAATATTACATTTCCTAAAGCTAATAAAGGAAGAACAAAAAGCCTACTTATAAATCATAAGCTGCAGTTTATGATATTATTGTATCTCTGATGAGCATTCCACCAAATTCTTCTCCAATCACATGCATGTTTGAATTTGTTTATTTACTATCTGATTTTATATTTACACAAAGAAAGTCAAGTCTTACTTTTATTTTACACTAAAATCAAATTACAATTTGGCTTTTATGTCTTACTAAAAGAAAGTTAAGTCCGATGTAAATTTTACACTAATGCTAATTATCCGTTGATTGGCACTTGAAGAACCTGTTAAAACAGTCCTCTAATTTGATTATTGGATCACGTATTGAAGTTAGATGTTGTAATCACAACTTCCAACTAATTCTGCATAGGGTTTGAAATTTTTCTTACATGATTCCTCCTTAGTCGCATATCATATTTAAACTTTAACCAACTTAAAACATAATTCGGAAAAGATAATCCATTTTAATTGCTTCTACTAATTGATTTTGGAAGGAAAAATATGCTTTCTAGAGCATGCACTTAGTTACTATATAACTAATATGAAAATTTAGATATATTTAGTTGCAATAAACTAAAGCTCAAACTAGAACTTAACTGCATACCTGAATTTTTACTCTTCTACTAGTGTTTTTTTGACAACTGCTTCATTAAGAAATAGACGAGCATAGTATTATTATTATCTACTACTTTGGCTTTTGCATTTTATATTACAGTACTTGGCTATTTATGTGTAATTGATTGTGTGTGTGGCATATTTTATAGATTTAGTTGTCATGAACTGTCAGTTTGAACATTTAATGACTCACCATTAATTTAGGGTGATGTTTGAGAGAGACAGATTGCGATTAACTCACGGTCCATCCCAAAATTAAAAAAAAAGAAAAAAAAAAAAGAAAAGAAAAGAGTGGAAAAACCTATTCGTAAGGGAGCGATGCGAGTTGCGGTTCAATCCAAGACTCGTTGCCAATTTGAAAAGAAAGAATGAAAAGAGAGTAAAAATAGATAAGAAAAATGGTCTTGAATTTACAAGAGACGAACAAATGTCTTTAGCGCTAGATAAGCTCTAGGCGTCCCATAAATTTGGTTTCGATTAAGAATGCAAGTATGCATCTTTCTCGATACGCTTAATAACAAATATGAAATTCGAGGATGTAAAATTGCACCTCGGCAAAGATCGTCCTAAAATTAATTTTCACTAGCTAAGTGCAAGGGGTATAAACATATATTAGACATTAAAACGCGTGAATCAAGGCCTATAAACACAATTTATCCCAAAATAGTTAGAAGTCGAATATAAGTTGATAAACCGACCGTACTAGAACCACGGGACTCGAGGGATACCTAACACCTTCCCCTCGGTCAACAGAATTCCTTATCCGAATTTCTAGTTCGCAGACCAATATTAAAGAGTCAATTTCCTTTTGATTAGGGACTCAAAAAGGTGACTTGGGACACCATAACTCAATTTCAAGTGGCGACTCTGTAAAAATAAAAATGATCCCTATTCAAAATCGTCACTTCAATTGGAAAAACCCTTCGACACCAAAGACGAAAAAGGGGTGTGACATCTCTGGCGACTCTGTTGGGGACTGTGACTAGAATTCGAACTTTATGACATTGACTTATACTTGCTTTAATTGTTTGGATATTGTGTTTTTGGCCTAACGTGCTACTTGTCGGTCCTTTACCGCTTTGATATTGTTGAATTGTATTATAAACTGTCTTCTCTCGTGCACTCCTCTGAGTCTCTGAAATATAGGATAGAAGGAATGCAAAGCATGCATCCTACTTTCTTTTTGAGATAAAGCCAGAGTACCAAGGCACCTGGTGAAGGATTATTAGTCACACATGTTAGACGGGGTTTGGACCAGCAACGAAGGCGGAGTAGCACTGCTACCGAACAAGTTGCCCCACCCCGACTCGAGTGTCCGCTCGGGTAAGCCAGTCTAGACACCTATCTCCATCAGGTTAAACCTAGCAGAACTGAAACTCAGACATGGTCATCCCTATTAGGCTTCGCTTTATCTGCATCATGTGCATTTGACTTAGCGAGACTCGGCACAGGGGCCGGGGCCGTCTAGGACAGGTGTCCCTCTTTATATGACCAACATATGCATCCTATATGCTCTTTGACATTTATTTGGAAGGCCTGTTCGATTGTTGACCGGCTTTAGGCAACTTAATGAAATAGAAAAGTAATTTTTCCTCTAAACTTTTATAACCGTCTTCTTAAAAAATATATATTTTTTAGGAATAAAACGGAAAAAAGATCACCCTTCGATTGAGGGTCATTTTGAAAATATGACTACTATTTTCCTATCCTCAAATTTATTATTTATGCATATATCTTAATAGCCCCGAACCTTTAGGGGTCGTGAGGCTAGGTTTTACAAAATTTATATATATCTTAATAGCCCTGAACCTTTAGGGGTCATGAGGCTAAGTTTTTATAAAAAAAAAATAAAATAACAATAATAATAAAAAAAAAAATAGAAAAAATATATACATATATCTTAATAGCCCTGAACCTTTAGGGGTCGTAAGGCTAAGTTTTTTGTTTTTTTTAAAAAAAAATTAATATATATATATATATATATACACATATATCATAATAGCCCTGAACCTTTAGGGGTCATAAGGTTGAGTTTTGCAAAAAATATATATAAAATAATTGTCTTTCTGCTAAGTTACTATTGTTATTATTTTATTTTAAAAAAAATACTTGGTTGACATCTATGTTTCTCCACCTCCCATTTTGAATAAAATTATTTCTGAAGTCCTATTTTTTGCACTAACATTCACGAGTTAAGTCAAAATTTGAGAATTTAGTTGTGTCAGGAGCTTAGACGTTTCCTAATCCTGTGTTTCTATCCATAGGTGTAACATGTCTCGTCCAGTTCATGGGGAGTGTCAGAAGAGGAAAAGGGATGGAAATGTACCACTGCAGGTTGTGGATTGTGTCCCCTGGCAACTTTGGACATGGTGGAATGAGATGGATTCTTCGGATCATGATGAGATATTCAAATATTTGGGTTTTCTGACAAAAATCATGACAATCAACCCTAGGAGGGATGTAATTGAAGCCTTGCTATCTTTTTGGGACCCATTGAACAATGTGTTTCGTTTCTCAGATTTTGAGTTGACTCCAACTTTAGAAGAGATAGCGGGTTATATCAGATATGGGAAATTGCATCGTAAAAGACTTATAGCCCCAAGAATCATTTCAGTGAACAGATTCTGTGCGCTCCTGAACATGCGCGTTCCAAAAGAGAAATCACTGGAAAAAGGTTGGGTTTCCTTGCAGTTTTTATATGAAAGGTATGGAAGGCAAGAGGGGTTTGAGCAGTTCGGAAAACAACTCGTTAACAAGGGAAATTTTGAAACCTGGAAAGAGCATAGGCGATTTGCATTCATGGCAGCCTTTTTGGGGACGATGGTTTTTCCAAGGAGGGAGAAAAAGATTAACATTCGTTTAGCCGGAGTGGTACATGTCTTGATTAAGAAAGAAGAT